>JAQPPZ010016847.1:2400000-4800000 GCA_028583015.1 Wollemia nobilis | reverse complement strand
ATTTCGATTTTGGGCCACCACCTTAGCATATGGAAAATCATGAGGTCACTCCTTCAGAATAGGCATCTTGCATCTAGGAATGAAGCTCTAGAGAAGCACTTCTTCATTATATGTTTATGGTTCAAATCTACAATTCCAAGTCTATCATGGATCTTCTTGATGAGGTGTCTAAGAACCTAGTTCTAATTGTGAATCCTATTCAATTGTAATAATATGTGACACATGAGGAAGTTATGCTTAGCCCAATGGTTTAAAGTCCCCTAGTAAACAAAAATTTACACCTTACTTTCCAAATAAATCAGATAACAATGACTCTCAAAAAGTCTCAACTCATGTTATAAGGATAAAAATTAGCCAAGAGATCGAGGCAAGTTTTCCAATAAACATAAGTGAAGAAGTATGAGAGAACATCAACACAAACTTTCCAATATTGTATGATAGAAGAAAAAAACCAAACTAGGTGTTTGATAGGTTTTACTTTTGCATAGACAAATTATAAATGTTAGGTTAGATAGAGCTTTGTTAGGTGCTAAAGATAAGGGATTTTGCATTGAAAGACTCTCTAAGAAAGCAAGAGATCTTGGAAAATAAGTGCACATTTCACAGTCTGTTGATGAGAAAAAGTCATTGATGTTTGAAAAGATGAAGCTCCCACTTTTCATAAATTGAAGAGAGAAGTAAAAGGAAGGTATTAGGTGAGAATACAACTATTTAAAATGGATGGCTTGAAAGGGGTAGTTGTTCCACCATATCTAATCAAACCAAGAGGAAAAAATAGAGCAATTCTCTTGATAGTAAGTAGACTATGAATAGACTTGATAACATACCCAAATAACACTCTACAATAGGGAAGCAGGAGATATTGAAACCTTGCTTCTAATACAATCACTTCCCTAAAGATTCATCCCAAATATCTAATAGTAAAAGACTAAGAACAAAGGCTTGCATTCCTTGGAACTAAGAGGTTAGAATATCTCTGGATAACATGGTTCTACCATATGTTGTGAGTGGCTATGAGAAGCCTAGCTCGTTAGAAGTTAGCTTTCCACTGAATCAAGGAGTTGTAGGCTTGCCAAGTTGTATTGCAAAGAATATGGATCCATTTTTGTTTATAAATAGATGTAGATATCTTAGATCTAATGAGAACCTTCCAAGGTTCACCTCTTATTAATGCTCTAGTTACTCACTTTACCATAAGATATTTACCTTGAGTGATAGGATCAATAATGCCAATCCCACCTTGGGCCTTAGGGGTGATGCAAATCTTCCAAGGGATAACTGGTAAGGAATGAGCCTTGTTCTATTTGATGCATAGGAACTATCTCAGCATAGAGATGAACTTATGACAACTAGCTTTAGTTGAAATCCAACAAGAGGAGTTAAGCATGCAAGATTAGAAATATCTTGTTGAGAATCTAGACTTTACTTGCTAATGACAAAAATCTAGTGGACCAACTAGAAAGTTTTCTTTGCACCTTATTGAGGACCCAATTTCACATGACCTTTAGGGAAGCATCAATTCCAAATGGGATCCTAGATATTTGATGATGGACCTAGGGATAACAATTTTCCAAACAAGAGGGGCATAGGCATAGGACTAGTTTCTAGGGAGTAGAATTAGTTCAATATTTCTATCAATGATTTTAAAACCAAAAACATCAAAATATAGTTGGAGCACCTCTCTTGCTCTTTCCATCTCCTCTTGACTGTTATGGAGAAATAACAAGGAGTCATCAACAATGTGGAGTTAACCACAACTTGTTGGTTGGAGATAATGATTCCTCTAAGAAGGCCTTCTCTATGACTAGTCTCCATAAGGTATCCCAAGGCATAAACATTTATGGCATATAGGAGGAGGACAATAGGATAACCCTAGTGAATTAAGTGCTAGAGGGTGATAGGATGGGATAAGCTACCATTAGCCACCACTCTAATTGAAGTAGATTTAAATAGAAGTGAGCTATGGGAGAAAAAATTATTACCAAACCTCAACCAAGAAAGCATATTCAATATGTGTCTTTAGATACTACAATCATAGGCCTTATCAAAATCAAACTTCAATTGAATGAAATCCTACTTAGAGTCCTTGTCCCATTGGAAAGTTTTCCAAGCCAACATCAAGTTGTCAAGAATAAACCTTCCTTTGAGGAACCTCATCTATTCTTGTTTTAAAATTTTAGAGACCATTGAACTTGACTTCATGTGTCTTAGTGATTAAATTTTATGTAGCATTAAGCAGGGTGATAGGCCTCTAGCCAAATATAGACATAAGATCTATATCTTTTGGAATAAGTTTAATCATGCACTGATTTATGAAGGTACCAAGTGATCTAGAGGTAATGGCTTGCAATAGATAACATAGATATCTTTACTGATCACGGGCCAGAAGATGTAGAACTCCATAAGAAGACCATCAAGATCCATGAATTTACCATAATTTATACAAGAAACAACCTACCACAAATCTACCATTGTGAGGTTATAGTCAAGTCTATCCAAATTATAGGGGGCACTTTTTGTGGGATACTCTTTAACATAGTCCTCTAGGATGGGAAGCAAATAATTTAGAAGATTAGTAGCAAAGATATGTTGGAAGTGGCTTTGAAAGACCTTAGTAATTTCATGGTGACTAGTCTTAAGATTCCATGAGGAATCCTTGATGGCAACAATGCTATTAGATTTTTGTTTACCCTATTAAGAAGGCAAAGAAAAACTTAGAGCCTTTGTACCCATGTTTGATCCAATTCAATCTTAGATTGAATCTAGATACCTTAAGATTTTGCCACTTCAAATTAAGGAAGCTCTTCTTTAGCCTTAGCATAATGTGATTGGGATTCCAAGTTATCAGGATTGTTCTCAAGGATAGTGTGGGCATGGTGAAGTTGAGAGGTTTAGAAGAAATATCTTGCACTTGGCATTGGCAAATTGCCATTCGTAGTGCCTCAGAAACTTTTTTATTTTTATGGCTCCTTTCCACCAATGTATCCAACCCACTTTACCAGAAGGATGAGGTTCCAATTGTCACACAAGGGTTATAAGGTTCTTGCATTCCTCAAATTCTAGGTGAGAAAAATTGAGCTTAAAGGGGAGATGGACTGGTTGATCTATGAGGGGGCAAGAGAGTAATTCAAGAGAAATAGGAGATAATCATAGAGAGGAGATGACAAGATGAACAATTACAAAATAAATCATTGCGTCATGAAAATCTTGAACAACATAAAATTGATAAAGTTTAGCCATTTTGTGGTTCTCTCTAGATTGATGATTGGACCAAGTGTATTTGGTTGAGTCCATGGGAGGAAGGAAGCATAACAAGGATACAAAATATTAAAGTAGTTTCTATTTGAAAGCCACACTCCAAACTCATTAATACCCAAGGACCTACCTTTTATCCAACTATGGTTCTTACAATTCTCTACAATATTAAAATTCCCCCGTAAAATCCAATAGGTGAGAGACAAAGTAACATGTATCCAATTCTAGAGAGCAATTTTATTACAAGATTCATTAGGAGCATAGATAAAAGAGAAGCCTACAATCACCCATTGTGATTTAAGTCATCCAAACATAAAAATGTTTGGGATCTTCTCCCCAACTAAGGATATTCTTACTAATTTGGGTGGCAATTGACATAATCATACCACCACTTCTATGAGCATATCTTATCTAGATATATGCATGATCTTTAGAGATTGAAAATAATTTAAGGACAAGCTGGTCCTTTACTACCTTAATTTCTTGGAGAAAAAAACTTGAGGGCCATAGATAGTCACGAATCAAATGAATAATACAATTTTTCATAAAGGCAAGGTAATGTGTTATAAGTATGATTTTTTTTATATTTGGTTAGTGTAAGAAACCCCTACGACCAAAGCATAACACACAAGGTTGAGCAGACTCTTCCAACCATGACCCCTTCTAAAGTCGAGAGCTATGCTTATCAATAGGAAATTTAACACACAACCACCACACACCCACCCCCTCACACACTCGTTCACGTCACGATTTGAACCTTCAACCTCTCAAAGAAGAACCAAAGCCCGAACCGTTGAATTGTCCCCCTTGGGACTTATTATAAGTATGAATGAATTCTCTTGCACATTATTTACCAAGAAGATACCCAGGTTCAAACCTCGGGAGCAGCCTGTTTGCAAAGGTAGTAGTCTCTTTTAAATCTTCTAATTGCGCGCCAGATCGACAATGATAGTATGAATTTCGAGTGATCAATGGTACCCTTCATGCCGGGTCAACAATAACGAAGTGGAATAGGTTTGATGAATGCAGTCCCTATGGTTTGAACCCTACACTTATCAGTTACTAAAAATATTGTGGTTGTGATCAACTCTCCTATATAACCCAAAAAATTCTTTGCACATTTGCACAAGAAGCTTGTATCATGGCTTCGAGGGGAAAATATTAGTATGCTTTCCTTCATAATAATATAAAAAATAATACTAAATAAAATGCATTTCCCGTTATTAGCAATGCAGGCGTATGAATGCAACATATGACGTAATGTTGCCTCGTAATCCAAATGGCTAAACATACCCCACTTCATACGTTTTATGAATATCTAACACTCCAACGTGTGTTTATTTATCCATAAAAGTCGATGGGAAAAGTAGATAACAGTTGTAAAATCAGTAGTTGTAATTACAGTCAAAGATGGCAATTTGATAAAGACTCCCTTTCCAATTAGCTTAAGTCTTGCCTTATCATCATCTAGAGGTTGTTGGTGTAAAACGATAGATTATTTTGGTAAACTAAAATCTATAAAAGTTTTCTTATGCAACAAGAAAAAGCTTTACCAAAATCATGAATCTTCTCTTATCTTATCCTTAAAAATCATATTTACTTTTAAAGTGTTCAAAAGTTCGAGTTAGAGGACTTTATTCTTCTCCTATTGTATTTGTTTGTGGTGCTCTTTTTATACGTGGGAAACCACGTTTGTGGCACTGTTTCGAAAGGTGGGAGACCACAAAAAAAAATTACTTTAGCTGACAAAATTAAAACGTGGCTCGTATTAACCTTTAAAAGTTGAATGGTGCTAACATCCTCTAAGGTCTATCACATATTATTATTCAATTATCCTATCTAAAATGTTTAGCACATGTTATTCTAACCAATGAAATTCATGGATTCCAAAGGGAGGGTTTTGGATGATAATCACTCAGTAGTCACCAATTGGAATATTGAACTTTTGTACATAATGGCTCCCACACTGTGGGCCGGATGTGATAAGAAATTAATTACATTTGACTATGCATGGATAAAAGAGCAAGAAATACAACCCAACAATGATAGGTCAGTTGGTGGCATCAAGCCCACTACACGGAAGCGCAGGGGCCACAAATTTAGTCTTCGCCTCATGGCCCAGCGGATTTTATTTGGAAATGAAAAGGAACCGTCGCTGTCTCAAGTTCAAGAAGCTTCTTTTAGAATAAAAAGATAGATAAGTATTAATGGGATAGATAAATATTAACTTAAACTGAATTTCAATAAAGAAATATGTTACTAAACTTGTATCATTTCATTAATGGATTAAAAAGAACTTATTGAATTTAGTAGCGTGGCGGTATATCCCAGCGGAAGGTTGCAATTGCGTCTGAGAATATATATAAAGCTCAGGGACCTGGGATATATGGCCCAGCGGAAGTTCTTTCTAAGTGAAAAGGAACCGTCGATGTCTCAGGGCCAAGAGGAATAGATAGACGTTGGTTCTCTTCCAGGAAGCTTCACGTAGGGAAATTCAAAATTAACGGTGAACAGTGTAAAGCGCACGTAATTCTTGGAAACTTCTCGAATTTATTAGCGTGGCGGAATCCCAGTGGAGGTTTGCGATGCGTCTGAAAATATATATAGAGCTAAAACCCCCTTGCCGTGGTCACAACAAAGATCGAATTGGAGCTATTGCCATATATTTGGCCTGCCGTTTCTGTCAAATCCCATTACCCTCTTCGACCCTACGCAAATACTGCTCTGATCTAATCCGTCTCAAAGTTCCCTTGATTCCTAGTAGAGTATATCGAAAAAACTTCTGAGCGTGTGATTCCGCGCTTTGGAACTCCTCGCCGCTCAATACTTGATAGGAATTATTCTGTTATAGGTGTATATTCATTGAGTATATGGCTCCCGAGGTTCCTCCCGACGTGTTCAGCGAGAAGGTGGTTAGCTTACGCGGCGGTTACTCCAAACGCGCGTACGTGACCTTCCTGGCTGGAAATGGAGACTACGTTAAAGGCGTGGTTGGCCTTGTGAAGGGCCTGCGCAAGGCGAGAAGCGCGTATCCCCTCGTCGTGGCGGTGCTGCCAGATGTTCCGCAAGAACACCGGAAGATCTTGATTAACCAGGGCTGTATTGTTCGAGAGATACAACCCATTTACCCCCCGGAGAATAAGGTCCAGTTTGCCATGGCCTATTATGTGATCAATTACTCCAAGCTCCGCATATGGAAGGTAAGATCCGAGAAACGGCACATGTCTGTAGACCAGTTGGTTCAAATTTTGTAATGTATGGTCTGAAATTGTGGCGAAGATCTGTTTTGTTTTGTCTGTAACGCAGTTCGAAGAATACAGCAAGATGGTGTATCTGGATGGGGATATTCAAGTGTATGAGAATATTGACCACCTTTTCGACCTGCCGGCCGGCTATTTCTATGCCGTGATGGATTGTTTCTGCGAAAAGACGTGGAGCCACACCCCGCAGTATAAGATCGGGTACTGCCAGCAATGCCCCGAGAAGGTCCAGTGGCCCTCCGAATTGGGGCAGCCGCCGGCTTTCTACTTCAATGCCGGTATGTTCGTGTTCGAGCCAAGCAGATTGACGTATGACGCCCTCTTGCAAACCCTGAAAATTACCCCTCCCACGCCTTTTGCAGAGCAGGATTTCCTCAACATGTTTTTCCAGAAGATGTACAAGCCCATCCCCCTCGTATACAACCTGGTCTTGGCCATGCTGTGGCGGCATCCGGAGAATGTGGAGCTCGACAAAGTGAAAGTCGTCCATTACTGTGCGGCTGTAAGCATTCTAACCCCCTCTATGATCTGCTTCTCCAGCTAAAATTATGTGATATGAATAAGGGGAAACGTGTTGGTCGTAATGCTAATGTGGATTATGGGAAAAAAACGGTGGTGCAGGGATCGAAGCCGTGGAGATACACAGGGAAGGAGGCGAACATGGAGAGGGAAGATATTAAGATGCTGGTGAAGAAATGGTGGGATATTTACAACGATCCGTCTCCCGACTTCAAATTGACGGACGCCATACCAGAGGCGGAGAATCGGTCCGAGCTGCAACAGATAACGGAGAATTCCCTGATGGCTGCCATTCCCGCGATGGCTTCTTCCTTGAGACCTCTTCCACCTGCTGCTTAAAAGTTTTCAGTGGTGATGTTGAGCTCATCTGGGAAGGAGATGTAGACTTGATATCCTGAAATGTATCAGGCCACAGCAGGTCTTTAGCTTTGTATATGGACTGGGTTGTTTGGTTTTTATCTTAATTGAAGAGTTGAATTTAGCTTGCTTTCGCAGCAACTGGTATTTCGTTTACGTTGATTTGGTATTATGATCTATTGTTTAATGGTTAAGCCCAAGGAAAACCTACTAAAACTCCGAAGAATCCTTTATAAAAACATAGCACAGTGACCGTGAGAGGTTTCTAAATTTTTTAACAACATAATAAAAATGCTGTTTCTATTTATGGTTTGCTTTAGACCAAATCTCCGAGTTCAATGGGGACCAACTATGTTATAAAATTTGCACAATCTGGGGTTCATTATAGAGGGATCACGATATTAATAAATTATGAGAATGGTTTCTATATAGGGAATCTCATAATTTATATATTAATAAAAAAGAGAATGGCTAACTGTGAGAAAAGGGGATGTAGTGAGACTTAGTTTATTTTATTTTATTTTTTATACATATATTTTTATATAATACGGGTTTGATATAAGTGATCATAATTAACATATTTATAAATTATGAGAATGGCTAACTTTAGAGGGGGATTTATTTGGAACAATATTTAGTGAGGCTTTTTTTTTATATATATTATTAGTTTGATTGCAAGATTATGATAAAGGTTGAAAGATCACTTTTACAGGGAGGTAAGAATGCAGGTAAATACCAACAAAACCAAGATATTGATTTTCTTCAACAAAAAGAAAAAGAATTATTAAAATTTTCACTTTGAAGGGGATCTCTTAGAAAAAGTAGAAGAGTGCAAATATCTTGGGATATGCTTCAATAATGAGCTTGAGTGAAAAATATGTGAAATGAAGAGAATTTTAGGACTATAGAGAGCACATTTTGCATTGCATAATAGAAGTAGCGAAGTTGAATTATAGGACTAAAAAATTATGCGTGTTATTTTGGTTAATAGTGGTATTAGGGGTGTTACATGGATGTGAAGTATATGGGCTATTAACACGTCAAAATTTATTTGATACAAATAGAGAGGATTCAAAAATATTTTATTACATACAAATTCAAAATAAAAGTTGTAGTTCCATATGAGATCCTTCTAGTAACAATAGTAATGTCCTTAAAAGATAAGTGTCATAGTTCATCTTCTAAGATATCTAAACAGAATCAAATAAATATATGTAAATAGATGGCTTACGTTTAAATTAGAAGATATAAACAAGAGAAAGAACACATAGATGAAATCAAATAACTTGATAAATAAATAGAATATTAACCTGAATGTTCAAATAATAATAAAGATATAAAGATATTTATTAAAGAAAATCCAAAAAATCATGTGGGAAAAAAGTTGGGAAGAAAGAGAGAACATTATCTTATTTAATTTAACCCTATATATTATCACCATCAAAAGGCCAATGAAGGAGCAAACACCAATTGGAGAGATGTGCATGGGTCAATTCAAGACTAGCTTACAACTTACATGTGAAAGGAGAAAATAGAAGAGAAAAAAATAGGAATAGGAGGAAAGGATATATACCATTTATAAAAGCATTATATTTTGGAATATGCAAGGCATATGTTGATATTCAAGCTAGATATGTTGAAACTTTAGCAATGGAATCAATGCAATATTTGTGTGGAGAGGAGAAAGTGGAGGAAGTAGGAGAATTCATCATCAAAATTAGTAACAAAATATCAACATTGCAATCACATGGTGTTAGCTCAAAAAATTTTATTCCTCAACTTTCAAGGAGGAAACCCAAGTTTAAATCCTGTAAAGCGACACATGTATAAGTACCAAGTTGTTTTAATGCCACCATGTGGTCATGATGCAATATGAGTAGGACTCATTTCAATCCCATTTAACTTAATAAAGAAAAAAGATCAAAGTTACAAAAATAAAAATAATTAGGTCAAATTTTATGGTTAGTAAACATGGATATTTATAAAGTGATAGTCCCAAACATTGCTTTTGGTCTCATGGACATTAAAAAACCTTTTATTCTATACTTAAATGACTATAGAGTTGCACAAGCAAAAGTGAGGTAAAGTAATAACAATAATGAGAAGGATATGGAAAATATTGCTTGTGTGCAATAATTCAAAGGAATATAATATTATGTCTTCATTTTGTGTTCTATTGTTACTCTTTACAAGTGAGATTTAGATGTAATAAGATGTAAAAGTAGTTTCTTAGAATTCCATGCATACTTTACATCCTTTCCCCTACTATTTTACTTATATTTGGACAAGACAAGGAGGTCACTTCACCCCATAGGAAAAGACATCACAAGCTTAAGTCAAACCTAAGTAACATTTTAATATCTATAGTTCATAATATAATTTTGATTAGGGATGGTATGCTCAAATTTGGTATATGAATAATCATATGGTAAAGAGGGGCAAAGTAGAAATACACGGTAAGAAAAATAGTGCAAAATAATAAACCCATTATACGATAAATTAAAGCAAGTATAAGTAGACAAGATGCAAGAATAAAACATAATTGTAAAGAAATAAGGGAGAAAGAAGAGTACTAACATTAAAGTGTAGATAACTTAAATGTTTGATGATGTATTTAAACCTTGAGAGTGCCTTGGCAGTCCATGAGATCCTTGTTTTTCTATGATTAGGTTGATGGAGAGGCCTGACCAAGGTGACCTTGAGTTAGGGATCCTAGGAGAATTTTTCTACTTTTGGGAAGAAGAAGAGTAAGATTTTTCTTATGATCCAACAAGCATGAGAGTTTTGTTGTATAGTTTTTAAAGTGACAGAGAAGGATAGTTGTGGAATAGAATATGTACCATTTTTATTGATTAATAAAGATATTACAAATAATATTTTACAAGTGCCATCTTAGACTTACAATAGGGGTTTCCAAGATGGAGAATACCCCTTTTACAAAAAGGTTATAAAATAGCACTCAAATGGTCTTCTATACCACCTCAAAGGATGGGTTGGTTTTAGAGCCTTAGTTGCTTGGCCACCCTAGGTTGCATGCACCTCCATGGGACCTACACATAATAAAACATAAATAGTCAGTAACATCAAATATGCCTACCTTGGTTAGGCTCAAATTAACAAAATATGCAAGTAATAAAAATGCTACAAAACTTGATTAAAGTAATAACATAACATCATGATGTCACAAAACACCAAGAAACATACCTTGCTTACCTTATTTTATTATTTACTATTGATATTGTATCTAGTATAGGATTTGGATTGAAATCATCTTGGGGAAGAAAACCTTAACTATAAGTCGTATTGGGCCATATGACTACGACTACAAGTCATCTGGGGTTGACGATCAAGACCTCTACTACCTAGATCTAGCTAAAACTTTTTGTGGACCTCTGATAGGGTATCAATGGCCTCTGGTAGTAGTTTAGAGTAGGTTTTGATCTTCTAACCATGAGCAGTTTAAAAAACAACATACGTGCATATCAAAGCATACATTGATTTCCATGGTTGATTTGCATACAAAAGGGAGTTTATTATAAAAGGAGATAACCACACACAAAGGAGTTCACTAGAAATTTTGGTAGAGTTTTAGCTTATGATTTCAATTCTTGTTGCAAATGAAGGAAAAGAGGGGGGTATTTATAGAATTTTGAAAGGGAGAGGGGGTGACTTGGAGGTGACATGGCATGATATGGCAACCATGTGGCATGGGTGAGGGGATGTGTAAAATCTAGATTTTTTTACTTGGGGTGGTCAAGGAAAGTGTGCACCATACCATATTTATTACCTTGGATGGGGAGAGTTCTCACCCCACTCAAGTGGTATGTGCACACCATACCTCATAAATGCACTTAAGTGGGGAGGATACTTACCCTTTCCAAGTGACATTAAGAGGTATTGGGAAGGTGAGGGAGCATGGGGATGTGTCAAGTACGGGTAGAATAGGATAGGGTGAGGTGGACCTTAGCTAAGGTCCAAGGGCGTAGGTGAGGGAGGTGTGCACATGGAATAGGAAAATGTGCCCATAGACTAGAGAGATGGGAAGTCACATGGTGACTAAGGGCTTAGTGTAGGAGAGTGCTTAGTGGGGGAAAGGGGGATAGGGAGAGCAATTTTTAATTTTTGTAAGGTTATAAAGTGGGATTGGGGAATTTTATGAATTATTTGGGGGTAAACAGGTTAAAATTGTTCACCACAGGCACCTGGAAACCATCCAAGATGGTTAACAACCTTTTGGAGCAGTCATGGGTGTTACAACATAAATAGTGCATTACGATGTGTAAGGTGCCATTTTTTTTGTGCATCAAAGAGGTGTGAGGTAAGATTTAACATAGAGTGCTTGTAAATTTATGGTTCAAGCTGACAAGATGGCTACGAGGGACACAAATATGGGAGTAGGAGGAAGTGTTGGATGGGTAAGTCTATGCTTAACCCCTTTTTCTTTTGTTATTGCATTTAATGGTAAAATAAACCCTAGAGTTTTTTTCTTGACCTTTTTTTGAGTAGATGAATGAAACCGTAGATAAAATTAGGCTATTCTAGAAGAATGTATGATATTTTTATATGTTCATGGGGGTTTTCTATTGTTGTGTTGCTTTGGTCATGTTGTGCTTTTTTTTGGGTGTTTTAAGATAATGGGTATCCCAAAACATATTCTAATTAACAACCATGTGGGTTCGTACAGTCGTATGGACTATATGGATTTGTATGGTTGATTTTTTTATTATTTTGGGTTGTTTGGGTAAACTATTTAGGATCAAATAATTATACAGTCCAACCGCTTGGGGTTAAAATATTAGACTGTATATATTTGTACAACTATATGGATTCGTATGATTTTTTTTAATTATAGATTATGGATTGGTGATGGGGATGGGTGAACTATTGCAGCTTAGGATCCTAAGACCGTAACATAGGTGTAGAAATATTTTCTTCTAGGTGAGGAAGTTGTTGACACCCAATGATTGGTAGTGATTGAGAGATATAGGTTTGGAGGGGTGGCTCAACTAGAGGTTGTGCATGCAAATAACTACTGCATATCAAAATTAGAAAAGATGTGAGATACAAACATATGGATCTTTCACTTAATGATAAGAGAGATAATTATCACTTTTGAGGATGTCTATCGCATATCTTGATTACTAATGGAGGGCGTTATCATCCATGCTATAGACACAATGTAGAAGGACAAGGTGATGTACAAAGTTTATGGGTAGGGATGGTAGTAGATTAACATCAACAATGGTAATGTGTTGCATGATCTTTACTATGATCTGGGGATATTCAAACAGAGGCATACAATTATGATGGCATTGATCTCCAATGTCATATTACCAGACTCTTTGTGTATGATTCCCATGAAACATGCTAGGTTTGGTGATAGATATAGTCGAGAGACCTATAGTATGTGTGGCCCCTAACTTTATTGACCTAGATCTATAGTGAGCTTTATGAGGTGTGGTAGTGAGAGCGAGTGGGGTTGGGATGCAACTTGCTATTATAAGTGTGGGCATGGGAGCACTTTCACATGGGTAGATCCCAAGATTTACCTTTTGATGCACATAAAGATGTGGAACCATGTGTTCCATATGCATGGATATGGGGCAAGGATAGGGAGGGAAAATCTAACATATTGTATTCAAGGGATGGCAAGTATTATCAAGCAATGTGGGTAGGATTGAGGCTAGAGGATATCATTTGAAGGTTATGAAGAGAGGGACTAACATGGGATGAAGATAGGGAGCACTTAGCTTGTGTACAATGAGCTAGGTGGTTGGTTGGGAGGTGGAGTACTTAGTGCTAGTACTTTTAGTACACACAAATACTATGATAATTTATGATTAGAGAGTGTAGCAAACCAATCGAAAGTGTATAGGAGGAAGGGTAATGAGACAATAACAATGTTAAGGGTATATCCAATGAGTCCAGAGGCATACAAGGTTATTTTGGTGCTAGTCATTGATAATTTTGGCATGACCCTTGCGTATAATGTATGGTGGGTGACTCGGTAGGGGTAGCTAGATGAAGGTGGGGGTGAGGCTAGAAGAGGGGATGTTATTGATATTGATGGAGGCATAGGGGAAGGAGAAGATGAGGAGTAGTAGGGGTCATAATTAAGGTAACACATATCATTTTGATTAGGTAGTGGAGAAGGACCATTATAGACAACAATTATGGATACTCCAAAGGAGGATGTGGAGGGTGGCAATGATCTAGGGGGTAATGATAGCTTTGGTTATGAGGGCTTCATGGAAAACAATTTTAGAGGAGTAGGTTTAGATACTGGAAGCATAGAGGGTAGATCAAGATATCACTTTTACAATGGAGAGGGATAGTTGGCAGGAAGAGAGGTAGATATGACAAGAGGAGAAAGATCTATTGTAGGCCTAGAGGGAGATCCTATAGAATTAGTGAGACAAGCTATAGAGACATATAGGGCTATTATAGTTGAGAGAGATGTAACTATGGCTGAGAGAGACACAATGAAGAGCAAGATAAAGGGGCTTTGATAGTAGGTAGAGACAATGCAAGCACAACCAGTAATTATGGATAAAGGAGTGGATAACATTGTGATGAAGGCACTATAAACAAAGAGTGCACATCTGTAGTGGAAAATGAAGTATAGGTAACTATGGTTAGATGAGAGGGATAGGGTACGAGCATATGAAGCCATATGATTACTGCATTAGTGGTGGTCGTACCTAGGTTTTTTGAGCCTATAGTATCACATATGTTTGAGTTAGGTCCCTCTCAAGGAGGTGAGAGATAATAAGGGGGAGAGAGGATTCGTCAAGGTATACAGGAGAGGGTTTGCAAGGGTCAATTGGGAGGGGAGGGAAATGGTGATATAAGTGGAATATCATAGCAAGGATGACTTGTTTTTAGGTGGGGCTTGAGAATCCACCATTTTGTATACTATGTAGATGTATGAGGTTATATGCCTACGAGGGATTTTGACGTAGTCTACGAGTATGGTTTATGATGTATGATGACATATTTGCTATATATACATGTGGTTGGATGCATGATTGATTATGTTGATGCATTTGATGTGTATTATGATGTTGTGTATGATTGATGATAGTTGATATATCTACATGCTATGTGAGGTGATGGATCAGACTAGCTAGATATGATGTTGTATAGACTCATAGGTGTTTATTTGATCACTTATTATAGGTGTATTTATGCATTTACCAAATCATAATTAGTTTGATCAAGTAATGATACATGTACAATCACAATATCACAATAACATAACATTACACATGGTAATCATAGCAGGTACAAGATGTGAGACATGGATAATGATATGTAAATTGAATGGAAAAGGAACAAGGACTTATGATATGAATGAATATGTTATGACATATTTACAATGAATGGTGATGCATCAAGATGCTTGTTGCCCCACTACCTTAGGGTTATCAAATCCTAGAAGTGTTTCACAAAATTCAAACACCTTAGTAATACTAGCCAAGCAGTATCCCTTAGAGACCTAGACCATCCTAGAAAGGTCAAGCCACTTATGGAAAAATTTGTGTGCAATGATATTTGTTGCCTAGTCTTGAGTTAGGGTGGACTATCCACTCATAGTACAAGCCAATATAAACTAGCTCATCCATAAGTGTTTAGAGGTTTGTAAAAAATAAGGTCACTAATGTGACAAACATATTGCCATGCTAAGGGTGTGCTCCACTGCTAGTCAAACATCTATATCCCCAATGGAGATTAGTCCCATCATCCTTCAATGTAGCTCCACTACTAGTTGGGTGTTTATAGCCTCGGTGGAGGCATCTAAAATGTATGAGAAACCAATATTATGGATCTTGTTGTTTTTTTAAACATGCAGTGTATAACCTCAGACTAGGATTATGTGCATGATAGGATGAGTAGGGAAAACCATTCCATTTATGGCAAGACTACTCATGGCATCATATTCCCTAAATTCAAAATTTGATTAAAATATGATGTGTATGGTCCAAGAGAGAACTCTAGTTAACTAGTGGATGCAAAAATCTCCTTAGAATATGATGATGTTTGATAAAGTTTGAGTGGAACACTAGGTATGGCTGAATAATAAAAAAACCCCTAGGTCCTAGCAACCTAAGTCAATGAGTAGACAAGGCAACATGATGGTGAGGATTACTAATGGATGTAATAGAAAAATGATACATAATGTGTATATTGCATGATGGGAAAAATAACACAAGACACAATATAGTGTTTGGTATGAAAAAATATTCTATAAATGCAATGCTAGACACACAAATTAACACTATATGTATGATTGTTTGCGTATAATTGATTAATTATTCTAATCAAATTTGGAAAACACATATGAATTGATCCAAAAAGTAATCAAAGTAGCACTTGATTAGTCCTATGTATTATTGAAATGGTTGAATACATTTTTTGAATGAATGGTGTATGAATACAAGGTGATAAAATATGCTTTGCAATGACCATCTCACTAAAATGACCACCACATGTGCCATCATGAGATTGAGAAATGACCTAGTTTGCTTCTTGTGGTTCAAGACATAGGAGGAGAATATCATCATAGCTTCGATGATAAAGCACATCCCCTAAGAGAGTATACCTTATGGATTTCTATTGGAACATTCGTTTTCCAATCAAAGTCAAATCTGTAGGGAGCTCTTCACTTAGGAAAACTAGGCATTATAAGGCTCTTTCCTAGACAAAATGGAAGTCTCATTAATCCTTGGAAGATTCATAGGAAATGACCAGTTAGGAAAGGGTAGTGACATAGATATGGATGAATTTATCATGGTATTTTTAGGGATTAAGGAACCGAAATACCAAGATGAATTTATCATGGTATCAATGAAGCAACTGACCGATCTTAGAGAAGCTTCAATATCATACCACTCAAAGTGCTTTAACAGCTCGTATGCAATTTTTTGTATGCCTTAAGGATTGGGCACATGCATTGATAGATTTTCTTGACTTGATTCACAATGAGGAGAGAATCACCAATTTTTTTTATGTGCTTAATGCAAATAATAATTACAATTTTTAGGCTAAGGATAAGAGCTTCATATTTGACATTGTTGTTGGTATAGGGGAAGTTAAGTTTGAATGGAAAGGGGATATGAGCCCCTTGTACAGTGAAGAACACTACTCTAGTGCCTCCCCATTGCTTGCACTTAGAACCATAAAAGAAGAGAGTGAGGTCAACTTGGTCCTCAAGTTTGACATATTATTCTTGTTCTACAATACTGAAGATAGATTCATTGGGAAGCTCAATGACAAGGGGTTTATCATCAATGAGAGGAGCTTCAACAAGTAAATCGATAATGACTTGACCCTTGATGGATTTTTATATGATGAACTCAAGATCAAATTTCATTAAAATAATAATCCATTTTGTGGTTTGGGTGCTATCGTAGGTATGACTCATCATGTAGCATAATGGGTTTTCTCTTACAATAACATAAATGGTATATTTTAACATGTAGTGGTGTAACTTATTGGTAGTAATAATGACTACTAAGCATAGCCTATCCACATAAGCATATCTAGTTTCATAACTCACCAAGGTGTGACCGATGTAGTAGATGGTTTGCTCTCAATTGGCCTCATTTTTCTAGGCTAACATAGTCCCTAAGGTAAAGTTTATGGTAGATATGTACAAGTGAAATGGGATGCCTGTCCTAGCTGGGGAAAAACCTACTGGAGAAAAGATATCACTTGATGGTATTGGAAGCATCCTAAAATTCCTTGGTTAATTGAATGTGATCCCTTTTTGTAAAATATGGTGAAGGTCTTGCATTTATCTAATAATTGCTTGATGAAACAATGAATCGCTTGGACCCTACCTTGTGAGCTTCATAACTCTTTGAGATTTTGAGGGAGAGGCATATAAAAAATAACCTTAACTTTTTTAGGGTCCACTTTGATACCTCTTTGAGAGAAAATGAACCTAAGAAGTTTGCCTGAGGTAACACCAAAGACACACTTCTTAGGATTGAATCTCACATTATGTTCTAAAATTCTGTTGAAGAATTTTTGTAAAAAATCGACATGCTCATGATTTTTTTAGGATTTGGCCAGTAAATCATCCACATAATCTTTGATAATTTTATGTATGTAGTCATGGAAGATATATGTTATAGCACGTTCATAGGTAGCACCCGTGTTCTTGAGACTGAATGACATGACCTTGTAACAAAATGTTCCCCATGGTGTCATAAAAGAGGTCTTGTGTTGATCATCAGGATTAACTCTAATGTGGTTGTATCCTGAGAAACCATCCATGAGGAAGAGAATTTCATGGTCTACGATAGAATCCAAAAGAGTGTTTATGTTTGGAAATAGGAAATCATACTTTGGACACACTTTGTTGAGATTGTAAAAATTTGTGCATACATGTATCTCCCCATTGGTATTTTTGATGGGGACCATATTGGACACCCATTTTGGATAGTCGATGGGTTGGATGAATCCCACATCTAAGATTTTTTGTAGTTATTTCTTGACCATGACAGTGATTGTGTGGTGGAGCTTCTATAACTTTTGTTTGACTGGTTTAGCATTAGGATTGATGGTAAGGTTATGGACCATGAGGTTGGGATCAATATTAGGCATATCCTTATAGGACCATGCAAAAAAAAACTTTATATTTAGTTAGGAGGGTTGTAAAATTCTCTCTTTCTTCAAGTGAGAAACTTTTCCAAAGTTTAAGAATATGAGGATCGATAGGATTAGGGTTGATGTCAATGTCAATGGTTTCTTTCACAAGCATGTGGGAATCATCCTCTAGTTTATGGAGAGTGGGGATTAGATGTAAGTCATCCACCGCATTCTTAGGGAAAAAAGGTTGATCGCCATCAACTTCGGTTTGGAATATAAAATGATAAGTAGAAGAGGAAGAAGAAAGAAGATAGATATTCGAGTGTTGGATTAAGTCATTGGTTAGAAGGAATTTTGAAGAGGATATAGGAGAAGAGAAACTATAAAAGTTAATGGTGTTTGGATCTATCCTAAAGAGATGAGGGGGATTAGATGCATGATGAATTGGGGAAAACATATTGATATATATATCATATTGACATGATATGGTGAAGGAAGAGGATTTTTAGAGGATAGGCTTTCTGATTCAAGCTCTTAAAAAAGGGTTGGGTAAGGATGGGTGGACATAGATTAGGTTGATGTGATTGGGATTGGGGATGGAAGAGGATTGGAGGATCAAGTTGCTTGGGAGGAGCATGGAAAATATAAGTAGTGGAAGGGAGAAAAGTTAAAGGTAAAAGTTATAATTGTCTAGATATCTCATCGAAGCTATTGAAGGCAATTGAAAGAGTGTTGAATCGCTCTATGTACTCATTATTCTGTTAGAATATATTTCAATATTTCATTTATTAATTAATTCAATCGTAAAAATATTATATTATTAGATTTATTAATATTAGGCTAGTTGTTATTTGTTACAACTCCACCTATATATGTCTCGGGTGGTTCCACAACCTCCGGGCTAATCCTGGCCCTATTGTTTGTATTTATACTTCGTAAAATTAATCAAATGCGTTCCGCTTCTCACATGGTATCAGAGCAAACGCCACTCTCTCTGCCACTCTCATTTTTTTAAATGATCTCATCGTAGAGTTGAGAATCGCCGCTCTAGAGGCACAGCTTGGGAGTTTGAGAAATTTTTTTTAATTTCTCGTTTTTTTCATTGAAATTTTTTTCGACCATTCGGTCGAAGAGGTGAAGCGTTCGACCGAAGTCGAAAGAGGATCGAAGGTCGAAATATGAGATCGAAATGGCAAAGATCGACCACACGGTCGACAATTGAAAGGGCTTGCATGTCGTGGGAGCCAACACCACGGCTACCCCACGACCCTCGCGGGTGAGAGCCTCTCCTCGAGAAGAGATACTCCATTTGGGAGTAAAGGTTCTAATCAACCCTTTTAAGATTGCCCTTCCCATACGTGTGGGATAAAAGACATCGAAGCCTCCGAAAAACAAAATCAAACCAACACAACACATCATTTTATTCTCTGTCACCTGCGACCGACGTCAAACCAGTATTGCACCTCCTATTTTTCGTTAACTGTTGTCACAATGCCTTCGAAGGAGGAGTGTTTTTTGGAAGGTAGAGGCCAATCATAGAACTTTGGCTGGATCAAAATTTGATCCAAGTACTCCAAAACCCTCCAATACCGATTTTCTTCACACACCGAGCGTCAAAGGCAGACATCGAGCTAGTTTGTTCTTCCTTGTTCTGCACTTTGTAAAGATTTTGATTGGTCTAAATGCTATTGCACAGGAGAAACGAGCTCAGAGAGCTTTGAGTTGAGTGATTTAGCTAGGTTTTTTGGCTCACTGTGAGCCAGCCACCTCTTAGCCACCCACACGCCACCAAAATGCCTCCTCTATGCCACCCCCGAGCTATCGTTGGATCCACCCAAGCAGCACCACCTGTGCTTCGCCCGAGCGGTGGTGGAAGAGGGAGCGTCGCCGCAGAAGGCTTTATGCCTTCAAACACAGTTTAAGGCGTAGGGCACCGAGGATTACTCCTGGATCAGCCCACTAGCTCACCGGTTGTGAGCCGAGTGGTAAGGGCTCCAAGAGCCCTCAGGTTGCGAGTTTGAGTCTCGTCGACCCCTCCTGCACAAAGGTATAATTTTTTTTTTTTAAGTTTTTTTTCTTAATTCTTTAATTTTTAGTTAAATTAAATGCAACTTTAATTTTCTTTAAATAGTTTTTTAAAGGTTATTTTTTTTAGTAATCTTTTTTTGACTATGAAAATTAAAAGTTATTTTTTTTTAACTATTCATTATAAAAGAATATTTGAAAAATTCTTTATAAAATAAAATTTTAAAGGGGGAGTGTTTTTTTTTTTTTTACAAATCAAGGGGGTATTGGGAGTGATTTTTTCTCAAAATATTGAAGGGAAAATAGTGAGCAATTTGTTTTCAAGCATTTCTACAAGAAACTTGGCAAAACTTGTAATAGGTGCATTCTCGGTGGTAACCGACACCTAGGGTCATTTTTTATGCTTTAATGTTGTATGGATGCTTTCATTCTGTAAATTCACATTCAGCAGAGAGATACAGAAAGTGTCAGTTTCTTTTGCTATTGTTTCACTCCATCCACTACCCCAATCACTCTTGTGTTTAGGCTTAAATCCAGATGAAAGTTTGGATATCCAAAATTTTTAGGGGAAGTTACGCCCCACACATGCGGATTGAAGGATTTCTAAGGTCGGTGCCATCAATGAGGTGATTCCCTTTCAGTACCGCCTAAGTACCACGTATCGTATAATCATTAAAATTACCTATAATCTCCCTCACGTAAGGGCGGGTAATTATTTTGGTTTTTCAAAATACCTATAGTCTCCCTCACGTAAGGGCGGTTATTTTGTACGGTATAACGACCTGGAATTAAGTTATATCGAAGGGGCGAACATTTGGTGTTATAAGTAACCTTCACAATGTCTGCAAAACTAATGACTGATGCTCATCAGTTATTAAAAGGTCTAAATTATACACCATGGAAAAATAAAATGAAGGTAATCCTAGAGATGGATGATCTTTGGAAAATTGTTTCTAGAACAACAGTAAGACCTTCATCTATAGCTGGAGCAAAAACTCTAACTGTTGATCAGAAAGACTTTGACAAGAAATATAGCGAAGCAAAGGTGCTCATTTTGCTTGTTGTTTCTGATGAAGTTCAACCTCATATTGCTGACTGTCCAAATAGTAAAGCGGCATGGGATGCACTTAAAACTATATATGAAGGGAATAATGACTCCACCATTCTATTCCTTCAGTCTCAATTACACAGTCTAAGCATGAAACAAGGAGAGACGGTTGAAAAATTTCTTTGCAGAGTGTCTGAGTTGAAAGGAAAATTTAATTCCTTAGTACCACCAGTTGATGATAAGCTCCTTACCTCAGTGGTAATAAGAGCTCTTTCGGATTCTTTTAGAGTGTTGATTACCTCAATTCATGTATTACAAAGAAAAGTTACCTATGTTGAGTTGGTAAATATGCTTCAATAAGAGGAGGCATGCCAACTACAACGAGATGATTCTTCTAACACTACCCTATACACCAATAGGAAGGGGTAAAACAATAAGAAGGGTAATTTTTAGAAGGGAGGTAGTTCTCAAAAGGATTCAAAAGGGAAACAAACTCAACCTCAACAGAAAAGAGATACTACAAGATCTGTGACAAAGAAGGTCATGATACAAATAGATGTTGGTATAAGAATAAACAATCAAAACAAAAAGGCCAGAACAAACCACAAAAGAACAAACAACAACAAGTGAATGTTGTTGTTGAAGAATCTAACATGGATTCTAAGAGAGCACACAAAGTGCTCATGACTACCATAGTATCCAAGCAGACGGATCCTATTTGGTATGTTGATTCTGGAGCCAGTAAGCACATGACTGATGAGAAATTGTGGTTTGAGTTTTTTGAGGCCAAAGAGGGAAAACCTATCACTATTACCGATAATAAAACCTACAAGGTTCAGGGAGAAGGAATAGTCTTTGTTACTCTTCCTGATGGCAAGTTCCAGATTGAGAAGGTTCTCTATGTTCCAGGATTGGCAAACAACTTATTATCAGTCACACAAATTCTGGATAAAAATATGGTTGTAAACTTTAGTGTTGAGGGGGGCAAGAAGTGTTGTTCTATCACTAGGAGGGGTCAAAACATTGCAACCGCTTCATATAAGCATGGCTTATTTTCCCTAGATACTATCTCTTCTCCAGATGTAGCCATGATTGTCTCTACAAAGGAGGAAACTTCCCTATGGCACAAGAGATATGGACATATGAGTTCTGGTTACTTACTTAAGTAAGTATGAAATCGTAAAGGGTCTTCCTTCCCTTTCTACCACATTGCTAGTTTGCTCTGATTGCCTGGTAGGAAATCAGCATAGAGTGCCTTTTGAAAGGAGCTCTACATAAGCAAAGAAACCTCTGGAGTTGGTTCACACCGATCTGTGCGGTCCTTTAAGTCCCAAAAGTTGTGGGGGTAAGAGGTATTTTTAGTTATTCATGGATGATTACTCATGAAATATGTGGGTATTCTTTCTTCAACTGAAATATGAAGCATTTGGCTTTTTTCAACAATTCAAGAAATCTGTTGAAAAGGAGTCAGGGACTTCTATCAAGAACCTCCACTCAGATCGATGGAGGGAGTTCACCCCCAAAGAATTTTTTGAGTTCTTGACTGAAAATGGGATCACATGAAAGTTGACTACTGCTTATACTCCTCAGCAAAATGGTGTTGCTAAAAGGAGGAATCGTTCCATCATGGAAATGGTTCGTTGCATGCTCACGGGAGCTAGAATTGGGCAAAAATATTGGGCAGAAGCAGTCACCATGGTAGTATATCTGTTGAATAGGGCACCCACTATGGCCCTACAAGGAATGAATCCATAGGAAGCATGGAGTGGCAGAAAACCCTTCATATCTCATCTACACATTTTTGGTTGTAAAGCATTCATGCACATACCAAAAGAAAAGAGGAAGAAGCTAGATGAGAAGACACTGAAGTGCATTATTCTTGGGTATGATGAGCACTCCAACG
This sequence comes from Wollemia nobilis, assembly GCA_028583015.1. NCBI lineage: Eukaryota > Viridiplantae > Streptophyta > Pinopsida > Araucariales > Araucariaceae > Wollemia > Wollemia nobilis. The sequence goes on along the minus strand of JAQPPZ010016847.1, from coordinate 4,777,037 downwards.
GTTATATATTGATTGATCCATTAACCAAGAAGATACACATCAGTAGAGATGTAGTTTTTGATGAGGCTTTCACATCAAAAAACACATCATATGTATACTTAGACCTTGTGGAAACTAAGGTTGAGAAGTCTCCTTTATCCAAGGTTGGAGGTCCTTCTTCATATTCTTCATCTCCACAAAAGAAGAATCCAAAGTGGTATACAAGTATGATTAGAGACTCTAAGCTATCCAATCCACCATATTTTACATTGGATAGGCATCGTACTCACAGCATGGCTCGACAGGAGAAAGTTGCAACAAAGATTACTGGGGTTGATGATCCGTGTCAATATTTTAAGGAACTTTCTGTAGATCCAGAGAGAGGTATAGAAGATATGGATATTGATGATGACAGGGTGTTTATGTCCTCAATAGATGAACTTGAACCTGCATCAGTACGAGATGCTTTTGGTGAGCCTCAGTGGAAGGCTGCTATGGATGTTGAGTATAAGTCTTTGATGAAAAACAAAAATTGGAAGCTTATCGATCTGCCATACAAAAAGAAGCCCATAGGCTTAAAATGGGTGTATAAATTCAAGTATAAGGTAGATGGGACAATAGATAAGCATAAGGCCTGACTTGTTGCAAAGGGCTATGCTCAAAGAGAAGGCATTGACTACGAGGAAACTTTTGCACCTACTGCTCGGATGACAACCATTCGAGTTCTTTGTGCTATGGCAGCACAGTATGGGTGGAAAGTGCACCAAATGGATGTCAAGAGTGCATTTCTAAATGGTGATCTCCAAGACAAATTCTACATGACTCAACCGGAAGGATTTGAAGTGGAAGGCCAATAGAAAAAAGTTTACAAATTGGTCAAATCCTTATATGGTTTGAAACAGGCCCCTCGGGATTGGTACATAAAAATGGATAATCACCTACTACAACATGGATTTAAGAGATATCTGTTGGATGCAAACCTCTATTTCAAGAAGCAAGGCTCTGAAATAGTGTTGCTTGTACTCTATGTTGATGATTCGCTCATAATAGGGAGTTTAGAAACAATGATCTCTTCTGTCAAACAGGATTTGAGTGAATCTTTTGAAATGAAAGATCTCATACTTCTCCATTACTGTCTTGGCCTAGAAGTGAACTAGAGGGAGCACTACATCAAAGTGTCCCAAAAAAAATATGCCAAGACACTACTAGAAAAATATCACATGACTAACTACAAGCCGATGACAACACCAATGGAAATAGGGATTCAGTTACCATGATATGACAAATCACCTTAGGTAGATGCTACTCTCTATTGTCAGCTGATTGGGAGTCTCATATATCTGACCAACACTAGGCCAGATATCGTATTTGCTATCAATTATCTTTCGAGGTTCATGCAAGAACCTAAGACTATACATTGGAAAGCAGCAAAGCGAGTTCTTCACTATGTTCGTGGCATAATGGAATATGGCCTAGAATATAAGAAGAACAACATATTCTTCTTACAGGGATACACGGACTTTGACTATGTCAAATCATTTGATGATCGTAAATCAACTTTAGGATATTTGTTTCATCTTGGATCTGGTCCTGTCTCTTGGCACATCAAGAAGCAACAGGTGGTTGCTATCTCATCAACAGAGGTAGAATACCGCACTGCACATGAAGCTGTGTGTGAAGTGATATGGTTGCGTCAAATCTTGACAAGTATGAGTCTTCCATCAAAATCTCCAATACACTTGTTTTGCGACAACATGGGTGTTTTGAACCCTGTTAAGAATCCAGTGCATCATGAATGAACCAAGCACATTGATACACAATGTCACTTTATTCAAGACGAAGTACCAAGGCACCACATTCAGCTTCAGAACATCTCCACCAATGCTCAAGTTGCAGACATATTCACTAAGGCACTTGCACGTGTCAAATTTGAATTATTTTGCAATTCTCTATGTATTTCAAAATAATGGGGGGATGCTAGTATAGCTAGTAGTTACATGTAACCTAAAATATTGTAACAAGGGGGGATGTTAGAATATATTTCAATATTTCATTTGTTAATTAATTCAATCGTAACAATCTTATATTGTTAGATTGATTAATATTAGGCTAGTTGTTATTTGTTACAACTCCACCTATATTTGTCTTGGGTGGTTTCACAGTGCCTCCTTTGTGCCACCTCTGAGCTACCGGTGGATCCGTCAGAGCAGCGCCACCTGCGCTCTGCCTGAGCGGTGGTGGAGGAGGGAGCATCGTTGCGGAAGGCTTTACGTCTTTGAACGCAATTTAAGGCAAAGGATTGTTGCATATTGGAAAAATTATGAAGTATATGAGTGTATTTAGTATCTATACATTCATCAAAATAATCCTCCTCAATATTGATGTTAAGGCATGGGAGATCATTCTCATGGAGCACTACCGAAGAAATTTTGTTATACCCCAAGCTAGATTTATCTTTTGGCAACTAGTAGGGAGCTTCAATGATGGAGCGTGGACCCTAATCATATCTACCTAGGCTGAAGTCATGCCATTTGAAACATCAAAAAATCTCATGGAGAAATATGGATTGGACTTATAGTTAGTATTGTCACAAAATGACACTTTAGGCTCTTTAGAAGTAGGCTTCTTAAAGGAATAATCAAGTACCCCATAGATAAAATTGGTATGGGTGGTCAAATAACTAATGGGTATGACAATGCCAATAGTTAAGGGGATGTCATGAGGGTAACCAAAATAATTAACATACTCGATAGTATGGGGAGAGAAGGTGATATTATGTACAATATACTCCCCCAAACAGGGACAAATTTTTTACAAAGACATAGGGTGACCCTTGGTTGGATGGTTGGAGGCGAGTCTCCAAGCTAGATGGATTTAAAGAAGTGGAGGGCTCAATGGAAGAGGGTAATAGTTTAGAAAATGGAGAGGAAGAGGATGGTGGTGTAGATTGAGAGGCTGAAGGAATGGAATAGGAGGAGGGGGGAGTGGTTTAAGAAGATGACACAATAGATTGAGAAGAGGAGGAGCTACTTTGAGAAGGTGATGTGGAGGGGAATATTGAAGAGGTATGTGGGGAAGCTGTGGTAGCCTATCCAATGGCTAAGATGGAAGTTGATAGAGAAGGGGTTGCTAGTTGGGAGTAAAATTTGCGTAGTGCATTGCTTCTAAGACTTTTACTCTTAGGGAGTAGCCAAGGGGACGGACAAAGTAGGAGGGGTATGTGAAACTAGACTACAAGGTGGATGCAGGGGGAGAAAACATGAATTGTGCACCTCAAGGATAGGAGGTGGATAAATTGGGATATAGGGAGGTGTAGGTAGAAGGGGAGGGCTAAATAAAGAGGCATAGACATTGGCTCTAAATGGAGAAAATTTAGGAGGGAGAGGAACGAAATATGAAGGGGATGGTTTAGTGATGGGAATTAAGGGAGGATGAATGGATGGAGGAGAAGTAGGATAACTATATGGATATTGATAAAAGGGATGCTATAGATATTGGGATGATGAAGGAGAAGGGCAATTTGGTTGGGAAAAGGATGGAGGATTGGCCACCAATGGGATATATGGGATAAAACTAAAGGGGTTGGTGGGATAGGGGGTGTGGACTACACACTAGTAGGTGCTAGATGGGTGGATAATAAGGTAGGCCCTTGCGTAAGGGCGACTAGGTTTCAATAATTGAAGGTTCATCATTAGAGAGGATGTAGTGCAAGCATTCTTGATGGATATATTTGAGGTAATGATGTAGGATAGATGGCACACACTGCATATCCTAGATTTATGGTCACTTGAGAAACAAGTTACATTGTATCTCGCCTTCAATGACATGATATAAAGTATGGATGATCTTCATGCCCACAAGGATTGGGAGGATTATTGTACCAAACATCAAGCATAATGTATCATTAAAGGTCTATAAGGTAAGGTTTGGGACGATAAGATGAAATGAATGAAGGTTAAGGTATTTGAGGGTAGTAGACAAGATGATATTGATCAAAGAGCTAGTGCTAACAAGGATATGCTTACACATTGTGTTGTTCAAGCATACCATGATGTGCATTGGGGTATTGGGTCCCTCTATTGAAAGAGACTTAATCTCATAGTCATAGAATGTGATGGAGAGTGACATACATATCTATACATTACCTATAAAATTGGCAAAAGTATTAGGATATTGTGTTTAGAAATATATGGACTTTAAGATATCCATGAGAGCCTCTCAAGGGGAGGTATTTTTGAATGAGTTTATGAATTGATAATTTATCCAATGCTATTTTAATATTATGGGTAAGACAACTTCTTAAATGTAGGACAAGATGTTCCAGAGGAGGTATGGCTTGCATTGGAAGAGGTAACATAGTCGACGATGAAGGTATGCTCGGGGGGTCATTTGGTTGAGGTTGTTGACTAGGGTAGTGTTGGTTCCTGGTGAGATGTTTATCATTCCCACAAAACCTTGATAAGATAGGACATTGATTTATTTAATTGGGATTGATTGTAGAAGTTGATGCACCATTATATTATTATGCATTCCCATATTGTGATAAGGAATTTTGATATATGCCAAGGTTTTCATTAGAAGAGGCCAAAGGATTATTAATTGTGATGTCCCCTCGATTGATCATATCTTGCACCAGGTTCTTGAGTTGTCAAAAATTATTAATGTCATGACCCTTTTGGTAATGAAAACAAAAAAGTGATTTTCCTTGTACCATTTTGGCTTAGGTTTGTTGGGATATTTAGATCAAATTTTGGGTAAGGAAATCACTTTTTCTTGATAAAGCAAGGCTTAGATAGGAAGTGAAGTTTCTAGGGAGATGAGTAGGGTACAAAGGATGAGTGGAAGGTTGGGAAGAATAGGGGAGATTGGTTGTTGGAATGAGTGTTGAATGAGACTAAAAGGTTGGTTGTCAGGGTTGGTAGGTAAGTGGTTGAGATTGAAAACTAGGTTGGGGAGGGATTGTTTTTGTGCTCAACACTACTTGGTTAACTTGAAAGGATTTATATTGGACACTATTATTGCCCTTATAATTTGTGTTGAGATATTCCTTATTTTTAAGTTTGATTTCCCCTTCTTACACTTTATTCTCTTCAATAATATTCACTTGAGTAATGGTTTCTTAGAAGGTGCAATGTTGTTGTATTTAGAATATTGTAGAGATATGCTTGTCACAACTTTGAGAAAAAAAATTGACCAATTCGGCAAGAGGGATTGAGAATGTCAACTCATTAATGAAACCCCTCCATATAGTGACATAATAATTGATTGACTCATAATTAAATTAGCATTATAAAGATTAATTAAAGTTATCCTATTTTTGATGTTGATTGAAAAGTTTTCAAAGAAAAGGTTTATCAATTGCTCAAAGGAGTAGAGACTGTGTTGGGACAAATTGTTGTACCAATCTAGGGCCCCTCCCCCAAGGGACATGAGTAAATTATGAAGCATAAGCAAGTCATTTTTGTTGATCAAACAACAAGCATTGATATAATTTTGTAAATGCTCCTTAGGATCTCCTTTCTCTTTAAACTTCTCAAATTTAGGCATATTAGAAAGATAGGGATATGGATGCATAGGTAATTATGGATGGATGGATTGAGTGCATAGTTGGATAAGGTTGGTCTTTTGATACCCAAAGCCAATTGATTACAACTGTAAACTATTAATTCAATTAATCAATCTCAAGATTTCATTTTGTAGGTCTTGAGATGCCCGAGGAGGCTCAACTAGAGGGGCAAAGTAGGGTACTTAAGGAGGGAATGGTATGAATAGGAATAAGGATAATAAGGAGGAGGAGAGTAATGGGGGTGAGGAGGTTGGGTGGCATAGGGTTCTAGGAGTACCCATGAAGAGGAATGTGATTGAGAAGTACTGACCTGTGCATGCTATGAAGAAGAGAGATAAGGATGTGGAAGATAGGAAGGTTCTTGAAGAGGAGTATAAGAAAGATAAGAAGAATATTGAGGTAGATAAGTGGAAGGAGGGGAGGATAAGGAATAATAGTAGACACAATATGCATATTGGTAGGAGGAAGATTGGTGAGAGGGGGGAATTTGTTAAAGATGGGGTTGTATTGGGAGGTGTGGGTCCTTGAGGTGGAGTAGGAATATGAAAGAGCATTTGAGAAGTACGTGGAGTAGAATGAGCAGCAACAACATTCATTCAAGGATAAAGCTTCCCTTGTATCCAACCCACTTTACCAAATGCTAGGTAAAAAACATTGAACTTGCACACACAAGGGCTATAAGGTACTTGCATTCCTCAAATGCTAGGTGAAAAACATTGAACTTGAAGGGGAGATGGACAGGTTGATATGTGGGAGATAAGAAAGCAATTCAATAGAATTAGAAGATGATCAAAGAGAGAGGAGATGACAAGATGAATAGTTTTAGAATGAATTGCTAGGCTATGGAAAGCACATATAACACAAAATTGATAAAGTGTAGCCATTTTGTGGTTATCTCCATATTGATGGTTGTACCAAGTGTATTTGGTTGAGTCTATAGGGGGAAGGAATCAGAAAAAGGGATAAAAAATATTCAAATAGTTTCTATTTGAGAGCCACACTCCAAACTCATCTATGCCCAAGAACCTACCTTTTGCCCAACTCTAGTCCTTACAATTCTCCACCATATTAAAATCCCCCATGAAATCTAGTATGAAGATGATAAGGTAACATGTATCCAATTCTAAAGAGAAAATATGTTACAAGGTTCATTAAGGACATAGATAGAACAAACGCCTGTAGTCATCCCATTAATATTTAAATTCACCCAAACATAACGACAATTGGGATATTCTCCCTAACTAAATGTATTTTTATTAATTTTTGGATGAAAAAGCCATTATATTAATAAAATAATGTTTAATCATACAAAAAATGGTGGGTGGGATTAGCACATCCCGTAAACCAATACATTAACCATTGTGGTTAAGAGTATACAAGAGTGTTAGAAACAGCCCACAAACTGCCAAAACAATATTAAATATGCATTCAAAAAGAAAGAAGCTGAGAAATTACTGCCACCTGGAAGGGGAAGGAAGATGCACATGACTCATAATGCAAGGTGCATTCCCCCAATGATCCATAAGGGTACGCAAGTACTACAACTCCACCTATACTTTTTTAACCTGTACTTGAATTTGTAACTAGCAATCAAAGAATATATCATATTTATCAGCAATAGAGAAGACATGTCCGACATCTTGCTGAGAAAAAACAACTCTATTCTAGGACTTCCATAGATAAAACAAGGTACCAATTTTAAAAATATTCCAAACAACATCCAAGTTGAAGGAAAAAGCAATAGGGTCACCCAAAATAGCATGCACCCAAGTAAAATCCTCCTACATAAAAGGTCTGAAAATTTCAAGAAGCCACTCCCAAGATGACTGAGCCCGATCACAAGACCAAAAAACATGCAGTAAATCTTTCGCTTGTCCACAAACTAGGCAAATGAGATTATGAACACCTAGATGCTTGAGCCTACTGCCAACAGGTAACTCTTGATGTAAGAGACTCCAAGCAAAAAAAATATGTTTAGGTTCAATATAATTAGCCCAAGCAATCCAAAACCTCTTATTCCATTAGGAGGGAAGAGAGACTAAATTCCATCTCAGAGTGAGCTTATAAACCATTGGAACTTGTGGGGTGAGCCATTTATAACCAAGATGAGCTTTATATTGTAAAACAGGAAGCTCCCCAGGACAACACCAATCTGACCACCAGGGTTTTTGAAAATGCTTATGAATTTTGCTCCAAATAGAAAATGGAATACTATCAATAACCACCTCATAAGTGTCTCTATCACAAGGATTTAAATTGTGAATTTGACAAAAAATTTCCCAGGGTATCCAACACTTGGCATGTCGGGAGAATAAATAAAAAATAGAAGCAATACCATGCTTATAGAACTTCTACGCTCTAACCCACTGCACCAGAGCTAAGGGAGATTTGGATAGAACCCAACAAGATGAATAATAGACATGAGTAGTGGCTAAAACCTTAGAACAAATCTGAAATTTTCCTGCTAGAGAAAGTTTCTTACTAGTCTAGTAAGAAAGCTTCTTTTCCACTTTATCAATAACATACTGCCACAATTGAGCAGAGGAACCATGAAATGCAAAAGGAATTCCAAGAAATTTAAATACCTCACCTGGATGAATCCAAGTCCATTGGAATTGATGTAACCAGTGTGGAAGTTGAGATTGAGATTGCCGAAAACATGATGTTTTTTTCCATTGTATAGAAGAACCAAAGGCTAAACAGAACACCTCTAAGCAACTAATAGCTGAGGAAAGGGATTGCTCATCTTCTTGAAGCGTTAAGAAGGAATCATCTGCAAAATGACCATTGACCAACTGAAGGTCAGAATTAGGGAGAGCAATACCTTGATTAATCATTGATCCATATTATGGGCCAACAAATAGCCAAAAGCCTTTGTAGCAAGAATGAAAAGATATGGAGCAAGAGGGCACCCCTGTATCATAGAATGACCAAGATAAATTGACTGATATTGACTATTATTCATGGTAAGAATAGCTGAAGCATCTTGAAATAACATAAGAATGGTGCTCACAAATACTAGCCCAAAACCTAGAGCCTAAAGCATGGCAGTTATGAAGTACCACTCCATATTATCATAGGCTTTCTCAAAGTCTATATTAATGAATAAAACATCTTGTTCAAAATTTCTTGCCCACTCCATACCTTCCCAAACAACAAGAACATTATCAAGAATGTATCTTCCCTTAACAAAGCCAGTTTGTTCAGGTCTAACAATCAAAGGCAGAATAGATTTAAGCTTAAGTGCAAGGGCTTTAGCAATAATATTGTAGCTCACATTAAGCAGGGTGATCGACCTCCAATTGGTGATGAGCTCAGGATCTCCAAACTTAGGAATAAATTTAACATTGCCTTTGTTAATAATGGAACCCAGTGAACCACATTGCGGGGCTTCAAGATAAACTTTGTGGAGATGAGAACCAAGCATATCCCAAAATTCTTTATAGAATTCACATGGGAAGCCATCAAGCCCAGGTGCCTTATCATTGGCCATAAGTGACAAGGCAATTTTTAGATCTTCCAGAGAAAGAGGAGTGTCACAAAATAACATTTGCTTAGGAGAAATCTTGTTGGGGACAACAACGGTACAATCAACAAGAGCTTGCCTTCTAGCATCATCAAGGGGTTGAGAAGCAAAAACACCTTGATAATGTGAAACAAATACTTTGACAATGTCTGAAAGATCTGTAAATCTCTGCCCATCAACTTGAATGGCTTGAAACTGAGAATGTTGAGTAGGAGGTCTGAGGCGCTAAAAAATTCTTTGGTCACTCTGTCCCCCACTTTGAGCCAATGCATTCGAGCACATAATTGAGCCCCCTTGGCTTCATACAAATCAACCTTTTTTAGCTCATGTCGAACGGAAGAAACTTGGGATTGAGCAATAGAGTTGAAAGGAGAGGCTTCAAGCCTGAGACAGGCTTTGGATAGCTCACTTTGCAAGGCAGACTTAGCTTATTTTCATCGTTTTGCAACTTCAACACCCAGAGTTCGCAACACCTTAGTGGTTCGTTGAATGGCAGCATTCCATCATTCAATCCTTCCAAAAATACCATCATGTCTAGGAATCAAATTCCAAATGTGGCATATATGAGCTTTCATGCTAAATCTATGTAAAAAAGAAACATTTAGGTAAAACTGTGAAGAATGCACTCTAGGTTGAAAGTTTAACATTGCCACCAAGAATAGGTGAATGATCAGACAGTGTAGTACTAGGCAAAGTCAACACATACGGTGAAGAAGGCAAAATACGGGAGAACTGAAAGTTGTCACGCTCAAAAATCATGGCTCTTTCCAATATTACCAAAACCCTAGAAGAAGCAGCCTGAAAATTGGACCAGGTGTACCAAAGAGCCTGCGGGAAGTCAGAAGGTGAGAAGCGGGAATTAGGGTCATAAAGGTGAAGCTTGTTTTTCATAAAAAACCAAGCTTCTCTTTCACCTAAACACCACCGCATCGGGACATGACTGACCTTATCAGAATATTTTTCTAGCATATTAAAATCTCCACAGAGCACCCAAGTAGAAAATGGCAGATTCATGGCAAGCCATCTCCACAACTCGCATCTATCAGAAGCGACATTTGAGGCATACACATTAACAACCCCAAGCAGTTTTCCACAGATCTCGAGCAAAATCCAGATAGCTTGATTGAATGGGTCAACACCCCAAGTCACAAAATTATTTTGTAATCGAGGCCCAAGGATAGTGACGGCTCCTCCTTTTCTCGGGGAATGCTTTGTGGAAAAAGAGGTACTTCGTGGCCACAAAAAATCACATGTACACTGCAGATTGAAATTAGAAATCTTAACTTCTTGTAGACATAAAATATAGAGGCTTCCATGCATTCGAGAAACATTTGACATCTCATTTCGGACCAAATATTTTTTGACCGGGTCCGTTAGTCCTCGAACATTCCATGATAAAAAAATCATTGGGATTTGTCAGGATGCATGATCTCCATGACATCCTCTGCATCACCCAAACCTATAAGTGAGCCAAAATAGTTGGAGGTCGCATGGAAAGCATCACTATTTAGTTGTCGATGTTTATCATTCCAAATAGGGCTACGAGAGCGACGAACCTTCAAGGCCCGACCCTCCTCCACTAAAGAATTATCTGGAGCTGCCACCACTGAGGCCAAAGAAGGGCCGGACCAAAGAGGTTGAGACACTGGTGGAACTGGGGGTTTCATGTCAACAATCGGAGGGATCGTATGAACAAGATTATGAACAACTTCAGCAGAAGCTTTCATGTCTTGAGAAGGAGAAGGGGCAGGTTGTGCAGCAGAAATCGAAGCTTCTTGTTGCTTAGTACCACGAGATTTCTTGCTAGAGACAGTAGTCCATTCTTCAGTGTTTCCCTGCAAGCCATTAGCAGGAGCCGTAGGAGTGGGTGAGGGATTTGCCTTATATTTCCATTCCATCAAAAGGCACTCCCAAATTTTGTGAGCTGCAGATTGACACCGATAACAGGTATTGGGTAAATTGATATAGGCAACTCTTTACCTTATGGATTGGTCCCCGATTTTAATATCAATAAACTCCTGCAAATCCTTAGTAAGATCAACTTTGATACAAACCCTTCTAGTGGATCGAGCGGAGAAAAACTTTTCTGGCTCAAGGCAAACAAACTTACCTAAGGGGGAAACTAAAGTCTGCAAAAAACCCCAAAGAGGAATAGGAAGACCAGGGAATTCAACCCACATCGGGACTTCCAATGCAACTTGATCACTGACTTGGAAATTTCGAGAGTAGGGTTGCAAAATCAACAGAGAATTACGGACAATCCATGGACCCCTAGACGAGAACCTGCTTGTGCTTGAGCTCTGGATTTGAAAAGCGAAAAATGAAATACCCTTTTGTAAGGTTTTGTACATTCTCCACTTTGACTCCATATGGGCCCCAAACTTGTTGGACCCATGAACGAATAAGGGTATCATATGGAATACGACCCAAAAAATAACTCACCAGGGTATTACTCTCAAACCATTTTTATTAATTTGGATGGTAACTTTCTTGAGTATGTCTTATCTAAAAAAAAGCATGTAGTCCTTAAAGATTAAGTATTTTTTAAAGACGAGTTGATCCTCTCCTACTTGGAGGAAAAAAACTTGAATATTATAATCAAGAATTAGATGAGCAATACACATCTTTCATAGAGGCAAGGTAAGACCTCTCACATTATGAATGCTATAAATGTTATAAACGACGAATAAAAAAAAGTTTAGGTTAAGAAGCACTTTGCAATTTAAAAAAATCAATATACGTCATAAATTCTCTTGAACATTTGATAGAAGCAGCTTGTATCATGGCTTCCTTAGATCGACCTATACCACGTGCGTGTGCTCCCATGGGAAAATATTAGTATGCTTTCTCAAATGCTAGAGTATGTTCAAATTAATTGAAAAAAAAATACTAAACCAATACTAGAGTTTATAAAAAATTGAAACATATATAAATAATTTAGAGTGTCCAAAAGTTCGAGTTAGAGGACTTTATTCTTCTCTTATTATATTTATTTGTGGCGCTCTTTAATGTAGGAGATCACAAAAATACTTTCGATGCCCAAATTAAAACATGGCTCCTATTGACCTTTAAAAATTGAATGGTGCTAACATCCTCTAAAGTCTATCACATATTATTGTTCAATTATTTTATCGAAAACGTTTACGACATGTTATTCTATTATTCAATTATTCTATCTAACATTTTACCGCATGTTATTCAATTATTCTATCTAAAATGTTTAGCACATTATTCTAACCATTGAAATTCATGGATTCCAAAGAGAGTACTTTGGATGATAATCACCCAGTAGTCACCAATTGGAATATTGAACTTTTTGTACATTATGGATCCCACCCTCTCGGCCGGTTGTGACAAAAGAAATTAACTACAAGAGCGAGAAAAATTACATTCCAACTTATCCTATCCGATCCAACGTATTCGAAAGGGATAGGAACGACTATGGTTTACGGAGGTTCCATATAAGAAAGATACAATCCAACGTGCGAGATCAGATTCTATAATCGTTGGAGCATCGGCGAATGCTGCCTACTACACGGAAGCGCAGGAGCCGCAAATTTAGTCTTCGCCTCATGGCCCACCGGATTTTGTTTGAGGTGAAAAGGAACTGTCGATGTCTCAGGGCCAAGAGGAATAGACGTTGGTTCTCTGCCAAGAAGCTTCCCGTAGGGAAATTCAAATGGATGCATGGACAAATTTAACGGTGAACAGTCGAAAGCGCACATAATTCTTGGGAGCTTCTCGAATTTAGTAGCGTGGCGGAATCCCAGCGGAGGTTTGCAATGCGTTATATATATATATGGAGCTCAAACCCCCTTGCTAGGGTCACAATAAAGATCGAATTGGAGGTATTGTATATAATTGGCCTGCCTGTTCTGTCGAATCCCATTACCCTCTTCGACCCTACGCAAATAGCTCACATGACACTGGACGTATCCTACACATTTATACATATTTTAAGAAAAATATAAATCACACATCCTAATTTAATAATTCACATTTTAATCTCATATTTACAATATATACAAAAGTACCATAAGATATTTAACATTTACCAAATAGTGTGATATTCTCCAACATAGGAGGTGGAGGGTAACAAATGTGGCACTAAGATATCTAGGAAACTGAGGTGGAGGGTAACAAATGTGGCACTAACATATCTAGGAAAATGAGGTAAGAAGTGTTGAAAGACGTTATTGACCATAAAATGGAATTAGAGAAGACATATGAGCCAGTGTTGAACAACACAACATGGGGTAACACAACAAGGGGTAGCAACCAAGATTGTGCCACCAACATCACTAGTACTTTAAGTGGCTTTAATTGAAGCTTTTGAAGCTTATGGTAGAAACTGCTCAAAATCACAATAGGAAAAACTCGGGAAATATGATAACATTTAACATGTTTATATGTATCACCTCAATTCCATTAATTTGACTTATTTGTTTGCTACCACAAACCATGAAGTTTACTTGGTGGAAGATCATATGTCCCTCTAAAGCACTTACATCAAGGGCACATAACCTATATTTTCTCAAAAAAAGCATGGCACCACTCATGTGGGAAAAGCATCACCTCAAGTTTCTATCCTAATCACTATTCTATTTACCTAGACTTCCATTATTCAAATCACATGAGCACTTTGATTTAGCTAAATGTTTGAGTGGACCCTAAAGAAAGAAGAAATGACCAGCTCACTCTTTAAAATATTTTTTTCTATTTTATTTAGGGGTTAAAGAGCAAGATTAGAATTTTTTTTTTTTTGTTGAAAAACAAACTTATATTAATAGTGAATGATGCCACATATACAATTATAAGACCCCAGGCCTTACAAATCAAATTGTTCTCAATCAACCATGGATAAAAAACAACAAAAATATACAATATCCAAGTCTATACATAAAAATGGCCATTATAGGGCATAAACTAACTAGATTCCTCAAGGAAATTGTTCATTGTACATTATAACTACTAATACATAAACACATAAGAATGTAAGGAGTGGTTGCTAGGAAAAACAATGGCCAACACATTACCAATATCTCTTCGTACAACAATCTGATAAGAATCATAGTGGTTTCAGATTTTGGACCACCACCTTAGTAGATGGAACATCATGTGGCCACTACTCCACAATATGCATCTTGCAACAACCTTTATTATATGTTCCTGGATCAACTTCATAATTCTAAGCCTATCATGGATCTTCTTGATGAGGTATCTAAGAAGCTAGTTAGAATTGCAAATCCTATTCACCTACAATAGGATGTGACACATGAGAAAGTTATGCTTAGTATAAGGGGGAAAAGTCCTGCTAAGTAAACAAAAATGTGCACCTTACTTTCCAAATAAATCAAATAATAATGACTTAAAAGGCCCAACTCATGTTATGATATGAGGATCATAATCAACCAAGATACCAAGGAGTTAAGTTTTCAAGTTAACACAAGTGAAGAAGGGTGAGCAAACACTTCCCAATCTCCTCTGATATAAGGAAAAAACCAAAATAAGTGTTTGATGGGATTTATTTATCCACAAATGACAAATTAAGAATGGGTTAGGTTGAGCTTTGTTAGGTTCTAAAGAGAATGGATTTTGCACTACAAGACTCTTTAAGCAAGGAATGAATCTTGGGCAATAAGCAACACTTTCCATAGTCTATCAATGAGAAAAAGCCATTGATATTTGGAAATATGAAGGACCCACTTTTCATTAAGTTGAGTTGAGAAGATAGAGGGAGGGATTAGGTGAGAATACAACTATTTACAATGGATGGATTGCAAGGGGTAGTTGTTCCACCTTCTCCAATCAAACTAGGAGGATAAAATAGAGTTGTTCATTTTGATAGTAACTAGGCTAGGAATAGACTTGATAACATCCTCACATGCCACTCTACAATAGGGAAGGAGATAATGAAACCTTAGTGCCAAGACAATCACTCTCTTGAAGACTTATCCCAAATATCTAATAGTAAAAGACCCTCAAATACTAAGAATAGATGCTTGCATTCATTGAAAAGGGATAAGGAGATAGCATGTATGTAGATAATATGGTTCCACCATATGCTGTGAGTGTGTATGAAAAGACTAGCTTACAAAAAGTTAGCTTTCCATTGAATCAAGGAGCTATAGGCTTGCAAAGTTGTCCAATTCCTACAAAGAGGTAGTGAACCACTAATGGAAAAAGGGTGATATTATATCCTTATCCTAAAAGGAGTATGGATCCATTTTTGTTTATAGGTAGATGTAGAGATCCTAGATCTAATGAGAATCCTTCAAGGTTCATCTCTTGTTAAGGCTCTAGTTTCTCTCTTTGTCGTAAGACATTTACGTTGAGATATTAGATCAGTAATGCCAATCCCACCTTAGGCCTTATGGGTGATGCAAAGCTTCTAAAGGATAGCTAGTAAGGAATGAGCCTCATTCCATTTGCTCCACATTAACTGTCTCAGCATAGAGGTGAACTTATAGTAACCAAATTTAGTTGAAATCCATTAAGAAGAGTAATAAAAATATGAGGCTAGAAATATCTTATTGAGAAAGACTTTACCTATTGTTGGCCATTTTTTATTCATTGGAAATTTTGTATAAAGCAATAATATATTTATCTCCTTTTTTTGGGATAGTTGTAATAATTTTCAGAAATCCAATGCATTTGAATGTATTAATGGAGAGATGTCCTTCAAGGTCCAAAAGAAATGAAGAGAAAGAGTTTCATAAAAAACTTGAATGAAATCGCCAAAAAATCTTACGTATTGACGTTCGCCCTTCCTTAGCGACAAACGTCCCTTTCACCCTTCCTAGGGGTGAATCACTTTTAGAAAGCAGAATGGCAAAAAATTAAAAGTGACAAATTGTGTTTGCCCTTTCTTAGGGACGAACGTGTCGTTCACCCTTTCTTGGGGTGAATGTGTCTTGGCATCGCCTTGAGGGGTCGCGCACCCGAATGAAATTACGTTCGCCCTAATCGAGGGGCAAACACACCATTCGCCTCTCCTATGGGTGAACCACCTACTATGCGTGCCTGAATGAAATTATGTTCACCCTAGTCGAGGGGCGAACACATCGTTTGCCTCTCCTATGAGCGAACCACCTAGCGATGGTGGAAAATCACGTTCGCCTTCCCTTAGGGACGAACGTGTCATTCACCCTTGAATTGGGCGAACCTATTTGTATCAATATCATGCGCGTCTAAAGGGGTGAAACTAATGTTGGGCGAAGATAAATCGAACGAATGGGACTTTGGTCAAGATGTTGAATTTGACATTAAATGAAGGGCACTCACAGTTACTCCATTTGTGTATCACGAAGAGGAAGGCAAAGGGAAACAATCCTTCATGATTTCCAATTTATCAGAGGCGATCCGAAGAATTTAATATTTTCTCCTAATAGGCGCACTTCCGTATGAAGTTTAGATTTTCAAGAATTTGTTCCCCTAGCAAATGGATTTTCCAAGAATTCAAGGAGGATTTCGTTGACTTTGTCTTTGATTCCTAGAAATTCTTCCCCCATATGTATTAAATGAAAGAGACGAAAACCTCTATAAATACTAGAAAAATTTCATTATAAAGGGAGTTAGACATTTTGTGAGAGATTCCCTTAAGCTCTCTACATTAATAGAAGGCATCAGACTTTTGAATTTGTGAGCGATCTTGTGTATAATTATTTTTTGTGTAGTGTGCTTCTATTTCCATTTTCCTATCTAATTTGTTGTTGAATTTTAATTCTGTTGTTGGAATTAAAGTTGGTAAGGAGAAAGCGAATGCTGGAGTACCATTTTTATAGTTATTATGGCAATATTGTGAGCTTGTTCTATTTCATTTCATTTCATGAATGCTAATTTGTGCTTGGGTTTTTTCCTGCTAGTTAGTCTAACACCAATTCTGCACTTTAGCATGTGGCCATATTTCCCATATTTTTATGTTATTTTCAATTTCTTTCCTGCAACTTTAGTATTTTACCAATTTTAGAATTAGTTCGAGAACCAGCCCTCTCTAGAGATTGGCACAAAGGACATCTCTTTCCTCTGGCCTTTCAATGTTGGATGTATCTAGGGCGCATAAACGTAGTGTTTATTGATTAGGCAGATATTTGACCAACAATTTTTGGCACGCCCGATGGGACCCTCAAGGTTCCACTTCCAGTAGCATTAGGTTTGGTGTTCACCTTCCTGCTTGATATTAGAACATCTAGCAACTTGATTTTTACCCAAAACTTCATAAGCGTGAGGACGACGAAAGCTGTTTCTCATGAATACAAGATCAAAAGCCAAAAATCATGATAATAAGATTAGATTTTATGAACTAGACATTCAAATGCTAGGAGAACATCCTCAAATAGCCACCTTTTGATGAACATCTTCACTTCCTCATATCTCATCCATACAATTTGTTTCATCTTCTCGATTAGCTGGTGTGTTTTTTGCCCCTGTGAGTCTTATAAATACTGCCACCAGTTTTCCTCAACCTCCGCCTAGTACAACCACTAACATCCCAAGGCCTACTCCTCATATTACCGTCCACATGGATCAAAATCCTCCACCACATCAACAACTTCCAAGGCACTTTTTAGCTTGGAATAGCTCAGGAGCACTGAATTTGTAGGCACAAAATCTCGTACCTCAAGCTGCTCTGAAGGCTTTACCCACATATGATGGTATTGTAAAAACTACCTATGAGCATATCCAAGATGTAGCCTCTATTACAACTATCCATGATATAAATGATGAGTATGTGATGATAAAACTTTTGGTCCTATCATTAAGAGGGAAATTTTTGTATTGGTACCGATCTTTGTAGTCGGGTACCATTACCTCGTGGGATCAGTTGGTAAAGTTGTTGATTAAGAATTTCCATAAAAAAGCTGATCTGTATTCTCTGTTGCACCAGATCACCTCAATACAAAGACATCTACAAAAGGAACTTGTAGATTTCAACGTCTTATTTGTGCGAACTTGGTAGAGGATCCCAGATGGGTTACAACCAACTCATGAGCAAGCAACATTTTATTATCTTCGAGCACTTAGTACCAATATTGGTATGGCGGTGCACCAGGCCAATATGACTACATTCCTGGATCTCTATACACAAGCTCAAAAGGCCGAGTCATATTTGATTTCTGTAAGTAGGCTTCCTCCGAAGGTGACAATGACTATCCTCCCTGATCTGCCATAGTATCTTTACTCTAATACATTTTTGTAGCCTATGCCATCGATGTATCCTATCCCTTCATAGAATTCAGGCTCTCCTCAAGTAGTTCCTATCCTTGTTCCATAGTCACCTGCTATGAGCTTTCCATAATTTCTCGTCCCATCAATAACATCACAGCCTTCAACTATTTCTTTTCCAACACTGCCAGCACCCCCAATGCCCTTACCATTACCCGCACCTCCAACGCCCTTGTCATTGCCAGTGCCAACTCCGTCACCCAATACAGATCCTCTCACGATCTTGTTACAAGAAGTAAAATTCAATAATACGACTTTAAGGACGATATTTAATGAGCTTACTATTGTGAGGAAGAAGCATGCTGAGGCTGAGTTCTGATCAAGAAGGTTTTAGACTCCACCAATAACTCGAGAGAAAGTATCTATCAGCAAGGGACCCGAGAAAAACACCATGATCCAAGCAAATGATGAGAGTAACGTATTCGAAAGGACATTGGTGTTCTACATGTAATGATCCTCATGGTGAAGATACATGTATGGTACATCTGAACTATGTTCAAACATTAACCGAAATTTATTCGGGCGGGCAAGTCAACATGATTTGAGAGATGAAGTGTAATTGTATGGTGTCATCCCTAGAGCAAGTTTCGGTCCTTACTAGGTATGGAAAGAATCCAGTGACTGTTGATCCTACAAACTTGCAACCTTTGAAAGTACCTGCGGCTCCAAAAGCACAGAAAGAAAAGTGGGCATCCCCGACAAATATTCTTGATGCTAACAAATTAAAAAACTCATCACCTAATCAAGCACAAGATAAGGCATAGGTTCAGCCATAAACTTCGCAATGCATTGTTATTGCTCAATTTCCTAGTGAAACTAAAGAGCTAGCTAAGGAAAGACTCAAGTATCCTTCATTGACAAAAAGGTAAAGAGTCGACGCTACGCAACATTACCAAGACAAATATGAGTGGCCCTTAGAAGAAAAGGTCTCACCTGCTCGTGGATACAGTATCATGGAAGAAATGAAGAAAATCCCAGCAAGGATTAGTTTCTTTGATGCATTACAATTACCTGGGAAGATTGATTTATTGCAAGAATCTCTAAAGACTGCCAAATATCAAAATAAAGATCATTTACAAAGAGTCTTGGCTCAAGCGCTCCCCACTTCAGCGATAGGTAAGAATCGGCCTCCCCTATTTTACTTATCTTTGAGAATGGAAGGGTGGATCGTGCATAATTGTATGATCGATTTTGGTGCTGCCACTACTGTTATGCCAAAGGCAGTATGCAAAGTAATGGGAATGGAATATACAAGAAGTAGCCCAGGGGTTTTACAATTGGATGGTACACCAGTTAAGACTGTTGGAGTAATAAAGGGCATTCCAATAGTGCTCCATAGCATGCCGCATATTACCATCATCCAGGAAGTGGTGGTTGTTGATTTAGAGCCCTACTTTAGCATGTGCCTTTCAAGGGAATTTATAGCTAAGCTAGGAGGTTATCTTTCCCTAGATTATTCACATCTAAATATTTCGTTCAAAGATTGGCGAATTTGCATTCATAATAAAAAGCCCTCCCCTTTTCATATTGAAAATATAGAGGTAGAACAAGTCCCAAGCATGGTGAACATGATGACGGAAGAATTGGAAGAGGTTGGCTTGGTTGAAGAAGTACCCCAAGAGCTTGGTCTGGAATATGAGTTTCTGCTAACAAATTTCAACACTATGATTGAAACATATATTGGTTGTTATTCAATTCAGAAGACATAGAAGTTCCAAGAGCAAGTCCTTGAATCCCCAGAACCTATTCCGCATTAGTTATGGAAGTTATTCTTTGATGGCGCTTGATGTAAGAATGGTGGAGGAGTAGGTGTTGTGTTGATATCCCCTGAAGGCATACCAAAAACTTACTCCTACAGATTGACCTGGAGATGTAAAAATAATGCGAATGAAATGCTATGCCTTGGCTTAAAAAAGACCAAAAAGTTGGGAATTGAATAACTACAGATTTTTGGTGATTCTGAGCTTATTGTTAATCAAGTTACGGATATATGCGTATCAAAGCAACATTACTTGAAGGCTTATCACAACAGAGTATGGGATATTTTGGAAGCATTTAAAGCTTTGAATATTCAGGTAATTCCTCGAGAAAAAAATAGACATGCTGACATTTTAGCTTCCTTGGACGCTAATTATTTTGCTGTTGAGCAAGTGGTTCGCAAGCCTAAGATAGTATGGGTGATTTAAAGACCTTCCATTCCAGATAAGAACCTCTATTGGCAGGTGTTTGATAATGATGAGGAAATAGTGAATTTTTTTCTAAAAGAAGCTACCAGCGTAGAAGATAGGATTCTTGTGGAAGAATAAAAGGAAAGAATGATTCAGTTAAAAAATAATCACATTCCTAGGGGTTTGATTTCACTAGAGAGTTTATTTGATAAAAGCGATAGGGCTGATAAGCATAGGATTAAGGTGGATGCTAAGGAATTCATAGAATTGCAGTTGGAGCCAGGAAAAGTTATCAATATTGGGACTGATTATGAACCAAATGAGATTGAAGGCATTAGAAATCTGTGCTCCAAATATCCATATATAGTAGCATGGATTTATCAAGACTTGAAAGGATACGACAAGAGCATGATTCAGTATACTATCGAGCTACAAGGAGTTAAGTCTTTTCGGTAGAAGCAACGCCCTGTTAATCCCAAGATCGAGGTTCTCATGAAAGCATAATTACTGAAGATGCTTGAGGTAAAGATCATATACCCTATTAAGCATTCCACATGGATGGCAAACTTGGTTCTTGTAAGGAAGAAGAATGGGGACATACGTCTATGCATTGATTTTCAAAATTTAAATCAGGAGTCACTCAAAGACCACTATCCTTTGCCTCAGATAGACCATATTCTTCATGTCGTGGCTGGTGCTCAGAGATTTTTCTTTCTGGATGGCTTTTCTGGGTAAAATCAATTTTGGGTTAAAGATGAAGGTCAATACAAGACGACATTTACAACTAAGTGGGGCACATTTGCTTACCAACGGATGCCCTTTGGACTTTCAAATGTTGGAGCTACTTTTCAGAGAGCCATGGATGTTGCCTTTAGTGAGTTGCTAAATAAAATCATTGTGATTTATCTTGATGATATGACGGTGTTTTCACATTGTAGAACGAATCATGTTTTCCATCTAAGGCAAATATTCTAGAAGTGTCAGGAATTTGGGATTTCTATAAATCCAAAGAAATCAATTTTTGCGGTCAGGGAAGGGAAATTGTTGGAACATGTGATTTCATAGGAAGGATTAGCCATAGACCCTCCACGAGCTGAAGCGCTTATGATATTTTCATTACTAGCTAATAAGAAAGACTTGCAATCCTTCTTTTGACAGATAAAATTCATGTGTAAGTTTATTGCTGATTTTTCCCAAGTCATCAAACCCATGACTGAGCTCTTGAAGAAAAATATGGAATTTAAGTGGACAGAAGCCAAGAAGCGGGCTTTTCAAGAAATCAATGAGAGAATTACTCAAGTGCCAGTGTTAATAAACAATGATTACTCTAAAGAATTTATACTTTATGCAGTGGGTGAGCACGAGAGATATGTTGCAGTGCTAACGCAAAAGCAAAATGATGGCGAAGAAAAGCCTATCACTTTTCTAAGCCAGGTTATAGCACCACATCAGGAAAAGTATAACTTTATAGAGAAACAAGTTTATGCAGTGATGAAATCCTTGAAGAAGTTTCGCCACTTTGTTTCTCAGAGTAAAACTATGGTTTATGTCATTCATCCTAATGTTTGAAGCTTCATAATTCAAAGAGAATTGGGTGATAAAAGGGCCAAATGGATCTCGAAGATCCAGGAGTATGATGTAGAAATTAAACCAATGAAATTGGTTCGTGGATGCGCTCTGTGCTAGGAGTTGGCCAAAATCGCTATTGTTGAGACAAGTCGCGAAGATGTAATTTGTGCAAATAGTGCAAAAGTCAGCAAGGAATGGATCAAGGAACTCATTGAGTATTTTGTTTCTGGAAGGTGTCCTAGTTACCTTAACCCCTCATAGCGCCGAAGGTTCAAATTACAAGCGCTCAGGTATGTATTGTTGCCCAATGGCCTATATTATAAGAATATTGATGGTATACTTCTTAGATGTGTAAAATATTCCAAGAAAGAGAATATTCTGGAAGAATTCCATTCTAGGCTATCAAGAGGGCATTATGCAGGCAGGCCTATGGCTCTCAAAATTATTCGGGCGGGGTATTACTAGCACACTCTATTCACCAATTCACATAAGATAAGCCAGCGGTGTGATAGTTGTCAATGATATATGGGTCGAGTTAGGAAAGGAGCATCATCACTACATCCGATACAGGTGGAAGTGCCCTTTCAGTAGTGGGGTCTCGATTTTATAGGAGTTATAGATCCATATTCCTCTGTGGAACATAAATATATTTTTACCACGATAGACTATTTTACCATATGGGTAGAAGCTATACCTACCAAAAAAGTAGGTCAGGCGACTGTTATTTCTTTTTTAGAAAGCCTTATTACCCGTTTTGGCATACCATATTCTTTAGTCATCAACAATGGCACTCCCTTCATTGGAGCTAAAATTACAAAATTTGCCAGTAGATATGAAATTTACCTAAAAACCTCTTCCAATTATTACCCACAGGGGAATGGATTTGCTGAGTCAACTAACAAGAATCTTCTTTGGATTTTGAAAAGAATAATGGGTGACAATAAGAAGAGTTGGCATTTGTTATTAAATCAGGCGCTTTGGGATGACTGCATTTCAGTGAAAAAGTTAATAAAAACCTCCTCATACACTTTGGTGTATAGGAAAGAAGCTATACTTCCTATGCATATCGAGCTCCTTGTGCTCCAAGTATTGCAAATGTTTCACGATGATAACGAAGAAAATGATCTAATGGAGACTATATTGGCACAATTGTTGCAATTAGAAGAAGAAAGGGAGTGTGCTTACCATACTTTCGCAGAACATGTTGTTGAGATGAAGAAGTGGTTCAAGAAAAAATGACTGATCGAAGCTTCCAGGTGGACGATTTGGTACTGAAATGGAATGAAAAGAAATCAAATCCAGGAAAACATCAGAAATTTGATGCAATATGGGAAGGACCTTTTCGAAATTATGCTGTCACTTCTTCTAATGCATTACGACTTTGTGACATGGAAGGGTATGAAATCCCTATCCCAGTGAATGGCCTTCATATGAAGTCTTATATTTCGTAAGTTTTGAAATCAATGGTAACATCCTATATATATATATATGTAAATATTTTTAATGCATAGGTATAAATATGTTCTAAAAAAAAAAATGATGGTTAAAACATCATTCGCCTGAAAAAGAAAAAAGGGAACTCAAATATTGGCAAAGAAGTTATAGAGCTTCGCATGCGCCTATCGAAAGAGGTGAACGTCATGTTCGCCTATCTTTAGGGCGAACACACTTTGATGAAATCATCAAGAAGAAAAAAAAAATAGAAAGATAAGAAAGGAAAAAACATAATTTTTTTTTTTATAGAAAAAATGTCATTTTTTCAAGAGGCGCGCTATGAGATTTTAAAAACACATGCACCCATGAATTCATAAGTGCGTGAGAGGGTTTTTGTCGAAGAATATATTCCCAAGGATTACGTGGTGATAATTGAAATTAGTGGGTGATAAATTTGAGTAATGATTTCCAAACGTGGGAAGCATTCGAATTGAATTTTTCAAGGTAGCAGTTAGAATTAATGATTGAATGAGTAATGGCCGAGTTAGTTTCCCTAACAAGCTTATAGTTCTAGGGCACATTTTTCTATAAGATTGCGCAGTGCAGAGGGCACATTTTTTTAGGAGGATCCGACGGCAAACTAGAGAAGAATATTTTCACGCCTTGGAAAGGACATTTGAGCAGTTTTCGAAAAATATTTTTCTCCAAAGATGCGTCTGTATTTAATTTTGTAATTACTACAACAGTTGGTAGCGACTCTATAAATACTGAGAGGTAAAAGGCTAATTTTGTTTTTTTAAATATTTTGCTTCTCTGTATCCTGTGCTTTGAAGTATAGAAGAATTTTTGAGATCTCGAAGTAGGGAATTGCAGAAGAGTCATCATTTTTTGTTTAGCAAAATGGGAAGACACAGTAAAGAACCAGAAGAGGTACGGGAGGTTGCAGAAGCAAAGCCCGCTAAGAAAAGGGAAATAAGTTCAAGGGTTAATAAATCTCGACAAAATAATTATGTTGGCCTGGACCCTTATGAAGATAATATGGCTGAAATTGGTGATTGTTTGATCACACATAAAGGAGTTGACCAGTTGAGGAAGAGGTCGAAGCCGCAGTGAGTCAAGGAGTATCCTACAATAGTTGGCTCATAACGCCTCACAATTTTTAGCTTTCATGGTATCTTCATTCATCTATGCATCCATGCCCTGAGCTTATTCAGTTAACTACACAATTTTATGACTCCTCTACTAGGGCCATCCGAAATGCCAGACAAGATATTCTATTCACGATTACACCAGATGAGTTTCGAGAGGCTTTCACCTATGGAGTAGGCACACCGAATTATACGGTAAACAAAAAGATCCATACGGATGAACAAGAGGATAGGTATGTATCCACAGTTACGATGAGACAATTCATGGAAAATCAGCTTGTCAAAGATCCACAGATGGGGTAGCTGCCGAGTTTGCCTAAAATTCTTTAAGAATTCAAGTGCCAGGACATCTATTCCATGCTTTCCTGGGTTGCTGGATTGTCCTCAGATGAAATGGTGCATAAATGACAGACAACTATGGCTCAATGTATTTCCAAGGTGGAGTTTTATTCACCTGCTGCTATGAGGCAGGGTGGAAATCTGATTTATTTTTATTGGGCCAAATTTATTTCATGGAGAATCAATTCACAGTTATAGAGATTGCAGGAACGAAAATTTAGATCATTTTGGTATACTTTGCTACTAGTATGGTTCTTATTTTTTCAGATGCAGCGATGTTTTTATTTTATTGCTGGTACACAGAAAGACGAAAAGAATGAGCCTTTGTCGGTTTATAGGTGGACTCAGGGGTTAACTATGAAAGATTCCATCTACAAATTTAATAGCTAGTTTTTGGGTCCCGCCATTGAATTACTTTGTGGTAGTTGTGATCGAGTGCCTCACGACTTGAGAGATGTAGTTTTTTTGAAGCAAGAGGGCGACATATTTTTGCTCACTTAGGGCATGGTAGTTCGAATTTTTGGATATACAGGTAAACCATTTTTGTTGCCTTATTTTTCTACTGCGCATATTTTTGCAATGGAAGTTGTGCGCTAGATGGATTATATC
This sequence comes from Wollemia nobilis, assembly GCA_028583015.1. Taxonomy (NCBI): domain Eukaryota; kingdom Viridiplantae; phylum Streptophyta; class Pinopsida; order Araucariales; family Araucariaceae; genus Wollemia; species Wollemia nobilis. The sequence continues at coordinate 4,751,474 of JAQPPZ010016847.1, read as the reverse complement.
AATGATATATATGGCTCTGGACAAAGAAAGAAGACAACTTGTATTATGCCTTTAAATTTCATAAGTATAGAAGTGAATCAGGTTGGGCAAAATCGCCTTCTGACGATGGCGCTTCAAGACCTAGGATTAGTTGAGTTACCGTAGCGTTGGCACTATGACCCACTCAGAAAGTTTTTGGAATTTATTAAGGCAAAGTCCTTTCATTGTTGTCTATGCCCGGATATTCAGAGGTGGCAAAATATTTTTTATGGGTCAGACATGAACTAGCATATAGAGAAGATGTCCTCCCATCCTCCATGGCATGATTACTATGAGAAGGAAGTGGAGTATAATCCAAAAAAGAATGCACCACATATTCCTCTGCGGTGTTTATTCACAACTGTCCAAGAAGCGAATCCTGATTGGACAAAGGAGAAAATTATGAATTGGTGGATGATGCACGTTCATAGGAGGAAGTCGTATAATGCTTATGGGATGAAGCTTGATACCCAATTTTCTGAAGTTTATGATAAGTTTATGAAATATTATCAGCCCGTTTTGTTTGCCACTGTTTTACCGTAAAGTTTTTAGTAGTCTGAAAGTGGTGAAAGTGAACCTGAAGAGGAAGATCCTATAGTTGAGGATGACATCGAGGATGAAGAAGAAGAAGAAGAACAATAATATGTTTTCCAAAGGAGATCACAGAGAATGAAGTGCTATCAGGAGGAGGTTCCCGTGCCCAAACAACAGAAACAACCGATGGCACCTCCATTTCCTAAAGCAACTAAACGGCCTCGCACTGGAGCAACTACTACTTTCACTATTACAACACCCATGTCTTCAGGTACTATGATTTTTGCCGCACCAAGTTCTATAGTCGCCTCTGTTCCAATAGCAAAGCCTTTGCCCAATGTTGAACTTCCTACTTTTGTAGCACAAATATTTCCAATGGCGTAGCAAGAAGAGGAAGAGCAACTTTTTGAAGATTCTCATGTTGAGATTCTGAATGAGGGGACATCCCTAAATGTTGGTGAACTAGAGGTAAATCAAGAAGATGAGGCATTTGTGCAACTTACCCCATCTACAGAACAAGTGGCACCCATGCCCCAAGGTACGTCATATTTTCCCTCTTCTTCTCTCTCTCTCTCATCGAGCACACAATGATTTCTTCTTTGGTCCCATATGTTATGTTTTTGTCTCCTCCACTTTCTATCTCTCCACATTTTGGTAGTCCTTCCATTTCATTTTCTATGGTTTCTTCTTTCGCATTGACTTCTTCCGTTTCTGAAATCAATGTTGCTCCTTCTTTAATTCCCGCTCCTTCGTCTTCCGTTTCTTTTAGTTTGTATGCATCGGGGGCAAATCCTTTTTTCGTCCCCTTCCCTCGGTCATCACTTCCTCCACTATTATGGTTGTTAGTACCCAAGTTCCATCTAAAATTAGTATAACTACAGCCACACCTGTGTCTTCCACTCCCTCCACCTTTTCTCTCCCTTCCACCATTCCCGTGTCCATTCCTTCACTATAATTTGTGTCATCTATGTCCATTGGGCCTGGCTGCCCAAAATTTTTTATTTCATTTACACTATTTTTGGAGCTGCGAACTGTTCCAAATGTGCAGGTAGCCCGTAAGCAGCCAGAAGTTGAAAACTTAAATCACGTGCATCTGAGATATTTCCAATGGTTAAAGAGTATGCGGTGAAAGGAAGCTTTGGTGTTGGTGCGTCCAATCAAGAAGGTGGCTTTCGATCCAATTGCCAAGGAGGCTCATATGACAACATTCACTTTGCTGGTTCAGAAACCTTAAGGCGAGTTGCAGCCTGAATATTATGTTTTTGAGACTATCACTGAAGATTTGATGCGGATTAATCCCATTGAAAATATGGGTAATATGCAAGTTGATATGAGTTAGTTATATTTGCATGGGGAGCATTTTAAAGAAAAATATTTTGAAGTGCAAAATAAGGTGTTGGAGCTTGAAAACGCCTTGGCCAAGAGCATGGTAACAGAAGAAAAGACAATCACTTAAAATGAATATTTACGCAATCAAGTTCAGGTGCACCTAAAGGAGCGTGATGCTGCTAGAATTGAAATACATAATCTTCAGCAGTAGGTCAAAGAAATCAAGAAGCAGTTGAAATCCAAGGCTGCACCTGTTGCAGGATTTTTGCGTGATAGTGTAAGAGACATTCACCTTCGCTCCATCCAAAATTCTACTAAGTTGGTTGCATAAGTCGTCAAGGTGTTGCAGTACTTATGGGAAGCGAAAATACAAATCTAGTTTGGAAAATAAACGATTGATTCAGTGGAGGAGTTGCTTTCACACTATATGGAGACAACTGTGAAGATACAAGCATTGTTGAATACGTCTCTGAACATTCACCCTCTTAGTGATATGGATTATTCTTGGTCTCGAGCACGCGTAACCCTATGGAGCTATTTTTAGCACATGGACCTTGTAAATGAAGGGCGAGCTGTCCTCAATACTATTGAGCGAGAGCATACTATTTCGATGTATCATTTTGAGACTATCGACTGGTTGGGTTTCACTACCTTCTTGGATGAATGGGGTGAACCTATTTCGATGGAGCAATTGTAGGAGCTCTAGAGTGCATTCATTGAAGTTAGTGTAGACATTAACATCTTGACTGATCCCCTTACTAAAGTGCAAGTGTCACCTCTGATTGAAAAGTATACACGTTTAGAATTGTCTCTTTATGAATTAGCCCAACATTTGAAGTGCCTCAGCTTGATGTATGTGCAAAATATTCACTTCATTTATGAATCTCTCAGCGTTCCCTGCTTATTTAATATTGAAGCTTGGCATGAGGCTATTCGTACCTATGGGGTATTTTCAGAGGTTATCATAGAGCAAGAAGAGAAAGCAACGACAGATTATGAAGCAGTAAAAAAGGTGGCAAAAGAGGCTAAACGGGCGAAGGTACTTCACATTGCAACCACGATACAACAAGAAGAAGCATAACACGTGCAATAGGCATCCAAGAAAAAAGCTTCCACAGTGAAGAAGGCAGCAAAAACTGGTAAAAATAACTCTACATCCAATGGATAAAGGTTTGGGATTGCTTGCATCCATGCGAGTTGGATACCCCGTGAGTTGCCAAGAAATGTTGGCCATTTTGTATTCATTGGAAATTTTGTATAAAGCGATAATATATTTGTCTCCGTTTTTTGGGATAGTTGTAATAGGTTGTAATAATTTTTAAAAATCCAATGCATTTGAATGTATTAATGGAGAGATGTCCTTCAAGGTCCAAAAGAAATGAAGAGAGAGTTTCATAAAAAACTTGAATGAAATAACCAGAAAATCTTATGTATTGACGTTCACCCTTCCTTAGGGACGAACGCCCCTTTCGCCCTTCCTAGGGGTGAATCACTTTTGGAAAGCAGAATGACAAAAAAATAAAAGTGACAAATTGCGTTCGCCCTTTCTTAGGGGCTAACGTGTTGTTCACCCTTTATTGGGGTGAATGTGCCTTGGCATCGCCTTGAGCGGTCGCATGCCCGAATGAAATTATGTTCACCCTAGTCGAGGGGCGAACACACCATTCGCCTCTCCTATGGGTGAATCACCTGGTGCACGCGCCCAAATGAAACTACATCTGCCATAGTCGAGGGGCGAACACATCGTTCGCCTCTCCTATGAGCGAACCACCTAGCGATGGCAGAAAATCATGTTTGCCTTCCTTGGGGTGAACACAGTGTTTATTTATTAGGCAAATATTTGACCAACACCTGCTAATGACAAAAATATAATGGAAACAATAGAAAGTTTCCTTTGAACCTTATTGAGGATCCAATCCCTCATAACATTTAGGGAAGCATCAATCCCAAATGGGATCCCTAGATAGCCAATGATGGACCTAGGGGTAACAAATTTCCAATCAGGAGGGGCATAAGTACAGGACTAATTTTTAGAGAGCATAATTAATTTAATATTTGTCACTGACTTTGAAACTAGAAACATCACAATATAGTTGGAGCACCTCTCTTTCTATGTCCACATCCTCTTGATTATTATGGAGAAAGAAAAAGGACTCATCAACAATGTGGGAGTTGATCACAAGTTGTTGGTTGTCGATAGTGATTCCTCTAAAAAGGTCTTCTCTGTGAGCAGTCTGTAAAAGGTATCCCAAAGCATCAAAATTGATAGCATATATGATAGGAGAAATAGGACAAACATGGTGAATTAAGTGTTGGAGGGGAATAGGATGGGATAACCACCACTCTAGCTAAAGTATGTTGAAATAGAAGTGAGATGTTGGAGCATAAATTATTACCAAACCCCATCCTAAAATGTATATTCAATATGTGTCTCTAGCTAATATACTCATAGGCCTTATCAAAATTAATCTTCAATAGAATGGTGTTCTACTTATATTCCTTGGTCCATTGGGAAGTTTCCCAAGCCAACATCAAGTTGTCAAGAATAAACCTTCCTTTGAGGAACCTCATTTGTTCTTGTCTAACAATTTTAAAGACCATAAAATTCAACTTCATGGCAAATGCCTTAGCAATAATATTGTATGCAATATTAAGTAGGGTGATAGGCCTCAAGCCAAAGATAAACATAGTATCTATGCCTTTTAGAATAAGTTTGATCATGCATTGATTTATGAAGGTATCTAGTGAGACAAAGGTAATGGTTTTGTAATAGGTTAGCAATCATACAACCCAGGAAATTGTTCAATCTAGGTATCCATATGATCCAAGAAACCATTAAATATAGGAAACCATATAATATAGGAAATTGTACAATATCTTTGTAACCATTCACTTGTACAATAATTTCTTAATTGGTGCAATTTTTGTTGTACAATTGTATGATTCCAAACCAAACCCTAACTATCTGTTTCTCTTTCATGCAATTGTACAATTTTATTTTGTATGGTAGATTTTATTGCACTCTAGATTAATAATTTAAGTTGATTTCACTCCTCTCTTTTACACCATTTAGAGGTAATCTTTTCCTTTTTGGCATCCATTCAATACAACTCCCAGTAACCCATAATTATACATTTCGCTTCCCACACACAATGCCAAATGTAATTAAACCCTAGGTATTTCAATTATGAGATAAATAATTAATCTATAAATTATTGCACCCAATCTTCTTCATTTCTAGTTTGGCTTCAAAGTAAGCATCAAATCCTCCTCGCATTATAAATATCTCACACTATGGTTTGAAATCATATTCTAAATTATTTAATCACTCTTATCATTTTGATTAATATCCTTTCCCATGGAAATGTATTTCAATGGCTTTGCTATCCATAATTGATGGTATTTTTATTCACTATGATTCATCTTCCTCTCATTAAAATGGCTTCTCAAACTCTAATTCCAATACCATAGTTCTTTTCAAACTACAATGCACTAAATGATTCTTACGAATCTACACAAATAGAATCAACAGAATACATGTAATACAAAATATGCAAGGTACAACAAGTTTCACAAGGATTAATGGATAAAGTAGTGTTTATTTATTTTATTGGAATTACAAAGCCAAGTTGAGACCTCCATTTTTTTGGAGTATATCTTAAGTTGTACTAGGATATTCTATCTAGAGCTATCACTCTTGCATGAGGTTGGTAAACTCCTAGTTGTAATTAGATCAAATCTATTGGGTTGTTTAATCCAAAGGCTCACAGTGATCAGCTTTTATGTTTATGCAAACTTGATCTTATGGAATAATCAATTAGTTTTTATGCTTCTCTTCAAACTCTTGTAATGCTTTGCATATCTACATTTGGGATAAAATATTATTTATCAATATTTTCTTTCATGGTACCAAAGCGAGTTAGATTTTGCGAGCATTCTTTTTTGAAGGTTCTTTTTCAAAACTGGTTCATCCTTTATAAACTTTTTTAAGTTTTTGGATAGTTTTTTTTGAGCCTTTTTTACCTCATCAAAGATCTGGTCAAGTGTAGAAGTATTCTTGTGCTTTGTTCTATTTTTTGGTCTGCACGCTCGTGGTTTTTTCTTTCTCAACACATTGCCACCTTGGAAACTGTGTGATGCTTACACGGAGGTTCTTTCTTCGATCTGCATGCTCATGTTTTTTGCTTCCTCAAACACATTGCCCCATCTGAGACTGTGTGATGATTACATGAAGGTTTTTTGCTTCAATTTGTATGCTCGTATTTTTTTTAAACTCATGGCAGACTTCTCGTTGCTTTCTCAACACTATTTCCACCTCTTGGGTGAGGTCAATCGGTGATCATAAAAATCAATAGCATAGGAGTGTACACGTAGTACATGGTGAAAACTAGTCTCACCTCACATGGATTGCGGGATATCTTCTATAGCCTACGATAAATTAATTAATGTATGTTGATTACAATAAATTTGTGTTTGGGATCGGTCTTGGGTACACAGATTTGAGCCTACGACATCTTCATGGACTGCAGCAATGCCTGCAAAGCATGCTCATAAATTTTTTTCAAAGCATGCGATAGATTTCTCATCTCTTTCTCAATAATATTGTCACCTCCTGGGTGGGATCAATCAGTGATCAGAAAAGGCCGATGGTCTAGGAAGGCCAGCTCCATTCTACACTCGTAAATTTTTTTCTCAATGATATACTTTACCACCTTAGAGAGCACTATCATTGAGAAGTACTAGTTCATCATAGAAGAAGCGAGTGCGGATTTTAGCAAAACATTATGCGCTAATCAACTCTATGGAGTTATTGAAATTCTCTTGCTACAAAATCAGTGCAATTTTCCACCTCTTGTTTTTATCGTTGAAGAGTACTAGTTCATCAAAAAGGAGAACCAATGTGGGATATTCTACACTAACATAGCACTGATAATCATCTTCCACAATAAACACCACCTGCTTTCTAGACATAATTTTTGCTATGATTTAATGTGATAAACATCGACCAAAAGGTAAAATCAACTTTATTTAGGAGATATATCTCTGATCAATGGTCGATGTATATCATCATCAGAGATATATCTATTTATTTAAACAACTTTTTCCCACTTCTCTCTAAAGGTAAAATCAATTTTTTCTACAGATTAAAAGTATGTGTATGAGGAGTTACAAACCTAGTGTGAAGTTTGCAAGCACTTCTTCCCACTTCTCTCTGCAGATCCAGGTGCAACTAGAGACATATCAAATGGTAATGTGAACATTGTGCATTGGAGGTATATCTTGTTATTTGAAACATCTATATTTCACACTTCTCTCTATAGGTAAAATCAGGCTTTCTCTACAAGTTAAAGGTGCACATATGAGGAGATTCAAACTTGGTGTGAAGTTTGCAAGTGCATAGATCCAGGTGTGACCAATTCAAAATAGGAGAAGAAATTTTTACGAGGAGTTACAAACATGGTGTGAAGTTTGCAGTGCACATATCCAGGCGCAACCAGTTCAAAATAGGAGAAGCAATTTCTTTTGGCATGTAATAAGTTTAAAGCATATCCTTTGGGGGCACGATCACAATCACCATCACAACAAAAAATATCTTGTGCTCTCTCTCCATCAAAATCACAATGGTAATTTATATTTTTTGTAGGCATGACATCAAATTTATATTTGTATATTATTTGTTGTGGAGTTGCTAATTCATCAAGAACAAAAATGTGATTTGTCTTACATATTTTTTTTGCCATCTGAGAGACATTACTGTCATTTTTTCCTCACACATTTTTTCCACTCTTTTAAGTGGATTTATTTGTAAGCCTATCATATAAAGGTAATTCTCATGAGAGGACTATATTGTAAAATAAAAAAATAATTTTTATTTTGGGTGGGATGTGTCGGTGCTAATTGTTTGCACCAATATGTTGCACTGGTTCAGGGGGGATATTGTTGCCTTTTTTTGCACCTATTTCAAAGAATCTTACTGCTACCTTATTGCACATGTTTGCTGCATTTGTTCCTCACTTATTTGGAAAAATGAATTCTTTAACACCAAATATCATTGACCCACTCACTCCACATAATTATCATACCTGGAAACCAAGGATGTTGAATCTGATTGCAAAGAAAGGTCTCTCCCACCTCCTAGAAGAGAAACAACCTGAGTTTGAGAAGGAGTAAAAAACATTTATTCATAAAGGAAAATTGTATGAAACAACAAGAATGATAAGCATGAATGTAAGTAAGAGTTTATAGTTTCACATTTCTGAATGTAAAAATCCATTTGAAAGTTGGGATAAATTAAAAAATTATTTGGTAAAGTGGACCAAATAAGATCTATGCAGCTTGAAGCAGAATTAACAACATTATCACCTGATTATTACAACACAATTATGGATTTCATCATAAAATTTAAGGAACTTCTAACTCAATTAAAAGGAATTGGGAAAACAAAAAAATATGGAGTGCATCTATCTTATTTTGGAAAAATTAAGGGGGGCCTTTCAAATATTTACAACAAGTTTTCTCTCAACCATGGATGCCCTTGGCACAAATTTAAAAATGCCAACATTAGAAGAATTTTGTGATAGGCTCACTAGAGAAGAAATGAAGCTCTCCAAATTTGAGACCTCCCCCTCTTCATCCAAATCCTTGGTAGCTTCAAACTCAAAACAAGAAAAATTCCAAAGAAAGGAAAAAACACTAGTAACATGTACCCATTGCAAAAAAGATGGTCATTCAGTCAAGCGATGTTGGAAAAGGTTACAATAATTAGAAGAAATAATGAAGGATCATGGTATCAAAGAAATAAATTGGCAAGGCATTAAAATTCAAAGGAAAATCCATAAAGTCTTACTCAAAATAATGGGTTCTAGATTCAAGGGCTACTCATCATATGACTTCCTCAAAAGGGTCATTTTCTTATCTTTCCTCAAGTTCCACTTTCAGTATTAAAGTAGGGGATTCATACTTCATTCTTTTCAAAGTAAAATATGACATTCTCTTAAATGGTGGTTGCATCAATGATGTGCTTTATATTCCAGATATATCTACCAATCTTCTTTCTGTCTACCAAATTTATCAATCTAGAATGGGAAAAATAGTTTTGTTCACACCCAAAGGCGTGGATATTAGAAGCTTATAGGAGCCACATTTCCTTATAGCTAAAGGAGATATTGATCATAATTCTAGATTATATCACTTTGGAGGTTTTAATGATACTACTCAAGCTTCCTGTTTTGTTGCTCATGTAGATCTTGAGAGCAAACTATGGCATGAAATATTTGGCCATCTCAACTATCAATACTTAAAAGAGTTAAGTACTCATGATATGGTACTTGGTTTACCCAAAGTAACTTCTATTGACAATGTTTGTCATGGTTGTGCTCTTGGAAAATAGCACCAAGATACTTTTCCCCAAAGTCAATCCCAAAGAGCCTCCACACCTTTGGAACTTGTGCACAGTGATTTAATGGCATTCCCAAATTCCTCTTTCAAAGGAGCTAAATATCTTTAACATTTGTAGATGATTTTTCAATATGCACTTGGATATATTTTATCAAGTACAGAAGTGATGTCTTCTCTCACTTTAAAACCTTTAAATACTTGGTTGAAAATTAGGCATCTTGCAAAATCAAAAAGCTTTGTACTGATAATGAGGGAGAGTATTTTAGTAATGAGTTTACACAATACCTTTCTACTCATGGAATTATTCATCCACATTTTGTACCACATAATCCTCAAAAAAATGGTGTGGTAGATAGGAAAAATATATCCTTAAAAGAGATGGCAAATTGTATGCTCCACTCAAAATATTTTTCAACACAATTCTTGGCTAAGGCAATTAACTGTGCAAATTTCATTCAAAATCGCACACCCCACAAGGCTATTAAACATTTGACACCAGAAGAGGCGCCGTCTGGTTTCAAACCTGATGTCTCATTTTTTAGAGTTTTTAGGTGTACTGGTTGGGCCCACATTCCAAATAAAAAGAGAAAATACTTAGATAAAAAGAGCAAGCAACTTATCTTTGTTGGCTATTGTGAGAATATGAAAGCCTATAGGCTCCTTGATCCAACTACTCATGAAATTTTCTTTCACAAAAATGTTTAATTTGTGAAAAAAAACCATCTCCAAATCCTCAACCATCATCATCTACCATAATTGATTCCATAGAGCCTTCCTCCTTTTTTGAGCATCAATTTGATGAAGAAACTGTAGACACCAAATTACAGCCACTAATCCTCCATCCTAACCATTCCACCACCCACTTGTCCACCATACACATTTCCTACGAATTATTTGGACCAATTCCACCTCTCCTGCCTTCAAAAGGCCCACTTTAACCCTTTTTTGCCATTTCCTAACCCAATTGATATTATTTTAATATTATTTTATATTTAATATAATATTTTATATTATATTACAATATATTTATTATAAAATATATATTTATAAACTCAATTAACCACAACCGTTCGATCCAATCTAATCCCCACCGTCCATCTTCATTAATCCATGCCACCTCTAAAAATTAGTCTTAAACTTAGGATCTAATTTAATTTTAGCCACACAATCAAAATTGTAAGGCTAAAACCCTAATAAAACCCTAGGTTATATTATAAATAAGTGAATTTGCAAATACCCAAATCCTGGATCCCTGATATTAGAATTTGCATCTTGAGGAGATCATTGGCGAAGCCCTAGAGAAGTTGAAAGAGATAGAGCCATAAAAATCCAAATCCCTAGCTAGCTAATAGGACTTCTACTCTTCCAACCATCCCCCATATCCATCCTTACCACCTCTCCATCCTCCATTGTCGTCGCTGCCTCTTTCATCCATCCATAGCATTCATCGCATCCCCTAGATCTACTTCTATAGATTTTACCCTCACTACAAGCACTACCCTGAGCTTACAAATCTCACTTCATAGCTTACCAAGTGCATGTCTGCACTTGCTACATAGTAGGCTTGATCCAGAACCTGCGAAGCTCGCACTAGAGCCTGCCAAGTGCATGTTCAAGCCTGATGCAACCATAAAAATGCGAATCAAAGCCTAATGTGTCATGCCATCTGTTGTCAAAACTACAACAATGAAATGAGGAATCATCACAATCAAGGTATATATTTATTTATTTTATTCCATCATATGATTTGTAGATTTTGCATGCCATTTGATCCAAATTTAGTTAGGTTTTACTGATGTCTAAGGGTCTCACACTGTGGAGCCCTCACAAGTGTTATTAATCTCTTTCTCTATTTTTTTTTATGCAGATCTGTAGATTATACATATTGTTGAAAGGATATTGAAGCTGGAGTGGTCTAGCATCGAATACCTGAAGCCGACTCATTCCATTGGAAGTGAGGACACACTATCTAAAGACACTTCATTATTGTAGCTAGGGTTTCAGAGAACCCTAGTATTTTATAAATCTTTGTATCAAATACTCACTGAGTACAGATTGCATCAAAAGGAGTTTATTGGATCCCCCCGCTTATTAAATAAATATATATATTTTGTGCAATCTTGTGTTTATTTGGGTCATTTTATTTCTTTATTATTTAAGTATCATATTTTCATCTTCACAAAAACTATTCTTGAAAGTCCTCCACCAGATGCTACAATCCCTGCCACACCTATCATTGTTCCTTCAACCATGCCAAAATGGGCCTGCACCACTGTACAAGAGGCAACATATTATATCCAAGATCTTCCACCTACTAGACTTTCTCATTCATTGTACACTAGCCTTGTCTTTCAGTAAATTTCTAGTGATCCCCAGTCCTTTTTGTAGGTAAATGGAATAAAAGAATGGGATGATGCCATGGCAAATGAATACTCTTCTTTGATGAAGAATCACACTTGGGATCTAGTCCCTCTTCCTAAGGGAATAAAATTGGTTCATTGTAAATGGGTGTACCGCACCAAGTGTGCAGCAGATGGATCCATTGACAAATACAAAGCTCGCTTGGTAGCTAAGGGATTTTCTCATACTGAGGGTATTGATTACACAGAGACTTTTACCTCTATTGCCAAAATGGATTTAATTAGGCTTGTACTTGCACTTGCTACCTCCAAAAAATGGTCCATTTTTTATATGGATGTGAATGTAGAACACAAGCTTATACTGAGAGGGGGGGGGGGGGTGAACAGTATAAGACCTCTTTTCACTTTTTCCTTTATAATTCAAAATAGTAAAGCAATATACCCAAAGCAATATCAAAGCAATGCACAATATTATCCATAAAGTGACACCAATTTTAACGTGGTTCACCCAAAATGGCTGGGCTACGTCCACAAAACTTTTCTCTAAAATTTATCTCAAAGTTCTTTGGGAATCCTTCCCAATTACAATGTTTATGAGCCATGGCCCAAAGGAGATACCTTCCCCCAATCAAAATTTATGAGCCTCTACTCAAAGGAGATACCTGCCCCCAATCAAAATTTATGAGCCTCTGCTCAAAGGAGATACCTTCCCCTCTGCTCTAGAAATGATCCCTTAGAAGATCAAGCGCCTCTACCTCTTGTCGGCACGTGGAACTCCTTTCCACCGAAGACCTCCTATCCTTAATGCTTAGCCTAAGAGACCTCTGCCTTCTATGATCACGTCCACAGCATCTCAGCAACCTATACCAAACACAGTCAGTCGATCTAGTACAATTCTTCCTCTGTTTGTTAGATCTGTCCTACTCTTAAACAAATCAATCCTCTGCATACAAGCCTTCTCAAAGACTTGCCAAATATTTCCTCAGGTTCTTCTCATAGAACCAATGCACCTCTGTCCTCAAGTTCTCTGATAGAACTATCAAACTCAGCTCACAAGTCCTCTGCTAGGACCTGTCCAAATCTACTCACAAGTCCCCACCGAAACCTGTCCAAAAACTCAGCAAGCTCACCAAGAAAAAAATTCTTAGTAGGAAATCACAAAGTGAATTGTTAGAGACCCAATGTGATTTGTCGCTACTTTTATCACTACTTTTGGAGCGACCCCCGAGATTCCCACGGTTGGTGGGTGGTTAGTGGGTGTGGGTGGTTTAGCCCATGGTGTTGTATCCACGGTACCCTAATACCACTTGGTGGTTTAGGGTTGTATGAGTTTCCTTATATAACTATTGTAATGTCTCATTTTAGGGACAAGTGAGAGAATAATATATCAAGGAGGATAGACTCTTGTTTGCTGGACTAGCCCAAATTGGGTGAACCAGGGTAAATCTTGTGTGTTATATGTGCATTGAATGGTGTCATTATTTCCTTAGTTATTATTTTTGCATTATTTCTAGAATATGTTTTAGTAAATTCTCTTCATTTAGTATCAGATCCAAGTCATTATCCATAGGGGACGCCTTTATTGCTAGGGTTTAAATCCGTTTGAAGAAGATCTAGGGTTTCTAGGAGTGAGAGGAAACCTATTCTAGAGTGGGAGTTACGCAGAAGGAGTTTGAAGGAAAAATGTCAAGAAATCATTCAAGGATAGAGATCGAGAAATTTGACGGCAAAAGTTTTGAGCTATGGAAGTTAAAGATGGAAGATATGCTCGTGGACAGAGATCAGTGGGATGTTATTTCAAAAACAACAAAACCTACGGGTACTTTCGATGAAGATTGGGAGAAGATGAATCGAACAACAAGGAGTCTGATTCGACTGTGTCTTGCAGATTCGATGCTCATCAATGTTTCGAGAGAAGCTACAGCAAAGGATCTCTAGGAGAGGTTAGGGGCTTTGTATCAATCGAAGTCCCTAGTGAACAAATTATTCCTCAAAAAGAAACTATACAATATTAGGATGCATGATGGGGATTCGGTTGTAGATCATCTGAATGCATTCAATACAGTGGTAAGTCAACTAACATCTGTAGAAATTAAGTTGAGTGAGGAAGATAAATGCATTACTTTGTTATGCTCTTTACCAGATTCATGGGATAACTTAGTAGTAGCAATTGGTAGTACAACTTCATCCACATTGAAGTTTGAAGATATAGTGGCATCTCTATTATCTAAGGATATGAGGAGAAAAGCCATGGAGGGCACATCTAAGGAAGCCCTAACAGTGAGAGGGCATTCCAAGGAGAAGGACAAATCTAGATATGGTGATAGGTCTAAGTCTAAAGGTAGATCCAAGTCTCGGGGGAAGTTTGAGAGAAAATGCTGGAATTGTGGCAAGCCTGGTCATATGAAGAAGGATTGTAGATCAAAGAAAGCTGAGTCTGGAAAATTTTTTGATGAATCGACTTCCATAGAGATGAATAAATCCATTGATGAAGCAGGGGATGTATATCTGGCATCCTGCTCATCATGCTCCACACGATCAGATAAAAATGATTGGTTGATTGATACTGGTGCCTCTTTTCATATGACTCCTCATAGATGGTGGTTCAGTGAATATGAAAGATACGATGGAGGGGAGGTACTATTATCGCTATTTTTCACCTACTTTTATCGCTACTTTTGGAGCGACCCCTGGGATTCCCATAGTTGGTGGGTGGTTAGTGGGTGTGGGTGGTTTAGCCCATGGTGTTGTATCCACGGTACCCTAATACCACTTGGTGGTTTAGGGTTGTATGAGTTTCCTTATATAACTATTGTAATGTCCCATTTTAGGGACAAGTGAGAGAATAATATATCAAGGAGGATAGAATCTTGTTTGTTGGACTAGCCCAAATTGGGTGAACCAGGGTAAATCTTGTGTGTTATATGTGCATTGAATGGTGTCATTATTTCCTTAGTTATTATTTCTACATTATTTCTAGAATATGTTTCTGTAAATTCTCTTCAAGACTCATAAATATAAACCCTAGTGCACAAAGCTTCCACTATCTCAAACCAGAAATTATGCATTCACCAAAAACTCTCCTTAAGGATAACAATGCATAAGTATTCTTCAACAAACCAGAAAATAGGATTTACACCCAACCAAAGGAAACCTAGTTGAAAACCTTTTCACTCCAACCTTATTTCATAGAAACATACACCAATAATACTTATAAGAAAATGTGCCCATACCCTTTTTGAAGATGAATAAGCCCTCGAAAATCTACCACAATTAATAATTTTTATCTTCCCTAAAAAATTATTAACCCAACATTGGCATGTCAAAATAACTCAATCACCATGGCAATTATTTCCCCTTTAATTTTCAATCCGACTATAGCAAAAATATTAAGCTTGCATTCCTTATACCTCCCAAAGCTAACTTTATAAAACCTTAGCAAGCAAAATATTAAAAATTTAATTGCCACTCTTTCTGAAAAAATTGGAGCGCATACCTTTGGTAAATATCCCACGAATTTCGGAGTGCATACACTACCCTCAAAAGGGTCTTCGGTGATTCGAATTGCCAACCACACTACTACTAAGTCCTTTGGTCATGCCGCATGAGCTAGGAGAGCCCACGTGAGGGAGAAGGGAATTCTCCATTCTTATCACCGCATGCGCCTCCTCCTTGGCGCCAAGACCAACCCGTCACACCTTTGACCATGCAACGCTTGTCTTCCTCCTTCGCTGGTGTAGGGGCTTCGATGTCGAAATTGAAATGCTCAGGGATTAATGTCGAACTCTTGGCCAAACATAAATGAAATCATTTGCCTCATTTTATATGCACTTTGATGCATTTCCAAACACATCGGCTGAATTCGAAAAGTAATTTCAAATTTAATCGAAATTGCTTTCTAAAGGGTTTAAAAACCCTTAAGATAAATTAAAAATAATTTCTCCCTTAATTAATTAAATAATTAAAACCTTGAAGGGTTTTAAATAATAATTAAATAAATAATAAATACAACCTCCATTGGTTTTAATAAAAACCATTTAACTTGGTTTTAATGAAAAACCCTTGCCAATGGAATCTCTCCGGATTCTCTTGGAATCTTCCACATTTGAAGCCAACACATCCTCTTAACATTAATGCCATTTCCTTTTGACATCAATGACAACTCATAGACAAGAAGCTAGGATCTCAAACCCAAAATTGCCAACAATCTCCCCCTTTGTCATTGATGGCAAACCATGCTTCTCAACAACACAGAACTCAACATAACTAGCTCCCCCTATCTTGAGGCTCTCCCCCTTACTCAAATCTCTCCCCCTTTGTCATCAATGGCAAAGGGTCACCTTTGGGGCTCGGGACTAAGAATGAGCCTCTTAGCTTAGTCCCTCCCCCACCTCCTGATGAGGTGATTAATTCTTGGGTGGGAGTAAAACTCCCATTAGGCATTGATCATCATCAGCGTCTATAACTTCCTTGCCGGGCCTTCTTTTGAACTCTTTGTCCATATTCCTGTTCCTGTTCCTATTATTGTTCTTGTTATTAACCATGCCTTGATCCTTGGACCTATTCATACCACTGTTTCTATTCCTGTACCTTGGAAGTTCAGATCTACACTGTCTAGCTATGTGACCTTCATTGTTGCACTTATAACAAGTAACAATGTTATTTCTTTGAGGCATACCTATTCTTTGAATCCACCTATTCTGACTAACCCTGTTCTGGCCAAACCTGTTCTGGCCAAACCTGTTCTGACCAAACCTGTTCCTATTATTTGCCTTGCAATAAACTGCCTTGTGCCCAAACTGTTAACAAGAGTAGCAAAACCCTTGAAAGTAACTAGCACTTCTGAAACTGTCATTTACCTCCTTCACTTGAGCCATGCAATGTGAGGCCATGTAACCAAACCTGTGACAAGCAAAACATATGCCTTGAAACTTTCCTTTATTTGACCTCTTGGGTCTTAAAAACTTCTTCTTCTTATTCTGAATTCTATTTTCTATTTCTGTGCATCTATCATTCAAGGACTCATGATCTGAAATACTTTCTTCATCAAAACTCTCTTCCTTTTGGAGTCTCTTACTAGACTCTCCAACTTGTTCCTTGTGTGGCTTAACAAAACCAAGGCATGTTTTATCTGTTGTCTTTCTTTGACCTTTGATGAGAGACTTAACCTTTTTGGAGCTATCTTGAAATATGTAAAGCTTATCATTGTACTCTTTAGTTTCCTCTTTCAAAGAAGCCATTTTTTGTTCTAACTCACTATACTCAAGAACCTTAGACTCTAACTCATCCTTGAGTTCTTGTGTCTTAGCTATAGAGAAGTCAAGACTTTCTATAAGATCATCTCTCTCCATACAACATTCATCTAACTTATCCTTGAGTCTAGCATTCTTCTTTCTTTCCTTTTTCAAAGCACTAAGAGCACTAATAAGTTCACTTTCAAGATCCTTTATTTGATTGCTTTTTGAATCATCAAAGCCTTTTTCAGATTTCTTATCACTAGAGGTGCTACCCTTTTCAAAAACCATACATGCATCTTCCTTATAGTTTTCTGAAGCATCCTCATACATACTAGAAACCAAATCATTATTTGTGCAATCATCCTCAAGGTGACCAAAATTTCCACATCTAAGACATTTCATGATAATGAATCTATTTTTCGGTTCTTCCTCTTTTTTGATATGAACATCTCATTTTCATTATCACTTGAAGAACTTTCACTATCACTACTAGAACACTTACTTGCTTTGTCTAGGTAGAAACTCTTCTTGTGCTTGTGAGAATACCTCTTTCCTTGATTGTTATGCTCATCTTTGTTTTTCCTGTGATGCTTGTGCTTTTCATAATCCTTGCTCTTAGAATCCTGTTTATATTCATCACGTTCATTCTTGGGAACAGTACGATCAGTAGCATAATGACCAAACTTTCCACAATTGAAACATCTTATATTTTTCATACTTTTGTGCTTTATAGAGAACTTGCCTTTCTTGCTGTAATATGCCTCTTCATCACTAGAAGACTCATCACTCTCTTGAAGTTGTTTACCCTTGGATTTCTTGGTAGCCTTGAAAGTTGCCTCTTTCTTGACATCAACCTTCACTTGAGTTCTCAACTCAAATGCTGCAAGTATACTATGGAGTTCATCCTTTTTCAACTTATCCAAATATTTAGCTTCCTTAATAGCAGAAATATTTTCACTAAATCTATTAGGAAGAGATCTTAAAATCTTATCACAAACATCATTTTCAGCAAGCTTAAGACCTAAGTCTTTCATGGAGTTAACAACCTCATCCATACGAAGCATGTAGTCACTAATATTTTCATCATAATTCATCTTGAGTTGTTCAAACATACCTTTGAAGTGTCTCAACTTGGCCTTTCTAACATTTGTATCACCTGTATGAACCACCTGCAACTGTTTCCACATTTCACTAGCTGTCTTGCAGTGAATCACTTTGGTGAGATCTGCTTTCTGTAAGCCTTTCAGGATTGCATTCATTGCTTTTGAATTGCTATGATGTAGGAGCCTTTATTCTTTAGTATAAGGACCATGTACAGGAATAGTGTACTCATTTCAAATACTTCCCATACCTCATTACCAAGTGCCATTATATGAACCTTCATCCTTGCACTCCAAAGACCAAAATCTGACCCATCAAGAATAGTTGATGCATTGCCACTTGAATAATCCATTGTGTTCTTTACTAGCTTTTCCTTCAAGTTGTTAAACTTTCCGAAGGCACCCGCTCTGATACCAATTGTAGAACACAAGCTTATACTAAGAGGGGGGGTGAACAGTATAAGACCTCTTTTTACTTTTTACTTTATACTTCAAAATAGTAAAGTAATATACCCAAAGCAATATCAAAACAATGCACAATATCATCCACAAAGTGACACCAATTTTAACGTGGTTCACCCAGAATGGTTGGGCTACGTCCACAAAAATTTTCTCTAAAATTTATCTCAAATTTCTTTGGGAATCCTTCCCAATTACAATGTTTATGAGCCTCGGCCCAAAGGAGATACCTTCCCCCAATTAGAATTTATGAGCCTCTACTCAAAGGAGATACCTTCTCCCAATCAAAATTTATGAGCCTCTGCTCAAAGGAGATACCTTCCCCTCTGCTCTGGAAATGATCCCTCAGAAGATCAACTGCCTCTACCTCTTGCCAGCACGTGGAACTCCTTTCCATCGAAGACCTCATGTCCTCAATGCTTAGCCTAAGAGACCTCTGCCTTCTATGATCACGTCCACAGCAGCTCAGCAACCTGTACCAAACACAGTCAGTCGGTCTAGTATAAGTCTTCCTCTGTCTATCAGATCTGTCCTACTCTTGAACAAATCAATCCTCTACATACAAGCCTTCTCAAAGACTTGCCAAATATTTCCTCAGGTTCTTCTCATAGAACCAATGCACCTCTATCCTCAAGTTCTCTGATAGAACTATAAAACTTAGCTCATAATCCCTTTGCTAGGACCTATCCAAATCTTCTCACAATCCCCCATCGAAACCTGTCCAAAACTGCTCACAAGTCCCCACCGAAACCTGTCCAAAAACTCAGCAAGCTCACCAAGAAAAACTTTCTTAGTAGGAAATCACAAAGTGAATTATTAGAGACCCAATGTGATTTGTCAAACTCATAGAAGCATAAAGAGAATTGTTAGAGACTCAATATGTTCTATACTCAAATCCCAATCTCAAAACTCAACTCAAATCAACTCAGCTCAATCTCAATCTCAAATCTAAAAACTCAACTCAATATCTGAAATGGATAGGATAGAATATTTTCTTTCAAGAACATGAAACCCCAACAATTTCCAACTATGCAAATAATCACATAACAATGATACTCATGTTATTTTCACCATCAATTAGGGTTTCAACAACAATGCTCATCAAACAAGGTTTAGTCAACCAACACCATTCAACTCAACATCAACCTTGAAGCATTCAACCAATCATCACAAGAAAAGGAAACAAGTAGAAATCCTTTTCCCTCCAAAGATATTTGAACAAAACAGCCACCAACACAATATCACCAAATGCAAAGAATAAATTGCTCAAATCAACTCAATGGAGTAAGCCCAATATCATGAATCAAGTAAAGCAATAACTTGATCAAACAACCTCTATGGAAGCAACTCAACCATCAAACTCAAAACAACCAACCAAGGGTTCCACCAACTCAATGCAAGTAGCTAGACTCACAAATATAAACCCTAGTGCACAAAGCTTCCACTATCTCAAACCAGAAATTATGCATTCACCAAAAACTCTCCTTAAGGATAACAATGCATAAGTAATCTTCAACAAACCAGAAAATAGGATTTACACCCAACCAAAGGAAACCTAGTTGAAAACCTTTTCACTCCAACCTTATTTCAGAAAAACATACACCAATAATACTTATAAGAAAAATATGCCCATACCCTTTTTGAATATGAATAAGCCCTTGAAAATCTACCACAATTAATAATTTTGATCTTCCCTAAAAAATTATTAACCCAACATTGGCATGTCAAAATAACTCAATCACCATGGCAATTATTTCCCCTTTAATTTTCAATCCGACTATAGCAAAAATATTAAGCTTGCATTCCTTATACCTCCCAAAGCTAACTTTATAAAACCTTAGCAAGCAAAATATTAAAAATTTAATTGCCACTCTTTCTGCAAAAATTGGAGCGCATACCTTTGGTAAATATCCCACGAATTTCGGAGTGCATACACTACCCTCAAAAGGGTCTTCAACGATTTGAACCGCCAACCACCATGCTACTAAGTCCTTTGGTCACGCCACGTGAGCTAGGAGAGCCCACATGAGGGAGAAGGGAATTCTCCGTTCTTATCACTGCGTGCGCCTCCTCCTTGGCGCCAAGACCAACCTATCACACCTTTGACCACGCAACGCTTGTCTTCCTCCTTCGCTGGCACAGGGGCTTCGATGTCGAAATTGAAATGCTCAGGGATTAATGTCAAACTCTTGGCCAAACATAAATGAAATCATTTGCCTCATTTTATATGCACTTTGATGCATTTCCAAACACGTCGGTTGAATTCGAAAAGTAATTTCGAATTTAATCGAAATTGCTTTCTAAAGGGTTTAAAAACCCTTAAACTAAATTAAAAATAATTTCTCCCTTAATTAATTAAATAATTAAAACCTTGAAGGGTTTTAAATAATAATTAAATAAATAATAAAGAGAACCTCCATTGGTTTTAATAAAAACCATTTAACTTGGTTTTAATGAAAAACCCTTGCCAATGGAATCTCTCCGGATTCTCTTGGAATATTCCACCTTTGAAGCCAACACATCCTCTTAACATTAATGCCATTTCCTTTTGACATCAATGACAACTCATAGACAAGAAGCTAGGATCTCAAACCCAAAATTGCCAACAGTGAAGAGTGCCTTCTTGCATGGTGACCTATAGGAATAAATCTATATGGAATAACCTCCTAGTTTTATTCAGGAATATTCACTTATTTGTAGATTGAATAAGTCACTCTATGGTATCAAAAAAGCTCATCAAGATTGATATGATAAAATGGATTCTTTCCTTCTCTCCAATGGATTTGCTCATTGTGAGTTTGATGCTACAGTCTATATTTGGTGGGACAAAGAGAATATCACCATTATTGTTCTCTATGTTGATGATTTACTTCTCACTGGTAGTTCCACTTCTCACATTCAGAATGTTCACCACTCCATTTATGAGAGATTCGATATGGTTGATTTGGGATTGGCTTATTACTTCCTTGGATTTTGGATCACTCAAACAGATTCATGGGTCTCGTTATGTTAACAAAACTATACTTTATATCTTGTTCAAAGGTTTTGGATGGCAGATTGCAAACCTTAACCTACGCCTTTTCATTCTAGGGTCACTTTGACTTCCTCATGCACTTCACCTCTTTGTGATGCTACTCTGTATAGATATTTAGTAGGAATTCTATTATATGTCACTCATACTCACCCAAATATTTTCTATGTTGTTGGTTTGACATATCGATTTTCTTAATCACCTCATATTAGTCATTGGCAGGCAGCCAAGCTAATTCTCTTCTATCTGCAAGGTACTAAACATTTGGGTTTATTCTATGGCATATGTTCTATGAAGCTAGTGGGATACACTAATTTAGATTGGTTAGGTTGTATTGATGATAGATGTTCTACCTTTGTATATGTTTTTTGTCTTGGTTCTTCTCCTATATCTTAGTCATGCAAAAAACAACAAGCCATTGCATTATCATCTACAAAGGTAGAGGACAGGGCATAATTTTTAGCCAATCAGGAGGCTCTTTGGCTTCGTCAGATATTGTTAGAGTTTGGTTTATTTCATGATCAACCTATAGTACTTTGGTGTGACAACCAAAGTACAATTCATATATCTCATAATTCTATTGAGCATCAGTGTACCAGGCACATTGAGATCCACATGCACTTCATTCGGTAACACATTCAGGATGGAGATCTTATCTTGGAGTATATTCTAACACAAGATCAAATTGTATATATCTTCACCAAACCCTTTTCTTCCCCATGCTACTATCAACTACATAAGAGACTTGGAGTGAAGTTGTCCTAGGGGGGTGTTGATGAGGACATCTTCCTCTCCATCCACCATTTTTCTTCTTCTTCTTCTATACTTTTTAGAAGGTGTTAAATACCCATGTGGTTTTTTCATCATCTCTCCAAAAGAAGATCTGCTACATATATTGTACATGAGTACCTTATCAGGCCTTGTTGGTAGGACTCATTTTCTGTGGATATACCACTTGTTTATTTATCTTGCTTATCCCTAGTATCACTTTAAGGGGGTGTTAGAGTATATATTAAGTTCTACTAAGTTATTCTATCTAGAGTTATCACTCTTGCATGAGGTTGATAAAATCCTAGTTGTGATTAGATCAAATCTATTAGGTTGTTATAATCTGACTCACAGTGATCACCTTTGCTATTTATGCAAAGTTGATCTTATGGAATAATCAATCAGTTTTTATGCTTCTCTTAAAATTCTTGTAATGCTTTGCATATCTACACTTGGTATAAAATATTGTTTCTCAATATTTTCTTTCACCTTTCCTCTTTTTGCCAACCCTCTGTTAGACAAAAACATACAATTTATAATTTCAAAACGTAGTTGCATAACAGGTAAACTGTTCATCCCTATGGCATTCTTAGTTACTTGATTCTTCTATTTGACTAAGTATTTATAATATTCCTTACCTCTTATCTTTTTAGAAACCCTAGAATCTATGATCATATCAATTTTCTCACATTTGATTTCAATTACCCAATCAATCTTTGAAAGTTTGAAAATTACATCCTCTTGCTCAGAAGTTGATCCTTCATGGTAAGGATATAGATTTTCTACATTCAATATGGGTGATATATCCACTCCTTCAGGTAGGTCTATTTCATAAGCATTGGTGGTAAGCTTCCTCATGAATTTATAGGGTCCAATCTTCTTAACTTATTGTAAGTACCTTTTGGGAATCTCTCCTTGCACAAATATGCTAGAACCAAATCTTTAACCTAAAATTATAGCACTCTTCGCTTGTGATCAACACATTTTTTATACTTCATGGAACTTTTGTCTAAATCACTTTGCACCTCTTGATGTAAGTCATCAATATAGTAAACAAATTTCTTTGCAATAGCACTTGGCATCTACAAATCAGTTGTCTTTCATAACTCATATACTCCTTATGGGCGTACTCCATATACAATCTAAAATGGACTTTTACCTATGCTTCAATCCATTGAGTTGTATATAAACTTTTATTGTACCAAAATAGTATCCCAAAGCTTCATATTATTTCCAACCAAGCATCTTAGTAAATTTTCAAGACTTTTATTCATAATCTTAGTTTTTCCATCAATTTATGGATGATAAGTCAAACTGAACGCCAACTTAGTACCTAATTTATTCTATAATGTTCTCCAAAAATGGCCCACAAATTTGCTATCCCTATCTAAAAAAATACTCTTTGGCAACCCATGTAATCTCACCACTTTTGTAAAGAATAAAGTAGCAATATGAGTCACATCATTCATCTTCTTACAAGGTATGAAATATGTCATCTTCAAGAATCTATCAACCACAACAAAAATATATTCATTCCCATTTTGTGTCCTCAATAATACAAGAATAAAATACATGCTTATATCCTCCCATGGTCTCTCTAGAATTGGTAATGACTGATATAATATGGTATTTTGACTCTTCCCTTTTGCATGTTGGCATACTTGACAACCTTGCATGAATTTTCATAGATTTGTATTCTATCCAAGGAAATAAGAACCTTCTTAAAGTTTTCTTAGGGTTTTATCCATCCCAAAATGTCCTGCAAGTCCTCCATTATGTTTTTCCCTTATCAAATTTTCTCTCATTGAACATTGTGGTATGCATAGTCAATACCCCTTGAATAACATCCCTTTTTGGATGAAATATTCAAGCCATGGAATCCAATCTCCTAAAGTAGTATAACTACATGCTACCCAATATTCCTTGAAATCTTCATCATCCTTATAAATCTCCTTCATGGCATCAAAACCAATAACTTCTACCCTCATCGTATTCATCAATAAAGTTTTACTACTCAAGGCATCAACTACTTGATTTGATTTACCACTTATATGTTTCAAGATAAATGAAAATTCTTGCAATAATTCCACCCACTTCATATGCCTTTGATTCAATCTACTCTAATTATTAATAAACTATGAAGTATGATTATTTTTTAAAGAGACAAACTCTTTTGGTAGTAAATAGTGCCTCCACTTTTTTAGGGCTTGAATGATCGTAAAAAATTCTTGGTCATAGACCATGTATTTCATATTTTCTTCATTTAGCTTCTCACTGAGATAGGCAATGGGATTACCTTCCTAGCTTAGAACTCATATTGTTGTCTCACTTGCATCACAATCCACCTAGAAAACCTTATTGAAATTTGGAAAGGCTAGAACTGGTTGCTCTATTATCTTTTTATTTAGGATTTGAAAATAAATTTATGTTGCACTTGTCCACTTAAATTCATGCCTTCCTATTTTTAGGGTCTCTATAATCTATTTACAAATCCCACTAAATTTTTTGATAAAATTCTTATAGAAACTTACTAGACCATGAAAACTCCTTACCCCAAACTTACTTGTTGGTGATGGCCAATTCATAATGGTCTTAACCTTCTCAAGATATATTCATAATCCTTCTAGTGAAATCACAAAATCCAAGTACACCAATTCTTCTTTCATGAAACTACACTTCTTCAAGTTGACCAACAACTTCTCTTCATTCAATATCTGCAAGACCATCCTAAAATGTGTGAAATTTTCTTCCTTGATATCATTGAATATAAAAATATCATCCAAATATACAACCATAAACTTTTCAATAAATGGCTTAAGCAATTCATTGATTAACCACATAAAGGTATTGGGTGCATTTTTCAATTTGAATGGCATAACTAGCCACTCATGCAATTCATCTTTTGTCTTGAATGTAATTTTTCACTCACCCCCTTCTCTAATATAGATCTAATTATAACCACTTTTCAAAATCTATCTTCGTGAAGTACTTTACTCCACTCAAGTAGTCCATAAAATTATCCATGCATGGCAATAGAAATCTATACTTTATAGTTATCTTATTGATAGTCCTTGAATCTATACATATTCATCATTCTCCACCTTTCTATGGTGCAAGTATAGTTGGTACACATGTGCTCAAACTCTTCTTAAGTAATTCCTTGACCAAAAACTCTTGGATTTGTCTATTTATTTCCTCATTCTCCATTTGTGTTAGTCTATATGCCACCTTATTGGATAAACTCTATCTTGGAATCAAATTGGTGTTATGGCTAATACTCTTTAATGGTGGTAATTATTTTGAAAATATTTTGTATACTCTTCTAACATCTCCTTGACTTCAACTATAACCTCATAATTTTGATTTTCTATCACATACTTTGTGGGTTTGGAAATCAGTGTAAAACCCACCTTCTTTGTTGTCATTTCCTTTAAAATTTGCTTTCCAAAAATTAAATATACCTTCGAATCATTATCCTCTCTTTCATAATTGTCCTTAAATGGACTCAACACATACTTCTTACCATCCTTCATAATAATGTAGGTGTTTTCCCTATCATCATGTACATCCTTTCCATACAATTGTTGAGGTCTTCCCAATGACACATGGGAAGCATCCATAGGTATAATATCACATAATATCTCAACCCTGTAAGATCCAATTTGGAATTTCACCTAACACTATTCATTGACTAAAGTTTGGTGTCACTTTTTCACCCAAGATATTTTGTATGGATTGGAGTCCTCTATCTAACTCAACCCTACTTTCTCTACCAGTTCATTGGATACAAGATTATCCGTACTCCCACTATCTATAATAATCTTCCAATATTTTTTCCTTGATTTGCATATTTTTCTAAAAATACTTCTCCTCTAAGCAGTTTCACATTCTCTCTTTTTTGGTTTTAGAACTCTCTTCATAATGAGATATTCTCCTTATTATGGCTCCTCCATGTGTCTCAGTGAAGCAACACTTTCCTCATCTTCTACTACAAAATGGTTCCTAATATTCTTTCTCTTACTCCTACTTTTTTGTGCATTCAAACATTCAAATTCCTGATGACCATCCTATCCACATCTATAACACCTTCTAGAGAATCATGTATCCCTTCATCTACCAAATTTACCTCTTCCTCTTGATAATTCTCCCCCTCCTCTATAATTTTTGCTAATTTTATTTTGAGAAGTACTAGCTTCTTAATTTTTTTGTTGTCCTTTTCTACTTCTTTCTTGTCATTGTCCTTGTGAGGACCATCCTCTTCCTCTTTGATTATTTTTTTGTCTTCGCAGCAACTTCTCTTTAGCCTTCAAGGCATATTGGTAGGATTCATATATTGTCCTTATCCTTATCATGTTGAATTCATCCTATATGGAAGACTGTAGTCTATTGATATACTTTAAAATATTATCCTCATCATCTTCCACGATCATTTCTTTTTGTCTCAAATTTCACAGCTTCCTATAAAGACCCAATTGGTAATCCGATAGGAGGAATTTGGCCTTCAATTTGGTGATCATTTTCTCCCATGTCTTAATATTCTCTTTTTCCTTTCTTTGTCTTTTGGTTTGAACATGGTCCCACCACAAGGACACATGTCCTTTTAACTTTGTACAAGTTAATTTCACTCTCTTAGGGTCTACAATTGATTCAAAATTAAAATACTTGTCCATATCTACAATCCAATTGATGAGTTCTTCAGGGTTTAAACTTCCATCATATGAAGGGATTTCTAACCTTGGCTTCCTTCCCATGTTAGCAAATCCCCAAAGTAACCTTTACTTTTGGTCCCCTTCTTCTTCATTAGAAACTTTTGCTTGATTTGATCCCTCTTCTTCTCTATCACTTACATATTTAGCTTGGATACCCCTCCTTTGGGTAGTTTCTAGTGCATCCAATCAAGCAATGATCCCTCTTCCTTTTTATGTCATCTCTTATTAGGCATGTATCAATCCTTGATCCTCAGAAATATTCTAGATTTGATACCAAATTATGGAGTAACCAACACAACATATTCCAATAAGAATCAAATCAAATTTTATTTTCTTATTCAACAATTTGGTAATTAGAAACGTTCATTATAAGATGTTCCTTCCCAAAATTTCTAGCAATTTGAACCCAAAATTGTACAATCAAATGGGCAATTGTTCAATTTAGAAAATAATTTATTTTAGTAACCATACAATATATTTTCCAAATATTCAACTCAACACTTGTACAATAGCTTTAAAATCATACAATCCAAGAAATAATCATAAAACCTAGGCAACAATGGTATAATCCATGTAGCAATTGTACAATTTAAGTCGTAATCGTACAAACCAGGCAACGATTCAATCCAAGAATATCCACGATCCAAGAAACCATTCAATCTAGGAAACTATACAATAGCTTGGTAACCATTCACTTATATGATCATTTCTTAATTGATGCATTTTTTATCGTATAACCATATGATTCCAACCGTAACCCTAACTATGTGTTTCTCTTTTATGCAATTGTCCGGTTTCATTTTTTATGGTATATTTTATTGCACTCTAGATTAATAATCTATGTTGCTTTCACTCCATTCTTTTATGCCATTTAAATGTAATATTTACCTTTTTATCATCTATTCAATACAACTCCAAGTGACCCACAATTGTATGGTTTTCTTCATGCACACAATGCCAAATGGAACTGAACCTTAGGTATTTCAATTATGAGATAAATAATTATTATATAACTTATTACACCCAATATCTTTCGTTCCCAATCTGGCTTCAAAATAAACATCAACTCCTCATGTTATAAATCTCTCACAATTTTGTTTGAAAGTGAATTATCAATTCCTTAATCACTCTTGGTATTTCAAATGATATTTTTACCCACAAAAATGTATTTCAATGGCTCTACTATCCTTTATTTTTTTATTTATCCTCACTATGATTTTTCCTCCTCTCATTCAAATGGCTTCTCATAATCTAATGCCAGCATCATAGTTGTCCTTGTCCTTGGCTTCAAATATAAGCAACTACCACACACAATACCAAATATGCATGTTACAACAAGTTTCACAAGGGTTAATGGATAAAATAGTATTTTATTTATTTTCTTGGAATTACAAAGCCAAATTGAGATCTCCCTTTCCTCTCTTTTCTAGCTCCCTCTTAAACAAAATATATACAATTTATAATTTCAAAAAGCACTTGCATAATACGTGAACTATTTGTTTTTCAACTTTCACAATTGTTAAACTTTTGGATGTTGTCAAGATTCTCCCACATAAGAATACCTCTATCACTTCACTCTCAATAGTTTTATTATGAATTCCTTTATCCTCTATAAAATCATTTGATGCATGTCTATCCTTATAAAAATTTCCTCCAAGAAGATATTTCTTCATCTATTTTAATGTCTTATTGATCCAATAAACCTTATTTATGTTCATAAAAACAATATAATGTCATCCATTTCTCCATGTTCATTTTTATACAAATATTTTACCACACATTTCATAATGAAACTATCCATCCCTCTATTATTTTCTTCATAAATCATAATGGGAATATTTTTCTCTAAGAATATTACATTGTCTAGTTCTTTGATAAAGTCTCTAATCATGGATACCTTTATGAATTCGTTCTTAATATTTTTATTAAGAAGTAATTTATCCTCTACAAAAGAATTTAATGCATATCTATCCTCATAAAACTCTCTTCCAACAAGACATTCCTTCATCTCTTTTAATGTATTATTGATTTTATTCTTCTTTATCTTCATCAAAGAAAATATACAATGTCATCCATTTCATTTTTATTTGCTCCTTTTCTTGCCTATGATTTTAAGCAAGTATCTTCCTCAACAAAAAGTCTTTCAAGTTTGTAATTTCCTCTAGTATTATTTTTTAACTTTCTTCAAGCATCTTATTACTAGTAACAAGTTGAACTCTAAATTATTTCAAGCTTGAAAATCTAACCTACTATTGCTCCTTTTATGACAATCCTACATAGATGATTCCTTTTTTTGTTGTATGAGGTTCTTTTGTGTCTATTTGTAGGTCATGATCTTCCTATAACAACTCTAGGGGGTATATTGTTTCTTTTACAAGCTTACTATTGCAAATTTATTTTGCAATCCTATGTAAATTGATTCTTCTAATGACTTGATAACTTGTTTCAATATCAAACTAATGCAATAAAAAATACTATAGATAATAACCCATAAACAAACCCATACTAATTGAGGTAATTGAAAAAAGACAATAACAAATAACCTATAATTTTTGGGCTATATATATATACAATAGTCATCCTTCACATAGTTCTTCAACTTAAATAGCATATATTTTCCTCTACAAAATACATTTTCTCTTGTATAAAGAAGTTTATACATAAAACTAGTGACTAAAAAACTATTTGTTTTACAAAACCAAGTTCTCAAGACCATGTACATAAGATCATATGTTATAAATATTTTTACCACCAACATTTAACACCCAAAAAACAAGATAAACATTAAATAATTATATACTTATTTCTGGAAACCCTTATACACAACCTACTACACAATTCAAATGAATTTAATATTCATTTCCTCCAACTCTATAACTACTTGCCAAATTAAATAATAATTTTTAAGCTGATGAAAATTACCTATTTTCCTAGGATGCTTTTGAATTAATGTATCATATACTTTTAAGAAGACCATGGTAGTATGATAGAAAACTTAGACATGATGAAAGAGAAAATATCATCACTATTGATAAGGATGGAAGGAAGTACACATTAAACCCATTGAATAATAGAGAAGATCAAGTAAGCAATAGCCTCATTATGTTAATCTCAAGAAAAGAGATTTAATTTTTGTTTTTTGGGTTAAAAAAATTATATTAAGGTATTCAAATAGAAGAGATACATTACCTATCTTTCCATGTAAATAGGCTTTTGATCTAGGATTTAATAGATGATGTAGTGTTACATTCTCTATCAATTGATCTGCTATAGTAACCCATGTATAATAGGAACAACCTAATACAATTAATTAAAGAACTAAATACATCTAATGTTGCTACCATCAAGAGATAGGATATAAGAAATATCTTCTTTGATCCATGTTGCCCACCATCTAGTGGTTTAATCATAACAAGTGAGGTTGCCTTATCTATATCCTAGTTGTCTGTATCGCTCCAAATTTTTCACACCCTTACCTTCAGGCTATAGGATCCGTGCCCGGAAGGGGGATGTGAAAAGGATGGCGCGGTACCTCGGACTGAGAGGCCTTGCGAAGGTCCCGCCTCTCAAGGGAGGTGTATATTGGTGATTTTTTGACGGATGGTGGGTTCACCAGGAAACATTCAATGGCAGTTTCCACGCCTAGGTTGGGAATGTGTTTTATGTGTTCGTTTTAGCCTTAAGCATTCAAGTCCTAGGTTTGGCCAAAATGCGTCTAAGCTATTCTATATGAAGATGCAGATTAAATGAATACATAAAATAGAATTAAGACAAAAAACAGAGAAATTAAAGAATATTAAAAGAAGAATACCTGATCCGGATGTCTGATGAAGATTCTGATTCTTGAAGCAGTCAGGATCGCCTCTGATTTGACAGGATCGTCTGAGATCGGACAAGATCATCTGAGATCTGACGAATTCGTCAGACGAATTCGTCAGAGACCTGCAAACAGAGAAATAGGTGCAAAACACAGAAAATACAACTATTCTAACAGAGGGAAACAATGTAAAATGAAAGTAACAATATCAAACTAAGACTTATAAACAGAAATATGAATGCATCATACTAATTAAATAATAATTATGACTTAATTATGCATTTGATCTAGATGGGTGAACTCCAAAATGCAGAATAGCATAAAATATTGAATAAACTAGCTAATTACAGAATAAAACAACAGAGAAAAGATGGAGAAATGCAAACTTTAGGCACTGATTGCCTCAATGTTGACTGCAATCAAAATCGTCTCGCATTGGTACGAAATCGTCTCTGATTCGACAGGATCGCCTCCGATCTGAACAGGATCGTCCGCGACGATGTAAGCTTGCTCCGGCTGAAAAACACTAAGGTACCTGCAACAAAATTGGTATAGAACTAATGCAAATATGAATTTGGGATGTCTTAATGCGTATGAAGTCGGGTTACAGGAATTATCAGCCAGGGGGGTGCTAAGGGGAGGGCTTAGGATTAAATAGGCTTAGGAGGGAGGTTAGGAGGTTGGAGATCATCCCTATTTGGGAGATCTCCAATGGGGGAGGGTCTCTAACGACGCAGACACGCTTCTGCCCGGATTAGAGACCCGTTGGAACAGAAGCTAATTGTGCAAAATCAGTTTTGGGACAAGATCGTCTGGACGTCCTAGCCCAGACGAAATCGTCAGATCTGGGGCGATATCGTCTGATCGGCGACGATATCGTCAAACGGTCAAAACAAACTCTAAAAATGGCACGGGAAAGGGGGAAACGGATTAACCGACGGTTAACGGGCGGTTTGGGAGGTTAAAATTTGAATTTAAATTATTTACTAGAGTAAATGTAATTATTAAGATTTCATTGCGCCAATTTTAGGGTGCTACATTTTGCCCCCTCTTTAGCGAATTTTTCGAAGAAAATGCGTTAAAGATGAGTTCTTCTCGATCTACGAGAAAGCAAAAATTATTCCCATTTTTAGGCGACGATTCTTGGTCGAATCGTACGACAGCTTACTATGGTGCCCCCTCCGTGTTTTTACCCAAATCGAACGTTTGAGGTAAAAACGCAGAAAAGCAAAATTTTAAAAATGTTTTTAATTGTGTTTTGAATAAAATTAAGAAAAATAGGGTAAAACCCTAATTCATTTTTACTGTTCATTTTTTCTGGTTTTAGAGCTCTGCAAGCAAAAATGGTGGAGACGACGCACAGATCGACAGAGGTCCGACGCGGGCTACGGGTAAGAGTCTAAACTTAGTTTAGAATGTTTTAATTTGAATTTACATGCTTTTTAGGTGAATTTTAAATGAATTTTGAGCATCGCGGCCGTTTTTGGGCCGTCGACGTCGTCGGGACGAAATCGTCCCGATTTCGACGAAATCGTCTCAAGTTCGCCGATTTCGTCTAAGGGCGAAATCGGCGAAAGGGGGACGATTTCATCAAATTAGGGACGATTTCGGCTTGCAAAATCGGAGACGATTATGCTCAAATTTGGGACGATATCGTCCAATAGTGGACGATATCATCATTTGTATGAAATTGAACTTATTTTAACTTGCATTATTAATCACTTGAATTGTTATTAATGATTTTTTGTTGTTTTGTTGTTTATGTTGCAGAGAGGATTGCTAAAGAGCAGGGAATGGAAATATGGAGGTTTGAGAGATGACTTGGCCGCTCTAACACAGGTAGAGCGGGATCACCGGCACAGGCCGGCTTACAGCATGTGGCAGAAATGCCACAAGTGTCTACAGACATGGGGCTACTGACAGCCCTAGCAGAGAGGTGGTATCCGGGTTCTTCCTATTTTTGGCTACCTACAGGGGAGATGACTCCCACACTAGAGGATGTATGGAGGATTCTGAGGATCCCCATACAAGGATGGTTGATCACTCCTACGGCCAATCAGGGCCATGCTATGGGGCGGTTGTGTGGTGACCCGAGCTTCGCCCTGGAGAAGGGCGAAGTTAACATCGAGGCACTGCGTCAGATGCCTGGGGCATCTAGACTCACACAGGTTTTGGCCGGAGTGGTTGGTGGACTTCTATTGTGCCACCAGAGCGGGTGCAGGGTACCATGGATGCTAGCAGATGTGATCTACGATATGCGAGACCATGGTTACAGATTTTCTTGGGGCAGCTTTGTTCTATGCCGGTTGTACAGGATCCTGCATGGGGTCGTGTACAAGGGCGGTCGATGTCTAGTTATGACATCGCTCCTACAGGTTTGGTGCTGGGAGCACATTGCAGTGCGGAGGCCGGTAGGGCTTCCTTTGATAGGGATTGACGGGGAGAGGCCCCGAGTTTTCTACTGGTGGCTCCGAAGAGGGTCACAGCGGCGGATTGACCTACCGATGTCCCGGAGACTGCTGGATGACCTTGTCCCGGACCAGATCACCTGGAGGCCATGGCGAGAGCACCCAGGGTGGGCCGAGGATGGACAGGAGCTGGCTCGCGTTAGGCGAGTTTGCTGGCTACGGATGGAGAGGGGAGAGGTGGAGCTCCACCGCTACGACCGAGTTTTGTGATAGTTCGGTCTACAACAGGGGATCCCATCTCTCAGGGATTACGAGTTTTCTCGGACTGTCCGGGATAACACCATAGTGAGCGGGGCTCCAGACATGCAACGCTTCTGGAGTCAGGACTCGGACGATGCCCCCATTCAGCCAGTGGATGGGGATGACGTAGGGGTAGCCGATGGCTATGATGCCTGGTACGTAGGCATCCGCCCTCCTCGGATGACGAGGGCTCAGGGTCCGATACACGTAGTTGTGCATCGGATAGGGAGGCGATGCCAGGCGGCTATGGAGGCGGCCCAGGGTCACAATGGGAGAGAGCTGAGGAGGCCACAGGCGCAGGAGAGGCCACAGCAATGGGAGAGGAGGGAGGAGAGACCCCCTTCTCCATAGAGAGAGAGGCCACCATCGCCCGATAAGGGCAAGGGTGTCGACACTAGGGAGAGTAGCGAGACAATGACTCTTCGAGCGGAGACAATCCGTCTCCAGGCACAGGTGCAGACCCTACAGGAGGAGGCTGCACGACACCGAGCTGAGGTTACATAGCTCAGAGACGAGATTGCACGCCTCAGGGCACGGGGCGGAGGGGCGAGCACTAGGGAGCTGACACGGGCTATTGCCCAAATCACTTTCTATCAGACATTATACTATCAAATGGTGCCAGAGGAGGATAGACTACCACTACCAGCTAACATCGTAGATCCGATCAGGATCGGGTCATCGAGGACTTCGTCCCGATCGACGACTAGGACTCGCAGTACTACACATACTACGATGGGGCCACCTCGTCCACCTCAGGGCAGGGGAGGAGATGAGGCTGAGAGCTCGAGGGGTTCTCGAGGCTAGACTACTGCATTACATTGTACATATTGATATATAGCTTTTATTATTTTTTATAGAGGATTGAGTATGCCGAGGTACAGATTGTGGCATACCAATCTAGTTTTGATGATGTATATATTGTTGATATATATATGAGATGAGATATGTTTTTGATCATATGACTTGTGTATTTTGTATTTTTATGATGCTTTTATGTTTGATTGATTGATTTGATGATTGATTGAGGATTCATGTAATTATGTCATTGGAAATATTATAATTTTGATGTCATGCTGTAAGATTTTAAATGAAATAATCTGATGTAACAAATTGGTTGTTTGTGATGTAATGTGATAAAAAATAAAAAGAGACTTCTAACAATAATTTCAAAGGACATTGTCGCTATTATAGACCATTTCATGGAGTCGCCGCTCACTCGGTCGTCAAGCTAATCCCAAGATAGAAATATTGTTAAAAGTAAAAGAGTGCTTAAGAGACTGTCTTAAGACTTTGGTGCAATGGTGCAAATGATGATGATGATGGTTTGTTTTTCAGATTTCCATGAAAATAGTATGCATGAAATAATGTTAAAATGATTTTTGCTAGGCATAAATTCCTAAGTGTGATAAATTTTTTGGATAATTCCTTAGGAATTATACCATCATTGCAAAATTGAAGGTTGACATAATGACATGAAATAATGAAAATGTGTTTGTTTGTTTGTAAAGCATAATTGTATAACAGAATGATTTAAGTCATATGGTTTTCATGATTTTTAAATAAATGGGGAATAAAAATTGTTACAATGGTTTGCGCTAGGCATAGAATATGTAGGTATAGACTTATACCATCATCGCGAAAATCCAAAAAAGAGAATAGATTGATTTATTGCATGGTTGATTTTTAATAAATAGAAAATATGAAGATGAGGACTTGCGCTAGGCATAAAATTCCAATTTTGGTTTTGGAACTATACCATCGTCGCGAAAGTCGATAATTTATATATATATATATATATATATATATATATATATATATATATATATATATATATATATGTTTTTATTGGATGGTTTTGAAAGAAATTTTGATTTTTCTATTATGCATATAGTTGTCTAAACAACTGTACTTGGAAGAAGAAAATGAATTATTCCAAACAATTTGCAAAAAAATATTTCAAAGTATTTTAAAGACAAAATTTAGATTTATAAGGAATCCCATGTGCATATGTGAATTCATTTCCAATCTTGATTTATCATAATGATACACAAAATCTCTCAAATATAAAATGTGTGTGCAATTGCTATGTTCATTTACCAGTTTTGAGCAAGATAATATGATACAAGTGATTTGAAGAAACCAAATAAGTGTTCATTAACCATGATGTAGATGCATATAACCATACTAGACTACTATGTAAGTCGGATTATCAAGAGCTAGCTAATCCATAAGCGGACATAGGTCCGTACAAAAGAAGGTCGCTAATGTGACGGACATATCGCCACGCTAGGAGTTACCCAAGGCCAAGCAGGTTGGGCACAAACCACTTGTTATGGGGCTTACCTCACAGCTTTTCGAATAATTGAGAATTCCAGGGATTCAAGCTCATCAACCCTTCTTTTCTTTTCAAAGGGTAGGGAAAGGGATTTTATTGCTTTCTTGCTTTTTGCTTTCTTTTGCTTCTTTTTTGTATTTTTGCTTGATAATTGAGATAATGCTTGAAATATTGCTGTAATGATATAAAATAACATTTTTTTTTTCTTTTTCTCTTTTTCTTGAACTTTGCTTTTTTTTTTATACTAGGGATACTTGCTCGGATTAGCTGTAGAGCAAGGGATTTTTATTCTGGGTAGGGGTGAGCTTGTCCTTTTGCCAATTCTCAAAGATTCTAGACCATGTGCATGATAGGATAGCAGGGGAAACTTTTCGCTCAAGAAACCACTTCTACTATGTAGCAAAGCATGGAAATTACAAATATAATCATTTTATTGTGAAAAGATGTGCTTGGTTTAAGTAAATAACAAGATCAATTCTCTATGCTCAAACTTTATTTAATTGAATTTTGTGGACTTTGATATAAGAGAGATTAGTAATCATGCCGGATAAAATCAAGATATTCATTTTTGTGTTTGTGAAAGTGAGAGATTCCAAATAAATGCTAGTTTATCCAAAATAATTTGAAACATATAACTGCAATAATTGTAAGAAAATATATATAAATGATTTTTGAGAAGTTTTGAGAATGTTGACTCTCTCTTTCTTCTTTATATTGTTTTGGTTTCGAAAGAGTCAAGAATATTGCTGTTTTGATTTTTATTATTTTTGAAAGAATTAACAAGTGCCATAAATAAATACAACAAATAGTTTTGAAGATTTTGATGATTATGAATGTTTTTGGTGTTTTTGAATTTATAAATTGAAAGAAATACAAGATAGTGATTTTGAAATATTTTAAACAAATATATACAAGGATGAAATGACCAAATTTATACATAGTAACGTTTAAGATGCAAAATATTCATGGGTTCTTTAAGTTCTTTACCATCTAAGGTAGATAATTTGTATGCTCCTGATTCAAATTTAGCAATGATAATGTATGGTCCAAGCCAGTTGGGCTCAAATTTACCTTTAAGGTCCTTAGTTGCATTAGTATTTTTTTTGAAGATTTTGAGGATTTTGATTTTTTTGTATTTTGATTTTAATTTATGAATTGAAATTGGTGGTATATACAAGATGATCTATATACACTATACAAGGTTATTTGAGTATAGCATGTCTAAGGTTGCTTCAAAATCAAAGGAGGTTTTGAAGGATAATCTGGTTGAGGTGAAGGTAAGAATAAAAGGTGATGAATAAAAGGTAGTGATAACAAAAGCTTTGTTATAATGTAGAATAATGTAGCAAAAGATTTGACTTTTATATGTGGAAAATTGATCATGTTACAAAATAAAATGTAAGAAGGATAAGAAAGTTCTTCATTCTTATCACTATATTCCAAGTCTTGATAAGATGGAGGGAGCATATATGAAATATATGCATGGGTGTTATTTGGTAAACAAGGATGATCATATATGGATGAAGAAAAGTGATGGATAGAAGATAATTGTGACAATAGAGAATGTATAGAACTTGATGTTTCAACCGTTAAATATTCTTCAAATGGTGTTGGGTCACCATGTATGGTAACAATTTTATTTGCAAGTTCAAACTTCAAACATTGGTGAAGAGTGGAAGGGACAACCCTCATCGTATGAATCCAAGGACTTCTGAGAAGTAGGTTGTAAGGTGAAGGACAATATCCTACATAGAATAAAGTATCCAGGATCTTGGATCCAATATTGAGGGGAAAAATTATAGTACCTTGAGCTTCTTGAATTTCATTGTTAAAAGATTTTATAATAACATTTGATTCATTAAGATCTTCTTCCTTTAATTTGAGTTTTTGGAATAATTGATAAGTGCATAAATTAAGAGAGGAGTCATTATCTACCATGATAGTTCTAACAAGTGTTTCTTTACTAGATCCTGTAATGTAAAGATAGGAGTCTTCTTGTGGAGTAGAGGAAGGAATATCCTCATCATAGAATGAAATATGGTTAACCTCAAGAGGGTTTACACCATTAATTATGTTCTTAGAGAAAATATGATGAGGAACAAATTGTTGGCTAGGTATTTTGAACAAAATTTCCTTGTGATAAATTTGTAATACTTCTAAAAGGGATATCTTTGCTTGAGGATTAATCACTTGTTGTTGGCTATCAAAGGGGATTTCAGATTGAGATTTTGATTCTAAATATGAGCTTTCTATGCTTACATTCCATTTTGGATCATTCTCTAGAGCCAAAGATAGTTTTGAAGGTTGGTCAAATGAGGAATCCATCTCTTGAATATCGGATTGAGTTGATTGAACTTGAGGTTGCTCATTTGTAGTTTTTGTTACAATATTAATAATATCATCATGATGGGACACATTAACATGCAATATTTGATTGGTTTCTTGTTGTTGATAATTGAATAGGGGTTCTTGGGAGATCCCCATGTCTTGATTGATTATTGGTATTTGTTGTGTAGGAGTTTGATTGTTTTCTGGAGATTTATAATCAGTTGTAGATTGTAATTCCTTTATATTAAAAAGACCCTTATCAATCAAATCTTGAATTGCACATCTTAAATCTTTACAATTTTGTGTCATATGTCCATCTACTCTATGATATTCACAATGTAGCTCAGGTTTAAACCAATCTGCTGTGGTATCAAGTTGTCTTATGGAAGGAAGTTCAATCTTATTTGTATCAAGTAAATACTTGAGAATTATATCCATTGGTTGATTGAGCTTAGTAAATTTACGTGATGAAGGTTTTTGAGAGGTTTTTGATAAATGCCTTAGGAATTTCATCATAAAAGGACCTAATGGTTTCTCACCTCTACTTTCTTTATTATGGGTAGAATGATGATAGGAAGATTGCGAAGTATGAGGTGAGTGCATGGTAGAATTGGAAGAATAAGTATTTTCTTGTTGAAATGGATGTGTTGTATTGAAAGAAGAATATTGAAAAGGTGGAGGAGGATTATATGTGGATTGATAGACATAATATGGATATATGGGAGAATAGATAATATCGTTATGAAGAGGATTGGCAAAGGGATTGTTTTGTTGAGTTATGGATGAAAAATGAGAAAAGTGTGATGGAGGTGATGTTGAATAGGGATGAGGTTGGTCATAATCAACAAATGTATTTGGCTGAATTCTTCCAACATTACTGATGGGCTCATATTGATTTGAGTAAAAACTCATGGTTTCTTTAGTACTTCTAAAAGTAATATTTAACATCTACTATTTAGAATTGAATCTAAAACATACAAACTTGAAATGATGATTTTGTTTTTGTTTTTCTTGTATACATATATATATATATATATATATATATTTTTGTTTTTTGTTTTTGTTTTCAAAAGGTTTAAAATGCATTCACGTCGGGTTCACCAAAATGTATCGCTCCAAATTTTTCACACCCTTACCTTCAGGCTATAGGATCCATGCCCGAAAGGGGGATGTGAAAAGGATGGCACGGTACCTCGGACTGAGAGGCCTTGCGAAGGTCCCGCCTCTCAAGGGAGGTGTATATTGGTGATTTTTTGATGGATGGTGGGTTCACCAGGAAACATTTAATGGCAATTTCCATGCCTAGGTTGGGAATGTGTTTTATGTGTTCATTTTAGCCTTAAGCATTCAAGTCCTAGGTTTGGCCAAAATGCATCTAAGCTATTCTATATGAAGATGCAGATTAAATGAATACAGAAAACAGAATTAAGACAAAAAATAGAGAAATTAAAGAATATTAAAAGAAGAATACCTGATCCGGATGTCTGATGAAGATTCTGATTCTTGAAGCAGTCAGGATCGCCTCTGATTTGACAGGATCGTCTGAGATCAGACAAGATCGTCTGAGATCTGACGAATTCATTAGACAAATTCGTCAAAGACCTGCAAACAGAGAAATAGGTGCAAAACATAGAAAATACAACTATTCTAACAGAGGGAAACAGTGTAAAATGACAGTAACAATATCAAACTAAAAATTATGAATAGAAATATGAATGCATTATGCTAATTAAATAATAATTATGACTTAATTATGCATTTGATCTAGATGGGTGAACTCCAAAATGCAGAATAGCATAAAATACTGAATAAACTAGCTAATTACAGAATAAAACAACAGATTGAAAGATGAAGAAATGCAAACTTTAGGCACTGATTGCCTCAATGTTGACTACAGTCGAAATCGTCTCGCATTGGTACGAAATCGTCTCCTGATTCGACAGGATCGCCTCCGATCTGAACAGGATCGTCCGCGACGATGTAAGCTTGCTCCGGCTGAAAAACACTAAGGTACCTGCAACAAAATTGGTATAGAACTAATGCAAATATGAATTTGGGATGTTTTAATGCGTATGAAGTCGGGTTACAGGAATTATCAGCCAGGGGGTGCTAAGGGGAGGGCTTAGGATTAAATAGGCTTAGGAGGGAGGTTAGGAGGTTGGAGATCATCCCTATTTGGGAGATCTCCAACGGGGGAGGGTCTCTAACAGTGCAGACACGCTTCTGCCCGGATTAGAGACCCGTTGGAACAGAAGCTAATTGTGCAAAATCAGTTTTGGGACAAGATCGTCTGGACGTCCTAGCCCAGACGAAATCGTCAGATCTGGGGCGATATCGTCTGATCGGCGACGATATCGTCAAACGGTCAAAACAACCTCTAAAAATGGCACGAGAAAGGGGGAAACGGATTACCCGACGGTTAACGGGCGGTTTGGGAGGTTAAAATTTGAATTTAAATTATTTACTAGAGTAAATGTAATTATTAAGATTTCACTGCGCCAATTTTAGGGTGCTACATTGTCCATAATATTTTCAACTATATTTTTTTCTCTAGGGATGTGATTGAATTTCATAGATAAAAAGCTTACCTGTATCACCTAAATCTTCTGTAAAATTTTCCTTAGTCTCTAGTCAATTTTTTTATTCTCCCTTTGATTCTTCATATGGTTGGTCATGAATTGTGGGTTAGATTCTATCTAGACCTTCTTCCAACCTATCTTTGTTACTTCGTAGGTCCCTCTAAGTATGTAATAGCCCTTTGTTATGTTGTTGGAAAGTATGCCAAGATTCTCTACAAAGGTGAATATTGGGGTCCCATTTGACCATCTTCCTATCCCTCCTACACTAACTCCTATTGGATTCCATCTTGTTGCTCCATCCATGTTAAATTTTTCCTAATATTTGAGGGTAGGCTACCACTTTCCTTCTTTTACTACTTCTTATTTCCTTATGGTCATTATTTATTGATTATTAGCCTTAGGAACCATATTTAGTCTAGTCATGATATGTTCCAATAATTGATGAGGTTCTTGGGGATACTTTAGCATATCCTAGACTATCTCCACTATATTAGTTGTGGTGTTTTTATAAATATAGTGGATTTACATAGACTCTTTTTTGAAGATGTGGTTGTTCCTTTCCTTCCATATGTTCCAAAGTAGGAGAGTAGTTCCTACCCATACTATATTCCTAACATACTAACCTACTTCATCCTATGTAGTCCATTCCCTCCACATATGATATAGGGTGTTAAAGTTAAACCAATTAATACCAAGCAAGGTACCCACCATATTCCATAGCTTTAAAGCCACAAGACACTCAATAAATAAGTAACAGAGCATGTCAAGGTGTAGAGAGGGAAAACTACCCTACCGTGTATGATTCTTGGCTAGATCCACTAGGAGCTGAGGTGAGCACAAGGGTATGTTATATTCTCTAAACTCAAGAGCTTGGGGATCGAAGGGTTCACCAAGAATGGTTTAACGACTCATTTTAAGTCCAAGGATGGAATGTTTAATGTGTATATTGAGCACCCATCTATGTTGGCCTTTCTAAAATCTAAGCTATAAAATAAAAGAACAATGCAAGACAAACAACAATGCAAGAAATCAAAGACTAATCCTAGAATGATTATTTATTTTCAATGATGACTAAACCCTAACTTGCAAAAAATAAATCCTTTTATTTTCAACAAGGGTTTTAAGAGAATGCACAAAAAAAATTAACCCTAAAATTCAAACTATATGCCTTCTCTCTTTCAAATGCCTAGAAATAAAATCAAATATATATATATATATATATATATATTTAAATCTAGATTAAATATAAATAGAAAGAAAATGACAAACAATATAAAAGCTTATCTAGGGTACTTATCTGATCTAATGGTTGATCCCAAATTTTAATTTTATCTAGAATATCCAAATATCTTCAAACCTGCAAAACAAATTCATAAAATAAAAAGGGGTGGCAGGTTTAGAAGAAAGGGATGGTGTAAAAATATGTTATTTCGGACATTATGGGTGTGGTTCTTACTAATGGTCATAAGTGAAGAGATATTCATGCTAGGATGTATGCTCATAAATGGCTGAGATAGAGGTTGCTCCTCGCGTGTGGCCATGAAGCTATCCTATATGGGGTGTAGTGTTTAAATGATATACCAAAGT
The DNA here is from genome assembly GCA_028583015.1 of Wollemia nobilis. NCBI lineage: Eukaryota > Viridiplantae > Streptophyta > Pinopsida > Araucariales > Araucariaceae > Wollemia > Wollemia nobilis. The sequence continues at coordinate 4,709,177 of JAQPPZ010016847.1, read as the reverse complement.
GAGTACTACCTAATAGGGGTGTTGTGTATGAAAAATATGAATGAGAAAAGAAAATCACAACAAATAAATGTGCATATGTGTGCATGTGTTATAAAAAAGGATAAAAGAATGAGAGAAGCAAAAAGTAAACAAAAGTTTGTGTGTGTGTGTGTGTGTTTCCTTATTGAAATTTCAATAGGTAAGAGATGTATGTAATATAGTCAATGACTGTATGAATACCATAAATGATATTCACACGGTATCTACCCTATCCCACAAGTACCCCTTAACAATAAAAATATCAATAAGGAAGAGTGTGAGCAAAAACAAGACAAAATGCATTGATGGAAGGAGGAACATATATCCTTTGTCTTTATGAGAAGAAGAAATAAGACATGCAAAGGATAAGGATATACAAAGTAAAGAACTATATCCCTTGGCTTGGAGAAATTTTGATGATCATAGACTTTCAAGGTCAAGTAATATAAGAGAAGAAATGAGAGGAAGAAGATATGGGTGAATGCAAAGATGAAAAATGCACATATATGATCCATAGATTGGGGATTCGCTAGGCATCAAAGCCCTAGTATGAGTGCAATGCATGTGAGCTACAACCTAACTAGATGTCATCATTTACCATTGTCATGAAATCACCAAAATCTATATGATCATGTAGTCATGCAGATATTATCAAGAAATAATATAATTATATGACAAGAAAAATATAAATGGATATAATGTCAAGAAAACCATGTAAAATATGATAGGAATTCATGCAGTATGAGTAGATAAACCAAATGCAATATGAAAACTAAGCTAAATATCTATGAGAAAATGAAAATCTAGAGTCATGCATAGTATCTCTTTAGATGCATTATGTTCATGGGTTATTTAAGTTATTTACCATCCAAGGGAGAACTAACTTAGGATGCACCAAATATACCATATTGTAGAGTAACATGTTAGTGAGATAGGGTGGTCCCTTATCCTCAGCACACCACTGCAAGCCTTGATGATCTAAATATTTGGCATATGTAATAAAGTGATCATCATCATCAAATGGTAAAGGTTAATTTTTATTGGGTATGTAGCCTATGCCACATCTCCTAGGCCAAATCCCAAATTCCAAAGGCTCTTAAATACCTTTCTACTATGGCCCCAAAATTTTACCTATATATCCCATACTAGATAGGATTTGCTTGGGAAGTGGATAATAATTGGATAGGTAACAATGGGTAAAAGAATACTATAAAAGGAAGAGGGTTGCTACCATATATATTTTCTTTGAGGACTTTACCCATAAAGATAAATGTACACATACCAATATGTACAACTTCACCCTTCCTATGAGGTAAACCCATAGTCCTTGGTGAAGGTGGTAGCTTGGTAATATCTAGAAGAGGTTATTGAATAAAAGGATTGAATTGATCCTGTGATGAAACTTAGAGTAGTGGTTTCTCACTTGATTTTAAATTTTCAAGTTTTTTGGTAAGGTGAGAAGAAGAAGAAAAACGAGAGATCGAAGGACAAAAATTGAGATTTAACTAAGCTCGCTCAACCATTAAATAATACTAAACTGGATGAGGGTCACCCAAAATGGTGATAAGTTTATTTTTGAAATTTAACTTCAAGCATTGAGGAAAATTAGAAGGGACAACCCTCATTACGTGAATCCAAGGACATCCAAGAAGAAAATTAAAATATGCAAAGCAATGCACCACATAAAACAAGATATCTAATATCTTAGGTCCAACCCTAAGGGGGAAGGATATAATCCATAGGCCTCTTGGGACCTGTTGTTGAAAGATTTTATGATGACATAAGATCTAGTTAAATTTTCCTCTTTTAATCCAAAATTTTGGCGAAATTGAAAAGTGCATAGATTGAGGGAAGAACCATTATCTATCAAAAAAAAATTGATAAATATTTTTCCAATAAATGCAGTATTATAGAGGGAATAATCCTCTCACAAGTCTAAGGAAGGAATATCATCATCCAAAATGTCATATTATGTATCGCAAGAGAACCTACAACATCAACTATAACACTAGGGGAAATATCTTGAGGAATAGATTGTTGACTTAGAAGCTTCAATTAGGCTTACCTATTAATAGAAGTTTGCAAAAGATTTAAGAGGGAGATCTTGGCTAGGATACTAGCTAACTACTATTGAATGTTGAAGGATACTTTAGGTTCAAGTTTCAACACTAAATGTGGGATTTCTACTCTTGCGCTCATTTTTTGGGTACTCTTCAAAACTAAGAGCAGTTTTGAAGGTTGATTGGATGTAAAACTTATCTCCTATTGATATTGTTGATTTGGTTGAGCTTGAGCTTATTGCCTTGTAGTTACTGCCACCATACCAACCATATTATTGTAGGTAGATGACACATTATGATATGACACTTGATTAGCTACCTATTGCCCATGCTTAGGTAGGGGGTCTTGTAAGATCCCCATGTCTTGATTAGTTGTGGGTGCTTGTTGAGTAGGAGGTTTATTGTTTATTGGAGGATTGGTTTGAGGACCCTCTATAACAAGATGACCTATATCAATTAAATATTGAAACACATGTTTCAACCTCTTATATAAATTTGGAATGTGTCCCTCTGCTCTATATCACAATGTTGATTAGGCTTATACCAATTAGTTATGGTATTGTGTTGCATTACGGGAGGCAACTCAATCATATTATCTTCCAAAAGCTACTTTAGGACCAATTAAATAGATTGGTTGAGTCTTGTAGAATTCCTTGGTGAGGGTTTTTGAGGTGCGCTAAGCACCATATTTTGCAAGGTATTAACAACATTGTTAATAGAACTATTATCTGTTACCCCATCACTAACTAATACTTGTTCTTATACTGAGATTTTATGGTCCTATATTCTTCTTTCTTTGGCTTATTTTTTTCTCTTTTAATAAGGGCTTGCTCTACCCTTCTTGCCAGATATATCACTTGTTCAAAAGAGGTAATAGTTTTTTCTAATTCATATGAGATATGCTCTTGTAAATTTCCAGAAAATATCTCTAACATATCTTGAGAAGGTAAGGTGTATCTTAATCATCCGACTATACTTCTCCAATGATATAAGAAGTCCAAATAACTTTCATCCTTACCTTGCTTCAAAAGGTATAAATATTTCACAGTCACATTTTTATCCACATAAACTCCAAATTGTTAAACAAATAATTTTGTTGTCTCCTCAAAATTCCTCAAAGAATGATGAGGTAGTTGATAATACCATTCTAGTGCCATACCACCAAGGCTCTTAGGAAAAATATTTAGTAACAACATGTCATCATATATAATATAATGGAATGTTGTCCTAAACATCCTTAAATGCTCAATCGGGTCCTATGTTCCCTTATAAATAGGTAAAATTGGCATTAGAAAATGCTTAGGATAGGACCTAAAGGTAACGATGGGGTCTAGGATTTGATTTTACATTTCCTTATAGTTGTAGGTGAAATTTGGTGCTTGAAGCATATCTATTCTTGAAGCCAAATTTTTACCATAGTTTTCAAGCTTTGCATATCATGATTGTCATTGTGCAATGCCCCTAGATTCCCTAGGGGAGGGTTATAGGTAGGATTTTGAAAGAGAACTTGAATAACGTTAGAGGCATTAACGATGTTATGATATGGGTTATGGAAGTGAATATTTTGTGTGGTATCTTGTTGTGGGAGGTAACTCACGTTTGGTGGAATAGAAACATGAATGTTGATATGAGAAGAATGAGGAACTTAAGCATAATCATGAGATGTATTACTAGTTATAGGAACTTGTGGAATTCCTCTAATGTTGGTGGTCATAGTAGTAGTATATGTAGGTTTATGAAATAGATTAACATTATGATAATATTCAAACAAAGGATTTATGTGAATGTTTTGAGAAGAAATGGTTTGATGATGAGATGTCCCAACCTCTTTGATAGGGGTCTCTTCATCCATGGCCTTATTCAAGGCTTTATTGTGTTTCTTATAGAAATTTTAAATATGATCAAATGATTTGAATGTGAGATTATCATGAGGACCTTCAATAGGGTCAATGTCATCATTATTATTAAATTTCTTCTTTCTCTCTAGATCAAGATTCTTCTTGTCAATATGATCATCCTTTTGAGGATTCACATCAAATTTTGAAATCTTTCAATTATTCCTAAGGTTTGGAGCCATATGATTAAGATAAATGACAAGGGATAAAAATAGATCTAAAAATAAAAAAAGACACATAAAAGGTATTTTTTAAAGTATTTTCATGTTCTAACTCTATGCAAATAAATTTAATGGTCTTGCTTATAGTTGAAAATAAAAATGAAAGAGACAAAAAGGAAGAGGTTTCCTAATTTGGCCACTAAGAATGTGTTTCACATCAGGTTCAACAAAGATGTAGAGGGAGAAAACTACCCTACCATGTATGATTATCATTTGAATCTTCTAGGAGCTAAGGTGACCGCAGGGGTGTGTTATATTCTCTACACTCAAGGGTTTAGGGATTGAAGGACTCACTAGGAATGGTTTAAGGACTTGTTCCAAGTCCAAGGATGGAGTGTTTTATGTGTATATTGAGAAAAAACCTATGTTTGGCCTTTCTAAAATCTAAGCTAAGAAATGAAAGAACAATGCAAGACAAACAACAATGCAAGCAAGCAAGGACTAACCCTAGAATGATTCTTGATTTTCAATGATTACTAAACCCTAAATTTCCAAATAATAAATCCTTTTCTTTTCAGTAAGCATTTTAATAGAATTAACAAACAAAAATAATCCTAAAATGCAAACTATATGCCTTCTGTATTTCAAATGCCTAGAAATAAAATCAAAATATTTTCTTTTGTTTTTATTTAAATATAAAATAAATATAAAAAGAAATAAAATAACCAAATAATATAAAATATTATCTAAATCACTTATCTTATCTGATGGTTGATCTAAGCTTTAAATTTCATACAGAATGTCCAAACAACTTCAAACCTGCAAAACAAATTCACAAAACCCTAGAAAATTTGATTAGCATTTGGAAGCCTCCTTAGTTTTTTGTGTGACTAAGCTTGGAGGTGCAACAGTCAAGTCCCCTTGGTCCTTTTAGTTGACCATTAGAAAATAAAAGTGATTGTTGACCTTTTTGAAAATGAATAAGGAAAGATGCAATGAAATGATACAGTGCAAAAAATAGAATGCAAACAATAGTAATATCACCTAGATGAAACATGTAAATGTAATTTAAGGGTTTGGTAATAAATCTTTGCTCCCAAACTTGCCCAAGATAAAATCATACCCTATAAGGAGCAACCATGATTTTGGATTTACCAAAATCATGCCCTATATAAACAGGGCATGATTTCATAATAGAGGAGACCGAGTAATTGATAGTACAAAATAAAGAAAATAATGCACAATGAATGACCTAAGAAGAATAAAATGCAAGAAAAAACCTGGTGGCAGAAAAAGAAAAATAAAAAAGGATGAAGACTTCCATAAATGTGTAGAATACTTCTCAAGTCTCCAACACTTATCCACCAAAATCATCAAATCACAATAAGCACAAAAGCAAAGCAACACAACAATCCAAAAGTAGAGATTCGTCAAGAGCACTTTTCACAAAAGAAGAATTTTGCAACTTGCCACACTAAGATCACTTAGAAAACTTATTTTTTGAAGAAAAATAGATTCCAAACCCTCTATTTATTAAATTTTTGGGTGGGAAAACAAAACTTAAACTTGGGTAATGGCTAACATCATAAAGGTTGACAAAAAACATAGGAGAGACAACTAGACCCATGTGCAGTTTTTCTACACTTTGGAGGACCAAACAATGTCAGAATGGAATAAAACTTATACCATTGGAAATATATTTTTGATAGTTGATCTAATCGTAGTATTTTTGAGAATAAGGGAGAATATTTATTTGTGGAAAATTTGGATCAACTAGGACCTTACTTTTTTGAGAGGAAAACTAAGGATCTAAGGAAAATGACTCATCTTAATGGGTCAATTTTCCATGTCTACACAAGGTTTCCCCCACACATATCACACCTAAAAGGACCATAGTAGCCTATTTTAATAAGTTTTTTTCCTATTAGTAATATTTTATGTAGAAGAATCAAAATGAATAATCTCGCCTTAGGCCATAACTTAGGTGCTCATATTTGTATGAATAAGTCTCAAAGTGGGTTAGAAGTACTTTAGCATAAAATTACATATCCATGTGTTAATATATACTCCCCCTAACTTGTGTTGCTCCATATAAGGGAATACATAATTTGAGACCATGAAAGTGATCTCATTTATAGATTTCATTGGATATCCATCTTCTGCCTCTCTAGGAATTAAACTGGGCAATTAGCTGCAGTTTCTCCCAACTTCTAAATTTTTTGTCTAATGTCTACAATACTTTGCTACCTTTATCCAATTTGCTCTATGTAGTCACTCCATGAAATTTTTCCACTCTAGAAACTAAACCACCAAAGGTTGGTACTCATCCCAAGATTTTGTCCAAAATTTTGTGTGTTGACCATTGTGAATTATCCAAAAGATCTACTTATTTATCAACTTCTCTCCTATCCTCAAAAATTCTAAGATTGGGAATCCTTTGCTAGGGAGTTGGTGGTGAACAATATCTATCAAAATTTTATTTTATACATATTTATTTCTCATATTTTGGACCCATGGTGCATTGGGGTTGTCAACACCCTCCAATATAGCTTAGTTTCTAGTGCATTATTGTTCTTGACCATTGATATGAATCCTAGTCTCCCTTCATGTTTGTGAAGGCATAAATTTTCCCATTGCATAAACACCCATTTCCTTTCCTCCTTAGTGCCACTCTAAAGGAATAAATGATTAATTTTATCTTAGCTATTTCAATATTTCCTTAGAAATTTCCAAAATTATGGAGACATAAATTGGTGTAGATTGAAGGATTGATTTAATCAGGGTTATTATTCTCCCTAACGATAGCCATTGATTAGTCCATTTTTCTATTTTCCTTTTTACTTTGTCCACTAACTAGGCCCAATAATTATTTTGTCTCTTTATTTTAATATGAATACCTAATTAGGTGATGGGGATGGAGGTCTTCTAATATCATAGTTTGTTAAAAACCATGATCTCTAGTCTAGGTGACAGTGGAAGAAAATGGTTTTGGATTTTTTCATTGATTTATTGTCTCATGGATCTTGAGAAACAACTTATAATATGTTTAATTCTTGAGGTTTCCTTCAATTATTATTTTCCTAATAGAGTAAATTCATCAAAAAAATAGAGGTGAGTGATTGGTTTGGATCCATTTTCAATAGTAATTTTTGTTAATGTTTGGATTTCCCTATATTTGGCCATTGTCCTTACCAAGCATTTAACCAAAATGATGAATAAGTATTGGGAGATGATATATTCCTACCTAATACCTTTAGATATAGTGAATAATTTTTAAGGGTAGCAATTTATTAGAACTAAATAGGACACCGATGAAATACATCCCTTGATCCAATTTGTCCATTTTTGTAAGAAGCCAAATTGGCCTATTACTTTAAGAAGGAAATGCTAGTCTACCCTATCATATGCTTTGCACAAGTCTAATTGGATGAAAATGGAAGGGAATTTTATGCTTCCATGGAGTGAATACCCTCTTAAGCCAAAATTATCTCATCCACTATTTTTCTACCTTCCATAAAACCACCTTTTTTTAGTGAGATAATATTATGTAGAAGTGATTTGATCCTCTCCACCATTACCTTGGTGATTATTTTGAGCAATACATTACATAAAGCTATTGGTATAAACTCTATAATGTGCTCTAAATATTCTGCCTTTGGGATCAATGTTATATACATTTTGTTGAACTCTTTCAAAACATCTTTAGCTTTCCTAGATTCCTCAAACACATCCAGTAGGTCCTCATGCAAGATATCCCAAAATTCTTGGTAGAATTCAATAGGAATCCATCTAGCCTAGGAGTCTTTCATTTTTATTTTTGAAAACCACTTGCGATAATTATTTTTGTAGTTATTTGTGTAGTCAAAACTATATTTTCCTCTATTATTAGAGGAGGTATATCCTATAACATTTCCTATTGGGCTTCAATATTCGAATTTTCTACTATGAATAGACTTGGAAAATAGTTTATTGTAATAAACCTCATACCTTCCCATGTGTGGACAGTATTTTCTACTTCTATTCTTAAGGTAGAAAGTTATGCAATTTGTGGGCTAGAAGAGATTTGTGGAATAATCCTATGTTCTGGTCCCCTTGTGGGAGCCATTGGATTCTAGATTTTTATTTCCATAATAGCTCTTCCATTTTTTCCATTCCTCTAGTTGGGATGTAAGTCTGATCTCTACCATACTAAAACTCTCCATGAGGCGATCCATGTGGACTTGTTCATTCAAATATTTGATTTAAGCTATCAATTGCAACTTTTTATTCTTGACATCTCCAAACTCTTCCCATTTCTAGGTCCTTATCTTATACTAATGTACTAAGACCTCCTCATAAAGCAATACATCTTGGTTCCATGCTAAGGTTTTCCTTCCACCATTGTTGCACTTTGAGCCTAAAAGAGTTGTATCTGAACCGCATTAATTGGAATTTGAATAGTAAGTGTCTAGACTTGGATTTTGCCAATTCTATCATTATTGGCCAAAGATCTGAGATTGTATTGTTTAGGATATTCACCCTAGGAATGTGTCCATGAATCAAAAAATTGTCTGATAGTAGGAACCTATATAATATTTTCATAATGTAGTCAAAGCCTTTCTTCTTATTAAACTAGATAATTAGGTCATTGTATGACATGACATCCACAAGGTGGAGGTTTATGATGAATTCCTTCATGAGTTTTGTGCTCTTGTCTAAGATACTATTTCCCCCTAACTTCTCTTCCAAGGATAGGATGGTGTTTAAATATCTTCATACTAGGGCACATGCTTGCCGAAATTGAGTATTGATGTAGTTTTTATTCTTCCATTATCTTTGTTTCTCCCCTAGGATAATAGGTTCATAAACATTCATGTAGAGCATAACTTGGTCTAATTTCCTACTCTATGCCACTATCGCCAAGATACCCAGCTACCCAAAACTTGGATAACTATCTCTTTAGGGTCCCAAAGGCATGTAATGCCTCCCAATGTCACTTGGGAGTTGGGGATTCCACTCTTCTAGAAATCCACACTTCCCTTGCAATTGTCTCCATCTCTTCCATCGAAACCTTTGTATCCTAAATGAATATGAGTCATAATTGATTTGTCTGTATCATTCTTCTAGTTTTATTTTGTTTTGAGGGACCCCCCTTGATTCCTCTAATGTTCCAAGATATGATCTTCATCAGTATTAGGAGCTACACATATGGTTAAAGGTATTGACCTTACCTTTTGCTATTAGATTTTCTCCTTATTTTTCCACATGGTGTTCATTAATTCACATCATACATTTTTATTAATGTTTATTTTCATCTGCTTACTTGTCTTCTGGATCACTCCTCCTAATTTTGGAATAACATCTAGCCATAGTGTATATGTGTACAACACTTCAGTATTATTTGTAGATCAAGTGAGGTCTTCCCTAGGCTTTGGGTTGTTTGCAATTCATACCTTTATAATATTGTTACTCTTATTCTTATTTTCTCCCTTGTTTTTGTGTTGGTATTTTATTATTGGTTGGTTTACTATTCCTTTTTGTTGCTCTATATGGGTAGGGTGGTGCTAGGGATGTTATTTACCTCTTTTGGCATATATTCATTCCTCCTACCATGGAATTGTGTCTCCAAAATAAATGTTTCCATTGTATCCTCCTCATATTACAAAATATTGTCAATGGGAATATTACCAACAATATTGTTTGACACCACTACTTGCATCCTCACTATCGATTTCTTTTGGATATTCTTTTTTTGGGGGCACTTGAAACCCTTTAGGATATATTTCCTCTCTTCCTTGCTCTAGTATATTATGTGTGAAATATATTTCTAAATAACCATATTCATGGTAGATTCTTTAGCAAAAAGGTATGATCTCATAATCCACCTCCTGCTCCCATGTTTCCTTCCCAAAATTCAAAATGATCTTTGTTTGGAGAGGTTTGTTAAAATATATAAGGACACATGTCCAAGAAAAAATAATTTTCTAAAATTTATATGTACTATGAGCAACCATCATAAGTGTTCCTAGGGTATTCCCAAATATCGTAAATATTGTCAGATTCTAAAATTCTACTGACAAGTCAAAAAGTCTCATCCAAACTAGTGTTATGGGTGGCATATCTTCCTCCACTTTGAATATAGTATGCCAAGTATTAATAAATAGATCCACCCTTCCAAAAAACCATGGTCCCCATTGCAATATGTGTTCCCTATATTCTTTAGAAGCAAAAATAATAAGGAAATAACCATTGGGTAGGCAGAGATTTGAAACTCACCTTATGTTTGGCATTGTTTAGCAACCCACAATTTAAATGTTGAAAGGATCAATCTAAACCCCATAAATTGACATACCATCCCTCTCCACTCCATGTCTTCTATTCCATTATAAATTTCCTCCATATTCATATTCACTAATGAGGAACCATCCACCACATTTAAACGCCCCATCACAGTTTTATTGGGATCTATCTTAATCCTCCATAAAGGTATTTGTAGTGACCCCAAGTTATTTATCGCATCTGGTTGGGGCTATTCCCATGAAGGTAATACCTAAAATACCTTTTTGGAGGTAGCTCCTTGACTCCTTCCCCATATTAGATATTGGTACAATCAACCCCTTTTGGTAGTTTACCCTCAAAACAATCTTGCTCAAGTTTTGGACCATATCAATTTTCCCTACTTTACTTTCTATGATCTAGTTTACTCTATGAATTTTATTTATGGTTATCTTCAACCCTTCGTATCATTTTTATGGTATACTGTAATCTCCCATCTCTTTTTTTACTATAAATTGAAAGTGCTTGTTTTTTCCTTCACTCTATGTGGCTTGTAAAAATTGGTTGTCTACTACATCTTGAATCCACTACACTTCCTCTAGTTGTGTATGTTCCTTACTATAATCATCCTTATTGAAAAAATATTATTTTCTATCAGGGCCAATAGTCCCCATACTTTGTATTTTCATTGCAATTTTATCTAAAACCCTTCAAAACCCTCATCCCAAATCTCTCTTCCTTTGATATTTTTCAAGTAAAAATCTTATCAATACAATGGAAGTAGTCAAGTTTTCATGCCATGATGAAGTTGTATAAGGAGTATGGACATTTGAAAAGACATAGAGAACTTTCCAAAGTCTAACCACCATGGATAGAACACCATGGTAAAACTATTTCTTACAAGATGGATTGCTTTTCAAAGAGCAATAGTTATATGTTCTACAATATTTTATGAGACAATTTGACTAGAGAAATGCATAATGGAGATATGTCTGGTCATTTTGGCATGGAGAAAACTATTTCCCAACATTTTTAATAGATATTATTTACCAAGGATGGCTAGTGATATGAGAAAGCGCATGATGTGATATTGAATATGTCAATGTAAAAATGAGAAGATTGAGAATACTAATTTGTATAAGCCATTGTCAATATGAAGAAAATGATGGGAAGACATTAGCATGAATTTTACATTTGGTTTGTCAAGGACATATAAATATAATGATTTAATTTTTGTTCTTTTTGATTTTTTATCCAAAGTGGTACATTTTATTCCTTATAAGAAGAATGTTTCTAATTTTTTTTTAAAAGAAGTATTAAAATTACATGGGTTTTCTAAAAATATGTTATATGCAAAGGGGAAGATTCATAATACTAGTTTGTATATGCCACTGTGAATCATGGAGAACTAAAGGGAAGACATTAACATGGATTATACTTGGTTTGGAAAGGACTCATAAATATAATGAGTCAATTTTTGTTGTTATTGATTGTTTTTCCAAATTGGTGTATATTATTCCTTGTCAAAAGACTCAAGATGTAATGAATATTACTATTTTTTCAAATAAGTATTTACATTACCTATATTTCCTAGAGTATTATTTCTAATCAATACACTAAGTTTGTGGGAAATTTCTAAAGGAATTTATAAATGAAGTGGGGTATTGAGCTTAGTTTTAGTTCAACCTATCATCTAAAATGGATGGCCAAAATAATGTTGTAAATTAAAGTTTGAAAATATGTTGAGATGATTGTTTGGTTATAAAACAAAGGCAATAGTGAGACCCAATTCTAAATTGTATATAAATTTCATTCAAGAGGGGATATTGGATTAAAGAATTGTTAATTTAAAGAAGAAAGTGTTGAACATGAGGATTATGTAGAGTATCAACACTAGTTACATTAATAATTATAAGAAAACTTATAAAAGAGTGTCCAAAATTCTGGAAAAACCTGTTGATCATAGAGGAAGAGCATAAAAATTTCAAGTAGGAGACTTAACAAATTTGTATAAAGAATGGTTTTTGAAGAGAACTTATACAAGCTAAGGTTCTTTGTAAAATTTTAACAAATGCTTATGAAATTAAATTATCTAAAGAGATTGATATTTATTAAATCTTTAATATTGTTAATTTATACTCATTTCATTAGTGTTACAATATGATGAAGATGTTGTATTGGATTCAATATAATAATATTTGATAACACAAGGCCCAAAAAAAGCACGTGAAGAAAATTAAGGCTTTTATAGAGTATAGAGTAGCCAAACAAACTTAATACAAAGAGTACATAAAGTATTTAGATGAAATGGAAAGGTTCAACCCATGATTTTAATGTGTTAAAGCATTTATATGAAATTAAAAGGATTAATTCATGGTTTTTAAGGTAAGTCTTTCTCCACTCTGTTTTAACATTGTTTTATTCGAGAGAAATTATAAGTTTACTATTTTTTATTGTCCAAAAAAATTGCAACAAGAGAAATTTTTCAATCCAAATCCTCCTTCATTCATATTGCATCAATTAATAAGAAATTTATATAAATTAAGTTTTTTCTAAATTTTTAAGATAACTTGAAGGAAAAAAAGTATACTAAAACCTAAGTTTTTTTAAAGAAATCTTCAAGCTAGTGTTATGTTTTTAAGAAGTCTTCACGCTAGTTTTATGAGACAAATAGAAGATGCTAAGAACATTACCCTTTAGTGAAAAAAATTTAAGTGATCTTAATAAATTACTCGAGAAATTGTAGAAATTGAGTGCTCATATACCAAATGTCAATTTATAGAGAAAGAAAAAATATGTAAAAAAACATATTATAGAAAATATAAAGCACAAATTACTTATGCAAAAGATAAATTGTTGCTACAATACATAGAATTTTATTCATCGATTTATTGTCTTGCAATATAATAAATTTCAATAAATATTTATATTTAAAACCTTGTTTCTTGATGTTGTTGCATCACTCTAAAAACCATAATGATGAAATTCATATGATCTAATCCAACTATGCATAGGTTGGATGATCCAACCCATTATGGATGGATAAATCAATTTGTGGGGTATGCACCAATATAAATAATTACTACAATGCTAATAATAACTTCTCTTTTATTTATAGAATTTCTATCTTTACTTTTGCATGCACTTTTCTATTTTCCAATCGCTTTTATTTTATCTTCGAATTGCTTTTTTTATTTTCAAAAAGTCTTTGAATATGATTTTCCACATTAAGAATTATTGTTTCTAACATTCTCCCCCTTAATGCTTAATGTTCTAGTTTTTTTATTTTTTTGAAGAAAACTCTTTTCAACTTGCTATTGCACATACACCTATTGGTGACTTTCTTTCCTTCTTTGGATTTGATCCCATGACTCAACCAAAAGTGTCCTTATAAAAACCTCCTCATTCCACTGCCAGATTTAATAGAGTATTTTTTTGTGTAGGATCGTGCTTCTACCACACACAATATTTATTCAATGGTTCTCATCACTCTCTCTTTCTCCTTTGAGGATACTCTTGTTTTTGCTCTTTCTCTTTCAATGTAACTTCTTCTTATCTTCTTCAATTTGATTATTTTATCTCTCATACCTTGTTAAAGGTATGAACCGACTAAGACTCAAATATAGGACCCCTCTACTGATGTTTTTCTAGATATGAAGGTTGTTCTAGATATGAGCTTCTCAAATCTCTATTTGTTCAAATTGCTCTATCTATGAGCTTCTAGATCTTCTATGATTTGAATGTAGGATTTCTTCTACTCATTGTTTTAACATCCCCTAAACCCCTTTGCGAGTGCTTGAGACTCCTAGCTTCAACACCTAACTCTAATACCAATTTTAAGAATCAAACAATTGGATAAATAATTTCTAAATATTTAAGTGCAATTTATGTTTTATCTTTTTTGTTCTATTTATTTTGCATAATTTTTTCCTTCTTCGCTAATTTTTTCCTTCTACAAACCAATAGAGAAAGAGGGAGGAGAGAGGATGGCACATTGTGTTGTAATTTATGAGTTGCTCTTAAAATCCATAAAAAGACACTAGAAATGAAGCCCTTGAATATTATAAATCGAACCCTGTAGATATATTTGTATATAGTTTCATATGATAGAAATGAAGCCCTCGAATATTATAAATCAAATCCTATAGATATATGTGTATATAATTTCATATGATCCTTCAATAACCACCACATGTCCTTACTAGAGACTACCATACACACTGGACAATAGGATTTTTTTAATTAAGGTTAAATTAATTTCATATGTAGATATATGTGTATATAATTTCATGTGACAAAAATGAAGCCCTCAATAGATATAAAACCATGGATAGAACACCATGGCTAAACTATTTCTTACAATATGGATTGCTTTTCAAAGAGCACTAGTTATATGTTCTACAATATTTTATGAGACAATTTGACTAGAGAAATGCATAATTAAGATATGTCTGGTCATTTTGGCATGGAGAAAACCATTTTCCTAACTTTTTAATAGATATTATTAACCTAGGATGGCTAGTGATATGAGAAAGCACATGATGGGATATTGAATATGTCAATATACAAATGAGAAAATTCAAAGTACTAATTCGTATAAGCCATTGTCGATATGGAAAAAATGATGGGAATACATTAGCATGAATTTTATACTTGGTTAGTCAAGGACAAGGACATATAAATATAATGATTTAATTTTTTTTCTTGTTGATTGTTTCTCCAAAGCGGTATATTTTATTCCTTAAAAGAAGAATTTTTCTAATTTGTTTTTAAAAGAAGTATTCAAATTACATGGTTTTCTAAAAATATGTCATATTCAAAGGGGAAGATTCATAATACTAGTTTGTACATGCTATTGTGAATCATGGAGAAATAAAGGGAAGACATTAACATGGGTTATACTTGGTTTGGCAAGGACTCATAAATATAATGATTCAATTTTTGTTGTTAGTGATTGTTTTTCAAATTGGTGTATATTATTCCTTGTCAAAAGACTCAAGATGTAATGAATATTACTATTTTTTCAAATAAGTATTTACATTACCTAGATTTCCTAGAGTGTTGTTTCTAATCAATACACTAAGTTTGTTGGACATTTCTAAGGAATTTATAAAATAAGTGGGGTATTGATCTTAGTTTTAGTTCAATCTATAATCTAAAATGGATGGTCAAATTGATGTTGTAAATTGAAGTTTGAAAATATGTTGAGATGATTGTTTGGTAATAAAACAAAGGCAATATGGAGACCCAATTCTAAATTATATATAATTGTCATTCAAGAGGGAATATTCGATTAAATAATTATAAATTTAAAGAAGTGTTGAACATGAGGATTATGTAGAGTATCAACACCAATTGCATTAATAATTACAAGAAAACTTTTAAAAGAGTGCCCAAAATTTCTAAAAAAACATGTTAATCATAGAGGAAGAGTGTAGGAATTTCAAGTAGGAGACTTAAAAAAATTGTATAAAGAAAGGTTTTTGAAGGGACCTTATACAATCTAAGGTTCTTTGTAAACTTTTAGCAAATGCTTATGAAATTAAGTTTTCCAAAGAGGTTTATATTTATTAAATCTTTAATATTTATTATTTATACTCATTTAATTGGTGTTACAATAATATGAGGATGTTGTAGTGGATTCAATATAATAAGATTGGAGAACACAAGGCCCAAAAAAGCACGTAAAGAAAATTAAGGCTAATATAGATTCTAGAGTAGCCAAAAAAACTTAATACAAAGAGTACATGAAGTATTTAGATAAAATGGAAAGGTTCAACCCATGCTTATAATGTGTTAAAGCATTTATATGAAATGATAAGGTTTAATTCATGGTTTTGAAGGTAAGTTTTTCTCCACTCCGTTTTATTTTAAGTTTGTTTTATTCGAGAGAAATTATAAGTTTTCTATCGTTTATTGTCCACAAAAATTGGAAGATGAGAAATTTTTCAATCCAAATCCTCCTTCATTCATATTACATCAATTTATAAGAATATTATAGTAATTAAGGTTTTTTCTAATTTTTTAAGAGAACTTGAAGGCAAAAACAATATACCAAAACCTAAGCTTTTTTTTTAAATAAGTCTTCAAGCTAGTGTTATGTTTTTAAGAAGTCTTCATGCTAGTGTTATGAGACAAATAGAAGAGTCTAAGAACATTACCCTTTAGTAAACTTTTTTTAAGTGATCTTAATAAATTACTCGGAAAAAATGTAGAAATTGAGTGCCCATATACAAAATGTTGGTTTACATAGAAAGAAAAAAATATGTAGAAAAACATAGAATAAAAAAGATAAATCACAAATTAATTATGCAAAAGATAAATTATTGCTACAATACATAGAATTTTATTCATATGCCTTGCAATATAATAATTTTCAATAAATCTAATATTTCCAACCTTGTTTCTTGATGTTGTTGCACCACTTTAAAAACCTTATAATGCAATAGATTGGATGATCCACCCGTTTATCGACGGATAAATCAATTGGTTGGATATGCATTAATATATAGAATTATTACAATGCTAATAATAAACTTCTTTTTTATTTATAGAATTTCTATCTTTACTTTTTGCGTGCACTTTTCTATTTTCCAATTGCTTTTTTATCTTAAAAAATATTTAGAATTATTACAATATAATAACTTCTTTTTTATTTATAGAATTTTTATCTTTACTTTTTGCATGCACTTTTCTATTTTCCAATTGTCTTCTTATCTTATATTTGCTTCTTCTTTTTTTCAAAATGTCTTTGCATATATTTTTCCACATTAAGCATTATTTTTTCTAACATTTCCCCCATAATGCTTAATGTTCTAATTTTATTTTTTTTTGGAAAAAAATCTTTTCAACTTGCTATTGCACATACACATATTGGTGACTTTCTTTTCTTCTTCAAAGAGGGTTTAATCCCATGAATCAACTAAAAGTGTCCTTATAACAACCTTCTCATCCTACGGCCAGATTTAATAGAGTAAATTTTTGTTTAGGAGGTTTACTCTATTGAAGTGTCCTTATAAAAACCTTCACATCCTATTGCTAGATTTAATAAGAGTAGATTTTATGTTTACGAGGTTTACTCTATCGTTTACGCATCCAACCTTCATCTTTATTTTCTCATGTGTGGGACCTTACTTCTACCACACATAACCTTTATTCAATGGTTCTCATCACTTCCCCTTTCTCCTTTGATAATACTCTTGTTGGTTTCTGCATCCAACCTTCATCTTTCTTTTCTCATGTGTAGGACCTTGCTTCGACCACACATAACATTTATTCAATAGTTCTCATCACCTTTATTCAATGGTTCTCATCACTCCCCCTTTCTCCTTTGAGGATACTCTTGCTGCTACTCTTTCTCTTTCACCTTAACTTCTTGTCTTCTTCAATTTGATTACTTTGACTCTCATACCTTGTTAAAGGTATGAACCAAATATAGGACCTCTATTAAGGTTTTTCTAGATATGAGCTTCTCGGATCTCTATTTGTTGAGGTTGTTGAAGTTGCTCTACCTATAAGCTTCTAAATATTTTGTGATCTGAATGTAGAAACGCTTCAACTCATTATTTTAATGTCTCTTAGACTCTTAGGTTCAACACCTACCTCTAATACCAATTTTAAGAATCAAACAATTGGATAAATAAAATTCTAAATATTAAAGTACAATTTATGTTTTATTATTTTGTTCTATTTGTTTTGCATAATGTTTTCCTTCTGCAAACCAAAACTAACACAGAAAGGAGGAGGAGAGAGGAGGGCACGTTGTGTTGTAATTTATGAGCTGCTCTTAAGAAGACACTTCGAAATGAAACATCTACATGTATATAATTTCATGTGACAGAAATGAAGCCCTCGAATATTATAAATCGAATTCTGTAGATATGTGTATATAATTTCTTATGATCCTTCAATAACCATCACATGTCCTGACTAGAGACTACCAGACACATTGGACAATAGGATTTTTAAATTAAGTTTAAATTAATTTCATATGTAGATATATGTATACAATTTCATGTGACAGAAATGAATTACAAATCGAATCCTGTAGAGATATGTGTATGTAATTTCATATGATCCTTCGATAACCACCACATGTCCTTACTAGAGACACACTGGACAATAGGATTTTTAAATTAAGGTTGAAATCACCCTGTAACCACCAAAACTAAGCACTGAGTTAATTTTTATAAGGACAAATATTTCGAACTATAATACAAGAACAAAATCGTAAACACCGAAGGAAAATAAAAATGATTTCTCACTAGAAGACACTCGTTTTCTGAAGCAACCTCATGTCATATTCAATTCTAATGTCAATTTTGAAAAGAAACGGAGCATTCACCGTTTAAAAGAGATGAAATGTTTAGTTATAACTCACTCTGATTATTTATTTTACCAAGTGTGAAATTAAGTTGACTTCACTCTCATGTCGGATATACTTATCAAATTTAAATCATAATAATCAATACCATCAAATCACAAATATATTTGCTCTACATAGTACAATATTATAATACACTAAAAATTTAAACCATTCTTTAGTAAAATCGATGACATTTGTTACTTAACATTTAATACCAATAATCCCCTCAGCTTAATCCGGACATCTTGTGATAACGATCATACAATCTTAATATAGTGTCATTTGGCATTCATCGTGCAGGGCTGCTTCTTCGATTTCCAAATGACCCAGCTTGTATTTTTCATTTCAATTCACCATCACCATGGCAAATTTGTTAAGCAGCGGGCGGAACAGCGGCCACAAGAGGAGCCACCTCCACAGGCATGGCGGCTGCCAACGAATTTTCGGCTATTTGCTGCAAGTCGGTGTGAGCCAGGGAATCTGGTATCACATCCGTAGATTTGAAGTCAAGCGAGGAGTCGTTATAGATATCCCACCACTTTTTAATCAGCATTTTTATATCTTCCCTATCCATGTTCGCCTCCTTCCCTGTGTACCTCCACGGCTTCGATCCCTGCACCGCCATTCACAATCTTCCTCATGAATTGGAAAGAAAATCTAAAGAAGAATTCAGATAACCTAGAAGGTTAAAGTACTTACAGCTGCGCAGTAATGGACGACTTTTACTTTATCGAGCTCCACGTTCTCTGGGTGGCGCCACAGCATGGCCAACACCAGATTGTAGACCAAGGGAATCGGCTTGTACATCTTCTGGAAAAACATGTTGAGGAAATCTTGCTCTGCAAAAGGCGTGGGAGGTGTCACCTGCAGAGTTTGCATTAGGGCTTCGAAGGTCAATCTGCTGGGCTCAAAAACGAACATGCCGGCATTGAAATAAAAAGCCGGCGGTTTTCCCAATTCAGAAGGCCAATGGACCTTCTCAGGACGCTGCTGACAGTACCCAATTTTATACTGGGGAGTGTGACTCCACGTCTTCTCACAGAAACAATCCATGACGGCATAGAAATAGCCGTCTGGAAGATCGAAGAGGTGATCAATGTTGTCGTAGACCTGGATATCCCCATCCAGGTACACCATTTTGCTATATTCTTCGAACTGCACACCACACACACCATAAGATTTTTTAACACAAGTCGAGACACTACCTTTCAAAATTAGGGCTAAAAAGTTTAGTGGCTTATTATGCTTCTGATCTTACCTGCCAGATGCGAAGCTTGGAATAATTGATAACATAGTAGGCCATGGCAAATTGGACCTGATTCTCCGGAGGATAGATGGGTTGTATCTCTTGGATAATACAACCCTGGTTCCTCAAAATCCTCCTATGTTCTTCAGGAACATCTGGCAGCACCACCACAACGAGCGGATACGCGCTGCCCACCTTACGAATGCCCTTCACCAGGCCAACGACACCTTTCCAATAATCTCCATTTCCGGCCAAAAAGGTCACATAAGCGCGTTTGGAGTAACCGCTGCGTAAACTAACCACCTTTTCGCCGAACACCTCGGGAGGCACTTCAGGAGCCATATTCAGAGTGATTATTCACCGACAGAAAAATCAATCCGTTGGTGGAAAGGGTAATCACACCCTCAAACAACTGGAATATATGAAAGAGGATATGGATGCAGGCGTATATGAAGGAAAAAGTATTATTGGAGTAGAATGGAAGAAGGCAACGGGAATCGATGATGGATTTTGCAAAGGAATAAAACCGAATGCTTTTTGTCGCTCTTACTCTGGGTTGGTCAGTAGTTACCACAGCAGAGAAGGCTCTACACTATATATAGAGTTGTGCAATGGAAGATACCTGCGAGTTTAATGCAAGTCTCAAACTTTCCAGAAGAGTCTGCGTTCTTCCAAGCGATTCCTCGGAAAAATTTCTGGTTGTTACTCGGCAATATCGTGGATTTATCTGGAAAACAATGGATAGACTTTTCGGGGGCCAATCTGGAAACTTCTGCTTCCATCAACCAACGGCCAAGATCAGCCTTTTCGCTCCCTTGGAAGATCGACGGTCATGTTTTTCGGAGAGAGATCTTACGTGAAAGAGGGCCCGTGATGTAGCAGGATATGTGGCATTGACGGTGGCAGATGGCATGCTCCTAATTAATGTGGAATCTGATTCTAAGTTATGGAGGGGTGGATCTTTTCCTCTTCCACCAAGCGTCACTAAGTCAAAATCTCTTAGCACATCTTTGTTCGTTCATATGTCAACATTTTCCTCCTCAAATAGATAAGTGGCTACTAAAGTATTTGAACCTTTTAGTTCTTGTCTGGCTAATAATTAGATGCACTAGATGTCCACATATTTATATTGAAGGGGTAAAAAAAAATAAAAAATCACGAGATTAGTGTAAGATTAAGAACGATAATCATACTTTATTAGGTTAGATTAAGGAATAGACCAAAATTTATTTGTTTATTGATTTTAAGTTTTTTTTTATTCTTTTGTTACATAAGAGTTGGTTACAACTCCCACATTATTTTTAGCAATTGACAAGTGCATAGTTCAAACGACAGGGGTTACTCCACCAAACCTATTCTATTTTGTTATTGTTGACTTGACGTGAAGGGGATCATCAGTCCCTCAGCATTCGTATCGTCATAATTGGTTGATCTAGTTATTGTTGACTTGATTTGTACCATTATCGTCGGTCTAGTTATTGTTGACCTAACGTGAAGGAGATCACCGATCGTTGGGAATTCATACCATCATCGTCGATCTAGCGTGTATTCAAAGGGCTACTCCCACCAAACCTATTCTATCTTGTTATTGTTGACCCGACATAAAGGGAATCACTGGTCGTTGAGGATTTGTATCGTCATCGTAATGTAGTTATTGTTGATCCAATTTGTACCATCATTGTCGGTTTAGTTATTGTTGAACCGACGTGAAAGGGATCACCGATCGTTTGAAATTTGTATCATCGTCGATCTAACGTGTATTCAAAGGATTCAAATCATACTACCTTTGCAAATAAGCTATCCCCGAGGTTTGAGCCTAGGTGTCTTCTTCGTAAGTACCTATTCGAATAAGCACTTACCAATCCACTGACCCTTAGAAACATTATATCTAAGTTTTTTTATAATACTACTATATAAAGATAATAAAATACAAATGAAATCCATTTAAATATAATATACAAATGAAATCCATTTTAATATAAAATTATTAATTAAAGACCATAAATAAAGGAAAATAGGTTAGGATAATTTGTGAAACAAAATCTTCAATAATTATAAACATACAAATGTAAAGTGCCTTTGTTTATGAAGCCAAGGGCAATAAATAAATTAAATTGTTAAAAGAGAGGGAATGACCATTTGTAAAACAAAGGCTATGATAATTAAAGATGTATTAGTTAGTCCTACAAAATTGAGTTAAATGATATTTTTTTAATTTTGTTTTGGGAAGTGTAATGGATTAGGGTTTTATTTTTTAAAGAGGTTTAAAGTTCAAATCACGATGCATGATATATGTATGGTTGTATGTTAATTCCTTATTAATAAGTATAGTTTTCATTCTTACAAGTGGTCATGGCAAACCTATACGTTCATCGTAAGGGTTTATCACATTACTCGAATAATATATATATATATATATATATATATATATATATATATATATATATATATATATATATATATATATATATATATATATCCTCGAGGGCTAGGTGGATTGGTAAGTGCTTGTCTGGCCAAACACTTATCAAGAAGACACCTAGATTCAAACTTTGGGGTAGCTTTGTTTGCAAAGGTAGTAATCAGTGCGCTTAATCCTTTGAGTACGCGTTATATTAAAAATGACGATACGAATCTCAAGCGATTGATGGTCTCTTTCATACCGGATCAATAGGTTCGATGGGAGCAGCCCCTGTGGTTTGAACCCTACACTTGTTAGTCACTAAAAATAGTGTGGTTGTGACCATCTCTTATATAACCAAAATATATATATTTCAAAAAAAACTTCTAATTATAGATAGATTAAAGCTTGTGCTTTCAACAAAAGAGGTCAAAGATGCAGAAGTGTCACACATTCACGGATGGAAGCGGCAAGAGTGCAAAATGGGAGACGAATGTCGTGATTTCGTGACATGTCTCATTGTCGCTACATGTCGCATTTTCGCGACATGCAGTGACAAAGGAGCAGACCGAAGGCAGAATGTCGCGATTTCGCGACATTTCTCTTTTTCGCGACAGGTCACATTTTCGCGAATATCCAAAGTAAAATATGGCAACGACTTAAGGATGTCGTGATTTCGCGACGTGTTGCATTTTCACGGCTGGAAGCAGAAAGAGTACAAAATGGGA
This sequence comes from Wollemia nobilis, assembly GCA_028583015.1. Taxonomy (NCBI): domain Eukaryota; kingdom Viridiplantae; phylum Streptophyta; class Pinopsida; order Araucariales; family Araucariaceae; genus Wollemia; species Wollemia nobilis. Next base: position 4,686,048 of record JAQPPZ010016847.1, on the reverse strand, counting down.
GACGAATGTCGCGATTTCGCGACATGGCTCATTTTCGTGACATGTCGCATTTTTGTGACTAATAGCGGCAAAGGAGCAGAACGTTGGCAGAATGTCACGATTTCGCGACATGTATCATTTTCACGACATGTCACCGTTTTGTGACTCTTCAGAGCAGATGAAGGAGAAGACTTAAGGACGTCGTGATTTCGCGACAGGTCGCATTTTCGCGGATGGGGCAGCAAGAGAGCAATGTGGTGGGCCACTGCCTGTGTTCTAAGGTGTTTGTAAATTTGTGTAAGGGTCGGGGCTCTTTCTTGGCAAGGTGGCCTCAGAAGGGTACTAGTAGCGAAGGATAGTCTGTTTCTATTGAGGTTTTGATCTGTAACAGCATAGTGCTGATTTTGTAAAAGGTTTTGGGTCAACCAAAAAAACCCGAATCTAATGAAATTGTACCTTAATTACCAAAAAAAAAATCTTGTGCTTTCTATTTTGTTTATCTTTTTAATTTTAAAATTAAAAATAAATAATATATTTAAAAGAATCGATTCAAAACATGGTGAAGTGATACAATATTTTATTTTTAATAAAATTAAAAAATAATAATGGTGAGATTTGATCGGAAACATTAACAAGATGGAACATTTTAATATTTTTTTTAAATTAATGGTATTTAATTTCTTATTTTTTATATGTAAATTAATATGTAAACTTAAAAATATGCAATTGATCAACTAAGGAAGAGGTCTAAGGTTCTAACAATGTGAGGAGCTTGTACACCACCATAATTTAGTAACAAAAGTAAAGTTGCGTAACTATATATTAGATAAATAACATCCTCTACAAAAAATAGTTTAATATAACATAGCCTCACAAATATAAAAACTATTATACTATAAATACCAAATAAATAGAACTTACAAGTTGATAATATTTTAACATATATCGTCAAATATATTATTATTATTATTATTATTTATAAAAACTATTATACTATAAATACCAAATAAATAGAACTTACAGGTTGATAATATCTTAACATATATCATCAAATATATTATTATTATTGTTATTATTTAAATAAGTTATAGGTAGCTTCTATTGGGACCACTCCCATCAAAATACTAAAATATTACATTTTTTGTAGCATATCTTTTTATCATAACTTTTTCATTTCTTTTTCTCTTAAATATATTATTTAACTTCTTCGAAGTGTTATGTTTCCACAATCAACTCCTTGACATCATTTTGATTAAGAGATAAAATATCACTTGATCAATTGCCTTCTAAATTTTGAATTTTACCGAGATGAAGATTAATACCGCAATTCACTAATTTATCTACTACCCAATTTCCTTCTCTATAAATATACTCACACTTCCAAGAGATTGCCTTTAGTAATAGATGATGAACATTAGCAATAATATTATATTTTTTCTAGTCTCCACATCCATTTTTGTTAATAACATTGATGATAATTTGTGAATCCCCCTCAATTGAAATATATTTCCATCATTTTTTTACTACAATTTTAATCCCTATAAGAAGTGCCCTAGCCTCTACACAGTTGTTAGTTGAAGTTCTATATGATTTTGAAGACGTGAGGAGAATTTTGCCTTCGCTATTTCTAAAAATTCCACATCCACCAGCTTTTCTTGAGTTTCCTTTAGAAGCACCATCAAAGTTAATTTTGATAAACACAATTTTTTGATATTTTTTATTTTATCGTAGATTGAAGTAGATCCTTTATTTTAATTCCATTATTGTAGATGACTCTTCCATGTATGTTCAAATCCTATAGCCAATTTATTAGAACCTCTTTTTCTACAATTGAGACTTCCTATGATGAACACGATATTTGTAGACATTCTACAAGAGGCAATAATACGATTCCAAACATGGGCATGATTTTGAGATTTATTTTTCAAAATTGTGTTATTCCTTTCAAGCCATAAATTCCAAAAAATAATGGCAATGCCAATCCTCCAAAGAATACATAATGTTTTAGCTTTAAAATAATTCATCCAACATTTCATTAACTCTTTCAATATTGATAGAGCTACCCAATATAATTTTATATTTAAAAAAAAGTAATCCCAAATGGCATGAGCATATGAACAATGAAGAAGTAAATTGTTTGATATTTCTAAATTCTTTGTACATAAGGCACATCTAAAGGGTTCACAATATCCTCTTCTTTGTAGATTCTCTTCTATAACAATCTTACTTTGAATTGCTAACTAAAGGAATGTTGAGGCCTTAGGGAGAGCCTCTAATGACCAAACATTCTTCCAAGGAAAATATTTGGGAGAAGGAAATTTTGATTGTTCTAAATCCTCATTTCTCAACTTGAATGAGTATCCACCATTCTTTTATAAATTCCAAACCAACTCATCCTTTCATGTAAAAATCAACAAATAAAACTCTTGAAGCATATTTTGAATTTCATCTACAATTTATTTGAGTTCCTCTCCTTTAACCAGGTTACTAAAATAAATCCATGATCTCGAGTTATTGCTCATAATAATATAGTATTTGACCTTTGTACCTTTACATTTTAAGCATGCTTGAGCCAATGGTTGTCATTTTGAGTTAGAGATAAGAGGACAAGGCTTCAACCAATCATCAAACCAAAATTTTGCATAACTCCCCTTATTGACTAACCGTTTAATATGTTTCTTTATCAATTGCAAACTCTTTGATATGAAGTTCCATGTTGATAATCCTTTGGGTAGAATTCTTATCATAAATAATTTCATTGCATCAAGAGAACCTATATATTTTTGAAGTAATATTTTTACCCAACTCTTTCATTGATCTCTGAATAATATCCACCCAAGCTTTGCTCCTAATGCCAAATTTGTAAGTCTAAAATTTTGCAAGTCTGCTCCTTCAATATTCTTTCCTTTACAAACCCTATCCCACTTACAAAGAGGAAACATAAATTTTTCTCACAACCTTTCCATAGGAAGTCTCTTTGAATTTTATCAATTTCTAATGCTATACCTATTGGTAATCTTGAAAGTGACATCATATAAATAGGGAAGGATTGTCATGCAGTCCTTATGAGTTGTAGCCATCCTGCCATGTTTAAGAACTTATCTTTCCAACCTGCTAAACAAGTTTTCATTCTATCCAAAAAGAGATCCAAAGCTCCTTTTTATTTCCCTTATCATACAAGGAATACCCAAGTAGGTTGATGGAAATTTTTTAATTTTAAACCCTAAAATATTCACAATAATTTGTTGTAAATATAGGGCAATGTTAATGAAAAAATCTTGAATTTTATAGTATTTACCAAAAGTCCACTAGCCTTCTCATAGCATGATAATATTGAATTAAACTCCATGGCCTCACTAACTAAGGGATGACCCAAAAGAAAAGTATCATCAATAAATTGGAGATGAGATTCGAAAGGATCATTTTTTGCAATTTGAATACCTTTCATTTTTCTTTCTATTTTTTCCTTTTAAAATACTATCCCTAATGCTTCTACAAGAATAATTAATAGATGAGAAAATGGATCACCTTGATGAAGTCCACAAGATGACTTGAAGTAACCAGCAAGATAACCATTAATCAAAATAAGAACTTTTGTAGTGCTATAACATCATTGAATCCACTAACACCAACTATAATCAAAGCCAGAATAGCATGCAAAAAATTCTAGGAAACCCTATCACATGCTTTTTTCATATCTAGTTTCAAAACCATACCTAGTTTTTTATGGAATGAAGAGAATGTATGACCTTTTGTGCAAAATTTTACCATCAAGAATTTGTTTACCATGAACAAAGTCACCTTGTTCCTTTGATATAAGACAACCTAGAATACCCTTCAACCTATTTGCCAATTTCTAAAATGATATTATAAATCATATTACAAAGGCTTATTGGAAGGAGATTATAAAAATATTTTGTGTTGTCTTTCTTGGGATCCAACGTAATGAAATTAGTGTTGGTCTCACTTATTATAGCCTTCTTTTTCCAATCCTCTTCAATCATAACTAACGTATCACTCTTCATTAAATCCTAAATTTTTTGAAATAAAATTGTAGGAAATCCATTAGGGCCAAGTTCCTTGTTAGGATGGAAAAAAAAAACTACTTCATGGAGCTCATCCATAGATATCTTCTTCATCAACCTTTTATTTTATCCCTGAGTGATAGTTGATGGAATAATTTGTAGAAGCTTTTCTTATGCTTCCTTATCTTGCATAGCATCTAACAAAGTAATTGATTCCTTCCTTATATCTTCTTCATCCTCAATATTTCCTCTATCTAGATTTAAGGTATTTTTGATGTGACAAAAAGAAAAAATTGTTTTTGTTGTAGCATGGTTTTTTTTTGTATTCTATCTCCTTCCTTGAGCCATTTCTCTCTAGATTTTTGGAACCAATATGAATTTTCCTTTTTCAATGCGTTATGATAATCAATAAGTAATTTTCTTTCACACAAGAATCTTGATCCAATCCATTAATTTCTACTATCTCTTGTAAAATTTTGAGCTTGGATTCAATTTATTTATTTTCTTTAAAAATGTTACCAAAATATGTCATTTCAAATATTCATTTTCTCCTTCAAATATTTCAACTTTTGAAAAAACCTATACATACATGATCCTTCAAATTTTGATTCATCCCACCAAAACATAACCATCTAGTAAAAAACAAGGTCTTGAAGCCACATAGACTAGAAGAAAAATGGCTTTGGATGATCATTATTATGTAACTTACAAGTCAAAATAATTGGTTTATCATCTGATCTTGATCACAATAAAATATGTAGAGATATTGTATATTTTGTTTACAACCATTTATTGGATAACAAGAATCTATCAAGTCTTTCTACTATATGATTTTGTCCAATTTGTCTAGTATCCCATGTATATTGAAAGCTTGAGGAACTACCATACCAAAGGTAATTTGAATTGACAAATGAAGCAAAATATTATATTGATTTAGACCATTCTATAATAATACCCTTCTTTTCCAAAGGAGATAGAACAATGTTAAAATCACCCCCAAGAATTCATAAATCACAATGAATCATCATTGTATTTGATAAAAATATGCTAAGGTTCTTCCAACATCTTTCACAAGAAGTAACTACATTTAAATCATATACATTTATAACCCCAACTAAAATATATAAATATTGACATAAAAATAACCATAATTTAAAGTGACACAAGTTGTACAAAGTACAATACAATGAACATTTAACCTTGGGGGATCCCCACAATTCTATACTTGCACAACTAGAGATTCTAGAAAACATCATAGAAATACCAAATAGCCATGATGAGTGATTAATTCACATGAGAGATCAAGAGGCAACATAAATTCTCTCACCATTATAAACTTGAAGTGTTAGAGTTGCCTCACATCACACCTTTTGGAGAAAGATCAATGGATTATGAAGTATAGAAGTGATATAAAGGAATTCAATAGTAGTTAGTCATAATTGTTTTGTGATTGCTTAAAAAATATATATGCTTAAGTAATGGTAATAAATAGAAAATAAAATAAAGTTGTATAAAAAAAATAAAGGTCTTTATACTATCCATTTTCATTTATTTTTGTCGTTGCATTCATTTTATCTTTAAAATTATGCTTAATATTTTTATGGTTGTTTTAAACAAATTTATCTTTTATTATTATGAGTTTTATTTTTTTCTAATTAGATTGATAACATATATGAAGGACAATATCTTATCCTTAACATTTAACAATTAAAATATATAAAAGTATTATTTTTTCCTTGTAAATAAAAATCTTTAATGGATGATCGATATTGGTTGGATGTAATATGAATTTTTGGTGTGCTTTGTATGGAATCAATTATCCTTTACTTAGTATTTACTACTAGGATAAATCGTAACAATGTTGAAATATTGAAAAAATATACCAATAAATACATTTATGAAGTTTATTCACAATTTACTTTAATTTATCTTATTATATCTAACCAAAATTAAGGCATTTATTATGTACATGAAAATACTAGTTGCATAATGTATATATATTATAAACTATGAATGCAAAAACGAAACACCAATACAATATATATAAAAGTAACAAAAGCACAAGCAAATAACACAAAATTGCACAGAAGAGATATTATTTTATTGAATGTGAGTGAATCTCCCAATTGTACAAATAATGTGCCCCAATGTGGGGTATTTACAATGCTCTTGATATAGTTGTTACAATGTTAGAGTTTCTGAGGCCCTAATCCAATGAACGGTGGTGTCTTGTTCGTGCTTCTCCTTTGTAACCAATTCTTCTTTTATTTTTTCTATTATCCTAGAGACTTAGCTGATGATTGCCTCTATATTGCTATAAAGTCAAAGTAACATCTGGAACTTGTCACCTTAGTCTTAATTTTGTCCCATGGGGACTTCATTTTTTTCACTTCTAAGGTTCACCCTAGGTCAAATATTACTTCTTTTAGTTTTACAATTTTATCTTAGAGCTTGGTTATTTTTGTATCTCTCTATTGCTAGATCATTTGTATTTTATCTGTTTATTTTACTAATTATGATTTCTCTTATTTAAACTATTGTCTAAACTACTTTTTTCCTTGAGCAAGTTGTTCAGAGAGATCCTCCAATTGCCTCTTCTATTTTTCATTCTTTATAAGTTAGGATTTGTGCTCCTCAACTTATTATTGAAACTAGGCTCCTTAAACAATATTGTTCCATGTGCTTATACTTCTTGTTGAAGTTGTAATTTTTCTATTGTAATCTAGATTGCTATTGACTCATGTTCACTTGCTCTTTTCTAGATTTCATCATTCTCTATTCCTAGTTGATAATATTGCATTGTTTTCTCAAAGGATATTTGGTTGGTGAATTAGATCATCTAATACAGATCTATTCTTGAAAAATCCAACTCTAAAACCCTATAAGTAAAATCATTAGGAGAAGTGGTTGGTTTGGAAGGGTCTTTAGGGACAACTTCTATAACAAGTACCCTATCTCCATCACATGCCAACTATAATTGCATGATTACTTGAACCCTTAAGGTTTCATCCTTAAATTATTTATACTAATTTTTATTTTCCTCTCATCAGCTTGGAGGGAGTGAAATACATTTTTGATTGTTTTTTGTGTGCATCAATGATCTACCAAACATAGGCTTGACTAGGTATTACAATTGGCCATAACTCTAAGGTGGTTCTCATAGATTTTGTCAAGTAAATGAGAGTTGGTGATGTGATTATCTCCCATAGAAGTTGTTAAATGGGTGTGATTGGATGATGTGGAGGGTCGACAAACACAATAGAGGTGACAATTTGAGTGGATATAGGTATTAAGGGGGAGGTAGTGGTTGACACTTCAATTTCATCTATGCTAAGGATTTAGCTAATGGTGAAACTAGTTGTGAAAGTAATGGACTATTGGCATATGAAACAACTAGTTTAGTGGTGTAATTTTGAGAGTCTGTCTCATTATGGGAGGTGGTGTACATCCATGTGAACCTATAGATACACTTTTTGATGTAGAAGGACATGCAACAAAAAATTAAGTTGGGGGGATTTAAGGAGTGGGGATATAATTAATACTAAAAATAATATTTGGAATTAAAAGAAAATAAAAGAGGAGTCAAGATAAAAGGATTGAGGGTGATGGAGATACCAATGAAAACTTCTAAAATAACCCTTAATATGGTTTACTTTTCCTTAGTAAGGTCTATGGAGGTAATTATAATTGCTAGGTATTTGGATTTTGTGATTCATTCCCCTTGGAGATCAAGTTGTCATACCTTGACCACTTTGTACATCTGAATTGACTACCTTCGAGTGGTCTTGGTCCATATATCAATAATGAGATCCTCCTCCATCGGTTCTAAACTATTTGGATTAAGTTATTCAATGTATAATTATTCTACTACTATGGAAGTGTACAACATAGGTGGATGATAAGGCCTAAGAATTTCCACAATGAATACTATATGCAAACCAATATAAGGTGGAAGATTCAATTCAAATGTATTTTCTCACACCTTCTTGGTGATGGTGTATGGTCCATAGCGAAGAGGTTTAATATTCCTATGGGGTTCTACAAGTATATATTTTTGAAAACGTAACCATACCTTATCTCCTACCTTGAATTTAGGTGGGACTCAATGTTGGCCATGGCATTTCTTGTATTTTTATTTATATTTTCCAAGAGGTCATGGAATTTTTGTTGGATGTGTTGAATTTGTTTTGTAGACCATGTTGTCTTTTCAACTTCTATTTATCCATAGGGTGAGTAATTAATGGTTTTCATAAGAAGATCTACATTAGTTGGTGTTAAGTATTGAAACCTAAAAATGACATAAAATAGGATGTGTTTGGTAGAGCCATAAATAGTTTGATAGGACACCTGTTGAGTGTAGGGTAGACTTCCATCTCATCTTCATGGATGTTTGGAATTACATATTTAAATAATATACATAATCAATATATTAATAGCTTCTATTTGGATATCAATATGAGGATGGAAGTTTATAGACATGGTCAACTTAGTGTCCATCATGCTCCATAGGGTGGGCAAAAAAATGCTCAAAAATTTGCTATCCCTGTTAGATATAATGGACATTGGCAATCCAAATTTGAGAAACACATGACTAAAATAAATATTAACAATATTATTAGATGAAATGAATTTCTTAAAATAAACAATGATAATTATTCTTTAAAAATTATCAAATACTACAAAAACACAATAATTAGTGTGATTAGATGTGGTAAAACCTAAGAGGAAATCCATGGATATAGATACCCAAGGCTTGGATGGCATTGAAAATGGTGCATACAGTCTCTAATTCTTGTTGGTTGGTTTGGTAATAATTTAGGGGTACATGAATTGATGTATCTCTTGATATTATTCCTCATTTATGGTCAATAGAAGTACTTTTACAGTACTACAAAAAAATCCATCAAAAGTTACCTACTACTTTGTTGAAGCGCACTTCCTAAATCATCTTTAAGTTCTCACTATTTGGTACACAACTATGTCCCATGAGGTAGAGGAGGTTATATTTCAAATAAAAATATAAAATATGCTTACCCACATGAATAGCTCAATATGCATTTACAAATTTATAATCTACTTCATACAAGATGGACCAATTAGAAGTATCATGTCCATAGGAATCAAGAATGGTGGTGAATGCTATGATTTGAAGTTGATTCAAATAATCTATTGTTGAATTGGAACTCCTTTTCTTGTGCTTTATGATCAAATTAAATTACTATAGATATATGGCCCACTTTAGGTGTCATTCATTCCTTGGATTAATTCATGTTCAAATGAACTCCAAAGGTCTATTATCTATATGAATGATGGTTTCATTATCCAAGATGTAGTACTTCCATTGTTTACATACTTGGATAATGGCTTAAAGCTCTTTGTCATATGTGGGGTATTTCCAAACTACTTCATTGAATGTTTCATTGTGATACACAATTGGATGTTTATGATATGTCAGAATAACTATTAATGCATACTCTAATACATCATTAATTACCTCAAAATTTTGATGCATATTAGGCGAGGAAAATGCTCAAGTATTATGAGAACCCCAACATAAATATTTGAAATAAATTATCAAGACCCAAAAAATTGTGAAGCTCTTTTAGAGTATTTGGGGTAGGCCAATCTCTTTGAATCTTCTCAAGATCAACATAGACCCCTCTTTATTAAAAAAATACCCAAGGTACCGAATCTTCATCATGCCAAATGAGCACTTCTCCAAATTAGCATATAACTTGTGTATTCAAAGAATCCAAAAATACCCATCGAGCATGTTTTAGATGTTCCTCCTATGTCTTACTATAGACAATAATATCATATAAGTAGACTACCATAAATGAGTTGGTGTAGGGATGAAATATATCATTTATCATCCTCATGAATGTTACAAGTGCATTAGTTAAACCAAAAAGGCATAACCAAACACTCAAATAAACCATCCTTGGATTTGAATGGAATCTTCCATACATCACTGGGATGTGTGGGTATTTGATGATAGCCAAATTTGAGATTAATATAGATGAATAACTTTGCACCATGCAAATAATCCAACAAGTTATCTATCTAAGGGAATACATAATGATTCTTCACAGTGATTTTATTCAAAACTATATAGCCAATATCGAGTATTCATGTTCCATATTTCTTTGGATCCAAGATGATTTGATTGTCATATAGTGAAATACTTGGTTTATGTGTCCCTATTAAATATATTATTGGATCTACCTTCTAATTTTACCATTTTTAAGGACTAGACTATGACAAATAGGCACATTAGACAAAGCATAACTAGGAACTAAATCAATGGAATACTATACCTCATAATGAAGTGGAACCCTAGTTGGTGAATTGAACAAGTCATCATATTCCACTATAATTTGGTCTATCCACTTTTGTTGTGTAGAGATTATGATTTATGTAGCGAAGATCCTCCTGATTTGTAGCTTGATCAATAAAATAAATTTTCTTCTTCTTACTATCATCTTTCTATATTATTTAGTGTTGATTAAGGAAATAGAGATACGAAGATATACTTTTGGTATCTTGAAGCATTAACCTTTGACAATGATGATGACACTTTAGGGCCTAGACTCATAAATACTATACCTCTTCCACATAAATGGTTTTTCCAAAGTCACGTCACAAACATCCAAGGTCACAACATCATATAAAAATTTATCTTTTAAGGGATTGATAACATAAGATAGGAGATATTGTTGAGTGATACAAATATCTCTTCCTTGTTGTAACCATTTAGCATTATATGGTTGTGGGTGTGGTGTGACAAGCGGATTCAAATCCTTCACCATTTAAGAAAAAATCATATTCCTTTGAATTCTACTATCAATAGTGAATTATAATGACTTATCCTTGATCCACATTTATGAGTAACATAGGCATTCCTCCTCTTCAAATTCTTGTTGTGATTCCTCTAGTGCAGCATTTGTGGTTCCAATGGTCACATTTGGTTCATCTTCCATGATTTTTTTCCCTCTATCCTCATCACGTTGATGTGGAGGAGGTGATGCAATGGATGTAGAGGGTTACAACATAGCAACTTGACACTCCTCCCTCGAATGTTAGTTGTTCTTGTGATAGTCTCACCATTTTCTAGTCTTAATCTCAAGGGGATTCTTTTCTTGGGAGTATTTTTTGCTTCTATTTCTAATTATGAGGTTGAGCACATTTATCCTAATTCTTTGAATAGTTGCCTTGCTTTTCTTTAGCTAGTACTTAGTGTTCTATTTTTTTTTATATGCTTCTCCTCATTTTCTATTTTTGTTTTTGTGCTTCTAATCAAATTTAGTAGCAAGTTTATTTGTCTCTTTCAATATATTGAATTTAAATAGATTCATTTCCTTTTAGATGTACCATTATAACCCATTATGATACTCAAGGATTTAATACATTTTATTAAGTATGTAGTTTTTCTACCATGGAGTGGAAAACATAAATATAATATTGAATATATTGGTATTTATATTGACATAAGTATTTCCATTGCATGTATTGGTCTTCATAGGCCCCTACGAGTTAGTATTCTTCCTTGATGACCTCCATGAAATAATCCCATGTGAACACTACTCCATATTCATTATCTTCCATAATAATTTTAAAATATGCTTCCACCAATCTCAAATATGAAATAATACTTTCAAAAGTGTAAAAGTGATTTTCTCACTATTTATGAATTTATTTATTAATAAATTTAAAGATAATTGATCCAACCAATTTCTTAGGGTATCAAAAAAATTCTTTCAAAATTAGCAATACCAAAATTCAGCTACATGGTGTGGGAGTAGTAAATGACACTAGGGTAGTGAGAGGTTGGGCGAAGGAGTATGTAAAATCTATAGCAAAGAGCTATTGAAGAATTTGAGTGAATTGATCCATAATTTAATTCCTTTATTTCACAAGGGATTCATTCAACATCTTCATAAAAGAACTTTTTTTTAAGTGTTGTTGAGTATGGTTCTTACCTTATATTATTTAGAACATCAAGATAATTAATCAAAATAATATTACATCTAATATTCAAACTTTCAATGTCATGATCTCATGTTTATGAATATACACTCAAAATACAAACTGCTCTAATACCATTTAATCTGAAACTCAAAAGTTTGACTGATTCAAAACTCAAAATTTCAAGTTAAGGAAGATCATAAAAAGATACAATTAAAAAATAATATAGTTTAACAAATGAAAACACAAAATATATAACCAAAATAGCATAATGATTTTATTGATTATAAAATAGAGTATGATGCAAGCAATATTTGAGAAGAGATATGAGGCTATAACATTGCATCCATTACTTATGCTTTTGATAGTTAGGGGTGCACATATCTTTATACGAGAATTGGTGTATTGGAAATCTAGTGTATGAATATGGAAAGTCACCCATATGGAAATGTGGTGGTTAACCTTCCATGAGTTAAAGGTCACCCATATGGAAACACAATGATTCACCTTCCACGAGCTACAAAGTGCATATAAAATAAAAATCACATATATATGACTTTGATTTCTATGTTTTATCTTCTACTTATATATCAACATAGCTAGAGGTGCATTTTAGCTACAAAATTCTAAAAATAAAAAATACTATTTTTAGTAAGTATTATGTTTTGCATTTTTTAGGGCATCTAGAGAATTTTTCCATAAATTTATTGGCAACTTTGTCTAGAGTTGTTTACTAAAATTGTAGTATCTCTCTAATATTTCCAATACATGTTGAATGAATCAAAACAAAGTCCTAAGTACAAAGTTATGCCCCTAACACTGTAATTAGGATTAAAATTTAGATTTTGGGTATTTTTTAACATAAATCCATGCTATACATAATGCTATAAATCCATGCCCCTATTAGTATCTTTTTGAATTTGATTAATTCCTAATTCTATACCTATCGGTAATGTTGAAAATGATATCATAGAAATAGGGATGAGTTGTGATGTAGTATTTATTAGTAGTAGCCTTCCCACCATGGTTAAGAAATTACCTTTCTAATCTATCAAAAAAGCTTTCATTCTATCCAAATATCAGAATTAAATACCCTTTTTTATTTCCTTTATAAGGAAAAGGAATACCCAAGTAGGTTGATGAAAATATTTTAATTTTAAACCCTAAATTATCCACAATAATTTATTTTAAACCTAAGGCAATGTTAATGAAAAAATCCTTATTTTTGTAGTACTAAAAAATTATCCAAGAGCCTTTTCATAGCATGGTAATATTTTCATAAACTCCATGGGATCATTAACTAAGAAATGTCCCAAAATAAAGTTATCATCAATAAATTGGATTTGAGATTTGAAGGGACGATTTTTTGCAACTTGAATACTATTGATTTTTCCTTCCATTTTTACCTTTGAGAAAGCTCTCCCTTTTGCCTTTGTTACTTTAATATAACACAATCTAGATTGCATTTAAACCTACTTGCCATAATTTTTGACATGATCTTATAAATAATATTACAAAGGCTTATTGGAAAAAAATTATAAAAATATTTTGTCTTGTCTTTCTTGGGAAAAAATGTAATATAAGTGGCATTAATCTCACTTATAGTAGACTTTATTTTTCAGACCTCTTCAACCTCAACCAAAATATTGCTCTTCAATGAATCCTAAAAACGTTGAAATAAAATTGCAAGAAATCCATAAAATCAAGTGCCTTATTAGGATGGAAAGAGAAAACTACTTCATGTAGCTCCTCCATAGATATCTTTTTTTTTTTTGGTAGATAAGATAGTATAGCATTAATACCGGGTTTTACAGGTTGACCCAAAACCTTTTACAAAAATCAGCCCAGGGTTGTTGATGAACATATCCTTACTAAGGATCCTATATATGTAAAATCTACATGCCGCCAAAGCCATTACATCCGGTAAGGCACATAGCCTGTTATCAAAAAGAAACTTCCCATACAAAATTTTGGATATACCTTGAGAAAACACACATGCATCATAATTACAAAAAAAAACAGACACATATCCCTTCCTTGAGACAATGGAGAAACAAAAAGTTGCAGACACACATAGTAGAGTACTGAAAAAAACTCTCACAAGCTCTGTATTGACAGTTACTCTTAATAATTCTTTGGTAATTTCTTTCATCTCGTATATGACATGCTTTGGTACCACATACTATCTTGGCCAATCAACCTTGGAGAAGTGAACCTACTCGCTAGATTTATGGCGGTGGCTATTTGGTGGTCCACGTGGCTTTGGTTCGAAGTCTTATATTGTCATTTCTTTCCTTCCCTGTGATTATCAACCAACCTCAAATTACTAATATGACTAGGAGCCATGTTATTTGACATGTGACTGTCCCCATTAGTCTTTGTGGTATTTCCAAGCAACATCCACAAAGACTGACAGCTCAGATAATTTTTATTGTGAGTCCAATTAAAAAAAGAGACAAGAATACTCCTAGCCTTTGAACTTATAGTGCCTTCCCTGTTGGTAAATTTGACTATCATTCTTGGCATTCTTGTTGAATAAGCTCCTCTACTTCACTCGGGACACCGTGTTCCCATTTGAAAAGTCTATCACCATTGACACCCAAATTGGCCAGCTTATCAGTAATTTTGTTAGCTTCTCGAAAGACATGTTGGGCTTTTCTGTCTTGTCTTCCCTAGAAAAGGATCCTAGCCTCTTCAAAAATTGTTTTAATCCTCCAAGGAGGTGTTTTCCAATTATTTAGGAGATTTATAACATGCAAAGAGTCTCCTTCTATGATCAAATCGCCTTCTAAATCATGAGTCATTTGAAGGCCTCTCCACATAGCTCTAGCTTCAGCTTTGTTGTTCGTCTTTGTTCCCAAATATTCAAAAAACACAAGCATCATATTCCCATTATGATTTCACACAATGCCACCAGCACCTGCTCTGCCAAGATTTTCCTTAACTACTGCATCAAAATTAAGCTTAAACCAACCCGTGGGAGGTGGAGACCACTAAGCTTTAATTATTTCCCTTTGTGATAGTTGATAAAATATTTTACAAAAACTTATCTTATGGATCTTGATCTTGCCCCTTATTTGATAGAATATTTTTTAAATAATTAATTAACAAAATCTTATCTTGTGTCTCCTTATATTTCCTAGTTTTTGACAAAATATCTTTGAAATAATTAATTACTTCCTGATATATTATTCTTTCCCAATATTTCTTCAATCAAGAGAAAATATTTTCGATGTGATGAAAATAATTTTTGTCTTTCTATCTCCTTGCTTGAGCCATTTCACCCTAGATTTTTGGAACCAATTTTTCTCTTTTTTCAATGCATTATGATAATCATGAAATTTTTTGAGGTGGAGAGAAAAAAACAACAAAAATAAAATAATTTTGATCTAAGACAAAATGAGCATTAATGGAGTATGAAAAAATGGTCCATGTAGATCCATCATAGTGTTGATGCCCTAAACCTTGCTTCTAAGATTGTTATTACTCATAGTGGTGTGTGTGGCGATATGATGTAACCTTAACCTGATGTTTTGATTCTTTAGCAATATTTTTCTTACTTTTAAATTCTTCCTCATGATCTTCTCTCTTGTTCCCTTCTTTTGGTGCATCCTTCTACGCTTGTAACAAATATTCCTTTTGGTATCCTCACATTTAACTAGTTTTATAAAGGCTCATCCCATGGTATTCTCCTATTGATTCTCTCGAAGCATGTACAACTAGTTGATTCCATTTCTATTTTCTAAGTTTTCTCTTGCTTAGTTGATACTTACTTCTATGTTTGCAACATGAAGATAATACCTTCAATGTAGGTTATAGTGGCTTGATGCTTTAATGAAGGCCTTGATTTGATATAACTATTTTCTTAACAATATGAGCTAGTGGATAGCCATTTTTTATTGATCTTCTATGAAAAGTACAACCCTACTTGTTCTCATGTCTTCTCTTTATTTGGAGAAATTATGGCAAGTGGACACAATACATCATATAAAATGATACTATTAAACAATAAATGATATATTATATTACATAAAGGTGAATAATTATGATATTATTCCAAAACTTTGTATTTGGATTATTAATCCTTCTGTTGTATGCTAGATTTTCCAAGTTTCTCTGCATAAAATGCTTTATTTGCTCAAACTACATCTATATATCATTTAGTTATGATTTGTTTTTTACATAGATGGTAACACTCTTATCCAATATGTTATGTCCAATTTTACTACATAAAAACTAATTTAGCAATATGTCTCATGTGTGTTTTGCCTCATGTTGCATGGTGGTATCCATGATTGTAACTTTACTCATTGAAAACTATATTTTTCTTATGTTTGGATGCCTAATTTTACTTGAGAATGTAATGGATTCCATGATTTTGAAACAATAATCCTCTATTTGATCAACTATAAGAGATTGTTTTCATTTATCTTTGATTGAGCAGATTTATTTTTTATTAGACTCTTTTTTTGTAAGTTTTGCCTCTTTGGAGATGTTGTGTACACATTCATATACAACCTCCTTATGTTTGTTGGATATGGTACAATTTATGATTTACTTCAGCATACATTGATACCAAATTCTATTCTTTTTTAATGGTTGGAGTGTAAATCAATGTATCAAGTATAAAATACCATTTTATGCTTCACCAATTTGTTTTGGATAATTACTCAAAATTATTGGTACCATGTTTCCAAAAACATGCATCATACATGTATAAATTTTTTATTATTTTATCAAACATGAGGGATATCACTTACTATAGGAAATGGAGGACTTGATACTCAATTTGTTTGAAGTGATATGAACATAACTTTATTTCAATGAATTTGCATGGACACCATGGGAATTACTTCCATATTCTTCTTTCCCTTTAGATAAATCCTTTTTGGAATTGATAAATAAATACCTTATACACATATCAACTATATAATTATTCTTTCCTCAATGATTGCATAGGTAGAGATACGATAAAAACTGATATACAATTATTCATCTTCTATAATATGCATAAAATAATGACATTTTATAAGGTTGATATAAATATCATATCTTATGACTATATACTTTCTTGATCTTATCTTCATTGTTGGATCTCACATTGGGTTTATCCAATCATTCATATTTGAAAATACACTCATTTAGATATGCTTGAAAATTTTATTTAGATGCTTGTTGACATTTTTGCCACACTACAGTCAAAAGTCAAAAAGGGCAAAAATCGAGAAGCAGCCATTTTTGGGAAATCAAACAAAAATAAAACCTATGGACTTGAATATTTACCCAAAATAGGTTAATAGAAAAACTAATATAGTGGTGAAAGAATCATCCCAAAACCCTGAACGGTTTGAGAGATTAAAGTTTTCATCCCGAGAAATTTTTCCAGCACAGCTTAAAAATACAATATGAGGACTTTAGAGGCCTCAAAAGGAGATGAGAAATGGATTTTCACCTTTGTATATCTCATCCCAATATTTCCAACAATATATTACAATAGGCAATCGGGTCAACGGATCAAAAGTTATGGCCCCGGGAAGCTGTACTACCAAAAATCCGTTTTCGAGCACTTTTGGGGCGAAAGCAATGAAAAACACTAAGTTCAGAGTGAAAATAAAGCAAAGGCATGTTCTTCATGAATTTAGAGTTAGTTTCACCCTAGAATGGGGGCAAAATTCATTTTCGCCCTTCTTGGGGCGAAAGTAATGAAGAAGTGCCCGATTTTGAATTGGTGGATAGGGACAAACTTGAAGTGTTTTCACCCCAAACTTTGTTTGTAAAGTGGTTTCACATTAGAGAAGGGTAAAAGTCATGAGGCATTTTAAAGAAAATTTTATAAGGAAAAATTAGTTAGTTTCATCCCAATGGAGGGGCGAAAATCACTTTCGCCTCTCTTGGAGGTGAAACTTTGTGAAGAAGGTAGTTTCACCTTTTTGAAGGCCAAAATCATAAGCTATGAAATGAGAAGGTGCTTTTGCCCCAAGGGAGGGGTGAAACTCCTTTCTGCCCCTCATTGGGGTGAAAGTCATATTTTATTTAATTTCAAGAGCCATTAATGTGTGGGGCCCTTGTTGGGCGCTTTAGGCACTTTCACCCATGGTGGAGCAAAAATACAAAGGGAGAAGCTTGGTGCAAAGAAGATAGCATGGTCAAAGTCAAAGGCACCCCTGTTGATAGGCACCAAATAGTTTCACCTCTCTAGGGGGTGAAACAAGGTTTTCAAAATCAAATTCAGGCAAAATAAAATCGTAACGTGCCACCACATTGAAGCAAAATATTCAAAGTTGAAGTCATCTGTCAAAGGGGACAAAAGTTTTTGTCGCCTCTAGAAGGGCCGAAATTAGCAAAAACTTTGCTGAATTCAAATCAAAGGCTTCTATTAGAGAAAAAACACTAGAAAAAGTGAGCAAAATTCTATTGTCGCCCATCAGTGCTCCAAAAGGGCTTTTCACCCCATTCTTGGAAAAAAATCATTTACTCCTAGAAGCGTTGCTTTCCAAGGTGTTATTTTTGTAGATTCTCTCAGGAAAGGTCAAGAGACAATGAATATCAAATTTTGAAGCAATGCAAGCTGAGTTTCTATAATTTATGCTTCAAATTGGCAAGATCAAAAGCCATTCCTATTCATTTCCAATGCGGTGCCCACCGACTTTGCTGATTCTCAGGGCAGATTTAATGCTTAGTGGACTTTCTTGGTGAAGGTGGAGTTCCAAAGTGCAAGGGCAAAAAAAATTCAATGACCAAGCTCCTGGTTTTTAGGCAATTTGCTTGCACCCCAAGGCACTAATGCTCAAGGCCGCTTCTCATCTTTTAATCCTGCTGATTTCTCCATGTGATTCTTCCACCAAAGATGGATCGTGGTTTCCATGAAAATTATTTGGACCAAAACATCACTGATGCCAAGGAGTAAATTATTCTTGTTGGATTTTTGTCTATTGGCATTTTGTTTATAAGCGCATTAAATGAAAGAGGTCCAACCCTCTATAAATACTAATCATTTTTCATGTAAAAAAGGAGGATGGACACTCTGCAGAAAAACACTAAGTTTTTTGCATCAATAGAAACACTTCATCTTCTGGTTCTTCGAGTGATTTTGCATTTGATAATTTTCTATGTGTAATTTTTGAAGGCTTTGCTATGAGTAAATTCTAGTTTTGAATTTTGTCTTTGCTAGTGAGGGAGTGAACATTGAAATGTACTTTGGGGTTATTTTATTGCATAACTATTAGAAGTTTTTGTGCTTGTGTTTCTATTGCATGCTGCTAATTGCTTAGTGAAATTTCAGTTGTTATTTTATCCCCATCCTATACTATTGTCTTATAGCCATATTTCCCTATTTCTTTCCAGTTACATTAAACTTTTAACTGAAGTAGATTATTAAGGGAGTCAACCCTCTCTAGATATTGGCCCGAAGGACATTTCTTTCCTCTAGTATTTCAATGTTAGCTGAGTCTAGGGTGCACAAGGCATAGAATTTATAACTAGGTAGATTCGTGACCAACAGTTTTTGGCATGCCTGGTGGGATGAACAATATTTGTATTTTAAGGGAACCCAAGTTTGGTGAATCTCTAGTTTACATTCATCTGGTAAAATCACTTGACGACTCTATTGAGCTGAAGATCCAGATATCTTAATCGTGGATGTCTTTTATGCTGAAAGAAGGCATCCCGAAGGAATCAAGATTTGGTGAGTAGTATTGACCTCACAAGCGAAGAATTAATGTTCACCTGGTGACTCTGACTTAGTAGCATGAATCATGATATCTGAAGACCACTTCTATAATGGAATAGGTATGCTATCCTAGCTGGGATGATCCTAACCCTCTGAATCTCCATAGTTGGCATGATATTCCCAAAAATACCATAAATACCTTAACAAAATACAATGGCACTGATGAAATGGCCCTAGAGAACCTTGAAGATGTTGCTGCTCTCATGAAAATCCATGGCATAACCCACAAAGATGTCATGATTAGACTTTTGGTCCTATCTCTAGAGGGAAAGGCGCTACAGTGGTATAGACTGCTCAAGTGTAAGAGCATCTACTCATGGGTGAACTTGGTAGGAGCATTAGTCAACACATTTGATGGATCTAAGGATCCCTTTCAACTCTTGATGCACCTCTCCACCATCATGAGAGCACCTCTATAGAGCATCACAGACTTCAATGTCTAAATTTGGAGGAGTTAGAGGAGAATTCCAGAGAAGATCTAGCCGATACCCGCCCAAGCCCACCTCTACTATATTCAGGATTTCCATCCAGACATAAGCCTCCTCCTACTACAATTTGGGAAATAGAGATTTCCTCAAGTCTTTCAAGAGGTAGTACAAGGAGAGTGACTCCTGCTTCAAGTAGGAAAATTATAGTGGAGAGAACCTACTTCCCCATCACTTCTTCTAGAAGTTTTTTCTCATGTCTATTTTGTGTAGTATTCACAATGGTAGATCCCTCAAACCATGTAGATATCTGATATCTGGAATGCAATTGTGTGGAGCACAAGAGGCAGATATCATCCAAGGCCAATGAAGGGAATATGAAAGCACTGCTCCAGCAATGAACAATATGGTTGCTTGCAGTTTCTATTAGGAGATGGACCAAGAAGGGGAACAGGCTCAAGTGGCATATTATGAGAGCAAATAAGGCACAATTTTACACCCTTTTATGTCCCAGGGTATAGCATGCAAGTATTTAGCCAAAACCCAATAAGCATACCTCATCAGGAGGATGATCCTGAGGAGATATTGATAGAAGGGCTATTTCTAGAAAAATCATGCTATCACATTAAGGAGTTAGAAGAACCTGTACTCAAGAGACTATAGCCAGTGGAATCTTTCAAGTGGTGGTATTGGGACTAGCCATTATCACAACTAGTACTTAAAGAAGGCTCTCATGTGGTAAATCTCCTCACCACATTATTCATTGATTGTATGAGTGTTGACATGCATGATATCCTGCCACGTTGCATCTTTTTCGCAACCTAGAAAACTTTGGGAAGAGGTTGGTCAAACATCAAATATTAACTAAAGTATAATCAAATCTAGTTCAGACACTATAGATTCACCATATAAGCACCCAAATCTAGGTTTGTGGTGGTGATATTCCAATCATATCATAAAATTTTGTGTAAATATTATAAATAGGCTAGCTGATAAAGTGTTGAGGGCACTAGATGGTGTGATTTGGTTAAAAAAAACATTGCAACCACCCACATCATTGGATCAAATGGTGTTGGAGCCCATAGGTACACATTTTCTCTTCTCTTTATCATGAGAATTTGGTGATAGTTTCCCTTTATTATGCGATACCTCCTTCCACTTTTCTTTCATTCGTTGTACCCACCACTTTTGTTCCCCTTCTTGTTACACAACCATAATTCACCAATGCTCCTTTCATTGTTCCCATTTCTTCCATTCATCCATATTTTAGTTTGTTTGCCTCCGCCCCTAACCCATTTTCTATTCACTATTATTTACCTCATCTTTCGCCCCTGTTAATCCCATCATCATTGTAAGTACACCAAATCCATCAAGGGTGAGCATAACTATGGCCCCGTATATTTTTGATCGTTTCATTGAGACAAACCCTTAGCAGCTTCTATTCCTTTTTTTCCATTTTTTTGTATTATAGGAGTTGTTGGCATCAAATATTAAATTATTTTCTAGGTACCCTGAAGCGAATGAAATCAGCCAAGCTTAGTGAATTTCCTCACATTGGGTGAAATAGGCATCCAAACAATATTAGGTAGCACAGGAAGAAGCTAGTGCAATCAGTAAAAACTTTGATGTAGTAGATGGTTATGACTTCATTACCCAATGGATAAAGGCCTTGGGATTGATTGCATCCAAACCAATTGAATACCTCACAAGTTGCCAAAAGTATTGGCATTTTTGCCACACTACAATCAAAATTCAGAAAGGGCAAAAATTGGGAAGCGATCATTTTTGGGAAACTGGACTAAATGAACACCTATGGACTTGAAAATTTACTCAAATTAAGGGAATGAAAAAATTAATACAGTGGTGAAATAATCAGCCCAATACCCTAAATGGTTTAAGAGATATTAAAGTTTTCGTCCTGAGAATTATTTCTAGCACAGCTTAAAAATACAATACGAGGACTTTATAGGTCTAAAAATGGGGTGCAAAGTGGATAAAATGGATTAAAAATAAATATCACCATTGTATATCGCATCCCAAGCTTTCCAACGATATATTACAATAGGCAATCGGTTCAATGAATCAAAAGTTATGGCCTTGGGAAGCTGTACTACCAAAAATCCATTTTTGGGCACTTTTGGGGAAAAAGCAATGAAAAACACTAAGTTCGAAGAAAAAATAAAGCAAATACGTGTGCTTCATGAATTCAAAGTCAATTTCACCCTAGAATGGGGGCGAAATTCATTTTTACCCTTCTTGGGGCGAAAGTAATGAAGAAGTGCTCGATTTTTAATTGGTGAACAGGGACAAACTTGAAGTGTTTTTGCCCCAAACTTTGTTTGTAAAATGGTTTCACACCAGAGAAGTGTGAAAGTTGTGAGGCATTTTAAGGAAAATGTTATAAGGAGAAATCCATTAGTTTCGCCCCAATGGAGGGGTGAAAATCACTTTCGCCCCTTTGGATGTAAAACTTAGTCAAGAAGGTATTTTCACCTTTTTGAAGGCAAAAATCATAACCTACACAATGAGAAGGTGCTTTCGCCCCAAGGGAGGGTTGAAACTCCTTTTCGCCCCTATTTATGTTGAAAGTCATATTTTATTTAATTTCAAGAGCCATTAATGTATGGGGCCCTCTTTGGGTGCTTTAGGCACTTTTGCCCATGGTGGAGTGAAAATAAAAAAGGGAGAATCTTGGTGCAAAGAAGATAGCATGGTCAAAGTCAAAGGTGCCCCTGTTGATAAGCGCCAAATAGTTTCATCTCTCCAAGGGGTGAAACAAGGTTTTCAAAATAAAATTCAAGCAAAATAAAATTATAACGTGCCACCACCTTGAAGCAGAATATTCAAAGTTGAAGTCGCCTCTCAAACGGGGCGAAAGTCTTTGTCAACTCTATAAAGGGTAAAATTAGAAAAAACTTTGTCGAATTCAAATTGAGGGCTCCTGTCAAAGCAAAATCACCAGAACAAGTGAGAAAACTTCTATTGTTGCCCATCAGTGCTCCAAAAGGGCTTTTCACCCCATTCTTGGCTGAAATTTATTTACTCCCAAAAGCGTTGCTTTTGAAGGCGCCATTTTTGCAGATTCTCTCGGGAAATGTCAAGTGACAATGGAATTTAATTTTTTAAGCAATTCAAGTTGCATTTACAAAAAAATTGCTTTGAATTGGCAATATCAGAAGTCATTCTTGTTCATTTCCAATGCATTGCCCACCAAATTTGCTAATTATCAGGGTAGATTTAATGCTTAGTGGACTTTCCTGGCAAAGGTGTAGTTCCAAAGCACAAGGGAGAAGAAAATTCAATGACCAAGCTCTCAGTTTTCAGGTGATTTCCCTACACCCCAAGGCACTGACTCTCAAGGCCGCTTCTCATACTTTAATCCTACTAACTTCTCTATGTGATTCTTCTACCAAATATGGATCGTGGTTTCTATGAAAAATATTTGGACCAGAACATCATTGATGCCAAGGAGGAAATTATTCTCATTGGTTTTTGATCTACTAGCATTTTGTTTGTAAGTGCATTAAATGAAAGAGGCGCAACCCTCTATAAATACTAATAATTTTTCACGTAAAAAAGGAGGATGGACACTCTGCAGAAGAACACTCTAAGTTTTCTACATCAATACGCTTCGGCTTCTGGTTCTTCTAGTGATTTTGCATTTGATAATTTTCTGTGTAATTTATGAAGGCTTTCATTTCCATTATTTATTGAGTAAATTTTTCTTCTAAATTTAGTCCTTTCTAGTGAGGGAGTGAACACTGAAATGCACTTTGGGGTTATTTTCCTACATAACTGTTAGAAGTTTCTACACTTGTGTTTCTATTGCATGTTGCTAATTACTTGGTGAAATTTCAGTTGTTAGTCTATCCCCATCCTATATTGTTGGCTTATAGCCATATTTCCCTATTTCTTTCCTGTTACCCTAAAATTTTAACCGAAGTAGATTAGTAAGGGAGCCAAACCTCTCTAGATATTGGCCCAAAGGACATTTCTTTCTTTCGACCTTTCAATGTTTGTCGAGTCTAGGGTGCACAAGGCATAGACTTTGTAACTAGGTGGATTTGTGACAAAAAATACTTTGTCAAGGTGTTGCTACATCATTTATGCATAATTTGACTCAATATTCTCTTTTGAAGGTATATATATTCATTATTCTCTAAGAATTCACCATACTTATAATAATTAAGCCCCAATTTTCAAGTATTGGATTACTTGATTAATTGGTCATATTTCTAATACCTTGTCCTTCACATCCCATTATTTAAAAATTTAGTGTCAATAGATTTTGTATCAATACGTGTATGATCATTTTTTTAATGCATATAGTTGTATCATTGGTCATCATGCAAGTATTGTTAGTGGGAATCTACTCTTTCATTTATATTTTCCCATATTATTATTGAGTTGATATATAAAACTATCCATGAATAACAATAATTCATCAATTTGTATCATTTTTATTTGGCTAGAGAAAAATGGGTTGTACTCAATCCCCACCCTTGAAAAATCACAACTCTCTCCTTTAGATCTTGAGATTTTATACACAGATTCAGATCTCATCTCAATTGAGTTTCTATAGCTATAAACCTACATATTTTTCATCAAAATTTTGAATTCTTAATTTTTATTTTCTAGATATTCTTCAATTTTATTTGTAAATACAAATATCCTATAATTCAGCATCCTTCTTCTTGACATTTTCTTATAGCATCCTTCACAAGACCAAAAATCCATGTCTATTATCTACACATTACATATTTATAGATTAATACTTCCAAAACTTCATGTTATCATAGTCTACTTTACCAAATTTGGATTGTTAGTTTTCTTCCTAAAGCATAAGTGCAACCATAAGGACTATTATAAATTTGTTAACAATCTCAAAAATTTGAAACTTCTAATCAATACTCTATCCAATAATCCAACCAACAACCAAAAACTCAAATAACCCATTCAACCATAAATTCCATCTGATGTCATATTATTTTGTTTCACCATGCAAAACTTGTACCCACTTCACGAAATCATAATCTGATTTACCATATTTGGACTACTAGTTTCCTCTAATGCATTGATCTATAAATGGATCCATTGAAAACACTTTATAGTTCTTTGAAACATTATTTTTAATTTGCTTCTTTCATATGTTTTTTGTTAACTTTAGCTAAACTTATTACTCCATCTAACCATAGAAAATAGAAGTTAACTTCACTATCCTCTATTAAAGCCCCATTATTGGCTAGCATATCTACACATTTGTTCTCTTCTCTTAATGTATGTGTAAACCTAATTTCATAAAATTTTATAGTAAGGTCTTGTGTTTCCACAATGATCTCTTGTGTATTCTATGGAGCCTTTACTTTCCTCAAAATTGTATTTATTACTATTAGTGAATTGCCTTCCATCCATACTCCATTCCATTTTATTTTTTTGCATATTTTTAATCCTTACAAAGCCACCTAAGCTTCAAATTCCTTATTTTTCTTAAATCCACTACTAAAAGAGTAATGTGATTATTTCACAGTGCTATAGCAACATTTAATCCATTCACACAAACTATAATAAAAACCAAAATTTCTAAGAATATCATGCAAAAATTTCCAATAAACCTTATTATATGCTTTGTTCATATCTAATTTCATAAGCATACATGACTTTTTCATGTACTAAAGAGAGTGTATGGCCTCTTTTTCCATTATTATACCATCAAGAATTTGTTTACCACAAACAAAACCACCTTGTTCCTCTAATATAACATAAACTATAATGTCTTTCAACCTATTTGTCATAACTTTTGAAATGATCCTACAAATAATATTTTTTCAATTTTTTATATGGGATTGAAATGGACCCCACCCATATTACATCATCACCGTATAATGGTATTACAACATATCTTAGATATTATTCATGTATCACTTGGTAAGGTTTGAACCTGGATCTCCTTATTGAATGTCATTTGATGATCCTATAAATGATAATATAAAGGCTTATTGGACAAAAATTATTAAAATATTTGGTCTCATATTTATTGGGAACCAAAATAATAAAAGTGGTATTGATATCACATATTATAGCCTCCTTTTACCATGCCTCTTCAATAAATCCCTAAACTTTTAAAATAAAATTGCAAGAAATCCATTGGGTCCAAGTGTCTTATTAGGATGGAAAAACAAAATTGTTTCATGTAGCTCCTCCATAGATATCTTCTTCATAAACCTTTCATTTTTTCCTTGTGTGATAATTGATGGAATATTTTGGAAAAGCTTATCTTGTGCCCCCTTATATTGCCCAGTATTTGACAGAATATTTTTGAAATAATTTAATTTCTTTCTTATATCTTTGTCATCCTCAATATTTGTTCCATCTAGAGTTAAAATATTTTTGATATGATGAAAAGAAAAAACTAGTTTTGTTATAGCATGAAAAACACTATATATTCATCTCCCTCCTTGAGTGATTTCTCCCTATATTTTTAAAACTAATATGACTCCTTTTTCAATGCATTATGATAATAAAAAAGTAATTATTTTTCTTTCACATAAGAATTCTGATCCATTCCATTAGTTTCTACTATCTCTTATAAATATTTGAGCTTGGATTCAATTCTTTTATTTTCTTTAAAAACGTTACCAAAAGATTTGGCATTCCAAATCTTCACTTGCTCCATTAAATATTTCATCTATTGAACAAATATGTATATACATGATCCTTAAAATTTTGATTAATCTCGTCATAATATAAATATCTAGAAAAACGTAAGGTCTTGGAGCCACATTGATTGGAAGTGAAATGGATTTGGATGACCATTATTTGGTAAACCAAAGTCAAAAGAATAGGTTTATTATCTGATCATAATCACAATATAATATTTGAAAGTATTGTATACTTTATTTGAAACCATTTATTGGATAACAAGAATATATCAAATATTTCTACTATATGAGTTTTTCCAATGCATCCATTATCCCATGTATATTTAAAACTTGGAATATTAACATCCCAAAGGTCATTTGAATTGACAAATGAAGCAAAATATTACATTGATTTAGACCATCCTAGAACACCACCTTTTTTCTAATGGAGATAGAACAGTGTTTAAATCACCCCCAAGAATCCATAGATCACAATGAATCAACATTATATTTAACAAAAATATGTTAAGGTCCTTCCAACATGTTTCACAAGGAGTAACTATAGTTGGAGCATATGCATCTATAACCCTAACTTTGATGTTTTAATCTTTCCTATAAACTAGTCCAACAACCCATTTATATTTTGCTTCTAATAATTTCCCAACCCATTTGCATTTATCTCATAATATTGCAATACTACCTAAAGCTCCTATAGAAGAAATTGCCATATTGTTAGCTTTTGAAGCTTTAATACTTAATATAAATCACCACAGGAAAATAATCATAGGATCTAATATAATGAAGTTGCAATATAATGAATCAAATAATAACTCAAAATGTAATATCAAATAAAATATCTCATTAGAATACTCACATAAACATGCTCATAATATTGCACATGAAAATACTAAAAATACTATTGAATAAAGGTCTACTAATGCAAGCATAAATATTTGCACATTTGATTCACTTCCATGATATTACAATGCTTTGTCACAAATATATAATTATATTTGACTCTTCATATGTTGCACTCTTGACCTTCACTCTTCTTAATAGCTCTTCGCTTTTCTATTCTAATGACACGTGTGCACACTTACATATTAGACACTTGTGCACATTTACACTCATAACATGTGCACACATATTTACATGACACTTGTGCATTTTCTAAACATTATTACATTACATAAAATATTCAATCACTAATTTAGGACACAACCCTAATCTAATATTTACAATAATATACCAAGGTGGTACATTGTTGTGTACCAAATAATGTAATATTCTCTAACACCTCCCTATATTACATTATTTGGTTATTGAAGACTTTAGTCTTCAATCAAGGTCTTCATATTCATGTGATCCTAAGACTTGTGCTTTCTCTATTCTCTTTTTGCCTTCTTCTAAATTTTCTAATCTTCTTCTTCTCCTTGCTTGACCTTGTCTTTGGATTCAGGTTTCCTATTGTGATTTCTTCTCTTCCTCTTTCTTCTTTTATTTTTCTACAATTTCATTTGTGATATATCTAATGATATACCTTCTAAGCATTTAGTTAGTAAGTCATCACAATAATATAGCTTTGATCTCAATGATTCCTCATATGCTTCATTATTTTTCTCAACTTGTCTCTTCCTTTGAAAAATCTCAAAACTAATTAATGATAAATACATCACTAAACACTCTTCTAAAGAAAATATAATGGTATTTTGAGAATTCCACCATGTCCTAAATTTTTTCATGAAGATGTCTTATACAAGATGTGAAATTTCCTTCTTTTACTTCATTGATAAACAAGGTCAATTTTTATTTTAAATCATCAAACATTTTTTTCTTTCCATTAAAGTCATTTATTAAATTTTTGAGAGTAAAACCTAAGTGCTTGCACCATGTCTTCACTATCCTGGTTAAATGAATTTTTAACCGTTTCTTCCATGATATGCAAAACAATGTTAAGAATATATTTCCTTTGATGTAGACTACCTTATGTCTCCCTAGGTTTTAATAATAATTCCTAAGTTTCTAAATTTTCCAAAAACCTATGAAGTAGAATTCCTTGTCTCCCTAATTTATTAGAAACTAGAAAAGTAAGAATGTTTGCAAATTTAAAAATCCTAATTTGAAGTAGACTTCCTTATCTCTCCAAAATTAAATAATTTGCAAAAATTCTAAAAGCTTTTGTATTTCAAAAAATATCAAAATACTTTAATTAAAAACACTTAAAAAACTTAATCAAACCCTAGTACTACTTATCACTCCAAATGTTGAACAATAAATATCTACTTAGGAAATTAACAACTTATCACTCCAAAAATTAAAAAAACAAATTTTAAAAATTCAAACCTTAACATTATATCTCCACTTTTCAATTCAACCTTAGAAATGAAAGTTAAATTAAAAAAATACTTATAAACCCTAATTTACCTTGTAATACACAAAGGCATTCTGTATTGCCCAAATTTTTTGCACCCTTACCTTCGGGCTAAAGGATCCGTGCCCTGGAAGGGGGATGTGAGAAGGATGGGACAATACCTCGGACGGAGAGGCCCTTTGAAGGTCACGCTTCTTAGGGGCGAGGTATAAGGGTGAATTTTCGATGAATGGTGGGGTTCACCAGGAAACATTGAGTGGCAGTTTTCGTGCCTAGTTTGAGAATGGGTTTGATGTGTTCATTTTATATTTAATCATTCATATTCCTAGGTTGGCCAAAATGAATCTAAGATATTCTATATGAAATTTTGGGTTTATATGAAGACAACAAACATGAATGAATCCTAAATATAGAGACTATGTGAAATGGAGAGGAATACACCTGATTCCTGATGTTTGATGAAGATTCTTAAGCTTGTAGGAGTCCAGATCATCCTGGATATGACAGGATCATCTGTAATTGTACAGAATTGTCCCAAATCATAGGTGATCATCTGAGATCAGACAAGATCCTCGACGACCTGACGAATTCGTCAGAAACCTGCAATCATGGAAATAGACACCAAAAATAAAAAATGCAATTGCAAGAATGATGCAAAATGATAGAAATAACAGTATAGATGCTTAAATAATAAATCCAGATAGCAAATCAAATGGGAAGCACTATTTTAATAACTTATTTTAAATTTTATCATGCAAATATGCTAAATGAGGTGAACTCCAGGATGCAAAACAGAAATAAATCGATCTAATGCATAATTAAATAAGAAAAAAAGGTAGAAAATGCAAACTCAGGGCTCTGGTTGCCCCCAATATGAACTACAGTCAAAATCATCTACGATCATACGAGATCGTCACTGTTCTCGATAGGATCGTTCGAAATCGTGTTGGATCGCCTGCAACGATCCGAGATTTCTCCGACTGAAACACAGTAAAAACCTGCAATAAAATCTGAAAATACAAATGCAAATGATGGGGGCAAGGATGTTATAATACAAAAAAAAACTAGAGTTGCATGGAAATGATCAGCTAGGGGGATAAACTGGGAAAATCCCAAGTTTATATAGGATTAGGGGGAGGTTAGGAGGTTGGGGATCATCCCAATCTGGGAGATCTCCAATGTAGGAACCTCCAACTGCATAGAAACGCTTCTGCCCGAGTTGGAGAGGTTGTTGAAACAGAGGCTAATTATGAAAATTTGATTTTGGTACGAAATCGTCTAGACGTTCTGTTCCAGACGAATTCATCCGATTTGGGACGATATCGTCATATCGACAATGATATCGTCCAACGGTCAAAAAAAATTCTAAAAATAGCACAAAAAATGAGGTGAGTGGTTAACGGGTGATTTCGGGGTTAAAATTCAAATTTTTATCTTTTTACTGATGGTTTAACTACGCCAATTTTAGGGTGCTACACATTTTAAAGTTTAAAAAATATTGGCACTAAGGAAATAATTGTTCTTTCTCTCTATTCATTGTCTAACATCTTGATGGCTTGGGTTTTTTGTTGTATTTCTACCTACCTTGAAATATGTGAAGCATAACATGCAAGTGCCTTATTTGATAACTTTGGAGAACGTTAAAACCTAATTTGCCTAAACATTTTAGTTCCTCTAGTTTATACTTGATTTTTTTTCTAACTTATACACTACAAAATGATGCCCTTCTCCCTAACATTTCACTTTATTTGATAGGGTTTCATTGGGCTACTTCAAATTGGCACTTTGTTGTCTTTGACTTCTAGTTGCTTTAGATTCCTTTTGCATTACGATTTTCTATTCAAAATTTCACTCAAACTTTTGAACGTCCTTCTCCATGTCGATGTATCTTCACTTCTCACTTACCTTGATATTTAGTGTTGTTTTATCTTGAGTTTCTTTGTTCCTCACTTGACTTAATATTTGGCATCACTTCATATGGTTTCTATATTATGTCATGTTGTTTCATCTCTTATACACTATGTAACTTTAGTTCTTTTTCCATACATCACCTTAGCTCTTTGCACTCATTTCTTGACTCCTGTGTTTCTCAGATCTTGGCTCTACATTCGGATTTTAATAGCTAAGCTTACTTCAGTGAGTGTTCCCTTATCTTCTACCTTTACTTATCTTCTATAATGGACTTTTAAAGTATCATTCTTATTGTGCCTTGGTGCATGTTTAGGTCGCTGCTGAGACTACCTCAACTTTTAACTTGCACTTTAAATATTTCAATACAACTTATTGATTTCCAAAATATAAAATTATGACCATTATAATATCCTTTACATGTTGTAATATCCCTTGTTACGACTGTAGCCTTCTTTTTCTTTATTCTATTGTTGTATACTTTCTTGAATGTTGGGTTTCATTTACTATGTTTTGTCTTGTTTATCTTTCCTATGCTTATGGTCTTAGACTTCTTAAACTCATTGGATGTATTCCTCTCTATGCCTTCTATGGATTCAATTCATTAGTGCTCTCTATCTTCCCTTAAATCTATCTTTAACTTCATTGTTCTACAATATTAAGCTTGCTGCCCTTTACCCATTACTCTATTTGAGCATCTTTTCAAAAGTTGTCCTCTTCTAATCTTGCTTACTACCTTGCACTCTGTCTTCAATGGTGTCCTTACTTGAAATAATTTTATCTTGTCGAGTCTTCCTTTATCACAAGACTTTTTCATTTTATTAAATAGCTTGTAATATTTGCTCTTCTAGTAAGACCTCTTTCCTCTAGATTCTTTTCTCAGTATAGCTCCTTTTCACTTTGATTGCTCCCCCTACGCTCAATTTAATTCTAAGCATTAATCTTCCTAAGTAAAGTTTGTTGTTGTCTAATATCTTTCACTTGACTTGCTACCTTCTCTTGTATGCTAGCTTCAAGTCTTCTTACTATCTTTAACTCTTCAATTTATGGACTTTAAATTGATCAATTTTATCCACAAATATTATTGCCCTTGTTATCTCTGTGTGGTAGTCTTTCTCTCTATATTCTTAGATGAATTCTTTCTTGTATATTGTTCTCCTATCTTGATTTAAATTGGCTACCTTCAAGCCTTCTCACTATCTTGAAGTCTACTTGTTGTCTTCATTATTTATTGCTTGCTTTCAATCTCTATAGAGCAAACTATATTAATGGTATATTTTCTTATGAAGAACCAATAAACTTATGATGGACCTCTATCAAATGGGTCTCATTCAAATCATAATAGGACCTTCTACAATGAGTCTCCTTATTATTTATTATGGTATTATCATTGAATGATGACAATTGTCCCAAATCTAGAGTAAGTACTCTTGTTGGAGCTCTTCTAATGGGTCTCCTTAATATTTATCTTCAATATTAAATCTACAAGTCTTCTAGGAATTTTCTCCTTATGACTCCTTCCTTTCTTAATCAAATATGGCCTCTTTTCTACTAGGGCCACTTATCTCCACTATGGACCTCTTTCTCTGAAGGGTCTCAAATCTCTGGTTCTTTGAACTCTATCTCTCAATATTGGTCTCTTCTCTTGGACCAATTTGTCAAGGTCAAGGTAAATATCAAGGTCTATCTTTGAGACCTAAATTTTTTATCAATGTCTATCTTTGAGACTTGAAATTTATTTTGACTGAAACTTGAATCAATCCCTACTTGAGGAAATCCTTCAACCTTCTAGCACATGAAGATGAAATTTTTCTCTATTTGTTGTAGGAATCTTCTTAACTTTTGAAGATAAATTTTCACTACAACACTATCTTAGATAGCTTTCTCTAGCATTACCTAAGAATCCAAAAATCTGAATGACCAACTTTCTTTTGTGTTGGTTCTTCCTACAATCTTCAATCTACAAAAAACTTCAATTAATAATTATTCTCTTTCCTTGAGAGAAATATCAATATCAAGGGATTTCTATCCCTTCAATATATTTTATCAATATCAGGATTATCTATTCCCAAATAATCATCTTCAAGTTGATTTCTTAGTCTTCACTGGTTGTTCTTCAACCTAGTGGAAAGAATCCTTAATCTTCATTGGTTATTCTTCAATCCAATGGAAATATCCTTGTTGAGTCCTAGTATTCATAGGTT
This sequence comes from Wollemia nobilis, assembly GCA_028583015.1. Lineage (NCBI taxonomy): Eukaryota > Viridiplantae > Streptophyta > Pinopsida > Araucariales > Araucariaceae > Wollemia > Wollemia nobilis. The sequence continues at coordinate 4,652,804 of JAQPPZ010016847.1, read as the reverse complement.
ATTATTCAACCTTGTGGAAAGACCCTAGCTTTCCCCTATTACTGAGTCGTAGTCTTCACTAGTTGTTCCTATAGCTATGGAAAGCTTCTAGCCTATTGCAAATTTCAAATCCTATGCAAGCAACCTTACTCTAGCTCTAATACCACTATTAGCTTTTAAAGATTTAATACTTAATATAAGCCACCATAGGAATATAATCATAAGATCTAATATAATGAAGTTGCAATATAATAAATCACATAATAACTCAAAATGTAATATCTAACAAAATATCTCATTAGAATACTCACATAAACATACTCATAATATGGCACATTAAAATACTAAAAATTCTATTGAATAGAGGTCTACTAATGCAAGCATAAAGCTTTGCACATTCAATTCACTTCCATGATATTACAATGCTTTATCACAAATATATAATTGTATGTGACTCTTCATATGTTGCACTCTTGACCTTCACTCTTCTTAATAACTCTTCACTTTCCTATTCTAAGGACACATGTGCACACTTACATATTAGATAATTTTACACATTTACACTCATAACACTTGCACACATATTTACATGACACTTGTGCATTTCCTACACATTATTACATTACATAAAATATTCACTCACTAATCTAGGACACAACCCTAATCTAATATTTACAATAATGTACCAAGGTGGTACATTATCATGTACCAAATAATGTAATATTCTCTAACATAGACAATTACGCATCTTCCAAATCTTCTTAAAAGAGTCCTTACATTCCTAATTACTTAATTTTATTTCTTGTATTAAAATAAACTTAGGACTATAACAACCTAGTAATTCCTTAATAGCTCTTTTTTAAGAGGTCTTATTCATACCCCTAATATTCTATGATATTATTTTCATTATCATCACTTTTTATTTTTGTTTGTGGACTTAGCCCCACTTCTTGTTAAAACTTGATATTTTTATTTGGATTTCCAAATTGATATCCATTTGAGTTTCTTTTTCTCTTTTTTCATGCTTTGATGGCCTTCCTCTCCTTTTTTCATTCCTACCAACACTCTCATATTCATCAATCTCTTCTATTTTTTCATATTGTTCATAATGAGACTTATCTTCTAAAATGCAAGGAATAGCCTCATTAACACTTTCTTATTTATGTTGCCCTAAAAACCTTAATGTGCACAGATGATCATCCATAGTTATTACTTTCTTATGTTGGCTTTGAAACCTTACATTTCTTTGGATATCCTCCATATAAATTTTCTTATTATGTTGCTCTTGAAACCTTAAAGTGCAATGAATACACTTTGTACTACTTTTATTTTTATTACAAGGAGAAGATTTTATGCTACTTGAAGAAAATGAAGATGATTTACCTTGATTAAGATTGACTTCCTTCACCCCAATCACTTTAAAATTATCTTCCCCATCTTCCTCTGCTTCAAAATTTGCCTTCCCCTCTTCCTTCGTACCTTTAAATTCCTCCTATATTTGAACTTGCACATTGTACTTCCTCATCCCTCATATCACTTTTTTCTTCTAATGGTTGATTTGAGACAACAATGCAAAGGGGTATTTCTTTCCACTTTCTTAGTAGTGGAAAATCCTTAATTTGAACTAGTTTCTCCTATTATATGATCTCATTGTTTCATATTGAAGTTACCATTCATCCCAAAATTTTCCATCTCTTTCTCCATCATTTTCACTTAGTCTCTTGCCATATGTCTAGTTTCATGATATTTGCAACATCATAATGCAATGTTTTGATAATCCACTTGTTGATCCCATTCTCTTGATTTATATTTAATCCTAATATATTGTAGTTAAGGTTTTAATATATCCATGGAAACACATATTTGAGTATATACATGACGCCTTCTCTCCTTACTAGTTGGTCCCTCCTAGATGAATTCACCTAGAGTAATATCAATATTCTTCAAAACCTTCTTATTGATGAGTTGATAAGGAAGTCAAAAAATTCTAATCTCCACTGAAATCCTTTTAATAGTCTTTGTCTTCACTGAAAAATTCTCACTCGACAGTCCTAAAATAATACATCATTATCCCTAAACCAAGGTCATCCATCCATTATTTTATCCCTTATTTTTGAATTGGAGAAGATAATGAGGAAAAATCATTTTGGAAGAAAAGTCATGGGTAATTTGAATTCAATCCCCGCTTCCATTTCATCCAATTTTGAATCTCATAAAAAATTGGCTAATATCAATGGAACTAAAATATTAACCCTCTAGTTTTAAGAACCATTATATCATGCTCAATTAGCTCATCCTTGATAATCACTTTTGGTGTAGTATCCACTACTTGGATAGGGTTTGCTATAGATATTTTTCCTCTTATCGCTAACTAGGGCATCCACACTTCCAACTAAGGCATCCTTTTATTAAAGACTTTCAAAAATGACTTTTTACCATGTTACCTAGATTTTCTTCGTATGAACCCTTTAGTTTTAAGTATCTCCTAAGATTTGGAACAAGAAGTAAGACTTGTTCCTTAATTGAACTTAGCTTTCTACTTCTTACTTTTTGTTCATACTTCCCACTTACTCCTAGCTCACTCTCACTCCTAACTTGCTCTCGCTCTTGAACCCACAATTAAACCATATTATTATATATTATCTATCATATAAAAATTTGAAATAAAAGCATACTTATACAATTGCTTTTACCCTCCCTTAATACATTAAAGTTTTGAAAATAAAAATAAATAAAATCTTATTAAAATGTAAATACATTTTAAAAATTGTGATTAGTTGAATAGGTTAAAGTAAATTTAAAGTACTCGCTGCTTATAGACACCATCGTTCCAAACCATAAAATTCCACCGAATGTTAATTTCTAATTATCAATAATTGTTTGAATTAATCATGCGACCATACAGTTAATATCAACGACTTTAATTTTCCATCGGATTTCCGAAAGAGGAAGTTCATGTAAGATAATTTTGCATTATCTATTTATCCTCTTGATTTCACCATAAATTCAGTGATACTTGAAACAGGCCGGAAACTCGAAAAGATTCGACACAGCGTTCAAATTTTATAAATAAAAAAAATACATGTGTAATAGCAACTTGGCCGTATGCCCAGTACCGAACCAACTTCTGCCTGCCAAATTCCACATATAATCTCACCATGGCGGCTCCAATGTGATCAAGCAGCAGGCGGAAGAGGTCTCAAAGTGGAAGCCTCTGCAGGAATGGCACCCATCAGAGAATTCTCCGTAATTTGTTGCAGTTCGGACCGAGTCACCGCATCTGGTATTGTGTCCGCCGATTTGAAGTCGAGAGACGGATCACTGTAGATCTCCCACCACCTTTAATCTTCTCTGTCCATGTTGGACTCCTTCCCTATGTATCTCCACGGCTTCGATTCCTGCACCGACATTTCCACATGTCATAATCATCAACATAAAGCACAGAAATGACATCGCCACTTTTATTTTCGAGGAGAAGAATTTAGCGTATCTACAAAAGAGTTAAAGTTCTTACAGCTGCGAAGTATTGCACGACTTTCCCTTTATCCAGCTCCACATTTTCTGGGTGGCGCCACAACATGGCCAGGACCAGGTTGTAGATCAAAGGTATGGGCTTGTACATCTTCTGGAAAAACATGTTGAGGAAGTCTTGCTCTGCAAAAGGCGTGGGAGCGGTGACTTGCAGGGTGGGCACGAGGGTGTTGTGTGTTAGTTTACTGGGCTCGTGTTAGGTTGTGGAGTCCGATCTCGGCTAAAGATGGATAAAACAGTTATTTGTTCTTGTTCTTTAACTAGATTGTTGATGACCAATTCCAAACTAGAGGTGGAAAAGGAAAAGTTAATTTTAAGATTGATTAAAATTAACCTTTTTCTAATTGTAAACTTTTTAAGTTTCAAGTAGGCCTTAAGTGGGGATTGAGTTAATTATAGTATGCTTGTTTTATCATGCATGTAACTAGTTTTTTTATTTATGTAATACCTCCGGTAGAGAGGATTGTAAGTTTGAACTAGGCCTTAAGTGGAGATTGGGTTAATTATAAGATGCTTGTTTTAGCATGCATGTAACTAGTTTTTTTATTTATGTAATATCTTTGGTAGAGAGGATTGTAAGTTTGAACTAGGCCTTAAGTGGGGATTGGGTTAATTATAGGATGTTTTTTTTAGCATGCATGTAATTGGGTTTCCTTATTTATGTAATTCCTTCGATAAAGAAGATTGTATCTTGTTTATGGGAAGTGCATAGGATTGTGCATCTCCTGTAGAGAGAGATCAGGAAGCTTGGTGTAGAGCTTGATGCAAGGGTGTTTGCATGTTGAATTACTGTTAGAGTAATTGTGTGGAGATGTTGATGTTTTTGAGAGGAATTTGCAACTGGTTGTGTTGCAGGATTATTCCCTTTAGAGATTGTATTGGTGTTAATACAAAATACTGGTGTTTCTTAGTGAATGTAACCCACATTGGGTGAACCACATTATATGTCGTGTTTTCTCTTGTCTTGTTTGTTTATTATTGCTCTTCTGAATTTTATATTTATGCAGTGAATCCTAACAATTGGTATCAGAGCAAGTTTGGGATTCAGAATTGAGTGGGAGTTTGACTTGAGTGGAAGCAATGACATAAGAAGAGAAGTTCAAGGTGTTTGTTTCGTTTTGCAGAAAGTAACTGCGGAGCTCTTTCGCGAAGGACTATGATGGAGCTGTTAGGTGTGATGTCGTAGACAGTAAATATTTTTGGGTGCTATGCAGCAAGAGCGAAAGTGCCCTGGTTTCTCACCATTGCGGTAAGAAGAGGCACCTGAAAAAGGATTGCTAGTCTCAGGATAGATATGGAAGAGAAAGGTCAGATGTGAATCTAATGAGTAAAATTCTGACACTTTCTGATATGGCTGGTCTTAAAATTGATGTTGGAGGACTAGAGAGTTCTTAAGTAGTGGGAGCTGGGAGACATGTCCAAGAAGATGGACATGACTCAGGATTTATTGTATGATTTTTCAGGATGGAACACATAATATGGTTATAGCTTTGGATCATTGCAACCCCAAGTCCCTAAGTTGGAAGGTAATTCCACACTTGAGGAGTGAGCTTTCAAAGCTAGTGGCAAAGTCATATTTGTGTGTGTGCATGCTATGGGTCATCCATAGTATGTAGATATTGCCATGGTGGTGATTTTGATTCACCATGATACAAAGTAATTCTGAGGAGGTTATTATCACTGATTTGTGGTAAAGAGATTGTGTGTTTCTTGTTGATCACAGGATAAAAGTGCATTGATGACACTAGTCCGGTGTGATGGTTCAAAGCATGGTTACAACAATCTAGAGGGGTTGGCATTCCTTGTTTGGCTTGAAGATATTCTTTGGCGGATGCAACAGTGGTAGAGTTGTTGTGGATCAGTCTCCAAGTGGGAGATTGTTAGGTTGTGGAGTTCGATCTCGGCTAAATATGGATAAAACAGTTATTTGTTCCTTAACTGGACTGTTGATGACCAATCCCGAACTAGAGGTGGAAAAGGAAAAGTTAATTTTAGGATTCGCTAAAATTAACATTTTTCTAATTGTAAACTTTCTAAGTTTGAAGCAAGCCTTAAGTGGGGATTGAGTTAATTATAGGACGTTTGTTTTAGCATGCATGTAACTAGTTTCCTTATTTATGTAATACCTCTGGTAGAGAGGATTATAAGTTTGAACTAGGCCTTAAGTGGGGATTGGATTAATTATAGGATGCTTGTTTTAGCATGCATGTAACTGGTTTCCTTATTTATGTAATACCTCTGGTAGAGAGGATTGTAAGTTTGAACTAGGCCTTAAGTGGAGATCTGAGTTTCCCTATTTATGTAATACCTCACGTAAAGAGGATTGTATCTTGTTTATGGGAAGTGCATAGGATTGTGCATCATTGGTGTAGAGCTTGATGCAAGGGTGTTTGCATGTTGAATTACTGTTAGAGTAATTGTGTGGAGATGTTGATGCTTTGGAGAGGAATTTGCAACTGGTTGTGTTGCAGGATTATTTCTTTTAGAGATTATATTGGTGTTAATACAAAAGACTGTGTTTCTTAGTGAATGTAACCCACACTGGGTGAACCACATTATATATCGTGTTTTCTCTTATCTTGCTTATTTATTATTGCTTTTCTAAATTTTATATTTATGCCGTGAATCCTAACCTCGAACACGAACATTCACACTACTACATTCAAGAAGTTCCCAAGAATTATGTGCGCTTTCCATTGTTCACCGTTAATTTTGTTTTGATTTTCTTTCGTTGAAAGGAGGAAGTATAATGTATAATTTATGTTATACTTATTTTCTAGAGCATAATAAAAGTCCTCTTAAAATAATCGTTAATTTAATCGAAATGAAACAACTATTAAAAGTTTAAAAATATTTATTTAATTTAATCGAAATGAAACAACTATTAAAAGTTTAAAAATATTTATTTGAAGTTCCTTGTGGGAAGCTTTTGGTAGAGAACCAACGTCTACTATATATATCTCTGTTCCTTTTCACTTTAAAGAACTTCCTGGGCCATAATTAGAATTTTGTTCCACGGTTCCTTTTCACTTTAAAGAACTTCCTGGGCCATAATTAGAATTTTGGAATTTGTCGATGTTCCAACGATTATGAAATCTGATCTTGCACGTTGGATTGTGTCTTTTTCTCCCGTGTATTTTTGGTGCTCTTAATTTTCCATGTATAGTCAAATGTGGTTAATTTCTTGTCTCACATCCGGCCCACAGGGTGGGATCCATTATGTACAAAATGCTCAATATTTTCAATTCGTGACTACGGACTGATTATCATCCAAAGAAGTCGCTTTGTAATCCTTGAATTTCATTGGGTAGAATAACATGTGAAAAACATTTTAGATAGAATAATTGAATAATAATAAGTGATAAACTTTAGAGGACATTCGCACCATTCAATTTTTAAAGGTTAATAGGAGCCATGTTTTAATTTTGGCAGCTAAATTAGTTTGTGGTCTCCCACCTTCAGAAACAGTGCCACAAACGTCGATTTCCACGTTTAAAAAGAGCACCACATGTATTTTTTTAATTCAAGTTAGTGAGAAATTATTACCGGTTAAATATTTTTATTTTAATCATGATTTTTAATAAGAGCAATAAAAATTAAAACATTTAACTAAAACTTTTAAATATTTTAATTTTTTTAAAATGTAAAACACAATTAAAAAAATTAATTAAAATTTTAATATCGTTTATTAATATACTAATAAATATAATCATAAAAACATATTAAGTGGGGTATTTGATCCAAATGGTATGCTATAAGTGAGGGGGACCCAAATGGTAGCCTATATATTCATAGAACGTATTAAGTGGGGTATGCTTTACATGATTTCCTTAGCCGGTTGAATTACGAGGTAACGTTCCGACATATGTTGCAGTCGTACTCCTCCATTGATTTAGTATTTTTTTTTAAATTAATATCAAGAAAGCAAACCAATATTTTTTTTTTTTTTTTTGGGAGTACATGCGGTATAGGTCGATCTAATGAAATCATGATACAAGCTTCTTCTATCAAATGTGCAAGAGACTTCACGAAATATACTGGCTCTTTTAAATTGCAAAGTGCATTTTAACATAAACGTCCTTTTGCTAGTTGTTCATACTTATATTTAAAAGAGGGCCAATGATATTTATAGCGAGAGGTTTTACCTTGCCCCTATGAAAAATATGTACTGTTCATCTAAATTTTTACTATAATTTTCAATTTTTTCTTTCGTAATAGAGGGTTAATTTATCTTTAAAGTGCACTCGATTTTTAAAGATAATGTGCATTTCTAGACAATTCATACTCAAAAAAGTGGTGGTGTGACTATGTCAATTACCACCCAAATTAATAAGAATATGTTTAGTTGAAAAAATATCCCAACCATCATTATGTTTGGATGAATGGAGTGATTGTGAGCTTTTGCTCTATTTATGCCTTTAACATACCTAGCAACAAAATTGCTCTCTAGAACAAGATACATGTTGACTTGCCACCCATCCACTATATTTTATGGGGTGATTTTAATATGGTGGAGAATTGTAAGGACCGAAGTTGAGCAAAAGGTAGGCCCTTGAGCATAGATGAGTTTGGAGTGTGGCTCTCAAATAGAAACTACTTGAATATTTTTTATCCTTTGTTTTGCTTCCTTCCCCCCACAAACTCAACCAAATAAACTTGGTCCAACTATCAATCTGGAGAGAACCACAAAATGACTAGACTTTATCAATTTTATGTTGCTCGAGCTTTCTATAAGTCACCAATTCTTTCTATAGTTGTCTATCTTGTCATCTCCTCTCTCTCCAATCATCTCTTAATTCTCTTGAATTGCTTTCTTGCCCCTACATAGATCAACTTGTCCATCTCCCCTTCAAGCTCAATGTTTCTCACCTAGCATTTGAGGAATGCAAGAACCTTATAGCCCTTGCGTGACAATTGGAACCCCATCCTTTTGGTAAAGTGTGTTGGATAAAATAGTGGTAAGCAACTATAAAAGAACAAAGTTTCTAAGGCAGTATGGTCGGCAAGTTGCCAAGGCCAAATGCAAGAAGGTTCACCTCCTCACGTCTCAACTTCACCATGCCTACACTATCCTTGAGCACAATATTTATAACTTGGAATATCAATCTCATTATGATTAGAATGAAGAAGAGCTCCGTCAATTTGAAGTGGAAAAAGCTCAAGGTAACCAAATTCAATCTAGATTGAGTTGGATCAAACATGAGGATAAAGGCTCTAAGGTTTTCTTTAACTTTCTCAAGGGAAAGCAAAAATCTAAGAGCATTAGTACCATAAAGGATTCCTTAGGGACTCTTAAGGCCAATAACCATGAAATTATTAAATTCTTTCAAAGCCACTTCCAACATATCTTTACTACCGGTCCTTTAGATGATCTGCTCCCCATCCTTGAGGACTATGTTAAGGATCCTATCCTACAAAAAGTGCCCTCTAAAATTTGAGATAGACTTGACATTAACCTCACATTAGTATATTTGTGGTAGGTTATTTCTTGTACGAAAGATGGTAAATCCTTGGGTCCTGATGGTCTTCTTATGGAGTTCTGCAAGATCTTATGGCATTTGATTGATAATTTCGTGACATGTTTGAAGAGAGAGAAAAAGAAGAAAAACTATCATGATTTCGTGACATGTTGGAAGAGAGAGAAACAATAGGAAAAACTGTCACGATTTCGTGACATGTTGGAAGAGAGAGAAACACAAGTGGAAAAACTGTCGCGATTTCGCGACATGTTGGAAGAGAGAAAAACAAGTAGAAAAACTGTCGCGATTTCGCGACATGTTGGAAGAGAGAGAAACAAGTAGAAAAACTGTCACGATTTCGTGACATGTTGGAAAGAAAAAACACAAGTTGAAAAACTGTCGCGATTTCGCGACATGTTGGAAGGGAAAAAGACAAGTAGAAAAAGTGTCGCGATTTCGCGACATATTGCAAGAGAGTTTGTACGAAAGAAAAAGTGTCACGATTTCGTGACATATTGTAGGAGAGAGAGTCCAAAAGAAAAAGTGTCGCGATATCGCGACATGTCGGGTTTTCACGACCCGAAGGCAAGAAAAAGTGCTAAGGAGAAAAAGTGTCGCGATATCGCGACATGTCGGGTTTTCGCGACCCGAAGGCAAGAAAAAGTGCTAAGGAGAAAAAGTGTCGCGATATCGCGACATGTCGGGTTTTCGCGACCCGAAGGCAAGAAAAAGCGCTAAGGAGAAAAAGTGTCGCGATATCGCGACATGTCGGATTTTCGTGACCCGAAGGCAAGAAAAAGCGCTAAGGAGAAAAAGTGTCGCGATATCGCGACATGTCGGTTTTCGCGATCCGAAGGCGAAGAGAAAGAGTAGAGAGAAAAAGGTGTCACGATATCGCGACATGTGCATTTTGCCAAAGCAAAGAGAAAGAGAAGAGAGAAAAAGTGTCACGATATCGCGACATGTTATTTTCGTGCCATAAGCTAAGAAAAAGCACAAGGAGAAAAAGTGTCACGATATCACGACATGTTGTATTTTCGTGGGCCAAAGCAAAGAAAAAGCGTAAGGAGCAAAAGTGTCGCGATATCGCGACATGTTGTATTCTCGTGGGCCAAAGCTAAGAGAAAGCGTACGGAGGCGAAAGTGTCGCGATATCGCGACATGTTATGTTTTCACGGCAACAACAACAGAAGAGTTACAGGGGCAGTTGAAGCCGACGAAGACCGATGTAAGCCGATGAAGATTAGGGTTTGCAACCGACGAAGACTAGGGTTTGCAGCCGACTAAGATTAGGGTTACAACCGACTAAGATTAGAGTTTTTCATCATGAAAATGTTGTTATAAAAGCAGGGCTATTTGGAGAATTTGATGTGTATCGAAGTGTGCAAAATACGGTCATTGAGCACAGAGAGCAAGTCGTGTCGAATCTTTTGAAGTGTGGAATTTTGCTAAGAAAGCAGAGTGCGCAACAAGGAGAAGATGGGTTAAGAGTGTAAGTTGCAAGAAAAAGTAGAGTGCGTAGAGGAATCAAAGGTGACCAGTCAGGGTCTAGCAAAAGCAAAGGTATCTTATTATCAATCTTCTAGTTTCAGACTTGAAGTCCAAGTTGGTGCTTGGCATCAGGGGTTGGTGCTCCTTTCTGTTGGTGCAGAGAAATCAGGGGTTGGTGCTCCTTCCAGTGGGTGCTGGTAAAATTGTTTGTAAAGTTGTTGCTTTGCAAAGGCTGGATTTGGATGGTAGTCCAAGCAGTCATTTTTGAGGAGTAGCCACATTGGTGAACCTCATTAAATCTTGTGTTGTGTGATGCTCTGTTGCTATTCTTACTGTATCTATTTATAAGTTTTAATTGCTATTGTTTTAAGAGCTATAGATTCAAGATTAAAGAGCTACACTGATTCACCCCCCCTCTCAGTGCCATTATAAGACTAACAATTGGTATCAGAGCTAAGTCCCTGTACAAGCTTAACCAGCTAGGGTGATCTTGGAAGTAACACAATGGCAGGTGGTGAAGGCTTCTCATCAAACAAAGCACCACTGTTTGATGGATCTAACTATGCGTTCTAGAGAGTCAGGATGCAGACATATCTCTGTGCCTTGGGATACGACATCTGGAATTCAGTAGTTAGTGGATACACAATTCCCACCACTCCTCCAAAAGAAGCGGATGAAAAGAAACTGTTTGAGAATAATTCGAAAGCAAAGAATGCCATCTTGTGCGGATTAGCAGACAATGAACTAGTAAAGGTCATGAACTATAAATCGGCAAAAGAAATATGGGACAAACTGAAGAGTGTTCATGAAGGAGATGATAAGATCAAAGAAGCCAAGTTACAGACACATCGAGCTCAGTTCGAAGCATTGAAGATGAATGACGATGAAAACATTGAGGCATTCATGTTGAGAGTTAATGGAATCATCAATGCGATCAGAGGACTCGACGAGGATATCGATGACTCTTCTGTCGTGAAAAAGGTATTAAGATCTCTTCCTCAAAGGTTTGATTCCAAAGTCTCAACGATAGAAGAAGCTAAAAATCTAAATTTTTTTAGTATAGATGAAATGTATGGTTCTTTAACTGCATATGAGATGAGGATAGGAAGATCTAAACCCACTGACAGAGAAGCAGATTTCAAAGCCCTTAAAAATAAAAACACAAAACAAGAGTCCGAGGAAGAAGAGACATCAGATGAAATGGAAGCAAACTTTGTTAGAAAACTGAAAAAGGGGAAAGGAAAATACAGAGGGAAGCTTCCATTTAAATGCTTCAACTGTGGAGGCGTTGGGCATTTTGCGACTAAATGTCCACTGAAAGAGAAGAACAAAAATGATGAAGGATCCCACCAAGAAAGAAGTGACTAGAAGATGAAAACAAATTTCAGAAAAGGCAACTTCAAAAAGAAAAGTTTCATATCCAAGAATGTTAGTTCATCAGAAAACAGCTCCGATGAAGAGTCTGAAGAAGAAAGAGATGAAGCTCTTTTTATGGCATTTGAAGAAGTTAAATCAGAAAAAGGAGTGACCTCTGAAGTTTATGGTGAAAATCTCGAGGCTGAAGTAGACTTGGAGGGTGAGTTGATATCTACACTTGAAGAGTGGGAGATAGAAAAGAAAAAGAATAAGAAACTATCAAGAAAGCTTGAGGATACAAATGGAATCATAACCAGCTTAAAAGTACAGATAGAAGAATCTAAGAAAATCTCCGAAGATCTCGAAGTACAATTAACTATGAAAATAGATCTTTGCAACAAGTTAGAAGAAGAGATTGTTGGTTTAAGAATGCAACTAGAAGAGATGAATAAGAAAATCAGTTGTTATCACAAACGTGAAGAAAGTTCTATGAAGCTGGATAAGATCATAAATGACCAAAGACCTGCAGGCATCAAATTTGGTCTGGGTTTCATCGAAGGAGAATCATCAAGTGGATCAAAGGCCAGAAATATAGAATCCACAAAGAATGAAGCTAAGAGACAGGTTGATCAAGGAAAAATGTCTCATGCAAAAGAAAGCATCAATGCCAGGCACGAAAGGAAAACTGACAATGATGGATTCACCAATGTCTCACATCAAAGAAGAAGAAGACCTATGGCTCCTACGACAACATGGCAAAGACCATCTCCTAGGTTCAATTATCCTTTCTCTGGTTTCTGTTTTAAATGCAATGGCTATGGGCATAAAATCTCAGACTGCAAATATAATGTAAGACCAAGGAATTTCACCAGTAGAAATGTTTTTTCTCCTCTGATGAATTATACAGTAGAATGTTATAACTGTCATAATTTTGGGCATATTGCAAGAAACTCGTAGAAATACTTTTACATCAAATCAGTTTTAGGGAAGAAAATTTCAACCATACAGGATGAGTCAAAATAGAAAGCTTCCCGAAAATCATGCTCAAACTATTGATAAGGGAAAGGCAAAACAAGAGCCCAAAACTACTATCAAAAAGGTGTGGAAAGGAAAAGAGCGATTCGAAGGAAGAAAAGGAATCCTTAATCGTTCAAACTGCATTCAAAGCACAGAATAAATATGTACCATGGATACTAGATAGTGGATGCTCCAGTCATATGACAGGTGACAAACAAAAATTTGAAAAGTTACAGAAATATGAAGGAGGATCAATAAAATTTGGAAATAATGATGGAGCTAAGATAGTCGGCAAAGGCTCAGTCAAAATCAGTGATGGAAGGATTAAATCAGAAGAAGTCTTATTTGTGGATGGGTTGAAACATAATTTATTGAGTGTAAGTCAGATTTGTGATAAAGGTCATGAAGTAGTCTTTATGAAGCAGGGTTGTGAAGTCAGAAAAACAAACAGTGGAAAATTGATAGCAATAGGGTCAAGAACATCTGGTAACCTGTACACGCTCTCAGAGACTTCAAAAGGAACTTGCTTTATTGGACAGGAAGAAGAAAATTGGTTGTGGCACAAGAGACTCGGTCATATCAGTTTTGATAATCTTCTAAAGATCACCTCAAAAAGGGTAGTGAGAGATATCCCAACCATCAGCAAACCTGCAAATAGCATCTGTGCTTCATGTCAAAAAGGGAAGCAAACTAGAGTCTCATTCAAAACCAAAGAGTACTACACAAGCAAACCTCTGGAACTAATACACACTGATTTATGTGGTCCCATGAGAACACAAAGCATAAATGGTGACAAATATTTTATGTTGTGCATTGATGATTATTCTAGAATGACATGGATATTTTTCTTGAAACATAAATCAGAAGCCTTTGATATGTTCAAGATTTTCAAAAACCTAGTAGAGAATGAAACAGGAAAGAGGATCAAATGTCTAAGATCAGATAGAGGAGGAGAATTCATTTCAGAGGAGTTTTCAGAGTACTGTGAGAAGTTCGGTATTAAGAGACAGTTTTCAGCAACCAAGACACCTCAACAGAATGGAGTGGTAGAAAGAAAGAACAGGACAATGCAGGAAATGGCACGGACTATGCTAGCTGAAAGCAGAGTAGCAAATAGATTTTGGAAAGAAGCAGTCCACACTGCAGTGTATATCCAAAATAGATACATGCTGAGAACACATGAAAACAAAACTCCTTATGAGTTGTGGTTCAGAAAAAGGGCAACAACAAAGTATCTCAAAGTTTTTGGCAGCAAGTGCTACATCAAAAGAATTGAAGATAATCTTGGTAAGTTTGAAGATAGAGCAGATGAAGGTATTTTTGTCGGATATTCATCAAAAAGCAAAGCTTACAAATGCTACAACAAAAGGCTAAAGAAAATTGTGGACAGTGTCGATGTTAAATTTGATGAAGGTAGAGAACAAGTAATTAGCTATGAAACGAACTACCCTATTTATGAAGAGGTTATTGAAGGAGATGATGAAAACAAAGCGGAGAAGATACAGGAAATTGACTCAGATGATTTAAATTGTGATTCAAAAATGGAAGAGAATAAGAAATTCAAAACAGGTAGCTGGTAGAGAAATCATCCTAGAGAGCAAATCATTGGAGATCCCAAAGTTGGAGTTCAGACAAGAAGAAGAGCAATAAGTAACTACTCTCTACTATCCAACATTGAGCCCAAAAATATTGATGATGCAAGCAAAGATGAAAGTTGGATGAAGGCAATAAATGAAGAATTAGATCAGATAGAGAAAAACGACACTTGGGAGCTAGTACCTAGACCTGTAAATAAAAATATCATCGAAACCAAATGGATTTTTTGAAACAAATCGAATGAAGATGGACAGGTAGTCAGAAATAAAGCAAGATTAGTTTGTAAGGGCTATGCACAAGTTGAAGGCATCGACTTTGAGGAAACTTTTGCACCAGTAGCTAGACTAGAGGCAATCAAAATGTTTCTGGCTTTAGCAGTCTACAAGAATTTCAAAGTTTATCAAATGGATGTGAAATCAGCATTTTTAAATGGGAAACTTGAAGAAGAAGTTTACATTGAGCAACCAGATGGTTTCCAACTTGGTGATAATCCCAACCTTGTTTGCAGGTTGAAGAAAGCTTTATATGGCTTAAAACAGGCACCCCGAGCATGGTATGCAAGGCTAGACAACTATCTCACTCAACAAAGGTTCAAGAAAGGTATGGTGGATAGTAATCTATATGTCAAAATAGAAAATGGGCATCTTATTGTTCTTGTTGTCTATGTAGATGATATCATATTTGGCAAGCAAGAAAGATGAGTCATGCAAGGACTTAGCAAATAAGATGCAGAAAGAATTTGAAATGTCAATGATTGGAGAACTGTCATATTTCCTCGGATTGCAAGTTAACCAAAGTAGGAAGGGCATATTCATTTCTCAAGTTAAATATGTAAAAGAGATGCTAAAAAGGTTCACAATGGAGGACTGTAAGCCAGTTAGCACTCCCATGACGACAGGTTGTAAGTTGAGCAAGGATGACAAATCTCCACCTGTTGATCAAACCATGTACAGATCCATGATTGGAAGCTTATTGTACTTGACAGACTACCGCACTAGATATTTTATAGGCAAGTATGCATGGTAGCACGATTTCAAGCTAATCCTAAGGAGACTCATGTAACAACGGTGAAAAGGATTCTTCGGTATCTCAAGGGTACTATGGAATATGGATTATGGTATCCGAAAGGTAAAGACTTCACCCTTATTTCGTATTCAGATGCAGATTGGGCAGGATGTGTAGATGACAAAAAGAGTACTAGTGGAGGTGCATTCTATCTTGGAGACAGATTAGTCGCGTGGCACAGTAAGAAATAAGAGTCAGTTTCTTTATCGACCGTAGAAGCAGAATATATTGCAGCGACAACATGTTGTACATAGGTACTGTGGATGAAACAAACCTTGAAAGATCTTGGTATTAGCTTCAATGAGCCAATATTAGTTAAGTGTGATAACACCAGTGCCATCAACATCTCCAAGAATCCAGTTATGCATTCACGCACAAAGCACATTGCTATCAGATATCATTTTTTGAAGGAGAAAGTTGCAGAAGGTGAGGTTAAGTTGGATTTTGTTCCAACTACAGAAACAAGTAGCAGATATCTTCATGAAACCTTTGCCAAAGGAAGTTTTTGAGTACCTTCAAAATAAACCGGGAGTGGTCACTCTTCCCAAGAATTGACTAGCTACAGGGATCACATTCTCAGGGGGAGCATTTAAGTATTTGATTATCTTTGTGCTCATGTTCATGATTTTTGCTAAGTGTAATAAATTGTGTCTGAGAATGTTGTGCATGGACTCAGGGGGAGTCTGCAGTAGCCCTTTGGTATTATTGTCAAAGGGGGAGAAGAGTTACAGGAAATTGCACATGTGTTGCCAACAATTCCAAAGGGGGAGATTGTTGAGCAAGGTACAACAACAGTATTGTCATTGTTGTCAACACAGTCAAATAGATCTATTGATGCAGTGGATAGGAAGTTCAAAAGCTATTCAGATGCAGAAGACAGGAGTTCAAAGGTTATTCAGAGCATGTACAGTGATTTTCCAAGAAGACCGAAGTGGCCCACTTGCAAAAGTTCAAAGAAAAATACAAGTAAGAAAAGTGTCGCGATATCGCGACATATACAAAGTAAGAAAAATTGTCACGATTTCATGACATGTTTGAAGAGAGAAAAAAGGAGGAAAAACTGTCACGATTTTGCGACATGTTGGAAGAGAGAGAAATAATAGGAAAAACTATCGCGATTTCGTGACATGTTGGAAAGAAAAAAACAAGTGGAAAAATTATCGCGATTTCGCGACATGTTGGAAGAGAGAGAAATAGCAGGAAAAACTGTCACGATTTCGCGACATGTTGGAAAGAAAAAAACAAGTTGAAAAACTGTCACGATTTCGCGACATGTTGGAAGGGAAAAAGACAAGTAGAAAAAGTGTCACGATTTCACGACATATTGCAAGAGAGTTTGTATGGAAGAAAAAGTGTCACGATTTCATGACATATTGTAGGAGAGAGAGTCTGAAAGAAAAAGTGTCGCGATATCGTGACATGTCAGGTTTTCACGACCCGAAGGCAAGAAAAAGTGCTAAGGAGAAAAAGTGTCACGATATCGCGACATGTCGGGTTTTCACGACCCAAAGGCAAGAAAAAGTGCTAAGGAGAAAAAGTGTCATGATATCGTGACATGTTGGGTTTTCGTGATCCGAAGGCAAGAGAAAGCGTATGGAGAAAAAGTGTCGCGATATCGTGACATGTATCATTTTCGTGGTCCAAAGCTAAGAGAAAGAGGAAGAGAGAAAAAGGTGTCGTGATATCGTGACATGTTGTTTTGTGGCCAAAGCTAAGAAAAGAAAGAGAGAAAAAGGTGTCGCGATATCGCGACATGTATTTTCGTGGGCCAAAGCTAAGAAAAAGTGTAAGGAGAAAAAGTGTCACGATATCGCTACATGTTGTATTCTCGCGGGCCAAAGCTAAGAGAAAGCGTACGGAGGTGAAAGTGTCGCGATATCGCGACATGTTATGTTTTCATGGCAACAACAACAGAAGAGTTATAGGGGCAGTTGAAGCCGACGAAGACCGATGTAAGCCGACGAAGATTAGGGTTTGCAGTCGACGAAGACTAGGGTTTGCAATCGACTAAGATTAGGGTTACAACCGACTAAGATTAGAGTTTTTCATCATGAAAATGTTGTTATAAAAGCAGGGCTGTTTGGAGAATTTAGAGTGTATCGAAGTGTGCAAAATACGGTCACTGAGCACAGAGAGCAAGTCGTGTCGAATCTTTCGAAGTGTGGAATTTTGCTAAGAAAGCAGAGTGCGCAACAAGGAGAAGACGACTGCGAGGTGCAGTAGAGTGAAGAGTGCGCAACAAGGAGAAGACGATTGCGAGGTGCAGAGTGTGCGAAGTGCTTGCACAAAAAAAGCAGAGTGCATAGAGGAATCAAAGGTGACCAGTCAGGGTCTAGCAAAAGCAAAGGTATCTTATTATCAATCTTCTAGTTTCAGACTTGAAGTCCAAGTTGGTGCTTGGCATCAGGGGTTGGTGCTCCTTTCTGTTGGTGCAGAGAAATCAGGGGTTGGTGCTCCTTCCAGTGGGTGTTGGTAAAATTGTTTGTAAAGTTGTTGCTTTGCAAAGGCTGGATTTGGATGGTAGTCCAAGCAGTCATTTTTGAGGAGTAGCCACATTGGTGAACCTCGTTAAATCTTGTGTTGTGTGATGCTCTGTTGCTATTCTTATTGTATCTATTTATAAGTTTTAATTGCTGTTGTTTTAAGAGCTGTAGATTCAAGATTAAAGAGCTACACTGATTCAGCCCCCCCCCTCTCAGTGCCATTATAAGACTAACACCTTCAATACATTCCACATAATCAAAGGTCTCTATTTGATTAAATATCCTTCAATACATTCCACATAATCAAAGGTCTCCATTTGATTAAATATCCTTCAATACATTCCACATATTCAAAGGTATCCATTTGATTAAATATCCTTCAATACATTCCACATAATCAAAGGTCTCCATTTGATTAAATATCCTTCAATACATTCCACATAATCAAAGGTCTCTATTTGATTAAATTTCCTTCAATACATTCCACATAATCAAAGGTATCTATTTGATTAAATTTCCTTCAATACATTCCACATAATCAAAGGTATCTATTTGATTAAATATCCTTCAATACATTCCACATAATCAAAGGTATATATTTGATTAAATATCCTTCAATATATTCCACATAATCAAAGGTCTCTATTTAATTAAATATCCTTCAATATATTCCACATAATAAAAGGTCTCTATTTAATTAAATTTCCTTCAATATATTCCACATAATAAAAGGCTTCTATTTAATTAAATTTCATAGCAAACCTTTCCAAACAAATTTAACCAAAAGCTAATGCCCTTCATGGCAATGCTAAACAACCTCTAGTGTGCAATTATGGAATAACCAAACTGGAAGTTCAACAAGGCACAACAGGGTAAAGTCAGGTGCTTTCTAGATGTAGCCTTTCTTCAAACCCACGCATGGTTTTCCACAGATGGTGCTCCCAAGAGTGACGTCCCCCTCTTCCTTTGGACATGAAGTTCTAAGGCACACAACACTCTCAAATTATTTTAGCACTCTATAGACACACCTAACACTCTTGAACTCATAGCACTCTCAGAGCATTAACCGGGCTCTGGAAGGCACAACATCCTTCAGGCACTCACAACTTTCTAAAACACTAACAAAGTCTTTAAAAATATACAACACCTTCAAAGCTTACATAGGTGGTTTCTAAAAATCATAGTGCCTCAAAGCTTACACAGGTGGTTTCTAAAATACCAATAGGGTCTAAAAGCACAGAGATTTCAAAGCAACACAGGTGGTTTTCTAAAACACCAACAAGGTCTAAAAGCACAAAGCTTTCAAAGCAATGCAGGTGGTTTTATAAAACACCAACAGGGTCTAAAAGCATAGAGCTTTCAAAGCAACGTAGGTGGTTTTCTAAAACACCAATAGGATCTAAAAGCATAGAGGTTTCAAAGAAATGCTATAGGGAGTATAACAAAGCTTCAAACCATAATTTCACCATAATAATGCATGCAAAAAAAGTAGGTTAAAGCTTAAAACACTCCAACCTCAATACTGCTATAGAATGGGAATTGGTGGTATCTCGGATGCCTCTCATTTTCTTGCGGTGCGTTCCTCTACTTTTTCACATCCCTGGTCGATGTTTTCTCCCTTCTTGCTCCTTCATCCTCATGTTGTCCCCTCTATTGTTTCTCTTCCACCATTTATTTTTTTGGCTTCTCTAGCACCATACGTGCTTTCCTCTAGGTGGCCCATCTTGAACCTTGAACCCTTCCTCGAGCCCCCTCTTCCTTCAATTCTTCATCCCTTTATCTGGCGGTAAGGAATCCTTCTTTCGATAGTTTCCATATTTGGAAACTTAGCAGCCACCCTAGATTATCTTCATAGCTTACAAGCTATAAGGGAATGGGATATTTATATATTTTATATTATCTTTTTTTTTTTTAAAGAAGAATGGTATTCTTTTAAACATATATCATTTATGTGATAATTATCACCATTAAAATATACTTCTTTTATTTTCACAATTTCATAATTGCTCTTTCTTTAAAATAAAAGACATCTATATATATATATATATATATTTATTTATTTATTTATTTTAATTAATTAAAGTCTTTCAATGACTTCTCCATTATCATTAAAATGAACACCTTTAATTAATTTAAAGAAAACTCTCATCTATAAAATAAAATGAAGTTTACTAATGAGCTTAATTAAATCAATCATTATTTAATCAAACTTCATTAATCCTTTTTGAATGAATCTTCATTTAACATACAAATTTAATATGCTTTTCTTCATAAAAATGATGCTCTATCTTTACTTTAACAAGACAGTTAGTTTTATGCATCCACATACATTTGGTAGTTGTTTTCCTATAGAAGTTCCAACATTATGCTACTCCAACCATGATGCAATAGAGAGAAAATAAATTTATAAAGTAACAAAGAGGGAATATTTTCATTGACCCAGTCACCTATCTTAGCAAGATATTTTATGATAGCTACTAGGCTATCAACTAAGGCTCAAGGCGATTAGTCATCTATGATTATCCCTTATGACAATGCATGCCTATATGAAGATATCTATCCATGTGACCTCTGAGTACCTTAATCATCATTTCCCCTGATCTTAGGTACCCTCATTTCTAGTGGATGCTTCTGGCTTCTCCACCTATGATTGTACCTGATCCTCCACACTTGGTAATATGTTAGCGATAACATGCCCTTATAAATCAACTAAACATCATATAGTTGGTTCAATTGTTCAAACTAAGTATCACCACACCATAGGTTAATACATTGTTCCTTTGTGCCATAAAGTCAACTAGGGAAGATCATGACATTAATTCCCTTCTTTAATGCTTGACTACGTGCCTTATGTTCTCTCGCTCTTAACTTAGACTTGGGTGTTTTAATAGATGTCGTCCCTTCTTGATGTTTTGGTCGTGTGGTGCATACATTGCTTGGATGAATGCTAGTTACATTCTTGATGAGTGCTCTTATCCTCCTTGCAATAAATATCATTCCTTCTAGATTTCAAATTATTATTTCAATGCTCACGATGGGCGTTACTTTGTCATGGGTTATCCCTTCTTGTGCAGGTGTTAGAACAGATATGAGGCACCTAATTTTTTTTTTCCAAGTGATGAAAGATGCCTTGTCTCTAATTACAAGTGGTTCTTCTTTCCCTTGCATGTAATGAGACCTTCAGTGTCTTTTATTTTCTAACTACTTCTTACGAATGAATGCACTATAAGTCTTGTCTTCAATGCTTTATTTCTAAGTGAATGGTGATTCTATGATGTTGGCTCCAACTATGTTGGTTCTATGGTGCTCCTACACTACCCTCTGTGGTGATGATTTTACTCT
The DNA here is from genome assembly GCA_028583015.1 of Wollemia nobilis. Lineage (NCBI taxonomy): Eukaryota > Viridiplantae > Streptophyta > Pinopsida > Araucariales > Araucariaceae > Wollemia > Wollemia nobilis. The sequence goes on along the minus strand of JAQPPZ010016847.1, from coordinate 4,631,485 downwards.
AGCAATGCTAGTTCTATGGCACTTCAGTGTTACCTTCTTAGGTGATGATTATTCTTAACTGGTAGTTTGTCTATTGCTTGGATGATACACCCTGGTTTTCACCTTGTCACTTGCTTCTTAATGCTTGTAATTTTCTATCCTTAGCACTTATCATTATTCCATCAGTATGCAATGGATGATAACCTTCTTCGTAGACCCTTTGTGCTATATTTTATGTAAATATGCAATAAATAATTGTCTCCTTACGTAGGTCTTTATGTTGTAGGTTACTACTATTGTAGGCAATGTATTCAGTGATGGATATGGTGTTTTTAAACACCTTAAAACTTGGCTAATGTGAGCCCTTTGTTGGCTCTCTTCCCTTGCTATAAGTTTTATCTACAAACTTGATAATTTGGCCACTTTGTAGATGTTTTTTTCTAGATTTTGCAGTGTCTTTTAGACACTCTAGCTTTACCCTCTTTTGATATAGAGGACAAGAATATTATGGTGCAAGAATATAATGCAAGTAAATTTACAATAGTTAGAATATAATACCATAAATTTGCACCTATATTTTGAGATATTTAAGTCTCCTTTTGAAAGCTTTATCTCTTCTTGGATATGATAACTCCTTTGCTCTACATCTTGAGAGCAAATAATGATATAATGTTTCCCTCCTTACTAGAAAACTTACTCCTCTATATCCTTTCCTTGGTTAACTTAGCAATAATGAATCCAAGATTTTAATCATGCAACTAAAATGCCCTTTTGTATGGCTTAACTTTGCACTAATTTGCATCCTTCACTTAAATACTTAGTGCACCTTTAATAAATTTTATGATGTAATAGGAATATCCTCTTATTTCTCCTATAAATGAACTCTTAATCTATGCAACCTTCACTTAAGAGTAATGCCTTCTTATTTTTTTAGTAAAATATAGGATTCTGATATTTTTATTTCTTTCAAAATATATCTAACTCCTATTTTTTATGTGCAGGCATTATCCTTATAAGAAACTATCTTCTGCACTCCCTTGAAGACTTAAATATGTAACCTTATCCTTGTAAATTTTAAAATATAACATGGTGCTTAACAAAAATTTGTAATGAACCAAATAAGTAATGTTCAAGTAATGAACTTTTTGCACCAAATTTGCTTACCTCAATGACCTCTGTAAATGATGGAAATATTGGTGATTAGAATCACTTAAATGCTGCCTTGTAATTGATGAAATTGCAGCTCTTCCTTGCTATTTGAAATAAATCTTTAGCTCACACATTTTAAGATTTGAAACCCTCTAACTTGCGACCCTGAAACTATATTTTGGTGGCTTTAATTTCTCAATGCTTCCTAAAATTCTATAAATTAGCAGCTAGTAATGCTGCCCAAATTGCTGCCTTTTTGCAGTCAATTTCTTATTTTAAATGTTATCCTTGAATCTCTCAAATTGTGTAGGAAACTCCTCCAAATCACAATTGATATTTATCTCCTAGAGACATTCAATTTTTTGCTGTAAAATTCAGCAATCTCCTATCTTTGAAATAACCTTCAAGCCTTCAATAGAAATCCCCAAATATCTTATATTTGGTGGTTTCTCTATCTCCTTTCTCCTTCAACCTCCTTTTTGAATTCTAATTTCAATATTAGATTATTGTTGGCCTTCTTCTCAATATTATGACTGTATTGAGGTCTTCACTATTCTCCCTCAAAATTTGGCAATCTCCCTACCAATTTTTTCTCCTTTTGGGCTTGTTGTTGGATGGCAAAAATTGTCTCAAATTCTCTTCTATCAAGAACTCCTCCTTGCTAGTAAATGAGTTCTCCTCGAAACTCTTTCAATGGTCTTATTTTAAATCTATTTCAATGGCCTAATAAGGATTTCTTAGCCTTCTCATTCTTTCTCCTTAAGAAATCTTATCTAGGTTCTTCAATATTATAACTTCTCTGGTCTTCTTAATGAGACCTTTTCTTCAATATTCAACTATGGAAGTTTCAGAATGAGATATCCCTCTTGGATATTTGAAATTTTTTTCTTTTGAAATCTAGAATAGGACTTTTACTAGTCCTTCTCTATCTTCAATCTTGCAAGACTAGAAGTTCTTCAATGGGACCTCTTGTGGGTCTTTTCAGCTTCTTAGGTTGATTTTTCTTCCTCCTTTAATCTATAATATGTAGTATTCAATATTAAATGGAGATCACCGATATCCAATCTTATCCTAGACTCTTATCTAAAGTCTCTCCTTTCTTCAATCTATAATAAAACTTCTTTGACATTTTCTTTCTTCTACAATTTGCAAGTATACAATCTGGTAATGGAACCTTTTGCTAGGCCTCCAAGTCTTCAATATTCTATTTGTTTCTTCATCTACTAGATTGATTCCAAATAAGATATTCTTCCTAGCTCTTTGTAGGAAGATTCCTAAATTTCTTTGAATCTCCTTTTCCTATAACTAATATTAGAAACTGTAATGGAAGAAACTATAAATATAGAGATAGTCAATCTTCACTAGTTGATTTGTCAATCTAGTGGAATCAATGTTGAGTCCTAGTCTTCACAAATTTTTCTACAACTCTACGAAAAGACTTGAGCCAAATATAGTTTCAAACTTTTTGAAAAGGATATTTTTTGATCTCCTTTCAATCTCTCTTGTGGCTCTCTCTATTTCCTATTGATCTACTATGTGCTCTGATACCACTATTATCTTTTATATTAAAGGAAATTCAACCACAAGATGTGAAATAAGTAATCTATGATAAGTATATGATAATGGTACTATAATATGTAGAAAAATAATGAGATAAAATTTTGCAATAACTTAGTAATATGCCATTAATGAAAACTCACAAAAATAGTACAATGCAATATAATGGAGGACTTTGGGAGGGCTACGAAGATGGTGAAAGTGTTGAAAACCTAGTTGAGCACTGCAAGGGAGAAGGGACATTCCAAAAAAACATGCTCAATAGACTCACAAACATTTTTACATAGGATGCACCAATTGGGGATGAGAAGCTTTCTGTTTATCAGATTGTCAGTGGTGAGGATTCTGTTTTGGATGGCCAACTAGCAGAAGAATTTAACCTTGGGAATGATCTTGGGAACCCATACCAGATTAGAGGAGTCACGGCCATCACTGGGAGCTTCTTGGCTGTAGTAGGCAGATTTGACAATGAACTGCCCAGAATCTTCAAGGTTCCAAACCATGGAGTCTTCTTTGTGAGAGTCGGGGATTGTGCAGCTCCTCAGTAAGTTTTGAAGCCGCCTAAGAGCCTCGGTGATAGGTCTAGGCCCATTCAGAGCCAGTTGTTTCCATTCAGGTCTTGTGGTACCTGGGTTAATGAAATGACACACCTTATCTCCAAAGGTAGCTTCGATCACTACCTTGAGCATAGCAAGATGAGGATCTTGACTGAGAGGTTTGTCACAAATCCAAGGGTCGTCCCAGAAATGAATGGTCAATCCATTTCCAAGACACCACGTTAAACCTTCCATGATGATCTTCCTTGTTTTAGTGACACCATTCCAGAAATGAGATCCACCAGGAAGGTTGTGCTCTCCAATAAAGGGAACTTGATGAAGGTACTTGGCTTTGATGATGTCAATCCGGGTGGCTTTTTCGTTGATGGTAAGTCTTCGGATCGCTTGGCAATGAGAGCCATGTTCATCCGCTTGATGTCCCTGAAGCTGAGACCTCCATCCTTTTTCTTGGAACAAACCTTGTCCCAGGCAACAAGGGAAAATTTGTTCTTGTTTTCGTTTCCCGCCCAAAGGAATTTGCATTGAATTTGCTCAATTCTTTGGCCGATGGAAGTTGGAGCTTTGAAGATAGATAAGAAAAAAATACGAATACTTTGCAGGCAAGCCTGGACCAGAGTGGCTTTGGCTGCCTAACTGAGCATTGAACTTTTCTAGCCTGCAAGTTTCTTTTTGAGACGATCTAGAACAGGGTTCCACATAGTCGAGACTAATTTGCCATGGAAAAGCGATAATCTGAGATAAGTAGTTGGAAGGCTCCCAATGATACACCCAAGGATATCAGTAATCCTGTTTTTCCTGTGGATGGGAGTATTGAGGAAGTATAGCTTGCTTTTGCGATAATTGACTTTCTGGCCAGTCGCCTCTTCATAAGAGTCAAGGATGCTCTTAATGATTTTTGCTTCGGGGATAGAAGCATGAGAGGAAAGGATAGTATCATCCACAAAATGTTGATGGGAAATGGCCTTGGTAGTTGAGGCAGGTTTGATCCCAGAGACGAGTCCACTGTTGCAGGCAGCAGTAAGGGTTCTTCCAAGAGTTTTGTCCAAAATGATGAAGAGGAAGGGTGACAGGGGGTACCCTTGGCGAATGCCTTTAAATTTTTTTCATTCCCCTCCTTTTTCAACAGTGGCCCTGCATTCCATTCCCCTCCTTTTTCAACAGTGGCCCCGGCCTTTCAAAAGCAGTCAACTCAAATTCATGTGGCAAGCTTGCCTTCACATTTTCCTATGGCAGATTTGGCTTGAGAGAAATGCTAGAATTTTTCAAAACCTTGTCAAGGATAAGAAGATTGTTGTTGCCAAAATATTGGCCCTTGCTGTGGAGAATGCCTCTCTCGTCTCATCGTCCAAACCCCCCCTCCTGGACTTGAATTGGATCTAGCAAATCATTTCAATCTTCTCAAATTTTTTGCCACACCCCGCACTTCTGTTGACAGGTCTGTTATCAAGTGGGTCTTACCTCCTTCTGGGTGGCACAAGCTTCACTTCGATGGCGCAGCCAAAGGCAACCCTGGAGCGGCTGGCGGAGGTGGAATTCTCAAAAATCATAGAGGAGAAATAATTTTTGCCTTTGCTCAGAACTTAGGAATTCAGTCTAACAATATGGCCGAGGCTCGGGCCTTGCTCCAAAGCTTGATTCTCTTGGAAGGCTTGACTATCAATAAACTCATCATAGAAGGAGACTCATTGCATTGCATCAACTGGCTCAAGGGAACCTCTGTGCCTCCCTGGGACCTTGTTTCCATCTTTGATGAATGCAAGACACTAATTGGTGTTTATCTAGAATTAATCATTCAACATCAATACCGGGAAGGAAACAAAGCTGCGGACTGGCTTGCTAATAAGGGAGTTGATGCAGCAGTCATTCAGGTTTGGAGAGATTCCTTCCCAATCGGCCTTAGGGATGTTTCTTCAAGTTCCAATGTTTGCACAATGTGAGTGGGTTACTGGTCTTCGGGTTTTTCGGCTACGTTTTGGCATCTTGGAGCGGTTTCATGTCATTTTTCTAAGTTGGTTGCAAAATCTCAGCTTGCCGCGTTATCACAAAATTTCCTTTTTGCTCAGGCCACGAGGTTGCTTCTTGTCGCGATATCGTGACACTTTTCTCTCCCTCTGGTGCGGTCTTCCAACTTGTCACGATATCGTGACACTTTTTCTCTCCGGGTGCTTTTTTGCAAACTTGTCGTGATATCGCGACACCTTTTCCCTTCGGGTGCTTTTTCGCAAACTTGTCGCGATATCGCGACACTTTTGGCCTTCAGGCATGGTCTTGCTTTTTGTCACGATTTCGTGACACCTTTTCTCTCTCCAACGGTGGTCTTCCATTCGGTCACGATATCACGACAAGTTTTCTCTCCAATGGCGGTCTTCCATTCTATCGCGATATCGTGACACTTTTTCTCTCCGGGTGCCTTTGCGCAAACTTGTCGTGATATCGCGACACTTTTTCTCTCTGGGTGCCTTTGCGCAAACTTGTCATGATATCGCGACATTTTTTTCTCTTCAAATGTGGTCTTCATTTTTGTCATGATATCGTGACGCCTTTTCTCTCTCCAACGGTGGTCTTCCAGGCTGTCGCGATATCGCGACCTTTTTTCTCTCCAATGGCGGACTTCCTTTTTTGTCGTGATATCACGACATTTTTTCTCTCCAACAGCGGTCTTCCTTTTTGTCGTGATTTCGCGACACCCTTTCTTCTTGGCAGCTGGCTTCCACTTTCGTCGTGATTTCGGGGTTCATTTTCTATTTCGACTGCGGTCTTCATTCTTGTCACGATTTCGTGACACCTTTTCTCTTTGGCAGCGTTCTCACTTCTTGTAGCGATTTCGCGACTCCTTTTTCTTGTCATGATTTTGTGACTCTTCTTCTCGACCGGCTCCAACCTTGCAACTTGTCGCGATATCGCGACACTTTGCAACATGTTGCGATATCGCGACACTTTGCAACATGTTGCGATATCGCGACACTTTGCAACATGTCGCGATATCACAAATTCTTCCCTTCTTCGGCTCCGATGGCGATTCTTGTCATGATTTCGTGACTTCTTTTCTTCCTGTGGCTTCAACGATGCATCTTGTCACGATTTCGTGACATCACCATTTTGGTCGCGATTTCGTGACACCTTCCCTAGTGTGGAGGTTTGCCAGCATTCTATTCCTTTCTTCTTGGACCACCTCGGTCGATATGGATTTATTGTAATCTCTCTTGTACAAGGTTCAGGGACCTTTCAAAACCCTTTCTACCAATCAAAAAAAAAATATAATGGAGGACTTGAAATCTCCAAAAATTTTAATGAAGAACTACATTGTACCTACTCACTACTATAATAACATTGTCTCTCTCTCTCTATAACTATCACTATCTATCCTCACACTCTCACTACCTTAAAGGCATATATATAAGAAGATATGTGCCTTGGACTTTACTCTACCCATGAATCTTCATCTATCCTATATTGTGGCTCATGTACATGTGGACTACATGCATATTTACATCATTGTAAATTCTAATACTTGTGCATTTATTACATTGCATGAAGTAACTCAAACTTTACTCTAAAGTAAACTCCTACTCTAGTTATGTACCCAAGGTGGTACATCGACATGTACCTAATAATGTAATATACTCTAATGGTCATGTAAGTGAGTTGTCATGCTAGTAAGTGTGGAGTTATGATTTATGTAAGAGTTTGTCATTTAGTATATGCAATCATTAGAGTATTTGTCCTTATGTGGATATGTGGATTCAATAAGGAATTTATTATTATATGATATTTTCCTATGAGAAATATGAAGTGTTATATCTCCTGTGTGTTTGAGGAGATGAAACGATTTTGTAAGTTCAAGAGTCTTGAGAATGTGAAAAGTCTCATATCCATGTGTGTATATATTTAAAAAATAAAAGAAGAAATTTTTTAAAATATTAATTTTGGAGTAATAAGGTTTTCAAAAACAAATGGAATTAATTTATTAAAGGTAAAGGTAGATTTGAAGAAAGCATAAAAATTTAGCAAAATTAATTTATGGAAAATACAAAGATTTTTCTTTCATAATCTCAACTACTAAAAGGACCTAACTTTACCCCATGGAAAAATAAGATGAAATCAATACTTATTGTTGAGAAAATTTGGGAAGTAGTAAATGGAGAGAAAACCATTCTAGAAGATACAATTGGAAGATAGATATTTAAAGATAAATATGCAAAGGCTCTTATGCTAATAACATTTGGTATATCGGATGAGATTTAAGCACACATAAGTGAGGTTGAAACTTAAAAAAATGCTTGGAATAAATTATGGACAATATTTAATGGAAAAAGTAAAGTCACTATTTTACACTTGCAATCACAAGTATATTCATTAAAAGTTCATGATGGATAAAACTTAGAATATTTTCTTTGAAGGATTACAAAATTGAAATCTAAGCTAAAAACTATGGGAGAGAAAGTGTAATATAATTTTTGTGTTCAAGTTACACTAAGAGCACTTCCAAAAATATTTAAGACATTAGTCACCTCTCTTCAAGTGCTAAATAGAAGTGTATCCTTTGATTAATTGGTCAACATACTTTAGGAATATGAAATAGAAAACCAATATAGAGATGAAATGACAAACAATGCTTTTATTTCAACAAAAAAAACTGCCAAATAATACTACCTCATCATCACAACAATAACCTAAATGGAAAAGAATATATTGTCACATATGTAACAAAGAAGGTCATAACACCAATTATTGTAAATATAATTATCTAAATCAATGGAATCAAATGCATAGACCCTTCCAAAGATATCAACAGATGCAATATTAGCCTAATCAGTAGCGATACACATCAACACAATAATGATACTCAAAATGGAAAAATCAAAGAGGAAATATGGTCCAAGAAGTACAAAAAATAAAGAACAACAATGGGGAATAAAATGAAATAATTCATAAGACCCTCATGAGAAAAATTAAAGATCTATCCAAGAAAATGAATGTCTTATTAATATAGACTGTATGTATCAAATTGAGAGGAAAAATTATAGATCTATCCAAGAAAATGAATTTATTATTAATATAGAGTGTATGGATCAAATTGAGAAGAAATATGACAAATATAGTAATGATACATGCCACTAAAAAACTCTCAATAGTAATTCAAGAAGAATTGATAATATTGTTGGCAATTTTGGGTTTGAGATCCTAGCTTCTTGTCTATGAGTTGTCATTGATGTCAAAAGGAAATGGCATTAATGTTAAGAGGATGTGTTGGGTTCAAAGGTGGAAGATTCCAAGAGAATATTTTTAAGAGAATCCGGAGAGATTCCTTGGCAAGGGTTTTTCATTAAAACCAAACCGGTTTTTATTAAAACCAAGTTGGATAGGGTTTTTATTAAAACCAAGTTAAATGGTTTTTATTAAAACCAATGGAGGTTCTCTTTATTATTTATTTAATTATTATTTAAAACCCTTCAAGGTTTTAATTATTTAATTAATTAAGGGAGAAATTATTTTTAATTTATTAAAAATACTTTAAGGGTTTTTAAACCCTTTTTGAAAAGACTTTTGATTAATTTCGAAATGGTCTTTATTTCCGTCGATGTCAAGGTGTCTTCAAAGAGACTATTTATTCTCCAACTCCTAAGGTTGGAAGGCAAATTAATTTGAAATTCCCCGAATGCAATTTGCGGTGTTTGTGCTCTGTATTCGCTATGATCAAAAGAAGACTTAGAAGCACGTGCGGTTGAAAAGTCTTCGAGAGTTTTTTTCGAGGGTGAAGTGGAGGGAAGTTCACTTATGAACTTCGTAGCCCACATGGGCTAGTGGCAGCGAAGGCTGCTGTTGGGCGCTGCATTGGCTAAGGTCACCGTTTCGAGTCTTGTGGGGGTTCTTTGCTAGAGTAACACATTTTTATTAAAATGTCTTTATGCCACAAAATTCAGAGTTTCTTGGACAATGATTTATAAGGTGTGATTAAATTTTATGAGATTTGGATTTTGTGATTAGCATTGAATAAAAGCTTAGGAGAAATAAGGGCATATTTCTTTGGATGTATTTTTAATATTATTCTTTGCTATGCTAAAATTAAAAATGGAGGTATAAGGTGTGAGTCTATGATTGTTGATTTATTGGCATGTTATGGTGGTTGTGTTTAAAAAAGTGGAGCTAAAAGGTGTAATAAAGGAAGTTTATAATATTGCTCATTTATTTTTATTCTAACCCTAACTTGGTTGGAAGTTTGAGAGTTGTGTGTGGTGATAGCTTGAAGGTTCAATTATCTTCTACTCCAATAAGGTATGGGAACATTCTTCTTGAGTATGATTGGTGTATGTTTTTTGAAATAAGGTTGGAGTGAAAAGGTATTCTACTAGGTATCTTTTGGCTAGGTGTAAATCCTATTTTTTGGTTTGTTGAAGACTACTTATGCATTGTTATCCTTAAGGAGAGTTTTTGGTGAATGCATAATTTCTGGTTTGAGATAGTGGAAGCTTTGTGGACTAGGGTTTATATTTGTGAGTCTAGCTACTTGCATTGAGTTGGTGGAACCCTTGGTTGGCTGTTTTGAGTTTTATGGTTGAGTTGCTTCCATAGAGGTTTGATCAAGTTATTTCTTTACTTGATTCATGATATTGGGCTTACTCCATTGAGTTGATTTGAGCAAGTTATTCTTTGCATTTGGTGATATTGTGTTGGTGGCTATTTTGTTCAAATATTTTTGGAGGGAAAAGGATTTCTACTTGTTTCCTTTTCTTGTGATGATTGGTTGAATGCTTCAAGGTTGATGTTGAGTTGAATGGTGTTGGTTGACTAAACCTTGTTTGATGAGCATTGTTTTTGAAACCCTAATTGATGGTGAAAAGAACATGAGTATCATTGTTATGTGATTCTTTGCATAGTTGGAAATTGTTGGGGTTTCATGTTCTTGAAAGAAAACATTCTATCCTATCCATTTCAGATATTGAGTTGAGTTTTCAGATTTGAGATTGAGATTGAGCTGAGTTGATTTGAGTTGAGTTTTGAGATTGGGATTTGAGTATAGAACATATTGAGTCTCTAACAATTCTCTTTATGCTTCTATGAGTTTGACAAATCACATTGGGTCTCTAACAATTCACTTTGTGATTTCCTACTAAGAAAGTTTTTCTTGGTGAGCTTACTGAGTTTTTGGACAGGTTCCAATGGGGACTTGTGAGCAGTTTTTGGATAGGTTCTAGTGGGGACTTGTGAGCAGTTTTTGGACAGGTTCCAGTGGGGAATTGTGAGCTTTTTTTGGACAGGTTTCGATGGGGACTTGTGAGCAATTTTTTGACAGGTTCTAGTGGGGACTTGTGAGCATATTTGGACAGGTCCTAGTAGAGGACTTGTGAGATGAGTTTGATAGTTCTATCAGAGAACTTGAGGACAAAGGTGCATTGGTTCTATGAGAAGAACTTGAGGACAAATTTGGCAAGTCTTTGAGAAGACTTGTATGTAGAGGGCTGATTTGTTCAAGAGTTGGATAGATGTGACAGACAGAGGCAGACTTGTACTAGACCGATTGACTGTGTTTGGTATAGGTTGTTGAGCTGCTGTGGACGTGATCATAGAAGGTAGAGGTCTCTTAGGCTAAGCATTGAGGACAGGAGGTCTTCGATGGAAAGGAGTTCCATGTGCTAGCAAGAGGTAGAGGCAGTTGATATTCTAAGGGATCATTTCCAGATCAGAGGGGAAGGTATCTCCTTTGAGCAGAGGCTCATAAATTATGATTGGGGGAAGGTATCTCCTTTGGGCCGAGGCTCATAAACATTGTAATTGGGAAGGATTCGCAAAGAACTTTGAGATAAATTTTAGAGAAAAGTTTTGTGGACGTAGCCCAGCCATTCTGGGTGAACCACATTAAAATTGGTGTCACTTTGTGGATGATATTATGCATTGCTTTGATATTGCTTTGGGTATATTGCTTTACTATTTTGAAGTATAATGGAAAAATTAAAAAGAGGTCTTATACTATTCACCCCCCTCCTCTCAGTATAAGCTTGTGTTCTTCAATTGGTATTAGAGCAGGTGCCTTCGAAAAGTTTAACAGCTTGAAGGAAAAGCTAGTAAAGAACACAATGGATTATTCAAGTGGCAATGCAACACCTATTCTTGATGAGTCAGATTTTGGTCTTTGGAGTGCAAGGATGAAGGTTCATCTAATGGCACTTGGAAATGAGGTTTGGGAAGTGATTGAAGATGAGTACACTATTCCTGAACATGGTCTTAATACTAAAGAAGAAAGGCTCCTACATCATAGCAATTCAAAAGCAATGAATGCAATCTTGAAAGGATTACAAAAAGCAGATCTCACCAAAGTGATTCACTGCAACATAGCTAGTGAAATATGGAAACAGTTGAAGGTGGTTCATACAGGTGATACAAATGTCAGAAAGGCCAAGTTGAGACGCTTCAAAGGTATGTTTGAACAACTCAAGATGAATGATGATCAAAAGATTAGTGACTACATGCTTCGTATGGATGAGGTTGTTAACTCCATGAAAGACTTAGGTCTTGAGCTTGCTGAAAATGATGTTTGTGATAAGATTTTAAGATCTCTTCCTAATAGATTTAGTGAAAATATTTTTGCTATTGAGGAAGCTAAAGATTTGGATAAGTTGAAAAAGGATGAGCTCCATAGTATACTTGCAGCATTTGAGTTGAGAACTCAAGTGAAGGTTGATGTCAAGAAAGAGGCGTCTTTCAAGGCTACCAAGAATTCCAAGGGTAAACAACTTCAAGATAGTGATGAGTCTTCTAGTGATGAAGAGGCATATTACAGCAAGAAAGGCAAGTTCTCTAGAAAGCACAAAAGTATGAAAAATATAAGATGTTTCAATTGTGAAAATTTTGGCCATTATGCTACCGATTGTCATTGTTCCCAAGAATGAAAGTGATGAAGATAAACAGGATTCTAAGAGCAAGGATTCTGAAAAGCACAAGCATCATAGGAAAAACAAAGATGAACACAACAATCAAGGCAAGAGATATTCTCACAAGCACAAGAAGAGTTTCTACCTAGACAAAGCAAGTAAGTGTTCTAGTAGTGATAGTGAAAGTTCTTCAAGTGATAATGAAAATGAGATGTTGTTCATATCATAAAAGGAGGAAGAACCGAAAAATAGATTCATTATCATGAAATGTCTTAGATGTGGAAACTTTGGTCACCTTGAGGATGATTGCACAAATAATGATTTGGTTTCTAGTATGTATGAGGATGCTTCATAAAACTATAAGGAAGATGCATGTATGGTTTTTGAAAAGGGTAGCACCTCTAGTGATAAGAAATCTGAAAAAGGCTTTGATGATTCAAAAAACAAACAAATAGAGGAAGATATAGAAGAAGGTGAAGTAGATCTTGAAGGTGAACTTATTAGTGCTCTTAGTTCTTTGAAAAAGGAAAGAAAGAAGAATGCTAGACTCAAGGATAAGTTAGATGAATGTTGTATGGAGAGAGATGATCTTATAGAAAGTCTTGACTTCTCTATGGCTAAGACACAAGAACTCAAGGATGAGTTAGAGTCTAAGGTTCTTGAGTATAGTGAGTTAGAACAAAAAATGGCTTCTTTGAAAGAGAAAACTAAAGAGTACAAGGATAAGCTTTACAGGTTTCAAGATAGCTCCAAAAAGGTTAAGTCTCTCATCAAAGGTCAAAGAAAGACAACAGATAAAATAGGTCTTGGTTTTGGTAAGAAACATAAGGAACAAGTTGGGGAATCTAGTAAGAGATTCCAAAAAGAAGAGAGTTCTGATGAGGAAAGTATTTTAGAAAAAGAGTCCTTGAGTGATAGATGCACATAATCAGAAAACAGGAAACAAAAAAAGGGGAGAAAGTTTACAGGACCTAGGAAGTCAAATCCAAGAAAGTTTAATGGCAGATGTTTTGCTTGTCACAGGTTTGGTCACATGGCTTCACATTGCATGGCTCAAGTGAAGGAGGTAAATGACAGTTTCAGAAGTGCTAGTTACTTTCAAGGGTATTGCTACTCTTGTCAATAGTTTGGGCACAAGGCAGTTTATTGCAAGGAAAATAACAAGAATAGGTTTGGTCAAAATAGGTTTGGCCAGAACAGGTTTGGTCAGAACAAGTTTGGTCAGAACAGGTTTGGCCAAAACAGGTTTGGTCAAAATAGGTTTGGTCAAAATTGGTGGATTCAAATATCAGGTTTACCTCAGAGAAACAACATCGTCAAGTGTTTCAAGTGCAACAATGAAGGTCACACAATCAGACAATGTAGAGCTGAAATTCCAGAATACAGGAATAGGAACAGTGGCATGATTAGGTCCAAGGATCAAGGCATGGAAAAGAACAGGGATGAGAACAAGAACAAGAACAGTGATAGGAACAGGAATACAGACAAAGAGTTCAAGAGAAGGCCTAGCAAGGCAGCTATAGACACTGATGATGATCAGTGCCTAATGGGAGTTTTACTCCCACCCCAGAATTAAACACCTCAACAGGAGGTGGGGGAGGGACTAAGCTAAGAGGTTCATTCTTAGTCTCGAGCCCCAAAGGTGACCCTTTGCCATTGATGACAAAGGGGGAGAGTCTCAAGATAGGGGGAGCTGTTTATGTTGAGTTTCTATGTTGTTGAGAAGCATGGTTTGCCATCAATGACAAAGGGGGAGATTATTGGCAATTTTGGGTTTGAGATCCTAGCTTCTTGTCTATGAGTTGTCATTGATGTCAAAAGGAAATGGCATTAATGTTAAGAGGATGTGTTGGCTTCAAAGGTGGAAGATTCCAAGAGAATATTTTTAAGAGAATCCGGAGAGATTCCTTGGCAAGGGTTTTTCATTAAAACCAAACTGGTTTTTATTAAAACCAAGTTGGATAGGGTTTTTATTAAAACCAAGTTAAATGGTTTTTATTAAAACCAAGTTGGATAGGGTTTTTATTAAAACCAAGTTAAATGGTTTTTATTAAAACCAATGGAGGTTCTCTTTATTATTTATTTAATTATTATTTAAAACCCTTTAAGGTTTTAATTATTTAATTAATTAAGGGAGAAATTATTTTTAATTTATTAAAAATACTTTAAGGGTTTTTAAACCCTTTTTGAAAAGACTTTTGATTAATTTCGAAATGGTCTTTATTTCCGTCGACGTCAAGGTGTCTTCGAAGAGACTATTTATTCTCCAACTCCTAAGGTTGGAAGGCGAATTAATTCAAAATTTCCCGAATGCAATTTGCGGTGTTTGTGCTCTGTATTCACTGCGATCGAAGGAAGACTTAGAAGCATGTGCGATTGAAAAGTCTTCGAGAGTTTTTTTGAGGGTGAAGTGGAGGGAAGTTCACTTGTGAACTTTGTAACCCGCATGGGCTAGTGGCAGCGAAGGCTGCTGTTGGGCGCTGCATTTGCGGAGGTCACCATTTCGAGTCTCGTGGGGGTGCTCTGCTAGAGTAACACATGTTTTTATTAAAACATCTTTATGCCACAAAATTCGGACTTTTTTGGACAGCGATTTATAAGGTGTGATTAAATTTTATGAGTTTTGGTTTTTGTGATTAGCATTGAATAAAATCTTAGGAGAAATAAGGGCATATTTCTTTGGATGTATTTTTAAGATTATTATTTGCTATGCTAAAATTAAAAATGGAGGTATAAGGTGTGAGTCTATGATTGTTGATTTATTGGCATGTTATGGTGGTTGTGTTTAAAGAAGTGGAGCTAAAAGGTGTAATAAAGGAAGTTTATATTATTGCTCATTTATTTTTATTCTAACCCTAACTTGGTTGGAAGTTTGAGAGTTGTGTGTGGTGACAGCTTGAAGGTTCAATTATCTTCTACTCCAATAAGGTATGGGCACATTCTTCTTATGAGTATAATTGGTGTATTTTTTTCTGAAATAAGGTTGGAGTGAAAAGGTATTCTACTAGGTATCTTTTGGCTAGGTGTAAATCCTATTTTCTGGTTTGTTGAAGACTACTTATGCATTGTTATCCTTAAGGAGATTTTTTGGTGAATGCATAATTTTTGGTTTGAGATAGTGGAAGCTTTGTGCACTAGGGTTTATATTTGTGAATCTAGCTACTTGCATTGAGTTGGTGGAACCCTTGGTTGGTTGTTTTGAGTTTGATGGTTGAGTTGCTTCCATAGAGGTTGTTTGATCAAGTTATTGCTTTACTTGATTCATGATATTGGGCTTACTCCATTGAGTTGATTTGAGAAAGTTATTCTTTGCATTTGGTGATATTGTGTTGGTGGCTGTTTTGTTCAAATATCTTTGGAGGGAAAAGGATTTCTACTTGTTTCAATGCTTCAAGGTTGATGTTGAGTTGAATGGTGTTGGTTGACTAAACCTTGTTTGATGAGCATTGTTGTTGAAACCCTAATTGATGGTGAAAAGAACATGAGTATCATTGTTATGTGATTCTTTGCACAGTTGGCAATTGTTGGGGTTTCATGTTCTTGAAAGAAAACATTGTATCCTATCCATTTCAGATATTGAGTTGAGTTTTCAGATTTGAGATTGAGAATGAGCTGAGTTGAGTTTTGAGATTGGGATTTGAGTATAGAACATATTGAGTCTCTAACAATTCTCTTTATGCTTCTATGAGTTTGACAAATCACATTGGGTCTCTAACAATTCACTTTGTGATTTCCTACTAAGAAAGTTTTTCTTGGTGAGCTTGCTGAGTTTTTGGACAGGTTCTAGTGGGGACTTGTGAGTAGTTTTTGGACAGGTTCCGGTGGGGACTTGTGAGAAGTTTTTGGACAGGTTCCGGTGGGGACTTGTGAGCAATTTTTGGACAGGTTCCGGTGGGGACTTGTGAGCAGTTTTTTGACAGGTTTCGGTGGGGACCTTTGAGTAGATTTAGACAGGTCCTAGTAGAGGACTTGTGAGCTGAGTTTGATAGTTCTATCAAAGAACTTGAGGACAGAGGTGCATTGGTTCTATGAGAAGAACCTGAGGATAGATTTTGCAAGTCTTTGAGAAGACTTTTATGCAGAGGACTGATTTGTTCAAGAGTTGGACAGATCTGACAGACAGAGGAAGACTTGTACTAGACCGACTGACTGTGTTTGGTATAGTTTGCTAAGTTTTTGTGGACGTGATCATAGAAGGCAGAGGTCTCTTAGGCTAAGCATTGAGGACAGGAGGTCTTCGGTGGAAAGGAGTTCCACGTGCTGGCAAGAGGTAGAGGCAGTTGATCTTCTGAGGGATCATTTCTAGAGTAGAGGGGAAGGTATCTCCTTTGAGCAGAGGCTCATAAATTATGATTGGGGGAAGGTATCTCCTTTAGGCCGAGGCTCATAAACATTGTAATTGGGAAGGATTCCCAAATAACTTTGAGATAACTTTTAGAGAAAAGTTTTGTGGACGTAGCCCGACCATTCGGGTGAACCACGTTAAAATTGGTGTCACTTTGTGGATGATATTGTGCATTTCTTTGATATTGCTTTGGGTATATTGCTTTACTATTTTGAAGTATAATGGAAAAAGTAAAAAGAGGTCTTATACTGTTCACCCCCCCTCTTAGTATAAGCTTGTGTTCTTCAAATATTGACAACAAAACAAGAATTATTGAAAAGGAAACAAGGAAAAAGTATAAAAAGCATAGACCAAAACAAAATCAATGGATGCACCAAAATTGTAAAATTTGTGAAAAGAACAAATAAAAGTCTTATCAAGAAAAGGAAAATAAAATTTAAGTATACTATGGATGGATAAATAGAACGAAATGAAACAAAATTATGGAAATGCTAAAATGTTTTTATAGAGAGAAAATAAGCTTGATAAATAAATATTTGTACCTAAGTTGTGCAAAAAAAAAAAGATGTACAAGGACATAGTCAAAACCAAAACTTTAAAGAGTACAAGAGTCAAAGCAAGAAGATCAAGACCAAAATGAAGGATTGAAAATACATGAAGGCAAAAGGTCTTCCTACGAAATAATTTAATACAAGGGGGTGTTGGAAGTATTACATTATCTAGTACCTTGAAATAATATTGCAAGTACCATATAAACAACTTAGTTTAGAGTGTGTATAATATTTGAGTATATAGTAGGTGTCATGTAAGTGTGGATTTTTATAAGTGAGGTATCATGTAAGTGAGGTATCATGCTAGTAAGTGTGGAGTTATTAGTTATGAAAGAGTTTATCATTTAGTATGTTCAATCATTAGATTATTTGTTCTTATGGGGATATATAGATTGAATAAGGAATTTATTATTATGTGATATTTCTTCTATGAGAAATATGAAGTGTTAGATCTCCTGTGTGTTTGAGGAGATGAAAATTTTGTGTAATTTTAGGAGTCTTGTGAATGTGAAGAGTCTCATATCCATGTTTGTATAATATAATATAAAGCATTTTAATTGGAGGATTGAAGATTAAGCTTTGTATTACATTACATTCTTTATGAATACATAATTATCAATAATATTGTCAGTGAATTATTATTCATTGTTATAAATTGAATTATGTGAATATTTTGTTTTGATATATTGTGAGATTCTATGAGAAGTGTTGAATTGCTATAATATTTTTGGTGCCTATGGTTACCCACTATATCTTTCTCTCTTCCATAATTTTTTATGATATATATATATATATATATGATTTGAGTGGATTGATTGCTTATATTCATTTATAGAAATATTAGGAATTCTGACATGTTTGTTCTTATAGTTTTTTAACTACATTAGCTATTATGGGTTATTTACATTTACATTTTTTTAATTGCATTAGTTCCTAAAGTTTATTTTCTATACTAGTTTATTTACTACATCACTGATATTACATAATGCCAAATATGATATTTGCAATCCCCATTCTAAAAATAGAATAAACATAAATTAATTGTCAATTGATACCCATTTTGGAGCTAGGACACATGATATGGATTGGGATGCACTACCTTCTTCAATCCTAGCTTTTCTACCATTTCAATAGAAACTACATTGTCACTACTATTACTATCAATAATGAACTTACAACACTTACCTATAGTCTTGCATATGGTTTTAAACAAATGTTTTTCTCTATGGTGTCTCTTTCTCTTTCTTTGGTTTTAGTAACACCTTTATAATAATCAAATTATCTCCTTGTTTGGTTATTTGAGGTTATCTAGTATAAAATTTAGTTATTTCTTCTTCTTTTATCTTCTTCTTGTGTTTGTGAACACTCAAAATCCTTATGCCCAATATCTTCACATTTGAAGTATTTATCATCAAAACCTCTTCCTCTTCCTCTATCAAAGGTGCTTCAACCGAAGAGTTTATTCATCTTCTTGTTGATTGCATTTATCCTTGGGATGAATTCTTTTATCCTTAATGATAATCTTGACCTGTTGCAGAGTTTGGCTGACTTCTTCCTTTTCCAATATTTCCCTTGGATCTTGCTACCCCTTGTTGCTTTAGGTTAATTTTTCTTCTTATTTTAATAGATATTGATATTTATGCTCTGTTACATACACATATAACATACTAATATCATCTTAAATGATTAGATTTAAATCCTTGGTATATGAGAAATTGTTTTTTTTCTATCTTAATGTCTTAATTGAATAGGTAGCTTGTAAAACAACTATATATAGTCCTTAGTGCTCATCTCTTTTTACCTCAAGTTCTAAAGTTCATTGTACATATTTAACAAGTATTCAAAAAGGATAAATTTTACTTCCAACTTAGAAATATTGCTTTCCCATTTCTTGATTTTATCTTCTCTCTTTATTTTACTATCAATATAAACCTCCATTACATGACCCTTTTTCTTCAGCTATTCTACCTTGAAATTATAATGCTAAAAAATATCATCATAATAAAAATTTCTTTATTTTTGTGATCTAATCTATCAACTCTTATAGATTTAATGAGCTAAAAAAAAATACACCATCGTCTTGATGTATTTTCCAATCCTAGAAAAATATTTGATGAATAGATCTTCAATTGGATTCAAAGCATAATTGATGGTCCTTCCTCTCATATTGCTTTCTAATATTTAGTAGCACTCTCATAGTGCCTAGGTGCAAAAACCATTATTATATTTCATTCTATAGCATCATTTTTTGTTTTTATCACCCTCAACATATCTAAGACCTTAAAATTTCTTTCCACCCTATTTACATCACATGATATTCCTCTAATAGAAACTCTAGGACGCATATTGTCTCCAAAGCGACAAGTTCACTATTGTAAATTCCTTTTGCAATCATAAATAAACCAATATCTTAGTGAATTAATAACCTAATTTGATACCAAACTTGATACAATATAAAGGGGAAGGTTTTTAATTGAAAATTGTCGCACCCTACAACTTTTTCAAACAATAACAAAAGCTAAAAATAATAGTAAACTTATAATTTCATTTAAAGAATAAGAATTGGGTTAAAATGAAGAGAGATATTTTTTCAATATTCTATTTATTAGAACTCACAAGTTACATATATTTATTTTTTTACTTTTGAGAAATGATTTTGCACATAAAAACCATATATTGATAAAACTACAAGTATACAACAATAATTTTATTACCAACATTCAATACCTGATAACCTAGACAAAAACTAAACAAATTTTTATACTCATTTTTTATTAAACTCCCTTATGTGCACAACAAGATACTTGCTAAATATATTTTTTAGATGTTCTTCCATCACTAATGTATGCCTATATTATCATGTTTTCCATTTTACAAATCTTTCTTTGAATTAATTTTGAGAGGACCTTTCATATCAATGGTTTTGTAATTATTCATTTGAACTTTTATCTATATAAGGTGGGTAACTAACATGCATGCAACTAATTATATGAATCACCTCCTCTTAGAAGGGATGATATATATAAACATTAAGTATTGAAAGGGGATCTACATAGACATGGTAATGGTGGACCAATGGATTTTTATGTCAAGTTCTTAATTTTTGTGTTGAAATAAATAATTTGATCTTGTTTAGGCCAAGGCTAAAATTTTGAAAGTGCTTATGAGCACTATTAATGTAGCCTACATGCATGTGATTATGTATGCTTACATGCATTCATAAGTTATGTAAATATATAGACATGTTCTTATAAGCCTAAGGGACCTTTTCGTATTTCACCCTTAGTGGTATTGGTTAATACACCTTTAGAAATAACCTTTCTTAAAGGGTAATTTATATTATTTTATTATAAGGTTAACCTCAAGGTTAAGTTTAAATTATCTTGAGTTTAAACTCTCATTGGGGTTTTGGTATCACTATGAATATCCCTCAATAAGGATCCATTTTAATTATAAGTGTGAATAAAATATGGTATATTGGGGTGCCCATGACAGCCACCTACTTCTCCTTCTTATTTTCCTTCATATCTTTATTTTATTTATTGTTACCATATTTTAATCATTTCTTCTTCTTTTTCGCATATGATTGTGGTGAACACATCATTTAGAATGTTTGTGAACAATATTATGAATTCAAACATGGTATTAGAGAAATATCTAAAGCTATGTCACTCATTGATGGGGGAGAAAATTGCAAAGCAATTAAAGATCACATGTATTGAAGTTTTTGTGTGCTTTAAAATAAATTCAAATTTAAATTATGTTTCTTATCATATATTTGGTGCCAAAATGGACAATGTTTTTTTTACATGCTAGTCATGTGACCCCACACATCCATAAATTCTATCACAGAAGTCAATGCACCAACATGAATGTCATGGCAATAATACCACATGCTTGGAGATAAGAGGATGCATGATCGACTCTGAGGTATAGTTGCTATTGTATACTTTTTACAAGAATACTCATATATTGCTTGTGCTAGAAGGGAGTGACACAATGGTAAGGGCAGCTCATTATAGCTAGAAGGTTTTTGGTTTGATTTCTAATCATAAATTTTTAAGTGTACTAGAATTCCTTATAAGGAATATCAACAGTCTCTCCCTCTCTCAATTACATTTATCTCCATGGAATAGTGGTTGGGTTGCATCCTTTTAGCACTCTATTAGTTTGATTCTAGTTTATGACATACACACCATATGGAGGAGGTTTGTTCTTGGATCCAATCAACTACATGACACATTGAATGGAAAACTTGCTTACAGAGGTGAGATTGTAAGTTTAAGATTTGACACAAACACTTCCTTTTGGTTATAAGGTATAACAACTTATGGCTCATTCAAATAATTTTTACTATCCTTTAGCCCATCTAAAATGCTTAAAACACTAGTTTTCTCTCTTGCTTGCATGTAATTTTTTCTAGATTCGAGCCCCATTGTCTCCAAAACCATTAAAACAAATTATATGTGTGTGTGTGAGGTCTCCAAAAAATCACATCAATGAACTTGTCAAACTCAAATTCAATGGTTAATAGTGCAACATCAAATCTAGTGGTGCCATGTGGTAATTTTTAATTTTACAAAATATTTTTTGAGGTTTGGCATTTGATTTTTTATGATTTGAGTGCTAATATACCAAATATTTTGGAGGAAATAACATTTATATATAGAATTTTTTAAAGCCCTTTTTTATAGCTTACAAGATTTTTTGAGCTCTATATAATGATGATATTAGTTTACAAACTTTTTATAGATTTGTTTATGGTTTTTATGCAAAATGGATTACTTATGATATGTTACTCATCTCAATGGATGAAATTATAGCACTTGGTCAGTTCAAATGGAAAAATTACTTAGAAGCAAGAATATCTAGTTCATATTCAATAATGAATCATAAGAATATCTCAATGATCATGAACTCAATAAGAGAAATGAAGAAGCTCTTGGATTTTTCTTCATGTTAGTGGAACCAGATGTACGTTTCTACATTAGAGATAAAATTGATCCTATTGAAGTATGGTTTAATTTGAAATATTTCTATAAAAAATTAAGTGCTAGTGAAGTTAATAGGATTGATATAGATCTCTCCACTCTCAAAAAATTAGATTTCAATAATATTGAAGAATATATCTCACTTGAAAGTCCTAAAGGTTGATCTAGATATAACATGAGGAAAGATAAAGAGTGATGAAGAGTCTGCAAAATCTATTACTTCTAATATTTCTCCTCCATTTCATATAATTGGCTTGGTTATTTATGTGAATTTTATAATTGTTAAAGAGCCATAACCCATCTATCTTGAATGCCTTTTCAAGCTTCTAATCCATTATGAAAATACAATGAAAAATTGAGGATCTCTTTCTCATACACAATCTCATCCAAAAGACTTAAAATCAATTGAATCTAAGGCTTAGTTGCATAAGGTAAAGTCTAAAGTTTCAAAGAGGTCAAATACTTATGAGTATTATAAAAAGGAAGGTCACTCGATCAAAAATTGCATTACAAGGTTGAAGAATATTGAGATAGAATTATTAATGGTTGGACACAATATTTCTAATGATAAATATGAGTATGAAGGAGGAACAATAGAGGCCCACTAGATACTCCACTATGGGGAGTAGGTGTTACCTCTAATTCCTTTTCTCCTTGTTCCTCTCATCTTAGATTATGGGAGGTGTTGAAATATGTGTAATCTAATCTTGGTTAGGCCAAGGAAAAATGTTTGAAAGTGCTTATGAACATTATTAATGCAGCCTATGGGTATGTGATTATGTAAGCTTATGTGCATTCATCATTTGTGTAAGCCTACAAGAATGTTCTTGTAAGCCTAAGGGCACCTTTCATGTTTCACCCTTAGTGGTATTGATTAATCCACATTTATGAATAACCTTGCTTAAATGTTAGTTTAATATTATTTTATTATAAGGTTAACCTCAAGTTTAATTTTATTTTGGCTTGAGGTTACTCTCATTGGGGTTTTGGTATTACAATAAATAAACCTCAATGATGATACATTTGTATTATAAATGTGAATATAATATGATATATTGGGATGCCCATAGACACCCACCTTCTACTTCTCCTTGTCATATCCCTTTGTCTATTTATTTCATTTACTATTGCTATGTTTTAATTTATTCTTATTTTTAGCATATGATTGTAGTGAATGCATGATTTGGAATATTTCTGGAAAATATTGTGAATGTGGATATTATGTAAGGTGAAGGGTTATTGTTTGTGGTTGTATTTTTTAAAAGAATTTAATTTTTTTCCCTCTTTTTGTAGGACATTAAAGTATGATTTGATAAAAGTAAGGGTTGATATGATTGTGCCAAAGTAATTTTTGGTGTTTAGGCCTTATCACCTATCTAAGACCATAGTCAAAAAGGTCAATTCCAAATATTCTTCTGGTATAAAACTTTTATATGGTGCAAACCCAATTTTTTGCACTTATGATCTTTATGGTGTCAAACTTCCTATGGTCTTAACCTCAATAGTGTCAAAACTTAGATAAACATATACTTGGTAAGCCAATTTCATGTGTTATAGTTAGGAGTAAAAATGCATAGATTATATTATAGTAGAAAGTGTAAGGACACATTTACATATGTCTAGTGTTCCACTTGAAATCTCATAGACTAGCATCAAATACAAAGAAAGAAACAAGGAAAATTCTCTAATGTTTCCTAAACTAATTTTTGATGAGTTGGAAGATGAATGATTTTGTTTTCCAAATTCTTTGTGAATATTGCACATATCATATATAGCATAGAATAAAGTCTTCTCTTGTCTCTTATAGTCATTCATCTACTTATGTATTCTTATTATATCTTCATATTGTGCTTTTTTGGTTCTATTATAGGTTTGCCTTCCCATTATCACCCTTCAAACATAAGTTATTCCTACCTAATATTTTATTCTGATACTTATTTGAGTGCACTACACAAAAGTGCCCTATATCCTATAGTAATTTTCACCTAATGTATTAATCATCTATATTATTGTCAATATAGTTACATAATCTTTATATCCTAAAGTGTACATTTGAATTTATGTTATATATAAATAACATGTTTATTGTGCTATATGTTTTGTTACACAACTCTGAAGCATACATTTTAGGTATAAAAAACTAGTTTCATAGCCCATGATGTGGATAAAATGGTATCAAATATTGTTTCATGCTCTTTGATTTCTTTCATTTCATCTTATATTCTTTGCTTAGATCCTTAAATAGAGTAAGCCTTTATATCAATTGTAGGGCACTAAAAATAATAATCTATAAGACTAGGTATATGTTAGCATGTATTAATGATCTATTGGATAAACTCTAGGAATATTAATATGTCATTAGGATTGACCTCAAATCAATTTATCATTAGTTTTTTTTTTTTATTCCATATACATTTAGGAAACAACCTTCAATACTAGAGAGGGGCTTAATGATTGGTTGGTTAAGCCTTTTCACCTGATCAATGATCTATATACATTCATGTGATTGATAAATGATGTGGTGTATATATTAATAGGGTCCTTCATATTAGTCTTTATGGATGATATTTGCATCTTTAAAAAGACATGAAAGGAGCATCTACAATATGTGTTCCATATTTTGGACTCTATACTCTAGTAGAAGCCTCAATCCAACCTACTCATGTTTATCTTGGAAATTACAATGATACCATAGGCTACATCATTGACCAATAGGGTATACATGTAGATTGAGAGAAGATATATATTATCCAAGAGTGGCCAAACCTAAAGAACCTGATGGAACTTGGGAGTCCTCTATGTTATAAATATAGATTTGTTATGATCAAAGTTTATATGATGTGATAGAATAATAGAGATAAGCATGATAAAGAATGAATAGGGTGGGAGTTACAACAAAAAAATTCCAACTATCCATAACCCTCACAACCATTTACATGAATACATCATGAGAATGTAATATTCATAACATCCCACTCTTATTACATCAATACTCAATCGAAGTAAATAGAAGAAATTCTTAAATATTTCTAATTTAATTTGTATAAGAGACTTCATCAAAAGTTTTGCATGTTACTCCTTAGTTGGATAATATTAGAGATATATGTGTATTCTTGAATATTTTCATAAATGAAAAACATATTGAAGTTTAATGTGTTTCATATGCTCAGGAAAATATGGATTGAAAACATGTTTTAGAACTCCTTAGTTATCACAACTTAGGATCAATGGTTTATTTTGTGGAATGCTCATTCTATACAAGGTGCAATGTAACCATATCTCCAGGTAGAAAACTCATACTATAGTGTAATATTGAGCCTTAGTGGAAAATAAAGCAACAACATGCTATTTATTACTTTCCAAATAAATGGAACTAGATCCTAGAAAAAATACATATCTAGAAGTGAATTTATTGTCATTGATGGATCCTATATAGTATGATTTAATGAAATATATCAAGAAGAATGAATAATTCTTGTTTTACTCCATATCATACTTAGTATTACCATAGATATATCTAAGTACCTACCTTTGTTGCTTTCCAATGACATACATTTTGTTATTACATGAACCATAAAATATAGTTGACAACATAGCTAATATATCATTTGGTGTATGTTAAATAAATAAGAATCCCAATCAACTAGCAATAGAGAGGTCTATTCACTTATAGAGCTGGATCATTTTGGGATAGTTGCAATACTATATCCATTAGAGTTTCCATGGGATTGTAATATATCATTTAAAGACTTCTCAAGTAATATCTTGGAATACTTCATTTGTGATATGTACACATGGTTCTTAGTTTTCCATACATCCAAGAAAAGACAAGAATGCATTAGCTTGAGATTAGTCATATTGATGAATTACTTCAATACTTTCTTGATATCTTCAATTAGATTCAATGAACTCCTAGTAATGACCAAGTCATCAACATATAGTATTATGATCATGGCCTATCTTCCTTACATTTTTAAGTAGATGTTCAAATCATAAGAACTATGACGAAATACATGTCATAGAAGATGTTCATCAATATTTGCATGTAAGGCATTGGGAGACTACTTTAGCCCATAGAGAAATTTGATTAGTCTACATACCTTCTTATCTTGACAAAGTATGATGAATACCTATCGTTATGTCATGTAGATTTATTTTATTAGATCACCATTAATAAATGTACTCTTATATTCCATTTGATGTAATTTCCAACCAAATTGCATATCCATGGAAGAAACCATTGAAATGGTCTTGATCATTGTTTTTGGTGCAAAATTTTCATCATAATCAATTACTTTATTCTATTTATAGCCCTTTACAACAACCATTTTTTTTTATGATTCCATTATATTTGTATTTGGTCTTGAATTTCCACTTGCAACCAATGGGTTTCTTTCTAAGTGGAACATCAACAAGTTGCTATGTCTTATTCTTCATCAGTGATTAATATTAACCATTCATGGCATTCTTTAATTCCTTTGATGCAAGATATTTTTTAACCATTGAAGGTTCATAGGTTTACACAATTGTATTCATCCTATATAGGATGACATCATTCCAAACTATCCTCCAATATATTTGTCCCAAAATAGATGTGTCTAGAGTATGATGTAAGTTTACATCATAATTTATGTTGAGATACCACTTTGACCTATGAGTGGTATTCAAATTGGATGGTCTTGGGTGATTATATATTTCAAATAAATTAGGATAATATCCATTATATTCATACAAATCAAAATCCTCTCTCTTAGAGGCTTCATCATCATCATCATTAGACAAGAAAATAACATGTATTTTTTTTTGATTGGTAGAAAGGGTTTTGAAAGGTCCCTGAACCTTGAACAAGAGAGGTTACAATAAAATCATAGCGACCGAGGAGGTCCAAGAAGAGAAGAGAAGAAAGTTGACAAACCTCCACACTAGGGGAGGTGTCGCGAAATCGCGACCAAAATGGTGATGTCGCGAAATCGCGACAAGAATCGCCGAAGAAGCCACAGGAAGAAAAGAGGTCACGATATCGTGACAAGAATCGCCATCGAAGCCGAAGGAGGGAGGAGGTCGCGATATCGCGACGTGAAGCAAGGTGTCGCGAAATCGCGACGCGAATGAAGACCACAGCCGAAGAAGAAAATGAGCTCCGAAATCACGATGCAAGAAGAAGCCTGCTGCCAAGAAGAAAAGATGTCGCGATATCGCGACAAAAAAGAAGGACCGCCGCTGAAGAGAAAAAAGGTCGCGATATCGCGACAAAAAAGCCAGACCGCCGCTGAAGAGAAAAAAGGTCGCGATATCGCTACAACTTGGAAGACTGCCGTTGGAGAGAGAAAAAGCGTCGCGAAATCGTGACCAAAAGGAGGGTCGCCTTTGGAGAGAGAAAATCATCGCGAAATCGTGACCAAAATGCGTGAAGGCACCCGGAGAGAAGAAGTGTCGCGATATCGCGACAAGATTGCACAAATGCACCCGGAGAGAAAAAGTGTCGCGATATCGCGACAGAATGGAAGACCGCCGTTGGAGATGAAACTTGTCTCGAAATCGCGACCGAAAGAAAGACCGCCATTGGAGAGAGAAAAGGTGTCACGAAATCATGACAAAAAAGCAAGACCGCGCCTGGAGGCCAAAAGTGTCGCGATATCGCGACAAGTTTGCGAAACTGCACCCGAAGGGAAAAGGTGTCGCGATATCGCGACAAGTTTGCCAAAAAGCTCCCGGATAGAAAAAGAGTCGCGATATCGCGACAAGTTGGAAGGTGTCGCGATATCGCGACAAGAAGCAACCCCACGGCCAGAGCATAAAGGAAATTTCATGATGACGCAGCAGGCTGAGATTTCACGGCCAACTTAGGAAAATGACGCAAAAATGCTCCAAGGTGCCAATACGCAGCCGCAAGACCAAAGGACCAGGAACCCACTCACATTGAGCAAACATTAGAACTTGAAGGATCGTCCCTTAGGTCGATTGGGAAAGAATCTCTCCAAACCTGAAAATCAGTTGCGTCAACTCCCTTATTGGCAAGCCAGTCCGCAGCTCTGTTTCCTTCCCGGTATTGATGTTGAATGATTAGTTCAGGATAAACACCAATTAGAGTCTTGCAATCATCGAAGATGGAAGCAAGGGCCCAGGGAGGCACCGAGGTTCCATTGAGCCAGTTGATGCAATTCAAAGAGTCTCCTTCAATGATGAGTTTATTGATGGTCAAACCTTCCAAAAGAATCAAGCTTTGGAGTAAGGCCCGAGCCTCGGCCATATTGTTAGACTGACAACCTAAATTCTGAGCAAAGGCCAAAATTATTTCTCCTCTGTGATTTCTGAGAATTCCACCAGCACCAGCCGCACCAGGGTTGCCTTTGGCTGCGCCATCAAAGTTAAGCTTGTGCCACCCAGAAGGAGGTAAGACCCATTTAATACCAGACCTGTCAACAGAAGGACGGGGTGTTGCAGAAAAATTAAGCAGATTGAAATGATTTGCCAGATCCAATTCAAGACCAGGAGGGGGAGGTTTGGACGATGAGACGAGAGAAGCATTCTCCGCAGCAAGGGCCAAGATTTTGGCAACAACAATCTTCTTGTCCATTGCAAGGTTTTGAAAAATTCTGGCATTTCTCTCTAGCCAAATCTGCCACAGGTAAATGAAAAGGCAAGCCTGCCACATGAATTTGAGTTGACTGCTTTTGAAAGGCCGGGGCCATTGTTGAAAAAGGAGGGGAATGGAGTGAGGGAGGGCTACGGAAATGGTGAAAGTGTTGAAAACCTGATTGAGCACTGCAAGGGAGAAGGGACATTCCAAAAAAATATGAACAGCAGACTCACAGGCATTTTTGCACAGGATGCACCAATTGGGAATGAGAAGCCCATGATTTATCAGATTATCAGTGGTGAGGATTCTATTTTGGATGGCCAGCCAGCAGAAGAATTTAATCTTAGGAATGATCTTGGGAACCCAGACTAGAGAAGAGGAATCACGACCATCACTGGGAGCTTCTTGGCTGTAGTAGGCTGATTTAACAGAGAACAGCCCAGAATCTTCGAGGTTCCAAACCAAGGAATCTTCTTTGTGAGAGCTGGGAATCAAGCAACTTCGCAGTAAATTTTGAAGACGCCTAAGCGCCTCAGTGATAATTCTAGGTCCATTCAGAACAAGTTGTTTCCATTCGGGTCTTGTAGTGCTTGTGTTGATAAAATGGCACACCTTATCTCCAAAGGTAGCTTCTGTCACAGTCTTGAGAACAGCAAGCTGAGGATCTTGACTGAGAGGTTTGTCGCGGATCCAAGGGTCATCCCAGAAGTGAATAGTCAAGCCATTTCCAAGGCACCACCTTAAACCTTCCATGATGATCTTCCTTGATTTAGTGACGCCATTCCAGAAATGAGATCCGCTAGGAAGGTTGTGCTCTCCAAGAAAGGGAACCTGATGAAGGTACTTAGCTTTGATGATGTCAATCCAGGTGGCTTTTTCATTGGTGGAAAGTCTCCAAGATTGCTTGGCAATGAGGGCCATGTTCATCCTCTTGATGTCCCTGAAGCCTAAACCTCCATCCTTTTTCCTGGAACAAACCTTGTCCCAGGCCACAAGGGGAAATTTGTTCTTGTTTTCGTTTCCTGCCCACAGGAATCTACGTTGGATTTGCTCAATTCTTTGGCAGATAGAAGCAGGAGCTTTGAAGATAGATAAGAAAAAAATAGGAATACTTTGCAGGCAAGCCTGGACCAGAGTGGCTTTGGCTGCCTGACTGAGCATTGAGCTTTTCCAGCCTGCAAGTTTCTTGTTAAGACGATCTAGAACAGGGTTCCACATATCCGAAACCGATTTGCCATGGAAAAGCGGTAATCCGAGATAAGTAGTAGGAAGGCTCCCGATGATACACCCAAGGATCTCAGCAATCCTGTTTTGCCTGTGGATGGAAGTATTGAGGAAGTATAGCTTGCTTTTGCGGTAATTGACTTTCTGGCCAGCCGCCTCTTCATAAGAGTCAAGGATGCTCTTAATGATTTTTGCTTCAGGGACAGAGGCATGAGAGGAAAGAATAGTATCATCCACAAACTGTTGATGGGAAATGGCCTTGGAAGTTGAGGTAGGTTTGATCCCGGAGATGAGTCCACTGTTGCAGGCAGCAGTGAGGGTTCTTCCAAGAGTTTCGGCCAAAATGATGAAGAGGAAGGGTGACAGGGGGTCCCCTTGGCGAATGCCTTTAAAACTTGGAAAGAAGCCAGCAGGTGAACCATTGATAAGAACAGAAAACCAAGCAGTAGAGATACATTCCCGAACCATCTTCACCCATTCTTTGTGAAACCCAAACTTCTCAAGGACCTCGAACAGGAATTTCCATGAAACCCGATCAAAGGCCTTGTTCATGTCAAGCTTAAGAAACATACTGGGTTTTTTGTTTTTATAAGCCGAATGAGCCAACTCATGGACGGTTATCACACCATCGGCAATGAATCTGCCTTTGACGGAGCTGCCTTGGCACTGGTCGATGATGGAGGGAAGGATGTCTTTCAGCCTGTTTGCCATAACTTTAGTGATAAGTTTGTAGATGACACTACAGAGACTTATGGGTCTGAAGTCGGAGAGAGAAGCACGCTCATTAGACTTGGGAATTAAAACAATGAAGGTGGAATTGGCTTCTCTCGGCATATTTTTGTCTCTCTGGAAGGATTTAACCGCCGCAACAACATCAGGGCCCACGATATCCCAAAAATTTTGAAAAAATTGGGGTGGAAAGCCATCGGGACCAGGGGCCTTGTCAGGTTCCATTGCAAACAAAGCCTCTTTGATCTCCTCTTCAGTGTAAGATTGGAGCAGTTTCTCATTAGCATCATTAGACACCAAAGTTGGGATGTTCTGAAGCAGAGAGCTTGCTGAGCTGGGGTGGCAGTCAACACTAGGACCTAAGATTTCCTGGAAGTGGTGCACAGCTTCCTGTCTGATGGCAAGAATATCAGAAACAATGGTACCATCCTCCTTGGTCAGTTCAAAAATTTTATTTGAACCTCTGTGGCGCAAGGTGGAGGCATGGAAAAACTTCGTGTTGGTGTCTCCTTCTTTGAGCCAGAGGCTTCTGGATTTTTGTCTCCAGTAGGACTCTTCCTTAGCCAAAACATTGTGCAGGTTTGAAAGGAGGCATTTTTCTTCCATGAAAGTTTCAACCCTCTGATCCCCTTCCTGAATCAGATTTTCCACCCTTTTGAGCTCATCCAGCAGAAGTTTTTTTTGGCTAAAAAGGTTGCCAAAAACCTCCCTGTTCCAGCATTTCAGCTTGAGTTTGACTGCTTTGAGTTTGAGGAACAAATTCAAGAGAGGATTTGGGCAAAATTTTTGCTGCCACCATTGTCTAATGCACCGACCTAAGTCAGGATGAGTGAGCCACATCTTTTCAAACCTGAAAGGGGTTTTAAAAGTTTTTTGGGGTCGGGAACAGTCCATAATTATAGGGTTGTGATCAGATCCAATTTTTGGGTGGCTATGTAACCTGGCATCACCAAAAAGAGGAATGAGTTCTTTGGACAGGAGAAATCTGTCAAGCCAAATTTGAATATGATGAATGCCCGCCCGTCTGTTACTCCATGTATAGTTGGATCCTTGGAGTGGTAAGTCCATGAGCTCATTAAGGTTGACAAAATCGCTGAAATCTTCAATGCAGCGGCTAGTGATCGGATTGCCTCCTTGCTTGTCAAACAGGTGAAGAGGAGTATTGAAGTCACCACAGAGCATCCAAGGGAAGTCAGGAAAGTTGTTGCGCATTGATGTAATGTTATCCCACAGCAACCGTCTGTTGACAGGACTGTTAGGACCATAGACATTGGTGGCAATCCATTGAAGGTTGGTGACTTTGTTAGTAAACAAAATGTTGATGGTTCTGTCAGAGATTGAAAGGACTCTCCCTTCAATGGTTGTCGGGTCCCACAAACAAAGGAGGCCCCCGGAGGCCCCAGAGGAGGGGCAAGAGACAAAATTGCTATTTTCCCAGATTGACTTGCAAACTTTGATGCTGCTGTTCTCATCCAGTTTGGATTCTTGAAGAAACATGATAGTTGGTTTTAGGTTTTTTCTCACTGACTTGACAGTCCTCTGTTTAGCAATACCGTTGAGGCCTCTGACATTCCAGGAGACAAACTTCATCGATTTGACTTGGGATTTGCTTTATGACCTCTGCCTCTCCCTTGAGACAGAGTAAGTTTGGGTCTACCCTCATCCAAATCTTGATGAATGGGTTGTTCAGAAGTAGGGCCCAAGGAGATAGGCACAGAGCCATCAGCCGCTTCAAGCTCAGTGGCTTTGGCAAGCTTTTCAGCATTGGACGGTCTGCCCCTTTTTTGCTCTTTGTTGACATCAGCTTTAGGGGGGGAGATGGGAGATTTCAGAGGACTGGAAGATTGAAGAATTACGGAGGTGGTGGTGTTCCCAGGAACAGGTCGAAGGGGGGAAGGAGAGCGAGGAGACTGACGCGGAACAACAGGCTCAGGGGAGAGGGTAAGGGGGCGGTTTTGAGTCGGGGGAAGGGGTGGGAAGGGGAGAGGAAGGTGAGAGGGACCAGAATCTGAGGGTGAGTTCGGGGAGGTCATAGCCGCCTTACCCTTGGACAAGGGAGACTGAAACGCAGTGGGTGGGGATGAAATGATTGGTTCTGAGGAAAGGTCGTTGGAGATGACCTCATTAGAAGGAAGATTATTTAGAGGAGCAAAATGATTGGTACAAGGAGGCAGAGCACTTACGTTGATGGGAGCAGAAGATTTAGAGGGTCCAGCAGAATGACCACGGCCCCTGCCAGGAGCCTTTTTCTGAGTGTTAGGAATCTGGGAATCCTTCTTCCTGCTAGAATCACTGGGAATATCTTTTTTCCTGGAAGGGCATTGAGAAGCCAAGTGACCCTGAGTGTTGCATTCCAAACAAAAGGCAGGCTTGTTCTCGTACTCAACTCCTTGACGCCTTCTGAAGCTTTCGACGGTGATGCCAATGCAAGTAGGCAGAACCGAATCCAGATTAGCCATAACACAAACACGAGCATAGGTCATTCTGGATCTTGCTCTGGTAGCAGGGTCGATGGCAACTAAGTCTCCAATCGGTTGGGTGATGCCTTTGAGAGCATCATTATAGAAAAACTGAGGGGGAAGCCCAGGGAGTTTGATCCAAATCGGAGCGAAGTTGATAGATTGAGTTTCAGGGTCGAAATCCTCCCCCCATCTTCGCAGAAACAAACTTCGGCGACCAAAAAACCAAGGTCCACCAGTGAGGATGCGTTGGGTGTCAAGGGCATTGTTAAGCCTTATCATAAAAAACCCCCTAGGGAAGGCCACAAGCTCCATGGATCCAGACAGCCGCCATTTGGAAAGGGCCCATTTGCGTATAGTTTCCATATCGGGTCGGGCACCGACAAACTTCCCAACCAGAGAAAGAGACTCTTGAAAAATGAGGGGCTCCATAACCTCGCTTGGAAATGAAACTTCAGTGCCCGAAATAGAGAAAGGCAAAGGAGTTTGAAAGGAAAAAGCTCCAGTCGAGGACCTGAATTTATCCGCAAAGGACAAAGACCAAGGTCACGATTTGGAGGGAGATGAGGTTGAAACCCTACCGTTACCAGACACCGTTTTTGCCACTCCGTTAGGGTCTTCGCCGTGACAAAAGCTGAGTGGGCCTGCGGTAGGCCCAAGACCAGCAGCAGGACCCGATGACAAAGCTGCCAGGCCAGCAAACCCTGACGACCCACCATTCCCGTCATCGCCATCGCCATCGTCCACAGACCCTCCCGCTCCCGTTCCCGCTCCCGTTCCCGCTTGAGACATTTCAATAAAATAACATGTATTTTACCAGCAACACATGGCTCAAAATAAGAGGTACACATTATTATCATCAAACCTTATATCTCAACTAATATTAGGAACCATGAAAGGAAATCCCTTTGAATCACTATTATATCCAATAAATATGCATATTTTAGATTTCTCTTCCAACTTCATCTACTTCTAGTCTAGAATGTGCATGAATGAAATGCATCTAAACACTCAAATATGTGATACAATAGGTTTGATACATGTCCATACCTATTTAAGTGTGATATCATTCAAAGGAAGTGTAGGTGAATGATTCAACAAGTGGACCATATAAAAATTAGTTTTTTCCAAAATATTAGATCCAATTTGGCATCACTCAATATGCATTACACTATCTCTTTAATAGTACAATTTTACCTCTTTACAACTCCATTTTGTTGAGGCATATAGGAAATTTTTAACTGTCATTTGATGTCATGTTGATATAAGAAAGCAAAATATTCATTACTGGTGTACTCTCCCTCAATTTAAGAGAAGCACTAGAATGATATGACCAACAATATTTCCACATAATCTTTGGACTCCTAGAAATAGTGTAAGCCTTCATCCTTTATCTTTAGGCAACCACCTATATTTTTTGTGTATGATCATCAATTATCAATTGACAATATAGATAGTCAATGAAACTCAAATATTTAGGTTTTCCTAGATTAGTATGCACTAGGTCAAGTGGACCAGCTATTCTATAACTACTTTATCCAAATGAAGCTCAATGCTACTTTTTGGACAAACAACTTATACAAAGGTCATGAGGCTTCATCAATTATAGAAGTCCATGTACAACTTCATGATTAAGGAGTGATTCATATGACCAAAATTAATATTTCTAAATCACCGTACCAAAGTGTGGTAGCTTCATCTACCTAGGTTGCCAAAGCTTGGTCATATCACATTACAACCACAAGTTAAAATATCCTTTTCTACACTAGTGACATGAGAAACGATTATTGAGCCTATGATTATTCGTGAATGAGATAAAAAAATTTACATCTCAAATTATGATAAAGCAACTAATTCACAAAGAGTAAGCTTTTTGTGAGGCTATGCAAGTAAATAATTTAAGTTAAATTATATTTATGTGCTCCAAGATCCAAACAAACATCATTAATACCATAAATTGTGTATATCAAATTGTCATTAAGAGAAATATGACAATAACAATACAAATGGTCAAGGATAATGAACCATTCATTTTGGTGTGTCATGTGTTTTCTAGCTCCTCAATAAACATACCAAAATAGGCTAGATTTTGAAATAGCATTAGGAAATTGTATGAAGCAAACATAGTCTTGTCCTTTTGTGTTAAGAACAATGTCCTAAGAGGCATTGACATGTTGTTGTTGAGGTGAATTCCTATTTTTTCAATGAGAACACTTTTTTCTCTTAATAAATTATTCTACTAGTTCTTATAAGAACCTTGTGAGAATAGGTTGTATTTTTATTCTTGAGGTACATGACCTATTTTCCCATAAATGAAGCATGCAATATTAGAATGTGAATAGTTTCTTTATCCTTGATGGTGTTATTGATTTTTCCTTTGCATTTTTATTGGTTTAGGTGCTTGTTAGAGGATCCAACTCCTTTATTCAACTACATTTGATTCTTATATTTTATGTGTGACCAAACCATGTTTATATTTAGTCTTTTTATCTCAAATTGCTTGCTCATATTGAAGCAAATTCATAAGAGTATCAAAAGTGGTACTTTTATTAGTCATGTTTAGAGTTGTTACCAAAATTATAAACATAGGAGGAAGTGATTGTTGTCATCTATGATAGTCTTTGTTACCAAGAATGTGTGTCAAAAGGTCAATAGTATCATGCATTGCATGGAGTGACATAACAGTGTTAGTCTCAAGAGCGTGAGGTTTGGTTTAATCGGGGGCTTTCAAGATTTTTTTTTAAGGTTGGATTTTTTTAAGATGTGATATTCAATGCACTTTTCCTACTCTAGCCTAATCTTCCATATTCAAGAAACAAAGGGTTAAATAAATGCAAAAAAATAAACATAGTAGAAAGGAGAAGACCTAAGCTAATAGGTGATGCACCAATACCAACATACGATTATCCTACACAATAGCCCTGACTATAATTCCTAGAAGTTTGAACACTTCCTCCTATGAACATATATAAGCACTTATAAACACACATACATAAAGGAAACAAGATAGGGAGAACCAAATAGTCACAGACCTCAAGTATATATGATTATAAAAACATTACAATACTATTCTAGAAGTGGGGGTTTAGACTGCCTATAAGACCGCCCACGGATCCACATATTTCTATATAAAATAAAATTAACGAAAATCTATATAACTTGTAGAGATATAATTTATCAATTTTTACAATGATAAACTAACTACTATCTATAGGTTATATAAGGGGAGGATTTTCCATCCAAAATTATGTAGAGATTTAAAAATAGATGCTCTTGTGTATGTTGGGTCATGTATTCATTGAATTCATTGGTTCCTTTAGGATCTATGGATATGAGCCCATTAATGTTGTATGGTTTTGATCCTTCGAATGAGCTACTATTGCCATTGTTGCCATCTAATCCTTTTGGGAATTCTTAAAATTGGAGTATGGAAAATCTCTGTAATCAATGTTGTTAATTTGCGGTTGCTCTTATTATGACAACCATAATTTTTCTTTTAATTTATTAACCACTTTCCTAGGCTTTAATGTTTAAGTGGTGTGGATAGGTGGACTTTGAGAGATTTTTACCATGATTTCCTTATGAACTCAACTTCCATCTTTAGGATATGTGTTATATTATTTGTAGGAAAGGACTATACACCTTAGAACAATGTGTGAGATCAAGTGTCATGACCCCAACTAGAGGGTATAGGGGCATGTGGCCCTCCATGTAGAGATTTGTGGGTGGTAGTCTTCTAAACCAATTTTGATTTTCTAAATCATCGAAGCATGAGTTCCTTCGACCCATTGTACTTTGATACTTGTGATGCTATGACTCCAACTTTGATAAGATGGTTGATCCTTTCTATCTTCCATTGTAAATATTCTTATAAAATATCCACCCCTTAGCTAGACTACTATTGAAAGGTCTACAAAATCATCAAACGTTTTGTTTTAGATGACTCAACTATTGGACCTTTTACTTTCTTTATCATTTAGATGTTTCTTTATTTTTTCCTCAACTTTTTTCTTTTCTCTTTGTCAAAAATTTTAAAACTATTGATACTCTATCATTTTGCTCTCCTTGTGGCTTTTAGGATTTTTTCATCCTCTAACTTTTAGGAATCCAGATAATATGAGTTGTCAAAACTTTAGCCATATACCTTATGTCAAATTTTTATAAAGTGGTGCAAGCATTTGATAAGAACTTTTTATTATTTAAGAAGACCTGTGTTATCCCTCAAAATATTTCTCCACCTTTTGAATTTTGAAGCTTTCGTTTGCATGTATCTAATACTTCATTTTTTGCTTCTCACCTGCTTTACCTCAACTTAGGCCCATTTTCAAAATTTTCTTAAGGCAATATTTTTAGTGTGGTGAGAATTGACTACAATGATCAATATTATTAGAATAAACACATCATAACTAACAATTTTGACTAATTCTTGTAGTAAGGTTTATGATTCAACAATTTGTTATAGAAATCCCTCCAACTTCTCAAAAATATTTATCTTCAAGCAATGCAATAGTCTCTGTAGGTGTAGAATTTATTTTTAGTCCTTGGATTCAAACATCATACTAATTTTGTTCCATGCATACTTGGTAGTTATTATGCCATGAATGTACATATGGATCTCATTGGTCATGTTAAACATTATGATAAATTGGGATTTATAATAAGTATTATCAAAATTATTTTTTCAAGGTTAGTAGCATGCCTTTGTATAGTTCTAGATGTCACTTATTAGAAATATTTGAATTTAAGGTAAATATTCAGCTTCATCTTCCATGTGGAATAATCATCACCTTTTAGCAATTGAGAATTAGGTAATGTCATCTTGAGGGAATTATTAGCTATGGAAAATCTTCCAAAAACTATAATATTTCATATCCACTAGAATGGATTAAAAAAAAATTCTAATGAGTATATATATGCCTATACTCCTAAAAATATTGATGCCTTAATACGTGAGAAAGCAACAAGGTCTCAATGGGAAAAATATTAGGTATGGGGTATTGATGTCAATTTCCCCCCAAACAATATATCTAAAGAATATTTTAGGAATAATCCAATCAAGACTTCATCATTTAAAAAATAAGGTGGGTCTCTTTGTACTCAATATAAATTTACTAAACAAAAGAAACAAAAATATCTTTAAATGTTAAATGTATCTCCCACTATGCATGTGGGATGATTTTTTTTTGGCTTCAAATCAATTATGTACTATAACTTGATGATGTCATACCTATACAAAGTAAGCAATCTTATTTACCCTATGAAAATTTATCAATCATAAAACTATGATTTCCACCATTGAAATTTCAATTGAACAACTCTAGGAATTAAGGTTTGTTGCTTCAAACATTAATAAGATAGGTCATATTATCTTTTTTTGTAACTACAATATGGAATTACACCATTTAACAATAGCTCCTTCTACCAAAAACAATTATGTCTCACTCATTAAGATGTTTCTCTTAGGTGGACACAAAAAGGAATGTCTTTATTATAACCATAATTAAGTAATACATATTTGAGCACTTTCTTTAGTCAATGAACACCTCCTCTTAGAAATTTAGCATCACATATTCATGCATACAATGCCTTCACATACTTATGAAATAAATATCAAATACAACATATACTATTTTGACTCGATTAACAATGGTAATTCATAGTGTGACAACACAACAAGCTCACATCACCCTCTCCTTTCTACTAGTAATATTGCATCCTCTATGCTTTGACATCCTTTACATCTCTTATCTTGCATCTTCCACCACACTTGTGTATTTCCAACATTTGCATCCCTCTTGTAAACAACACACTACTTATTTATGCACTATGACATTAATGTCAAACCTCTCCAATGGATCCTTAGAAATATTTTGGTTAGACTTAAGAATGATGGCTACATAATCCTAGCATGTCTCCATGTTGGTAAATTTATGTGTAGGATCAGGTTGACACTCCTTATAACAATGTGTGTTATGTTGAATGAGTTCTATGCTTCAATTGATGATACATCCTCCAAACAACAATAAATGTTATGTCCACCTTGAAACACTACTTGTACCAAAAAACCCCTATGAAGGATTTAAAAGGCCATTCAACATAATCTTCTATTGGCCTCTAATTAGGAAAACCTGATCAATGGTAGATTACTTGATGAACTTAAAAAAATTTAGATGACCCTAAATTAAATAACAATAATATTGCATGATGAATCTATTGTATGACGATCTATTACTTTAGGAAACATGTTC
This sequence comes from Wollemia nobilis, assembly GCA_028583015.1. Lineage (NCBI taxonomy): Eukaryota > Viridiplantae > Streptophyta > Pinopsida > Araucariales > Araucariaceae > Wollemia > Wollemia nobilis. Next base: position 4,592,246 of record JAQPPZ010016847.1, on the reverse strand, counting down.
TCTTGAACAAATGATCCGGATCTACTCTATGAGGTATCACTACACAAAAAAAGGGCTTTAACAATGGCTAAAATGAGATGGTTTTTTATGATGGTAAAAAACCACCCTAATAGATCCTAAGATGGCAGTTTAAAACTACCCTCTTAGGATAACCTCCCTCTTAAGGTTTCCTAAGAGGGTATTTTTAAACCGCCATCTTAGGGTGACCCTAAGATGATGATTTTAAATTGACATCTTAGGGTGAGCTAAGAGGGTGGTTTTAAACCGCCCTCTTAGGGCTAAGAGGGCAATTTAAAACCACTCTCTTAGGTCTTAGTATGAAAAAATATAAAGACCATGGGAAAAGAAAATGTAAATATGACTGACTCTAGATATGAGTATTTTATTTCTAAGGAATAAGCGACAACAAACCATTGAAACTTATTTAGAGTAGCACACAGATGGAGAAACCACGAGAAAAGAAAATCTCTCCTTAGAATAGGGCTTTAAATTAAAAGGGAAAATATTTTTCACTAGGTGGAGGATTGCGTACCACAACAGACAGAGGGAGGGAAGTGTCAGTCAATTTTTTCTCTACCTTGCTTGGCGAAAGGATATTTTAAGTGGTAAGCACTACTCATGCTTTGGAATCTAGTTATATTTCATCGTAATTTGTTATTCAAGTTTCCAAGGCTTCCTAGAACTTTTACTTGCATAAAATTTTACCAATTTTGGGCTTCCCACAAACTTTCATTTATTTTGGGGTTTGATTGGCCATGTCAATTGGACAAGGGTTTCAACATCACTTCCAAAATATTTTGAGGTTTTTTATTTCGGGGTTTGTATAGCCATGTTGGTTGGACAAGGGTTTTTTATTTTGGGGGTTGAATGGCCATTATTTATTCTTCCCCCTCCACCTCCTACTCTAAAACTTCTCATGAGCTCTTCCTATTGTAGCCTTGAGGCCAGTGTTGCATCCAATTCCTCTTGATTGTCATTTCTTCTTCCTCCTCTTATCTCATTGCTTCTCACAATGATTAATTTTGGTTTATTTTCTTCCAATTCTGGTATTGAAAGCTCTCTTCCTTCATGGTTGCAGATTAGAAGGTTCTCCTGAAGTTGTATGAAACATTTCAATTGACCATCTAGCATTGAATTAAAACCTAATTTATTGTGGAAGAAATTTATATATGGGAGAGGAATTCAAATTAATTTTATTATGGAAGAGAAATTGTAATGTGGTTGGACAAGGGTTTTTTTAATTGTAATTTAAATTAATTTTATTTGGGGTTTGACTGGCCATGTCGGTTGGACAAGGGTTTCAACATCACTTCCAAAATATTTTGGGGTTCTATATTCCAAGGTTTGACTGGCCATGCTGGTTAGATAAGGGTTTTTTATTTCAGGGGTTGACTAGCTATTATTTCTTCTTCCCCCTCCACCTCCTACTCTAAAAATTTTCATGAGCTCTTACTATTGTAGCCTTGAGGCTAGAGTTGTATCTAGTTCCTCTTGATTATCATTTCTTCTTCCTTCTTTTTTTTGGGAGGGGGGGTAGATTGAAAAGTGGATTTTAAAAGGACCCCAAAACCTCATTATAATGGGTGCAACATTACAACCAGAAAACTAGTAAAATATTCAAAATAACAATCCTAAAAGGATTATCTTGGCCACCAAGGGTAAAACAATCATGGGAAAATCCTTAAAAAAAAGAAAAAAATAGGAATTTAAGCACAATAAAGTACGAAATAAACCTTCAATGATTTCCACATGATCTTCAGAGTTGTCAGTTTCATTCTTGAAAAGATGTTTGAGTTGTACGTGAAGCTCGTCTATGGTTTTGGTAACTTTATTGTAGATCATCTAAGCAGCCCTAGCAGCATTGGTAGTAGTAGATAGGTTGACTATAGTGTTTGAGACAAGAGTTAAAATGGAATTCTAAAGCACAATGGCATAATTTAGCTCCAACAAGTTTTCATCATCAAAAATTGTGCCAAGGGTCAACTTTGAGGGATTCTCCTTGGTATTAATATTTTTGGATCTTCTCGAGGAGTAAGCCTTACTCACACTTTCCTCCCATTTTAGTTTCCTCAGTGATCAGTACATTAGTTCAAATCCTAAGTATTTAGATTCTTGCTTTACAAAACTAGGGGTTCTATACTTAGGTTCAGGGAAAAAAAAATTGGGATCACCCTCATTGTTGGGCTCCTCGGTGATAAGGGTGATGCGGCTAGGGATTTTCAAAGGAGGTTTAGGAGGGTTACTAGTAATTACGGCTTTCTTAGTGTACTCTTCTAGGGCATGCTTATAAAGTATCAAGTGTAGACCCTGATGGGTCGGGTGGGTAGAATTTTGCTTCCTGACTCTTTCAATGGAAATTTCAATGGAGCAATATAGGTAATTAGGAATATTAATAAGCTTAGCATCCCTAATGTGGTTTAGTAATGCTATATGTAAACTGCATAATATGAGGTTAATGTTGTCAATAGTCAGATACTGCAAAATAGGTATCATCACTTGGTCCCAGGGTTAGGGAAGAGAGGTCCTAACTATACCACCATTTTACCAAATTAAATTCTTAACTTTATCCACAAAATAGTTAGTTGTCACCATGAAATTATGTTTATCCCTTATGATGGTGAACCCATCAGTCAAAAATCTAGCGATATTAGCTAGAAAATGAACGTTGATGATGAAATCTAGGTCTCAGATGATGACACTCTCTTTGTTCTATGAATTCACAATTTCATTATATACCTCTTCATAATTACCATAAAACGTCTTCAATAATGGAATGAAGCCATGAGATCCTAATATATCTTCACTCACAGGGTCCAATTGAAGTGAATTAGGTTCAAGGGGGGCCATGGATAAATTGTATAAATTAGGCGAAGGATAGGGGATCAAGATATAATGATGAGTTAAAATGCCCCAATCATCATATTTATATATGTTGTGCGAGCAAAATATTTTGTATTGATAAAAATTCGATAACCATTGCAAGCATTGATTAGTGAAAATATTTAATTCATGAACCTTGGTGTGATGAATGCTTCTCATTTGGTAAAGGTACCAAAATGGATGGTGTAATTCATCCTTCAAAACAACAACAACAAAAATAGAAGAAATGGTGCCTCAAAATTGATAGATGTCAAGGGTGATAAACAAGGCACTTCGGCTAAAGGAAATGCTAGTGATTAAAATGAATGAGGAATTGGGGTGGTCGCCAAATACAGGATAGCCAAGAGGGCTAGGAAGGTAAAACATGGATTTATTAGAAAGTGTGAGGGGGTGACAAGGGTATATGATATGGTGAAAGTGTAAGAACATGTGAAAGGTAGGCATGTGGCATGGATGATGAGACAAGGTGACCAGTTCATGGTAAAAACATAATATTTGAGCTACAATTGTGGATAATATTACCAGATTGATATTCTATATGGTAGTCGATGTTGGATCAAGGGTTAATATCATGATAAAAAGGTTGGGATAACAAATCCTTGGTAGGACAAGCCACATAATACCAAAGGTAGGGAAACCAACCCAATTAACCAATAGGAGAGTTTTGACCAACATGTGGGAAATCATGGTTAGAAGCATCATTGAGGGGATGAGGAAAATCATTGTTCCAAATGGTCAAGTATTCCATGCTAGGCCCTAGGTTGGCCATAGAGTTAGCAACTCTATTGGATTACCTAAAAACATGCTAAACAATGGATTTAGGGATCTAATGAATAAGTCTTTTGGATTCTGATATTACATTGCTAATGTTCTATGATGGTGTTTTATATTTTTTGAAGAAATTGATTACATTTAAGGAGCCACCTTCAACAATGATTCTACAATGGAGGTTTTCCGCAATGACTAGGCCACATAGGAGAGCTTTCACCTCATCAACATGTTTGGTCTGAGTGTCTAAGTTTTCAGAATCGGTAGTGATGATTCTACCATTATGATCATGAATGACACCTCCTCCTCCAACTATTCCAAGGTTTCCTCTAGAAGATCCATCAAATCCTCTTGTCTCATTGCTTCTCACAATGATTACTTCTAGCTCATTTTCTTCCAAGACTTAGCCTTACCCATGGGAGTTTCTTATTTTTTATCATATTAACACATCTTTAATTTGGGATAATATTTTCTTGATATACATATGTTATTTTTATATCTTCTCCATATTTTGTATCCCCATTCTTATTATCACTTGTGAAACTCCATGAATAGATCTTTAACTCATACAACAAGTGTGTAGAACTTGTCTCCTCCATAGTTATGTTAGGTTATGATAAATACATAAAAATATTTGATCATGAGGTTATAAAATAAGCCACTATGTACCTTGAATAGCTTATATTTCATGATTGTTATCCAATATTTATAGTTTTATAGTTTTGATGATGCCACATACTCTTTATAAAAGGATTTAAGGTGATACAAAATCAATTTAATAATAGAAATTATTGTTCACATACTTAAAGTGAACTAACCATATTTCATCCCTATTGTATTTATAATGTACTCATGTTAAGTTACCTTTAAAAATTTATCTCTATTTAAATAGATCATATTAAAATTTGGATATAAAATTCTCTGTATACATGCTTGAATCATAAATATTCTTCTAATATTAATTATGTGGATGGAGATCCCAAGAACACTAGATATTATGACCTTATCATCTACAATGAATATGATAAAATAAATATGTCAGGTGTATTTAATATTTATTTAATTCACATATTTACATATATATTTATTCTTGACTCCATTGGAGCTTGCATTAGACTAGTGTTCAATATGATTTTTATTTCCTCCTCCTCTTGACGGTTGGTGTCTTCTTGGATATATATATAAATAGTTTTATTCTATTTCTTGAGTATTATTTTGTGTAATAATAACTTCTTCACTTTATAATAAACACTAATTTTAATTGAAATTTATGTTCTAACAACTAACACAAAATTATAAATTTAGGCCTTGAGATCACTTCAATATGAAATATGAATAATTGATCAATTAAACAATTTGGGAGCTTATTATTTTTATCATATTAATGATTATATTTAATTTATGATAATATTTTATTGATAAACATATGTTCTTATTATATCTTCTTCATATATTGTATTCCCATTCTTCTTATCACTTGTGAAACTTCATGAAAATAAATATCATTTATTTTTCATACTTCATGAATAGATATTTTGCTCATACAACAAATTTAATACAACTTGAATCCTCCATAGATATTGTAGACACCAAAACATAGCCACTTGTCCTCCATCCTAGCTTTCCCACCATTTTCGCCTATTATTTATATATATTTATTATATATTTAAATAATAATATTTTATATATTATATTTTATATATTTAATAAATATATATTTATATAAATAAATTAATCCCAGCCATCCGATTTCATTTAATCTCATCCATCCATCCACCTCAATCCATGCCACACCCTAAATTTAATATCTACCCTTAGATATGCTTTAATCTCAGCCACACGATTAGTGTCATTGAAACCCTAGCATGCCCTAGGTTGGATTATAAATAGGAGCCATTTTGATGGCTCAACCCCTAAGTGCCCAAGTTTCCTAAGTGATTGAATTCCTTGAGTCCCCTAAGGTTCCTCGAGCTTTCAAAGTGCCTTAGAGTTCCAACCCAGCCTTTGTGCCCTAACCCCACTCCATCCATCATATTCCCTATTCCCTCGCTCATTCACCATCATCGCATCCCTCGCCTTCATCTGATCTACTTCTATAAATATGATCTCACAATTCCAAGCACCTTGTTGTGTTCCACCATAATCCCTAATGCCTTGCTACACGCCACCATAGTCTTGAGTGCCCTACTATGCTTCTTGAGTGCCCTACTACATTTTAGAGCCCTATTCTGATGACAAGCGATATCTTCGAGTGTTGCTAGGGCACACCTTCACCATCGACCTACAATAGATCCAACCATCAATAGACAACAAGCAAGGAGCAAGGTAAATCTATTTTATTTTGTTATATTTCATATTGTTTAATTTTGTTCACATTTCATACTATTATAGCTAGGGTTTTAGTTGTGATTTCTGAGGGCTCACATAGTGGAGCCCTCATTATTATTACTAACTCTCTGGTGTTTCTTTGTGTGCATATTAGATAGTATATCAGAAGCATTGGATAATTGATTAAGCTGGAGTGGCCCGACATCGGATACGTAGAAGCCCACTCACACTTGTTGGGAGCAAAGATGCAATTGAAGACACCACCATTTGTTGTAGCTAGGGTTTCGGAGAACCCTAGAAATATTTGTAAAAATTGTATCAAAGAGGATTCTTAAATCCACTATTGTAACAATAGAGTTTTTAGGCTCCCCCCATTTAATATAAATCTCATTTGTTGTGCAATATCTGGTTTATTTGAATTCTATTTTATTTAGCATTGTTTGGTGTCATGTTTTTAGCTCTACAAATGGTGATCATGGTGGGACCCCCTAAGGGTTTCATGTTTTGATTTATCTTGAATTCTAACTTGTTGTTTGTTGTCTTATTTTATAGATTTTTAGAAGCACAAATCACACATTTTTTGCCTATTAGGGTTTCTAAGAAATTGCAAAAAATTGCAGGAGGTGCATGAATGTTGTGACACTCGAGGATCATCCAAAAATGCTTGGAGGTATTCTAGAAGCACCCTGGGGCATCTCAAAAGTACTCAACTATGTTTTATAGTGATTTGGAGTAGATACGTAGGCTTTCCAGTAAGTCCACTATCTAAAATCCAAGTTTTTTGTTTTACGTATTTTGGGTTCTTTGATGTATTTTTCAGATTCCAAGCATAAAATGAACAATCATTAAGTAATCTGGAAAATAATTCATCTTAGTTTACATTTTAGGTTTCTTTTTGCATCCATTCACACATTCTAGTTAGGGTTTATATTTTTGATGTATTCACAAATATAAAATGTTGCATTCTGATTGCATTTGAATTGATAATTGGCATAAATTAGAGCTACATTTTAGGGTTAGAAGTACCTTATTTTATCTATCTAAGTAGGAACATCATTAGGGTGCCAAGAGTATTCCTGCCATTGGGTGATTCTAGGTAGAGGGGTGGATGAACCCTCCGGTTGTCTTTGATAGGGGGTCTTAAGCGGTGTACTTCACACCCTTTGGAGAAATTGGCATTCTCTTGTTGGCTTCTGATTTAGATTTATGAAATTAGTTGCTCCTAACATTGTTTGTCCACATTAATAAATGAAAACCTTAAAAGGAACAATTCACACACAACACGTTTCACTCAAAATAGTAGTGGTTGGATTTCATCACCAACCATTGCTTGAGATTTGGTGATGGTGGCATTCATCTCCATCCACCAATATCTACCCATAGAAACCATAGGATACCCTCAAGCAAACTTGTTGGATTTCATCACCAACAAGAATCTCATTGCCCTATCTTCACCATAGTTTTTACCTTTGTTTCATTAAGCAATATTAGAACATCAAAACACACAAGACTGACACTTAAAATGAATACACATTAAAAAGGAGATAATCAATGAACAAGGTAAGCCACACTGGTTGAAACTTAGCATTGGTTGTTTGTTTCCTTTTTGCTCCTTAAAGATTTTAGTTTTGTGTTACATTTGATAGTTTAATTTGTATTTTGATTTATTTTCTTATGGTATTAACTAGAAACCAAAAGAAATCTATAAGTCAAGATAACTTAATGGAACCTTCATCCACCTTCCCCACCACTTCTGTGGTAGATTCCCTGAATGTGACATAGGCATATTTATCTATAGGTCCCTCACATTCCTTACCATCCATAACCTTCCATATGGCCATGCCCCAAGAGGATTCAACCTCCCCTACCATTGACAATCACATTACCCATATAGACATGGCAAGAGTAGAAGCTCTCATGAAGTCTTCTAATTATGTCTTAGAGTCCATTCCCAATTCACCTAGATAGGATTCTACTTTACAACAAGAGCCTATTTATTCCCAACCCCCATCCACCTTTACCTAGGTGTATACTAACCCTCTTTTTGAGGCATCAATTGCACCTTCTTCCCATATGTCCATTCCCCAACCTTCATGTGCTCCTAGCACCTCATATACCTCCACTTACACCAACCCCTTGTATGAAGCACATGTAAATGTTGCTTCACAAGTTCTAGCCTCACAAGTTGCCATACCTAGTGTAACTTGTACCCAAGCCACATCTTCCATACCATCTACCTCCATACCCTTAGCCTCTGATAGAGATATTAGTGAGGCATGGGAACACCTAAACAAATTGCTTAGATAATATCAAAATGCTCAACAACAAGTACAAGCAAACCCTAAGCCTTTACATAACTCTACTCAGACTATCCTTGTCAACCAGGGTCCATCATGGGCACCATAGTATTCTATGGTTTCTATCCCTATTCCCCCACCAAGCCATACCATCACCCATCCTATTCCCATTGGCCAACCTAGCCATAACCTTCATCCATCAACATCATTCCATAATTCCCCATATTTTCATCAACAATCTCCCATTCATCAATTTCCATCTAATTCACCTAGCCATCATTACCAATCTCCTCATCACTTAGTCACTCCACAACATTTCTCCACCCCACCACAAACTCATCAGGTAATTCAGGGCTTCCACATTCCTAAGGAAGACCCTCGAATTGAGGCCATGCAGAAATAAATAGATCAATTGATGCAATATACTCCTAGTTTTTCAAACCAGAAACCAACCTTACGCCAATTGATCAATCAACCAATTCATCCTTCGGTACCATCCCCACCATATCCGACATATTTCATGGTACCTAAGTTTGACAAATTTAAGGGAACTGAGGATCCCAAAGAACATGTGAGCACTTTTGTACATGCCTGCTTTAGAATTCAAAATGATAATGCTCTCATGCTTCAAAATTTTCCTCAAACATTAGGAGGGGATGCCATAGAATGGTACAATCAATTGCCAAGCCATAGTATCTATACTTTTGAGCAATTGATTGATCAATTCTTTGATCATTTCATCCTAAATGTTAAAAATAAGATCTCATTGTCTGATGTCTATGCTTTAAGGCAACATGATGATGAATCTATCTATGATTTTAGAAACTATTGGAGGGTTATCATCACTAAATTGCCATTCACCCTACCAATGGATGAGCTAATTAAGTTATTCACCAAGAGTTGCTTAAAACCTATCTCTTGGATGCTTCAACTACGAACTTATCAATCATTTGAAGAAGCTTTAGCTCAGGCTAGTGTCATTGAGGATATCAAAATCCAAGAAGGCATATTTAAGCCTAAAAAGAAAGAATGGCAAAATAAGGGCCAATACAAAAGCAACTATTCTGGCCAACAAAAATCAACATAGGCTACCCCAACCACCCAATCCAATCAAGTTAATCAAGTGGTCATGAGCCAACTGGTAATGGCTCAACAACAACCTGTGCAACAAACACCACAACAAATTGCATATCATGCGGTCCCCTCAACAACACAAGCTCCAATAATGCAAAACATAGTGCCAACTATGGAAAATCATCCCCAATGATAGTCTGTCTAACAAAATCACCAATACACCCCTTTAGCCGAGTCATATGCTTCCCTTTTTAGAAGGTTGTATGAGACAAATAAACTTGCTTTTCCCGACATTAGACTGGATGATCCCACTAAACATGGGAAACATTATCAAGAACATCTATTTTATCCTTATCATAGGCAAAATGGGCATGACATTAACAATTGCCATGTTTTTAAAGATATAGTCCAAGACCTCATTGACTTGGGGGCGATCAAGCTTGATAATCCCCTCACTCAACAAAACCAAAACCTTGGTATATTTCAAACACCACTTCCTCATCATGAGGAGGTGCAACCAAATGTAGGGGGAGCTAACACCAAAACTCCTCCTAATCAATTCAATCACATACAACAATACCAAGGGTTTGTAGGGGCCATTCATGTGGTCACTAGAGGTCAAAGGAATAACCAACAAAGGCAACCACCTCAAGCAAGTGTGTCACAACCTTCTACATCACCACCCATCCAAGTTTCCCCCAATCCTTCATCACCCATCCATATCCCTAGTCAATCAAATCCTCCAAATCCACCCATCAATCATCCACCTCGACCAATCATCTCATTGAGTAGCCGATTAACTACAAGTCTAAAAATAGCTTCCACTAAATTATCAATCTATGAGTTAATCCAACAATCTCCTCCACATCGTGAGGCATTAATGGATATTTTGAAATCCATTGAATTACAATCTCAAGATCCTAATGCCTTCAACAACTTTGTGGGGAGCATCCAAACATGCATGGAGCCTTCCATAACATTCTATGACTTTGAGATTAAGCCAATCTCATCAGAATCAATAGACCCTCCATTGCATATCATGGCTCTAATTGACAAGAAGCCTTTTAAAAGAGTCCTAATTGATATCGGTTCCTCTATCAACATCATCACCACATCCGCTCTTCATCATTTGAACCTTCCTCCATCTCACATCACCAAGTCATCCTTCACCCTCAAAGCATTCAATGATGCTTTGTGTTCCATAATTGGCACTATTGTTTTGCCCATCGAAGTAGGGGTCAAAATATTGCACACAATGTTTCACATCTTGGAAGGATCCATGGCATACAATGTACTCCTTGGAAGACCTTGGATGAGGGAAATGAGATGTGTCCCTTCAATACTACATCAATATTTGAAATATGTTCATGAGGGATAAGTACATTGCATACCAATGAATGTCGAGCCATTTAAGTATTACAATTTCATCTCAAATCCTTATGAGTCCATGCTTCCTTCCACTCACCTTTTTCTTTCACCATCATCCAATCCATCCACCACTTCACCAATCTCTTCATCAAAGGATCCCATTCCTGAAGAGCTCCCTATCACCAACCCTCATCAAGCTTCCATACCCCCATCATCTTCATCATTGACTACATGCACATGTGGTCATAGTCAATCCACATCATCAACATCATTGCCATCCACATCATCATCATCCATTCAATAACCTTCCCAATCCAATCCATCTCCATCACCTAATGTTTCACAAGTCGAATTGATAGATTGTGAGATATCTCCATCTCCACCATTTCTCGATCCATCATCTGACCATAGTCCTCCCATGTCATCCCAAGTTGAGGTCCACCTCACTAATCTTGGTATTGGTGAATATGTGGTCCAAGACATCACCATCACACCCCTCACCATCCCTAGTGCTAAGGATTTTGGTCACCCACATGACCCACCTTTAGCAATAGGAGTAGTATATAACATGGGTTCAGCTCCAAATAGCATAAATTTTGTATATGGGGGATTGAATCTTCATCAAGTCTAGCTCCCATAGAAGAACCCAAAGAACCGATTCTTGCCAATATTCCAAACATGTCGGGATTCCCATCTCGATATTTCCACATTATCAATTGGCAAGGCCATGGCCTAGGATTGCATGAACAAGGAGTGCATCAACCTATCGATGTTCCATATCAAGAGGTGCATGACCTTTCAGGTCTAGGTTACCACCCACTTTCCACCACCTCTTCTCTTGAACAAGCCTTCCAAAGGCTTAATCTCAATTCAGGAGAAGAAGCCCTCCATCTCGATAATTTTGATGATGAAATCTATGAAGAATTTGAACTTATATCGATAATTTTAGATGAATCTGAAGAAGAATCAGAGCCCATCATTCCCCATACCAAACAAGATGAGTTTTATCTCAACATGTTCCCCATCCATGAGCCCATATTTCACTTGCTTCTTCCACAAGAGCGAGTTACCCCTATCGGTGAACCACCACCTCCATTCCATTAAGCCATTCCATAAGCCAAACTTGTAACATATGTACATAACACAAAAATAGTGGTTTTCACCACTACCAAAAAAAATAAAAAATAAAAATCAACAAAAATATTTTATTTCTTTGCATTGCATATGTACATATCATTTAGAAAAATGCATTTATTTGTGTTGCTTGCTGTTATTCAGGTTAACCAAGCCCCTAGCATCGATTCTTAGGTTCCATCCATTCCATCCAACCTTATTCACCTTTCCCATAAGTCAACATGAATCCTATTGATTTATTTACCCCACTCCGTAATCCATATGATCTGACTAAGCCAATTCCAATTGACATAAGCCTTATTGATATGGATCAGATTTCCTCACCTCCATCCTTTTCCAAATTTGTCTTGTTCAAGGAATTGTTAAGGGCTTCTACCAACTACATTCCTCCATCCCCTCCACCTTCACCTTCACCTTCACCTTCGGATCCTAAGGTTTTCTAGGCAGAAATAGATGAGGATAAGCCAGAAGAGTTTGATGACATCTTAGATGACATTCATCTGATCCCTATGCCCCATCAGCTTGAGGAAGGTTCCCACATGTCTATTGAAGATACCATCGATGTGGACCTTAGTTCAGATAAAGACAATCCCCAAATTGTCAAGCTTGGAAAAATTTTATCACCCGATGAACAAGAGCAATTTATTGCTCTCCTCAAGAGGAAGAAGGGCATATTTGCATGGTCCTATAAGGACATGCCTGGTCTTGACCCTAGTTTGGTTATCCACAATCTCACCTTACAACCTGATGCTAAGCCGATCAAACAAAAACTTAGGAGAATGCATCCTACCATGGCCCTCTTGGTAAAAATAGAGCTTCAAAAACTCTTAGACATGAACTTCATAGTTCCTATCGACTATCTTGAGTGGCTTTCAAACATGGTACCCATTTGTAAGCCTAACGGGGTGATACACGTTTGCACTAACTTTTGAGATCTTAACAAAGCATGTCCTAAGGATGACTTCCCTCTCCCAAACATTGATACTCTTGTCGATACCTGCACTGGCCATGAAATGCTTTCACTCATGGATGGTTTTTTAGGATACAACCAAATTCGAATAAATCTTGATGACCAACACAAAACAACATTCACTACACCTTGGGGAACTTTTTGTTACAAGGTGATGCCCTTTGGCCTCAAAAATGTAGGTGCCACTTATCAACGTGCCATGACATACATTTTCCATGACTACATGCATAAGATTATCGAAGACTATGTGGATGATCTCTTGGCTAAATCTAAAACTTGACAAGAACATATTGGTGTATTGGAGAAAGTTTTTGACCGACTCCTAGAGCATAATGTAAGGTTGAATCCCAAGAAATGTGTCTTTGGTGTTACCTCGGGCAAACTTCTAGGATTCATTATCTCCAAAAGAGGCATTGAGGTGGACCCTAACAAGGTCAAGGCTATCTTGGAGATGCCTCCCCCAACTAACTTAAAGGAATTGCATAGTTTACAAGGAAAGATCCAATCAATCCATCATTTTATTGCACAACTTTCTGACAAATGTAGGCCATTCAATCACCTACTACAAAAGGGGGTGCCATTCTCTTGGATAGATGAATTTCAAAAAGCCTTCGATGACATTAAGAAATACCTAGCTTCTCCGCCAGTCTTAGCTCCTCCTCATCTAGGGGTCCCATTTTATCTTTATATCTCAACAATGGACTTTGCATTAGGGACAATGCTTGCACAAAAGAATGAACAAAATCGAGAGCAAGTTGTCTACTACATTAGTCAAACATTGGTAAGCTATGAAACTAAATACGCTTATGTAGAAAAATTATGCTTAGTAGTGGTTTTTACCACTAAGAAACTTTGACATTACATGCTTAGCCACACAACTTATGTCATAGCTAGAGAAAATCCTCTGCGTTACATGATGTCCCACACTTACAATAATACCCACACCGCTAAATGGATAATGCTCCTTACTAAATTTGACTTGGAATTCATTAGCCAAAAATCCATTAAAGGTCAGGTAATAGTTGATCAACTTGTGAAAGCTCCACTACCTAGTGATCATCCTTTGATTATTGAGCTCCCAGATGATTCGGTATTTGCTATCACTGAGCAAGAAGAAGATGTCATTCCAAAGGAAGATATCGATATCACATTATTCTTTGATGGCTCTAAGTGTATGAAAGGTCAAGGTGCTGGAGTCATATTTCACACACCACAGGGGGTACCTATCCCCTTGTCATTCAAACTCGACTTCCAATGCACAAACAACACTACAGAGTATGAAGCCTTAATCTTAGGTCTTCAATCAGCTATAGCTATGAGCATTAAGTGTATTAGGATATTTGGTGATTCTCAACTTGTCATCAAGCAAATCAATGGAGAATACCAATGCAAAGAACCTACCATTAAGCTTTATCATGAAGTAGCAATGAAATTGCTCTCTAAGTTTGATTGGTATGAAATCAATAGCTTGCCATGTTCGACTAATAGATTTGTAGATGTGATGGCCTCCCTTGGATCATTGATTCCAAAAGACTCATTTGGAGAGGTACAACCCCTTATCATTTCAATAGTCTCTAAATCTGCAATTACTCGTGCTGAGTCTAAATATGAAAAGGATGTTTGCTTTATCCAATCGGATTCATATGAGCCTTGGTCAAGCCAAATAGTAGCCTTCCTCAAGTTTGGAACACTCCCATCTGATATGTCTCGAACTTCCAAATGCACTTTCAAGAAAAAGGTAGCTCATTTCATTCTTTTGGGGGATGTGTTGTATAAACATGGTTATGATGGAGTCCTCCTTCATTGTCTCGAGGCTAGTGAGGCTCAAAGAGCCATAGCTGAAGCTCATGATGGTACTTGTGGTGGTCATTTTAGTGGAATGGCCATTGCAAAGTGTATTTTATGCATGGGTTATTATTGGCCCACAATGGAATGTGATTGTTGCACATATGTCAAACATTGCAAAAAGTGTCAAGAACATGCTAATTTAACTCATGTACCATCACAAGACTTATAACCTATTCAAAGCCTTTGGCCCTTTTCACAATGGGGTCTAGATCTAATTGGAAAAATTTCACCTCCTTCCTTGGGACAACATACATTCATTATCATAGCCATTGAATACTTCACAAAGTGGGTTGAGGCAATTCCTCTAACTAGTATGATAGGACCTAGAATTGTGGAGTTTATACTTCATCATATCATTTTTCATTTTGGTATCCCCTCAAAAATAATTTTAGACAATGGCAAGTCTTTCAAGAACAAGGATGTTCGAGCACTTTGCGAGAAATATAACATTCAACATAGTTTCTCGACTCCTTATTACCCACAAGAAAATGGATAAGCTGAAGCTTCCAACAAGACCTTAATTGCTATTCTCAAGAAACTTGTCAAAGAAAATCATAGATATTGGCATACACAAATTCCCTTGGCATTATGGGCTTATCGAACAAGCATCCACATGCCTACAGGGGCAACACCATTTTCATTGGTCTATGGAGCCAAAGCAATCATGCCTCTTGAGCTCGAGATCCCTTCCTTACAAATTTCTTTGTAAGAATTCATAGATGATGACACTGCTAGACAAGCACATCTTGACCAACTCACACTTCTTGATGAGAGGTGAGTCAATGCTTTAGAGCATTTACGAGTTTATCAAGACCACCTCAAATGTGCTTACAATGCCAAAGTCCATCTACATGAATTCCAAGTAGGAGATCTTGTCCTTAAAGAGAACCAACAAAATACCAATGCATTACCACATCTTCATGATAAATTCATGGCTAATTGGTTAGGTCCATACATTATTACACAAAGAGTGGGTAATGGTACTTATAGGCTTGCTAGTCTAGAGGGAGAGGAAGAACCTAAACCACTTAATGTTATACACTTGAGAGCATTCTATGCATGATTTGATTACTATATATGTATATATACATGGCTAATACACAAAAATATTTGCATACATTTCATTCATAACATTGCATTTCACTTGCATCTACATTCCAAAAATAATGCATTCACCCACATTTCATATTGCATTTCACAAAATTGCATGTCATACATTGCATTCACATCCACATTTCACATTTCATATTAGGGATCATTTATTAAGTTCAAGGTCTTAATTGGTCCAACAAAAGTCATGTTGCCTTAATCAGGGGCACCTTCACAATGTCATCCACACAATTCCACCAAGTCAAATTGCCATTAGCACAAGCCACATTTTCACAATTCCTAGGTGTTTTCGGTCACTCAACCACTCCTAGTGTTTTAAGCAACCTCCAAAATACATGTCGAGTTCTTTTTAGGACCATTGCACATATACACTAAGAAAATCTTGAGTTTTGGGAATTGACTCCAAAACATTCTTGAACCAAACACAATTTCACATCTTAAAAACATCTTGTGTCAAAGAGGGATAACACCATACTTGGTATGAACCTTGAAGTGAAAAGGGTCATCCTTGCTAGTCCCATCATGCAACATAGTCCATAAAAATAGTGGTTCTCACCACTATCACAATTCCAAAAATAAAATAAAGAGTAGGGAAAAATCCCTAACAAAAACTCTAAATATTTTACATCACACACCACTGATCAATTGGGTTGTAAGGATCATACTACATTTCTAGTCAGACGGTTAGGTAGTCATCCCCAAAACTTAAGAGATCAACAACAAAAGTCATGGACTATGGAGTTAGCCTCCATCGGAGCTATAGATGCTTGATTGGTAGTGGAGTACGCTCATGCATGGTGACATGTCTCTTTTAAAAGAGACCTCTGACCACTCATACGGATAAGCTAGCTTCTTGGTTTCATCCATAATAGGTTTACCCAATTTACTCAAGATGAGTTAATGAACTCACTTGCACACACACTGGTTCTTGATTGTCTCGAGTCATTACCATGCTCTTGATTCGGTAAATGAATTCACTACACACACATTTGGTCCTAGAGGGATTAGGTAATTTTAGTGAGTTTGTTTGATACCACTAGGATGTTTGAGTCTCTATAAAATAATTAGTTTTCCATATCAACATCCATATCTTCTTCCATATCAACATCCATATCTTCTTCCATGTCAACATCCATGTCATTTCATGAGCCATTATCCACCACATGCCACCAAGTTTGGTGCCCCTGATTAAACAACAATGCTAAAACATGGCCAAGAAAATATCTAAATTATAAATGATCATTAGCACATATGCCATCTTGCATTAATCATCCATATATTCCATCTTGCATTAATCATCCATAACATAGCATATGCATTCATCATAAATAGAAAATATGCATTACATAAAAGCATTCACAAACACAAACACATATAACACAAAAGGTAAAAGCCATGTATATATATGTATAAATATCAAATGTACAATGAGTGCCCAAAGGCTACATACAATAGAGCACCAAGGCTCATATACAAAAAGTGCATCTAAGCACTAGCTAATGCCTATGAGTGGACCCTTATGACCTACTAGGAGCCCTAGACCTAGAACTCTACCTAGACTCAATTGCCTAGTCGACTGCATCATCAAGAAATATGGAGGATCTAGCAACATGATATGATTTGCCATACATAAATCCTCCAAGGAGTGCACATATGCCTCGCTCACTCGAAGTCATCACAAGTCTAGCCCATGTCGACATTCCCTACCTAGAAGCTCTACCTAGAGCCTCATGATCATCTCTTGATCATCTCCACTAGCTCCTCCTATCGCCCACTCTACCTACATCTGAGCTATAGTCACATCCCATACACTAAGATCTACCCATAGTTATGCTATAACCTCATCATGAGACTACACCAGAGCCTCCCACTCTACTTGCATCTGCTCCATCTTGTCTTATAGCCTCACCACCTTTGATATCTCCCCCATATCATCCTCCTCCTCATCCTCCCCTCTACTAACCATAGGAGTCTACTACCTTACACCTCTTAACTTCTTCCTTTGACTACTAGCTTGGAGGTACCTCGATCACTTTGGAGTCTCATCAGACTCCTCAACATCATCCTCACCATCAGCCACCACCTTTGGTACCCATACTGGCTGGGCACCAAACCATGTTACATACTCTGGGGTCATCCCTACATCATCCACATCAGGGACCTCTAGCTCCTCATCATCCTTAATCACCTCCCTCCATGGCTCTACACATGGAAGCCCCACCTCCTCTCGGTACCTCCTATAAAGCATCGACTCATCTGGTACTCCCTATGGTAAGTTAAACTATCACAACACCCATGAGAACTGGAAGTACTCCACCTCACTCTACCTCCTCTCAACTATCCACCTTGCTCCCTATCTCCAATCCATGTGGTCCCCACCAAGGCCTCCATATCACTTGGGTGGATGTTAGTCCCACCCACATATCTCGGTACCACTAGCTTGATCACACTGGATGACTCAATTGTACCTCCTCTACCACTACCCATCTCCTAGCATAGGGTTGCACCCCATCCCACTCCTCATAGGGTAGACCCTCCGATCATGCCACTCTAAAGTGCTCCCATCCCCAACACTGAAGAAGAAAGTTGCATCCCAAGCCCTTCCTCTTTCCATGTGTCACCTCATACAACTCATGGTACACCTACACTAACAAAGTAGGAGCCCATGCATACTATTATGGTGTAGTGAGCAAATCACTCACCAATCCTAATAGGTTCCATGGGAACCTACAACTAGTACTATTGGGAACTACTATGTTCACCAACACGAACATCACCAAAGGAGAGGGGCTCCAACTCCTTGGCCACATACATGGTCAAGTATGGAATACCCCCACTCTCCACCCTCACCTCCTCCCACCTATCCCCAAACATCCTACTCATCTGGGCCTTCTTATCATAGCCCACCTCCACCTTCAGCCCCTCCACTGGCACCTTGAGAATGTGATACACATCCTCAAGGGTAATGGTCACCTCCCCGATCGATAGCTGGAAGGTCCCCCTATCCGCATCCCATATTTCAGCCAAATCTGAAATATACCCCTCATCCACCCTCACTACATCCATTCGGGCCACATCCTCCATCCCCACCCCCTCAACACACCCCAATCTACCTTCGACAATAATTTCCTCATCCCAGGAACAAGAGGAGAAAATCAATGTCGGGGCTCCAAAATCTGCAACTGCAGCAATCAACACATTTCATTAGTAAAAAAAAAATAAAAAAATTTTGCACAACACAAAAGAGTCTTCAAAAGCATTACCTTGGAAAATCTTGCCTCTGCCCTAATCATAACACTCGTTCCCTCTGCCACCATAGCTTCCACACCAAAATCCCACTACCTCACTTCACTCCACTCCTCAGACGCAACTTCTCAAACTTGAAAATGCACAAATGAGCTTCATTTTCCACTCTATAGGCTATTTATAGAATTTACAGGTGCATTGAAGCACCTTGAGGTATTTTAGATATGCTAGAATGCACATGGGCATTTGTAGATAGGCTAAAGCAATGCATTTTTTGGTGCACACAAGCGCACCAGCACATTTTCTGGACTTAGAAACACATCAGCATTTGATGCATAAATCAAGAAAAGGTAAAATCAATCAAATTGGTAGCATACCTCCTCCAAATTTCACCAAATTTCACCCACACATCAATTCCATCATAAAATCAAGTTTTGTGAAAACATAAATCAGTTTGGATGCATAATTTTTGTTTACGACCACATATTGCAAATTCAACAAGTGAATTACAAAAGTATCCCAAAAGGGTATAAATTTTCACAAAATAATGATCATCATCATTTTCATCATACACATATCATGACATCATCATTTCACATCAACATTTGCACATTTGCCAAGTTCAAACAACATTCAAG
The DNA here is from genome assembly GCA_028583015.1 of Wollemia nobilis. Taxonomy (NCBI): domain Eukaryota; kingdom Viridiplantae; phylum Streptophyta; class Pinopsida; order Araucariales; family Araucariaceae; genus Wollemia; species Wollemia nobilis. Next base: position 4,572,585 of record JAQPPZ010016847.1, on the reverse strand, counting down.
TGAACCTTGTATCTAGTGGGTTATTCTATATACTTGGCGATTGCAACGATTTGCATCCATGCAATTTGGTAAGATGAATAGCCTACCATAAGGACACTTGGTCATCATCATCATCACTTATCTCCTTGTTTGAGATCACAATCATATTTGGTACTTCACATTTTGAGTGAAACCTTACCAAGAATAATTTGCACAAAAGTTATCATTGATGGCCTAGTCCATGGGGCTTAAAACATGGACAAAATCAAATTTCATAATTTCATATTTCCTTGATAGTCATCATGGCGACTGGCTTTAGCTAGGGTGATTGGTTCCAATCTTAGGAATTATCATAGTCACTAGTTGGCCCTCCGAGGTTGACTACTTTTATTTTTGCATATTCATCTTTGCATATCAATGATGCTAGAAGGCATATTTTCAATAGCATTGAATCACCCCAAATTTGGGGTAACCACATTTGGTTTTGACTTTCCCACATTGGGATACATCTTACATGATCATGGCATCAACACTTGGAAAAAATCCCTTCATCTGTTGGGGCAAAAATAGATGCAATCATTTCACATTTTTCAACAATCCCCTTCCCACCGTTGGGGTAAAAATGGTATCACATTTTACATCATTCATATCATCCACATTCCATTTGCATAAATTTTTCAATTGGCTCATGAGATTCATCCATAACCTCATTCACCAATTGAGGGGGTAAGCTACACAATAACTCCAAATTCTTTATTCTTTTGCCTTTGATTTCATCTTCACATTCCAACAAGAGAGAGAAGTTGCTTCTGTGCCTAGCCCGATCAGGTGTCTTGTATTTTTGCACCATATTGTGTTTCACGCAACATGGTACAAAAAGGGGCATCTGTAGACACCAAAATCTAGCCACTTGTCCTCCATCCATGCTTTCCCACCATTTTTGCCTATTATTTATATATATTTATATATATTTATTATATATATTTAAATAATAATATTTTATATATTTAATAAATATATATTTATATAAATAAATTAATCCTAGCCATCCAATTTCATTTAATCTCATCCATCCATTTACCTCAATCCATGCCACACCCTAAATTTAATATCTACCCTTAGATATGCTTTAATCTCAACCACACGATTAGTGTCATTGAAACCCTAGCATGCCCTAGGTTGGATTATAAATAGGAGCCATTTTGATGGCTCAACCCCTAAGTTCTAAGTTTCCTAAGTGATTGAATTCCCTAAGTCCCCTAAGGTTCCTTAAGCTTTCAAAGTGCCTTAGAGTTCCAACCTAACCTTTGTGCCCTAACCCCATTCCATCCATCATATTCCCTATTCCCTCGCTCATTGACACCATCATCGCATCCCTTGCTTTCATTTGATCTACTTTTGTAGATCTGATCTCATAATCTCAAGTGCCTTGCTACGCTCCACCACAGTCTCGAGTGCCTTTCCCTACAATCCCAAGACGTCCTCCACGAGCACTTTATTTTTAGAGCCCTATTCATGATAAGTGAGATCCTCGAGTGTCGCTAGGGCACACCCTCACCATCGACCTACAATAGATCCAACCATCAATAGACAACAAGCAAGGAGCAAGGTAAATCTATCTCATTTGGTTATATTGCATATTGTTTAATTCTGTTCGTATTTCATACTGTTATAGCTAGGGTTTTAGTTGTGATTTTTGAGGGCTCACATAGTGGAGCCCTCATTATTATTACTAACTCTCTGGTGTTTCTTTGTGTGCAGATTAGATAGTATATCAAAGCATTGGATAGCTGATTAAGCTGGAGTGGCCCGACATCGGATACGCAGAAGCCCACTCACACCTGTTGGGAGCAAAGATGCAACTGAAGACACCACCATTTGTTGTAGCTAGGGTTTCAGAGAACCCTAGCAATATTTGTAAAAATTGTATCAAAGAGGATTCTTAAATCCACTATTGTAACAATGGAGTTTTTAGGCTCCCCCATTTAATATAAATCTCATTTGTTGTGCAATATCTGGTTCATTTGAATTCTATTTTATTTAGCATTGTTTGGTGTCGCATTTTTATCTTCACAGATATTATCCTCATACACAAAAATACTTGATCATGAGGTTTTAAAATAAGCTAGTATATACCTTAAATAGTTTATGTCATGATTGTTATCCAATATCTCTATTTTTATAGTTTTTAACTATGCCACATACTCTTTATAAAAAGGATTTAAGATGACACAAAATCATTATACTAATAGAAATTATTGTTCATATACTTAAAGTGAACTAACTATACTAATGTTAAGTTATTTCAGGGTTTGACTAGCCATGTCGGTTGGACAAGGGTTTTTTATTTTAGGGGTTGACTAGCCATTATTTCTTCTTCCCCCTCCACCCCTGCTCTAAAACTTCTCATGATATCTTCCTATTGCAGCCTTGAGGTTAGTGATACATCCAGTTCCTCTTGATTGTGTTGGAAAATTGAACAAGTTTTGTAGGCATTGATGTCAAGAGGTTTGATGTCCAGTTTTGTTGTCATTGATGTCACAAGGTTGATTTTCCAAAAGGAAAGTAAGTAGTTAAAATAAAAAGGGTATAATATTTATTTTAAATATAATATACCTAAAGAGGCCTAAAAGGTATAAGACCCAAGCAAAGGGAAGCAATTTTAAAAAGAAATAATAATACTATAATATTATAATATTATAATATTCGGTCAAAAGAAAGAGGCAAGAAATAATAGGGTCCAATGAATCATTTAAAAATATATCCTCGACAAGACCCATTGAGCATATTATAAAGGTTTTAATTAAATATATTTAAATTAAATATTTTAACCTAAAGGTTTAAATTTTAATTTAAATAATTAAAGGCGTCAAGTTTAAAGTTTTAAATTCAAAATTTGAAATTCAAAAACCTTATGGGCTGACTTGTTTTCATGTAAAGGATAAAGTATAAATAGGAAATGATTTTCATTTCCAAATTACAATGCTATTTCATATGCCAAGGTGGATATAATATTCATGCATTGCATTGTTGAAAATAAGAGTATATTCGTGAGGTTTAAATGAAAATAGGTAAACTCGTGTAGAAATCCACGTGATGCAACAAATCCATTCCAAGGCACTAGGTAGCGCAGATGTTGGTCCAAGGTTTGCTAAGGCGCTTGCAAATGGGAGGTCGTGGTTTCAAATCCCAAGCCATTCAATTTTTGCAAAGGAGTAGAAGATTTTTGTTTTCACTAAAATCCATGCGGTGTTATTAGTAAGAGAAGGTGGACTTGGGTCCATGTGTAGGCGTGTAGCCCAGGTGGCAGCTTGCCTTGGTCTAAGGCATTGTAGTGGCTTTAGTCGTGGGTTCGAGTTTGGGCATAGTTGAAGACATACGCAATAATTCTTTTGTGATGTGGGCCAAATATTATAAGTTATGCATGTTATAATTTAAATTTTCCAAGGTTTGGAAGGTGCAAATAATTTAGAGTCCACATGATAATTATAAAGGGAATATATGGAATGCATAGGGAGTTCGCTAAAATCCATGCAATGTTATTAGTAAGAGAAGGTGGACTTGTGTCCATGTGTAGACGTGAAGCCTAGGTGGTAGCTTGCCTTGGTCTAAGGCACTATGGTGGTTTTGGTCGTGGGTTCGAGTTTTGGCGTAGTTGAAGACGTACGCAATAATTATTTTGTGATGTGGGCCAAATATTATAAGGTATGCATATTATATTTTAAATTTTCCAAGGTTTGGAAGGTGCAAATAATTTAGAGGCCACGTGATAATTATAAAGGGCATATGTAGAATGCATAGGGAGTCATAAGGATAATTGAAAAATATTTTATTTTTGTTTCTTAGAAAAATAAATAAAAAGGATTGGAGTTTATAAGGTGTTAACAAAGGAAATTCATTTTTATGTATTGAATATTATTTTGAGAAGTTTGGAGTTTATAAGGAGTTAACAAAGGAACTTCATTTTTATGTATTGAATATTATTTTGAGAAGTTTGGAGTTTATAAGGTGTTAACAAAGGAACTTCATTTTTATGTACTGAATATTATTTTGAAAAGTTTGGAGTTTATAAGGTGTTAACAAAGGAACTTCATTTTTATGTATTGAATATTATTTTGAGAAGTTTGGAGATTATAAGGTGTTAGCAAAAGAACTTGATTTTTATGTGTTGAATGTTATTTTGAGAGGATTGGAGATTAGAAGGTGTTTTTGAGACTTGATATTTTATTGTAATTCTTGAATGGTAAAATAATTATTGAGGAGAATATTTGTGTGAAAAGTTTGAGATAGATTGTTGTTATCTAACCTAGAATTGGCAAGAGGTTTTTATTGCAAGTAAAACAGGGTTTGAAGACATATCTCCATTAAAGAAAAAAGGTATGGGCACATCATCTTTTTTTTTGAAATATTGGAATGAATGTTGTGAAATACAATGTGGAGTGAAAAGGATTGTTTGATAAGCATTGTTGGAAATATTGAGTAAATAAATTATATGCTTCATTGGTGAATGTTTAGAGAACATTTGAGATAGATATTGAGGACTATATGAGTTAGGGTTTGAAACCCACTGTGTGCACATTGTTTGAAGAAGTATGAAAATAATTGTTTAGGGTTTATGAGCAAGTTGTGTTTCATTGATTGAATGATTGAGTGAAATTCTTGAGCATTGGTTTTGAGTGATATTGAAAGTGATTGTCCAAAATTTAGAAATTAGAAACTATATTTATGAAAGCAATAGACTTAATTATTGAGTAGAACATATTGAGTTTTTGATAGAGTATATCATTCTCTATATATTCCAGAGGTTAAACGATTTTTTAGTAGAATATATCTAAATTGCTTCAAGTTAAAGGAATTACTTTGAAGATTAGACAAAATAATTGATAACATTGTGTGCAATATTTGAGATTGATTGAGCATATCTTGTGAGCTATTTTGAGTATGTGTTTGAGCAGAGTTGATTGATTTATTTGTTCAAGCTTTGTGTTAAGGCTTGGGGTAAATCTAAGTAGAGTTGAGTTGTGATTGGATCAAGATCTATGTTAAGGCTTGCGGATAAATTTTAGGATAGAGTTTGGTTCAGATTTGAGAATAAATTTGTGCTAGACCTAATATGGAGTTAGAGCGAATTTGTACTATACTAAGGATAGTGTTTGGCATAGATCCAAGATAGAGTTGATATCAAGCTTTGGAGGTGATAGAGAAAAGGATAATAGTATCCAGTGGATAGAGATCCATTAGCTAGGGTATTGAGGATAGAGGTCTTCTGAGTCAGGATATAGGTATTTTGTGGAGAGATATCCACAAGCTAGTGTAGTGGGAGTAGTAGTATTCTAGAAGATCACCATCTAGAGTAGAGGAGAAAGAGTTCTCCTATGAATAGATATCCATGAACCAAAGTAAGGGGAAAGAGTTCTCCTGTGAATTTTTATCCACAAAGTAGCTGGGAAGATATAATTATTCTGTGGAGAGATATCCACGAACCAGTTGAGGAGAAAGATTTCTCCTAGGTCAAGTTACACGAACTAGAGAAAATGGGAAAGAGTTATCCTATGGAGAGAGATTCACAAATCAGATAACTAGGGGATTGGTGTCTCCTTTGGACAGAGATCCATAAAATTTGTAATAAGAAAGTGATTCCTAAGAGTATTTGTTGAGGAAATTTAGTAGAAATATTTTCTCCGTGGAGTATCCCACATTGGGTGAACCACATTAAATTAGTGTCTCTATTATGTGTGATGATTTGTGCATTGCTTTGATTACTACTATTGATATTACCATTGATAATATTAAATAATATTGTTTGGGAAATAAAAGTTAAAGTTTGTATTATAATGTTCACCTCCCCCTCTTAGCATAAGCTTGTGTTCTTCATATTGTCATTTCTTCCTCCTCCTCTTGTCTCATTGCTTCTCGCAATGATTACTTCTGGCTCATTTTCTTCCAATCCTGGTAGTGAAAGTTTTCTTCCTTGAGTAGACATGGTTATAGATTGGAAGGCTCTCCTGAAGTTGTATGAAATATTTCAGTTGGCCACCTAACATTGAATTAAAACCTAATTTATTATGGAAGAAATTTATATATGGGAGAGGAATTCAAATTAATTTTATTATGGAAGAGAAATTATAATGTGGTTGGACAAGGGTTTTTTTAATTGTAATTCAAATTAATTTTATTTGGGGTTTGACTAGCCATGTCAATTGGACAAGGGTTTCAGTATCACTTCTAAACCTTTGAGGTTTTTTATTTTAGGGTTTTACTAGCCATGTTGGTTGGACAAGGTTTTTTATTTTATTTTGGGGGTTGATTGACCATAATTTATTCTTCCCCCTTTACCTCCTACTCTAAAACTTATCATGAGCTCTTCATGTTGCAACTTTGAGGCTAGTGTTGCATCAAGTTCCTATTTATTGTCATTTATTCTTCCTCCTCTTTTCTCATTTCTTCTCACAATGATTACTTATAGCTCATTTTATTCCAATCCTAGTAGTGAAAGATCTCTTCCTTGAATAGACATGGTTGCAGATTGGAAGGCTCTCCTAAATTTGTATGAAATATTTTAGTTAGCCACCTAACATTGAATTAAAACATAATTCAATATGGAAGAGTTTTATATATAGGAGATGAATTTGAATTAATTTTATTATGGAAGAGAAATTGTAATGTGGTTACTGTCATATAGATTTCCCAAGACAATTTGAGTCACATTGTATTCTTCCACTCTATTCTTTTTGGTATTGCATATCATGGCTATGGTCTAGTTTCTTTAGGACTTTTCCTTGGTAGTGCATCTTGACTTTCTGGTAGCTTTTGATAGTGGTCATATTAGAGTTGTCCTATCTTCAAAAGGTATGTTCAGTATTGTATTTTATGCATAAGGGGTTTACATTGTTTATTATGTATGAATTTAAATTGTTATTAGTACTAAATTGTTACTTTGTTTCATTTTTTTATTTTTCTTTGTAATTTTGCTTCATTATTATGGAAATGATTGTGTAGTGGTAGCTATTGGAAAATTATGCATTTATTTATCAGAATGCTTGTGGAATGTGAGTGTGTTAAACTATTTTGGAATTGAAGGCTGGCAACAAATTCCTTCTCTAAAGCAAGGCTTGGAGCTAGTTGCTACCATGTAATTTTGCATTCATACTGATGTACCCTCTGTAACAATATTTGATGAATCTAATCTATGTATTTCAAATTTTATTGAATTTTAACACCAAAATTTAAAATTTGATTAGAAATACTGGTTTATTGGTCAGCTTTAGTAAAGGTGGAAAGCTTTGGGAACAAGTATTAGATAACTAAGCTAGACAAAAACTAAACATTGTTTCAACTACATTGCATATATTTTTTTAATTTTAAAACTGGTTAAATGTGATTGAAAAGGGTCCCACCTATATTACATCATCACCACATAGTGGTATTGCAACAACTTGGTTGATATTATGCATGTATTTCTTGGAAATATTCAAACCTAGATCTCCTTGAAAGTTGAGGAATTGAACTAGTTGAGCTAATGTCATTTGATACATACATTTCAAGTTTTTTTCAATGAGTTTATAGAGGTTTTTATGAGGGGTCCCAGTCCCATCATACTGAGTGGGGTTTAAACCTTGAACCTGTCAAAGAGAGATGAAGTCCCTTACCACTGTAGTAAGCTTACACTTTATATGTATATGTCAAGTTACATTATAGCAAGTTTTAGTTTTTTAAGTGTTTACATTTTCTTTTTATTTGTTTTTTAAAATTAATTATGATTAGTTATAAAAATATTTGCATAATTTTAACATCTTGAACTTCATTCTCATATTTATCAAAAAATTGTGTCAAATTTCTTCCTAGCTTCAAGCTTGTTGAACTTGAACCTTATGACTAAGCTTGTACTTAGTGTGGGTGCAGGCCAAAAATGGTTGGATATGCACACCTAGACAACACAACTATTAACATTAATAATGGTTCTACTTTAAACCCACTATGATGATAATGCTTTCCCCAAGAAGTTTACAATGTGTCAACCTCATGGGTACTTGTTTAGCTCTCAAGTAACTACTATTGCTTTCAAATAATTTCTCTATCTTCAACTAAAAAATAGTGGTGACAATCATAGTATAGAAACTAGGACTCAACATGGACTCAGTAAGGCCAATTTTTTTACTTGAAATCAAACTTTATGAAAGTGATAAAACATACATCGATGTAACTACTAGGTAGCTGTTAGATTCAGTCTTGGGGCAAGCGCTTTTGTTATAATTTAACATGCTATTTATTTGTAATTATTTCCTCCTGATGAATATATAATGTTTGCTAATATTTCATATTGAGTCAAAGTCCAGAGAGAGTACATAAGGCTAGTACATATCCCCTCTAATTTCCATAGTTCTCAAATTCTGGTTGTACTAGGGGATGATGTCACATCCCACCTTGATCGAACCCTTGTGTTTGGAAAAGAAACTTGAAATTAATGCTTAGTTTGTGAAGGCATAGAAAATATTTGAAATTTGTAAGGTTTTAAAATAGTGGTGATTTATTTAATGTTTTTGAAAATGCACCCTAGAAAAATAATATATATTTTAATGGAAAAAGGGAAGTTCTCTTGTGAATTAAATTATTAGCATGTTTTGCAAACTAATATAGTGTTAAAATACTTTGGGAGAAGTATTTTGGCTCTAAGTACCATTAGGTGCTATGAGGATGGAATCTATACTCACAAGACTCTAGAAGGAATTTAAAATTATTTTATAGCCATTCTAAGTCTTCAAAAACACTATTACTTCCCCCTTGTTTGCATCATGTCCTCAAGTCCTCAAAAAAACTATGCCACTAATTTGCATACATCACCACCTTAGTGGGTCTAACTACCAAAATGACCTCTCCAATAGGTCATTACCTAGACTGCCCTTCACCATTTGAGAAGGCACTCCCTAAAGGCTATAAAAGGCCACCTTGAGAAACCAAAAGGGGTCATGAAAGGAGGAATCCTGAAGGAATATTGGTAGGAAAACTTGGGCTTAGGGATTATGTTCTTCACCCTTTGGTGAATCAGAAACCAAACAAACTTAACTTTTAGAGACATTGAGTCAAGATATTTATAGGAGGATATGCATAAAGAGAAGACTGGTGGACTAAGGAGGAGAAACCTAGAAGTTTTCAATAGAATAATTGACAAGGTCGAATCCTTATTAATCTTGAATTAATTCGATGTTTGTTTCATGATGTTTTATATTGCTTGAATCAATTTATAAGAAGTAGAATCTTCTAGTAATTCTAATATTGATTTATAATGGTAGCGTACTCTCCATGAATGTTGTGTCTGGTTTTAGTTAAAATTAATAAGTTATTTCCACTCCATGTAGTAGAAGAGATAACCTCTTTGTTCATTGTGCCAAGTCCAAAACCTTTGAATTTTAGACATCTCATGTAGATTGCTCTCATAGACCACTAATGAAAAAGATGAAATTTTTTAGTTGCATCGATTTCGATATTGACTCTATAGGTATGTTAATTTAGAATACCATTAGGATCTCTCTCATATAAGTGAAAATATGAGGAAGTTGATCTCCCTTCATAGTTTAATGGGTTTGTAGGGTGTGAGTTCTACATAGGATAAGACCAAAACCATCTGTTTTGTGGCAGACTGATATTTTTAAATGACTGGTAGGGTCATCCCCTTTGTTAGCGTGCACCTGATGAATGACTCAATAAACACCTCATTTGGTAAATCTAACGTATAGGCCTACGATACCTCTACAACATAGGAGCTTTGACTCATGGGTTTAGCCAAACCACCTTGTTGGGCTATAAATGTTTGATCTGCAAAAAAATGGATGACATGTTTTCCAATGAGCATCGTTGGTCAAAAATAATTTGCTCTTAATCAACCCCATTATCACAATTTTACCTTCTCTATTGAATAAACCTTAGGGGTTCTACCTGCTACTACTTATGTCGAAAGTAACCCCTCAATAAGTGAAACCCCTGGATAACTTGTTCATTGGCCAATAGGGAGGTGGAGAGTTTGTATGTTAATAGAATTGAACCATAGAGATTGATGCCATAGGTTTATCTAGGTAATTATAGGTTGAATAATAGTATGACACAACAACACGTGATTAGTAACAATGGCAAGATTTTTAGCGTACAACTGTTTACCTAGGGGATATGTTGAGTAAAACCAAATAAGAAACTCACTTGGTTCTGTATGATACTAAAAATAGGATTGATAAGTGCTCGACAATGAGTCTAATTAGTTTAACTCTCTCTGACTATTAGTCATGAAGGTATACCATGATGATACACATCTGTGATCCACCATGTGGCATTCATTGAGTCTCATTAGAAAAATCAAGGGGGTGGTATTTGGTGATTCTCCTCCAAATTAGCATGGAACCAGTGTTATACCAAACAAACTCCCATATCTTGTTAGAAGTTACAAATGTTCTATCCCATCCGCATGAAATAGTGGGTTTAAGACCCCTACAAGGATTAGGATTTGTATCGGTAAACCCTCCTTTACTTTAGTACTAATGTATAATATGAATTAACACCTACTCGATTTTACCTATGACACATGTGCTTTTGGAAAAGAAGAAGGTATTGATTATGCATTGTGAGCATGAGTTTAAAAAATACCTTGTCAACTAAGGGCAAAGTCCCATTTAATCTTGGTATCATTTTTAAAGTAAAAGGGATTAAATGGTATTCTCTTATTACTCGGTCAAGTAAAACCTTAGTGTATGGTTTATTAACTTGACGATGGAGAAATGATTTAATATGAAAGTAACTTGAAGGAAAAATAGGGCAGTAACCTATTGTAATGTTTGATAAAAAATAAAGTGAGGATTATTGGATAAATTGAGATGATATTTGTAGAAACCACATAGTAGTCTTTCCAGCGGGTTATAAAATAAATTTTAAGGATGAATTTCTAAGATTTGTGGTACAATTGAGTGGATTAAATGTGAACCATAAATGTGTGATATAAATTCGTGTGAACCAAATTATGAAAAAAATATAGGAATATTTACATGAATTAGGTAATAGTCTTGTTGATAGACTAAACAATACCTTTTAAGAACTATAGTTTAACCTTGACGAGATTGGTTAATAAATCTTATTTTGCTAATATTGTGTACCTATAGTATATTTCCTATAACAAACTAAGGGCCAAGTTTGTAAACCTATAGTGTAATCTTATTTTATGAATTACTAGATAAGTTGAAGCTAAATCTGAGTAATATTGTTGGATATATTACAAGATGGATTGTAGTAAGACTTTTGAGGCTATAGGATGATCTTGTGGATATATCTTGAGACATCTTGGTAGATAGATTTGTGGGAAAAACTATAGAATACGAAATAAATTAGAAAATTTTGTTATGAAAAGAACTATGGTGTGAACATAACAATGGATTATAGAACAAGTCAAGTTTATGATCTCATATTAGGTTATGATTAAACCTTGGAATGACTTGTAGATCTATAGTTGAATCCATTGGTTAAAATGCTATTTTTGGATGAAAGAAATAAGAGCTACTTGTGAAAGTATGATTTGTTTAAATGTTATTTCTAGTTGAAGAAATATAAGTTACTTGTGAAAGTATGATTGGTTTAAATTTTATTTCTAGAAGAAAAATATGAGTTACTTGCGAAAGTATGATTTGTTCAAATGCTATTTCTAGTTGAATAAATATTAGTTACATGTGAAAGTATGATTTTTTTAAATGATATTTCTAGTTGGAAGAAATATGAGTTACTTGTGAAAATTATGATTTGTTATATGTATAAAAAGGGATCTCATTTACGAATGAATGTATGACATTCTCTTGAAAAAGGACTAGCAATAGTTGATTGTAATAATACTGGTTTCAAAGGCATATCTTTGTGGAAAAAACATGATATGAAAATGAGATTTTTAATCTTAGGAAAGTATGGGATATACTTCCTTTGAATGATTGAATGCTTTAGATGATTACATTATGATGGATGCATTATGTTTAGTTGCATTCACTTAAAAAAAATTATTACATGCTATTGTTTGTCTAGAATGCATTTTCATATACATATAATGGGTTATCCTGATCCTGAAACACCTATAATCTAGTAATGGTGGCTTGAATGGACTCAAGAAAATATTGGTACTATTCAACTTCTATTGGTCATGTATACATGTAATAAGGCCTCATTAATGAAATACCTCAATTATTGTAAAATGTATTTATTGAGATCAATTATAATTTGATTATATCACTCCTTGAGAGGATTTGTATACAATGTAATACTTGATTTCAAGTAATCATAGAAGAAAATGTAGAGTTATATCATGACATGAAGTTATCATATGATAAGGTTTGAATCTTAAAAAATGGTGAATTAAATATTGTGTCTAATTGACATAGATCAACCTTAAACTAGAAAGAATTTATGGGTTATGCATGTCACTTAGAGATTAACCATAAGAATGATTATATGAGGAAACATTGAAAGTTATCTCACTTCATGGAGATTATAGTTGGTTAAATTAAGGAAAAATGGTAGACATTCACAAGTCTATGTGGGTTTGTGTGATAACCCCCTTAGCTTCCTATGGTTGATATGGGAGAGTTAAGCATTGCAATGATTATTATTTTATCCTTAAGGAAGAATTAACTAATATTAAAGTCATACACCTAATGTATGAGTTGGAAGAGACCTAACATAGAAGCTAGTTTAATGTTTGATTTAAACTACTAGGGAAAAAGGGATTTCCTATTTGAGATAGGATAATTCCCAATTGCAAGGTAAAAAAACCTTACCTACAGGTCATTATAGGGGTTGGCCACTCCTATCCATAGGATAGACACTGACCATGTTGGAATTCCTGTGACGTGCAACCTTGAACTTACTTGGAAACTCATCTATAAATGAACCACATGAAGAGGCTTTCAATTCACTCATGAACTAGTCACAATGATAAAAACTAAACAAAAAAAATTCTCCCTAATATTGGTTGGTCCTGGAATAGGGATGTTATAGATGCCCCCCATAAATAAATGGTTACATATGGGCTAGTTAATACTATTAGAAAAATACTTCAATTCATAAGCTTTTGTGGCCATACACAGGTGCAATGCTCAAACCAACACTGAATATGGTTGATACTATTCTCTAGAAGAGTATATTATATTATTATTCAAAGGGTATAACTACATATCACATTCATTAGTCAACTTGTCTCCCTTAGAAAGAAACCTCAAGGACATTTTGTGCTTCTTCAAATGACCTCTTGCTATTTTATGTGCATCTTGTAAATCTCATTGGGGTTGTGAGAGGGATCAAAACTATACTATTCCAATATTTCATGTCTAATTATTGATGTATTTGAGTTGCCTCAAACATGGTGAATGTTTCTTGTTTGTTAGGATTTTGAAAGCAATTTTTTATTTCTAGACCTAGTGGCTAGATGAATATTCTAGATAATTTATGCTACAAGGAAGTGCAAATAAATTTTTCTCTTTATTATGTTACACTTCGCATGGGGTGGGACATATTTCCATGGAACTCCATAGAAGATTGGTTTAGATTCCTCTAAATTTTATCTACCCTTTTGGTCTCAACTTGCATTATTGATCTTCTTTGACCTTATCCCTATACTCTGTTGACTAATTGTTATTTTTATTTTGTCTATGGTCCTTTGTAATTGGGTGGTCCTTGTGGAATTAGCCTTCTTTAGGTTCTTGTTTTTTCTACCTTGAATGTAACTAATGGATGGTTAGATTCTTGGAAACTAGGAAAACTTTTGGTTTATGCAAATGAGTTTTTTTGGGTCTGATTACACCTTCTCTCTACTCTCTCTACAAGTGGAAAAAATAGAAATAAGTCCAATTTAGAAAAAAATTGATACAATTTATTTGAATTTTTACTGCTATAGCCGAGGAAAAAAAAACCCAGGAGGACCGATTTTGGCGTGGACTTGGCAAGTTTTTATTAACTTGCTGAGTTTTGTAACTATGGTGACAATACTATGTTGAAGTTCAAGTTGAAGATTTGTAATGCTCTAAATATGCATGAGAACACTATATTTTTTAATTATTTATTTGTTATTGCTTCATCATGAGTTGTTTCTTCTTCCTAGTAACTTTTACAAGGGAAAGTCTGACATGATATATTGGTAAATCTATCATTCATCTTCTCCAACTTGTTATTACTGCAGTTGTTACTTTTATTTTTTTAGATGAGGATTTCTTGCATGGATATTCTATTTTCTAAAATAAAGGGGTCCATATGAGCACTTTGCTCATTATAAAATATCATTTTAAGCAACTATTTTTTAGTACCAACAATCAAAACATAATATTTTTATTTCAACTTCTTGAAAAAATAATAAAGAACTAAACTTTGAAACTCAGCAGAACTTAATCTACTAGAACGATCTAGCACTCTGTAGATTTAATCTACAAGGTAAATAAGTTGAAACAAGGTAACCGATGAAGATCAAGAGGTCAGTTGCTAAACTATGTTTTAAGTCCAGTGTCTTCAAAAGGAAGGTTCAAACTTTACTGAATATCATATTCATTCAGATTTTTAATTGGTATTTATTGAATATCTCATGGCCCATTTGCAAACTAACATGTTTTTGTGTTGGTTTTCTCTTGCATTTTGCTTCTTCAAACCTCTCATCAGTGAGTGTATGGAAGTTGGTTGAGATTGAGATGATCTTGATTTTTTTTTATACATAGATTTTGATTTGGGTCTTTTTGGAAATTAAAATCTTTATTTTTGTTTTATCCATGTCTATTTTGGTTTTACGGTGTGTTTCTATAATATTCAAAGTGGCAATATCTATGAAAAAATACCAAGAAATACACCATGGGTAGCTAAGGCTATCATAATAAATCAGGAGTCAGTGAAAAATACCTCACACACTAGTAAGTACTTAAAATTTGATAGTGCTATTCAATAGTGTTTGACCAAGGCATATTAGAATTGATCATGGTTTTGTCATTGACTATAGTGTATTATAGCAACTAGTGGAAGATACCAGCTACAAAGTTGACGGGGCACCGGGAAACACCCTTCTGCACAAACCCTGCCTTTTCATTAAAAACAATTAAAAATATACATGCAGAAAAAATTACAGCCCGCAGGCTTACAATCATCGGCCCTCGGCTCGGTTCTCCGCTTCTTCACTCCTAAGCTCTCCAGGTATTCTCGGGTCCACCGTCCCGATTAAAACAATAAAATGGGTTTTTATAGAGGCCCCGACCCTCTCACGCAATTAATGCCTCCACCTACCAACCTTCCCGCTCGAATTTCCCTCCTTGTTGAAGCTTCAAAATTCTCGATAATAAATGGGCCATCGCCCGATCTGCACTGTTGCTCGCATTCATGGTCTTCCTCGACCTGTAGCCGTCACCGTACCCTGTACTACCATCTCCTCCATACCGGCCATGCTCTGAAATAGCTATTTTGTCGAAAAGACTTTCAAATGGTGGTTCTCTTCCTTTAATGCACGTGGCTGTAAAATTTCATTCCGTGATACGTGGCCTCCATATTTAACCAGATTCACATAGCTAACCACATGTTTAAATTCAGCTTGCCCTCTCCTTAATGCGCAATCTTCAAGGCACGTGCCCTTTACAACTTCGAGGATACACGTGGCAGTCCATGTGTCCATTTCGAACAGTCTTCAAAAACATCGTTCCCGCCATCTTTTTCTCTTCCTCCCGTGCCATCTTCTCTCTTCGTCGCGATATCACGACATGTCATGATATCACGACGTTTCTGGCTCCTTGAGCTTGCTTCTCATTTTGGTCGCGATATCGCGACATGTCGCGATATCGCGACCATTTTGCCTCCTACCCCTCCGCTGAGAAACTCGTCGCGATTTCGCGATGTCACGATATCACGACGTTTCTGGCTCTCTGCAATTGCTTCTCATTTTGGTCGCGATATCACGACATGTCACGATATTGTGACCATTTTTCCTCTGCACCCGCTTGTCCAATTTGCGTCGCAATTTCACGACGTCGCGATATCGTGACCATTTTCTCGTTCTCTCCTCTGCTCTGCAACCTGTCGTGATTTCGTGACATGTTGCAAAATCATGAGTCACGATTTCATGACATGTCACAAAATCGTGCCCCCTTCTGCGCCTTCGTCCCTCTCCAAAAAACTGTCACGATTTCGCGACATGTCACGAAATCGTGGGTCGCGATTTCGCGACACGTCGCGAAATCGCGGCCCCTTCTGCTGCACTTCCTCCTTGCCAATTTCTGTCGTGATTTTGCGACATGTCGTGAAATCACGACGGTTTTCTGACTTGGCCATTTTTTCTTCCTTCTTGCTTCCTGCTTCTTCTTCTCCCGACTCTTCAAAGATGATTTTTCCTGAACTTTGCTGCTTTTGCTGCTGGTGCTGCCGGATGCTCCTGCATCAAAAGTTCCATGAATGAGGAAGATAAGGAGGCGATCCATATCATAAATGAATCAAATGGAAAGAATACTTGAAATGAGGTTGATAATTCTTTGTCTAACAAAGAAGGTACATTGACCGCACATAAAATTTTCTCATGATGTTGGGTTACTCATTGTTGTCATCCTATATGACATAATGATGTTTGTATGGTGTTAGCATTATAGGTGTTGATGCCAGATCATCACACACTTCAAAAACTAAATATCATAGAAAGAGAGGTCCAACAAGATGTGTAGTAGAGTCAAAAAAAATAGATAAGGTTGATATCATTTGAAATCTAAATGAATAGCCTATAGGAAAAATTGTATTAAATTTGCATCTTACATAAGGGTGATTGTGAGGGAGATTGTCCCTATCACCCATACATACTGGAGAGCAGTACCAATGGAAGTTAAAAACTAGTAATGGAAACTCATTACATTAACTTTATATCCAATGGAGTTCATAGTGTCTATTTTTGAATAATTATATAAATGTTGCATCTAATAAGATATTGGTTTGATGCAGCAAAATTATATAATTTTGGAAACAATGAAGAAATGGGTCTTCGTGACCATGGAAAAGCAATGGTGTGAACATAAGCATCGACTTGTGAAAAACCACAATGTTAAGTATGATAATGATGAATATAGAATTTCTAATATCCCACCTCGTGTATCACAAAAACATTAGGAAGCCTTTTTGAATGGTAGGAGCAACACTGACTTTAAGGCAAGTACCAACCAATCTACTATGATAGTTATTATCATTGTTATGTTCATGTGAATTTTTATGACCTTGCTCTCCCTAATGAATTTATATATTGGTTTCTTCATTGCATTATAGGCTGTGAGGTAAAGGATCAAACAAAACATATCTCACCAATCCATCATGCACACTTGTAGTCAAAGAGGATATGCTTGACTGGAGCATGAAATGGTATTCTATCATACTCATCCATTTATGTGACAAACATAGCTATATTATTTTGTCGTATGACTTATCCCCATGTATCTCCAACTATATATATTGTAGAGGAATAGCCAACCAAATGTAGAAACTCCACTACCAAGGTCAACTGTGTGAATGGTATCTCATACAAAGAAGGATGGGGCTCCTATTTCACCAAAATTTACAAACACAATTTTAAGTGGTATTCCCTTGGAAATAGCAATACATTGAAATTCAACCCATTGTTATATCGATCATTTTTTTAACATGTTACTAGTTAAGTATGCATGTGATGTTGCCAAACAAATTGGATAATGAAATGTCATCTGTGAGCTCCATAAATCAATGTATTAAGGATGATTCCTTCACCAAAATTGTTAGGACTTGAAAGACTAATTTAGGTGCAGAGTGTCAGCAAAGGAGTATTACCAACTACTATGTTTGTTGGTGAGGGTTACATACAAAAGTTACACTAGATGCAAGAGCATATGATAGAGAAAGAGCAAAAGTTGGAAGAGAAGTTTGCAGAGAATGAAAAAAATTGAAAGAGAAGCTTGTAGAGAAAGATAGAAAGGTTGAAGAGATTTTGACATGACTTTCATAGATAGAGGTGTGTCACATTTTTCATGATTTCATATTTAAAATGTTTACATGTTGCACCTCTAAATTTGTAATAATCCCTTGCATATAATTCCATAGGCAACATCACTACATGTTGCCCCTAAAATTGGATATAACATTGGTGGTGGTGATCAAGGCATAGATAGTTGCTTAATAATTTCTAGGTCATATTCATCAATGGTATGAATTTTATTTCAAATATAAATTGATTGAATTAGTTTGTATTATACGCTATGCACTGAATTTATCTGGGTTGTTGATTTTCTATGTAGGGACTGAAAATGACACTGATCACTCAAACTAAGAGAAGGAAATTCTACTTGAATCAGATCCATAAGGATAACATAGTGTTCAAAGGCATGGTGATCAGTACTGATGCTAAAGACCTTGTACATGGTCAATGTTTGGGTGAAGGTTATTGGAAAGTCAATGTGCACATCATCCATAAAGATGAAACAATCTTGTTTAGAAGGAATGATGATATTGCCACAATGAAGGATATTGTTGGTTCCTTCATTGCCTAGCCTATTTATATATTATTTACAAATAATGGGAAACAAAGCTAGGAGTGAGGCAAGTAGGAATCCTGAGCATGAGGCTGGCCAGTCAAATACAAGAAGGTAATTTGGAAAAAAAATGAAATAGAGAGAGAATGCAAGTGCTTCTAAGGCATAGTATTAAGATTCTAATCATGCATGCATGTTGTAATGTATCAAAATGAAGGTTTATTATATTTAGTAAGTGTTAGTTATGAAATTGATGTTTCATGTTTGAATATTAGTCCTAGTCCTTAACAATAGTACTTAATTTGCATAGATGGATATTTATGTATCTAATGGGAGTCTTAAGATACTCTCTCACTTCATCTATGATGGTTGGGAAAATTAGGGATGTTTAGACATCTGCCCATTATATGGAGGGCTTAGGTTGCCCATTCACCTATATCAGTAAATAAAAATTGCACTTGAAATAAGAATTTTTCATTTACATATATAATCATAACTAATTTTGCACTTGAAATAACATTGGCATGAACATAAGAAGGTGAAGGAGGAGAAGATATGGTTGTATACTATTTTCTCTAGGAAATTTTAAGTAAGATGAAATCATTCCTCCCAATATTATTTTGTTCTCATTTGTATATGGTAGCCAACTTCATGTTTGTTGAAATCTGTAGACCATGATTTATAAATAGCTTTAAATTGTGCATGTCTCATGTTTTCCTCATACATGCAACTTAATTGTATATAATATCAAGGTCATAATGAGAGTTATCTTCTAAATATTTATGCTACCATAAAGAATCTAAAATGCAAATATTAGCCTCATAAACACATTCTTCTTTATGTCCTCGTAAATTCATTATTCTTTGTTTTTGTTGCAATTAAATTAATTATTCTTTATGTCCTCCTAAATTAATAAGTGGAGTATTGTTCTGTTAAGGATTGAAAGGTTCAAAATTTTCAACACTCTTGATAATACCTTCATGTGTATATAACATATTTAGAGGAAAAAAACTCTTGTCTCTCGCTTTTCCATTGGCAGAATGGGAGACAAAGAAGTTGAGCTCCTCGTAGTCGAAGATTCTAAGCTTGACCATTAAAATGAAGAAAATAATGAGGTTGGCAAGCGATTTTATTAAGTATGGAAAGGCCACAATGCAAGTTTTACTTTTATGAAACTTCTTTCATTGCTATATATTTATATATTTTTGGAAATATATAGGAAACATTTATCTTTTGTGTGTATGGTTAGTTTTTGCCAAGTTTTTATATTGGGTAGAAGGTTGATATTAGCATGCAATAGCTTGAGGAGATTGATTTCAATATTTTTTGGGATCATCATCCCAGTTGTAGTATTCTATGCTTTAGTAGGGAGAAGCTTTATGGAAATACTTCCACATGGGTTTGCAATTATGGTTATCATAGTTGGTTTCACAATATATGTGAGTATGAACCCTTTCTACCTATATATATATATATATATATATATATATATATATATATATATATATATATATATATATATATATATATATATATATATATATATATATGTATGGTTGGTTACTCACTATTCAGTTGTGTGTCATCCTGAGTGGGGTGTGGGGTGTGGTAAGCATTATCTAATTTTTGGTTGGGTTTATGTGATGCTTATTGTTAATAAATGCTAAGTTTTTACAAATAGCATATATTCAATGAAGAAATTCAATCCATTGAGGTGTGTTAATTATTGTTTGATTTTTGGTTGGATTTATGTGATGCTTGTTGTTAATAAATGCTAAGTTTTTATAGGTAGCATATATTCAATGAAGAAATTTGATCCACTTCAATGCTTAGCCTAAGTGATGAAGGGGGTCAATACTAAAAATTGAAGTCTTTGACAGTGATTTCAGAGATGATTGGGCTACATAATGAGTCATAATTCATTCAAGATGGTGTAAGTGCTTTGATCATTTCCTTCTATATTGTGAAGATGATTTTATTTGATAACTTTTTGGTGATAATAATGCTAAATGTAAGGCACAAGATAACTATTGTATGTGTGTTTGTATGTTTGTTTTACTTCTACCTAACAAGTTTTTATTCTCACCCTTCCCATAATACTTGTGTTGTATTTGGAGGTAATAAAATGTCTCACTTCGTAACTCCTTGTAATTGTCATATTTTACCTCAAAGAAGGAAGCCAAGGAATTGTTTGAACCTATGGATTTCTCTAACTACTCTTAAATTTTCCAAGCTAGTCATGATTGATTACAAGCATTTACCAAGTTGGCCATTTATTCCATCTAATATATTCTATATTATTTTTTATGAACACTCCTTTTTGGCCTTTCCTGTTATGGTCTATTTGCTTTATGTTCCACTTTTGTTTTAAATTTCCTTAGGAATCATAGTAAATACCAGGTTTGTTAGATACACAACACCTTGGAAGTTTTATGTATAGATAATGCTTTCCTTCTATAAATGAATTTAGTTATTTGGTTAACTAACATATGACTCCCCCTTTCATCATGAGTGTTTAAATTTCACTAACCAAAATAAAGTGGAGTTGTACAACTAAATAAATTCTTCATTTACTTTAGGTTTGTTGCTCTCGTTGCATTGAACTGAGTTTGTAAACAAATCTCTTCATCTATGGAGGTTCCTTTTGCATGTTGGGAGCATAATTTTGTTTTAATGATCAGTTTTTTCAAATCTGTATATTTATTTTTATTTTTTATCCTTGTTTATACATTTCATATTTATCCTTATAATTTGAAACACTTTTTAACCATTATTAGTCCTTGTAGATTTACACTATACTGGATATTGGCTATGCTTTTGGTAGTTTTGGGGCTCATCTCTTTTCTAAACATTTGTTAACCATGTACAGTTCTTATTATGAGGTTTATGGTAGTCAATTTTAGTTAGATATTGAGAGGGGATTTCATGCAATGTTGGGATATTTTATTTCTAGACAACTTCCATATCCTTCATTATCCTTTGATATGGTTCATTGTGCCAGGTGTGGGATGTGGGGATAGAAAATAAATATTGTGAGATATATAGTTATTATTATTACTATTTTTAATATCCCTGCTTAAAAAAGTGAGACTAATGTTTCATGAGTCCTATAGTCCATAGACTTTTAATGGACTAGAAATAATGCAAGCCCTCACTCTAATCAACCATTGGATTGCAGTATGGTGAATGACTATAGTGGATATATTATCTTGGTGTGTTGTGGGTATAGTAGGTCATCTTGCCTTGCACTCAATGTTTCATTGTTATGTAATACAACCTATTGTTACAATAGATGGAATTCCTCGCTCTATCAACATTATATTAAATTTTTATAAGATCCCTTACTACTATTAACATCACTATATTAACTTCCTGTAAACAACATTGTACCAGTGTTGTCTGTAGTGGGCTTATTTCTAGTTTGGTGTATGGTAAATATAATGGATTATTTTATCTTGCATTAAGTGTGTCTCTAAGATGTATGTAATTTTTTTTTACAAGCCCATTGTTTTCATGTGATATTTTCAATTAGAATTCTTGGGCTAATAAATAATTACTTGTGTTGCTTTAAAGTTCACATTTAAGCATGATTTATAACTATAATAAATGTTTGATTTAACTTTTAGTTATATTTTTCTTCCTTTCTCAAGTCATTCTTTCAACCTTCCCCTCAACGTTCTTTCTCAAGTGTTGTTTGTTTGCATTTTGAGTTACCTATTGGTTGTTCACGTTCTGAGTTGACTATTGGTTGTTTGCATTCCAAGTTGACTATTGGTTGTTTGCACTATGTCTTGAGTGGTTGTTCACATTCTGAGTTGACTATTGGTTGTTTGCATTTCAAGTTGACTATTGGTTGTTTGCACTATGTCCTAAGTGTTGTTGGTTGAGTGTTTGCTTTACATATTGAGTGACATTTTGAGTGCCATTATTAGCTTGTAGTATGGATCACTGTAAGTGCTATTCACTTGGTAGCTTGGTCATTGAATAATACACTCTGCTTGATGGCTTGGATCACTGAATAATGTGCTTTGCTTGATGGCTTTGTTCATTGAATAATGCACTCCTTTAGATGGCTTGGCTTAGGTGCTCCTCTAGTTGGGTACTATGATAGTTTGGATTTAGGTGCTCCTTTGATTGAGTGCTATGCTATTTTAGCTGAGGCAAACCATTGCAAAAAATGAGCACATTTGAAAAGTAACTTCAATTGTTTCTAATATGATATGAAATTAAGATGTGATTTATGAACACAAAAATTGTTATTATGCATGTCATTTCCAAAGCTACCAAACCTCAACTTTGCTTTTCCCGCATCCTTTATATATATATTTTAGGTGAGATCCTAAGAGGGTAGTTTTAAACTTCCTTCTTAGGTCTAAGAGGTCTTAACCTTAAGAGGGATGTTTTAAACCACCCTCTTAGTCTTAAGAGGGCGGTTTAAAACTACCCTCGTAGCTATAAGAGGGTGGTTATAAATCATCCTCTTAGACCCTAAGAGGGTAGTTTTTTGAGGTGGTTTTTAGCTATTATTGTATGACACAATTTTTATGTTTCCCTCATAGACGATAGCTGAATAATTTCCATTAAAGGTCTTTAAGGGCAGTTTAAAACCATCGTTAAAGATCTTTTTTGGTGTAGTGTCTTTCTAATAATGGCTTGTATGCCCTGGATTGACTTAAAATGACCTCTTCACTTTAAGACAATAAATTATTTGAATTAGATGATATAAAATATCTTTAGACAACCTTCATGAATTAAGTTATGACAACTCTTCAATCATGAAAAAATACAAGTAGATAAAACCATGCATAATATAACTTGATGATACATCAAATAACTCAGCATGAGCATGAAACTATCCTTTTAAAATTCTTGGATGACTCTTCAATTTTGGATGTTGGTAAGACTTTTTAAAAATGAAAACAAATGCTTTCAAACTTGCAAAACCAAACAAGAAAAACTAATAAGAACAAAAAGGATTTTATTCTTCAATAGGTTCAACAAGGTTTTATCCTTGTATAAACTCAACAAGCACTTGTGTTTTAAAATTTTAGACTAGTTAGTACAATACACAAGAACTTCAATAAGTAGATTTACTTTGTAGCACTATGTCACCTTTGCAATGTTTAAGCTCTAATACCAAATATTAGAAATAAATATTGGTTGCGGTCAAAATTTTTATTTATGTAATAGAATAATATATATGCATGATCAAGAATGAAAAGGATAAAAGTTACAACAAAATTTTACAACTACCCATAACCCTCACAACCGTTTACATGAACATGTCACTAAAATATAATTTTCATAACAATCTAGGCCTTAATATCTTCTTCTATAGTTTTTTTCTAGGATCGTCACATGTATCATGGCATATCAACTAGGTCATGCATGGGAAGATGAATATCCACTAGACTTAATAATAGAAATAGGTATTAAAAGTTTTAAATAATCCCTCTATTCAATGCCAATATTTTTCATGCTAGACATAATCATTTAAGGTGTATATTATTACATATTTGACTATGCACATTGTGTCATCCTAATATAGAATAGGCATTTTATGAAATACCATTTTGGGACTCTTTTAGATATAGCTTGAAACTACTCAATAGATAAGAAGAATGTGTATATCATTATTCAAGTTGTATGACAATGGTGTTACTACATCATGGGTAATGAAATTATTATTTATTTTAGTCATATACCTCTATAATTTCTCCACTCATAGAGAAAACTAGAAAGTCAATAATATCCTATAGTAGTTACACCTTGTAATCCAACATTGTAAGGAAAATGAGAATGAGATAGTAGATAGTCTTATTTTTTTACAAATATATACTTTATTGACTATCAATGAAACCAATGATTGAATGGCATTAGACCTTGAATATGAAGAATTTTTCAATATCCACCACTAGTTGATACAGGGTAAGTGTCCTAAAAGACACCACCTACAAAATGGGTTGTTGTACTATCTTTAGAAGCTTTATACAACATTTAATAGATAGTGTCAATTGATCATTTTGTAAGGCTATTATTTTAATGTGGGTAGAAATTTTGACATCAATAATATACTTGTGTTACTATGGTATTATTTTAATTTTCCTCACATGCACCATGAAGTAGATTTTTATGTGTGATCCTATGTATCCTACAATATTACAAAACCAACAAACATAAATCTAGGATCTACACCCCTTTGTTGGTTTCTTCTAGGATTTAATAGTCCATCAACATGGATTTTATCTCAAGGTTTCCAACTATCAAGAATAATAATAACTATATATTTATGATTATGGACATATTTATCAAGATGGAAATCATAGCATCATGTAGGAAAAACACTTTTGCAATTAAGGCTACCAATTTGTTCTTTAAATAAATTTAGGCTAATTTTGACTTCCTTGACTCAATTGTATGATATAAATATTCTAGGTTTATCATTAACTTTTAGCACCATCTCTAGAATCTCCATCATTCTACCACCCTCAATCCAAAAACAAATGGATAAATTGATGTTGTTAAAAGGATTCTTGTGCACCTTCTTAGGATGTTCATTCATTGAAAAATTATATATGGGATGAGAATTTTCCAGACATCTAATATTCCTAGAACACAACTATTCATATCTCCATAGGCGAAAATTAATTTTAGGCAAGTTGTAAATTCCATCCTAATGCCCTAGTGGACATCACCTTTCATATACTGACTATGCCATGATACCAACATAGGTGAATATTGTAGATAAGGCCAAGAGATTTATGCAATAGGTATAGCATATCTAGACTTAGGTCTAGGAGATGCTCAAGAACCAATAATAAAAGTATAAAGAGTGTCATGACCAACATATAATTCCATATTAGTTTTAGATTGGATATAAAGTATAGCTCCACCTAAAGAAGGAATGTTTCTCTAGCCTACACAAAACTTTCATACCACTATGCTATGATCCATACACCATTCAATATTAGGTAGTTAAAAATAACTTTGTTCTTCATTTTCCACCTTATTTGGAGATAAATATATTTTTATGTAGAAATCCTCAAGTATAACCAACCTTCTCGACTAGATCCTATGGTAGTTCAACATACAATAGATTTAGACCTAGCTCAGTAAAAACTTATAATAGTAGACCAATTTATCAATGTTACTAACAAGAACACTCTTTAGGGAATATACAACCTATTTAGGGTTATAAAGTAAGGTCAGTTTCCTTCCCAAGCTACGTGGAACATTCTTAACCAACTCTAGATTTTTTAGTATTTAGAGGATAATGTAATAGGGACCATTACTTCCCATCAGAGGGAAATTGATCTAAGTAAACCAAGAATTTCTCAGAGTCATATGATGCTAGAGAAATTTCATATTATAGGCCTTGGGACCTACCTAGGCTCTTCACTAGACAGTTTGGCATAAACTCTCCTTACAATGTATTTTGCATGGTTCCATTCCAACTCATAGTTTCATGACCTCTATAACACCAACCTTTCTCTAGTTCCAAAATCTATGGTTCCAATGTGTAGATATAGACAAACTTGTGGTACCAATTTTATGTATCACCACCAAGCATTAGGATTCATAGATGATATTCTAGTACAAATTATTAGGGACACACACACACACACACACACACAGTATAGTACTTCATATCTCATAGACGAATACCATATAGAGAGGAAGAAAAATGGTAGTTCTATAACTATATCCAAAATTACTTCTTTTTCAATTTGAAGTGTAATTTTTCACCTTCAAAATTTCTTGTCATTGTTCTACATATTATATAAAGCATAGAAGAATAAAGTCTTCTCTTGATTTTTTCTATTCCTTAATTTTTATTCTATATCTATCTTCTTATTTTTCTTCTCTAGTTCTTTTTCATATTTTTTTCCCCTTTCTCACCTTTAGACATAGAATGTTCTTGGCCAAGGTTTTATTTTACTACTTTTTTTTAGTGTAGTAGAATAGAGTGTTCTACACCTCATGTATAAAGCATATATTCTATTTCCAATATAGTTATATGATCCTTGGATTTAAAAGTCTATTTTTATATTTATAATATCTGTAAATAAATCTACATATTTTGTGAAAATGTTTTTGTTATTCCCTATTTCATACTGTAAAACTCTAAAGTGTAACTTTTAACCATAAACTAGTTTCAACAATTATCCTCTGCACCACCACATCCTAGGCCTCACAACATAAATAAATTAGGTAGGTAACTCATGTGCATGTAACTAAGGATATGACTCACCTCCTCATAGAAGGGGTGATATAAAAGTTTTATAGACTTGAAGGGATCTACAAAGACATAATGATGATCAAGTAATGGATTCTTGTGTTGAGTTTCTAGTTTATGGGATGTGAATAATTAGTGTTTATGGTTGTATGTTTTGTAAGCATTGAATCATTTATTTTTCAAATTTTCTCCTTTTTTAGAGAATTAAATTCAAAATTTTATCAAAACATAATATTTTACACATTTTTCTCAATCGTATACTATTAAAAAAATATATCCCAAAGCCTATGCCAAAATTAAAATGCATATTATCTATAACATTTTAGAATATATATGATTTTACAAAAATTTAGATTATCTATTAACTTTTATGCATTACTTTTGTAAGTTATTCCACATCTATTGATATCACACCATCAAATACATGGTAACTTTCTTAATGAAATAAATAGGATAATTTTCTCTTTGTCCATTAGAATTGTTAGTGTTGATATTGTGAAGAAGCTTAACATCAATTGCTTCTTATTTAATAAAACCCATATTATTGTTCTTTGGATTTGGAATCCATGTGCATACCTTCTCTTCAAGTCTTCTTAAGGTTCTATCATGTAATATACATTCTTCTAAAGAGTGAAGGTTAAATTTCCTTTTGATTTCATTTCTACGAGGTGGAAAAACTGTTTCCTTGAAACTTTTTGAATGATTTACTTACAGTATGCTTAGTTTGATAATTAAGGTCCTTCCATCATCTAATAAAATTCTTAATAGATTCATCTTACAGGTCACAAGTTGTCTTAGTTCATTATTGTAAGTAGTTCTATCCCAAAATCATAAGTAAGAAGGTCCACTAATTGAGTGAAAGTTGTAATAGATCCTTTAAGAAAAAAACATATTAATCCAAGGTGGATCATGTGAAAGGCCTTTCTAGAACTATGCCAATGACATTCATGCTGATATCTAACTACTGGAATATCTAATACATTCAAGAATGAACAAAATAAATCACATTAATTAATAAAGAAAAAAACTTTGTGATTCAAATATTGAATAAAACGAATATAAAAATGTATACATAAATGTCCATAATATCTCAATAACAACTAAATAACTATTTGCAACCGATTAATAAATTGTTGGACAAGTGAGGGTATAAATGACAACCTATAATGTAATTTACACATGTCAAGTATCGTTGGATTTGTAATACTTTGTCGAAATGAATAAAACCAACATATCAAATCAAATAATATAACAAGATATAATAGAGTGACAATACATATTAATTTGACACATAAAATATGGAAGGATTCCCTTAGGTACTTACATAAATGATCAAGATACGATCACACTAATATAATGGATCAGGTTTTATACCAAATACTTAATAAATATTTACAATTTAACCCTTGTTGAAATTACATGATTTATAAAGGATTAGTATAGATTAGTCATGTCAAGGTTAAAATATACACCAACCAATTAATTACATTAAATAATAAATACATTACATATTAATTGGTCATAGGCTTACATATAATTATATCATACAATGATGACCTTGGCCAATAAATTCAACTACATAACCTTTAAAATCCTCTAATAATTTGAACTAAGGGGCCAAGGTGATAATACATTAACATATACCTCTTTTTATGTAATATTTCATGTGT
This sequence comes from Wollemia nobilis, assembly GCA_028583015.1. Classification (NCBI taxonomy): domain Eukaryota; kingdom Viridiplantae; phylum Streptophyta; class Pinopsida; order Araucariales; family Araucariaceae; genus Wollemia; species Wollemia nobilis. The sequence continues at coordinate 4,544,188 of JAQPPZ010016847.1, read as the reverse complement.
TGGTTTATTCCAACAATCAGATCAACCATCTAAATTTCCCTTGTTATTTGGAATACTTGCCTTTTGTGTTTCAAATTTTGATTCAATATAATATTAGTCTCATTAAAAAATTCTTTGTTGGATGTACTTATCTTTTATAGTATTACCATATTGGCTTCAACTTCTTTGAAGACTTAATTGTACCTGAGTTGTTGAACCTTGGATTATGGTAGTTTGAAGTCCTTACCATGAGCCTCTACTTGAAGGAACATGCCTTAATTCTTCATAGAAAACTAAAAGTTAATAAGAAAATAAAATATATCATCAAGGCTTATAAGAACAAGCTTCAATACTATCAATTAAACCACACGAGACATCGGTCCAAAAATCTAAAAGGGCAAAGTGAGATTGGAGAAGATAATTTTAACAAAATTGTCATAAATTTGATATATGCTTCTTTAAGATGAAATATTTTATTTTGAAATCTTAAAGTGTGAGATATATGCCTCAACATTATCAAATTTTGAGATCATGAGGAAAACTATTTCCATGTTTAGTCTACTAACATGTGTGGCATTCTCTCTTTGAAACAATTCCTTCAAATTTATCCACACCTTGATGGGGTTATTATCCTCTCTAATATATAAAAGTATGTCATATTCAAGTAGAAAAGAAAACAAACCTCATGCATAAGCATAAAATCATATCCTCATGTATAATGATAATTTTGGAATAGTCAATCTTATAGAAGGGCTTATTGGTTGTAATATCTCTTTATTTTGAGAGCTTCATCACACACTTTGATGTTGGTAAGATTTATGCCTTATAGGTTTCTTCATAAAGATGTTATTAATTTTTCTTCTAAAAAACATTGTGGATCTCATACTTCAAGGTTTTTAATATACAAAATATGACTTTATAAAAACTTCTTGGGATGATGGATTTATTCAATGATTAAGCAAACATTGAAAATAATTAAAATATAGCAAGTCTTTAGCGAAAGGTAAATTTTATTTTTTTAAGGTTGTTAAAGTATTAGGCTTACCTAGATGTATATTGCCTAAATCTAAATATTTTTTTCTTTAGCTAGCCTTTCCTCAAATTTATTAATTTGACCCATGAAATCATTGTGAAATCCATGCCTCATTAGGGCCCATTTTACTAATAGGAGTTTATAGTTAAGTTTCATCATTCACAGATACAATGATACCAAAGGTATATTTTTTAATATTATACAAATATTTTATAATATTCTATTCATTAAATTATAATGTTATCAATAATAAAGGTCATATAGGTTTTTAAATATTTTTAAGAAATAAAATAATAGATTTGCAATATGAAGCATAATGTTGTCTTTAATCCCACTTTCATCCTTTGATTTTATAATTTTCATTAAATGAGTATTTGATAAAATGTTAAAAGTATTCATGTTTATTCTTTATTTAAATATTTTTGTTATATTAATGAACACATAATTCAAAATATTCTATAGATCAAGAAAATATATTAAATATTATATGGATCAACATAGTATTTTACAATATTAGTCTTTTTTTAGTATCTTTATTGTGTTGGTCAACACCTTTCAAAATATTAGTTTGATATATATATATATATATATATATATTATTGATAATATCCATACACATGTTGAATTACTTATATAGGAATTTCTATAATACTTAATATTATGGTCAATGGTACATAGCTAAGATAGAGCACTGGTTCATATTAATATTAAGGAATTGAATGGGAAGAATTTATAATTTTTAGACATATTGAGTTGTCATTGATGTCAAAGGAATATATTGTGAGTTGTCAATATTATCAAAAGGAGTTTGAGAAAATAAAATGGTGATGATGATGTATACTTTAATATTTAAATATTAGAGTAATGATTTAAAAAGTGGGATATATTTAAATCAAAGGATTTAAATATATTAAAATATTGAAAGGGCCGACCCTAATGTTGAGATTAAATATTATTCTTCATATATATGGTTCTAACATTATGGTTGAGGTGATTTCAAAATGTGCCTTCACTTGAGAGAGTTTTCATTTGTCTTCATCTATGTTTGGAGAATAAGAGAGTTCAGAGAAGTGTGATTTCATTTGAGAGAGAGAAATTTTATTCACAGTGAGCACCTTCACTTTTTTTTTGAGAGAGATATTTCATTCATAGTGAGCGTCTTCACTTGCATTGAAAGGATAAGAGTATTCATTTATGTTTGAAGGAGAAACCATGTCCAATAGAGGTGATTGAAGATCTACCAAATTAAATCAAATAAGAGCATCATAATACATGGCATTGAAGTGGCAGTGTATGTTTTTCATGGTAGAGTGTTGTCATAAAAATAAAAAAGATGAGTTCAGCTGGTACTATGTGACTAAGGCAGAAAGATGTCAAGCTTGAGAATAAAGAACCACAACAATGTTTTGATCGTAGAAAGGAGGGAGAGACATCCATGAAGTAAAAATAATTGAAATGTTTCATGTAGTGTTATTGAGATTCCCAATAAAAGCGTAAGAGTGCAATGTGCTAGGGTTTCCACACAAACGATGCAAAGAGTGCAGTGTGTTTTGGCTTCCACACAGAAAGCATAAGAGTGCAGTGTGCTAGGGTTTACACATAGATGGTATAAAGAGTGTAGTGTGTTTGGGCTTCCACACAGAAAGTGTAAGAGTGTAGTATTCTAGGGTTGCACACAGATAGTGCAAAGATTGCATTGTGCTCAAGATTGCATGTGGATAGTATAAGAGAGCAATGTGGTCTCCTCACAAAAAGTGCAAAAGTGGACTTAGAATTTTTTTGTATGTGCTACCCCAAAAATATAGGAGTACATGTGGCAAAGAGTTAGCATCAGGGCAGCAAGTGAGTGATCTATAGCTGTGTGGAGTTGGAAAGCCTTCAAATTCAATAGGAAGATAGTCAAACAAAGAGCAAACGAATAAAAACGTAAGAAATCATTTTTGCCTTCATAAGTATTATTACGTTTTTCTCAAAAGGAGAAATAAGGGTTTGAAATATTTTGATTTAATATTTAAATAAAAAAGGAAAATATATATTTGAGATGCATTATCTTTGTTGAGATAAATTTGAAATGCATTATCTTGTTTGAGATAGATTGGGAATACATTGAGGCACATCATTATCATTGAAGATAGATTTTGAGATGCATTATTATTGAAGATAGATTTTGAGATGCATGAATATTATTGAAGATAGAGATGCATCATCATTGTTGAAAATAGATTTGGAGTGCATTATATTGAGGTATATTTGGAAGTTTTATTTAATAAAGGGATTAATGCACGTAAAATAAAAAGGGAGAAAAATGCATTGGATAATAAAATAATAACAAGGTATTAATATCTCAAATTTTATATGCAAGTGAGTGCTAGACCTGGGCTACCTTTAAAATATAATAAGTGTAGTATATGTGTAAGGAACCAATGTATTGAATGTAAAAGATAGCATGTTTATTTAAATTTTTCAACACAAATATATCATCATCTAGATATGCAATATTTGGAAAAGATATGAGCATTATTTGTATGCAAGATTTGGGAAATATATGAGCATTGTTTGTATGCAAGAGTTGGAAATATATGAGCATTGTTTGTATGAGTGGATGAGCAGTGGTTGTGAGCATATTTGAGTAGAGTTGTGAGCAAGTTTGAGTAGAGTTATGAGTAGGTTTGAGCAGATTTGTGAGCAGGTTTAAGAAGAGTTATGAGCAGGTTTGAGCATATTTATGAGCAGGTTTAAGAAGAGTTGTGATCATGTTTGATTAGATTTGTAAGCAGGTTTAATCAGTGGTTGTGAATAGGATTGAGTAGGCTTTGGAGAAAATCAAAGCATAGGGGATTGGTGTCTCCTGTGGATAGAGATCCACAAACTAGAACAGAGGGGATTGGTATCTCCTATGGATAGAGGTCCATGAACTAGAATAGAGGTGATTGGTGTCTCTTATGGATAGAGGTCCATGAACTAGAACAAAGGGGATTGGTGTCCCCTATGGATAGAGATCCATGAACCAGAACAAAGAGGATTGGTGTCTCCTATGGATAGATATCCATGAAACATAATAGAGGGGATTGGTGTCTCTTGTGGATAAAGGTCTATGAAATAGAATAGAGGGTATTGGTGTCTCCTGTGGATAGAGATCCATGAACCAGAATAGAGTGAATTGGTGTCTCCTATAGATAGAGTTCCATGAATCAAAATAGAGGGGATTGGTATCTCCTATGGATAGATATCCATATACCATAATAGAGGGGATTGGTATATCCTATGGATAGAGGTCCATAAACTAGAATAGAGGGGATTGGTGTCTCTTGTGGATAGAGGTCCACAAACTAGTTGAGGGGATTGGTATCTCCTATGGATTTGTGTCCATGAACATTGTAATAGGGGATTGGTGTATCTTGTGGGTTTGTTCCCATAAAATATGTTGACAAATTTATAAGTAATATTTCTTTATGAATGTAGCCCATATTGGGTGAACCATGTTAAGTATGTGTCTCTCATATCTGTGATGGTTTGTGCATTGTTTCATTATTGCAATTGATAATATTGGATGATATTGCTTTGGAAAGGAAAGTAAAAGTTTGATATTATATTTTTCACCCCCCCTCTTGCTATAAGCTTGTGTTATTTAGTTGGTATGAGAGTGTATTCCTTCATGAAAGCCTAAAAACTTGAAGGAATATCTTACAAAGAACACACATGGCTCATAAGGAAGATTTTTCAATAAATAAGACTCCATTTTTTGATGTGACTAACTATGATTTTTGGAGTGTGAGAATGAAGACTTATTTGGTGGCACATGGATATGATGTATGGTAATCCGTTGAGGATGTATTTATACCATCTATAACTCCTCCTACAGATGCAAGTGGTAAGAAACCATATGAAGATAATGCCAAGGCAATTAATGTAATTTTGAGTGGGTTATGTGAATCATATTTTGTGAAAGTCATGCAATGCACTTTAGCAAAATAAATGTGGGATAAGTTATAGAGAACATACAAAGGGATGACAAGGTAAAAATGGCAAAACTTAAAAAACACAGAAGGAATTTTGAAGACTTGAAGATTAAAGATGATGAATATATCTCTATGTATCTACTTCATGTTGATGAGGTTGTCAACACTATTCATGGACTTGGAGAAAATATTGAGGAATCTACTATTGTTCAAAAAATATTGAGGTCACTCCCTATGAGGTATGATGCAAAGGTTTCAACAATAGAATCTCAAAAATTTAAGCATGGATGAGCTAAATGGAATTCTCAAAGCCTATGATATGAGGACAGAAAAAGAATGAACATAAAAAAGAGAGGCAACATTCAAAGCTTAAAATAAGGAAAAGAATAAAGAACAAGAATCAAACGATGAATAAAGTAGTGAAGAAGAGGCTAACTTTGTGAAAATAGATAAGAAGGGTCCAAAAAACACAAAAATATGCAAACTGTGAAATATTTTATTTGTGGTAACATTGGTCACTATGCAGCTAATTGTCCATAGGATGGGAATAGTAACAGTGAAGAAGAAAAATAATACAAGAAGAAGAAAGAAAGAATATTTTATCATGAAAAGAAAAATAGGCATGATCGAGGCAAGTATGAGGAGAAGATATTTCAAAGACACAAGAAGAGTTTTATGTTGAAGAAGTAAGCAATGCTTCTAGCAGCAATGATGAAAACCTCTCCAATAGTGAAAAAGAAGAAATCCTATTTTTGGCCATAGAAGAGAAAGAAGATGATCCTATTGTTGAAGACCAAGAAGAAGAGAAAGATTCAAAAAATGAAGAGGAATCCACAGGTGACATAGAAGAGTAAATTATTTTTGCTCTTGAAGAGTTGAAAAGGATTATAAAGAAGAATTGAATATTGAAATCTCAAGTAAAAGAGGATGAGAAAACAAAGGCAAAACTTCTACAAGATCTCATTGACTTAAAAGTAAAGGTTGAAGAGGAAAGGATAATTCAAGAAGAAGGTAAAGAGAAAAAAAAGGGAGAGTCAAGCTCAAAATAAATGGAAGCATCAAAGGAAGTAATTGAAGAAGAGCCCAAGACCTATGTTGATGAGTTGAGAAGTGGAAGCATCAATAAGGAAGAAAACAAAGCACCATCAAGGAACAGGGACCATCACAGAAAAAGCAATGAGAGAACCATGCAACAATATTCTCCAAGGTAATCAAACAGGTTTCAAAATTTCTTCCATGGTCATTGTTTCTCATGTAATCATTTTGGTCACAAAGTTGTACATTGCAAGGTTCATGATAAGAATATTTTTGGATTTACCAAGAGAAATTTCAAGTTATTTGCACTTTCCAAGGACTACAATATCATGTGTTTCAATTGCAATAATTTTGGTTATAAATAAAAATTGTGTAGAACAATGTTTCCTAAATTTTCAAAGACAAGCAAGAAGAAGGAAAGTGAAAATGTTCAAAGAGGTATGACTTCAAAATTTTGGAGAAAGAAAATGAAACAATAACAGAAGCATAGTAATTTGGGAGTTTCATTCCCATACCATATTTAATCACCTCAAGAAAAGGAGGTGGTGAGGGGTATATGCTAAGTATCTTATCTTAAGCCCCAAGTATCCCTTTGCCATTGATGTCAAAGGGAGAGAATTTAGTGAAGGAAAGAATCTTGTCAGGGGGAGCAGATTGGAAATCCAACTACAGTAAAATAATTGTTTTAGTAGGATTGCCATCAATGACAAAGGGGGATATTGTTAGACATATTGAGTTGTCATTGATGTCAAAGGAAGATATTGTGAGTTGTCAATATTATCAAAAGGAGTTTGAGCAAATAAAATGGTGATGATGATGTATACTTTAATATTTAAATATTAGAGTAATGTTTATAAAAATTGGGATATATTTAAATATATGTTTAAAATGTGGGATGTATTTAAGTCAAAGGATTTAAATTAATATTTTAAGAGTGGGATGTATTTAAATCAAAGGATTTAAATATATTGAAATATTGAAAGGGTCGACCCTAATGTTGAGATTAAATATTATTCTTCATATATATATGGTTCTAAAATTATGGTTGAGGTGATTTCAAAATGTGTCTTTGCTTGAGAGAGATTCCGTTCATCTTCATCTGCGTTTGGAGAATAAGAGAGTTTGGAGAAGTGTGATTTCATTTGAGAGAGAGAACTTTCATTCACAGTGAGCACCTTCACTTTCATTTGAGAGAGAGATCTTTCATTCATAGTGAGCATATTCACTTGCATTGAAAGGATAAGAGTATTCATTTACATTCAAAGGAGAAACCATGTCCAGTAGAGGTGATTGAAGATATACCAAATTAAATCAAACAAGAGCATCATAATACATGATATTGAAGTGGCAATGTACATTTTTCATGGTAGAGTGTTGTCATTAGAATAAAAAATATGAGTTCAACTGGTACTATGTGACTAAGGCAAGAAGATGTCAAGCTTGAGAATAAAGAACCACAATAATATTTTGATCATAGAAAGGAGGGAGAGCCACCCAAGAAGTAAATAATTGAAATATTTCATGCAGTGTGATTGAGCTTCCCTATGAAAGCGTAAGAGTGTAGTGTGCTAGGGTTTCCACATAGACGGTGCAAAGAGTACAATGTGTTTGGGCTTCCACACAAAAAGCGTAAGAGTGCAGTGTGCTAGGGTTTCCACACATATAGTGCAAAGAGTGCAATGTGTTTGGGATTCCACATGGCAAGTGTAAGAGTGTAATGTGCTAGGGTTTCACATAGACAGTGCAAAGAGTGCAGTGTGCTCGGGATTACACGTGGATAGCATAAGAGAGCAGTGTGGTCTCCTCACAAAAAGTGTAGAAGTGGACTTAGACATTTTTGTGTGTACTACCCTAGCAAGATAGGAGTACATGTGGCAAAGAGTTAGCACCAGGGCAGCAAGCGAGTGATCTATAGTTGAGTGGAGTTGGAAAGCCTTCAAATTCAACAGGAAGACAATCAAATAAAGAGCAAATGAATAAAAACGTAAGTAATCATTTTTGCCTTCATAAGTATTATTACGTTTGTCTCAAAAGGAGAAATAAGGGTTTGAAATATTTTGATTTAATATTTAAATAAAAAAATGAAAATATAGAGTTGAGATGCATTATATTTGTTGAGATAAATTTGAAACGCATTATCTTGTTTGAGATAGATTGGGAATACATTGAGGCACATAATTATCATTGAAGATAGATTTTGAGATGCATTATTATTGAAGATAGATTTTGATATGCATGAATATTGTTGAAGATAGAGATGCATCATCATTGTTGAAAATAGATTTGGAGTGCATTATATTGAGGTATATTTGGAATTTTTATTTAATAAAGGGATTAATGCATGCAAAATAAAAATAGGGAAAAGTGCATCAAATAGTAAAAGAATAGTAAGGTATTAATGTCTCAAATTCTATATGTAAGTGAGTGCTAGACCTAGGCTACCTTTAAAATGTAATAAGTGTGATATATGTGGAAGGAACCAATGTATTGAATGTAAAAGGTAGCATGCTTATTAAAAGTTTTCAACACAAATATATCATCATCTAAATATGCAAGATTTGGGAAATATATGACCATTGTTTGTATGCAAGAGTTAGCAAAGATATGAACATTTTTTGTATGTAAGATTTGGAAAGATATGAACATTGTTTGTATGAGTGGATGAGTAGTGGTTGTGAGAAAATTTAAGCAGATTTATGAGTAAGTTTGAGAAACGTTATGAGCAGGTTTGAGCAGAGTTTGACCAGGTTTGAGCAGAGTTATGAGCATGTTTGAGTAGAGTTATGAGTATATTTGAGTAGAGTTGTGAGTAGGTTTGAGTAGAGTTGTGAGCAAGTTTGAGCAATGGTTGTAAACAATATTAAGTAGGCTTTGGAGTAAATCAAAGTATATGGGATTGGTGTCTCTTGTAGATATAGGTCCACAAACTAGAGTAGAGGGGATTGGTGTCTCTTGTGGATAGAGGTCCATAAACCAGAACATAGGAGATTGGTCTCTCCTATGGATAGAGGTCCATGAACCAAAAAAAAGGGGATTGGTGTCTCTTGTGGATAGAGGTCCATAAACCGGAACATAGGGGATTGGTGTCTCCTATGGATAGAGGTCCATGAACCAAAATAAAGGGATTGGTGTCTCCTATAAATAGAGGTCCACAAACCAGAACATAGGGGATTGGTGTCTCTTTTGGATAGATATCCATAAACCAGAACATAGGGTATTGGTATCTCCTATGGATAGAGTTCCATGAACCAGAACAAAGGGGATTGGTGTCTACTGTGGATAGAGATCCACAAGCAAGAAGAGGGGATTGGTATCTCCTATGGATTGGTGTCTATAAAATTTAGAGGATATTGGTGTCTCCTGTGGATTGGTGTCCACAAACATTTTAATAGGGGATTAGTGTCTCCTATGGGTTGGTGCCCACAAAATTTATTGAGAAATTTATAAGCAATATTTCTTCGTGGATGTAGCCCATTTTGGGTGAACCATGTTAAATATGTGTCTCTTGTATGTGTGATGATTTCTGAATTATTTCATTATTGTAATTGATAATATTGGATGATATTGTTTTGGAAATAAAAGTAAAAGTTTGATATTATACTATTCACACCCCCTCTCAGTATAATATTATGTTCTTCAATAATATATAAGATTATAAAGTAAATATGTCATTATGAATATTGTTCATGGTAGATGAAATATGATGAAGTTATGGATAATGTATAAGTGGATAATTTATTTAAATTATGAAATCCCATGTGTCTACATAATTATAAATAATGGTCTTAGGATGAGGAAGAGGATTCACTATTTTTCCCACTAAAGGATGATAAGATTTAAAGATTTTAATGGATACATACCAACTTGATAAATCACTATGGAAATCATAATTATAACTTGACCAATAAATTCTACTTAAAAAGCAATGACCTCCATTGGATCAATCTTAATAAAAAATTAGGTTATGGATAAATTTTGTTTGTTATGAAATATTTTGAAGATAAAATACTATTTAGATTGTGTCATACTATATTGAGAGATTTTAGTTTCAATTTTTTATAAATTAATTATCAACTAGAGCTTGCATTATATATTTATCTAGTTGATTCTCTTATCTAATTTGTCTTGATTGACCAAAAAATTTACAAAAATACCTATTTGCCCAAAAAAACCATAAAATAAAATTCATCAACTACTTAAACTATTATATTGATTTTATTAAAACTTCATCTAATTAATATACAAAAATTAATGTCAATATTTAAATATTGGTTTTTTATATGTATCAAATTGAAATTATAATATTCTTTCTTTGCTCGATTGAGAGGATAAGGTTAAAATAACATTAATAAAATTATTTGTAATGAATATTAAACCCTTTATTAATACGAAAAATATATAGATTTGCCTATAATTTGATAGAAATATTTTAAATGAATCTTTTGATATGTATATTTGAAAATATAAATCAAATTTCATTGCACCAAAAAAGGGCTTTAATGGTAGCTAAAATAAGGTGGTTTTTTATGATGGTAAAAAACCACCCTAATATATCCTAAGAGGGTGGTTTATAACCACCCTCTTAGGATAACCACCCTCTTAGGGCTAAGAGGATGGTTTATAACCGCCCTATTAGGGTGACCCTAAGAGGGAGATTATAAACTATGCTTTTAGAGTTAAGAGGGTAGTTTTAAAATGCACTCTTAGGTCACCCTAATATAGTAGTTTAAAACCACTGTCTTAGGGTGACCTAAGAGGGCAATTATAAACCACCTTATTATATACATGTTTTAAACCATCGTCTTAGGGTAACCTAAGAGGGCAGTTTAGGCAACCCTAAGAGGGTGGTCTAAAACTGCCCTCTTAGGATCTCAATAAAAAAATATAAAGACTGTAGGAAAAGTGATATGAGCAATTTATTTCAAGAGCAAACCTATGTAGATAGAGGCTGGACAAAAATATTGAGCTAGGGTATTTGATCAGAAGGAGGTTAGATAAGAGCTTGAGCTAGGGAATTCACTTATATGGAGGTTAGATAGAGATCTTGAGCTAGGGATGGATAGAGAGCTTGATCTAGGACTAGATAAAGAGCTCGAGCTTTTAAGTGGTAAGCACTACTCATGCTTTGGATACAAAGGGAAATTGTGTTAAAAATTTAGGGTTTTCTTTTTCCTTATTAGTTTGGTTTTAGGAATATGTGGTTTTGCATATATACTCACTGAATATATCCATTGCATGTGTTTGCATAAATTGAGTGACGGTGTACTTGAATGTTGAATGTGCACCCCTTCTATTTTGCAGGCTGTATTTTTGAGTTCTATTGACCTATTTTGGTCATGCATCGACATTAATACAATTTCCCTCCTTTAGGATTTGGGGATGCATAGGAAAATTTTGTTCAAAATTTAAGGTTTTATTTTTTATTTTTGATTGGTAGAAAGGGTTTTGAAAGGTCCCTGAACCTTGAACAAGAGAGGTTACAAAGAAATCATAGTGACCGAGGAGGTCCAAGAAGAAAAGAGAAGAAAGTTGACAAACCTCCACATTAGGGGAGGTTTCGCGAAATCGTGACCAAAATGGTGATGTCACGAAATCACGACCAGAATCGTCGAAGAAGCCACAGGAAGAAAAGAGGTTGCGATAACGCGACAAGAATCACCATCGAAACCGAAGGAGGGAGGGGGTCGCGATATCGCGACGTGAAGCAAGGTGTCACGAAATCACGACGTGAATGAAGACCACAGCCAAAGAAGAGAATGAGCTCCGAAATCATGATGCAAGAAGAAGCCTACTGCCAAGAAGAAAAGATGTCGCGATATCGCAACAAAAAATAAGGACCGTAGCTGAAGAGAAAAAAGGTCATGATATCGCGACAAAAAATCCAGACCACCGCTGAAGAGAAAAAAGGTCACGATATCGCTACCACTTGGAAGACTGTCATTGAAGAGAGAAAAAGCATCGTGGAATCGTGACCAAAAGGAGGGTCGCCTTTGGAGAGAGAAAATCGTCATGAAATCATGACCAAAATGCGTGAAGGCACCCGGAGAGAAGAAGTGTCGCGATATCGTGACAAGATTTCTCAAAAGCACCCGGAGTGAAAAAATGTCACGATATCGCGACAAGTTTGTGAAACTGCACCCGAAGGGAAAAGGTGTCGCGATATCGCGACAAGTTTGCCAAAAAGCTCCCGGATAGAAAAAGAGTCGTGATATCGCGACAAGAAGGAAGGTGTCGCGATATAACGACAAGAAGCAACCCCACGGCCACAGCAAAAAGGAAATTTCATGATGACGCAGTAGGCTAAGATTTCGCGGCCAACCTCGGTTTTATTTTTCTTTGTTAGTTTGGTTTTAGGAATACATGGTTTTGTATCATGTGTTTGCATAAATTGAGTGACGGTGTACTTGAATGTATACCCTTTCTATTTTTAGGCTATATTTTTGAGTTCTATTGACCTATTTTGGTCATGCATCAACATTAATACAATTTCCCTCCTTTAGGGCTTGGGGATGTAGAGGGAAATTGTGTTTAAAATTTAAGGTTATTTTTTCCTTGTTAGTTTGGATTTAGGAATATGAGGTTTTGTATATATAACCAATGAATATATATCCATTGCACGTGTTTGTATAAATTGAGTGATGGTGTACTTGAATGTTGAATGTGCACCCCTTCTATTTTCAAGCTATATTTTTTAGTTCTATTGACCTATTTTGGTTGTGTCAACATTAATACAATTTTCCTCCTTTAGGGTTTGGGGATGCTGAGGGAAATTATGTTCAAAATTTAGGGTTTTATTTTTCCTTGTTAGTTTAGTTTTAGGAATATGTGGTTTTGTATATATACTCAATGAATATATATCCATTGCATGTGTTTGCATAAATTGAACGACGATGTAATTGAGTGTTGAATATGCACCCCTTCTATTTTTAGGCTATATTTTTTAGTTATATTGATCTATTTTGGTCATGCATCAACATTAATACAATTTTATTTGTGTTTATTGGTTAAGGTGCCTCCAAATTTGAAATTCACCATTTAATGGAACTTTGAATCATGTCAGTAGAACAAAAAAAAAACTCATGGTATTTGAGCCAGGAGTTATGGTTCCAATCCTATGTTAAGCCTTAATATTTTAGGAAACAACATTATCTCAATGGTTAAATTATACCCAAATTTTAACAACAAGAGTAGGATTCTAACTTGATAGGAAATGTATGTATAATTTACAAAACACTGTAACACTATCCTGAGGTAATAGAGGTAAGACCGTTTCAATCCTATGTAATTATTAAAAAGTAAAATAAAAAGGCTTTTAACATCAAAAAATGCCAAACAACCAATAAGACTACAAAGATACAATATTACCAATCAAACTGTAATCTTACTTGCTCCTTACCAATAAAATATTGAAATGCTTTTATGTTCCTCAAGGCTAAACAATCTATGGGACTACAAACATACAATATTGGCCATCAAAATATACGATCTCATTTGCTTATTTAAATAAAAACCTCTGGGACTAAAAAAATATAATATTGTTTATCGAAATGTATTATTTCATGTGTTTCTTTAGATAATAAAGAAGAGTTGTAAAAAATATGAAGTTTGACTTTTTTTAAAGTTCATTAATTACAATAGAGCCAGATTGAATTATCATGGTCTACCTTATTATAGGTTTGTCCATCATAATGCAAGGAAATTGATTTGGGTTTGTCCTTATTATGCTTTTTCTACCTATATTTATTTTACTTTGGCTACCTAACACATATTAACACATCTTTAATTTGGGATAAAATTTTCTTGATATATATATATGTTTTTTTAATATCTTGTCCATATTTTGTATCCCCATTATTATTATCACTTGTGAAACTCCATGAATAGATCTTTAACTTATACAACAAGTGTAATATAACATGTCTCCATAGTTATATTAGGTTATGATCAATACATAAATATACTTGATCATGAGGTTTTAAAATAATCTATTATGTACCTTGAATAGCTTATATGTCATGATTGTTATCCAATATATATAGTTTTATAGTTTTGATGATGCCACATACTCTTTATAAAAAGGATTTAAGATAATACAAAATAATTATACTAATAAAAATTATTGTTCATATACTTAAAGTGAACTGACCATATTTCATCCCTATTGTATTTATAATGTACTCATGTTAAGTTACCTTTAAAAATTTATCTCTATTTAAATAGATCATATTAACATTTGGATACAAAATTCTTTTTATACATTCTTGAATCATAAATATTCTTTTGATATTAATTATGTGGATGGATATCCCAAGAACAATAGATATTATGACCTTATCATCTACAATGAATATTATAAAATAAATATGTCAAGTGTATTTAATATTTATTTATTTATTTTTAATTTGTGGAAAACATCCCAAAAGGGATGCCACTTTCGGGTAAGACCCAAGGAGGTAGGGGTATCCATTCCGCCAAAAATGCCTAGGACTCGGACCTGGCCTACCACCTTTGACATACTCAAGGAGCAAACAAACACACAAAACCAATTTAAAAATAAGTAAATAACAACAAAAATAATAAAATAAAATAAAAAACATGCTCCTTGAGTGTGTCAAAAACAAAAGCACAACCAAACACGCACAATAAGATAAAAAAAAACCACAACACGAACCACATAGAAAAACACAAGAACCACATAACAAAACACAAACAAGACAAAAACAACAGAACACTACAAAGACATAACCCAAAAAAAAACATGAAAAATAAACACAACCAAAACCTAAAAAATTAAATAAAAAAAATAAAAAAAAAATAAAAATAAAAATAAAAAACAACCAACAATAGACAATAAAAAAAAACAAAAAACATAGAAAACACTCACACATAAAAACACGAATTAACACAAACAAAGAGAAACCCAAGAACAAGAACGAAAAAAACACAAGAACAATAACAAAAAACATAAAAAAAAAAAAACACAACACACAAAACAACAAAAACACAAGAACAAAAAAAACAACACAAAGAACACAAAAACAAAACAAAACAAAACAAAAGAACCCACCCACCTTAAAAAACTAAACAAAAAAAAAGAAAAAAAAATGAACATAACAATGACCTATCTAGACCAGAAGACTATTAAGGCAAGAATCAACAGAGGAAACAAAATAAAGAATAGAATGAGCTAGGGAACTAAAAAAAATTGAATGAACCAAAGAGAAGCAAAAAAAAAACAAGAAGAAACTAGGTACCTTCGAACTTGGAGCCATCCAAAGAAATGATAGAAAGAAGAGCTTCCCTAATTTGAGAAGCCCACCATCTAGGAGGGTGGCCATAACAAGTAAGATCACCTTTTTCCAAAGCCCAATTAGCTAAAGCATCAACACTCTTGTTTTGATCTCTCGACCACATGATTGTAATCAACTTTCAAAAATCCCATCTGGATTAATTGAATCTTCTCAATAATTCTTTTTATTCTCCAATCCACCTTATGATTCTTAGGAGTCTTCAAGAGATTAATCATAAGTTGAGAGTCAAACTCAACTAACACCTTTTCCCATCCAACCTTAGTAGCCTCTTGAAGGCCTCTGAGGATACCATACCCCTCAGCAAGGTTATTGGAAAGAATACCCAAATTCTCAAGCAAAAGTAAAAACCAGGGAGCCATCTGAAAGTCTACCAATTCCTCCCACATTGGCTTTTCTAGGGTTCCCTCTAGAGGCTCCATCGAGATTGACTTTTCCAAAATCCTTAGGAGGAGGTTGCCAATTTCTTGTCCTATCCATCTTACTAATACTCACATTCCCTTTAAGTTGGTTGCCCTTAGAAGATTTAATCTTCAATATTTGCATCACTTGATCCCATCTTTGGTGGGAGTTTTGGGGGTGATTAAGGAGTTGATGGACTGATTCAACTAAGTTGGCTATGGTATTTTGCCAAATATAGTGAATATCCTTCCTATCTTGATTAAAAATTTGGCTGTTCCTTTCATTCCAAATATTCCAAAGAAGAATGGTAGAACCCATCCAAACTAATTGCCTAATAAAATGATCAACACCCTCTTGATTAGGCCAATCCCTCCAAAGTTGTTCAAAAGTAAAAAAATTGGACCACCGTAAGCCAAGTAAAGTGGCCATTCTCCTCCATAGCTCAAAGGCTAAAGTACACTCAATAAAAATATGGTTGAGATTTTCTACATTCTCTTCACACATTTCACATCTAAAAGGGCCATGAAAACCACGCTTCATAAGTTGCTCACCAATAAGCACCCTACGATGCAATAAAATCCAATTAAAGAACCTCACCTTAGGCCGTAGATTTTGAGCCCACAATCGAGAAAATATGTCGAAGAATGGTTGGGATTATTATGGCATAAGGTCAAATAACCTTGAGCAACTCGAATACTCACCCTTAGTAGTGTTGTTCCATCCAAAACAATATTTTTCATGGGACCAAGAGAGGGATCTCATATGAAGGATGCCTTGGATATCTTGTCTTTGCCTTTCTGGGATTTGAATAGGCCAGTCCTCAATAGGGATCCAATATCTACCAACCTTTGAATTACCAAGATGGTACCGACAGTAATTAGCCACCTTTATCCAATTAGCTCGGTGAAGCTCCTCCATCCAAGGCCTCCAATCGGGAAACTGAGTTATCAAAGGCTTGTGACCATCCCAAGAATCTATCCAAAAATTTCTTGTTGACCATTATGAATGATCCAAAATAATTTTTTCTTTATCAAATCCTCACCAGTCTTAAGAACTACTAAAATGGGAGAACCTTTGGTAGGAAGTTGATAGCGAACAAGGTCTTCAGGACTTTTGTTCTCAACATATTTAGCACGAAGATTATTGGCCCAAAGAGCATTGGGGTTATGCAACATCCTCCAATATAATTTAGCAGCTAAAGCTTTGTTGTTATTAATAGAAGACCAGAATCCTAACCCCCCTTCACTCTTAGGAAGACATAAAGTATCCCATTTCACCAAGGCCCATTTTATTTTCTCCTTAGTACCACTCCAAAGGAAACGATGACTGATTTGATCCAATTCTCGAAGAACAACCTTTGGGATATTCAAAATGGAAGAAACATAAATAGGAATAGCTTGAAGGACTGATTTTACCAAGGTGATTCTACCCCTAGAAGAAAGCCACTTGTTGGTCCACTTTCCAATTTTCTTCTTGACTTTGTCCAACAACCAATTCCAATATTTATTTTTCTGCCTTTGAATATTTATGGGAATACCTAAATAAGTGATTGGAAGGGAGGTATTCTTATATATTAATTTATCCAAGACCATGGATTCCTGTCTAGTAGAGCAATGAAAGAAAATAACTTTAGATTTGTCTTCATTGAAGTCCTCAAAACATGGAAGGAGATTTTTGATAAGGAAGTGCCAATCCACTCTGTCATAAGCTTTGGATAAGTCTAACCGAATGAACATGGAAGGAGATTTTTGCATATCCATGGAATGGATGGCTTCCTGAGCAAGAACTATCTCATCTACTATTTGACGTCCTTCCACATAACCCCCTTGCTCTAGGGAAATAATCTTATGCAAAAGAGGCTTCAACCTTTCTGCCATGATTTTAGTAATGATTTTGAGAAGAACATTACATAAAGCAATAGGTCTAAAAGCTGAGATATGATCAACCTCTTGAGCTTTTGGAACAAGAGTAATATAAGTTTTATTGATAACCTTCAAAATTTCTTTGGCTTTCCTGGCTTCTTCCACCACCTCTAATAAATCAACATGAAGGATATCCCAGAACTCTTGGTAGAACTCAATGGGAAAACCATCAGGACCTGGGGTTTTCCCTTTTTGCATTTTAAAAACTACTTGTTGAAGCTCATTGATAGTAACAGGAGCAGTCAAAATAGAGTTCTCCTCAAAAGTGATAAGAGAAGGGATTGCTTGAAGAACATTTTGTTGTGAAGCCGAGTCAAGAGGAGTAGCAACAAAAATATTGGAAAAGTAATCAACAACAATAGAGTTCATGCCATCCCAAGTATAAACAACATCTCCAGAATCTGATTTTAAGGAAGAAATAAAGTTGTGAGATCTTCGAGCTAGAAGAGATTTGTGGAAGAAATTTGTGTTTCGATCTCCTTCTTTGAGCCATTGAATTCTAGATTTTTGCTTCCATAAGATTTCTTCTCTTTTTTCCCATTCCTCTAACTGAGTTGTGAGTTTAATTTCATCTGCACTTCTCTTCTCTGTGAGGCCATCTAAATGGATTTTCTTATTCAAATTTTCAAGATGAGCAATAACTTCATGTTTTTTTTTATGAACATCCCCAAACTCTTTCCAGTTCCAAGTCTTGATTTTGGATTTAATGTATTGTAGTCTTTTGGCAAAATAGAACATCTTAGTCCCATGCCTAGGTTTACCTTCCTTCCACCATTTTTGCACACGAGGTCTGAAGGAAATGTCTCTAAGCCACATTAATTGAAAACGAAAAGGAGAGAAACTCACATTGGTTTTCCACATTTCCACCATGACTGGCCAATGATCCGAACCAACATTATTAAGAGTCTTCACTTTAGGAATGTGACCATGGATTAAGAAATTTTTAGAGAGCAAAAACCTATCCAATCTCTCCATTATACAAGCTAAGCCTTGCCTTCTGTTAGACCAAGTCATAAGGCCATTATCAGGTTGGATATCCACAAGATGGAGGTTTGCAATATATTCACTCATGAGGTCAGTTGCTTTTGTCCAAATTTCTATTTCCCCCCCATTTTCTCATCCAGAGAGAGGATGGTATTGAAATCTCCTCCGATCAAGATCCAAGCTTTAGGAAAATGAGAGATAATATGAGTAATATCCTTCCACTATCTTCTTTTTTCCTCCAAAGAAGTCGGAGCATAAACAGTAATGCAGAGCATAATCTGGTTGGAATGTCTACTTTGAATAGCTATAGCCAACAAACCCCAACTGCCAACCATATGGTGAATAACTACCTCTTTTGGGTCCCAAAGACAAGCAATGCCACCGAAGTCCCTTGGGAACTGAGGAAAACCACTTTTCTAGCTGGCCAAATTTTATCGGTAATTGAGTCCATATCCTCCATTGACATCTTTGTTTCTTGAAGGAAAACAAGATGTGGATGATTTATCCGAATCATTCTTCTAATTTCATTTTGTTTTGAAAGACTCCCTTTGAGTCCTCTAATATTCCAAGTGATGATCTTCATTAATACCAGGGCTAAAAAAGTTGGGAAGGGCATTAATCTTACCTTCCTCTACAAGATTTTCACCTTCTTTTACCATATGATATTGATTGGTCTTGCGACCTACTTTTTTATTAGAATCCATCTTCAATTTTTTTTCCCTATTTCTTGACTTATTCCAATTGAATCTGAGATGGCTTCTAACCTTGAAGAATGCTCGTACACAGCCAAAATTTTACTAGATGGTTCAACGGAGTCTATATTGGGACCTGCATTATTTGAAGTTTTGACATTTGAAAGATTGTTTTTCTTGTGTAAATTTTCTCCTTTTTTTTCCGTTGAAAACCTTTGATTTGTTGGTTTGTCTCTGAGTTCTTCCCTTCATATTTAAATTGTGTTTCTAAGATTTCAGTTTCCATTATTTCCTCTTCCTCACTTGGGACATCATTTGTGGAAAGGATTTCAAACATATTAGCAGATGACTTTGATTGATCCTTCATAACTGGTTTTTTCTGAGAGTTCTTCTTCTTAGGTATTTGGAAACCTATCGAGTTTATATCTTCTTTCTTTTGATCAGGAATTTTATTTGGGCAAGCACTGGCAAAATGACCATATTCATGGCAAATTCTACAATGAAAAGGAATGTTCTCATAGTCCACTACTTGCTCCCAAGTGTCTTCCCCAAATTGTAATGTGATCTTTTTAGGTAGGGGTTTGTCAAAATCCATTAAAACACAAATTCGAGCATAAATAATATGTTCAAAATTTTGAGTACAATCAGAAATCATCATAAAAGTTCCTAAAGAGTTTCCAATTGAAGAAAA
Source organism: Wollemia nobilis (assembly GCA_028583015.1). Taxonomy (NCBI): domain Eukaryota; kingdom Viridiplantae; phylum Streptophyta; class Pinopsida; order Araucariales; family Araucariaceae; genus Wollemia; species Wollemia nobilis. Next base: position 4,524,183 of record JAQPPZ010016847.1, on the reverse strand, counting down.
AATAGTAGGATTCCAAAATTCAATAGGGAGGCCAAAGAGTCTAACCCACACGGGAGCTATAGAAGGCATCTCTTCTTCGGCTTTAAATTTAGTATGCCAGGGCTTCATGAAAAGCCCCGCCCTTCCAAAAAACCAAGGACCCCCTTGAAAAGTTTTCTCTCTATCTTCATTATTAGCAAATAAAACAAGAAAATAACCATTTGGATAAATAGAGATTTGTAACTCACCTTTAGTTTTCTAGCTTTTTGCAGCCTAGAATTTGAAAGCAGATAGACTCGAACGAAAACCCATGAACCGAAAAATTAGTCCTCTTTTTTCCAAATCTTCAATGCCAGTATGAATGTTACCCATATCAAGCTTAACAATAGGAGTTCCATCAGCTGCTTTAAGACATCCTGACTCCGTTTTCCTGGGATCAATCTTAGGCATTCTTAGAGGTTTATGGGAAGCCCTAAGATTGATATTAGCATTGGGCTAAGGCTGTCCACCACGAAGGGCATCCCTAAAATTCATTTTTGGGGCTGAGTCTTCGAAATTCTTACCCTTGATAGGGGTTTTCATAGTAGAATTATTTTGTGGGTGCACCTTAGCACCAGATTCACTTGAGATATGAGCCATTTTTTGATCAACTACTTGAAACTTGTTTCGTGATCTCTTTAATCCTTGCCCTAGACGTCGTGGAAAGGTATGGTTTTCACTTTTCTTTTGTGCAGCAAATTGGAAGCCATTGTCACTCAAGTTCATAGTATGATCTATTGAAAGACAAATTTCTAACCCATCTTGGATCCCCTGCAACATTTCTTGCTAAAATATTGAGCATAAACCACAAAAATATTGGCCGCTAGGGCCCGAAGGCCCTAAAAACCAACCTCTGGAGCTGCTTGCACTCAACCCAGATGAAACCCTCACATAGTCGCTTGCCAAATATCTCATTCACACATAGGGATGCACTAGGATCTGTGTTGCTCCAAATGATATGAAAATTGGTGGAGACATTCTAGGGTTTTTCAGGCATCTACCCTCAAAATTTTAGCTCAATCCGAGTCCGGATGAGTGAGATATGGCCAAAATGAGTTCGATAGTTTGGGCAGTCCTATGAAAAACGTCCCTCCACCTTATTGTACCGGATAAATGACTATTATAATTCCAAATTTAATTTCATAAAATTGCTTTTTAATATTTATTTAATTCACATATTTACATATCTATTTATTCTTGAATCCATTGTAACTTGCATTAGATTAGTGTTCAATATGGCTTTTATTTCCTCCTCCACTTGAAGGTTGGTGTCTTCTTGGATATATATATATATATATATATATATATATATATATATATATATATATATATATATATATATATAGAACATATATTTTAATAAAAATTATATATATATAGTTTTATTCTATTTCTTGAGCATTATTTTGTGCAATAATAACTTCTTCACTTTATAAGAAGCACCTTTAATTTTTATTAAAATATATTTTCTATCAACTAACACAAACCTATAATTTTAGGCCTTGAGATCACCTCAATATGAAATCTGAATAATTGATCAATTAAATTTTTTGGAAGTTGCTTATTTTTTATCATATTAATGATTATATTTAATTTATGACAATATTTTCTTGATAAACATATGTTCTTATTATATCTTCTACTTATCTTGTATTCCCATTCTTCTCATCACTTGTGAAACTTCATGAAAATAAAGATCATTTATTTTTTCTTACTTCATTAATAGATATTTTGCTCATACAACAAGTGTAACACAACTTGAATCCTCCATAGATATTCCAGGGTATCTTCATACACAAAATACTCGATCATGAGGTTTTAAAATAAGCTAGTATATACCTTAAATAGTTTATATATCATGATTGTTATCCAATATCTCTATTTTTATAGTTTTTAACTATTCAATATCTTTATTTTTATAGTTTTTAACCATTGGAGATTACATTTGACTAGTGTTCAATATGGTTTTTATTTCCTCCTCCTCTTGAATGTTGGTGTCTTCTTGGATATATAAATATAGTTTTATTCTATTTCTTGAGCATTATTTTGTACAATAATAACTTCTTTACTTTATAAGAAACACCTTTAAATTTTATTAAAATTTATGTTCTATCAACTAAAAAAAACCTATAATTTTAGACCTTCAGATCACTTCAATGTGAAATCTGAATAATTGATCAATTAAACAATTTGGGAGTTTCTTATTTTTTATTATATTAATGATTATCTTTAATTTGTGATAATATTTTCTTGATAAACATATGTTCTTTTTATATCTTATCCATATCTTGTATTCCCATTCTTCTTATCTCTTGTGAAACTTCATGAAAATAAATATCATTTATTTTTCTTGCTTCATGAATAGATCGTTTGCTCATACAACAAGTGTAATACAACTTGACTCCTCCATAGTTATTCTAGGGTAGCTTCATACACAAAAATACTTGATCACGAGGTTTTAAAATAAGCTAGTATATACATTAAATGGTTTATATGCCATGATTGTTATCCAATATATCTATTTTTATAGTTTTTAACTATTCAATATCTCTATTTTTATAGTTTTTAACCATTGGAGCTTGCATTAGACTAGTGTTCAATATGATTTTTTATTTCCTCCTCCTCTTGAAGGTTGGTGTCTTCTTGGATATGTAATATAGTTTTATTCTATTTCTTGAGCATTATGTTGTGCAATAATAACTTCTTCATTTGATAAGAATTACCTTTTTTTTATTTAAATTTATATTCTATCAACTAACACAAACCTATAATTTTAGGCCTTGAGATTACTTCAATATGAAATATGAATAATTGATCAATTAGACAATTTGGGAGTTTTTTATTTTTTATCATATTAGCAATTATCTTTAATTTGTGATGATATTTTCTTGATATTCTCCATATATTGTATTCTCATTCTTCTTATCACTTGTGAAACTATGAAAATAAAGATCATTTATTTTTCTTACTTCATGAATAGATCTTTTGCTCATACAAAAAGTGTAACACAACTTGACTCCTCCATAGATATTCTAGGGTATCCCATGCACAAAGTGACTGCAAAATTATTTGAATTTTACTCCTTTAAATCATATTAAATATTTCCTTCAAACATATCATTTTAGTAAAAATCAAAGTTGCTTATTATTTATTTATATTATCTGCATTAGTATATCAATTTTCTTGATGTTTTGACATGAGTTTATAGATTGGAGGTCGAGGCATAAGATACAAGTTGTATGCTTAGGAAAGAATCCACATTCTTTGGATTTAAATTTAATAGACAATAGTGCCAACCATGAGTGGTTATTATATTAGCATGGCCTCAAATTTGTTAGCACCATTTGACCTCATTACTTTTGTCAAAATTTCTTCAAAACTCATCTACTCAAATAGAATACGTCATAACTCTAAGCATCCTTATCATTTTATATAGACACTATTACATCATCTTGATAATTGCAAGTTTTAAAAATGATATAGGATCTTTCTATTACATCATCTTGATAATTGCATATTTTAAAAAAAATATTTATTTATAGAACTTATTGATTTTCTTAGCTTTTTATGTAATTATATATAGCAGGTACCAGAATGCCATCTCTTTTCTGATACATAGGTTCAAAACCTTCTAATTTTTCTTTACTAAACTTTACTTATGCATTTTTATTTTATGGGTCTTATAATTCTCTGACAACTATTGGAATTGTAATATTTATCAACTAGTAATAAGATTCAAACCCTAAAATCATCTGAGTTTTTCCTGGTTCTAGCATTGAGCATTTTGTACTGATTAGTAGATTCCACGTAGTAGCCCACCTATGATTTTATTTCCATCAAAGATATGCATTATAAAATTTGGAAAAATACTTCCAAACTGAGGTCCTTTGTCTAAACTTATTAGACCTTGTGCAACTATAACATCTTTTAGTGTAATATGTATGACATATAGAAGTTATAGTAATGTATGTGCATCAATTCCACCAAAATGAATATAGTGGTATCATAAACCTTTTTCTAAGTTCAATATATTATGTATTTTTGATTCACTAAATATAGGTAAATTACCTATCCCATTAATTATGGTGATATTTATGATTATTTTTTACCTATTGTATATCTATTTGATTTTTAGAACATAAATATTTAATGGCATTGCAACTAACCAATTTTTAAATTTATGTTCTTCTTTCTTAATAATTTTTTTTCATAGTAATGTTATCATAGATATCTTCAAGCCTACAATTTTTTCTCTAAATATTGACACATGACCCTAAAGGTGTGACATCTATTTCTATGTCCATGGTGTGCATGTTGTATTGTGTATGTGTTATTTGATGAAGAAGTAGTCTTCATTTGTGGTGTTCTAAAAATTTTTGTAGTTGAAAGCATTGATGTAAAAACAACTAATTCTAATAGAGATATATTTAACCATGGCTCTTTATTTTGGTCTAAAACTAGTTCTTTTCTTTTGACTAACTCTTCTAGTTCTTGTTTAGACATCACAAAAACTAGAAGAGTTAGTTGAAAGAAAAGAATATAGACGTTGATGATAGGTCATAACACACTTCACATATTGAGATAGTAGATATTATGAGGTGTAGCATTGGTTCCCTTCCCTAGGTTTATCTTGGGATGCCACTATTCAAAGGTGCATCGAAACCATTATTGTGGGATTTAGTAGTTGAAAGAGTTCAAAAGAAGTTAGCAGGGTGGAAAGGTGCCCTTTTAAGTCAAGAGAGGAACATTTTATTGGTCAAAGCCACTTTGAAAAGCATCCTAGTGTACTTCCTCTCCTTGTTAAATATTTTGAGGAAAGCTATCGATAAGTTAGAGAAAATCTAGTGATCCTTCTTATGGTTAGGGGCTGAAGAGAAGAAGATATTCCACCTAGTGGCATGGGATCAAGTTTGTAGTAGGAGAGAAGAAGGAGGCTTAGGTTTGATAAGGCTAAGAATGTTGAACAAAGCCTTAATTGCAAAACAATATTGTAAATTAGTTTAGGATGACAATGTCAATTGGGTTAATATTATGAAGGTTAAGTATATTGGTGGTGGAAACAATTTCATGAAATCCTAAGCTCTATCGGTGGGGTCTACGTTTTGGTCCAACATAGTTGGTAAATAGGTGGATGTTCATAAAGGCATTCATTGGATGGTGGGAGATGGCTATTCCATTGATTTTTAGGGAGATTCTTGGGCCTCGGCATCCCATATTGAATATTCCTGACCTTCACGTGTCTGAAGCCAATCATAGATAAATTATTTGGTCCCAAATTTTTTGAATTATTCAATGGTCATATTCAGTGGAAGTCCTTTTAATTCCCAAATATTTATCAGGAGGATAAACTTGATTTTATAAATTTAAAAAGTTCCATAAAATGACCTAAGAAATATGGCATAAGTACTAGTCTTCACGATAGGCTAGTTTGGGGTCTTAAGAAAGATGGCTAGTTTTTAGTTAAGTCTTATTATGACTGTTTGGACTATGATTCGTATCCCTGGTTCTCGAAAAATCAATTCTGGATTAAAGGTCTAACACCTAAATTCAATATGTTCTTTTGGTTGGCAATTCAGGGAAAGTGCCTTACTTTTGATAATCTTCAAAAGTGGGGAATGATTTTCCCTAATAGGTGCTTCCTATGTAGTAGGGCTTTTGAATCACCTTTCCACATATTTTCTTGTTGTTCCTATACCCTTGAAGTCTTTCATCAGTTATTTTTGGATTTGGGTGTCTCTTGGGTTCTTCCCAAATCGCTGGAGGACCTGGTTGTTCAATGGGTCTCCCCCTTCTCCTCTCCCCATCGACACCAATTTTGGAAATTTGGGTTACCCCATATTTTGTGGTGGGAGTGGAAGAAACGAAATGTTCGTGCCTTTAAAAATATTTTCCATCATAATTCATTGATCTCCTTGAGGGCCATTATAGATACAATGGAAAATGTGAAATCTTTAAAACTGGATTTGATAACTTGTGAAGGGGATATCGGTTTGGAGAGATCATTGCATTTTTTAACTTAGCCTCAAAATACAGTGAGTAGAGTGAGTCAGGATAGGGCTAGCATGATTTGGTAACCCCCTCCATTGGGTTGGCTGAAACTCAATTTTGATGTAGCTTCTAAAGGAAACCCGAGTCCAACCGGTGCAAGGGGTTTATTTAGAAACTCAAAGGGCAAAATCCTTATTGCCTTTTTTGAAAACTTGGATCACCAAACCATCTATTTTTCTAAATCTTGAGCATTATTTTAGGGTGTTTCCAAACTGAATTGGGTGAATTGTAGGAAACTAATCATAGAAGGAGATTCACTCAATGTTATCAACATGATTAATGGTAACCAAAATCCCTCCTAGAATATTGCAAATTTTATAATTGAAGCTAAGAGAATGATTCAAAATTTAGAAGAAGTCCAATTCAAGTATTGGTTCAGGGAAGGTAACAAAGTTGTGGACTTCTTGGCTAATCAAGGTCTTATGTAGCAAGATCTTCACATTTGGATAGGAAATTTTCCATATGGCATTAGATCATTGGACAATGAATTCAGTCAAAGGTTAAACTCGAGTTAGAATACTTAGGGTAGATGGCTGGAACCCTCCCTATTGGATGTTTCTTTTTGAATGTTTTGTTCGGGCCTATGTGGCCAGTTTTTTGTCTTTGTTTATCCATGTAGGCCTATGTGCCTAGCTTTTATATCAGTTTGGATTATGTGTCTAGGTTTGTTTGGCTAGTATATGTTGGTCTGGGTGTAGGTAGTTGTGTCCAAGGGATATTTGGATTTAATGTTTGAAGTGTCCTCAGTATCTTAGTGGCTAGTAATCAACTTATTTTTTTTATAAGGTTTTGAGGTCCTTTAAAAACTCCTTTCATCCAAATAATTAAAAAATATGTGTAATAGATTCAAGTAGCACAAATAAGGTGGATATTATTGCAATATAAATGAATATCCTATAGGAAAAAAATATATTAAGTATGCATATTACTTGGGGATGATTATAAAATGTCATACGTGAGCTCTGTAAATCAATATATTAAGGATGATGTCCTTGCCAAGGTTTTAGGACCTGAAATATAGGGGCAGATTCAGGGTGTTAGCACAAGAGTATCAGCAAATACTTTGTTTGTTGGTGAGGTTTACATACATAAGTTGTACCAGATGCAAGAGCATATAGTAGAGAATGAGCAAAATTTGAAAGAGAATCTTGCAAATAATGAAAAAAAATGTTGGAAGAGAAGATTATAGACAAAGATAAAAGGATTGAAGAGATTTTGACAAGGATTTCACAGATAGAGGTGTGTTAGTTTTTTCATGATTTGATATTTGAAATGTTTACATGTTGCACACCTAAATTTGTAATGATCCATTGCATATAATTCCATAGGCGACATCACTACATGCTACCCCTAAAATTGGACACTACATTGGTGGTGGTGATCAAGGCACAGGTAGCTACTCAATACCTTCTAGGTGAGAGTCATCAATGGTATGACTATAATTTCAAATATAAAATAATTGACTTAGTTTGTATTGTACGCTATGCAATGAATTTATTTGGGCTATTGATTTTCCATGTAGGGACTAAAAATAACACAGATCACTCAAACTGAGAGAAGGGAATGCTACTTGAATTAGATCCATAAGGATAATGTAGTGGATGAGGGCATGATGATCAATACTAATTTTGAAGACCTTGTACATGGAAAATTTTTGGGTGAAGGTTACTGGAAATTCAATGTGCACATCCCCCATAAAGAGGAAATAATATTGTTTAGAAGGAATGTTGAGATGACCACAATGATGTATGTTGTGGGCTCGTTCATTACCTAGCCTAAATCAAACATTGTTTACAGATAATGGGCAACCAAGCTAGAGTAAGACGAGTAGGCATCATGAGCATGAGGTTGGCCAATCAGATACAAGAAGGTAAATTGGTAAAATAGAGAAAGAGAGAATGAAAGTGATATTAGGGCATGGGGTTAAGAGTCTAATCATATATGCATGTTTTAATGTGTTAAAATGAAGGTTTATTGTGTTGATTGAGTGTTAGTTATGAAATTGATATTTCATATTTGACTCTTAGTCCTAGTCCTTAAAAAAAGTACTTGATTTGCATAGATGGATATTTATTTATCTAATGGAAGTATCAGGATACCCTCTCACCTCATATCTAATGGTTGGGGTATGTAGGGGTGTTTAGACACCTACCCGCTATTTGGAGGGCTCATGTTGTCCATTCACCTATATATATATATATATATATATATATATATATATATAAGAATTGTACTTGAAATAAGAATTTTTCATTTACATATATAATCATAACTAATTTATTTCTTGCTTGCTTTTGTACATGTAAGAGGTGCAATAGATCATTATTGTTCATAAATAATAACTTGGTTTTCATCCAACAATCTAAGAGAAAATATTCCATATATTATTCAAAATAAACCGTTGTGTAATGCTAAGCTTCAATATTATAAATTCTTTTATTAACTAATATTTTTTTATAATGAAGAAAGAAAACATGTCATTATAATTGTTGTCTCACTACCTTGTTTGATATGAGAAACATGTTGGTTAAATGATTACCAACTCCCTCTTTCATCAGAAATAATATTTTCATAATCCTTCATTTTATTGAGTTTTAGGGTAATCAAGTTAAATGCTTATTAGATTATTTTGATTGACGTCTATCAAATCTTTAATTTTTGAATGGTATCAAGAAAATAGAAAATGATATGCATTTTGGTGGCCCTATTTTTAACAAACTGGAAGGGCTTTTGTGAATAAGTAGTTTTTTTTTTTTTTTCTTTAACTTGATTCAATAGTGTTTAGTTTTAGAAATTTATATGGAAAAGATTACAGTTTGTGTACTTAACCCTGTCTGGGAATAAGACTGTCAAATTTTGCCAAGCTTTATGTTCCTCGGATGTTTCTAGGTTGATAGAGACATAGTATTATTATTTAACAATAAATTTTGTAACTTTTTTTTAGCTATACTTCTAACTCACTCCATCCAATGTGTGCAAGTTATTGAGTCTACATGAGACATTGGATTCATATAGTAGTGTCCATTATGTAGGGACACTAGTACCTTTTGTTTTTAAGCCACCAAAAGTAGCCAAGTCCAAGTCCAAAAAGGAACATTAGCATGCAACTGCAACCTATCTAGTTTAAAGTTGAAGCAACATCACTTGCATTGGTGCTGAGATCTATGGTTTACCAAAATAATCCAAGATAAAGCATGAATTTATATGATTCAATATTGTTGCAATACGTATACCATTAGTTGGTTATGTTTCACCTGTAGCAATGAAAGTCATCAGTATATTTCATTTGATTAATATGATCATTTATTGGATATTTTATATTTTTATAATTTTTCTGATAATGTAGGGAATGATTAGAATTTTAGGTTTTAACAACAGACTAGTTAACTGGAAAGGTCTTGATTTATGTCTTTGTTTTAGTTTATGATTATATCATATTTTTATTTATTTCTTGTAGAATTTCAGCCAACTTAAGATGGTGATTGATAATTTGGTTAACACAAAGTTTGAGTGAAAAACTAGTAGTTTAGAGACAAGGTGTATTGTAACTATATTATTGAGTATTAAGAGAAGTCACCATCCAATCTAAATATCACCTATTAAACTGATAAATATTGCAACACTGCAAAATATGATAACATTTGGAAAGTAACTTCAATTGTTTCTAATATGATATGAAATTAAGATGTGATTTATGAACACAAAAATTGTTATTAGAAAATACTTTGCTTTTATGCATTGCTTCAGAAATTTCAATAAAGTTTTTCAATAATTTTATTGTTCATTGTTGGAATTTGATATATTTTCATGTATTAAATTGATTTATGATCGGATATTATTATCATGAGAATATTACAATATTTTGCAAATATGTTTTAAGAGTAAAAATGTAACTATATGTATTTGGAAAAATAAAATGTTCATTCTTGAAGTTTGATATATTTACATGTATTGAATTGATTTATGATCCTAAGATTATTATATTTTGAATATTATAGGATTTTGTTAATATTTTCTTAGAGTAAAACTGTATCTTTTGAATATTAGAGTATTTTGTTAATATTTTATTAGAGTAAAATTGTTACTACATGTATTTGGAAAGTAACAAGTTATACAGTTCTATCATTGTGAATCATTTCTAGCTAGTAGATATAACAATAATTTTGTGTTCTTTCATCCTAAACATTGGAGAACGAGAACAAATTAAATTTTCACATGTATTTTTTGAAATTAGTGGTTTACTATGGGACATCCCCTATTGGTTTTCAATTGCTCTTTTCTCTTATACAACAAAGATATAATTTCTCTTTGGTATTATAAACTACAGAAAATAAATTTTTTATTGTTTAATTTTGATATATTTACATGTATTGAATTGATTTATGATCCGAATATTATTATCTTTTGAATGTTACAAGATTTTGTTAATATTTTCTTAGATTAAAACTATATCTTTTGAATATTAGAGTATTTTGTTAATATTTTATGAGTAAAACTATAACTATATGTATTTGGAAAGTAACAAGTTATACAAGTTCTATCATCACGAATCATTTCTAGCTAGTAGATATAACAATATTTTTGTATTCTTTCATCCTTAGCATTGGAGGAACAAGAATAGATTAAATTTTCACATATATTTTTTTGAAATTAGTGGTTTACTATGGGATATCCCCTATTGGTTTTTAGTTGCTCTTTGCTCTTATACACTATAGATATAGGTATAGTTATATCAAATGAAAAGGAAACAATGAGAGTTGAAATTGTTGTTTTGATCTTTAGAGTGGGTATTGTTTCCAAAGTTGCCAAAGATTAGATTTACTTTTCTCACATCCTCTATAATTTTTTTAGGTGAGACCCTAAGAGATATTAACCCTAAGAGGGTGTTTTTAAACCACCCTCTTAGTGCAAAGAATATGGTTTACAAACACCCTCATAGCTCTAATAGGGAGGTTTTAAACTGCCCTCTTAGACCCTAATATGGAGGTTTTTTGAGGTGACTTTTAGTTGTCATCATATATCATAAAATTTTTACAATACCCTCATAGATAGTGGCTAAATAAACATATTTAAAGGCATTTAAGAATGGTTTATAACTATCGTTAAAGCCTTTTTTTGGTGTAGTGTTTCTATCACCATACTTCAAATTATTGTTTCAAGAGTAATGCTTATAATCAAAATGTAAGTTATAAATGCATACACCTCTTACATGTGAAGCAAGAAATATACATTTTTTATAAACTTATAAAAGATAAACAAGACTTTGTTAAAAGCCTTAACCTTTATTTGAAAGTCTTTAGAACACATCAATTTCAACCATTACTTAGTGTAAATAATTACAACATCCATAATACTTACATGGATTTTAAAACTTAATTAATTATGAAAAACACACTATCTAAATGACCAAGTGAAAGAATATTTTTAAAAGCATTTTGCATTGTAAATATAATAATTTTTAATGTTAAAAATAAGAAACGTTATAAAGGTTAAGGATGTTTTGAGTGTTAGGTTTGTTATAGATTGCAATATTTTAAGGTGCTTTCATATTCTTCATGTCTATTTTTCTATTGTTTTTTTTTCCTTTTTATAATGTTCTTGTGTTATATTTGGTGAATGGGGTAGGATATTTGAGTCTAAAACTCTCTTTTTGTATCTTATTTTTAGGGTAATTCCTTAGAAAACTATATTTACCTTAGTTTTATCCCAAGAATACAACTATATATTAGAATATGTATCTATTCATATTTGTGAGTAGCAATATACTAGTATCATGGGAAGTAATGCTCCATCGCATTTAAATTTGGTTACTCCACAAAAATAAAATAATATCTATAATGTTGTAGCCATGTAGGATCAACTATCTGTTAATTTTATCAAAGATATTACTATTGATGAATTCTCCATCAAGGCCACTATTTTGGACATATCTCTTAATTGAGTTCTAGGAACATGGCTAGTGATATACCACTGACATGTTATAGGGATCACCTAATAATCAAGGTAAACAATTTAAAAATTAGGTGGTATGACTTTTGAGTTACTCTTACCTAACTAGATTCTTAAATGTTATTGAACAATGTTCCTAACATCTACATTCTTCTTCCTTAGAGGGTTGTTAGTTGAACATGACTTTTACAAGTGGGATAAGGTTAATTCAAATAGTCAAGGTTGGTTATTAAATTTATAAAGGGTATGTGTCCTGCCTATTTTCATTTAAAATTTTGAGGAAAATGTGTTACAATTTACTACATGGATTATAAAATTACCATCCATACCCCCACTATGCATTTATCCAATTAGATTGTCTCTCATGGAATATTGTGGAACACACAAGTTCTACCCTCTGAAAAGCAATCCACCTTGTTAAAAATAGTCTATCCATGGTATTCTATCCACTATAGTTGGACTTTGGCACATTACCCATGCATATCCAAATCCTCCATCCTCCATATATAATTCCTTCATGACATCAAAATACACTACTTTAACTATCCTCATAATCTCTTTTCTTGAGATTAACATAACAATGCTATCACTTATATGATCTTCTTTATATTTTAGTGTACTTAATGTGTAGTTACTTCCATACTTTCAAATAGTTGGGTAATTGGAGGAAGTGAATATTAATTGTAATTATAAATATGTAGAGCTATATATCCCATGAGTCTGAGGAGATGACGATTTATTTGAAGTTGAAATGTCAAGTATTTGTAAAGGATATTGGAGAGAGGTCATGTAATGTGTATGCAACAATGTGAGAAGTTTTAGTACTTAATTTGTATTGAAATATCTTGTTTACCATACACAAGAATATATTAAGTTTATTTATTGGATTGAATACTTATATCTCATTTTGATATATTTTGTGAAATATTTGATTATGAAATATTATTGAAATTTGCTTATATGCTAATAGTGGTATTAGAGCCTCATTGGAAGGACGTTTAGTGAGATAGAGAGCAACATTTAAAATAATTATAGGTTGAAATAAACTAGATTATGAAAATGTCACATTGAGATGAGTCAGGGCATAGTTGCAAGAATCAGGATAGTATCCATGAGATGAGTTTCATGTGTTATAGTTATTATTAGGAGAGAAGGAAAGAAGATATTGGAAGAAATGTGTATAGGAGAAGATGATTGGTTGGAAATAAATGAGTAGAAAGAATTTTATATATTATAATGTGCAGATGGAAGCATTGTAGAGAGCTTGTAATACACAAAGAAAAAAATAAAGAGATAAAGGAGGAGTCAATTTTGTGTTACAAATAGTGAAGAGAAAGGTTGATATCACCTTTGATGAGAGAGAGAGGTTGAGTCCACCCTGGCAAGAGAAGCATCAAGAAGAGAATAATGTTGGAGTGCCTCAGATAGAAAGTAAAAATCACCTTAGAAAAAAGTTACAAAGAAAGCAATAGAAAGGCCCTAAAAAAGGAGGATACCATATGAAATAAAAGAGTGTGCAGAAGTACTAATTGGAGGACATAAATTTAGGAAGAACAAGACTAAAATTACGAACCAAGAACATTAAAAAATGAGTCTTGTTAAAAATTTGAAGAGGAGAGTTGTAGGAGACTTAGTGTGTGTCCAAAGAACAATGCCCAGGTTGCTAATGCTAGGAAGAGGCATTTCAAAATTGTAGTGTCATTAAAAAATATAGAAATATTTGAGGTAAAATTATTTTCAAAAGCATGCAACATGCAAAATATTATTTTGATAATTAAATGTTGGTAGTGCTTTGGTTTATTATAGCATTTAAAAAAAGGTTCATATGATATTTTTTGTGAGATATATATTTTCAAAAGGATACTTTAAAAGTCATATTTGAAATAAGGTCATTGAAAAAGAGAAGGATTAATACATGGAAGGAGGAATAAGACATATTAATAAGAAATATTTATAAGGTATGAAAATAAAATTTTCACCTCCAAAGTTTATTTTTGAAAGGAAAATAATTAGGGAGTTAAAATAATTTCTACTTATAATTAAAATATTTTTTTCAAATTTCCCCTCATCCAAGAAAATAAGAAAAAATTGAGATAAAGGATTGAAGAAAATCCTAATTATGTCTTCATCAAACTTTATTAGAAAGGGACTTAGAAAAAACAAAATTTTATCACAAATAAGAACGTGGTCAAATGGGTCAAACCACATTTTTTCAATAGAAAAATGGGGAACACAAATTTGAAATGGAGCATACCATAGGAAATTTAGAGGATAATTATTTGTATATTGACTCAGGGGTAAGCAAACATATGACTAGAAAAAAATAATGGTTTAATTTTCTCCAGGAAGGAAATAAAAAGTCGGTTATAATTGCATATGATAAAACATATGAGGTCAAAGGCATAGGAAATGTATCAATCAATATACCTAATGGAAAATGCACAATTGAGAATATATTATATGTATTGGGTTATCTACTTATCTATTGTTAGTATATTAGATGTTAGACCTAAATACAAGGGTTGAATTTAAAATAATTGATAAAAAATATGCTTTATCACCAAACAATGAAAATTTATAGCTATTGGATCCTTCATAAATGGTATATTTGTACTTGATACTTATCATCACCAAATATTACTCTATACGTAAAAACATCATAAGTAAGATATGCTTGGTATATAAGTGCTTTTCCATTAAATGAGTTAAAAAAATATCAACTAGTGACAAATGTACCTAATCTAACATGATAAAATACAATTTGTCTATAATACTTAACTGGGAAATAATATAGAGTACCATTTGAACTAAGTTCACATAGAGCTAGGAAACCACTAGAAGTGATACATGTAGGCTTATGTGGATCAATTTTAGTCAATATTGGAGGACACAAATATTTTTAGCTATTTTTTATGATTATTCACATAAAATGTGGGTATACTTTTTGAAATTCAAATCAAAAGTCTTTATATACTTAAAACAATTTAAATTGTTTGTAGAAACTGAGATTGGATGATCAATTAAAATTCTTAGCTCAAATAGAGGTAGAGAATATTTGTCTAAATAATTTGAATAATTTCTAATATAAAATGGAATAAAAAGGTAACTTACTACAACATATACACCACAACAAAATGGTATTTTTGAAAGAAGAAAATGGTTTATAATGGAATTGACTCGTTGCATGCTGAAAGAAACAAATATTGAACATAAATATTGGTTAGAGGCTATCAATACTACAATATACATACAAAATAGATCTCCCACAATAATCCTTAAAAATATTACTCCTAATAATATTGGTCAAGACAAAATACATCAGTAGCACACCTAAGGATTTTTGGATGTAAAGCATACATACATATTCCAAAATAGAAAATAACAAAATTAGATGCAAAAACCTTATGTGGCATATTCCTTGGATATGATGATGCTTCAAAAGGTTATAGAATAACTGATCCAATCACAAAAAAATATTTATAAGTAGAGATGTAGTACTTGATGAAGGATATAGAATAGATATTGAACATTCTAATGACACCACAATTCTCATTCTAGATATTACATCAGAAACAAAAAATTCATGAAGAATATTTTGAAGAAGAATAAAAAATAATAAATGAACCTATTGAAGACTTAGGAATTATAACATCACCTCAACAAAAAAAGGAGGCAAAATGGTATACAAACACTCTTAAAGACTCAAAACTAGAAATACTACTTGATCTTACCACTACAAGACCACAAACTCATAGTATGACAAGAGGAGAAGCAAATATGGGACTAATAAGTTTAGTAATAGAAAATAAAGAACCAACCTCAATACAAGATGCAATGAGTCAACCTAAATGGAAAGCAACAATGGAATCAAAATACACAACATTAATGAAGAATAAAACATGGGATTTAGTTGATCTACCCAAAGGTAAGAAAACTATAGGATGCAAATGGATTTACAAGATAAAGTACAAAATAAATGACTCTATTGAAAAATATAAGGTATGACTAATTGTAAATTTTCCTCAAATAGAAGGAATTGATTATGAAGAAACATTTGTATCTACAATAAAAATGATAACCATTCATACAATTTATGCACTAGTAGCTCAGTTTGAATGGAAAATAATTAGATGGATGTTAAAGTGCATTTATTAATGGTGATCTTGAAGAGGAAGTATACATGATTCAACCAAAAGAATTTATTGCTAAGGGATAGGAACAAAAGGTTTGTAAATTAAAAAAATTCACTATATGGTTTGAAACAAGCCCCTAGAGCATGGTATATCAAAATCAATGACCATATTCTATGACATGGTTTTAAAATAAGTACCTCTTATTCAAATTTTTATGTTAAAAAACTTGCATTTGGCATAGTTGTTCTTGTAGTATATATTGATACCTAGTAATTACAAGAATTTAAAAAAAATAGACAATGTGAAAATTGATTTGACAAAGGAATTTGAAATGACTAACTTTGGACTTCTCCACTATTATCTTGGTTTAGAAATTTGAAAAAAGAAGAATGAAATCACACTCACTCAAACTAAATATGAAAAAATATTACTCGAAAAATACAAAATGATAGACTACAAACCTAAAGATACACCCATGGAACAAGGACTATAATTATCAAGATATGATGAATCACCTCAAGTATCTAGTACCTTGTATTGTCAAATTATTACAAGTCTTCTATACTTAACAAATACTAGACCAAATATTGTCTTTCTTATAAATTATCACCCCATATTTATGCAATATCCTAAATAAATCCACTAGAAAGCTACAAAAAGGATACTATATTATGTTAGCAACACTATAGAGTATGGTCTAGAGTATAATAAAAATGACAATTTCTATTTAGAGGGGTATTCAATCTTAGACTACACTAGTCCATTAAACAATATAAAATCAACATCAAGCTATGTATTTCACCTTTGATTAGGACCTATTTCATGACACAATAAAAAATATGTAGTAGCACTTTCCTCCATAAAAGTAAAACATTATGCTACAAGAGATTCTATATGTGAGGCTCTATGTTTACAGTACATTCTATTAAATGTAGGGATCAAAATAAATCCTACATTACTAAATTGTGATAATCAGGGTTCTTCGTCATTTTTTATAGGATATCTGGTGGGAGAGGAACAAAATAATTTTCAAGGATATTTCTAGAGATGAATCCTTTGTCTTTAGAAGGATTAAATTTTCTATTGAGAATAACCTAACTATCTTTGATATTGGAAATGGTAGAGAGGAAGCTGTGGAGAAAGGGATTGTTGTTAGTTGGAATTTGAATCTAGGGAATTTTGCTTATGTATCCACTATTTAAAAAATACTAGATGGCATAAACCAGCTAAAGGGTGGGGCATTCTAAACTTTTATGGGGGTACCAAACGTAACCCTGAGAGGTATGGTGGAGGGACTGCTGTCAGAAATGATAATGGTGAGGTCATTTGGGCTTATGTTGAATATTATGGCATTCAAACCAACCACCTAGCTGAAGCTAAGGTACTTTTCTTGGGTGTTCATTAGGTTTTTGAGAGGGGCTTTAGAAGACTTCCAATTCAAGGTGACTCCTTGAACATCATTCGCGATTTGTAGGTTGGAAATACTTACATCCTAAATATTATTAAGGACACCTAGAAGATTTTGGAAGGTATGTTAGGAGTTAAAATTGAGCATATTAATAGGGAATATAACCAGGCTGCTAATGTTATGGCTAATTTTAGGGTGGATAGTGTCCAATTTAGAATTTGGGAAGATAATTTATCTTTGCGGTTAATGAAAATTGTTGCTTTGGAAGCATTGGGTCTACCTATCTAGTAGGCCTTTCTATTATCTTTTTGCTTGATGATATCTCATTTGTGTTGTAATGATCCTCTCTTTGGGGGTATTTTTTGAGGGGCTAGCCATTTTTCTCCCTAGTGGTTACCATTTTCAAGGAATATGCTTGGGTTTTTGCCTTCACCCTTGCTCTCTGTGTTTTGAGTTTTGTTATCTGTGGCCTTATATTTCTCTACCTCCTCTAATATAAAAGGTTCTGGGACCTTTCAAAATCCTATTTTTCACCATTAATCAATTTTTTTGTGATAATCAAGGAGTTATCAAAATAAATAAAAAATACAATGTTTCATGAAGGAACTAATATATTGAAGCACAATGTCAATTTATTTGGGATCATGTTCAAGATCATCATATTCAACTAAAATATGTTCCTATTGAAGATAAACATGTAGATATATGTTTGTAAAGGCACTTGGATGAAACAAGTTTGAAATCTTTTATAACTATCTCTACACATAATACAACAAGATCTACCTTAATAAAAAATAAAATCATAGCAAAAACTAGTACCAAAACCAAAGTTAGAAATAACACAAGTGTTAAAGCTACTACCAAAGTGAGAGCAAGAAGAACAAGATGAAAATCAAAATTTTAAATAATACCAAATAACGTAATACGAGGAGGAGAGCGAGATTAAATTTTATTACAGTATTTGGTACCTTGGAAATACTTGGTGTGAAGGAGTCTTGTAAATATTTGTCATTTAGAAATCATTAGAGGTTTGTTATTATTAGGAAGTCAATAAATATATTTCTCCTATGAGAAATATGAAGAGTCATATCTCTTATGAGTTTGAGGAGATGAAGAGTTTTTTGAATTTGAAATGTTAAGAATATTTGTAAATGTTATTTGTAGAGAGGTCATGTAATATGTATGTAACCATATGAGAAGTTTTAGTACTTAATATGCACTAGAATATCTTGTTTATCATCCAAGGGAATATAGTGAGTTTGTTTATTGGTTTGAATATTTGTATCTCATTTTGATATATTGTGTGAAATATTTGATTATCAAATATTGTTGAAACCTACTTACATGCTAACAATTTGTGTACAAAGGAATATAGATATACATATGTAATTTTTTAGTTTAACTTATTTTATGGGTATTAAATATTTGATAAAATATTTATAATATGTCACCTTATTTACATGGTTTTGTAAAGTTTGTGGTTTATTAGTCCATGTTTTTTGGTATAAGATCTAATAAAAGAGGAGAAAATATTTTTATGGAGGAAGATATGTGCTATGCAATTTGAAGAATAATGTCAACAATGATTGTTAATCTATGCCAACAATTATGCATTGTTTGTCATTGTAATTTTTTACCTATATTAGTTGTTATGGGTTATTTGTTATTACAAATTTTTAGTGTTAATTTTTGTGGAAGGTTTTCTATATATTTTTCTAATGCAATATTTTGATAGCAGACTAGGTTATCAAGTCATTGGTAGAATTAGGTTACACAGGATTACATAATATATTTACAATAATAAGTTTGTAGAAGAGATAACATGCCTTTTAGAGTGAAAGTGAAAGAGCCAAAAGAGCCAAAAGAGTCCAAGAAAACAAGAAAAAGAATCATCTATGTAGTATTACCATATAAGGAGAAATAGTAGGAAAATTTCTCAAGCAAGAAATTTTTTAGAGTTGGAGATATTGTAAGTAATAAGATACTTGAAGAGAAGAAAAATACTAGAGGAAGTTAAAAACATGAAATACATGGTGTGGAGGAAGCTACTTGCTCAACATAAAATTTATTGGACCAATAAGACATTAAATGAGATTAAGGAATGTCATGTGGAAGAAGAGTTTTCTAAGGATTAAAACGTATCAAATGCTCTTGTAGAGGACAGAGAACTTATTAACAACAATATTAAATATAAGGTTTTAGAGATATACATTATTGGATTTCTAATGAAGTGAATAATGTAATATTCATGGAGAAAAATATACCCATTGAGGTTGATGAAAAAAATTATAGAGATATGGATGGTTTCATTATGATGTCCATGAAAAACTATTTGTATATAACTGCACTCGTGAAGGAATGAAATGGCATGATTTTGAGTAGCTCTCAAAGGAGAGTGAAAATGAATGTTTATCTACAACAAGAGAGGAATATATAAAAAATAATTTAGGAAAATAAATAAAACTCTGTTGAAGATAAGAAACAGAAAAAGGACTTCCATGGAAGTGGAAAGAACTACATATGGATATAGCAAACCTCCCCGCTTCGTATCTTGGTCTTCCTCTTTTCATTGGTTCTCCGAGAGAGTTAATGTGGGATAGGGTTATTGAAAGAATTCAAAAAAAACTTGCTGGATGGAAAGGTAATATTTTATCTCAAGCAAGAAAGCTGACCCTCACTAAGGCCTCTCTTCAGAGCATTCCAGTCTATTTCCTCTCTGTTTTCAAAGCCACTGTGAAGGTTTCCTAGAAAATTGAGAAAATCCAAAAAGAATTTTTATGGACTGGATCAGAGGAGAAAAAAAGGATACACCTTGTAGGATGGACCAAAGTGTGCAGACCCAGGGAAAATGGGGGCTTAGGTTTGAGGAGAATTGCTCATATAAATTTAGCTTTACTAGCTAAGCAGACTTGGCGTATCATTTTTGGTGAAGAAAATGAATGGACAACTATCATCAAATGAAAGTATCTTCAAAATATAGAATTTCTAAGTCACTCAGTTCCAATCAGAGGTTTTGCTTTTTGGAAAGCAATTATTAATTATAAGGAAATCATCAAAAAATGTTTAAGATGGGTTTTAGGCAATGGTGAGAGGATAAATTGCTAGAATGACAGGTGGGCTAAGGAAAAACCACTGATGCAATATCCTAACTTAGCCCGAATTAGAGATATCACAAAATAACTCATTGGCATAAAAGTCTCTAATTATATGGTTGAGGACAGAGGTAGAATGAAGTGGAAACAAATAAGAATTCAGGGATTTTAAGTGAAATCAAATGATATTTGTAACATTCTCTGTCAACAGTTTATCCCCATGAGACCCAAGGAAGATCAAGTGACCTAGGCTCCTATAGAAAATAGGTAGTTCACTATTAGATCAGCTTACAAGCTTCTGCTTGATGACGAGGATTTTTTCCTCCAAAAGGACTTAGTTTGGATACAAAATTTATTTCCAAAAATTGTAGTCTTTTTATGGCTGGTTATCCAAGGAAGAATTCTAAACATTGATAATATGATGCATAAAGGTATTTGTATCACTAATCATTGTTATCTGTGTAGGGCTAATTGGGAGACCATTTATCACATTTTCCTTGAGTGTCCTTTTTCCTTGACTGTCCTAAGTGGGGTTTTTCAGGCCTTCAATATTTAATGGGTTAAACCAGCCATTGTACTTGATTTGTTCATCTAGTGGCCTTGCTCCTTTTCAAGACAAAGACTTAGATACATGTGGAAAATTTGTCTCAATCACTATATTTAGTAGGTGTGGTTAGAAAGGAACCATAGAGTCTTTAATGAGTCTATCCATGATCATCAAAATATCATTGCTAGGATCCTATACTTTGCCAATGAGAATGTGAACCTTATCCCTTTTGATAGTTGTAAACCTCATCTGCAGGATACCACGATTGCTCAATATTTAAGCTTAACCTTGTTAGATGAGTCTATGCCTAGGGTAGTCAACCCCAGAGCCAATGTTAAGTGGTCTCCACCTCCTACGGGTTGGTTTAAGCTTAATTTTGAGGAGCAGCTAAGGACAATCCTGGCAGAGCAGGCACTGGTGGCATTGTGTGAGATCATAATGGGAATATGATGCTTGCATTTTTTGAATATTTGGGAACAAGGACGAACAACAAAGCTAAAGCTAGAGCTATGTGGAGAGGCCTTCAAATGACTCAAGAATTAGAAGGAAATTTTATCGTAGAAGGAGACTCTATGCATGTTATAAATCTCCTCAATAATTGGAAAATACCTCCTTAGAGGATTAAAACAATTGTTGAAGAGGCTAGGATCCTTTTCCAGGAAATACAGGACAGAAAAGCCCAACATGTCTTTCGGGAAGCTAACAAAATTGCTGATAAGCTAGCCAATTTGGGTGTCGATCATGACAAAATTTTCAAATGGGAATACAGTGTCCCAAGTGAAGTAGAGGAGCTTATTCAACAAGAATTCCAAGAATGATAGTCGAATTTACCAACAGGGAAGGCATTGTAAGTTTGAAGGCTAGGAGTATTCCCATCTCTTTTTTGAATTGGACTCACAATAAAAATTATCTGAGTTGTCAGTATTCGTGGATGTTGCTTGGAAATACCACAAAGACTAATGGGGATAGTCACATGTCAGATAACATGGCTCCTAGTTATCTTAGTAATTTGAAGTTGGTTGATAATCATAGGGAAGTAAATAAATGACAATATAAGACTTCGAACCAAAGCCACGTGGACCACCAAATAGCCATCACCATAAATCTAGCCAGCAGGTTCACTTCTCCAAGGTTGATTGGCCAAGATAGTATGTGGTACCAAAGCATGTCATATACAGAAGAAAGCAATTACCAAAGAATTATTAAGAGTAACTGTCAATACAAATCTTGTGGGAGTTTTTTTCAGTACTCTGTTATGTGTGTCTATAGCTTTTTGTTTCTCCATTGTCTCAAGGAAGGGATCCGTGTCTGTTTCTTTTTTGTAATTATGATGCATGTGTGTTTTCTCGGGGTATACCCAAAATGTTGTATGGGAAGTTTTTTTTTTAATAGGCTATGTGCCTTACCGGATGTAATGGCTTTGGCTGCATGTAGATTTTACATATATAGGATCCTTAGTAAGGATATGTTCATCAACAACCCTGGGCTGATTTTTGTAAAAGGTTTTGGGTCAACCTGTAAAACTCGGTATTAATGCTATAGTATATTATCTACCAAAAAAAAAAGAATTGCATATGGATGACTCAATTTGAGATTAGTCATCATGTCTAGTCATTTGGATACACTCATTTATACTATATGAGTTGTGGCTCATGTTCCTATCTACCTTGGATGATTAATATAAGATAATCCTAGGAAAATAATCAATACTCATCAACCAAAAAATTATTATTTAATTTGTCAAGTAGTTGGGTATTTGGAGGAAGTAGATATTAAATGTATTTGAATTGGATGGTGGGTTGTTTAAAAGGGATTTTAGAAATAAAACCATAATTATTTAATTCTTATATTCTCCATTTGGTATTAAATTATGGTGATAAAATATTTTTAGTATATGATATTATGCTTATAATTTTTATACAATGGTTTTGTAACCCTATGGTTCTGCCAATCCAATTTTGGTGCAGGGAATATTTATAAAATAAGAGACGTATTTGTGGGGACATAACAAAATAGATACTATGAAAATTGAATAATTATGTAGTTTTATTGTTGCATACATCTATCTCAGGAACTATGGATTATTTGTTATTGTATTTTTTATAATTACATTAGTTATTATGGGTTGTTTGTTGTAGTTTTTTTATTGCATCAATTTTTATGGGTTATTTTTTGTAGTATGTTTAACTACATCACACATGTTCATGGAAATTACATCACACACAATGTCATATTTGTAAGCACCAATATAAAAATAGATTAAACATCTCTAATTTATAGTTAATGGATGCCTGTTGTGGATCCATGATACCTGATATGGATTGGGATGCACTACATTTTTAAAACCTAGGTTTTCTACCATTTTAGAAAAAATAGATTATTAGCATAAATAATTACCATGAAACACTCACCTCTAGTATTACATATGGTTATAAGTGAATTCTTCCTCTATAGTGGATTTTTCTCTTTCTTTGAATTCGGTAGCACTTCCCTAATCATCAAACTCTCTCCTTGTTCAAGCTCTTCTAATTTATGGAGTACAATTTCAAGTTTTTCCTCTACTTAGATAAATTGGTTGTTGTCCCATTTCTCCTTCTTTCATCTTCTTGTTGTGTTTGTGGAAACTCAAAGGTCTTATTGTCATTATCTCCACATTTAAATCAAGTGCCATTAAAACATATATTCCTTCATCTATAGAAGGTTCATCAACCACTTCAAGATTTGGTTCCTCTTCTCGTTTATTGTAATTATCCTTTTAGTGAATTGCTTTCTCCTTTTTATAAATATTGGCCACTTGTAGAGTTTGTTTGTACTATTAATATTCTAATATTTTCCTTACATATTACAACACCTTGTAGCTTCTAGTTCATTTTTTTCCTTCAAGAATAACTTATATGCCTGCTCCATTAAGTACAATTACAACATACTATCTCAGATTGAATGGTCAACCTTAGACCATTAATATACTATCCAAAATTTCCTATCTATATTAATGTGTTTGGTTCAAGTAGATAGCTCTTAAAATAAATTTGTATAGTCCCTAACACTAATATCTTTTTACTTCAAGTTCTAATGTTTCTTATACAAATTTAACTAGTTAACAAGGATGCTTTTTTCTTTCAACTTGGAAATCATCATATTTTATTGATTAATTTTATTTTTTCCCTTTATTTTTCTATAAATATAAATCTCCTTCCATGAAAGGGATGCATGATACTTCAAATTTATTTTTGCTACCTTGACTTTCCCATGCTTAAGAATATTATTGTAATCAAAATATTATTCAATTTTTTTAATCTACTCTATCAACTCTTATGGATTTAATGATTCAAGAAAATTTGACACCTCCGTCTTGGTGCCTTCGATAATTTTAGATAAATAATTGATGAATAAATATTTATTTGACTCTAAAACGTACTTTTCTTCAAGTTATGGTACTTCTATTATTGTTTGCTCAATCTTCAATATCACTCTCATATTATTTTGGTACAAAATACCTTATATCTTCCTCCATAGCATCCATTTTGGTTTGCATCACCCTAAATATATCTAAGAATGTATCCATTCTTCTTGTACTAATTACAACTTATGCCCTTACTCTAACAACAACTCTAGGAGGTATTTCATCTCTTGAGTTGAAAATATTTTATGATTTTCTCTTGCGATCCTATGTAAACTAATATTCTAGTGACTTGATAAACTACTCTAATGTAAAATTGGTGTAGTACTAAGGACAGGAATTTTGATTGAAAATTTCCCCATATTATAGCTTTTCTAGATAACAACAAAAACTTAAAACTCAAAATAATAGTAAAATTATAATTTATCTCAAATAGTGATTGTTGGGTTAAAGTGAAGAGAGAATTTTATTTATTTCTATTTCTTCTAACTCACTAGTGACATATGTTTAGTTTCTATTTTTCCTTTTTATAAGGGACTTTTCATAAAACCATGGAATGATAAAAGGATATGTTTACAACAAAAATTTTATCACTAACATTTAATACCCAATAACTATGACAAATATTCAATAATTTCTTCCACACATTTATTTCTATACTAACTTATGCTCAAAACCAACTACTTGCCAAATGCATCTAATATCTACACTTTCTCAACTACCAAACTTCTTACCAAATACATTTAATATCTACTTGCCAAATACATTTATTTTTTGATATGCTCTTGCATTACTAATGTATTATCTTGTTTGGCATTTTAGAGGGGTATTTCATTGAATGAATTTTGGGAGGACATGTCATACCCATGGTATTGACAATATGAAATTGAATTTTTTTTATATTGGGTGGGTAACTCACATGCATGGAACTAATGATATGACTCTCCTCTTCCTATAAGGGATGATACATAAAAACATTATAGACTTAAAGAGGATTTATATAGGAATGATGGTTAGGTAATGGATTCTTATATCAAGTTTTCGATAGGTAGGATATGAAGGATGATAGTTTGTGGTTGTATGTTTTGTAAGCAAAGCATTTTCTTTTTTTTTTTCCTTATTTTCTAGGTAATTAAAGTATGATCTAAGAAAAGCAGGGTTGGTTAGAGTCCTAATGGTGATGACGCCAAAATATTTTTAGCTTTTAGTTCATAGTGTATATCTAGGTTCTTAGTCACATAAACTAATGTCAACTCTCCTTTTGTTTTTAGAATTTCATATGGTGCTAACTTGACCTATGTCATCATTACCTCTATAGTTACAACATTCCTTTGAAAAAAAACTCAATGGTGTGAAGACTTAGAGATAAACAAACGTGTGGTACCAATTCCAAGTGTCACTAATGTACATCAAAATACATAGAGGATCTTTCAGCACCAAGTGTCAAGGACACATCTACACATGTCTAGTGTACCACTAGTAATATCATAATCCAACATCATGGAACCATATTGTCATATTACCATAATTATTGAAGAAAATAAATATTTGACAACATTGGAGTTTGAAAATAGTGTTGGTTCTCTTATGTCACATGAAGCAATACTAAGAGACATGTTTGATGAAGGTGAAGAGAAGGATTTTTCCTCAAAAGCAAGAGTCTCAAAGAGTGATGGTGCTAGTACAAGCAACTAAGGACAAGGACAAGGACAAGGTAAAGGGTAAAATTAGAAATGTTCAAGGGGAAGAGGAGGAAGAAGAGATAGACCTAATTCTAGAATATAAATAAGAGGAATACTTTATAAGATAAATGTCCAATGCAACTACTACAAAATGTATGAATATTTTAAAAATAATGTAGAGTAAAATCTCCAAATAAAACAAAAAGAATAAATTATGTATATGAGAGTGAGGATGCTTCCAACAACTTGTTCTTATCCTATAACAAGAATGAAAAGGCTATTAAATAGGTTTGGTATTTTGGTTATGGTTTTTCCAACCTAATGAAATGCAACAAGGAGCTATTTGCTATTATTGATGAGAAATTCAAGACCAAGATCAAGCTTGGTGATAAAATTTTTTTGGAGGTGATGACAAAAGGTGTGGTGGATGTAAATATTAAGGAAAGTAAAAAGTAAAATCATGATATTTGTTACACTCCTGATCTTAAGATTTTTATTTTTAGCATTGGAAAAAATTATGAAAAGAATAACATAATTATTTTTTATGATAAGCAATGTATAATATATGAAATGAACCATGGGAACAAATTTGTCACTTTTATTCCCATGTCAAGCAGTCTAATGTTTCCTTTGAAAATTAGAGGTAATGCCAATAAATTTTTAAATATTTTTATTGAAGATAAGAGTTGGTTGTGGCATTTGAGTTATGGCCACTTAAACTTTGAAAGTTTGAAGTTGTTGACATCTCATGAATTGGTTTATGGTTTGCCCAAAGTTGAAGATCAAAAATAAGTTTGTGAAGTTTGTTCTAAAGGCAAGCATGGTAGATAATTTTTTCTAAGAGAAAAATCATGGAGGGCCCAACATCCACTCCAATTAGTTCATTCTAATATTTGTGTCCCAATGTAAACCAAAATCTTGGGTAAGTCATCTTGTTTTAATACTTTTATTGATGATTTCTCAAGGAAGTGTTGGGTATACTTTTTAAATAGTAAATATGAGGCTTTGGATGTTTTCAAGAGGTTTAAATACTTTATAGAAAATGAAAGTGTATATGTAATTAAAATTTTAAAGATTAACCACAATGGTGAAAATTATTCAAGGTAGTTTACATAGTTTTGTGATAAGAATGGGATCAAGAGACAGTTAACAATTGCTTACACACCTCAACAAAATGGGGTGGATGAAAGAAATAATTGAACTATGGTTGATATGGAAAGAAGTATGCTTCAAAAAAAAGGGCTAAGAAATTATTTTTGGACCGATGTAATTGTTACATCAGTATAAATTCTTAATAGAAGTCCCACAAATGCTCTTTACAAGATGACTCCTTATGAAGCATGGTATGAGAAGAAACCCAATGTTAATAATTTTAAAGTTTTTGCTTGTTTAGTCTATTTTCATGTTGCTAATGAGAAAATGAAGAAGGTTGATCTAAAAGTGAGCCCTGGATTTTTGTTGGAAATTGTGAATACAACAAAGTTTATAGGCCTTACAATTATAAGACTAGTAAATTGGAGGTTTCTAGAGATGTGTTTCTTTATGAAGCGGGAGAATATGATCATCAAAGAGGTAAATCTGGTAATACCATAAATATTGGTGGTGAACTACCTCCTAGTGTTCCTATTCTTCTATTAAGTCCTCTAAGAAGTCCTTCAAGTAGTTTTTCAAATAATCCAAAGGAGATTCATGAAGTAGAACTGGATCAACAAATCACAAACAATATTATATTAATAGATAAATTGCAATAGAAGCCAAAGATTTCATATTAATTTTCATTTAAAAAAATTGAGATATAGACCATACCCCATTTACAATTTTAAAATTCCCCTATAATAACCTATTTCCCCTTTCCCACTGGTGTAAACTCAACTATAAGAGACCAACAAAATGGACTCCAATCACATAACACAAATGCAATAATGGAAGAAAACTATAAATTGATATTATTATCATCCCTGAATTCACACCCCTTCTACAAAATATTACAATCCATCATATAGCAACCGAAAATCAAAGAAACTATAAATAAACCCTAAAAACATCTTTTTTCTAAAACTGCTAAAATATATCTTCTTTCTAAAAACTTCTAAAAATAGAAATGAGTAAAATTACACCCAAATTAAGTGCACACATCCCTCTTACAATAAAAAACCTTACTTTAAAATATTAGGTCTTAAATTAAGGTATAACAAAAGATAAAAAAAACCCAAAAAACTCGGGAACCTATTGTAAAAGCTAATTTTGGGACACTAGATGGAGGAGTTAGGTCTCGAAAACACTTTTTTTGGAGATTTAGGCCAATCAAAGATTCAACTAATGTAAAACACACACACAAAACCACCTATTAAATTTCAAGGCAAACACGCGTACGGTTCAAAAGTTATGGCTCCAGCAAGGTGCATCATTCTCCTCTGGTGAAAAAGAACTCAGCTCCTACGAGTTCAGCTGAATTGAAATCTTGTAGCTTCTAGTTATCAATTTTATTTAGATCTGACTCTAAAACCCAAGTGTTATCCGATTGTGGTAATCCTTCCCATTGAACCAAGTATCTGTTGTAGCTCCCATGTTTGGTGGTGATCACCTTCTTATCAAGCACTTGTGCAACTCTATCTTTTTTCTTCTTAGGCATCTGTCATGCCCAATTTAATATCTCCTATAATTCACCATCCTTGAGTAGTACCAGGATACTAAAATAAATCAGAAACATTAAAAATGGGTGAAATATCAAATTCATCGGGCAACTCCACTTTATAGGCATTATCATTGATCTTCTTCAAAATCCTGCATGGCCCAATTTTCTTAAGTTTCAGTTTTTATACATCCCATTAGGAAATATTTCTTTCCTAATATGAACCATGACCATATCACCCTCTTCAAACACTTTCACCCTTCTGTGTGCATCAACAGACTCTTTGTAGTGAGCATTACTACTCTGCAATTTTTCCCTCACTGACTCTTGCACTTTTTGGATATGCTTAGCAAATGCTTCTGCATCATCACTAACTTGTTCCCCAATTGGTAACTCAACCAAATATAATACACCTCTAGGATTTTGACCATAAATAATTTGAAAAGGAGATTTACCTGTCGACCTGTTCACTGAGCTGTTATATGCAAATTTGGCTTGTGACAAGGCTAAATCCCATTATTTTGGTTTTTCTCCAACTATGCACCGTAAGAGGTTTCCCAAGCTTTTATTCACTACCTCTATTTACCCATCGGTCTATGGGTGGTAAGCACTACTGAAATGCAACCTGGTGTTCAAATTTTTCCACAACATCCTCCAAAAGTGACCCAAGAACTTAGTATCCCGATCAGAAGTAATAGTCTTTGGAACACCATGCAACCGCACAACCTCATCAAAGAATAAGACTGCAATCCGAGTTGCATCATTAGTTTTATGGCAAGCAATGAAATGCACCATTTTAGAAAATCTATCTACCACAACAAAAATTGAATCCTTACCCCTATGTGTCTTGGGCAACCCCAACATGAAATCCATACTCAGATCGGTCCATGGTCCTGTAGGAACTGGCAGTGGCATATACAACCCTATATTTTGCACATGGCCCTTAGCCATTTGACATACTCTACATCTAGAGATAAACTTGATTATGTCTCTCTTCATTTTCGGCCAATAGTACTTCTCCTCTACAAGAGTGGTAGTTTTGGCTACTCCAAAATGACCAGCCAAACCCCCACTATGTAATTCCCTCAAGATGTTCTCTCTCATAGAGCCATTGGGAATGCATAATTGATTACCCTTAAACAAGTAACCATTCTAAAAAAAATACTCTTCAAAAATAGTACGGGACTCACCCTCTACCACACTTTTGCACTGTTGCACAATATTCCCAAAATCTGCATCAGATTCATACAGATATTTAATCCCCTCAAATCCTACCACTTCATTCTCCATAGTGGTCAACAACAAGACTCTCCTACTCAATGCATCAACAACCTTATTTTGTTTTCTCGACTTGTGTTTCAGGAAAAATGTATACTATTGCAAAAATGAAACCCATTTGGCATGCCTACTATTTAACTTTTTTTGAGAATTGACATACCTCAATGCTTCATGATCAGTAAACAACACAAACTCATTTGAGAGTAAGTAGTGCCTCCAATGTTGCAATTCTTGCACAATTGCATAAAATTCCACATCATATGTAGAATAATTCTTCCTTGCATCATTCAACTTCTCACTAAAAAATGCTACAGGTCAGCCCTCTTGACTTAATACACCACCAATCCCAACAAATGAGGCATCACAATCAACCTCAAATACCTTACTAAAATATGGTAACACTAGAATAGGGGCTTCCGACACTTTCTTCTTCAAGAGTTCAAAACTCTTTGTTGTTGTCGTAGTCCATACAAACTCTTTCTCCTTCGTGCACTCAATTATAGGGGCAGCTATACTACTGAAGTTCTTGATGAACTTTCTGTAAAAGGTAGCTAGTCCATGAAAGCTCCTTACTTCTGTTATAGTTCATGGAAGAGGCCATTCTAGAATTACCTTCACTTTCTCATAATCCATCCTCATGCCATATCTTGAGATTACAAATCCCAAAAACACTAAACTATCTTGAATAAATCTACATTTCTTTAGGTTGACATACAATTTCTCCTTCCTGAGCACGTCTAACACTAATTTCAGGTGTAACAAATGCTCTTCTTCACTTTTACTATAAATCAAAATATCATCAAAATACACAACCACAAACTTACCATTATATTCCCATAGTACTCTATTCATCAACCACATAAATGTACTGGGTGCATTAGACAACCCAAATGGCATCACCATCCACTCATACAACCCATATTTTGTCTTAAAAGTTGTCTTCCATTCATCACCTTCTCGAATTCTGATCTGGTAGTAGCCACTCCGTAGATCAATTTTATTAAAGTATTTAGCTCTAGCCAATCCATCCATCATGTCATCCACTCTTGGCATAGGATACCGATACTTTATTGTGATCTTGTTTATGGCTCTACTATCCACACACATCTACCATGAACCATATTTCTTTGGGGTCAATAATGTTGGAGTCGCACATGGACTCATACTCTCCCTAACTAATCCCTTATTTATCAACTCTATCACTTGCCTACTCAACTCTGCATTCTATGTTGGGTTCAACCGATAAGCTACCTTATTTGGGAGCGCTGATCCTGGAATCAAATCCATGTGATGTTGGATATCCCTATTTGGTGGTAGCCCATAGGCCAACAATGGCCCATAACATAACACAAATGCAATAATGGAAGAAAACTACATATTGATATTATTCTCATCCCCGAATTCACACCCTTCTACAAATTTACATCCATCTATAGCAACCAAACCAAAGAAACCTAAATTCTTCTAAACCCTAAAATGCTTCTTCAAAACTTCAAATAGAATAGTCGATCCCCAATTCGCACACATCCCTCTTATAATAGCAAACCTTACTTTAAAATATTAGGTCTCAAATTAAGGTATAACAAAAGATAATAAAATTCTACCAAAAATCCCAAAAACTCCCTATTCTAAAGCTAATTTTGGAACACATTTTGGAGAGTCAGGCCAATCGGAGATTTTCCTGATGCAGAACACGCACACGAAACCACCTGTTAAATTTCAAGGCAAATGGGCGTACGGTTCAAAAGTTATGGCTCCGGCAAGGTGCATCATTCTCCTATGGTGAAAAAGAACTCAACTCCTGTGAGTTCATATGAATTGAAATCTTGTAGCTTCTGGTTATCAATTTTATTTAGCTTTGACTCTGAAACCCAAGTGTTATCTGATTGTGGTAATCCTTCCCACTAAACCAGGAATTTGTTGTAGCTCCCATGTCTGGTGGTGATCACCTTCTTATCGAGCACTTGTGCAACTCTGTCTTTTTTCTTCTTAGGCATCTATCATGCCCAATTTACTATCTCCTATAATTTACCATCCTCAGCAGTACCAAGATACTGAAATAAATTAGAAACATTAAAAATGGGTGAAATATCAAATTCATCGGGCAACTCCACTTTATAGGCATTATCATTGATCTTCTTCAAAATCCTACATGGCCCAATTTTCTTAAGTTTCAATTTGTTATACGTCCCCTTAGGAAATATTTCTTTCCTAAGATGAACCATGACCATATCACCCTCTTCAAACACTTTCACCCTTCTGTGTGCATCAATAGACTCTTTGTAGTGAGCATTACTACTCTGCAATTTTTCCTTCACTAACTCTTGCACTTTTTGGATATGCTCAGCAAATGCTTCTGCATCATCACTAACTTGTTCCCCAATTGGTAACTCAACCAAATCTAATACACCTCTAGGATTTTGACCATAAATAATTTGAAAAGGAGATTTACCTGTCGACCTGTTCATTGAGCTGTTGTATGCAAATTCAGCTTGTGACAAGGCTAAATCCCATTGTTTTGGTTTTTCTCCAACTATGCATCGTAAGAGGTTTCCCAAGATTTTGTTCACTACCTCTATTTACCCATCGGTATGTGGGTGGTAAGCACTACTGAACTACAGCCTAGTGTTCAAATTCTTCCACAACATCCTCCAAAAGTGACCCAAGAACTTAGTATCCCGATCAAAAGTAATAGTCTTTGGAACACCATGCAACCACACAACCTCATCAAAGAATAAGACTGCAATCCTAGTTGCATCATTAGTTTTCTGGAAAGCAATGAAATGCACCATTTTATAAAATCTATCTACCACAACAAAAACTGAATCCTTACCCCTCTATGTCTTGGGCAACCCCAACACGAAATCCATACTCAGATCGGTCCATGGTCCTGTAGGAACTGGTAGTGGCATATACAACCCTATATTTTGCACATGGACCTTAGCCATTTGACATACTCTACATCTAGAGATAAACTTGATTATGTCTCTCTTCATTTTTGGCCAATAGTACTTCTCCTCTACAAGAGTGGTAGTTTTGGCTACTCCAAAATGACCAGCCAAACCCCCACTATGTAATTCCCTCAAGATGTTCTCTCTCATAGAGCCATTGGGAATGCATAATCGATTACCCTTAAACAAGTAACCATTCTAAAAAAATACTCTTCAAAAATAGTATGGGACTCACCCCCTACCACACTTTTGCACTGTTGCACAATATTCCTAAAATCTGCATCAGATTCATACAGATATTTAATCCCCTCAAATCCTACCACTTCATTCTCCATAGTGGTCAACAACAAGACTCTCCTACTCAATGCATCAACAACCTTATTTTATTTTCCCGACTTGTGTTTCAGGACAAATGTATACTGTTGCAAAAATGAAACCCATTTGGCATGCCTTCTATTTAAATTTTTCTGAGAATTGACATACCTCAATGCTTCATGATCAGTAAACAACACAAACTCCTTTGAGAGTAAGTAGTGCCTCCAATGTTGCAATGCTTGCACAATTACATAAAATTCTACATCATATGTAGAATAATTCTTCCTTGCATCATTCAAATTCTCACTAAAAAATGCTACAAGTCGGCCCTCTTGACTTAATACACCACCAATTCCAACAAATGAGGCATCACAATCAACCTCAAACACCTTACTAAAATCTGGTAACACTAGAACAAGGGCTTCCAACACCTTCTTCTTCAAGAGTTCAAAACTCTCTGTTGTTGTCGTAGTCCATACAAACTCTTTCCCCTTCGTGCACTCAGTTATAGGGGCAACTATACTACTGAAGTTCTTGATGAACTTTCTATAAAAGGTAGCTAGGCCATGAAAGCTCCTTACTTCTATTATAGTTCATGGAAGAGGCCATTCCAGAATCGCCTTCACTTTCTCATCATCCATCCTCATGCCATCTCTTGAGATTACAAATCCCAAAAACACTAAACTATCTTGAAGAAATCTACATTTCTTCAGGTTGACATACAATTTCTCCTTCCTGAGCACGTCTAACACTAATTTCAGGTGTAACAAATGCTCTTCTTCACTTTTACTATAAATCAAAATATCATCAAAATACACAACCACAAACTTACCATTATATTCCCACAATACTCTGTTCATCAATCACATAAATGTATTGGGTGCATTAGACAACCCAAATGGCATCACCATCCACTCGTACAACCCATATTTTATCTTAAAAGTTGTCTTCCATTCATCACCTTCTCAAATTATGATCTGGTAGTAGCCACTCCGTAGATCAATTTTACTGAAGTATTTAGCTCCAGCCAATCCATCCATCATATCATCCACTCTCGGCATAGGATACCGATACTTTATTATGATATTGTTTATGGCTCTACTATCCATACACATCCGCCATGAACCATCTTTCTTTGGGGTCAATAATGTTGGAGTCGCACATGGACTCATACTCTCCCTAACTAATCCCTTATTTATCAACTCTGTCACTTGCCTACTCAACTCTGCATTTTGTGTTGGGTTCAATCGATAAGCTGCATGATTTGGGAGCGCTGATCCTGGAATCAAATCCATGTGATGCTGGATATCCCTATGGTGTAAACTCAGCTACAAGAGACCAACAAAATGGACTCCAATCACATAACACAAATGCAATAATGGAATAAAATTGTAAATTGATATTCTTCTCATCCTTGAATTCACACCCCTTCTACAAAATATTACAATCCATCATATAGCAACCGAAAACCAAAGAAACCCTAAAAATGTCTTTTTTCTAAAACTGCTAAAAATAGATCTTCTTTCTAAAAACTTCTAAAAATAGAAATGAGTCGTATTGCACCCAAATTTAGTGCACACATCTATATTATAATAAAAAACCTTACTTTAAAATATTAGGTCTCAAATTAAGGTATAACAAAAGATAATAAACTTCTAATAGCCAAAAAACCTCGGGAACCTATTCTAAAATCTAATTTTGGGACACTAGATGGAGGAGTTAGGTCTCGAAAACACTTTTTTTTGGAGAGTCAGGCCAATAAAAGATTCACCTGATGCATAACACACACATAAAACCACCTGTTAAATTTCAAAGCCAACGCGCGTATGGTTCACAAGTTATGGCTCCGGAAAGGTGTATCACCCACCTAGGACAATTCATTTGAAATTCAAATTTTAGAGATAAAACTTCTTGGGGTCATAATTCCCTGTTCATTGCTCGGATTTACTATTAGTGCATATTTTCAGAAAGCTCTCAAAAATATCTACAATGGCGTAGTGTCCAAAAGTTATTATGACCAATTTTCATCCCTCTACGAGGCCTCTAAGGCCTTCAAATATCACCTTTAAATTTTAGTGGCAGGATTTTTACCTTATCGACAATATTTTCATCGTAAAACTTACATATCTCCCAAACTGCTTAGGATATTGTGGTGATTCCTTCACCATTATGTCTATTTTTCCATATCACTCCTTGGGGTGTAATTTTAAATTCATACATACCCCTAAAAAACTAAATAAACTTAGAATAGAATAAAAATTAATACAAATCTTGGATGATGCAAGATCACTCTTACACCACTGGATGCTCCTGCATCAACTCATTATATTATTCAAGTAATTCATCACCCATTATTGATCTTATGAATACTAATAAGGGGATATAACTCTTCAATCTCATCCACCAAGTCAAATTATTGATAGAAATTTTAAAAGGAGGCTCACAAGAGGCCAAGCTTAGGACGTCAATCAAGATATTTCAAGATTGGAAAGGCTACATATATATGGAGATGATGAAGAAGATTCTAAATGTGAGTGAGTTAATTATGCTTTAATATCTCCAGCTAAGTTTGAACCTTATTTTTTGAATATTTTTATACTAATGATGTGTGGGTGTAAGCAATGCAAGAAGAGATCAATTCCATTCAAAAGAGTGATACTTGGAATCTTGTAAAACTTCCTAACGGTAAAAAATGTGTGGTTTCCAAGTGGGTCTATAAGTCCAAGTATATCAGTGATAAATTTATTGAAATACATAAGGCCAGATTTGTTGCTAAAGGATTCATGCAAAGGTATGGAATTTATTGTGAGAATATATGTGCACCTATAACAAGGCAAGAAATAATCATAATGGTTATTTCTTTGCTATCCCAAAGGAGATGGAGTGTGCATCACTTGGATGTGAAAAGGAACTTATTGAATGGGTACTTAGAAGAGGAAGAGTATGTACAATATCCGTAAGGTTTTGAGATTAAAGGAAAAGAAGACTATGTATACAAGTTTAAGAAGACATTGTATGGATTCAAGGAAGAGCCAAGGGCTTGGTATGCCTAGATAGATGGATACTTATATCAAAGTGGCTTTGAAAGGAGTAACAATGAGCCTACCCTCTACTCTAGGAAAGAAGGTAATGGTATTATCCTTGTGTGCTTGTATGTAAATGATCTAATTTATATGTTCAACAACTCAAGAATTGAAAGTAAATTAAAAAATGTTATGATGAATGAGTTTGAAATGAAAATTTTGATTTTGATGCATTACTTCCTTATAATGGAGGTTCATCAACTTGGTTGAAGAAGTTTTATATGGACAAATGTAAGCTAATTGCCACTCTAATTTCTCAGAGTAGTGTTGTGTAAGGATGATGGAGTCGAGAAAGTAAATATGATAGGTTATATGAACAGTATAGAAATTTGGCATTTCTCACTAACACTAAACCAAACATTGCTTATGTTGTTTCTCTTGTTTCAAGGCACATGAATGAACCATCTCAAATTTATTTTAAGGATTCCAAGAGAATATTGGTATGTGAAAGGTACTCTTACTTTTAGCATTCATTAATATGCAAGTAAGAAGATGTAACTTGTTGATTTTAGTAATTCTGACTAGGGCAACAACTTGGATGAACAAAAGTCTACTTTTGATGATTGTTTTTCTCTTGGTTCTAGATAGATTACATGGAGCTCAAAGAAGCAAGAATAAATTACTATTTCCTCCATATAATTTGAGTATATTGTAGTCAATTTAGTTACTACATAATCCTTGTGGCTTAGGAAGGTATTTGAGGAGATTTGTGAGAAGTAATGTTATCCTACAATCACTTTTTGTGATATTATGGGTACAATTCAATTGGTAAAGAATACCATCCATTATAGCAAGTTTAAACACTTTGATATTAATTATAATTTTTTTTATAGATAAGAGGGTTTTGAAAGGACCCTAAACCTTTTACATCTTAGAAGTCGATAAGGTGGAAACCCCACCGATAGCATAAGAGGAACCCATCCTCTTAAAACAAGAACAAAAGGATGTCATCCAATAAGCGGTAAACTGCGGATGCATTCGACAATCAAAAATGGGTGGACAACCAAGACAAACAGAGACCTAGACAAAACCAAAAAGGAAAAGAAAATAGCTAAGACCAGACACTCCTACATAACCAGATAGAAAAAAAGCACCATGAGAACTGGATGGATATAAATTATAATTTTATCAAGGATATGGTATAAAATAAAAGAATAGATTTGAAGTGTTGTAGCACTTGAGAGAAACTTGCTGACATGTTCACAAAATGAGTTGTCAAAGCTCACTTCTTAAAACATAGAGGCAGTCTTGTGAGACCTCTTAGCATTAAGGGGGAGAATATTGGAAATATGATGTTGATAAAAATCCATAGTTGTGGAAATGCTAGAAATATTATGTTGAGTTTATAATTATAGCTATGTAGGTTTTTAACTAAGTTTGTAATTATAGTTGTGCATATTCTCAATATAGCTTGTAACTGCAACTATGTTGATTCCTAGTTGAGCTTGTAACTACAATTGTGAATATTCCCAGCTGAGATTGTAACTATAGCTATGTATATTCTCATCTAAGATTGTAACTACAAATATGTATATTCTCAGCTAATATTATAACTATAGTTATGCAGATTCCTAGCTGAGCTTGTATTTGTAGTTGTACATATTCTAGTTGAGTTTGTAACTATAATTGTACATATCCCTAGTTGAGTTTGTAACTATAGTTGTGTATTTTTTGAGGTGTGTTTATAAATATAGGGTAGAATTAGTTTATTGGTGTGTGTATAAAACATATTAGAATGCTCATGTAATTTTTCTAAGATGTGAAAAAATTCTATACAAATTTTACATAATTGTTTTTGTGTTTTGCTAAGTAAAAGGGCTATAGTTTTCACAAATTTGACTTTTTTCCTTTTTATCATTATTCTTACCTAATATTTTTTATGCTACTTATTTTAGTGCACTAGAAAAAAACACCCTATATCCTACAATTCCTTGCATTTAATGTACTAAGCATATTTATTATTTTCAATATAGTTACATGATCCTTATATTCTAAAGTTTTTTTTTTAATTTATAATATGTAGAAATTAATTTGTATTCTTTGTGTGAAAACATATTTGTATTAGCCCTATTTTCTATTGTACAACTTTGAAGTATAAATGTTAGGCATCATAAATTGGTTGCAAGATTTATTCTTCATGTCACCATATCTTGGGCCCATAATGCAGATCAATAGGTATGAAATATTATTACATTCTCTTTGATTTATTGGTTTTATATTATCTTCTTTTTAGAGATCCTTAACTAGGGTAGATTTTCTATATCAAATTACAACACATTACAAAAATCACCCATAAGAACAAATACACATTAGAACACATTGATGATAGACTAGACCAACCCTAGGGATCTTGATAATTCACTAATATTGATCTCAAATTAGGTTATTAGGTTCCTATTAAATCCATAAACATCTAGAAAGTGAACTTCATGATTAAAGAGGGACTTTATGAGTGGTTGCTTATACCTTTTAGATTGATAGATTTTCTAGTTACATTCATGTACTTCATGGATGATATAACACTTATGTTCGTAGGGTCTATCATCATAGTTTTCATTGATGACATCCTTATCTACAACAAGACATAGAAGAAGCATCTACAACATGCATCAATTTTTGAACACTCTATTCTAGTACAAGCTTCAATCCAACCTAGGTATGTGTGCCTTTGGCATTATATAGATATCATATTTAGGTTGCATAATTGACCAATCAAACATATATACATTAAGAGAAGATCCATGTTATCTAAGACTGACCAATCCCAAAAAATTTGCTAGAACTTAAAATTTCTTGGACCTTGTCAAATTTTAAAACTAATTTATTATGGAATTATAACATTTCTCATGATCCATCAATTATATCATGCATGGAAAGGTGAATAGAATTTATAATGGCAACGAAGTGTTTAATGAACTAAAATATTCCTCTATTCAACAATTGTATTTTTCAAGTTAGACGCCAGTCGTTTAAGGTGGAGATTGATGCACTTTCAACTATGAAATTAGTGCCATCCTAATAAAAAAGCATCCAATGGCATACCATTTTGAGACTCTTTTATACATAACTAGACAATACTCAACATATGAGAAGGTGATGTATGTCATTATTCAAGTTGTATGATAGTGGTGTCACTACATAATGGGTAAGAAAACTATTATACATTCTAGTCATAAGCCTCTATAATTCCTCCATTTACAAAATAAATTAGAAAATGCATGTCATATAAAATGGATGAATAACCTATAGTAGTTCTTCCTTGTGATCAAACATTATAAGTGAAAAGAGAAACATGAAATAGATTGTCTAAACTAACCATTGATACCAACTTTGTTGAATTGTATTGATAACATAGGGAATGGTTCTAATGATTGATAAACATTGTACCTTGAATACATTGACTTTTTCAACATCCAACAAAAATTACTACAAGGTAAGTCTCCTCCAAAAAACCACATACAAAATAAGTTATTTTACTATCTTGAGAAGATTTGTGCATCATCCAATATATAATACCAATAGATCATTTGGAAAGGCCATTATTACAAGATATTTATGTTAGAAAGACAATTATGACATTAAAATAGTATTTAAATTGACCTCACATGCACTATGAAGTAGAGATTTATATGTGATCTTGTGAATCCTAAAATATTACAAAACCAACAAACACAAATCTAGGATGTACACCCCTTTGTTAGTTCCTTTCAAGCCTTGGAAATCCATCAACTTGGATTTTATCTCAAAGTTTCTAACCACCAAGCATCAATATGACCATATATTTATGATTGTGGATAGGTGTACCAAGATGTCAATCATGGCACCATGTAGGAAAAACACTTATGCTTTTAAGATTGCTTGCTTAATCTTTTAATAGGTTTGGGTTTGTTTTGGATTTGCTAACTCAATAGTAATAAATTGGGATTATAAGTACATTATCAACTTTTGGCAGTATCTCTACAATAAACTAGACATCAAGCTCTAACATTCCATCACCTACTATCCATAAATACATGGAAAAACTGAGGTTATCAATAAGATGCTACTGCACATTTTTAGGATGTACAATCATTGACATGTTCAAACATGGGATGCAAGTTTTCCACACATCCAATATTCTTATAACAAGACTATCTACACCTGCATAGGTCATAGTTCATTTTAAGCATGCCTTAGATTCTAGTCTAGCACCCTAGTAGACATCACATTTTACATATCAATTGACGCCATGATGTCCACATCAGTCAAGGAAGGAAGAAGGATCAAGATACTTTTATAATATGTGTAGAATACTTAGACTCAATTCTACGAGATGCTCCAACACCAAAAATAGAAGTATAAAGAGCCCCATGACCAACGTATTGGTCCATATTAGTTTTAAGTTAGAGATAAATTTTAGCTTCATCTCAAGAAGAAATATTTTTGGGCCCACTTCTATTGATCAAACCACTCTTCTATGGTGTGTACACCTTTTAGTGTTAGGTAAGTGAGAATGGCTTTAATTCTTAATTTACCACCTTTCTTGGGGATGGAAAAAATGTTTCACTTGGAACTCCTCAAGTTACACCATCCTTCTCTACTAGAGCCTATGACAATATTGCATCTAATAGATCTAGACCTAGCTTAGTTGAAACCTAAAGCAATAGATCAATTGATCAATATTACCAATAAAAACACTTGCTAGAGAATACACAACCTATTCAAATGTGGCAAAAGATCAATTTCCTTCCTAAACCAAATCGTACATGCTTGACTAATTCAATTTTTTTTATATAGTTAAAGGCTAACACAATGGGACCATTGCCTCTTAAGAAATAGAGATGATATAAACAAACTAGACATTGCTCAAAATCCTAAAAATAATGATGCTATAAATCTTTCATCTTACATTTCTTGTCACCTATTTAAGATCTTCGCCAGATAATCAAATGCTAACTCTCTTTATAATGTCAAACTTCTACGTGATGCCAACCCAACTTGCGCTCTCATGACCTCTATAGCACCAATCTTGCTCTATTGCCAACTTTAACGGTGATAAGATACAAAGAAGGCAAAACTTTTGCACCGATTCTATGTGTCATCATCAAGCATTAGGATGCACAAAGGATTCACTGTTACGAGATATGCAGGTAATAAGCAAAAAGGGGTCCGTGGAATCGTCCACTAATCCTCCAGACGAAAGCAGACTCTTCTGGAAATTTTGTGCAAATTACTTAAATATAAAATATGACGTGATTTCTTCGGCATTTTTAATTATAATTTTCAAAGCGACGGATCCAAAAGCAGATGGCCAGACTCACTCGGAGTTGCAACAAATAGCAGATAATTCGTTAGCAGCCGCCATTCCCATGGTGGCTCCTCCAGTCGCAGCAGCTGTTCCACCCGCTGCTTAACAAAGTCGCTGCGGGTACATAAAAATAGATGTAGAGTTGAAATCTTCTATACAGGCCAATGAGACTATTCACACCTCAAATTTGGCCTTGACATTACCTATGGACGCGTTGCCAATGTACATTTATTTCAAATATTAATATAAAAGCCATTTTATAGCCTTTCCTGGCCTTTCCTGGTTATTTCTTTTAATGCTTTAATTTTTGGGATAACATAGCCTCTGATCTTCATGGTAGAAGGACCAGAAGGATAGGCCAGCTTGGCCTCTTTGATG
The DNA here is from genome assembly GCA_028583015.1 of Wollemia nobilis. Classification (NCBI taxonomy): domain Eukaryota; kingdom Viridiplantae; phylum Streptophyta; class Pinopsida; order Araucariales; family Araucariaceae; genus Wollemia; species Wollemia nobilis. Next base: position 4,481,982 of record JAQPPZ010016847.1, on the reverse strand, counting down.
AAGATATAGCGGCTGTTCAAGGGTTGGGTTTCATAGGTTGGTTTATAGTTGTTGTTTTGGTATAATTTTGATAAGATTTTATAGGTGGTATGTCTTTTACGTTTGATTATGACAATGTGTTTATGGAAGTCTCTTGATCTGTTTTTTCGGAAAGCTCTGCCGCATCTCCACGGAAGTAGATGTGAAGGAATTTCAAATTCCACAGACTTTACAAATGCCGATATTTCGTTTAGAGCAAAATCAGGAGCAAATAAAACGCGTGGTCGGTGTGGGACAGCCACAACCACCCTCGCTCTACTTCAACTAAATTAACGCAATTAACGTTGTGACAGCATTTCCTTAGGTTTGGGCAATGTGCTATAACCCTCATCCTACCCATCCTAAACATGATAATGAGGGTGAATGATATTATTAAATATTATTTGATTTTGTAGAGGAGTTGGAGGTAGTGGGTTGTGTAAAACTTTAGAGACAAGAGATCCCAACTTGTAATCCCTCCCTTCACATTCGAATATAACCCTAATATAAAAAAGATATTATTAAACATAAATTAATTAATTATTTTTTATAATATAATTTTGTGAAGAAGATAACAGTGATAAGTTTGATGGTTTTTATTTAAGAAATTTTGGTATTGGAGGCTTTAAATTTCTTATATAAACTTTATTTTAATATTTGTTTTGGAAGGGACATACAAATCTATATTTTAGATTAACATTTGTTTTAAGAGAGATATCATAATAATAAATCTTTAGATTTTTAAAACAAAAAAATTAAAAAAAAAATTGATATTAAAGAACCAAAATCCTTCATAAAATACAAAAATCAATAAACTAAATTTTTTAATTCCATAAAAATCAAAATACATTAATTTTATCCTACTTAATAAATTAAAAATTATAAAAATTCTTACACAACATTATTTTTATAATGCTCTGAACAAAATGAATGGTGCGCTCTAAAGTTCATGGCTTGAATGTATTTTCTCACAACTAGAGTCTTTATGCACCATAAAGTTGAAATCTAATTTTTATTTTTTAATACGTATTCAAACCTTTTATCATATTTTACCATAGTTTAAACACATGAACAAATTATTCATCTTTTAAAGGTTTATGTTTTCATCCCTCAAGGTTAGTAAGGATAGATAACAAATTATTCATCTTTTAAAGGTTTATGTTTTCATCCCTCAAGGTTAGTAAGGATAGATAATATGCGGCTAAATACGTTATCTTTTATTGGATTCTTGAATTTCATTGTAGGGTCTATATTGTTTCAATAGAATTTTTATTTTTTAAATTTATTTTATAAATAGATTAATTTTTTTTAATTAAAGTTAATGTGAAAAAATTTATATTTGATGTTTAAAATTGAATATTTTCATCTAAATTATGATCTTTGATAAGTGTGAGAACTAAGCTTATTAATAGGGATCAAACACATAATTATACACATCCACCCCCTCACACAATCATCCATATCGCAGTTTGAACCTAAAACCTTTTAAAGAAAAGTCAAAACTCAAACCGTTATATTATTCCTAAAGTAATAAATGTAGATATTATTATGGTTTAGTATAACTTTAGTATAATAATAAAAAGTAAAACTTTAATATATAGCTTGTGTAGAAAAATAAAAATTATCTAATATTTCGTGGAGGAATAGAATTTACATGATTCTTTTTCAAGTCTATTAAATTTAGATTTATTTTTTTTACTATATTTAAGTTTTTATGTATTTAAATAGCTCAAATACCTACTTTTGTTGGAAATAAGTTGTTATCTATTTAAATAGGTCAAATGCCTACTTACTTTTATTGGGAATAAGGACACCTGATTAAGATGTGTTTGCATTAAAAATAAAAAAAATTGTTAATACATTTTATATAAAAAAAGTTATTTTTTATTTTTGTGACGAGGAAACTTTTATATACAACATATCTGCAACATGTGAGGGGAGATATTGGAACTTGGGCCTCTTGATAACTGGAGAGGTTTAAATACCCACTTGCTCTCCAACTCCTCTACATGAGTGGATAAAAAAGGTTATTTTTATTATTAGTTTTGTGACATTATGAGTGATATTAAATTTATAGATTTAATGGGATTTCAAAATAATAATTTTTAAGAATAATAAATAGTAATTCTACTAAAAAATAATATTTGTGTGGATCATGCTTAATCAAAGGTTGGAACCTTTACAACCATTATTAAAGCTATATACTTATTCCATGGGCTAATCATTTCATATTAGGAACCTTCTAATTAAAGTAAGCACATTTATACATATATTGTAATAAAAACATAAATTCATGAAAAACATAATATTGCAATATGAATTATAAATGTAGAAATAATCTCACAACACAAACTTCAAGGGGGCAACCTTCTTCAATACTTTCATTCAATATGTAAAAATATACATTTGTTTATAGATCCTTATATTTAAAGATACACCTCATGAAGCCCTATCCTAATGCTCAAGAGTTGGTTTACATGTAAAGAGTCACTCAAGATAGAATCTTCTACCAAACAAAAATTATATTCTTTATAACAGTTACATGAAATGAATCCACTTGTCTAGGTGCCCAATTACCACATACCCTTAAAAATTATTGAAAAATATCATTACAATGAGATCCCCACATTGGAATGGGGTTATTACATAATAATATGATAATTACATAATAATGTTAGGTTGGGGTTCTAACATACGCTTTCCTTTCAAAAAAAATTGTCCTCAAAGTTGGATATAAGGAAACTATTGTGATAGCCACTAGAGATACTCTCATGTATCATCTTTAGGTTGTAATCATCGCCATTGAACAAGAACCTCAATAATGACACAGTTTCAAAGGATGCATGATCGTCGATCCAATAGTTGGTCAAGCTCAAGCAAGATGAAACCCTCTTCATCTAGTTTTTGTGAAGTCAATTGAACATGTACCTTATTACCCATTAAATTGTTAAGAGATGAGACATAAAATATTGGATGACTATTTGACATAGATGGAAGGGAAAATTTGTAGGTTGTTGCACCAATTTGTTGTAATACTTGGTAGGGCCCATAGATTTTTTATTTATTTTTAAACATGGTGGAATTAGTAGTCGCCATGAATCCGGGCAGACTGTCCAACTTTTATGGCCGCCATAGTATTTTGCGTTGTCTACCCCAGAAGCCGCCACATAGATCTTCATGCAGTTCACCCCTATAACCGCCATGCCACAATAATTTTAAACCTTTTATGCCACTAAAAGCAACAAGAAAGGGACAAGTGTTCAATCCGAAAAGGCCCAATATTTGAACCTTGGACCTCCGCCCCCCTTATGGGTTTTGGATGAACCAATTGATCTACACCTTGGACCTAGGGCCCATAGAATTTGGCAGCTAATTTTTTGTAATTACAAAGCTAGAGTGATGATTTTCTTTAAGGTTGTAGGTGAAGAAAAACTATATCTCCTATTTCAAAGTTATGTTTACTATGATTTTTATTAGCTTGTTGTTGGATATAGTGTTGGAACAATTCTATATTTATATTTAGTTGACAAAGGACTACAACATGTTGGCTAAGTGTAGTGTTGATAGCTTGAACCTTGGAGCTTCCAATAATGTAGGAGGATGATGTTGATGGAAGATGACCATAGACAAATTTAAAAGTGGTAACCTTGGTCATAGTGTGGTATGAACTATTATACCACCATTCAACCAAGTGATGCTACTTTACCCATTGTGTGGGTTTTTCAAAAGTAAAGCAATGAAGGTAGATATCCAAGTATTTGTTAAAAAATTTTGTTTGGTCATCCATCTATGGACGATTGGCTAAAATTATTTTGAGCTAAGTTCCCTACAACTTAAAAAATTCCTATAAAAATGACTAGTATATATAGGGTCTCTATCAGAAATAATAGATGTGGGTATGTCATGAAGGTAAACTATGAAGTCTAGAAATATTTGGGCTACTACAGAGGCTTAGGGATGGGAGAGGAAACAAAAAAAAACATACTTGGTGATATGATCCACTACCATTAGAATAATTGATTTTCCTCCAAACATAGGTAACCCTTAAATAAAATATCTATCCATAACTGTTTTTGGAATGGACAAGGGCTAAAGAGTTATAGGGAAATGTACTATTTATCCTTTCATTCACTAGCACATGTGACATTCATCCAAAAAAATTTAATATCCTTCTTCATTCCCTTTGAGAAGAAAGTCTGCTTAATCCTATCATAAATCTTTAGGAAACCCAAAATGTCCCACGATGGGTAAGGTATGCATTATTTTCAATATGACATCCTATAGTTATGAAGTTTGGATAATAATATGGTGATAAATATATATCAAATCGTGTCCATCCCAAGTGTATCCCTAGCATGAGTGAGACTATATTTATATTTTGGTGATCAAAATTTGCAAGCCTGAGTCCTTGAGCACGTCTCTCTAAGAGAAGTATTCCATTGAGGTATAAGAGAAGAGATAGCATGTAACATACTCTGACCCTCAAATTGTTGATAGAGTGCATTAGTTATGATGTTATACTTTTCTTTTTATATGTGATCTCATAATCATAGCCCATTAATTTAGAGACCCAATTTTGTTGTTCGAGTGTGACAAACCATTGTTCCAAGAAGTAGTTGAGTCTTTGGTGGTTTTTTTATTGAAAATGGTGCCCAATGAGATAGGGCCTCCACTGATTAGTTGCATGCAAAATAGCTAGCATATTCTTGGCATAAGTAGATTTACCCAAATTATGTCTTGAAAGTGCTTTATTGGTGAAGTTCAATGGTCTTCGCTCTCATATCAACACGACTCCTATGCCATTTCTTGAAGCATCACTTTTAATTACAAAAGATTTCAAAAAATCAAGCATTTCTAACATGGGGGTGGTTGTCATGGTATGCTTTAAGTCAAAGAAATCCCTGTCAGTTGGGTCTGACCAAGTAAAATCATTATTTTTCAACATGGTTGTTAAGGGAGATTCTACTTTTCCATAATTTTTTACAAATTTGTTGTAATACCTTGTTAGTTCCAAAAATCCTTATAGTCCCTTGAGTATGTGAGGCTTTAGCCAATATTGAACAACATAAATATTTTTAGGGTTAACTTTAACTCTATATTGGGTGCCAATGTGACCCAAGTACTCCATTTTTGTAATCCCAAAAGAACACTTAAACTACTTGGTATAATGTTTAATCTGAGATAAAAGTTGTAAAGTCTAATCAAAATGTACAAGGTGCTCCTCCCAAGAGCGACTATAAATCAAAATATCATCAAAGAAAAGAATAAATTTGTGAAGGAATGGGTGAAGTACATTATTCATGAGGTTTTGAAATGTGAAGGGTGCATTCGTGAGGACAATGACATGACCAAACATTCATAATGGCCTTAATGAGTTTGAAATATTGTTTTGGTAATATCTTCCTCCTTAAGCCTTATATGATGATAGCCTGAGTGAAGATCCAACTTGAAGAACAAATGCTTATACTGAGAGGGGTGGGGTGAAAAATATAAGATCACTTTTTACTTTCTCTTCCAAATCAATAGTATGTTGTGTAAATATAGCATTATCAATAACAATAATCAAAGCAATGCACAAAAACCATACACAATAGAGACACCACAATTTACGTGGTTCACCCAATGTGGGCTACTCCATAGAAAAAATATTTTACTAAAACTTTCTCAATCAATCTCTTTGGGAATCACTTCCAATTACAATGTTTATGGATCTTTGTCCAAAGGAGATGCTAATCCCCTAATGTCAAGTTCATGGATCTCTTCCACATGAGAAATCTTTTCCCTTCTGCTTTGGCTATGTCATCTTCTAGAAGACTCTGTCTCTCTGCTGCACTAATTGGTGGACCTCTCTCCACTTGAAGACTCCTCACTCAGATCTATCTTCAACTGTACTAGCTATTGGATCTTTATCCACTAAGACTCTGTCCTTTGTACTCTGTCACCTCCAAAGCTCTGTTAATAGCCTCACTAAGAACATTCTCAATAGTATCACATAGAACCTGCTTAACAAGCTCACACATAACCTGTTCAATGCTGAATAACAAGTTCACACAGAACCTGTCCAATGCTGAATAACAAGTTCATATAGAACCTATCCAATGCTGAATAACAAGTTCACACAGAACATGTCTAATGTTGAATACAAATTTCACACAGAACTTGTCCAAAACTGCTCTAGCAAGCTCACCAAGAACTTGCCCAAATCTTCTCCAACAAGCTCACTAAGAACTTGTCCAAAATCTATTCTAAAACTATCCACAAATCTGTCCCAACACTGTCCTCAAATCTGTCCACAAAGCTTTCTCAAAACTATCCACAAATGCCTTCTCAAAGGCTCAATCAATCATGCTCAAGTAGCACTCAAAATTAACTCAACAATGAATGGCAATCTCAACTCAAATTAACTTCATAGAAGCATAAAGAGAATTTTTAGAGACTCAATATGTTCTAATCTCACTCTCAACCCAAATAAATCTCAAATCAACTCATAGAAGCATAAAGAGAATTGTTAGAGACTCAATATGTTCTAAACTCACTCTTAACTCAAATCAACCTCAACTCAATTCAAGTCAACCTCAACTCAAATCAAGTCTTATAGAACCATAAAGAGAATTTTTAGAGACTCAATATGTTCTAACCTTAATCTAAACTCAATATAGAATGATGAAATAGTTTGTTTCATAGAATTTGAACAATCACTTCACACATCACTTGCCTAGGCTCAATCAACTCAACTCAACCAATCATCACAAGGGATAACTTTTTCTCACACAACCCTAGTCCAAGTATGTATCAACCAACTTAGATATTTCCACAAATGCTCAACCACAAATCTCACATAAAAATGATACTCATGTTCTTTTCTAACTCATGTTCTTTCACAACCAATGGGCTTCAATAATAATGCTTATAAAACAAGTTTTAACCTCAACTCTCAAAATAGAAAACCTTGAAGCATTAAACCAATCACTTTCGAAAAGGAAACCATAAACAATCCTTTTCCCTCCAATGATATTTTAGAAATTAACCACCATAAACAATCAATAGGAGAATGTGCCCATACCTTTTATGAAGATGAAAAAACCTCTTTGTAAATCTGCCACAATCACAAAATTCTTTTTCCAAAGACAACAAGGGTTAGTATATCATAAAATAATCAACATTACTGCACTTTTCAACAATCATCACCAAGGCCTTTAATTGCACAACTTCCTTATCTCTCCTAAAACCACTTGTACCATAAAATAAAATAAATCAAAACATTGCATAACCTTTTCACTCCCAAAACCACTTATACCATAAAATAAAATAAATCAAAACATTGCATAACCTTTTCACTCCCAAAACCACTTATACCATAAAATAAAATAAATCACAATATTGCATACCTTGTCACCTCATGAAATAATTAATCCTCTTGAAAAAGAACAAGGCAAAATTCACTTTTGGAACCCCTTTGAAAAATCAGAAATATCTATTTACACACACCTTATTTCTCATTCTAAATAAGTTATTCAAATAGCCCTCGAAATAAGCTTTTCGACGATATATAATATGCCCCCTTTCCGAAATAAATTGAAACCTTTACATATATATATACCAACCTCCATTAATTGCACATAGGTCGGCCCTCCATTAATTTAAACTTAAACTTTAAACTTTAATATCTTCATCACCGGAGGTCCTTTTCGATGAAACAAAATTCCACCTTGGCTTTTAAGAAAAGTCCTTTCCACGTAAGCCCACCATGGTTTTAAATAAAACCTTTTATTTTGCATACCTTGGTTTTCATAAAAATCCTGTATATATCCATGCTCTCCAAAATATAATAAATGCTTATTTATGAAATATTTTTGCCACCAAAACCAAATGTGATCCATGTGACATCAATGATCCATGTGACATCAATGACAACACAAAATGCCTCAAATTAACTCAAATTTACAACATAACTTGCAGAAAAACACTACACCATGGAGCTCATCCAACAATTCATCAACCATGAGAATAGAAATTTTATCCTTAATGGTGAGCGTATTGAGCTCACAAAAATAGATGAACGAAAACCATGACCCATATTTCTTTCTAACATTGGTCAAAATATGTACATGCATTATGTGCAAAAGGTTTCCATTGGTGTAAAGGGCGATACCTATTGCCTTGTGACTCTCCACGGAGAACATGTAATTATGCCCTGTAGGCTATATGGAAAATTCCTTATGCATTTTTGTCATGAACCCCATGCAACACATGGCCAATGTCCATTCTCGTAATTATATCATGTCTGCCTCAACATCACCCTCTATGGCTTAAGCTTGTGGAGACATGTTGATTTCTATTACTACCTTGATCACTAATGTTATCCTTAGGTGACACATTAAATTTCATTATCCCACATGGAGTGGAATATGATTATGCAAAACCTTTATATATTGTCATTTTTTATGTAATATATGCAAAAAAGAAAAATAAGGCAACACATTTAAAATTTTAAAACAATAGAATATGCTATGAAATATTCCTAAAATATTTTTCTTAGAGAGAAACTCATGTCTCTTTCTTTTTTTTCCCGAGGAGTCTCTATTTTTCTTGCAATTCAAGGCATCAATTCATTCTTGACTATAGGCTTATAAATACTCATTGAAAAGGATTTTTTGAATCCAATCTAGTGGAAGCAATTTTTTTAGTTTTGTAAAAGTCTCATCTAAATTTTGGTGCATCAAAGTGTTTTTCCAAACTACTTTAAAATAATATTGTAATAGAGTGCATTCTTGGTAGTACTTGAAACTTCTCCAAAAAATATGAGTGAACCTTGTAAGTAGTGACCTACTCTATTACACCTTGCAATTGCAATAACTAGTTATTCATGCAATCTATTAGGATGAGAAGGTTACAATAAGGACACTTGTAATTATTCCATGTAGGATATTTTTTGAGCATTTGTATCCATTCCATAAAATCCACCTTTGAAATTAGAGACTATTCTGGAAGTAAACTTTCATTCGGGTACTCCTACATATGGAGTTGTATTTAGAGACATTCATGACCATGACCCTTAAATTTTATCAACATGGATCACATGGGTACTACTATAGTTGGAGTTGTCATTGTATCTTCCTTCATAAGACCATAAATATTTTATGTAATCATGTGAATCACATGGGTACACCTACACTTGAAGTTATCTTTTCCCTCTAAGAACTTGTTTCTCTCAATGGATTTTATCTTGGCTTATGTCTTCACAAGTAAGACTTACTAGACTTCTTAGGGAAACACTACATCAAGCACATCACACACCTTGTACATAAAGCACACTAGATCTTTCATTCTCAGCTGTCTTATCATTCTCTTTTCTTTTAATACTCGTTGGAGTCCAATATTTTTATTGTTGGCAGTAATTATAGATAATGGAATATAATATTTAATGTAATATTATATTTGTAGGCAACACGTGATATTTGTAAGCAAACAACTTACAATGATAGACATTTAATCAAAAATTTAGCCATTAGATTGTCTTTGATATTTAGTATGGCTTGCTACCACAATGTATTAAATTTGATCCTATCCAATGATCTAGCTTTCAGAAGGATCCCAAGACACTAAGGCAATGTATTTTGTTTATTTAAGCAATAAATTGAATAAAAATAAACAAGTTATTCATTGCTAAATCATTCTGTATCAAAGAGCTATCACACTAAAAGCCTCATCCTTATTATTCCTATATAACTACTTCCATTCTTTAGAATTAGTTTCCTATGGATTCTCATTTACATATCTAAGAAAACTCTTACTTTGGGTCAAAGCTTTAATCTTGATTTTCCAAGCATTATAGTTTGGACAATTTAATAAAAGCACATGTTGATCCATAACATTCTAACCAAAATATAAAACTTTACATGTAGTTGTGACAAAAAACAACACTACTAGTACAAAAATCTCAAAAACCATACAAATTGAATATTAAGGATCAATATGCGTATGAAAAAATTACAGCCCAAAAGTTTGACCTAAAAACCACATGAAATACCTCCAAAACCTCTAAAATTTTAAAAAATTATATCCTTATAGCAAGTGAGAGGTCTCCATGTGTCATTGTATGAGTGGTTAAGGGATTGGAATATATGCACTAACTAGACAATGTACTACTAAATGAGATGACACCACTAGTCACAATCTAAAAAAAGGGGTTGCCAATAGGGTGTTAACCATGTAGGTCATTATGTAGTGTACTAACAAACTAGACTACACTAGTTATCATGCTTTGATTAGATCTACAACTTGTAGACTACTCTATACCACTTGTTTCTTTTTTATATGCTCTAACATTATGCTTTGTCAAGTCTACTATTGATTGCACAACTATATAATCACTTGGTTTGATGTGATGATAAAATATGATTTGTTGAATCACTTTTACACCAACCATGTGACCTCTTCTCTATCATGTTAGCCATTTCCATTTCATATTACACCATGTCAACATGTGCCACATCATCCTCTTCCATATCATCACTCACTATGTCATCATCCACCACATCAACAAGTGCCACATCATTAACTACCATATTATCACTCACTATATCATCATGTACCACATTATCATGTGCCACATAAATAAGTTTTATATCATCAAGTGCCTTATCATTGGGTGGAACATTCATTAGGTTCCAAATCATCAAATTCTATGTCATCACCAATATGCAAATAATGGATGATATCATCAACTACCATGTCATCATGTGGTGCCACATTATATTAAATGTTGCAAAGCAAGATGTGTTGACATCATCCTTTTGGGTACTAGAATCATCAATTTTTTGGAATGAAATAGTTGGTAGAGTTTGAACTCGTAACCTCTTAGGCCTAATGGTATAAGAGTAGCTTCACTAGTCACTAAGACTTAGGAAACTCTTTAATATAAAAGCACAATGAGACATATATAAAGGGTGTTTACCTCCTTTAACATTTATTTCTTACCTTAAAATATGTGCACCTATTTTTTGATGTGTTTTTTTGTCATGCTGACTTAAAATTCTGCTTTGTACACTCTTTCCATCCACATTGGGAATATTTCAATTTTAAATTTTAAAAAACAAAGGAAAATGAGTGAATTTTTAACGCAAAAAATAGGTACCTAGAGGCAAAATGGAGAAAAATGTTAATCTAGGATCCACCTCTAAAATTTTATAAAAAACCAAAAATACTACTAGTTCATTTATATCTATCACATTTTTTCCTACACAACCCTTTTGTCGAACACAAAAAATCAGGACATCCTCTCATGCTAATGTAGCAAAAGAGTTTTCAGGCTATTTTAGCAACTTTGTCAAGTAACTTAGAGGTCCATGCACAAAAGTATACCCATATCTTCAATGGAATTCAAGGTTTAGCAAAAAATGTTTGACATATTTTTTTCTCCTTTCACCACAACCATATAAATTGCCCTTTCATATATGCTACTAATGGATACAAAAATCCAAAAGAGGAAAGGAAATAGATTATTTTGAGAAAAATATAAAAGACAAATGAGGTTCTAAAAAATATTCAAAAAATTTAATCCTGAAATAGCGTATCCATCTAGTCAAAAAATAAATAAAAAATAAATGAATTGAGTTCTAAGAAATGAACAAAGGAATCTATTAGTGACTTTTTAATATATTGTAATTTTTCTAAATCTAGTGAGATCCTTGCAATCCAAATCCCATATGGTTTTATTAGAACACCCTTTTACAAATAACCAATGGCTTATAGAAAACTTCTAGCTACTTCAAATACTATTTCCCTTAGGAGATATTACAAAAGTTGATTTACCAAAGACAAGTAATAAAGTACTGGAAATTCATATTCATTTTGATGTCAAGTTGGATTTTATAGTATTCTAGAAATTAATGGAATGAACACATTATCTAGTTCTATAATGCACACAATATAACATATGTCCATGGACACCAAATAATATCACTAGAAAAAAGTAGAATACACTCCAAATAATCAACAAATGGTTGGTATGGATGCATATTTATACCCAATTACAAGTTATCATTATGTCAAAGTTGGAAAAAAATTATTTATATTAAATAGAAAAATATTACAAATATTATCTTTATAAGGTTTAGGAGGGCTTAAGGGGATTACACATAAAATATAAAAAAAATTCGGTCATGGCCTCATGGAAATATTAACCACTACATATTTCAACAAGTTGATCCCTCTTAGATAGAATCCCATAGAGTATTGCCAATGATATTTAAAACCTTCTTATTTGTAAGGTAATATGGAAGTCCAAAAGGCTAGTCCATACTAGAAGCCTTTTAATAACTTCTTTCTTCATATAAAATTTTCACTATATGGTCTTAAATATAATACATCTCCTCCTCTAAACCATGCACTACCATCCATTATTTTATACCTAATTCCTAATCTAGAGAAGAAGATGAGGATATTTTTTTTAGAATAGAGGTTATGGAGTAATTTGAATTTAATCCCTACTTGTATTTGATTTAATTTTGAATTTTTGAAAAACCTAGCCAATATATGTGTAACTTACATATTAACCCTCTAATTTAAAAACTTGTTATGTCATGCTTGATCATCTCATCCTTCATAATCACCTTTAGAGCAAACTTTTCTACTTAGATAGGGTCTATGATAAATTTTTTCTTTCTCTTATTACCAACTAGTTTATCTATACTTTTAGCAATGACATCCTTATTTCTAGCTAGGACTTCTAAAAATGACTTTCATGCCATGCTACCTAGATTTTCTTCCTGAGAATACCTTATTTTTTAATTTCATTAAATATATGGAACATAAAAAGGTGAGGCTTTCTCTTTTCTCATAATTATTTCTTACTCACACTCTAGCACTCATTCATTACTATTAGAATTGATACCATTTTTTAGAAATGAATAAAAGTTATTCATCCACTCAAATATTATACAAATAGTGTAAAATGATGAAAGAAAGAAAATAAGAAACAAAAATTAGGGACACCATAAATAATCATTGTATTATGTGTAGATAATAATCACTCACTATGATGATAAATTGATGGAGTGGTTATTTATACTAATGCCAAAACCCCAAATTACATCAATAAGTTCAACCTAAGCTAACATAACAAAAAATATTTAGGTTATTTACAAGTTATAAGGTAGGTTTAACCACAACAAGTTTAATCATGGACCATAGGGTTTACATAATAGTATATTACAACAAATAAAATACATTGTAGAAAGAAATTCTCTTATGCCTATCTAAGATTACATTATACAATATTGAGCTTGGCCATAAATAAAATTACACTTTCAACAATACCTTATAATCTAAACTAAGAAGCCAATTAAAGAATACATTAGTGATAATAATATTTTTCCCCCATAATGGATGTTATAATGAGCCTTTTTATTTGAGGTAGATCCTTTAGAATCTCCCTTATTTTATGGAATATGTCCACCAATATTTAGGATTTGAGCTTCAATCCCTTGTAATTTCAATAAACAATTCTTATTTGGATGTCCTTCCCTTTTGCATTATCCTTAAATGGTCTTTGACTTCTTTGAATATTTAGCTTGGTACTTGGGCCCTTGGGCCATAGCCTCCTTAGAATTGATATCCTTTGCATGACCCTATATTTGTGAAGTGCCACCACATTTTCTCATTGCCACTTGAAAATAAACTAGGAGAGAAAACATTTGATCAAGAGTAAGAGTTTTATAAGATTCTAAAAACATAGGAATCATATGAACCATGAGGTTTAACACTTGAAAAGAAGAGATATTAGTAGCGATACTCTCCATACATTTTGCATCTTCTTTTTTTATGCCTTCCAAAGATGTAATATCTACTCGCAATGCCTTAAATATTGAAATATAGTCCTCGATTTTTTTAAAATCACCAAATTTGAGGAAATAAAACTCTAATTCCATGCAACTTACTTTAGTAATATTAACTTTTCCAAACAACTCATGCTATTTTGACCATACCTTAATCTATTCACTTTCCTCTTTGATGTGGAAAGGTAGCTATGGTTTAATCAATGAAGAAAATAGGCCAAGAGCTTCATATTCTCTTTTATTGTAAGCTTTTTCATCAAGGGTTGTTGCTTTATTTTTTTGGAAGATGAACCACGAGTTCTTAATGTATAATAGACCAATCAATCATTTAAGATGACCAAATATTATAGTTTTACCTATTAAGATGAGTAACAAGGGCTTGATAATCCATATTACACATTTTGATCCCTAATATTGTAGTAGGTCCTTGTACTAATTCCACTAGTGCATAGAGCTTGAAAAATCATGTAATCTAAAACATGGTTCGAAAATTCTTTTGCATTCAAAAGTTATGGCTTCTATAAGATTTTTCCTAATGAAAAGAAAAAAATTAAAATTGCAAACCATAGAGAAGCGACATCCAATTGACTATTACCACTTGGTAATGTATGATTCATTAGTGTCTTCCACTTATCTTTTGCCACTTTAGCTCCTCTAGACCTATGTGACTTCAATATTTGTTGGTTTTTTATTAGAAAAATAAGTATAAATATGAAAAATATTTGCTTATGTGGCATATGAAATTGCCTTGTTGACTGATATATCTTCACCTCTCTTTGCATTTGTTGGAAAAAATTAGAATCAAACATTGGTCTCCTATAGGCTAAGTTGCTTGTGTTGGAAAAGGTGCCAAATTCATATTTTAAAATGGGAAGACACTCTATAATTGAAAACTAGTTCCTTTGAAAAGAAATTCTAATCCTTGCTGACATGAATAAAAAAGAATTACATAGAATTAAACCTAGGTTGATGCTATTGCTTCAATTTTAACCATGTTTTATGATCTACTATTGTATTAGTAGCACTAGGTATTCCATAAAAAACATCCATTGCAATGTATATAATAGCCAAGAATAAATACTTACACATGCATGTATTAGAACCTAAATCTCTCATTGTTTGGGTGTTTTTCTAATCCTCTTTAACCAATCTAGCAAGTGAGGACTTCAGTCTTGGGATTCACAATATCAATTCATGTTCTTCCTTTTCTAGTGCCAAAATGAGTAAAACAACCATGAGGGTTTGAACCCTTGAGCTTCTATATATTGTTCTCTTACCTTATTTTGACTAGTCATTTTACCTTGAGGCTTAGCATGGATATATAAACATCCCTTCTCATTGAATAATGGCATGAACTTTGTTATAGTCTATGCAACAATGATCACTCTTTTATATAGAGGGAAAGAACAAAAGTTTAAATTTGTATTTTAGAATTTGATCAATTCCTTATTTCCATTTGTTGTAGCTCTGTTGTGAGGAAGGAGGGAACCCATCACAACAAATAAAATTTGACTTTTTATGTAGAAGATAAAATTATCTTGATGATAACAAAGTAAAAACTAGAGTTGGAATAATATCTCCAAATATGTCAAAGGAAATTGAGAAGAATTCTATCTTGGAACTAAAAAAAATTGGAGGCTTCAAGTAAGTTTATTGTGTGACCAACCAATGCTACTCCATACTTCAATACCAAGTTGGAATTCACAATATTTTCTAGAAATAAACAAATGCAATTCATTTACTCAAATCTTCTATAGAAAGCGTAAAACAATGAAATAAAGAAAATAAGACAAATATTGGAGGGAACTCGTGGACAACATAAAAATCATTGTATTATCTATATATAAGAATCACTACATTGTGATTATAAAATTATGGAGAGATGGGAGGTACTTATACCAATACCAAAACCCCAAATTGCAATAATAAGTTTAACCTAAGTTGACATAATAGAAGGAATTTAAGTTAATTATAAGGCAAGTTAACGATAGCAAATTTAACTATGGTCCTTACATAATAAGATATTACAATGAATTAAATACATTGTACAATGAAATACCCTTAGGTCTGTCCAATATTACATCATAGAATGTTAGTCTTGGCTATGAATTAGACTACACTTTCAACATTTATATAGAATTTACATATTAACTTTTTTATTTGAAAAATTGTTGTCATGCTTCATTGTCTCATCCTTTATAATCACTTTTAGTGTAAAATTTGCTACTTATATAGGGTCTATCATACATTGTATTTGTCTCTTTCTCTTATGTGCAACTAACATATCCACACTTCTAACAATGACATCCTTATTTCTAGAACTTTCAAAAATGACTTTCATGACATGTTACCTAGATTTTCTTCATGATAATCCTTTATTTTTTAATCTCGTTAAAAATATGGAATGCCAAATAAAAATATGGAACATCAAAAGGTGAGGCTTGCTCCTTTCTCACAATTATTCCTTGCTCACATTCTAGCACTCATTCACTCATATTCATTCCCACAACATTCAAAACATTTTAACAACATTCAATTCTTTTAAATTATATTTTACAACTTTTCATACTATATCCATTATACTATTATATTCTCTTAACTTCACATAATCTTTTTTTTATTAACTTTAAATGTTTGTGAATACTATAAGATTCAAAACCTCTCTTTAAAATTAAAATTATTTGTTTATTTATATCACTATTACAACTTTGTGTCGTTATTGCACCTTAAGTTAGCTATCTCTTAAATATAAAAACCCCATCTACAAAATATCTTAAAAAATAATTATCAGACAAGATTGCTTCAACCTACAATCAATAACTATTAATTGCTCTTTGTGTGTGACTACACATTAAAGGATACTAGGAAACTTTAAAAAAACATGTATCTTACAGTCTTTACCAAAAGGAATAGGTCGCTGGTGGCGGCATGGTTTGGCTTGATTCCAGATTTCATTGACTTTAGGAAGACTTAAGGTTACATAGGTTCGCTTGTAAAAACTTAATTCTCACCTACAAAGAGCTTGTAAAAATATCTTCCCGTGGCAAAGAAAACTCAAGCTGTCGCATAAAGATAATCATAATATAAGCTCACACGGCATACTCAGTATACATATTGATTGTGACGGCAAGTCAACAATGCGACATTAGACGCCATCCCCTACAATATCTCAGTGCCAAAAATGTCACGGTAAACGATACGTTATGACAAGACAAGCACAAGTGGAAGTGCCTTCTTTGATCAAGTAAACGAATTTATGACAAATATTGGTAACTTTACCATCATGTTGGCCATGTTAGCGTGGAACAACAATCACGAAAACTGTGGCACCGTTTAAAGAAATGATATTTTCGAGGCAAGATCCAAAGGCATTGTCATAGATACAGCAAGGAGAAAATAATAATAATAATATAAAAGAATGGAAATGCCATTACATAACTCTCAAAATTGAAATTAAAGAATAACAAATATATAATTGTCAGTTAGAGTTTACAAGTTGTTTAAGAGGCCCACTTTCTTCTCTCAACTCAGCTGACGAAGGCATTTTCTCTGGAACGAATGAAGATAAATCCTTCACATGTCTAGTAGACATAGGTGAAGTTATGGAGGACTCAGCACCTGGCATTGGTTTAAACGAGACGGCTGGTGCCTTATTAATTAGCTGCTTTCTTAGAACATCATGCAATCTGCCGAACAGTTTTTGTTTTACGGCTTCGAAGGCACGATCGAGTTTCTCCATTTGTTCTGTAGTATTAATATTGTACATGAATAAGCCATAGTAAAGATCGAAACTGTCGCTCACTGTGTTCTCTGTCTGCAACCACAAATAAAGAGAAAATCGGTATTTCGTTCACTATGAATTAAACCAAATGTAGTTATGCAATTTACATGATATAAGTTTCTTCTACTGCTCACCAAGCGGAGCAGAGTCTCATAGCCCTTAGTATTGATAGGGGTAGATTCCAAATCTAAGTGTGACAATATCCTGCAAAAAGAAGCGAGTAAAATGTCTGATGTCGAATTAAGTTGGGGATGAAAGGCGGCTGGTCATGTTGATCAAATACGAGATTAGATTACCTTCCCACAGTGTGAGTTATGAATTGGCTTCCTGCGGCGTGACGATCGTGTTCTGCGCACGACATCTCCACCATTCTACATCCCTGCTAACAACCACGATGGTCCAACGTAAGTATGTTTAATATCAGAGAAGATCCTAATGAGAAATAAAAGGTAAAATTGTAGTAGGAAGATGAAAAAATGTTCTGTCAAAAATATAAAATATTAAGGTGAATTACAAATGGCCATAAAACAAACTTAAACAATCAATTTTTCCTTTATAAATTCATGTACCATAGAGGCAAAATTATATATATATTTACCCATCATTCAGTTTAACTCGCAAAATAAAAGTTTTCTTTACCTCAGTTTTAAATATGCTCAAGAAGTCCTTGCATATGTGGGAGCAAGCATCTCCTTCGTTCACGTGACGAACTCTGTCGTAAACGAAAGGCAACCCAGCCCAGCTTTCTTTACCACTCTCTGGTCCAAACATCGGATGGGTACACAGGATTCCGCATTCCGGAGGCAAAACCTACATTCCATTTTCCATCAGCAACGCAATGTGCAAGTAAATGAGTCTTGACCTACCATACAAAACAAATAAGAGGTGATTCGGTTCTGAATTTCTGTACCTGTAAGAAGAGGTTTCGTGGAAACTCTTTCACGGAGAGAACGTCGACAAACAGAGTGTTTCTTTTCAGCCGCTGCAATGGCAATGCCCGCACAGTGGCTTCCGTAGATAGAATGGATGTGCACAACAAAATAACTTGTGGTTGCTCCTCGCAAAAATCGTCAATATCCCTGCAAGTAGACTCGGATTACCTTTGGCCCAGTTAAAGCAGAAAAAACAAAGTAGTATGGCAAAAGAGAGGGTGCATTACCTCAAAAATCGAATCCCCATTTTCTGGCAGAGCTGCGTGTAATCGGAGCGCGAGGTTGCAATTACGGAATGCCCTTGTTCTATCATGGTCTTGGCCAAAAATTGGGCGAAGTTCCCGAATCCTATCAAGCCGATCTTTAATTTTCTCTGGGATTGAAGAGCATAATCACAATTTGAAGCGTTCAAAGTGCGGCCCTTATCACCGGCCTCCATTGCCATTCTGACGCGTGGAACAGAGCTTAATTTCAAGGCTTGGGTGCGGGGATTACTTAACTTCACCGCAGAAAGGCGGGTGAGAGCAATACTAAGAATACTCTTCCGATAAGAAGAAGAAGAAGAAAAGGACGATGCATTTGCTGCTGAGAAGGATAAATCCATGAGGGTACTCATACTCATTTTCCTTGTGATTCAAGAAAGAGCAGGCTAGGTAGCTGGACTTCTTTTTTCTATATCTCTGCGGAATCCAAATCTAACTTCGCCTCCCCTCTCTCTGGCCAAAAGTTGGACTAGAGATGGTTCCTGGAGCCTGATAGTTTCAGTATTATTTGTTGAGATATTAAAAGGCAGGTGACCGGCTACGAGTACTAGACATGTGAAACGTGAAAGTTGTGAGCATGCTCTCCATTCACGGGAGTTACGTGGGAACAGCCAATCCTCAGTTGTTCTCAACATGCCCGATTAATCAGGAAACCTTGGTAGTAGTTTGACGATCATACGAATCCCAAGCCACGATGATTGTACAATTTCAAGTGCAATGGTGGTCCCCACCTCACGCCGGTTATCACGCTGGTTAACCTTAACGACCGTAAGGATCACGAGTGTGGTTCCCATCTCAGGTCTGTAAACTTTAACAAGACGGATAGGTTTGTTGGGTACAGTCCCTGCTGCCAAATTACTAAAAATAATGGCTTTGAAAATCCCACCCCTTATTGTATTTGAACTTGAGTGGCCGCATCGCCTTGAACAGACAAACAAATCATTGTCCGACAATATCATCGACGTCGTTGCGCGTAATTATAAAATAAATTTCGCCAATGGGCCTAAATCTTTTAGGCCAGCTTTACAGATCTCCTACCGAAATTCTTCTCCATAGAACATGATATCATGTTTTAATATATTAATTTAAAATAGATACCATTGGTATCGGTCAAATATGTTTATTAGTAATTCGTAGGTTTAAAATTGGAAAAAATGAAATAGGTATGAGATTAGCCATCCTCTTCGAGCATTGCTGGAATTTATATCAATCATGTGATTGGAAAAGCGAATGTGATATCGGTGACAGATTGTTGACGTTAAAATTTATTTTTAACAGTCTGTAATGTTCGTTTTTTAACAATTTTTATTTTTCTTTATACCAGTTATGAAAGGTGGTGATTCAAATCATTGTATTGGAGATAAAACGTTGTCAGGTAATTAAACAATATTAAAAGTTTTCAAAATACGATGTCATACAATTACTTTCTAATTGTATCTATGTTGATTACTGGTATTTCTATCATTTTAAGTTAAATTTTATCATTTTAAGTTAATTTTTTTTGGGGTTTATTTTTATTGATTTTTTATATTTATAAATGAATCTTAAAAATAGATTTAAGTATTTAGAACGTGTAAGGTTAAAATCATTTATATGTTAAGTGAAACTTTTCATTATTGATATTTTAGTCGAATTTGGTCACTCATATTTAAGAAATTAATGTAATAAGTTGAAGTGTATTACATAAAAGCTTACATAAATATATTGTGTTTGTGATTTTATATATATTGGTAAAAATAGATTTAGTTCTATGAAGATAGTTACAATAGAATAAAAGACTACAACATGTAAAAATATTTTTAATAATTTATAAAAACATATGTATTATTTTCTGAATTTTAGATATATTAGATTTATTTGTGCGTGTAATTATTTATATAATTATATGAGCAGGGTTTTTGGGAATGATTATATTATATATATCATTTTAGACATAAATAAATTTTTTTATTAAGCAAAAAATAAATTGATTTAAATAAGTTTTAGTTCATGATTAAATTGATTGAATAATTATTTTTAATTTTTTCTATGGGAGATCCAATAGGATCTATGGGAAAGAAAAGAAAACTAGAAAAATATTACATCTAGTAATATAATTTGGAAGTTATGTTCAAAGTTAAATGGTTGGTAAAATACTACTAAATCCAACCACCATATTCTTTATATAAATATATCTATTTTTGTAATGAAACTTGTTCAACATTGTATAAGATACACCTAAATGGTCTATACTATCCTCTTTTATGTAGAATCTCTCTTATAAGAATATTGTTTTAGACTGCTAACCAAAAGAATTTTGAGGACTTAGGGAGGACCTCCAATGACCAAACATTATTTTACGAAAAATCATTAGAAGTAGAAAATTTGTATTGCTCTATATCTTCATATTCTAAATTTATTGAATATCAACTATATTTTAATATATTCAAATATAACTCATACTCATGTGTGAAACTAGGCTAATAGATTTGTTGAAATATCTTTTGAAGCTCATTTGCTATTTGTTTTACTCTCCTTCAACCAGGTTACTAATAAAAATCCATAATATAGAGTTATTTCTCACATTAATATAATCTTTGACCTATATATATTTATAAGCAAGACACGCCCAAGCCAAAATTTTGATTTTTGAATTAGAAATAAGAGTATGTCTTTAATTAAGCATCAAAGCAAAAATACCTAGAATCCCCTTCACTAATTGACTGTCCAATATGTTAATCTTATCTAATATGAAATTCCATGTTGGTGACATCTATGTTGGGTTCATTTCCTAAATAATTTTAATGCATCAATAGAACCTATATATTTTTTAAGAATTTTTTTTATACCTCTTTCTTTGATCTTTAAATAATCTCTAGCCAAGTTTTGCCCCTAAAGCCAAACTCATAAGTTTACAATTTTGAAATATTAATCCTCCAATATTCTTTTCTTTGCAAGCCCTATCCCACTTGTAAAAAGAAAAAAAAAAATCATACGTATTTTTTAAAGAAAATATCTATGAATTTTAACAAATTCATATGTTATAGCTATTGATAATTTTGAAAGTGGTATCATATATACAAGGATGGATTCTAGTGTCGTATTTATTATTTGCAGCCTTCAAATCATGGTTAAAAACCCATATTTCCAAGCTACCAAAAATTATTTCATTCTATGTAAAATTGAGTCCCAAAGATCCTTTTTCTTTTTGGAATTTTCCAAGATACCAAAAACGATTTCATTCTATCTTAAGCTCCTTTTTATTATTGGAATTTATAATATTTTTTAGAAACACTTTGAATCATATATTCAACATAATCTTATATAATATAGTAAAAGATCAATATAGAAAGAGCATATAAATAAAATACGGATAGGAGAGAAATATGAACTAAATAAAGATAAACAAAATAGATATAAGGGTTGAGTTCTCATAGACATCACCATGATTGCATGTTATAAATTGATACAATGGATTAGGGGGTTATTTTTTGAAAATTTGAAAAAAATATTATATTTATAGAAGTTGTATTACAAAGTAAAATGATTTGTATAGGAAACAAGAGAGATATAAAATCCTCCTCCAATCCCTCCTGGCTCAAAAACTACCCATAAAGACATTATATAGGTGTGATTTTTGAAAATATTATCTGAGGCCACCATAATGTAGTTATCCATACACATCAACATTACCATAGTTGAATTCTAATTTTTCTCATTCATCTAAATTTCATAGACCATCCATTTACCTTCATGTTGTTTTTATGTCATTGTTGGCATCTTGAACATGTCTAACATATCTATTGTTACATGGGGTGGAGGCTTATTTTCTCATAATACATACATTCTCAATAAAATATCTATGGCTATGTGTGTTATGTTTTTAAAGACCACCCACCTTGGCCTCTCTGAGTCTATTGGTAGTAATGTCATATAGTAGAGCAAACATAACCTGAGGATGAAGACACAAGAGCCTATGGTAAACAACCAAGAACCTTGGTTACCCAGCTTGATACTAGGACAACTTGTCATTTATTTTCTTCTTGGCCATTGATCTATGGCCTAAATGTGATAGAATCATTAGAATAATTATTTTATCTTCCTATTCTACTATATCCTTGTACCACCTCTTGCATCCATTGAATTCTTTGGCACTAGCTTATCTAATTTTCCATCTAAGAGTCCACATATTTCTCTTACTCTAGTTTTTTTTTTTTCCATTTTTCTAAATAATTTACCATCATATTTCCCTCTCACTTTATATGTGTAGCAACAACATCTTGAAAAACCTTCCAAATCTTTGGAAATGCTTCCACCTTCCTTCTCTACCTAATTCTTAGCACATGAAAGGGTCTTATTGAATACAAGATTCCAATATATACTTGAGAGTCTATCTATATCCATATATTATTTAAATATAGATTTGCAACTATCATTGATGTTGACAAGATCACCTATCCTTCTACTTCATTATTTATTAGATCCCCCATACCTTCTGCTCTCTAGTACACATGTTCTCATTTACAATTTTATATGATAATGCTAAAACCAACTATTTCAAAGTTTTTAGTAGAATTCCCATCTATGTTAACCTTCACCACTTTCTAGAAGGTGCTCTCCACTCAATGTTATTCGTGGAGATCTCACCTACACATCCAACCCTTAGTTGTTTTTATTTTACAATTATTCCAAAGCTCCTTAGAATAGTCACTTCCTCCATTTCTATGTTTGTTTCCTCTTGTAATCTAATAGATAGTGTTTCCATTACCTTACTCATAATTATCTTCCATACTTTCTCCCTTGTTCTGTGCTTTGATATAAATATATGTGCATTTTATTCTAGCCATAATTACCACCATATGAAGCTAGGTCCCAAATTCCATGTCATTTTCATTATTTTAATATTAAATTTGCACTATTTCTATTTCTCATAAAAGCTTTCATGGCTCCCAAATATTTCCCAATGCTAACTCACCCGCCTCTACCAAATGATCCATATATCTTTGGCAAAAGAACACCAAAAAAGAGGTAATTCAAGGTCTCCTCTGCCTTTCATCACATAACACATTTGGAAGACCCATAGAAACCTTTTTTTTCTCAAATTATCAAATATCAGGTACTTTCTATGGTTAATCAACCATGAAAAAATGTTAATTTTTGGCCTTTCTTATTTTTTCCAAACAAATATCCATGGAAGTGGTGCTGGGAAAATCTCATATCCACAAGTTAATTTGTATCCCTCATTTACCTTAAAATCATAGGAGGTTATTTATACTAATACCTAATCCTCAATTTAATCTTAATCTCAATATCAAATAACCCGAATTGAAGGTTAAATTATAATATATTAAATATATTAATCCCTTTTCTTGAGGTTAACCATATAGGTCATTTAACCAATATCACTAAGGATAAATACATTTAAAATACCTATAAGCTTCTACAAATGATTCTCATATGCTAACATAGGAGATGATCATAAGATTATATAAATAATGCACATAGGATTACACGAAGAACACTTGTAGGCTTACATTGCACATGCTCATAGGATTACATCAATAATATCTATAGGCAATTAATCAATATCAACCTTGATCAATAAGGTTAGAATCCTAGTATACAAAAAAAAATTCCTTTATGAGGCAAATGAATATCCAAATATATTTATGGAAATCGATCTAGTGTTAATAAATATATTAAAATTTGTAGTATTAATCAATTTTCTAGTAACCTTATCATAACATAATAACACTTATTTAAATTCAACGTCCCTTTTGACTAACAGATGATCCAAAAAATAACATCATCAACAAATTGAAGATGAGATACATGCTGAAAAATGCAAACTGACTTATGACCAAGGTCAAAATTGCATGACATGCTTTTGTATAGGCCTATGTTAATCATTGTACAATATATTTAATTATTAGTTATGCAAGACATATGGGCCATGGTTATCCTTATTATGGTTGAACATAAATTCTAACTTGTAATTAACCCAAATCCCATTTATTATGTTGTCTTAGGTTAGCTTATGTTTTAGGTTTTTGGTATTCATATAAATACCCCCAACCAATCCATCCATTGTATGGGAGTGTTGTATTTTTTTAATCTATGAATAATACAATGATTATTTATAGGTTTTCAAGAGAACCTATCATTTACTTATATTTTTATTTCTCTTTCATCCTTTAATATTTTTTGTATAATATTTGAGTGAATAGATTGCTTCTATTTATTACTACAAATTGGTGTAAAATTCAACATGGTACTAAAACATGTATAGGGTGGCATTTATTTGTCATGCAAAATGCTCATCTACAATATCTCTTGCTTATTTTGAATTCTAGGGTGAATTGATTTTTAAATCTTGATAAGCATTTTTTGCATAAAAAAAAGAGGAATTTTAATTTCACCACTCATCAATATTTTTACACATATTTAAAATTCACATTGCATGTTATGACACCTAGGGATACGTATATAGGGACATGATATTATATTGTGTATTGGTATTATGGATAGTTGACATGGGTCATACATAATCAAAGGTTGATTATATTATAATAATGAGTGGGGTAAAGGGTGTAAGATTTGGATTCCCAAACTGCTTTAGAATATGGGTATATAAAGAATGGATATTATAATTGAAGTAGTAACTCATATCAAGTATTACATGTAATCATATTTGACCATGAAGTTACTTATGAGATTATACCCTCTCTAAGTGGTGCTCTTATCTTGGAAGAGATCGTGGAGTTATTCCTTCCTTAAGGAGTGTTATTGGTGTTACTCCATCTATGGGTATTATCTATCTCTATCTCATTGTGTGGATAATTATTTAGGGGTGAATGATTTGATATTTCTACATAATGATGAATGATGTATGATTTTGAGGATAAATTTTCATAACATTACATATCTCTTCTTTCTTGTAGAGAGCCCATGACACTTTGTCAATAGAAATAGGAAGTGGTTATTATATGTTTTAATTTATAAAATTAAAAAAATTATGTGCATTCCATTTTAAATTTTTGGCACATCCCCTTTGCACTAAGCATGATGTATCTCTTAAAGGAGAGGATGCATCTTCTACATGTTTGCAAGCGGTGCCAATGTGGTTATGTGTTTGTATTTAAAGTATTTAGATCACAATGGATATGTGTTCAATTTATAGGCCCACTTTTTATTTTCATAATTTGGATGAGAAATTAATAGGTTGTTTTGTTATTTTTTAACTACCTAGAAGGCATGGGTATGTGGATAGAAATGTATTGGTTTATACACATTTAGGCAGAGGTTCCAATTTTAAAAGTTATTCATTCCCATTTTGACAATCCACACTCTCTTCAATCAGATTAGGCAATGCTCTTCAAGGAGGCATGAATAGTTATTACATGGTTACATTTATTTTCATGTTGGTAAAGACACATGCACTAGGGAAAGCATGTCAAGAATTTGAGTACCACCTGTGGATGATTTTTATTTTAATTTATGGGTTGAAGGGTTCATCCATTCTTCTATGGATAAATTCCTTTCAAGCTTCAATGTAAGAATAGGTGGCTTGACTAGCATAAACATCTTATCCCCCATGTGAATTGAGTTTGATTCTCTTCATATCTCTTGAAAATATTTATTAGATGATATAGACCCTTGGATGATGTGGAAATTAGTGCAACATACTTGCATACCATAAAATAATTTTATTTTTATACCTACTACATCAACTAATCAAATAAAATCATATATTAAATCTTCATTCATTCAAAAGTGTAGTGGGAAACAAGTGGTCATTAGCGAATAAGTGGACAACAATTGATAAACTATGATAGGATATAGTAGTCTAAACTTTTATGAGGTTGATGTTTCAATTTTTCCTATTAGGGAAAATAATCAAAAGGACATATATTTTGTATACAAATCACTCATCATTTTGAGCTCTTCATATTGATGACATCAATTTAGGGGCCTAATATAGTATTGGGGAAAAATTATGTGTGACAGTCCTCCAAGTGTATTACTCAATTTCAAAAGGGGATATTTATAATATATTATGTAATCAAAATATTTAATCCCTATTCATGGGAGAGACAATTGAATTTCTCACATTAAAAGTAATTATTGGGCATTTTGAAGGTATGTATAAAAATAATTCAAAACATGCTCTTGTCAATCTTACATCTTCCTATAAATTGCTTGGACTATTAGTTCACTATATGCATGAAGATAAAACCATTCGCGATCTCTTCTCTCTTCAATAGTTTTCAAGTTAATATTTGAAAAATTGTAATGGATCATATCATAAATAGGTTCATGTAAGGCCTCTCTTGATGAGACTAATCAAATGGTCTAAGGGAAAGTTGAAGTTTCCAAATAATATGAAGTATGTTGTCAAAGGAAAAGTCATGTCTAAGGTTTACCTTATGCAATTATAGAATATTGGAGTACCTTATAAAAGGGTGTATTCTTGGTTTGTCTTCCTCATATGGAGTTAGATAGGATGTATTATTTATATATATGTGAGTGTATGTGATAATGGTTGTGGTGACTATGGTCCATACCAAGGATATTCTTGCATATGTTAGAGACATATTTACATAAGTAGACTTCTAAATGATGAGGGTGATTAAACTAAGTCTTCCTCAAGTTAAAATTTCTAATAGAGCATATATTATAGGGGAGCATGTTATTCTCACTAATGAATTATCTCCTTGGCCCCTTAGTTTTTTTTTTTAAGCAAAAAATCCCTTGCGGATCCATCTTTGTCTGAGAGACCATGAACAGGGGGTTCTACATCGTCAAAGTCACCCGGGAGTCACACCCGACCCTGCCCGCACCAACATTATCAACTGGATTTTGGATACCCAATTCAGCTCTTTGGTAGGGTGGATATTTGAACCTTGGACCTCCCTTGGAGGATTTCCCTCTCCTCTCCAAATCACCTACAACACCTGGGTAAACTAATTTATAGTGGAAAACACCCCTTTCGAGGTGCCACTTTCAACAGGTTGGGCATAGGAGGAATAGAGCCTTGTCGGCCTCTACTAGCACATAGGACATTCCTAACTATACCATATATCTGCAGGATGGATACAAGGGGAATGGAACCTGGGTCGACCTCTACCAGAACCTAGGGCATTTACCACTACATGACAACAAGCAGATAAAACTAATTTATAGTGGAAAATGCCCCTTTTGAGGTGCCACTTTCAAAATGTTGGGCATAGGAAGAATGAAGCCTTGTCGACCTCTACCATCACATAGGATATTCCTAACTATACCATATATCTGTAGCATGGGAACAATGGGAATGGAACCTGCGTCGACCTTTACCAGCACCTAGGGTATTTACCATTGAACCACAACAAGTAGATTTGGCCCCTTAGTTTAGATTATGAGGTGGTGTTAAAATTTATGATCTAACTTATGGTCAAGTTTGGCATTGTATGATATACTTTTGTATGGAACTAATGGGAAATAATTATACATTGTACTTAATTATTATTTATGTAAGACCTATGGGTCATGATTAACCTTGTTATTATTAAAAGTAACTTATAACTTGTGATTAACCTAAAGCCTACTTGTTAGATTGATTTAAGTTCACTTATGATTTGAGATTTTGGTATTAGGATAAATACCTCCTCTACTCCATTTATTATACTAGCATTTTGTGTTCCTTATCTTTAGATAGTATAATGATTGTTTTTTATAGTCAAGGGAACCCGTATTTTGTGTGCTTGGCAAATCAGTTATTTTACATATAGAAGCACCACAGAGGAATCACACCGGATCATCACTTATAGGGGTTCGGCAGTCGGTCATAACGAACGAGGCTTTTAAGATCGACCTCTCTAATATAATAAAGTTGTTATGATGTCATTTTTATGGTTGGAACATGCGAATCTCTATGAGGTTCGATCGAATCGGGATTCGGCGAGAGAAGAGATAAGAGCATTCGATGGAACCGAGGAACTACACCTCCGGATGCGTGGAACAGGGGGCTAGTAGATATGTTGGACGTGGAATGCGCCGCCATCGCCTTTATCTCAAGAGGTACTGGCTGCCTACCGCGCTGGGGAATCCATCCGATAGTTTGTGATACAGCGGGGATTTCATTCACTAATGTAGGCAATGACTCGATTGTCATCCACTAACCCTTATAGTGAAAGAGCCTTATAATACTAGACATATCATATGGTCTAGATGCTAGAGGAAAGGGAGAGGAATATACCTAAAGTAATTCATAAATTCTAGATTGACCCATTTTTATCTTAAAAGGGAGATTGACTAGCACAAACAAAGTAGGAAATAATTACTCTCTATTTTAAGAGGTGGTAATACCCTTTAAATATATTTAAAGAGCCCTAAAAAAATTGATTTTATGAGATATAACCCTTATCATTCTCCATAGATTACAACAATAGGATCTTGGTGAGGTGCAATTTAAAATGCATTCAACCTCCCCAATCGGTCCTTGGTATTTTTAAGTGAAAGCTTCCCCAATAATATTCAAGTGTACCCACTTAACTATGGATTAGATCTGATTGATCTACCCAACCCAATGTTAGTCATATCATGAAGTATCTAATTCGTATCGAATCATTCCTTTTTTCCTGTTAAAGAATATAATCTTTCATTCTCTAAATGATAACAACCAAGAGGTGAAAGAAGAAGAGGTTCCTGGAACTCCGATCCGAGAGATCTTTCCGTGGGCATTACTGAGATAAGGGCAATCCGATCACTCTTAAGAGGTAGGGCAGTTTGTTCTGTTCCATCAGAATGGGCTGGGTGGGCTTTAAAAATTCTATTTTTCTGTTCTTAAAATTGAGAGGGCTAGTGGGTCCCATATCTCTATCTAATGTATAACTATAGATTATATGTTATGATTCACTTAAAAATATTTTTTTTTGGTTGCATAGGTAGTGAGGCAGAGATACCAGTTGATAAGTTTACATGTTTATTTTTTGGGGGCATCACCAACAATCAATCGAAAGGGAGTAAAAATGAATTAGATTACATTTCCCACTTCAAAAATATTTGTGTGCATCACAAGATGCATGGATCATATCCCTTCCTCACCCATATACATGTAATTTATAGGTCTCAACCACTATAATTATCTTATTCCCATGGCTAAAAAGTACCAAGGATTCAATGGACACCCTTTTAAAAATAGAGAGGGCGAACACTGACACGTGCCAATACGCTACCAGGTACACTTCTTCAATCACTCGGCTTAAAATTCAAAGCTTCTCGAGTTGTTCAAGTTATTGAAAAGCTGCGGAGTATCCTTTTGCTTTTAAAATAGAGGGGAGAGCCCTTTTAAAGTAAAATAGAGGTTATCCCTTTTATACAAGTTTTAAGCTCTAAGAGGTGGCTATGAAACAAGAATGCAACCTCGGTTATGGATAAAGAGCCCACAATTTAAAAGGAAAAAATATCTAAAGATTAGTGATATTTTTAAATTATTTCAACATTGAACCATTCATAAGAATTGAGTTTTAAGAGCCCATTTTAAAAATTCTTTAGAATAGTGGGGGTACTCTTTTAAAATCTCAATTATAAATTGAGATCCCTCACCTCCATGGCCCCATCTATTTTAAAGGCAAGGTCCCTTTTGGGTGGGGTTCCCATTTTAAGCCCCTTTTTAAAATAGAGAGGGGCTTTTTTGGTTTATAAACAAAGGGGAAAGGGTTTTTAAGATAGAGAACTTCACCCCTCTATTTCAAAATGGGGGTACTAGTTTACCTTCTAAAATAGATAGGAGAGGATAGGTAAAGGTTTTAAGGGCATCGTGGAATAAAACAACCCTATCAATTGATTGTAGTCAATAGACTTATAGTTAGAGGGCTTGGATACTGTGTGGAAGTGTGCTTGCATGAGGGTCTCTTACTCCTCCATTCTATCAGGTAGACATTCTTCTTCTTGTTGCTCTCACCCTCTACCCATTTCCTTGGTTCTTATCATGTATAGTCTTCATTGGAAAGGGGTATGAGAGATAGTATCTAGTAGCATGTGCCCATATCATGTAATAGAGTATATATGATTCTTACACCTAAATTCCACTAGGCATATCACTAGTTGGAGGTTTGAATCCAAGAGTAGATTTTATTTCTAAGATGGTGGCCTAATGAACAAGAGGAATGGTGGAACAAAACTCTTTAAGATCCTATCTACTCAAAATGTTCATCTCCATCCAGTTTTTTCACTCTCTATTTTAAAATATCTTTATATTATAGAAGAGATATGTATGAACAAACTCTATAAATAATTGATTGGTTCCTCCTAGTGTTCCATCAATCGAGAAGATTCTTATCAGACCTAAGGGTAAGAGTCAGAGGTGGGTAAACCTAGCAATACTCACCATAATGCTTACTATTTTGGTATTGATATAATATTCTAGTATTATCAAGAGATAAAACACAAGCTATGATTGGTTCCTCATAATCTGCTTATCCTTCTAAAAAATTTAGGTGATAATCTAACCAGTGAGTATTAGTTCCTAGTAAGCTACATCATCTTGACCCACTATTAGACAGATAGATAGATACACCTAGGATGTCATTGACGATACTCCTACTATTTTAAATTCACTTTTTAATTAATAAGTGATCCCCCTTAAGCCCTCTAGAGAGGTGAGGAGAGATAATTTCAAAGGGCTAAAACCTCTTATTATTTTTTTGAAGGAATCCATTCTATTTGTTCATATTTCTTTAAAAATATGAGCAAGACTCTTTTATATCTTAAAACATAGGAAATAAATCCAAATAAAGAAAGGGTCATAGATGTGTTGGGGAGAATCAAAACCCTTATTATTTTGAATAGTGGTTGGAGCCCCCCTTTTTAGAATAGAGAGATTTAAAAACTTAAAAAAATAAATTCAAGAAACATGGGAGAGAACTCCATCCATAATTGATTTATTTAAGAGGGGAAAACTTCTCTTAAATAAATTTTAGAAGAAGGGTCCAAAAAGAAAGTTCCATATGGAAATTCAAAAGGGGTTCCCCTATCTATTCTAAAAGAGGTATGGTTTCTTAAATTTATCTCAAGGCTTAAAATAGAGAGGATGAAACACCCTTTTAGTTTATCCACCCAATATTTTAAAATAGAGATATTTTCATGTCCCTCCATATTTTAAAATGGTACATATAAGGCTAGTTCTATTCCCCTAGGTTGCTTCAAGCCCCTACTCTTCCTTGGTACATAGCCATGCACCGGTGTGTAAACCTAGTTCTATATTGAAAGGACAACAAAGTCCCTCTCTCTCTACCCTATTTTAAAAAGTATAGGGCCCTCATTATTAAAAAAGAGAGGGGCCTACCCCTCATGTTTAAAATGGCCTTTGAATTTTCCTTTGAAATGTGGGGTCGAGCTGGGTGGGCTCATTTTCCATAACTGAGGCCACCTCACCTTTTGAAGGAGAAGATGAAGCAACAACATGAGTAGGGTGGAGGGCCAAATAAAATAACACTATGTTCCTCTCTCTCCTTTAATTGTGTCAATTTACAAGATATATGATACGTGATGTTCATTCCTTGTTTCAACGACTTCTTCTGAATGAACCAATCCCCCCCTCTCTCTTTTCAAAAAACGAATAGAGAGCGCCGCAACTTATATGATGTGTCGATGTCGATTCATTGGACTAACTATGCGTGTGGCCCACGGAGAGAGAAGGGCTCGACCGAGAGCAGCCTCCATTCTTGCAGCACCCACCAAATCAGTAGGTCCAACTCTAGAATTCCATTAGATGCACCTAAATACAACATAGAGAAATTTTTGGTATGGTCTCAACCTTCAACATCAAATAAAAGAAAAACATATTATTAATTTAATCTCTTGACCACAACCTTCATATACTTACAGTGGAAAATTCCTATCCATACCGTCATGCCCTCTTTTTATTAAAACAAAACAATTTTTGTAACACCTTTTCTTTTGTTGTCCACCAACTCTACATTGTAACCATTCGCTCTTAGGAAAGTGCAACTTCATATTATCCAATGTACCAATAAACAATGTACTTCCCTTCAATGATGTGGTTAGTGTTTGATTGAATATTTCTATTGTGTGATCTCTGACCTATCACACTTATACACCATTGGTAAATAGAGTGGATGACACTAACATAGTCTTAGCATTGGCACTCCCAAGAGCAGAAACAATGATGACCTCTCGATTATCATACATGTTAATATATTAATGAAAGATGTCTTTTGGAAATACGAAGAGATCAGGCCCCTGCAGTATATCATTGAAGATATCATCGATTGTGTTAATGAAACCAAATTTATGAAATCCATTCCAAAACCAATAGAATATCGGATGTGCAGTGGTGAGTGTGAGGAGGATTCATTCTACCATTTGGAATTATAGCACTGTGCATGACACACCTAGCCCTTCCAATGCCTGCAACTCCACTACACTATGCACAATGGTTACCATGTTTTCCTTGTTCATGATGGAATATAGGTAGATGTATATATCTATTGTGGAAGTTGATTAATATCATATTCAAATTGTTCTTGAATTTGGTTTAGCACATTTGAATCTATAGCAAAAAAACAAATATCATGGCAATACTCTTCATCCCAAAGTGACCAACTCTCTCAACCCTATGCAAGTATGTATTCATGAATTCTAGCATGTCCTAACCAATAACAATTTTAACATGCTCAATATCAATCCCTCTACCCACCAAATCAGTTGCAACAAGAATCCTCTTATGGCCTTCCTTGAAACCTTTGTGTTGAGTCAATATTTCTTCTTGTGCCATCCTAGATTTGATACAGATTGATGGAAAGTTATATTCCACAAGTAGATTGCTAATATTTGTAGCTCTATTTACACTTTTCACAAATATCACCACTTGGTTGAAGTGTAGTGCATCAAGAAAATCAATTGGTTTATTGTTCTTCTCCAAATCACTCAATTTCATGTGATGTTATACTAATCCATGTAGATTCAATTTTGCTTCATTGTGAATGTATAAATTGTTGTAAATGGAAATAAATGCTAGGGTAACATTATATGAATTAATCGCCATGAGGAGTCAATAGTGCCACATAAATTTATTCTCCTTGATCCAAGCAACACATCTTGAATGAAAAGTACTGAAAGGTTCGGCTAGTAACTTTAGGGTCTAGCATATTGTCAATGAATTATGAATATAATACTTCGTATAACAATGAATTAATTATTTTTACTACTGTTAGAAAATCAATAACTAAGGTGACTAGCAACCCACGTCTCTACCCTTAATATCAGATTTGCAACAGAGTTAAGACTAGTCCATAGTTGCTATGTTCCACATATTTATATTTCTTTTCAAGTTTAGTATAGCCAACTTATAGCGATTCAACTATCTTGGAAGGCATATCTATAAATAGAATATAGAGGGTGTGTCTAATAAATCTTATACCATATTTATGAAAAACCATCTTACATGTTTCAAAATCCGTTAAAATATTTTGAGGGATGCCCCCTTTTATTATGTAAATCCTCTTTCTCATAGAGCACATAGAAGTGATGTGGATGTAGGACGAAAGATAACCAAGTAATTGATGCCATCTCCAAATATATTTAGAGGGATCTAATCATCTAGCCTATACACTACTCTATGCTATGAAGGGTACCACGTCAGTTCTCCAAACTTGTGATTCATGCCAAATTGGACTATCTTGCTATCAATGTCTAGACCCTGAATCACTTTTCACCATATTTATGATGGAATGCTTGAACAGTTGCAATTGCAATGTCACAAGTGAAATAAAGATGTGATAATCCTGAGAAAAAATCATCCATGATGCCTGCTTTATGTTGGACCCTGGATATAAGAAATGAACATTAAAAATCATATATATGAATTTAATAAATCAAACCAATATAAATATCATATATATGAATTTAATAAATCAAACCAATATTAAGAATGATTTTATATATAGAAACGTAAACTTTGGTTTGAATATAATAAAAGTATAGAAATTTATTATTAATATTTAAAGTGGAATATCATCATATATTAAAACAAAATCTGAATATTCAAGCATGATTTGTCAAAAATTTCAAAGTTTGAACATTGGCTTCTTCTTTAAATGTTAAGGAATTTAACCAATTGAGCTATTGTGAAAAGGATATTCCTACCACACTTTGAACTTAGGTACATTCTAACACTTGACCTTTAATAATGAATCACTTGATGCAAACAAAATTTCAATTAAACCACAAAAATTTCAAATGGGTCCCCAAATTTGGGGTATGTTGTGCAATAGCCACAACAAATGAAAAATCTGTTGGGAAATACTCTTGAGCATTTTGGATGAAAAACCTGATATGAAACCAAGAAAACCAAGATCAAAGAAATAAATATCATCTAGTAATATCTAGATAAAATGGGATAAATAACTTCAAATGAAAATAAATGAACCCTTTGCTTCTGCTCGGTGTGTGAACTGTGATTCATATTACATTCTTGAAAAAATTCATATTTCATAATTTGTTTTGAATTTAATCTATAGAATTTCACTCATAAATATGTGCCTCTACATTGCTCCATTGCTAGCCAGGTGTCTATAGCCCCAGTGGAGATGACCTTGATCCCTTCTAGACCTTGCTCTACTGCCAGTTGGGTGTCTATAGTCCCAGTAGATATTATTTGAATCACCTAGGATCTATATTGATTTGCATTTCTCTCTCCTTTTTTTATATAAGCATTTTATTACTTTGTAAATATCTTATGCACCCTTTGGTTTAGAGACTACTTAAGGCTAAATAAGGAGTGTATTAGATTTTCACCTTAATATGCAAACCCTAATGACTTTATCATTCAAGGTTTCAAATAATACCCTTTAATATATTTAGGTACATGTGGAGCTTTAGTGAAATATTTCATTGTTCCAAAATTCACTATATTATTCCAAAATATAAGAATGATTACTAAAAAATTTCATTTTGTTTTTCCCAATTTCACTTGATTCCAAACTATGCAATTCGTCCTACATGACAAAGTAACATCTATCAACAAAGAGATCATAAATTAGCAGCTATCAAAAAGAGCTACCTCAATCAGAGGAACAAAACCAAAATATGTTGTGAAAGAGAAAAAACAAATTTTGAAAACCAAAACACCTATCCTAACATGAATTTGCCTCAACTTAAAACCTAGAAAACAAAACAAAATAAAAATTTCAAAATCAAAGATGACACAAAAACAAAACAAACAAAATTGTGTCACCACACAAACAAGAAATCATGCACCAGACAATGCAAAAAAATGAACTATGTACAAAGCTATTTACAAGGCCAGACTTGGGATTTCTCATATATGAAATTTTCTAGGATCCCAAACACGATTACCATAATTTGAGATATACCCATAAGGTAGGCATGCTGATTTTGATGGGTATCATCCCATAGTAACATTAGATATGAACACTCAATGTCCTTTATTTTACCTCTCTCACCCCACCAGTTTGATTTAATTCCATTAGCACTCTCATACTTAGTTTTTGATTCATTGGACTTAAAGGTCCACGACTGATCTTCAATTAATTTCCTTTTACTATGTGAGATGTTTATTATTGAACTTTTATCTTCAATCATAGTTTCAACTAGCATGGTGTGAATTCCCATTTTTGATTCAGTGCTCAAAATACTATCTTCATTGTTATGATTAGACATGATCCTTTCCAATATTGACCCTATTTCTAAAAATTGATTGTCAAACCATCATTCATAGTTTCAGACCAATCATAATGATGCATCGTTTTACAAGTATCTAGGATATCTAACATATGAGGATCATTATAAATTTATATCCTAGATTCAATTGTCAATTGTTGATGAACTTGATTTAGTAACTCAAAAACATCTACTTCTATCCTGTTCAACATAGCAACCTTATTACTGGTGTGAGTAGGAGTCAACTCTAGTTATTTGTTAACCACAAATGGCATTTCATTATCAATAACATTCGAATCCAATAGATAATTATGCAAAATTTTACCTAGAATTTGAATGGTTGAACAAAAAGGCTAAGATTCTACCTTTTGTACATTTCCATTTATCAGGACTTGAGGAGCCTTTGTAATTCCTTCTTTCTCCTCATGACCTTCATCATCATCATCATATTGTAGCCCTTCATTTTCATCAATTACCTATTTTTCAAAAACACCAAAATTAGTTGTAAAATTGAAAATATGCCCATCATTTCAAACCATAAATCTTGTTGATCAAGGGATGTGTTAAATAACACATCTTCCTGATCAACTACCTGATTCATCTCGAATAGAGCAACATTTTCCTTTGGATCATCAATGATATCAAATCCAAACCATTCATGTTATGGAGTTTTCTCTATCTGAGGTAACATAGGCATTATAGGATTATTAGGTGGGATAAGGCTTTCAATTTCTTACACATAAAGTGGGGAAAAAGTGAGTGATTCCCCTTCTTTACCTTGAATAATATAATCATTAAATTTATGAAATATTTTGTGATATTCCATCCTTTCTTTCATGTCATCTTTAGATTCTTCTTTAGATTCAATATCATTTAGGATCTAACCTTATTCAAAATCATCTTCCTCCATTTCTAAAGGTTAATATGTTTCCTTGCTAGTTAGATCTAGGACTCCTCCATTGTCTAAAGAGTATCCCATTGAGTATCATTGTATTGAACATTGAAATTTGTATCATGAATATGATTTGAAGGATTATCGAGAAGCATACTTTGAGGCACTTGCTTTTGTGATTGAACAATATCTCCACCAAGCTATATAACTAACCTTTGTAGATTATCTATCAGAGGGTTGATATCAATAACCTGAGTTGTAGTAGTTTGGTTCATTGCATCACTAAGAGACATTGGGGTATTCTAAAATTGATTGGAACCTGTGAATGATGATATATTTTGAGTGGTATATTGATATGAAGAAATAATAAGGTGGGTAGGGGTGGACATGATATTAAATGATTGATGATTGTATGATGGTATTTGATTCACACCAAAACCTTGAGAAATCAACTATTGTTTGAATGTTATTAACTCATTATAAGCCTTGGGAAAGGATGTAATTTGAGGAATCCTTCTCAAATACATGAAAATTGATGGATCCAGAGTGTTGAAATACATTTGGATCAAATGATTTTCTAAAATTACTAAGAAAAGTTACATCTAGTTGAGCCCAAGATATAATAGAACCTAGAGGTAATTTGATATACCAATCATATGCAACCTCATCTAAAGTGTATGGAAACATTTCATAGGAAACATCTTCATGCATGATTTGTAAATGAATTATGGTGTTTTTGTATGCCTAAATATGTTCTTTAGTAGATCTTATCCCATCATGCCTATACTGGGGTAAATACCTCTTGAAATTTATAGGCATATCATGTGTAGGTCCAGGTATGTGCAAATGGCTATTGCCTACCATCCAAGGAGCAAAAACCACCGTTAGTGGACCTTAAAGAATATAACATTAGTACTAATTTTTCTAGTCAAAAAAATATATCTTGTAGAGATGAGTGAAATGACTAATAATTTTCAAAGGTTTAACATACAGATCATCATGTTTATCAAAAATGATATGCATCAATTAAACCATAACAATAAGGATAATTCTCAATTTGTAAAATATTAGCATCAATGCATCATCAATTATAGTGTTTCTAATCAATAAATGTGAACAAATTTCAACAAAAAAAGTTTGTTAGTCAAAGAAAATACCTTCAGTTAGGCCCTCCTTCTAGCACAAGTTTTGCTATGCGTTGAGGGCTTAGATAAAATCAACAATTTAGGGCTTTCAAGTAACAATGAACAACTTAGCATTTAAGTAGCAATAAAATAAACCAAGTAGGCCCTCCTTCTAGCACCAATTTTGTTGAGTGATAAAGTTTTCCAATTGCAAAATCACCATCCCAGTGAGGGTATTATCAGAAAACCCTCTCTTGTAAAGAAATTTAAAACTTCTCCAAGGTTCCTGTTTGCTTAATTACTTAAAAATGTGCTTTATTACTTGTGAAAATATGAAAATGTGTTAAATACCTCAGAGGTGCAAGTAACTGTTAACAAGGAGCCTATGGTTTGGTATTGATTTGAATTGCAATTTTTCTTGTTGTTCATGAAATGTGTCTTTATTGATCAACTATCTACTTTGAAATGACAATCTTTAAATGGTGATTTAATCCATTATATCTCAAATGGTTAACAAATTTTATCTTGTTTTGTTAACGAATTTTATCTTCTTTTGTTAACGAATGTTTATCTTATTTGTTAACCAATTTTATCTTCTTTTGTTAAGTAGATTTTATCTTCTTTTGTTGAAATTTTTTATCTTTCTTTGTTAAGCTTTTTTTGATCATAAAAGAAAATGACTAAAACCTAACTTTGTAATGTAGG
Source organism: Wollemia nobilis (assembly GCA_028583015.1). Lineage (NCBI taxonomy): Eukaryota > Viridiplantae > Streptophyta > Pinopsida > Araucariales > Araucariaceae > Wollemia > Wollemia nobilis. Next base: position 4,442,765 of record JAQPPZ010016847.1, on the reverse strand, counting down.
AGCTTTGGAATATCACCTTAATTATTCATTTTGATGCAAATTTGGAATTTATTAAAATTTCCATTTCTACATAAAATGAAATTAATTTGATTGTTTGAAAAATGTGCAAAGTTTGAAATTTAGATTTCCCTTTAAAAATGTGAATTTGTGTAAAACTTGAAATTGCAAATTTCCTTTAAAAATGTGAACTTATGTGAAATTTAGAATTTAGAATTTCCTTTAAAATGTGTAAAATGAGAATTGAAAATGTAACTTTGTAATTGCCATGTTTTTTTTTTTTGAATTTTAAATTTTTATTTATTTTTTTGTATTTTATAATTGATGAAGTTAAAAAAATGTAAAAGTGCTAGGGTTAGAGAAATAAGAATAAAATAAAACAAGTTGTTGTAACTCTAAATTTCATACCGACCCTGCAAACATCAATATCCTACATTCAACCAACATTAGTTTGACCCATCTTCACGTAGTTCAACATTAAAGAGATGCTATATTCTAATGGAAAAGGGTGTAAATATATTTAAAAAAATAAAGTTTAATTTTGCCAGGAACATATAATAAAATTCAGTAAATTTCTAATATATTTACAAAAGAAATTTTTTTAAATGAAATATATGTGCAAAATACCATGATTAAATGACTTCCAATGTTGAAATGGTGCAGTCTAGCAACTTGGGAGGAGAAATATCTTCAACAACAATTCAGTTTCCTACATGCACTTCCCTGCAAAAATTATTCGATCCCATTTCATGAGCTTCAATGGGTTTTTAAAATTTCCAAAAATAAAGAAAAAATCTTCATTTCATATTTTCTTCAATGGAAAAACCCTCCTATTTGCTCATTTCATAACGCTTGATCTTCCTCCTTTGATAACCATCATGCCCTCCTTTTATTAAAACAAAACATTTTTGGGAACATCTTTTCTTTTGTTATCTGCCAACTCTATATTGTAATCGTTCACTATTAGGCAAATGCACCTTCACATTATCCCATGTACTAAGAAATTATGTACTTCCCTCGAATGGGGTGGTCAGTGTTTGATCAAATATTTCCATTGAGTAAAATATGACCTACCACACTCATACACCACTAGAAAATAGAGTGGATGGAATTGTTACAGTCCTACCATCGACACTCCCAAGAGGAGAAACATTTATGGCCTCTCGATTTATCGTATGTGTTAATATAGTAATGGAGGAATTTGGGAAATACAAAGAGATCAGGCCCCTTCACTATCTCAATGAAGAACTCACCGATGGTGTCGACAAAGCCAAAATTTGGGGAATCCATCCCAAAACCAATAGAAGCACGAATGTGTAGGGGTGAGTGAGGATAATTCACTCTACCCTTGGAAATTGTAGCACTATACATGACACACCAAGCCCTTCCAGTGCCCTAAACTCCACTACACTATACACAATGGTTCCCATAATTTCCTTACTCATGATGGCACGTAGGTAGATGTATCTATCTGTTATGGAAGCTCCTTAATATCAACTTCAAATCGTTCTTGAACTTGGTTAAGCACATCTAAATCTATAGCAAAAAAAAAATTATGGCAAGACCCTTCATCCCAAAGCGACCAACTCTCCTAACCCTGTGCGATTATGTATCCGTAAAATCTGGCATCTCCTAGTTAATAACAATATTAAGACACTCAATATCAATTCCTCTACACACCAAATCAGTTGCAACAAGAATCCTCTTATGGAATTCCTCAAAACCTTTGTGTTGATTCAATATTTCTTATTGTGCCATCCCAGAATGGATACAAATTGATGGAAAGTTGTATTCCAAAAGTAGCTTGTTAAGCTTTATAGATCTATTTTCACTTTTCACAAATATCACCACTTGGTTGAAGTCTAGTGCATCGAGCAAATTGTTCATTTTCCTATTCTTCTCCAACTCACTCAATTTTGTCACATCCCACCTTGACCTAAACCCTTGGACACGGAAAAGAGAAATTAAAAAAAAATCAATGTAGACATAGAAAATACTTTGAAATTGTCTAAGCATTGGAAATAGTGGTAATTCATTTATTTTTAAAATAACACCACAAGAAAAGAAAAACATGTATTTTAAATAGAAAATGGGGGTTCTCATGTGAACTTAACTATTAGTATGATTGCAAACTAATATGTTAATAAAATACTTTGAGAAAGGTATTTGGGTCCTAAAATACCATTAAGGGCCATGAGAAAAAGGAATCTGTACCCCAATATTCTAGGCAAAATATAAAAATAGTATTAGTCATTCAAAGGTCCTCTAAAACACTATTGGCTACCTTTGATGTGCATCATGTCCTCCAAGATGCAAAAAAAATACTATGCCACCAAAATGCCTACATCATCATCCTCATGACCTCTCCAACAAGTCATCACCTAGGCTACCCTTCACCCTTTGGGAAGGCACCCCCTAAATTCTATAAATAGCCACCATGGGTTAACAATGGGGGAGGATGTTGAAGAAGGAATTTGAAGAAGTTATAGGAGAGCTTTGGCTTAGGGATTATGCTCTTCACCTTTTGGTGAATCAAAAACCAAACAACCTTAAGCCTTAGAGACATTTGGTCAAACTTGGTTGATAGGTAAGCTTGGGCTTAGGGATTATGCTCTTCACCCCTTGGGTGAATCAGAAACCAAACAACCCTAAGTTTAGAGACCTTTGGTCAAGTCATCCATAGAAGGGAAAGCAAGGAAGGAGGATTGGATAGAGATAATATTCAAGGAGCTGGAAATACCCAAGTCATATCATACCTCATAGCCATGCTATTTGTATTTGATTATTGACGTGATTGAATACACATCTAATTATTGATGCTAGTATGCTTTGTATGATTTAATTGAATATTTGGTCCATGATTGCATACATTTAATTAATTATGTTTGGGGCCCTTGTTAATTGGACAAGTGGGTATTCCTTTAATTAATTTTTTTGGACCATTGTTATTGATTGTGGTCGAATGGTTTATGGTCCATTTCTGCATTCATTTAATTAAATAATTTGGACCCCTGTTAACTAAACAATGGGTATCCTTTTAATTAATTTGTTTGGACCTTTGCTAATTGGATAATAGCTATTAAAGCCACATCTTCTAAAATGGTTTGTAAATCTGATCGAAGAAGCCTCTCAATCATACTAAACGGCTATTAAAGCCACGTCTTCTAAAATGGTTGCTAAACCTGGTCGAAGAAACCTCTCAACCATACTAAACCTAACCATACTCCTAGCAAGCTAAGGGTCTCTATGTAGTTGAAACAACACCACTAGTGGAACCACCACTTGGTGGTTACCAAGTAAATGGTATGTGAGCACTTTTAAAGAAGACCATCACTCACACCACCTTGGGTGTGGGATATTACCCTTTTGAGTCTTTTTCCTTAGAATATAAGAGTCTGACCCAGTGCAGAGAATTTGACGAAGGGATTTTTACTTGTTATGGAGGATTTCTACCCAAACCATGCTACTTCGAGTGCGAGCAACCCAAGACGCACTTGCCAGTAGAAAATAAACCCAAATATATGAATCTATAAATGCATACCCGTCTGTCAAGTGAATAAAATACCACTGTGTAGTCACTTTGGAATAAGCCTTAAGGTCTTCTTATGTCTCCTTTAGTGCATAGACCTTTGGTTACATTCATATGTTGATTAGGGACCCATGGAGTTTCATCTTCTATTTCACCCTATTGTGCCATAATACCAACCATAGCACACTACCAAATGGTGAGTTGTGATGAAGACAGGTCCAGTATTGAATACCACTATGAAGTGCATAGACCAAAGAGATGAGCTCCATAGACATAATGGTGCAGCGATCCCATAGGAGGGTTGTAGAAAAATTATAAGTGGTTGGAAAATTACATTCGTAGTAAAGTAAGCAATTGATCTATCGAGGGACGATAGGCATCTCCGAGAAGTGGTCTCTGGCTAAACCCATGGATGTGATAAATACCCTCTATTCTAAGAGTTTGTGTAGTTCAAGGATAGTATATTTCACACCTAAAACATGCAAGTCTCTGAGTAGAATATACTGCTCCTACCCTCATTTCCACCTGGTGAGTACAAAATCCACCAAATGACATAATGCTCTACTTTGGGTACCCTAAAACTAGCATAGGTACACTAGAAAAGGGACACACCGTATCAGATTTGATGGAGGTCGAATGACAACATCGTGACGAAGTTAGAATGGTAATAAATTCTACTCGTAGAACAAAACTAAGTTCCATGCATATATACATGATATAATTTACCCAAAAATCAGCATCAGGTTAAACGAATCCCATGTCAACCGTATGCTTTATGATCAGTTCTAGATTAGGTGAGGTAGCTTGTTGTATGTATGCAAACCACTTGGGTTGGTGGAGAAATACCAATTGGTAAAATTGGTATCCTCTCATAATAAAACTTGTCAAGCACCTTGTATAACAAAAGCAAAATATTAAATATGTTGTTGGCTATGGAACAAATTTTAGGATTAAAATTTGTACACCTTGAAACAAAAATTGTGCATCTTGTAAAACATTGACGGAGTAAATTTGTACAATTTGTGAATCTCATAGAGAAACATAGATATTATTGTGGAAATTTTATATGAGTAAACTTGTACAATTTGTGTGAATCTCATAGAGAAACAAAGATATTATTGTGGAAAGTTTATATGAGTAAACTTGTACAATTTGTGTGAATATCATAGAGAAACAAAGATATTATTGTGGAAATTTTATATGAGTAAACTTGTACAATTTGTGTGAATCTCATAGAGAAACAAAAATATTATTGTGGAAATTTTATATGAGTAAACTTGCACAATTTGTGTGAATCTCATAGAGAAACAAAAATATCATTGTGGAAAGTTTATATGAGTAAACTTGTACAATTTATGTGAATATCATAGAAAAACAAAGATATTATTATGGAAATTTTATATAAACCATGAATCCTTGTTTAAGGAGTTTAGGATAAACTTTCAAAGGATTTGTAATAATCCATTGATGGACTATGTGACATCTTAAACATGAATTGTAGTTCAACCTTGATGAAAGAAGGGTTATGTAAAAACGCATTGGTAAAGATGAGTACCTATAATACCTTCCTGAAACAAATTAAGGGCCAAGAGAATAATTCTATAGTGTAATCTTGTGTGATAGATTACAAATGGAGTTGTGGAATAAATTTGAGTAATCTAGGTGGAATATTGCAAGAGAGAATATAAGCCAAACTCATGGAACTATAGATAGGTCTTGAGACAACTTGGTAGCCAAATTTGTGGAAGGATTATAGATTACAAAAATGATGTGATACTTGTGAAAGTATGTTGTGTTTTAATGCTATTTCTGGTTGAAGAAATATGATGTGATACTTGTGAAAGTATGTTGTGTTTTAATGCTATTTCTGGTTGAAGAAATATGATGTGATACTTGTGAAAGTATGTTGTGTTTTAATGCTATTTTTGGTTGAAGAAATATGATGGGATACTTGTGAAAGTATGTTATGTTATAATGCTATTTCTGGTTGAAGAAATATGATGGGATACTTGTGAAAGTATGTTATGTTATAATGTTATTTCTAGTTGAAGAAATATGATGAGATACTTGTGAAAGTATGATGTGTTTTAATGTTATTTATGTTTGAAGAAATATGAAATACTTGTGAAAATATGATGTGTTTTAATGATATTTTTGTTTGAGAATATGAGAAACTTGCTCAAGCATGATTTGTTTGAAGGAATATAAAATACTTGTGAGAGTATGATATGCTTTATGCATAAAAAGGACTTCATTGATGAATGAATTTATAGCATTCTAGCAATAGTTGATTGTAATAAATACTTGATTCAAAGGCATATCCTTGTGGAGAAGGATATGGGATGAAAGTTTGATTTTCAGTATTAGGAAAGTATGGGATTTCCTTCCTTTGAATAATGGAATGTTTTAGACAAGTACATTATGGAGAATGTATTGTGTTTAGTTGCATTCATTAAGAAGTTATTACATGCTATTGTTTGTCTAGAATTGCATTTCATATACATGTAATGGGTTATCCTGATCCAAAAACACCTACTATCTAGTACCAATGGCTCAGATGGAGTCAAGCAAGGATCGACACTAGTTGAGCTCTATTGATCATATATACATGTTGTAAAACAATACCTCTTTAATAAAGGGCCTCTATTATTGTAAAAATGTATTTATTGAGATCAATTGTAATTTGAATATATCACTCCTTGAGAGGATGTGAATACAATGTAACACTTGACTTCAAGTGGTCATAAGTGAGAATGTAGAATTACATGATGAATTAACATTACCTTATGATAAGGATTAAATCTCAAAAAAGTGACTCAAAGATTGTATCTATTTGATATAGTGTAACCTTAAAACTAAAAGGAATATTGCTTCATGCATAACACTTAGAGATTAATTGGGAAGTATTTGTAAAGGGAAAAACCTTGAAATTTATCTATCTCATGGAGATTATAGTTTGGTTAAAACAAAAATAAATGGTAGACAATTGTGATACCATGGAATGGAAAGCATTAGTATAATATTGAATAGATTGGTATTTATCTTGACACAAATTGTTGTCATTGCATATATTGATCTTCATAAGGTCCCATAGGATAATATTTTCCCTGAAGACCTCCATGAAATAATCACATGTCTTTATTCACTTTTGTAACCCTATTACAATATGCTTCCTACCAATTTTGAATAAGCAATGAAGCGTTTAATAGTGCAAAATTTATTTTCTCATTGTTGGTGAATTTATTTATAATGAAGTATGAAGATAAATTATCTAATCAATTATTTAGGGAAGCAGCAACAATTTTTCCTTCAAAAATAGAAATATCAAAATTCACCTGCATCTTGAAATGTGTGGGACCACTAAAATATACTAAGGCAGTGATAGGTTGTGTAAGGAGGATGTTGTATTATTTATAGAAAGGATCCATTGAATAATTTTAGCAAATTCATTCACTATCAAATTCCTCTATTTCATGAGGGATTCATTCAACATCTCCTTGAAAGGTTAAATTGTCTCAATGTTATCCATCTCAGTGTCCACCTAAGATCATTTGGAAAGATAAAGGAGGCAATTAGAGGGATATCACATATAATACCTATACTTTTTATATTCCAATCTTGTTTTTATGGATATACACTTAAAATATTGATCCTTATGCTACACTAAAACTTAGAGTTTTGAGTTAATAAAGATCATAAATAATACAATTTAGAAATAATAGAGTAAAATAAACTAGAACACAAGAGTATATATGTAAGATAACATAATTATTTCATTGCTCAAAAAATAGATTAGAATGCAAGCAATTTATGAGAAGAGATGTGATATTATAACATTACATTCATCACTCATGCTTTTTATAGTTAGGAGTGCATGTCTCCTTATACAAGAATTGGTGTGTTAGAAATCCACCATAATTAATATGAATGATCACCTATATAGAAACATGGTGATTCATATTTTATGGGTTACAAAGTGCACATTAAATGAAAATTACATACATAAAACTTTTTCTTTTGGTTTTTATCTTCTACTAACATGTCAACATAACTAGAGATGCATTCTAGCTATGAAAATCTAAAAATAGAAAAATTCCTATTTTAGTAAGTATTTTATTTTACATTTCTTAGGGCCTCTAGACCATATTTTTCCATAAATGTGTTGGCTACTTGTCTATGAGAGAGTTTCTTGCTGAAATTGATGGTCTCTCTCTATTCTTTTCGATGCTTCTTGAATGGATCAAAATGGAGTCCTAGCATAAATTTATATCCCTAATAGTACAATTAGGATAAAAAAATATAGTTTTGAATATAAATTTATGTCACAAAAGGTGTTTTGACTATATCATGTGTTTATTTTATATATTTATTTAAGTATTGATTTATTTCTTTCTCTCTCTCTTATATATGTATGTATGTATGTATGTATTTGTGCATGTATGTATGTATGTATGTATGTATGTATACACACACAAACATATAGACCCCCTCTAGTTATGGTTAATATCTTACATTTATAGCCATCTAAGAAATATTTTATTATATATAAAAATAAATTCCGAAGATCCTTCTTATTTCCTTTATCGAGCACAAGAATACCTAGCTATGTTGATAGTATTTTCAACTTTAAACCCTAAAATATCCATAATAATTCATTTTGAATTTGTGATAATATTAATAAAAATGATCTTAGGATCCATCATATTTACCAACTACTCATATTATCTCTTATAGCATGATAGTATTGATTTAAATTACATGGAATCACTGACTAGCATATGACCCAAAAGAATAGCATAATCAACAAATGAAAGATGAGATTTGAAGGGGCCATGTTTTGGAATCAATACCTTTGATTTTTTTCCATTTGTTTCTTTTATAGCATTGTACCCAATACCTAAATAAGAATAATTAAAATATAAGGAGATAGTCGGTTAACTTGGAAAAATCCATGACATGATTCAAAGTATTCAAGAAGATCCATTGAACAAATAAAACATTTTGTAATGCAATGACATATAATCCATTTTTCGAAACTTGATCAAAACTAAAATTATTGAGAATGTCATGCAAAAAAATCTAGCAAACACTATCATATATGCTTTGTTCATATATAATTTTATAAGCATACTAGATTTTTTCTTAGACTAGACAGAATATATAGCATATTGTGTACTTATTATAATATAAAGGATTTTATTGCTTTTAAATAAACCACTTTGATTCTCCTAGATAAAATATTCTAAATGCTTTTCAATGAATTTACTTAATTTTTAAAATTATCTTATAAAATATGTTACAAAAACTTATGTGATAAAAAAATATCAAAATATTTTTATTTTACCTTTCTTGACTTATTGTATCCTCATTTATCATAGTCTCTTCAACAACAAGTAAAATCTAAGATAATTTTTCAACTTATAAGCCTTGTTTTGAAATATATTATAGGAATTTATGAAGACTAGGTGTCTTGTTAGGGTGGAAGAGAAAATTACCTCATATATATTCTTTATCAGGATATTTCTCATTAAATTTTATTTATCTATTTGTATGATTATTGATGAAATATATACAATATATCACCCTTAATATCCTATTTCTACCTAAATTTTGATAATATATCTTTGTGATAATTGGTTAGTTTATTGTTGAGTTCTTCTTTGATTTTCTTAGGGCATATATCTATAGGGGTGTGAAGAAGATTTTTGGGTCCAATATGGATTTTTATTTTGTAGCATGTTATGATAATCATAAAGTAACTATTTTTCTTGGATGTAACCATATTTTTCTATTCTAGTTATTTCCATTATCTTTTGTATATAATTGATATTCAATTTAATTTCACCCATTTATTACATGTATTGTTAGAATAATACTACTATGCTCAAAGGTTAAACAATATCTAGGATTATAAATCAACTCAACAACATGCATATATATCAAACTCCAATAATGAACAATAAACACATTGAAAGCTTTATTGAAATTAAAACAATGCATAAATACAATATTTCCTCAAGTTACATTTTACATTGGCTTTGTACATAAATGATACTTTTTATATTACATGATTCTTGACATTTTATCTCATAAAACTCACAATAGATATAACTCTTCATATTTCCCTCTTACATAATAAATCTTACATATTACATAAAGATAAAGTCTCTCATGATTTCTCATAACTCCTACTTCTAAACTTGACACAACACTCATATAATTCATACTTACTAACAAGACACTGGATACACTTATTTGCATGACACATAATCAATAGATTGAAACATAATATAGAAATAAATATTAAACAAACATCCTAATATAAATATTTAAAAAGGTACCTAATAATGTAATACCTCCAACACCCCATGTATTACATTATTTGGTATAAAGGCATTTTTGCTTCAAGAGATTTCTTCTTCTTCATGCATTCTAGTTTTGGTATTGTTTAGTTATTGTGTCTGCTACTGTATTTTTGAATAATTCATTAAAGAATATAAAATCATGTTCTTTTTCCATAAAAGTCTTGTATTCAATATAATACTTTTGAAATTTTTCTCTTGGCAAAAGTTGATTCAAATGCTTTTGTACAATTTCAATTACATCCAAGGCAAACATCCCACTTTTATAGGATATCATGGCTTCAATTTTATTTAGGATCTTAATAAGACATCTCTTATTGTCATTAATATTTTTAAATTTCATAATTCTTCTTTTATCCAAAAATTATGATACTAAAATAAGATTATTTATTTTTCCAAGAATATAAAGTACATTTTCAAATCCACATTATGAATATGATAGACTAAGAGTGATATTTCTTAATCCTTGTACATATTATTTTTTATCATTTGATATCTTGAATTATATATTTGATTTTACTTTAATTGAATCAAACCAATAAAGGTTACCTATCATATGGTGGCTCGATCCTTAATCAATGTACTAAGAATTATCTTCATATTGTTAGAACAAAAAATTATTCAATAATTATTCATGAATGAGTACATATAGAGAAGATATTAGGGTTTGTAGAAAGTAAACCCTAAACCTAACCCTAATAGGTAAAACCCTAACCCTAATCATAGGCAAGTGCACATTAAACACATTAATATTTTAACATCCCCCCTTAATGTGCACTTTACTAAGTAAAAAATAATCATTAATATTCTAATATCCCCCCTTAATGATGAAGGTCATCTAGAAGGTGTCATTATTTTCCAAAAATGTACCTTTGTACAATAATGTTGAGCCATCCAAAAAGTTGTGCTAAAATACCTAAGAATCTAATGTTGAAGCTTGATGAGAAAGTTGATGTAGTGCTTGAAGTGGTACTGCACAAAGTATTGAAAGTGTCCTTATGGTAACCATATCATCCTACTGAAATGCATGGATAACTAGTCGCTACATCTACCAGGTGCTATAGAGAAGATGATTGAATACTAGGTTAACTTACATTATAATGTTGTAAATCTTGTTGGTGAAGACATGAGCCAAGATAAAATACTAAAATACACTAAGATAAAATCCACTAAAGGTAAACACAACTCCCAAATTGGAGTACCCAATAGATTACCATGATTGGAAAACAATACCTCCTATTGTAGGAGCATCTAAAATCATGATGGAATCTCATGAGGGCCATGGTCATGATGAAAACTTACTTCCAAAATAGTCTTTGATGAAAAAATTGAATTGAAGGAGTGTTGTATTCAATTGATAGTGCACTCCCTACAAAAATAATTTTAAGCCCCAAAAAAGCATATGAAATAGCCTCAAAACTAAAAATGGATGCCTCCATATTTCTGACTCAAAACAATATTTTCAACAACTATAAACATGAATATATTCAGATTTGAATGGAGCCTTGAAAACTAAGAAAAATAATTAGGCTCATTAGAAACAAAATAAAATAGGCTCATAACTCTTACAATTTGAAAATGGAATATTCCTAGAATATTCTAAGGAATATTCTACCAAATATGGATTTTAAAAAAATTGAAAAGAAATTCAATGGTTCACGGTAGGTCCAAAAATCAATTGATCAATGTTGCAAATTCAAATTCAACAAGAGTAAATAGGGCTGAGGTATATAAATTCAACCTCAACTTAACCTATTGTAATGTTGTAGAAGATACCGCACATCTAACTAGCACTTTAAGTAGCACGCAAGCCTTGTCACACTGGCACTGGTGCCTTCAACTGGAACCATTGGTGGTCCGATGGAGGAGGCTCACTGAAGACCCACTGGTGGTCAATTAACATAGGGGGCTTCCCCTCTCTTAAGCCCTCCTTCAGTCCATCCCATGAGCAATGTGGGATAATGAAGCCTAAAGGAAAACAAAAAATAAGAATATGGTGCCAAATCCTGTGAGAAGAAAACAAAACCTTCTTTCAAGAAAATGCTACCACATGTCATAAGAAAATAGGAGGATGTGTAGGGTTTTCTTCACATATTTTATTGGCCACATTTTTAACCTTAGAAAGTCATTTTAATTTTTTCCATGTTTTTTTTGCATCTTCTACTGCCTGCACGTTGCTCTTGGTGGCTTAATGGTGTGATCAGGAGATTTCCTATGTGGTGGATAGAGGGATCAAAGAAAAAAACAATGGGGGTAAACATCTCTAGTATCTGATGGATGGTAGTAACTATGAGAGCAATTATTTCCTATAAATAGTGTGAAAAGAATTCTACAGTGGATGAGTATATAAATCTTACTCTTGTTTTTGTATGCATCAATGGTGCTTTCCACTTTGTGTTCATGGGGTTGCTTAAGTCTAAAATAACTTGCTATGCTTGTGTATCCATAAAATTTGATTCATCGTGATCATTAATTTCTTTTCTCACAAAGTGATAACATTTTTTTCATATTAAAAGTGTTCAACTCTAAAATCCATAGTCGAATCAATCATTGTCTAGAGTATGCAGAGTGGAAAAACAACACTGTTGGCCATTGATGACAAAGGGGGAGAGATATGAGTAAGGGGGAGAGCTTCAAAGTGAAGAGGAAAGCCTCAAGATAGGGGGAGCTATTTATGTTGCGTTTCTATGTTGTTGAGAAACATGGTCTGCCATCAATGACAAAGGGGGAGATTGTTGGCAATTTTGGGTTTGAGATCCTAGCTTCTTGTCTATGAGTTGTCATTGATGTCAAAAGGAAATGGCATTAATGTTAAGAGGATGTGTTGGCTTCAAAGGTGGAAGATTCCAAGAGAATATTTTTAAGAGAATCCGGAGAGATTCCATTGGCAAGGGTTTTTCATTAAAACCAAACCGGTTTTTATTAAAACCAAGTTGGATAGGGTTTTTATTAAAACCAAGTTAAATGGTTTTTATTAAAACCAATGGAGGTTCTCTTTATTATTTATTTAATTATTATTTAAAACCCTTCAAGGTTTTAATTAATTAATTATTTAATTAATTAAGGGAGAAATTATTTTTAATTTATTAAAAATACTTAAAGGTTTTTAAACCTTTTTTTATTCTTAATTTATTAAAATTATTTAAGGGTTTTTAAACCCTTTTTGAAAAGACTTTTGATTAATTTCGAAATGGTCTTTATTTTCGCCGACGTCAAGGTGTCTTCGAAGAGACTATTTATTCTCCAACTCCTAAGGTTGGAAGGCTAATTAATTCAAAATTCCCCGAATGCAATTTGCGGTGTTTGTGCTCTGTATTCGCTGCGATCGAAGGAAGACTTAGAAGCACGTGCGGTTGAAAAGTCTTCAGGAGTTTTTTTTTGAGGGTGAAGTGGAGGGAAGTTCACTTGTGAACTTCGTAGCCCGCGTGGGCTAGTGGCAGCGAAGGCTGCTGTTGGGCGCTGCATTGGCGGAGGTCACCGTTTCGAGTCTCGCGGGGGTGCTTTGCTAGAGTAACACACGTTTTTATTAAAACATCTTTATGCCACGAAATTCGAAGTTTCTTGGACAACGATTTATAAGTTTGAGAGTTGTGTGTGGTGACAGCTTGAAGGTTCAATTATCTTCTACTCCAATAAGTTTTTGGACAGGTTCCAGTGGGGACTTGTGAGCAATTTTTGGACAGGTTTCGGTGGGGACTTGTGAGCAGATTTGGACAGGTCCTAGCAGAGGACTTGTGAGCTGAGTTTGATAGTTCTATCGGAGAACTTGAGGACAGAGGTGCATTGGTTCTATGAGAAGAACCTGAGGACAGATTTGGCAAGTCTTTGAGAAGGCTTGTATGCAGAGGATTGATTTGTTCAAGAGTTGGACAGATCTGACAGACGAGAGGAAGACTTGTACTAGACCGATTGACTATGTTTGGTACAGGTTGTTGAGCTGTTGTGGACGTGATCATAGAAGGCAGAGGTCTCTTAGGCTAAGCATTGAGGACAGGAGGTCTTCGGTGGAAAGGAGTTCCACGTGTTGGCAAGAGGTAGAGGCAGTTGATCTTCTAAGGGATCATTTCCAGAGTAGAGGGGAAGGTATCTCCTTTGGGCCGAGGCTCATAAACATTGTAATTGGGAAGGATTCCCAAAGAACTTTGAGATAACTTTTAGAGAAAAGTTTTTGTGGACGTAGCCCAACCATTTTGGGTGAACCACGTTAAAAATGGGTCTTCAATGTGTGATGCTTTCTGTCTTGATTAATGTTGTGTTGATGCCACTGCTATCTAAAGTTAAAATTATTAATTGGTTAAGTCTTATACTTTTCACCCCCCCTCTCAGTATAAGTCCATGTTCTTCAATTGGTATCAGAGCCGGTCTCTCCAGAAAGAGCCTAACAGCTTGGAGAAGGATCTATCAGAGGAACATACAGATTGAGAAAGAGATGAAGAGGTTGAGTTCGATCTCAAAGGTGAATTCTTCTTGGCTTTAAGAAAGCTTGAGAAATTCAGGGAAGAGAATTCTGTTCTCAAGCATCAATGTCAGGAAGAAGAGATAGCAAGATCAGAATTGTCTCAAAGTGTTATAGACTTCAAAATTCTAGCTGAAGAAGGGAAGAAGGTTGAACGAGGTTCTGACGAGAGGCTCTCAAAGGAAAGGAAGCTGATTGCGAGAAACTAGAAGAAGAGGTTATGTCTCTTAGAGTGAAGTTGGAACAGTTGGCTCTCAGATAGAATACTCCGTGTGAAAAGCAAAAGAAGGATTGTATCACCATTCATGAAATAGGGTCTTCGAGCAAGATCAATCTTCATCCTGAAGAGCGGTGGATTCCGGTTGGTCACAAGAAGAACAATCATCCAAGGCATCAAAACAGGTTACATAATACTTTCCATGGCTATTGTTTTTCCTGCAAGAAATTTGGTCACAAAGCTATGCATTGCAATAAGTCTTTGAATAGCCATAGTAAGGAAAATGTTAACTCTTTTGCACCTCTTATGAATAAAAATGTCATGTGTTACAAGTGCAAGAATTTTGGGCATATAGCAAGGATGTGCGGTTTGGATAGATCTAGCCTTGAGTTCACTAAAAAGAGAAATGAGATCAAATCTAAGTCAATGATAGTTCAAACTGCTTTTCATGCTCAAGACAAAGTAGAAAAATGGTATCTTGATAGTGGTTGTTCAAAACATATGACTGGTGAAAAGGAAAAGTTTTTGGTCTTAAAAGAAACAAACAGAGGAACAGTCGGTTTTGGAGATAACAGGTCAGCTAAAATTTGTGGTAAAGGGACTCTTAGTTTGGATGGGAAATCCAAAACAGAAAATGTGCTTTATGTAGAAGGCCTAAGACATAATCTTCTAAGTGTGAGTCAACTTTGTGATCAAGGGCACATAGTATCTTTCTTTTCAGATAGATGTGAGATAAGTAAAGAAAAA
Source organism: Wollemia nobilis (assembly GCA_028583015.1). Classification (NCBI taxonomy): domain Eukaryota; kingdom Viridiplantae; phylum Streptophyta; class Pinopsida; order Araucariales; family Araucariaceae; genus Wollemia; species Wollemia nobilis. The sequence goes on along the minus strand of JAQPPZ010016847.1, from coordinate 4,427,457 downwards.
AATGGAAAACTCATTGCTAGTGCTACAAGGACTCCAAACAATCTTTACATGCTAAGTGAGATAAAAAAGGAAAAGTGTTTTCTAACTCAAGAAGATGAGAGTTGGTTATGGCATAAAATATTGGGGCATTTGAGCTTTGATAATCTTGTCAATATTAGTAACAAGGAAGGAGTTAGAGACTTGCCCAAAATAAAAAGGCCCCATAACATCATTTGCGGTCCTTGTCAACATGGAAAATAGACCAGAACCAGTTTCAAATCAAAAGGGTATACTTCTTCAAAACCATTGGATCTTATTCATACTGATTTATGTGGCCCTACCAGAACTCAGAGCATTCAGGGAGAAAGCTACTTCATGTTGTTTATAGATGATTATTCTAGAATGACTTGGGTTACTTTTCTCAAAGAAAAATCTGAAGCTTTTGAAAAATTTAAAGCTTTCAAAGAAATGATTGAAAATGAGACTGACAAGAGAATCAAATGCTTAAGATCAGATAGAGGAGGAGAGTTCACTTCAAATGAATTTGTGGAATACTGTGAGCAACAAGGAATCAAAAGAGAATATTCAGCAGCAAGAACTCCTCAACAAAATGGAGTAGTTGAAAGGAAAAATAGAACTATTGAAAATATGGCTAGAGCTATGTTAAATGAGTCAAAACTTTCAGATGGTTTTTGGAAAGAGGCAATCAGTACGACAGTCTACATTATCACCAGGGCCCAACTTAGAGTCAATCATCATAAAACTCCTTATGAGTTGTGGAAAGGAAGACCAACTACAGTAAAATACTTCAAAGTGTTTGGGAGTAAGTGCTTCATCGGAAGGGAAGATCAGAATTTGGGTAAGTTTGATCCTAGGTGTGATGAGGGAATCTTTCTTGGATATTCCAGCAGAAGCAAGGCCTACAGATGCTTCAACAAAAGAACTCATACGAGTTGTAGAGAGCATAAATGTAACGAGTTGATGAAAAGACAGGGATAAGAGAACCAGTCAAGGAACTCGGTGATGAAATTTGTCAAGAAGAATTCAGAGAGGTTTCGAGATGAAGAAGAGGAAAGACAACAAGCTGCTTCCCAAAACTCCTTCACGATATGTTCAGAAACATCATCCCAAATATTTGATCATTGGTGATCCAAATAGCAGGACAAACAAGAAGAAGAGTCATTCCTTCACATGATTCTACAAATGTTTCATTATTATCTCAGATTGAGCCAAAATATTTGAGTGAAGCATGTGCAGATAAGTTTTGGGTAAAAGCAATGGATGAAGAGCTAAATCAAATAGAGAAAAGTGAAACTTGGGAATTGGTTCCAAGACCTAAGGACAAGAATGTCATTGGCACAAAATGGATATTCAGAAATAAACTCAATGAGGATGGAAATATTGTCAGAAACAAAGCTAGGTTAGTCTGCAAAGGTTATGCTCAAGTAGAAGGTGTTGATTTCGAAGAGACGTTTGCTCTTGTTGCTCGTCTTGAAGCTATCAGAATATTTTTGGCCCTTTCAAGCTTCAAATCATTCAAGGTATATCAAATGGATGTAAAGTCAGCTTTTCTAAATGGGGTGTTGGTAGAAGAAGTCTACATAGAACAGCCAGAAGGAGTGTCTCTCTCGAAACAGTCAGACTATGTGTGTAAACTAAAAAAGGCCTTGTATGGGTTAAAGCAAGCACCTAGGGCTTGGTACTCAAGACTTGACGGGTATCTTCATGAGCAAGGCTTCGGGAAAGGCGTGGCAGATAGCAATTTGTATATTAAGAATGAAAATGATGATATGTTGATTATGGTTGTCTATGTTGATGATATTATTTTTGGGGGAAATAATACTCAGATGTGCAAAGTTTTTGCTAACACCATGCAGAAGGAATTTGAGATGTCTATGATTGGAGAGTTGTCATTCTTTTTAGGTCTTCAGATTGCTCAATCAAAGGATGGTATATTTCTCTCTCAAGGAAAGTATATCAAAGAAATGTTGAAGAAATTTGGGATGATGGACAGCAAACCAGTGTGTACTCCAATGATTACAGGGTGCAAGATGAGTAAAGATGATGAATCTCCAGTGGCAGATCAGAGGTTGTACAGATCTATGATTGGCAGTTTATTATATATTACAGCTACCAGACCAGATATCATGCAGGCAGTTGGGTTAGTAGCAATATTTCAGGCAACTCCAAAATATTTTCATGTTATAGCGAGTTAAGAGGATATTTAGATATCTGAAGGGCACTATGGACTTTGGGCTTTGGTATCCCAAAGGTGATGATTTCACCCTCACAGCTTATACAGATGCAGATTGGGCAAGCGGTATTGATGACAGGAAAAGCACTAGTGGTGGAGCATTCTTTCTGGGAAAGAGTTTGGTTTCTTGGCTAAGTAAGAAACAACCTTCAGTTTCCTTATCTACAATAGAGGCTGAATACATAACAGTCGGTGGCTGGGTGTACACAGGTTTTATGGATGAAAACCACCTTGGAGGATTTCAAAGTCAAGCATGAACAACCCATCTCCATACTTTGTGATAATACAAGTGCCATAAGTATTTCCAAAAATCCGGTAATGCACTCAAGGACAAAGCATATTTCCATCAAGTATCACTTTCTAAGGGAGAAAGTGCAAGACAAGCAAGTCAAGGTAGAGTATGTGTCTACTAAAGAGCAGATTGCAGATATCTTCACCAAACCTCTTCCAAGAGATACGTTTGAGTATCTAAGGGAGAAATTGGGAGTTGTACTCCCACCCCAAAATTAATCACCTCATCCGGAGGTGGGGGAGGGACTAAGCTAAGAGGCTCATTCTTAGTCCCGAGCCCCAAAGGTGACCCTTTGCCATTGATGACAAAGGGGGAGAGATATGAGTAAGGGGGAGAGCTTCAAAGTGAAGAGGAAAGCCTCAAGACAGGGGGAGCTATTTATGTTGAGTTTCTGTGTTGTTGAGAAGCATGGTTTGCCATCAATGACAAAGGGGGAGATTGTTGGCAATTTTGGGTTTGAGATCCTAGCTTCTTGTCTATGAGTTGTCATTGATGTCAAAAGGAAATGGCATTAATGTTAAGAGGATGTGTTGGCTTCAAAGGTGGAAGATTCCAAGAGAATATTTTTAAGAGAATCGAGAGAGATTCCATTGGCAAGGGTTTTTCATTAAAACCAAACCGGTTTTTATTAAAACCAAGTTGGATAGGGTTTTTATTAAAACCAAGTTAAATGGTTTTTATTAAAACCAATGGAGGTTCTCTTTATTATTTATTTAATTATTATTTAAAACCCTTCAAGGTTTTAATTAATTAATTATTTAATTAATTAAGGGAGAAATTATTTTTAATTTATTAAAAATACTTAAAGGTTTTTAAACCTTTTTTTATTCTTAATTTATTAAAATTATTTAAGGGTTTTTAAACCCTTTTTGAAAAGACTTTTGATTAATTTCGAAATGGTCTTTATTTTCGCCGACGTCAAGGTGTCTTCGAAGAGACTATTTATTCTCCAACTCCTAAGGTTGGAAGGCTAATTAATTCAAAATTCCCCGAATGCAATTTGCGGTGTTTGTGCTCTGTATTCGTTGCGATCGAAGGAAGACTTAGAAGCACGTGCGGTTGAAAAGTCTTCGGGAGTTTTTTTCGAGGGTGAAGTGGAGGGAAGTTCACTTGTGAACTTCGTAGCCCGTGTGGGCTAGTGGCAGCGAAGGCTGTTGTTGGGCACTGCATTGGCGGAGGTCACCGTTTCGAGTCTCGCGGGGGTGCTTTGCTAGAGTAACACACGTTTTTATTAAAACGTCTTTATGCCACGAAATTCGGAGTTTCTTGGACAGCGATTTATAAGTTTGAGAGTTGTGTGTGGTGACAGCTTGAAGGTTCAATTATCTTCTACTCCAATAAGTTTTTGGACAGGTTCCAGTGGGGACTTGTGAGCAGTTTTTGGACAGGTTCCGGTGGGGACTTGTGAGCAGATTTGGACAGGTCCTAGCATAGGAATTGTGAGCTGAGTTTGATAGTTCTATCGGGAGAACTTGAGGACAGAGGTGCATTGGTTCTATGAGAAGAACCCGAGGACAGATTTGGCAAGTCTTTGAGAAGGCTTGTATGCAGAGGATTGATTTGTTCAAGAGTTGGACAGATCTGACAGACGAGAGGAAGACTTGTACTAGACCGAGTCGACTGTGTTTGGTACAGGTTGCTGAGCTACTGTGGACGTGATCATAGAAGGCGAGAGGTCTCTTAGGCTAAGCATTGAGGACAGGAGGTCTTCGGTGGAAAGGAGTTCCACGTGCTTGGCAAGAGGTAGAGGCGGTTGATCTTCCGAGGGATCATTTCCGGAGCGAGAGGGGAAGGTATCTCCTTTGGGCCGAGGCTCATAAACATTGTAATTGGGAAGGATTCCCAAAGAACTTTGAGATAACTTTTAGAGAAAAGTTTTTGTGGACGTAGCCCAACCATTTTGGGTGAACCACGTTAAAAATGGGTCTTCAATGTGTGATGCTTTCTGTCTTGATTAATGTTGTGTTGATGCCACTGCTATCTAAAGTTAAAATTATTAATTGGTTAAGTCTTATACTGTTCACCCCCCCCTCTCAGTATAAGTCCATGTTCTTCAAACTCACCACCTCAGATCAATGACTTCATCGGTAAAAAGAACAAATATACTCATTCATGTTCATATCCATCCTAATACTTGATTCGTACCCCTCCAAAATCATTGGTTCAAAAGTCCCCTTTTCCAGCAAAATGCAATGGAAAAGTGAAAGCAAAACTTTACACCATAATTTGCTTTTGAAATAAACTAACTGACAAACAAACTTACTTTTCAAATCACTTGAAAAGGATAAGAAATTGTTGCAATGTCTAAAATTTTAATTTTATCTCGTCGATCTCCAATGCTCCAACCACCACCACTGATTCACAGGTTAAAATAAATAGTATAGTAGATATTAGTCAAATTCATTACTATAATTGCTTCAGTGGGACTAGGATTTTGAACTTGATGTTCCTGCAACAAGTCCCTAGAAGGCCTTTTTATTTCTAAAAGCTCATGTTCATTTTTACACCAAATAAAATGCAAAAGGGTGAGGGGGGAGTTTCCTTGAGGGAAATCTCCCCTCACAGGTGAATCATATGCAAATAAAAAGAATAAAAATAAATCTAACAACTATATTTAAAAAAAAACAACTTTTATTATGCCACTTTGCATGTTGTTTTTTAAATTAACTAAATTTCTTAATTGGCATGTATAAAGCACCCAATTTAAGATAGTTTTGCATGCACTTTATTTTAGTTATAACTCACATATTAATTTAATAATTATGGATGACTTTTGACATCACCCTCAAAAATCTTCCCTTTGATGTCAAAGGAAGAAATATCCAATATTTATTTGGGTCTCCCATGATTCACCTTCAAAAACCCCTTTGCGATTATATCAAAAACTTTATCCTCAATCTTAACATACTTAATGATTAAAAAAATTTCATGTATTAAGTATCTGACAAAATGGTGATTCAACTCTGTTTTTGGTCCTTGCATGGAAAACTAGATTTTTGGACAATAGTATTTCCCCATTGTTATCACAAAATATTTTGGTAGGCTAATGTTTAATCTCACCAAAAACCTTCAATATTCTCCTCAACCAAATCCCTTGAGTACAAGCTGAAGTAAGGGCTGCATATTTAGCTTCAGTGGAAGAGAAAGCCATTGTACTTTGCTCCTTGGATGATCAAGAAATCAACCCACTTCCCAAGGTGAAACAATACCTTGTAGTAGAATTTTGGTCATCAATAGAATCTTCCCAATCTGAATCAATATACCCAACTAGAATTTAAGATCTTGTTGATCTATAGTGTATGCCATGATCAAAGGTTCCCTTCACATATCTAAAGATTCAATTCACCGCTTGTATATGCCTTTGAGTTGGCAAGATCATAAATAAGGGAACTAATAAAATTGCATAGGTAATTTCAAATCTTGTGGATGTAAGGTACATAAATCAGCCTACCATACTTCTGAAATTATTTTGGTTAATAAGAGTACTCCCATCCTCTTTCATAAGCTTCCCCCCACTAGCAATAGGAGTATCAACTACCTTGTAGTCTAGATTTCAAAATTTCTTCAACATGTCTTGGGCATACTTGGCTTGGAATATGAACATCTCATCTTCTCTTTACTATACTTCCATGCCAAGAAAGTATTTCATTTTTCTAAGATCAAACATCTCAAAATCACTTTTCATGCTCTCCTTAAAGACTTGCAATAGTTTTGGAATTTCTTGTAAAACTGAGATCATCAACATAAAGACAAACATAAATCATGTTAGTTTCAACAATTTTCATGTAAAGAACTAGCTCAAATTTGCTCCTTTAAAAACCATTTTAGAGAACCATCCATCTATCTTTGAGTACTAATCTCTTGGAGCTTGTTTTACCCCATAAAGTGCATTTTTCAACTTGTATACCCAATGCTATTTATTTTTTATTTCATAACCTTGTGGTTGCTCCACATATACATCTTCTTCAATATCACCATTCAAGAATGCACTCTTGATATCCATTTGGTGAACTTCTCATCCTTTATGAGTAGCAACTGAAAGCATTAATATAATAGTATCATGGCAATCTGAAGGATCAAAATTCTCCTCATGGTCTACTCCACATGTTTGTGCATACCCTTTTGCTACTATTCTAACTTTGTGTTTATCTATTGTCCCATCACTATATAACGTGGTATTGCAGACCCATTTTGTACCAATGATATCCATGTCACCAGTAGGCTGAATGATATTCCATGTGTTATTTCTCTCAATGGTATCCATCTCAACATTCATGATCTCAACCCATTCTTTCCTTCAGGGTTATGCATAAGGGGTTGGACTCAAAATGTACTTGTAAAAAAATGGCTAATCCTATTCAAAATTGAGGTGAATCATGGAGAATCCTAAGCAAATCAAATTGAGCATCTTCATACCAAAATTTGGGGTATTTGAAGCCCTAAAATGTAAGGTCATATTTGGGCCACTTTTGACCTATTAAATAATATTATAACTTCATAAAAACACCACCATTATATCAGGCTTGAAAATATCTTTCCAATGAGTACAAATATACCTATGTTTAGATATATATTATGGCAAATTGACCCTAATAAAAAATTGGTCCTAAAAATTTTAGGCGAATGGCCGACGTCGAGGGTCCTCATATTCGTAAATTTCCAATTTTTAAAATCCTAATATTCACCCAATTGTTGAATATTCACCACTATGCATAACCCTGCTTTCCTTTGACTAGCCTCTACATAGTTCCTTGGTTCACTAGAAATGTAAGATAAGGCATAGTAAGTCATTACATCTTCAATATTATTACCTGATTGAACTTTAAGTATTTTTTTCTCCTTTGATAGTTATGATCCAACATCTTACTTTCTGTATGTGGAAGCAACAACCTCTTATTTTTTACTTTGGTTGAAGTTGGTGGTAAACTAGTCTCTTAGGAAGAACTAGTATTGTTGTCATTAACACTAGGAACTTGTGGAGTATCTTTATTGAACTCTATTTCTCCATAAAAAATGTTTCCCTACTTCACTAATAACCTCTATATTATTCTGGTTATGATCAGTAAACACATCATTCTCAAAAAAATCACAATCCCTAGAAGCAATAATTTTCTTACTAATAGGATTGAAAAACTTGTAAGTCTTACTACCACGACTATAACTTGTAAAAATGTGAAGCTCACTCTTGGTGTCTAATTTTTTCCTTTTAGAATCATCAATGTGAAAAATACTAAACAACTAAATACTCTAATATGAGCCACCATAGGCTTCTTACCATACCATGCTTCATAGGGTGTCTTGTTTTTCACTGCCATTGTGGAACTTCTATTCAGGATGTAGGTTGTTGTTTGCACTGCTTTGGCCCAAAATTTTCTCTCCAACTTCTTGTTCTCCAACATGGATCTTTTTGAATCCATTATTGTCCTATTCTTTATCTCTACAAAACCATTTTTTTATGGTGTGTAGGGAGCAGTATTCCATACAAAGAGCAAAAATATAGAAATTCCTTTGAACAAAATTCCCCACCTCTATCAGTTCTTAACACCTTAATAGAACAACTTGATTCCTTTTCAACCAATTCCTTATTGAAGGCTGAGAATACCCCATATTTGATATTAAATAATAAAACCCACATTAGTTGGGTAGTATCATCAATAAAGGAAATAAAATACAAATGTTTGCCTATGCTAGGACAAGACATAGGCCCACACAAATTTGAATGTACTAATTCTAATTTATTGGTAGCTCTCCATTTGTTGGTTGGAAATATTTCTCTATGGTTTTTTTCAATTATACATTTCTTTCATTCTTCCTTCAATTTGGATTTAATCCTTGGAAGACCATCAACCATCTTGTTCTTAAAAGAATATGCAAACTTCTAAAATTTAAATGACCATACCTAGAGTGCCACAACATGCATGATTCCTCAATGATAGAAAAAAATAATTCTGATTTAAATTATTTAATTATTAATGGAAACATTCTATTTTTGACATAATATAATTTCCAATCAATTTTTTACCTTGATTTTTGTCATATATCAAACATTCTCCACTGTCAAAAAGTAGCTTGAATCATTTCTCTACTGGTTGTCCAAAACTCATGATATTGTGCTTCATATTTGGAGATAAATAAATGTTACTGATATCACCCTTCCCATGCTTTGTGGTGATAGGCATAATCCCTTTTCCTTCTTAATGAATCACCTTCCCATATCCTATGTGAACTTGGCTCTTGAATGAACCATCTAGATTATCAAAACAACCCTTAAAATATGACATATGGTTAGAACATCTTGAATCAAGAAACCATATATTCTTTTTATCATCCAAAACTGAATTACATGAAAGAGAATTATTAATTTTATCATCATTATTTTCAACTTAGTAAGTATTTTTCTAACCCCTATCTTTGTTTTCTTGATTTTTGGTTGCTAGTTTCTTATAGTCTTTTATCATGTGACTTGGTTTCTTACAATAATGACAAGTGGTGAACTTCTTATTTTTCCTCATTGAATTTGATTATTTTCCCCTTTTTGATCTAAAATTTTATAAAAATATGCTTTTTAATTTGATGAATTTATATTTGGTTTTGAAACCTATACTTTGGGCTCTAGTGCACGATTTTTTCATTTGAGTAAATTTTCATTTTATCCTCGTGGTACAATAAAGAACCCGCTAACTATTCAACCTTGATTTGATCCATATCTTTACATTCGTCAAGTGTAATTACAATATGCAACCACTTTTGAGTTAGGTAACTCAAAATATTTCTTACTACTATTTTATCTTCCATGACTTCACCATACACTCTCATTCTATGCATTATATCATTTACTCTAATACAATAGTCTCCAACATTCTCATCATCATGCATTCTCATATTTTCAAAATTGATTCTTAATGTGGAGATATTTGTTGATATTACCTTTTTTGAGCCTTTATATGATGTCTCCAATGTTGTCCATGCCTCATGGGTATTCTTACAACCAACTATCCTTGGATAGATGCTTGGATCTATTGCACTCTACAAGTAGAATAAAGCTTGAGCATCATTATTTTATTCTTTTTCCAATGTCTTCTTTTGATCTGGAGTAAGATATTTCTAGTCATTAGGTAGAGTATATGGCTGAACTATACTTTTCCAAACTCCCTTCCATACAAATATCCTCCTCATTTGATCTCTCCAATACTTAAATTTGTCTCCTTTGAATGTAGGCATATTTAAGGATGTGCAATTTGTTTCCATGATAACAAACGAATAACCAAAAGTATTTCTGATCCAAAATATTTTAAACGATGTTGGAAATAAAAAATATTCACCCTCTCTTGTTGTATCTTCACCTACAAATTCTTAAATCACACAAAAAACTCTACTTTGATACCAAATTTCAGAACCAAAGGAGATTATTTGATAATTATTCATGAATGTTACATATAGGGAAGATATTAGGGTTTGAAAGATATTAGGGTTTGTAGAAAGTAAATTCTAACCCTAACCCTAATCATAGGCAAGTTCACATTAAACATATTCATATTTTAACACATTCTATTTTAGTTTTGATTGGATTTCTTGTGGATTATTATATCTTAGCACATGTCTATGAAAATATTTATATTTATAAAAGTTTCTCCTCATGAAGCTTGGTCCTTTAAATCTATATGGCATTTTTGATGTACTCATTTTATTTCAAATTTTATTTCCTTTGATATTGCTCCACAAATGTTTTTTTAAGCTTCATTCATTTTTCATTTTTTCTTTCTTCTTCAATTTTGTAGAAATCCTTTTATCTCCAAAATTTTAATTCAATATTTTTATTTCTTATTTCTTATTTCTTATTTCTTATTTAATTTCTTCTTTTATTTTTATTTATTCAAATTTCAAAATTGCATTCATCAATTTTTTATTCTCCTTCAATTATTTTCTTTCATTCAATTCTTCTTTCCTTATTTTTAAATCATCATTTTCAATTTCAATAAATTATTTTCACTATTTCAATTCAATTTATTTCTTCTTCTTATAACTCCTTTCTTCAATTAATATTTCTTCAATTCAATCAAATTATCAATTGAAATTTTTAGTTTTTCATTCAATCACTTCTTTCAAATTTCCTTCCTCAATTCTTTTTCAATTTTAAATATTCTTATATCGCCCTTTAATTTTAATTTTAATCTTCTCATAATTTAATTTCTTTCAATTCTTCAATTATTTAGATTATTTCCTTCAATTATCAACTCAATTTATCATATCAATTAATTTATCTTCTCCTTTTAAAACATTTAATTTATCCTTATTATAACTCCTATTCATTTCATTATTCACTTCTTCAATTTATATATTCATTCATAGTCTTATACCTCCCAAATAAATCAAATCAATTTTGCTTAACCAAATGTACACCCATATTAAATAAATTTAAGGTATGACTTTACCTTTTATTAATCAATTGTTATCCTTTGAATTAGGTAATGCAAATTAAACTATATTTTTCGTTGTATTAGGATGTCACCTCATTTTGCCCTAAGCATTTCAACACTAACCAATCACATTCTACTTTTGTTGACGCTACCATTTCCAATAATCTATAAAATACTTCTACATTAGGTACTCATGCATTCATCTATTCTTTATGTTCTACTCTATGATGGTCTCTAGATACTTGTATATGCTCTTTAGAAAAATTGTTTAATATTCTAGAATTCTCGTAACTACATCTTCTTCTTCCAACTGTATCATTTCCCAAGCATCCTTGTAACTACAATATTTTCCAAACTTCTCCTTCCAAGTGTAGTGTTTCCCCTTCATTTGAATTTAGGGTTTCTCAAATATATCCTCCTTCCCAAATGTCTCCCCCTTATCAAACATTTCCTCACACAACGTAATCATATTTTCACTTCTCCTCTTCAAGGCACATTGATAGTCTCTTTCCTTCTATATTCCTCTTGTAATTGTTCTTTCCTGTAGCTATCTTACTCAATGTGACTCCTTCAAAGAACACTCAAGATGGTGGATTTGATACCACTATAAGCAAAATATTACTATACTCATAGGTTAAACAATCTCTAGGATCATAAAAAAACTCAATTACATGCATATATCAAACTCCAATAATAAAAAATAAACACATTGAAAGTTGTATTGAAACTATGAAACCAATGCATAAATGCAATTCTTCCTCAATTTACATTTTACATAACTTTATCTTCAATATATACATATATAAGACTATTTATATTACATGAATCTTGACCTTTGCTCTCCTCAAACTCACGGGAGAACTAACTCTTCATATTTCCTTCTTACATAATAAATCTCACATATTACATAAATATAAAGTCTCTCATGATTGGTCATAACTCCCTACTTCTAAACTTAACACATCATTCATATAACTCAACTTACTAATAAGACACCTCACACTTATTTATATGAAACATACTCTCACTTAATAACTTGACACATACTATACACAAAACTTTTAGACACACATCCTAAACTAAATATTTACAAAGATAGAAAATAATGTAATACCTCCAACATGTATTACTAAAGAATTTTGATATTTTAGATTCTCATGTACCCCTTTAGGTAATTGAAATTTTAAAAATCACATAGAAATGTGATCCTTCAAACCTTGCTATGTCCCACAATAACATAACCATTTGGAATAATTCATTGTTTTCAAATGACATAAATTAGAAAAGAAATGGATTTGGATGAATTTTATTGAGTAGATAAAATCCCAAAATTATTTTTCTATTATTTGATTCCACTCATAATAAAATATCTAAATAGATGTAATTACACCAAATTGTCTAATAATATCATGTAAGAAAATACAAAACTCTAGAAAAATACATAATATGTGTTCATAGCTAATTTTAAAGCATGCCTAGCCCTTTTGGAATTCAAGGAGAATGTATGGCCTCTTGCACTATTTACACCATTAGAAAAAATAATTTCCATGAAGAAAACCATCTTGTTCCTAATATAACATAATCTAGAAACCTTTTAAATTCATATTACATAGTTTTTAAAATTATCTTATAAATTATATTACAAAGGCTTATCAAAATATTTTGTCTCGTCTTCCTTTGGAACCAATATAATAAAATATACATTAATATAACTTATTATAGTCTTATTTTCTCTATCCTCTTCAACCATATCCAAGAAATTTCTCTTTAATAAATCCTAAGTTTTTTGAAATAAAAATGAAAGAATTTCATTAGGTTTAAGTACCTTATTAATGTACAAAAAGAAAACAACCTTCTAGGTCCTCAATAGATATATTCTTCATCAAAATCTCATTCTATACTTATTTCATAATTGATGGAATATTTTACAAAATATTACCTTGAACCTCTTTATCTTGACCAAAGTATGAGAATATCATTGAAATAATTAATTGGTTCCTTTCTAATATAACTTCTTCCTCAATACTTCTTCCACTTGGTGTTGAGATATTTTTTATTTGACAATAATAAAAATTTATTTTGGAAATATCATTAAAAATTTGTAATTTCTATCCCCTTTTTTAATCCATCACTACCTCAATTTTGGGGGCCAATATGATGCTTCCTTTTGTAATACATTATGAAAACCATAAAGTAATTGTTTTTCTTACACATATTATCTTGGTTCATTTCATTGATTTCCACTATATCTTGCAAATAGTTAATATTAGATATAATTTTCTATTTATGTTAAATATGTCACTAAAGCAACTGACATTCCAAATATTCATCTACTCCTCTAGATATTGCAACTTATGAAAAAACCTATACATACCTCATCATTCAAGATTTACATCATCCCACTATATCATAACCATTTAAAATAAGTTAGGTTATTGAATCCATGTAGTTTTATACACTATATATCTAAAATAATTATATACACTATTTACAACTAGACATTAGATTTAAAAACTTATTCATTATTTTTAATACATGATTTTTTATAATATGTCTCTTATCCAGTGTATATTGAAATCTTGAAAAAATATTATCTTAAGATCATTTGTATTTTCAAAGGAAGCAAAATCCTCTAGTGATTTAGAAAATCAAGGAGTATCACCCCTTTTTTAATGGAGATATAATTGTGATAAAATCTCATGAAATATCTATAGATCATAATTATCAATCAAGATTGAATCTAGCATTAATAAATGGAGCTCCTTCCAACATCTATCACAAAGAGTAATTGTAGTTACATCATATACATTTATGATTTTGACTTTGATATTTCATCTTTCTTATAGAAAACTCATAATCCAATTATTGTTTATTCAAGCACATGTCCTTTTTGTTTATCCCATATTATTGCAATACTTTATGAAGATCCTATGGTATAAATTACTAGACAACCCCCCACCTTGTAAATGCTTTTTAATACATACTTATATTCCTCAACACCTATTTTTTTATTGTATTAAAACTAAGTCAAAACTATAATAACCTATTAATTCTTAAATAACATTTTTAGGGATTTTTTTCATATCCTTAATAGTCCAAGTTATTATTTTTCTCATTATTGGGATTGAACCGATTTCTTGTTAACACTGGTGACATTTATTTAGGTTTACGAAATCAACATTTATATGAGTTTTCATTTTATTTTGTTCATACTTTGAGGATATTCCTATCTTTATTCCATTCCCACTAATACTTTCATCCTCATCAATCTCTTTTATTTTTCTAGTTTGTTCATGATGTGACTTATCTTATATAATCTTATGGTACATTGGAGAACCCAAAATGCAAGGAATATCTTGAAAAACACTTCTTTATGATGCCCTGGAAACCCTAAAGTGCAAGGACTATTCTCCATATACCTTACTTTATTAAGTTATCCCCGAAACACTAAATCATAAATTTTATCCTCCTTACTCAATTATTTATTATTTCGCTCTTGAAACCTAAAAGCATAAGTAACAAACTCTATACTACTTTCATATTTTAATGTAAGAATATGATTTTCTACTATTTGAGAAAAAAATTACCTAGATTAAAATTTACCTCTTAAAAATTCACATTTTTGAAACTTTACCTCCATGTTTGCTTTTACACCATTAGTGACTTCTAAATTTGAACTTGCACATTATAATTTCTTATACCTAGAATATTTTGGAGTTTCTTCTAATGGTTGCTCTTAGTGAATTATGAAGGCCTCTAGAACCAAATGAGAAAGAAGGAAATTTTTTTCCACATTTTTGGGGAGTGATAAATCCTTTGTCTAAGACAACTTCTACATCAATATGATATGCTTGCTTTATCTTGAAGTTTATCTCATGACCAATGCTTTTGATATCTTTCATGATCACTTGTACTTTGTAATCCAATGCCATGTGTCAAGTCTAATTAATTTTGTGCTATTAGAATAATTCTAATTTTATAATGCACTAATTTATCCCATCCTTTTGATTCAATTTAACTATAATAAATATTTTTGTAAACATTCTGAAATATCCATGTACAACATGCTTTAGCTTCTTATTGGTTGGTCCCTCTTGTATGAGCTCCCATGGAGTAATACCAACATATTTCAAAACTTCGTTAGTGTTAAGTTGATATGGAAGTTCAAAATATCTAGCCTATATTTTAATCCTTCTAATAACTACTATCTACATGAAGATAATTCCCACTTCATAGTCTTAAATACATCTTACCTCTCCTAAACCATGGGCCACCACCCATTATTTTATATTTGAATTCTTAACTAGAGAAGACAAGGAAAGATACTTTTAAAAATAAATTTATGTAATAATTTGAACCTAGTACCACTTCCATTTAATCCACTTTTGAATCTCTAAAAGGACTATCCAATACCTATGGAGCTTACATAATAATCCTATGCTCGTAAGAAGCATTATATCATGTTCGATCATTTCATACTTCATAATAATTTTTGGTGAAATATTTATTATGTAGATACTGATTACCATAAACTTGATTTTCCTCTTGTCTCCATCTAGGGCATGCTTACTTACAACTACCACATAATTATTTAAAAATAGGTCTTTTATAATTGTGCTTCCTTGCTACCTTGCTTTCCCTCATAATAATCTATTTTTCTAATTTCTCTAAATGTCTAGAAAAGTAAAATATGAGGCTCATGCCTTGCTCAAAATTCCTCCTTATTCATACCAACTTCGTGTTTGCACTAGATGCTTAGTAAATATATATTTTTGAATTGAGTTTTTTCTAGAATAAAAATACTCATCAGTAAACAACTTGTATTAAAATAAAAATCTAATCAATTTTTCTCAAGTGCTATTTTGCGTATTTTAGAATGGTGGAAGGGTATAATTAAGATCTATTACACTTTTAATTAAGATCTATTACACTTTTTTTTTGTATTTCTAGAAAATTATTTTCTTTTTGACATTGGGATTTAAGCGTTAATCTTACTATATTATTTAAGAGCATATAACCATTTCATTCAAATGCAATCACTATTTTTGTTGAGTTTGTATTTAAGTATACTCATTTCACTAAAACTATGCTTATGTTTACTCCCTAAATGTTCATGCACTCTTTATTATTGGATTCAAATCTTAATTAATAACATTTCCTTTTTAACACACAAAAACCAATTAAATTTCCTTCTTATACAATATATGCATGGATAAAGTTCCCATAATAATGTGATCTACATGTGTCTTTATCTATATGGTTTACAAAACATAAGGACATTAAAATTATTGTATGTGTTCCTTTTATTATGGATGATCTCATGCTTACAAATAATTTCCATTGAGTTGCCTATTACATTTGCAATAGAAGTTCTTTTACCTACTCAAGTGCTCTTGTTTCTTTTATTAGCTTGGAATAGTGGTTTGGACTTGTTGTTCTTGACATATTGTTTTAATTCATTATTATATGTTTTTCATTATTATGGTAAAATATGGGTTTATAAAGGGATCAAACCCTTTTACACTTCTCAATTGGCAACACTAGTCGTATTACTCAAAAATTCTTCTTATAGGGATATAGAATTTGAGGTTATTTCCATCAATTTTAAAATATTTTTAACTCATTCTAGACTATCATCGTAACTTTGAAAACATATCTAACATGTCTCTTGGGCCTTACCCAAATGTCAAAATGGTTCCAAATATTCTCCATAGACCATTAATCTACACCCAAATACAAATTACCTTTTGGCCACACTTGTGAGGGACATCTTAAGTAGAGTACCACTACATCTACCACTTTGCAAATGATAGCTAATGGTAAGACTTTCTAATGAAAAATATGTCATTAAGGTTTCATAGTTGTGTAGGTTGTACATTATCTAGATCAAAAAAATTGTCCTAACACATTGCCACACAATCCCATATCTACCAATAGTGGGGCTTACTCTTGGGAATCTACTTATTTGGATTGTAAAGAAGTGCAAGTCATTGGATTAACCTTTAACTGTACCATAAACAACTTGTTTATACCCATTTCCTTTCTACTAACACTTTTATGTTTGGGTGAATATTATTTGGGAGGATCCACTTATGTTTCTTTTCACAATAAAACTCTAGTTAATCAACCATTACATCACCCTATTGATTTCTCTAAAAATATGATTCTTCTCCACATGCTCTTATGAGTTAAGGATTCTTAATTTTTTTTAGTATATTTGAATTGCATGAGCTCTCTATATCCCTCTTGTTAAGGTAATTGATTATTTTTAGAGAATCTCCATTCACTGTTAGCTTGCTTATTCCTAATTTCCTTGCAAATTTTGTACCTACTAGAGCTACTCTAGATTCTACATGATGACTCATTATAGAGCTCAAAAAATCACTAATAGAATCAACTATGATCCTTTTACTATCCCTTATCACAACACCCCCTACCTTCCCAATGTCCCCTTTAGAAGATCCATCAAAGTTGATATTTAACTATCCCTCCCTAGGAAGATGTAATTTTACACTTCTTGGAATTTCTTATTGGGATTTCCCCATGTAAATTGGGCTAATATCCCAATATTTACAAGCCTTTTCCTCCTCTATTAATTCCATATTTTCCCTTTTACTTAGAATTTTAACATTTTCCACTATAGTCAACCATATGATCTACCTGATTCTTATGGAGACTTTCTTTTCTTCAAATATTATTCTATTTCACCCCAACCAACCCCCCAAAGCATAGTGGAAAGGAATTAGAGCCCATATATTATTCAACATTGCACTCCTAAAGGTATATTCCCATTATTATTTACAATCCAATATTCTATTTGGAAGAACCCAAATGACCCCCATATCCTTAATTAAACCTTTAATAAACAAAATGGAATAGCTATCCTAACATAAAGTGTTCCACAAAATCTTCTTGCTCTTTACATAGATGATATCTATTAGAAAATTAAAACCATATTTTATGTAAGTTGTTTTCTATTAGGATCTTATTCTACACATCCAACCAAAGCAACATTGCTATCTTCAATGTTGTCTTTGTTTTGTAGAGCCTCCTCTATTAAAACCCATATTTTGACTCAACTGATAGAATCTCATAGGCCAAATTTACACTAAAGGGTCCATCAAGAGTAGCTCCCCATAATATAAAGTCTTCACCCATATGTACACCTTAATGGAAGGCTCATAGTTTAATTTTGAGCTTATTTAAAACTTTATCACTATGGTTACTACCACATAAGTTGTTAGGATTCTCCATCCTAACATTAATAGTTAATATTATTAATTCATTAATTATTAAATTATTAATGACTATGTGAATAGTCACGTCCCTTTATCCATGTAGCCCTAGGATAGATATAAATATTAGGGTTTGTTATGTCATAAGGTATCTATGAATAATAATATAAAAATATTTATTAAAACACATTGGAGGGACCCCCTTACCAATGAAACTATGATCATTTTAAAACTTTGATTCGATATTACTTTTGCAATTTCTTATATATTTTTTCAATTATTTTATTGTAAATATTAATTTAGGATCTAGGATCCTAAAATTTGGTATCATAGCAGGTTAAATTCCTATGTATTCTCACACCCATATCATACATCGCATCATCACTCACAATCGAGTCATCAATAGTAACAGATAAATCCATCCATTTTGTACACCTATAAATAGTCATCCTTCAAAATCATAAGCTCATCCATCCTATATTTACTTTGAGATCATGCTTCAAATACTCTATCTAACATCGTCAAGATAAAAACTTGTGCACCATTCTACACTGCTCCTAGCATAGAACACCATCATTATAAAATTGGAGGTCAATCATCAAACTTACCAGTATGAAACAATAAGCATTGCTCATCTATGAATCCCTATGAAGCTTATACATCCAACTCATAGACTGAGAGATAAAAGAAAAAACTGTAAAAATCACTGTGCTACACCTTATCGTTGCACCTCCATCATCTACTCGTGAAAATTCAAATCACTCCATCATATGCTTGTGAATATCATCTATCAAATTAAATACCATAGCCTCATCAAATCCTCCTAAAATTATATTATCCATAGGTTAGTAGCAATTTCTAATAAATTTACAGTGCACCATATAGTTTTTCAGTAGCTTAATCGAAGATGGGAGGAAATTAAGATTTATTAAAGTAAAAAACTAAGTTTTTTATTTTTTTCATCACCGATAAAGACCTCACCATAAATGAAAAATATTTTGCGATCATCGTTTAAACCCAACTATCTCACCTATTTGTTTCTAGCAAAAATACAAGGGGAATTATCCATTCCCATGACAAGAAGAAGAGGGATATAAAATTTCCAAGCCACAAAATTAATTTTGTGACACTGGGTAGTGGTCACATAGCCTCCTCACTCATGAACACCACCTCTCCCACCCACATAGTCCTCTTGTCCCATGCACCCAAGTGTTACCTCATACTTTATGCTTGCTCCGTCTGCTCCCACTATCCTTGTTTGCTCGCTCTTTTTGTCTCATGCCTTGTTTTCCACTTTCACTTGTCAGTATCCATTTGAGCCTCTATTAATCCTCACCTTGTTAGCCTCATGTGTCCCCCTACCAACCACCCTACTTCACTCCATGTCCATCTTGCATGTCCCATATCGATTGAATCATCTCATGGCCACATGTGTTTAGTGCCTAGACATCAGTCCACTATCCTATGCTATCCTCATTATGTTTGTCCCCACAAATCCATGTTGTGTCCAGTCCACCTACCTCAGTGTTCATGTCCACCATGTTCTATATTCTATTTGTCCACCAAGATCATCACTAGTGACTGTTAGGAAAAATTAAACTCATATCCTGACCGTTGAAATTCAAATTGAAATTTGTGCTATGATGGGGTCACAAAAATAAAAGTTGACAAAAAAATCAATTTTTACTGATAAGAATTTGACAGCAAAACAATTGCAATAAATCTTACCAAATGATTTCTGACGATGACATTTTTTTCAACAATCATTAATGATTTTTTTCGATGATAAATTGGGTCAAATTTTTCCAATGACAAATTGCGATAAATTTTTCCAGTGACAAATTGTGACAACTTTTACCAATTATAAATTGGTGATGACTATGCAAATGGCATACTGCAGAAGATCTCATGAACCCAACATACTTTTATCGATTAATCTTACCATCCTTCATCAAATAGCTTTCATGCGTGCATATCAAAATCAATTTTAGGATATCGCCAATCATATATTTGGGTTAGATGAATCATTTCTCATAAGTTGCTTTGTTAGTGGATTAAAGTATGAGATTAGGAAGGAGGTGGAAATATTCAATCCCCATACCCTAATGCAAACCTTTGTATTAGCTTTATTAGCCAAAGATAAACTCAATGTTCAACTTCTATTAGGAAAACCACCTTTGAGGAAATCACAAACCACTTGCAAAACACCCAAACCTAACCAAACTTTACCAATTAAACGTCTCATCCTTGATGAGATGAAGGAATGAAAAACAAAATACCTCTATGATACTTGTGATGAGCAATTTGGACCCCACCATAAATGTGCTACACAAACATTGTATTTATTGAAGGTAGTTGCTCCTTGTCAATCCATAAAGGATGAATATGAGGAAGATGAGCAAGAAAAAACCGAAACACTAGATCATAGCCATGAAGACAATGAGGTCAATGTGCAAGAAGTGACCAAAGAACCTAATCACAATAATGAAGTCAATGAGATTGATGTGCCATAAGTGATCGATGCATCAGGAAAGTATGAGGTAGACATACACGAAGTGACCAATGAAGACCAGACATACACCCTACATGAACTACACACAAGTTCTTCACCAACAGTGAGTTATCACCACATGGTAAAACCTATTCGAAAACAAGGCCAAAAGGTGACTACACACTCATTTTTCATTGACTCTCCTAGAAAACAACTGAAATATGTGGAAGTATTACCACCCCTTTTGATACATCATTCTAAAGTGTTTGAGGAACCCCAAGGGTTGCCCCTCCACCGTCATCATGATCCTACTATTCTTCCTAGAAACCCTCCCCTAACGCTTCAACCCTCAAGATATCCTTACCTCTAGAAAAGTGACATTAAACTTGTGCAAGAACTTGTGCAAATACTACTTGGAAAGCACCTCATCAATTTCAACAATAATTTTCTTAGTCCCAACTTTGAGGACAAAGCTTCTTTTGAGAGGGGTGGCATGTTAGGATCCTCCATCCTAACATTAATAGTTAATATTATTAATTAATTAATTATTATATTATTAATTACTAACATGAATAGTCACGTCTCTTCATCCATGTAGCCATAGGATAGATATAAATATTAGGGTTTGATATTGTCATAAGGCATCGATGAATAAGAACATAAAAATATTTATTAAAACACATTGGAGGGACCTCCTTACCAGTGAAACCATGATCCTTCTAAATCGTGATTCGATATTACTTCTGCAATTTCTAATATATATTTTCAATTATTTCATTACAAATATTAAGTTAAGATCCAAGATCCTAACATAAGTCCTTCCACCTTGTCACTTCCTCTTCCTAGGTCGAGTAGAGTCTACAACCCTACTCCCATACCTTTGTTCTAGATCTAGTCATACTTCAACTAACTCCTCATATAATCTTAGGGGTTGGTTCTCTAGCCATGCATCCTCCCAGAAGTGAACCAACCTACCATTCCCAATTTTCCATTGAACTCCTTTCCATAGCAACTTTCTTCCCTCCATCATATGGTTCCATATAGATGAGCCTTTATAGGGATTTAATATGGTTAAAAAACTCATATCTTCTTGTCTATATAAGTACTTGTTCTTTAATTTTTGGTCCACAAATAATGGACTTCATTTATTAGCCTCCATCCTAATCTAATAGATAAGATTTTATTCACATATCCAATCCTTCTTAATCCCAATCCTTATTTATGTTTTGGTCTACACACATTTTCCCATGTGACAAGGGTGTTTCTACTCTTTTCCTCTACACCAATCAAAAAAATGCTTTTGCATAATCTCTACATTATTTGTAGCTTTTCTGATATCTTAAATATATATAGCAGATAGATTTACATGGTATCTTAAACATATATTGGTATATTTAGTAGTTGAAGCTTTCTTGCATGACTTAGTAAATTTCTTTTCCAACTTGCTAGCTTACATTGAAACTTATTTATCAGCATATCCCATACTTGGTCATTACACACACCTATAAACATAGTTATTCATAGATAAGTGGATGAGAGTCATGATATATTATAACCTATTACCTTTGCTATCCTTCTTTACCACTTCTCTAGAATATTGATAAATAACACCTTGTTTTTTCTAAGTTAATCATCTATTGGGAAGCCTTGATGTATAGATTTAGAATCTATTTGAACTCCTTGGATTTTACCACCAAAGGTTTCCCATGTAGTATTATGTCATCCATAAAATATTGGTGAATGATACCTCTCATAAACATAGAAGAATTCAAATCATTTAATGCTCCTATCATTTGGGATGCACATATACATATCCCAAGGGATTCTACCATGATAATAAAGAGGTAAGAATGAAGTAGGTCCCCTTGATTTAAGACCCTACTACTCTTGTAGACACATAAAACATATCATGTTTAGGATACTACCTATATGGACATCTGTTAAGGCCATATGACCCACCTTGGGCAGCCCTAGGGCTTAATAGTGGTTCTCACCACTCAAACAGGAAGGAATTTCTCCTTGTAGCAATGATCATCTCATCTAGATATGGCCCCCAATCATAACCGTCTCACCCTAAGATGTCCCACAATCACAACTATCTCACGTCGATATGGTCATGCTAGAAGCAAGTTCCTATTCTATAGTTCAAATGGTTACACACCAGCTAAGCACAATGGTTTCTTGATAACGGTTTTCTAATAATGGTTTCTTGAATTCAACTATTTTTTGGCTTCACTAACAAGATTTAGACTCCCATTGGGAAGTCTATATAAATGCACCTATCCTTCATTGAATATATCCAAAGTTTTATGTGTCAAAATATTGTCGAACTGAAGATCCAAAGAGATCAAATTCTCAAAGCAACAATGTGCTATCGAAATTCAACCATGAAGCTTCCAAGCATACCAATGGACCATATCAAAGGTTGAAGATAAAATTTATACTCCTTGCACCATCCAACACCCTTGATTTGGTATCCAATCCTGCTATTAAGTCATTCCTCATGAGCGCACCCTTGAACATCAATCCCACAAATCAAACCTAGCATTGCCTCGCATCAATCATAAGGAATTTGCTCATAGTTTAGTGGTTGTATCACCTAGATATGGTTCATATGTACGACCATCTCACCCCAAGATGGCATGTAGGTAAGATTATCCTACACAGAGATGACCTCTCAATAGAGATCTATTTTTCCTATTTTCTTACTTTTAGTAGATTTAGCAGCATTTCAATTACTTCTCAGCATAGTTAGGTTTCATTTTCATGCATCTACTTGTCATATTTCAGATTTCTTTATCATGGTTATGGAACTTATCTTAAAATGCTATTCATATGGTTTTGATGCTCTTTAAAATTTCTTGTGTGCATATTATAGGTCTTTTACATGGAGAAAATGGCATAAATATTCACATATCACCATCATACATTGCGACAATCACCATGAACCTGCCAATAATCATTTTGTGATATGTAAAGGATATCTTATGTGATACACCTTGGATTACTTTCTTATTGTAAATTTGTATCAAAGTGGTACAAAATCCATCAACAAGATCCTATTGTAACCCTCTTGAAGGAACAAGAATTGATATTAATAAAAGGGTATCATTATTTCACATCTTGTTTTATCATTATGGTTACATAATTTTCTGTCTAGTTTTTTCTTTATTTCATTTGCATAGGTGTATGATCTCTTTTCAAAATTTTCAGTGGTGATCACAGTTGGACCTTGTTTATATTTCGCAATTTCATTGCTAATTACTCGCTTTCTTGATATTTTTGAATTATGGGTACCGATATCCCTAATAGAGATGGTCAGCAAGTGTAACCATATCACCTCGAGATGGCCAATAGGCACCACTATCATTCCCAAAGATGGATTTATATCATAAGGTAGAAATAGCATAGAACAACATCTTCATCAGACTTATGCTATCACAGTAAGCTACTTTGTCCTCATTTCCTATTTTCAATAAAGAAAAGTGGATTTTTTATTCTTAGGTAAAGGAATTACAGAGGATTTTTGAGCTCTAAAATATTCTATCTATGAAAATACTTGGGTCAGATGGCCTTTGTTTATGGCCATCCATATCCCAGATGACCCTTATTTTTTATCGTCCCTATGTCATATGGCCTCTTCTACATACCGTCCCTCATAGAGATAGCCTCTATTTGATTACTATTGTGGCATGATCGCTTGTTTCTTGCTTAAAGGCTACTCATGTAGGGTTCTACATCTGATAGTTTTTTGAAATTAAAACATTCATTATTTAGAAATTTAAATTTGAAACATTATTTTTATGCATTAGTGAAATATCATGGAATGCTTCTTGCTTTTACTTTCTTTTGCATAAAATAAAAATAACCCCACACACCATGTACTACTTTAACATTAATGAGTTGGACTTCATCCCAACCATTAATCGAGACTAGCGATGGTAGGCTTCATCTCCATCCGTTGGCTTGCACCCTAACAACTTATTGGTCAAAAAGTGAGTGGCTTTCTAGAATTCATCACCAGAAGATCCCCTAATCTTTGGTGCACCCATAGTGGGAATGTTAGCAGACTTCTTTTACCACATGGATGTTTAAAATACTCAATGGATGCAACTATTGTTACTATTCATTCCTTAAATGTAATTGTTAAAGGAAATCGAGGCTTTTTCGGTACCAAAATATTAGACAGTGTGACCCATTTAAAGGGGTAATTTGTTCCCTTAAGGTTACCTTGAGCCTAAATCCAATGGGAAGCCACTTTTATCATTTGAGTTACATCCCTTGATAGGGGGTGCACTTAAACTATGTTCAGGGTTATGTACAATGGTGAATATTCACAAATTGTGTGAATATTAGGATTTCCAAAATTGGAAATTGGTGAATATGAGGACCCTTGACGTCGGCCCATTTGCCTAAATTTTTCAAGACCAATTTTTTCTTAGGGTCAATTTGCCACAATATATATCCAAACATAGGCATATTTGTACTCATTGGAAAGCTCTTTTCAAGTATGATCTAATGGTGGTGTTTTTATGAAGTTATAATATGATTTAGTAGGTCAAAAGTGGTCCTAAATATGAAATTACATTTTAGGTCTTCAAATACCCCAAATTTTGGTATGAAGATGCTCAATTTGATTTTCTTAGGATTCTCCATGATTCACCTTGATTTTGATTAGGATTCACCATTTTTTTACAAGTACATTTTGAGTCCAACCCTTTATGCATAACCTTGACTACCTTTTAGTAGTTATCTATTCTGTTTACCCTTAGTTTTATAGAAATAGGGGTTATTCAATATAAAAATGCACAAAGTAATATAGGGATTCACAAAGAAAAATTAAAATATATAATCACATTGTATACTTTATTTATTTATTTACTATTAACATAATCAAAATCATTGTAACCACATCCATCTGAGCTCATTCATGATCTGATGATATAAAAAAATTATAAAGGGGCACTGAATGTCTTCAATTTAGCCCTAAGGACATGGTTATTCCACCATGGTGTCCTAGTATCCACCGTAGCACTAACATCACTCCCAGGGAATCCGACCTTCACGATGCCCCTATTTAGGAGCCACCTATGGGTCCTCCATATGGTCAAGAATATTAACTTCTTGGTCAAATATGGTCTATTTTTTTTAGAAAAAAAAACCTGCCCATTAAGGGTACTAGTAGGGCGATGCTACAGTTCACATTCAAACCTGATCCATACATCAATCTAATCAATATTGTGCTTCATCACCTAGCCTATATGAGTGAGATACTTTACTTGATTATTCATGTATGGGCCAAAAATTTTCTCATTTAGATAGGTACAACCCTCGTCGTCTTGATAAGATAGACTCGTCCACTCATATTTGTCTTGAAAATGAAGAAGAGGAAGACCTAGGTCATCATGATTTTAACTATGGAGAGTGTTCCATGCAGGAACATTGTGCCTCCACACCCTCCCAATATATAGAGGTCACTTTCAAGCTTGATCATCAAGTTAACATGACTTCCCATGATCATGGGAACTAGGTAGCCAAACCTATTGGACTTGTAGAACAAGTGAAGTCCCTTTGTATTGATGCAAGGCATCTAGACCTCGCACGATTAATATACTACCTAGGAAAACCACAAAGAAAATATGATTGGATAGGTTACAAAATATTCAATAATGCCTACATAGAAGCCGAGTAGAGTATCATAGGGTGCACCAACAAAGGTTGCATCAATAATGAGTGAAAAAATCAGCATAGGAGGAGGTGTGCACACCTAGTAGATATAGGTGACAAACCCCTCAAAGGTCCATTACGTTACACTATGATGCACCTACTAGGCAAACTCAAAATCACCCTCCTTGTATGCTCATATAGCACCATAGTTATCAACTACACCAACCACAAACTCATCTATCATAATATGAGACCTATGAGGACTTAGAGTCATAATATCTGAAATTTGAATCAAGGGTACCCCAAGTTGTTTTATGAGGGCATAGTCAATGACTATGACCAACCACCTAGCTCCATTAGGTATCTTCCACCTCCCCCTCCTTAAGGACAGATGTGAAGAGATGAGATCATTTCTTCTGAAGCTTACAAGGTGCTCACCAAATACATTTGATCACTTGAAAAACAAGCTTTAAGAACAGGTCACAAGAAACCCACACTAAGTCAACTTTACAATCAACCACTCCACCCTTCTGTCTTGTGTCCCCCATATCTGAAGTATTTTGAAATACCCAATTTAGATAAGTTTAAAGGGGATGTGGATGCACATGAGTATGTCACTATTTTCATGAACCTATGGTTTCAAATTCAAGGTGATGATGCCTTGTTACTCATAATTTTCTTGATAACACTCTTATGACCAACCCTAGAGTGGTTTAATCATCTATCATGGCACAATATTCATAGCTTCAAAAAACTCACAAATTCCTTCCTAGAAAAATTTTCATTTGGTGTGAGGAAGAAAGCCAACCTAATTGACTTTTCTAACCTCAAAAAATTTGACGATGAATCAGTCACAAACTATGAAAATAGGTGGAGAAAAGTGATTTCCAAATTTCTTTTCACCCTACCTATCATAGAACTAATTTGAATGAACACGAGAAGTTCAAATTAAATTTTGCTTCTCCTACAACTACAATAATATCAGATATTAGAGGAGACTTTGGCACATGCCAAGGTCATAGAAGACATCAAGGTTTAAGAGGGGGACATAAAACTCTAAAAGAAATAGGAGAACAAAAACCCTAGAAGCAATAACACTCAACAAACACCATTTTTAGTCAATCAAGTTATCTTAAATGTTCCTAAGCCTGAGAAGCAAACAACACCACAACAACCCAATTATTAGGCTCAACCTCCTCCTCAATAATAAAACAACTAAATTTAGTGGACTCAAGAATAGAATTAGATGTGTCACCCACCTTGCAACTACACACCATTGCCTAAATATTTGGCATCGCTCTTCAGTCGATTATGCAAGGTGAAATCTATTATCCTACTTGATATTTACCCCCTTGAACCTAATAAAAAAAACCTAAGGGGAATAGAGAGGACCTGTAATTCCTATATCATCGATAAAATGGTCATGATATCCAGGCTTGCTATTCATTCAATAACCTAGTATAGAATATGTTTTATAACAATCAATTGCAAATTGATAACCCTCTTACCCTCATTAACCAAAAAATGGGTATATTTAAATATCTCTTACCTAAAAAAGAGGATAAGAAATATCAAATAGGGCAAGTCAATGAAATCCTTACGATCCCACCTGATCAAGGGTTTTTCAAAATGATCAACACAGTATGAGGAACAAGATATATCCCAACTGAACTACACCACATGTAGCTCCAACCAATGTTCCACATCACAACCCTTGCTGAAATAAAATCATATCTAAAGCTATAAAGAGCTTGTAATTACCTTTCACACTCATGAGATCAAGATAGATCCCATTGATAAACCTGATCCTCCACTACACATCATCACTAGTGTGAATCAAATTCCATATAAGCGAGTCCTAATTGATATAGGTTCATCTATCAATATCATCACCACGACTGCACTACAACATCTCAACCTTCTACCTTCACACATCATAGCATCCACATTCACCCTTTGAGCCTTCAATAATTTTTTATGTTCCACTAATGGCATGATAGTCCTCCCTATTAAATTTGGGCTAACAACTATTCCTACATTATTCTATATATTGAAGGGTGTAAGGCAATACAATATACTCCTTAGAAGGCCTTAGATGAGAGATATGAAGTGTGTCCTATCCATATTGCATCAACACCTCAAATATACACATGAAGGGAAAGTTTATGTGGTTCATGTCAATCTAGAGCCCTTCAAGTACTATAATATGGTAAAACACCCACAAGAGTCTACCCTCCCATTCACACATCTAGACATCAAATTCAATGATCCTATTCAGAGTCTAGATCCAGCACTACAACCAATCATGGAATCATTTTCACCCATGCTATTACCATTAGTAGCTCCCAATATCCCTTCTTTGTCCTTAGATCCTGCAAGTGAGTAAAATTTAAAAGATCCAATTGATGAGATTACACCATCTATCTCCACCATTTTAGTAGAGGATATTCCCACTCCTAAGGATGAGGGAGAATCATTTTTTACTATGGATAAATCAAATCACACCACACTGTCGTCGTCCAACCCACCGTAGTTCATGGTTCATTTGACAAATCCAAGACTCAGTGAGTATATAGCACAAAATGGTACATTCATGCCTATCATTGAGTTAGTCAAAGATCTAGGTCACCCTCCTATCAAGTATCTACCAATCGATACCATTCATGATTTATTACATAAAAATGGAGGACAAGTAGAGCACCATAGGTAGGTTAATGAGGTATACCTACCTCATCTAGATGAAGGATTTATTGGAATGATCAATGTAGTCACAGAAGACTAAAATTCTAAAGTTCCATCTAGATATTCTCCAAAATTCTATCCCCATCAATCACATCTCGATACCTACCATCCACCTCCACTAGTCTTACAATATATCTTACATCAACTAAACAAAATTGAGATACAAGTAGGTCACCAAAATGATGCCTTACAACAAATAATAAATCAACTCACAAATATTGAGTTGCAATAGCAAACCACATCCAAGGCCAAACCACCTCCTCTAAAACCACAAAAAAACCCAATAATAATTAGGGGTACAAGAAACAATGCCACTAGCCTCATTATTATACACTTCTATATGAATATTTGGGTCAATTTCTTATCGATTGTGTTAAGAAAAGGTTCTCACCTTGTCAAAGATTCATCCTCTAGATCCAAATCACCCAAAATCTAATGGACATAGAGAAGACTTGTACTTTCTATATTATCGATAAAATAGTCATGATATACAGATGTGTTATTAATTTAAGAATATAATAGAGGACATGCTCGATAGAAGTCAACTTCAAATTGACAATCTTCTCACTACCAATGATAAAAAAATAAGCATAGTTAATGATCAATTACCTACATCAAAAAATCAAGCAGAGCAACCTAGGCAGGTAAATGAGATACACACAACCCTACCATATCATCAAACTAATCCACCTTATCTACCTCATTCAATTTGCTAGAATCATACCTAGACTTCGGTATCTGAGCCCATGTTGACCATTTTTCAAAAGTTGCACAAGTAAAAAATAATTATTTTACCTGACATACATCCTCTTGACCCTAATAGACCTAAATCAAAAAAGTATAACAAGTATTTATGTTGTGTTTACCACAAATAGAAAGGCCATGACATTAATGATTGTGTTGCATTCAAAAATGTGGTCCAATACCTTATCGATAGGGAGGCCCTTCCCATAGATGACTCATCCACCTCATCTCAATGTGATCACAATTTAGGCTAAATCATCTCTACTAACTCAAGATCAGCTGCAACCTGATAAGCATGACAAGCTACCTCACCATTACTTAAAACTTCCAATACCTTCTTTAGTCCTATTTCAAAGGCTTCATGAGGTGCAAGCAATCACATTACCAAAAATAAAACCAAGTAGACCTAAACCTGGATCTCATAATGGAAACCTCTATTGTGTTTACCATAGATAGAAGGGTCATGACATTCAAACCTGCTATCCATTCAAAAATATTGTGCAAGATATGATAGAACAAAATGAGCTCCAAACATATGCTTTGCTCACCTTGTCTCATAAGAACAATGGTATTGGCCAAAATTCCTTACCACAACAAGGGGAATCAATTTTCATCACTCCTCCCAACCAATCCAATCATGTTGCATCAAGCACAATGCATATTAGGGGTGCTCAGGGTGTCACACCTTCCCCACCATCCACATTGCAACAAATAAAGTGAATTGGAGATTATGAAGTTATAATACCTTCCCCATGTTAATCAATTGCCACACATTCTGAGGGTGCTTAAGGTATCACACCTCCCATAAAAAAAATTAAAATCATCAAAAAATTTGAAAACATCATAAAAAATATAAAAACACAAAAATAATACAAAGCATCAAAAATATAAAAACATTTGCATTATGTCATCATGCATTTCATTGCATTTATTGATTAGTTGCATTAGGCATATTCATCCATTGCACTTACACTAGGACAAGTTGTGTTTGCATCACTATAAATAGCACCATGTTTGTACGTCGATCATGACCCTTAAATCAACTTATACATCACCATAATTTGTAGTTTTCCTTATGAGATTTTTCTTATTATGGGGTCCTCTTAAGATAGGTTAGATACCATATGAATATCAACAATGATATTTAAACAACCACTGACTATTTTACACACACCTTTTAGTTTTCAAAAGAGCATAGGAAAAATTCACATATTCCACATACCATTACCATCCATATTCCCCTTTGTGAGTAACTGTGTTTTTCAATACAACCAATAAGTTGCTATAGGGTGTTCACCAGGGTTTTCAGTCATTCAACCATCCCTAGTTCACTTTTTATATTTTTTATAAATCTATATTGGCTTTTAGAACTTAAGGTATTGCTTTGATATTACCTTGCATATGTCAAAATACCAACATAATTTCACATATTTAACACCTAAGTTTAAACAAGGAAGGATGACACTACAACGTAGTCCTTGCCACCTTGATTTAAAGTCTTCCTTTGCTCATCCTATTATGTGCATGGTCTAGGATTATAAGAATTGACAAAAGTACAAGATCCTCCCTACCCAAGCAATACCCTTTGCTCTTACAAAAAATGAGCAAGTTACCAAAACAAAACAAAAAAAAGTAGTGGTTCTCACCAGTAAGAAAAAACAAAAAGAGAAATTATACCAAGCAGTCAAAAGAAAATAAGGAGGTAATAAGATTGAATCCTTGGAGTCCTCAGTTATGTAGAATCCATGGGCCAATCTCCATTACAACAATAGGTTGAATAAAACCCGCCTAGCAATGGAGTAGGCCTTACACGTGGTGATATGTCTATTACATTAGACATAATATTTTTTACACACCAATGTTGGCTTGCAAATGAGCTAGATTTTTGTGGTTTGTATTGCCTAGTAGTCTAGTTCAACTGAATCCAAACTTAGGATAATATTACCATAGGACGATCCTCATTACAACAATAGGTTGTATGAAACCCACCTGACAATGGGGTAGTCTTATGCATCATCTAATACATTCACTTTGCACACACAGGGATATTGAATATCTGGGTCTTTATATAAGACTTGAATATTTAAGAGTCTTGTGTAACCAATATATATTCATCCAACTAGGGTGTTTATGTCCCATGGAAAACCTTAAAATCCCCTCATAACACCTAACTATCTCATCATCATTTATAGTTTTCTTTATGATATTTTGCTTATTAAGGGGTCCTCATGAGATAGGTTAGATACTGTATTAATATCATCAATTATATTTATATGGCTACTGACTATTTGACGCATGTCTTTTAGTTTGCAAAAGCTTATAGGAAAAACCCCCACATCCCACATATTTCATCTCACACATCCACATCCAAATGTATGACTTTTTTGATAAAGTTAACATTTTTATTCATGATTTTTATACATTATGTGGTGTCTACCATTGGTTTGTAAACACATTTAGATTCATTTAGTATGATTTAAAGTAATTAAAACATACATCCACAATTTACATTAGAAAATATATACAAAAATTAATGCATATTATATGTGCATTAGATTTGTCATCTCAAAAACAATGAATTTACATTCATAATCAAATAAAAAAATCTAATCATGCATCTAATCTAGGTATCACATCCATACATCACATAATCTAGGCATACATCCATTATTGCATCCATAACATACAATACAAAACATGCAATAAACACATGATAGGCCATAATCAAAATATCATATAAATATATCTTGAAGTCTGGTAAATCATGATACAAAAATACCTGTAGGCTACAATAGAGTGGGTCCTAGGACCTCACACTTCTAAAAATAGGAGCATACATAAATAATTTAGGCTAGACTTACACCATTGCTCTCACCTCCACCCTCAATCCCACTTCAACGAGGCTAAGAAGACCTACTAGCCTCTAACCTCTGAGGAGGATCTCAAAATAGCAAAACATGTTACATTACTAATTGCTACCCTGACTCAGTGAATCGAATTTATTGTGATGCCTCAAATGATGATCATGTAGGTAATATGCCTTTGCATCACCTTACCTCATCCTCCAAGATCATAATGAACGCTCAATTTGATCATCAAAGAGAGGAATATCAAGCCACTTGTGCCTGCAATGTGACCACATCACTTGTGATCGGTATGCCTATATTTTCCTATCCTTAGGCTATGATCAAGGCTACCATATAATACTATAGAGCATCTTGCTTTGTTGTCTTTATAGTCATATAACCCTATAGAGCATCCTGTTCTACTGTCCTACTCTCCACCTCTAGCTGTAGAGCATCTCACTCTACCATCACCTAGTCAATCATTGCATGGAAGCTATCTTCCTAGGCCTTAAGTAGGAACCTCTCCTTAAATAATCCTCTCCAGTATTACCTCCCTATAGCTAAATGGTTTTGTAATACTATTATGGTGGTATCTCGCTCTGCTAACTATACTTGCAAATACTACACCTATACCATAAGCTGAGCACCCTCATCCTCGGGATCCTCCTCATCTCCACCCTCGTATTATGGCTCCATCACTCCCTTTGAGGGTTGGAACCACACTCCCTCCATTCTATGGTGCACTCATCACCCTATCTCACCTACCTCATCTCTTAAGGCCTCCCCTACCACACCCTCCTCTACCACAAATCTAGCCACCCTACCCATAGGTCCACCCCCCTTCCATAGTTGAGTGACCCACCATGCATCATACTCTGCTATTATGTCTGCATCATCCATACCTAGATTTGCTAGTGGCTGATCTACCTCACCCCTTATAGGTATAACTTGTAGCCACTCCAGCTAAGTCTCAACCCCTTGGCATCAATATATTATGGTTTCACTAGGTATGTCTTGAAAAACCCTAAACTATAGGGTAATGCGAGAGTATTGGAAGTACTCCCACTCTATCCCATTCCACCCAATCAACCATATCTCATGTCTCACATGCATCAGCTGCTCAACTACCTCCATCCATGGTGGGAAATATCGATATGGTCATCATATCACCTGGTCTGGCCTCAGTACCTTGAGTGACCCTGCATAATGAGCAAGCCTACCTGAATGACGTCAACTATGACCCATATCCTAATCCCACCTCCACTGAGTCACATATCCTATCTTTTGGTCCTTCATAAAATCTTACTATGACCATGGAAGTCCATCTAGCCTATCCACTTGAATATGTTCTCAATCCCAAATCTAGAATAGGAAGCTATAGCCCAATCCATGCCAGCCTCAATTATGGATATCATATAACTTATCATACAAATGGGCCAGTAGAGTTCTCCTCCATGCCATAATTAGCAGATCCTAAGTATTGCACTCCACCAAATCTTGTACTAGATCAAGGATGTTTCATGGGAACCTTACTCCTGAAGAGTTAGGAAGTAAGATGTTAGACATGAGTGACATCAACACTACATTTTTACTAGTAAAAAGCCATGTGGTATACCATACCTCGATGAGAACTCTACCACTCTCCATGCACTACCTCCTAACCTCTGCTTCACTGCCAAATATCCTCTGAAGCACTCTACTCTATTGAATAAGGGGAGTGGAGGTGATAGGGTGTCCCTCAATAGGAATGCAAAGAATCTAGTACATATCCTTCAAAGTGATTATCATCTTCCTAGCTGGGAGGTGGAAGGTGTTTGTACAACTACCCCAAAAATCTACCAATGTAGTTAGATAAGCCTAGTCATCCATCACTACCTCCAGCCTCATAAAGTATTTAAGACCAATGGCATTAAGCCATTTCTAGTCATCCCTTAAGAGGCATCCTCGCATTGTCACAAAAACTATGGGAACTCTATGATGAGCCCTCAAAATTTGAACACATAAGCAAATCAATCAGGCAACCAGTTTTCAAAAAATCAAAAAAATCATAAATTTTCTCGATCGTCTTCGACCAATATGGTCTGTAGGCAAGGTCATCCCACCCTGATATGGCCATTGCAATGGTCAAAAATATGACCATTGTAATTAAAATGTGGTCATCTCGCCCCGAGATGGCTCCCAAACTTACAAAGATGGAATGTCTCTGCCCAAGAAGATCCCAAAATAGGGATATTTGCATCCTACAAACAAAAATAAATAAAAAAATAGCAAGCAAAAAATCAAGACTAAGTAACCTATGCTACATCTTACATCCTAAATGAGGTTCTCTTTCATAAAATTCTAGTTTGGTAAATTTTCCACATTAATTAATGAGGTTAGTTTTAAATTGTAAAATAAAAAAAGAGGAAATAAAATGCCTACCCTCATCACTCTAGCTCCTCCTCTATTTGAATCCTCGGGTTAGGTCATTGTAGGAATGAGTAGATGTTATATTAGTGCTTTGCATCAAAAATTGCTTTCATCCTCGTCACCTATCCTTTTTTCCAACTACTAGTAGTACAAATTATGTCAAAAATTTGGAAAATTTGCTTTTATATTTTTAATTTTTTACAAGCATCCTTGCATCAGAGGGTCACATTCGATGTGACCACCCTACCCTAATATGGCCCCAAATTTTTCAAAGTTCAACCATCCTACCATGGGATAGCCCCAAAATTACAAAAATTGCAAAAATCACACAAACATCTTCAACACCAACTAGGACACTCAAGGTATCACACCTTCCCCAATGATCAATCAAACAATTAAACAACATGGGGTAATCAAGGTAGCATGCCTTCCCAATCAAAAATCTAATTCAATTCAATCATCAATCAAAAATCAACTACCAGGTTCAAAAAGTTATCTTATTTTGTGAAAGGTTACATCCTTTGCCTCATTGTCTTCATATCAATCCAAAAGGCTCCAAAAATGCCTAATCCCTTTGGTCAATTTTAAAAATTTCCAAAGGCACCTACACATTTGGTCAAATAAATACAAAAATCTCCAAAATCATCCCAATTCCTTTGGTCAAAAAACAATTCAATAGGCTCCAAAGGTACCCCAATTTATTTGGTCAAATACATTTCAATAGGCTCTTCGAATAATTGAATTGTTATCATCTCAATTCCCTAAGAAAGCCATGTGACTGGACTTCTCCAAGGGATAGAGATGTACAATTATCAATAATGGTCAAAATCATAGTTGTAACGGGATTTTTCTCGTTCCACATTCGTAAAAGTCCTATAAAACCCAAAACAAGTCATCTTGGTCAAGCAACTCGTTGCTTTCATCATTTTCCATCTCCTCATCGACTCGTCGCTTGAGGGGGTAGTCATACATCACAAAATTCATAATCAAATTTAATAATCAAACACTTAATCATGCAAATTGCATTCATTCAAGAAGCATTACCAACAACTATCATACACTTCCTTATTTTTTGGGGAAAAAGAAAAAATGTCAACCAAAATCTTGGTAGGTCTGAATCTCGATCTATGTAGAAAAAAAAACTACCTATAATATCTTCTATCTACCAATTTTTACCTAAATTTAAGTCCACCAAAGTGTTGGAAGCAATGATTCAAAGATGTATGCTTTTTCCATGATTGGGGCATCTAACATTGATTAGATCAATGAACACCATCAACCCTTAATTTGACTTTAGATCATCTATTTTTTCTTTGTGATATTATTTCACACAACACATCCCAAAAAGGGGTATCTTTAGACACCTAAAATACTTCATGTTGAGGATATTACATATATGGACACCTTTTAAGGCTATATGACCCACCTTGGGAAGCCCTAGGGTTTAACAATCGTTATCACCACTCAAATAGGAAGGAATTTCCCCTTACATCAGTGACCATCTCACCCTGATATGGCTCACAATCACAACTATCTCATTTCAAGATGGACCGCAGTCACGACCATCTCACCCCAAAATGACCACACCAGAAGCAAGTTCTTGTGATACAGTTCAAATGATTACGCAACAACTAAGCACAATGGTTTCTTGATAATGATTTCCTGATAACGGTTTATTGAATTCAACCATTTCTTGAATTCTCTAGAAATCTTTGGACTCCCATTGGGAAGTCTATTTAAAGTTTCCTAGCCTTCATTGAAGATATCCAAAGTTTTATGTATCAAAATGCTATCAAACTAAAGATCCAAAGATCTCATATTCTCAAAGCAATGAAGTGCTATCAAAATTCAACTATGAAGCTTCCAAGCATGCCAATGGACCATATTAAAGGTTTAAGATTTAATTAGTACTCCTTGCACCATCCAATGCCCTTAATTTGGTGTCAAATTCTTCCATTAAGTTGTTCCTATTGAGCGCACCCTTGAACATCAATCCCACAGATCAAATCTTGTGTCGCATCACATAGGTCACAAGGAATTTACTTGTATTTTAGTGGTTGTCTCACCCAAAAACAACCTGCAGGTATGATCATCTCACCTCAAGATAGCCTCCCAACAAAGATCTATTTTCCCTATTTTCTTGCTTTCAAAATATTTAGTAGAATTTCAATTACTTCTTAGTATAGTTAGATTTCATTTTCATGCATCTACTTGTCATATTTTAACTTTCTTTATCACTTTATTTATCATGGAAATGGGCCTTATCTTGAAAGGCTCTTCATATGCTTTTAATGCTCTTTAAATTTTCTTGTGTAGATTATAGGTCATTTACATGGAGAAAATGGCATAAAGATTCACATATCACCATCATACATCGTGATAGTCACCAAGAACCTATCAATAATCAGTTTGTGAGATGCAAAGGAGATCCTATGTGATACACCTTGGATTACTTTTCTTATTGTAAATTTGTATCAAATTGGTAGCAAATACCTCAACGGGATCCCATTATAACCCTCTTGAAGAAACAAAAATTAATATTAATAAAAGAGAATTATTATTTCACATCTTGTTTTATCAATATGGTTACATAGTTTGCTAGCTAGTTTGTTCTTTATTTCATTTGCATAGATGTACGATCTCTTTTCAACATTGTCAACTATTAAAGAAACCAATTTGAAATTTTTTTATTATAGATAAAAACCTTGGTTATCCATAACAATTTCTCATACATATTCTCCATCTCCTACTAAACCTAAACTTAGCAAGAATTTTGTCCAAAGAGCTCCAGGAGACCCTGTCATAAGCTTTATTTGTATCTAGCTTCAACAACATTCCTTCCCTCCTACTTTGTACCACTGAGTGTAGTGTTTCATAGTGAGATATGAAACCATCCAATATTTGCATTCCATTCACAAACCCCCTTTATTTTTTTGTTAAAATCTCTAGGATTTATTTAACCTTAATGTTATCACTTTAGCAGTGATCTTATAAACTACATTACATAGGATTCTATAGTCCTTAAATCCTTTCTATCCCTAGTTTTTTGGGATGATCACTAAAAAGGTGTTTTTAAATTCTCTTATAAATTTTCCTAAATGGTAATACTCTTTAATTATTTCTATTAAATCCTCCTTAACTATATCGTAATAGACTTGGAAGAAATGTACCTAGAAACCATCTAGGCCTAGAGCTTTATCATTTGCTAAGGAGAATACTACTTCCTTCACCTCCTCTTCACTAAAAACTCTCACCAACTCTTCATTCATTCCTATAGACATTCTCAATGTATATATTAAATAATTTCTTCCATAGCTTCCTAGTCTTCCCCCTTTATTTCAATAGCAACAAACTGAAGAATCCAACTATCTCTTGCTTAATCCTTTCTTAACCTTTGACTATTTCACCATCCCCATGTAGAATTAAAACAATATTCAAACATGTTTATGATTCATCATTGAGACATGAAAGAATATAGTATTTTTGTCTCTTTCCCTAAGCCATTTATTAATTGATTTATATCTCCATTAAGTTTACTTTCAAGCCAAAATAGTGTGAAAATATACCTAGATATTATTATCTCTATTATGTAGGTCCTAGTCCACCCCAATCATCCTCAATTTCTCTTCCAAAAATATTAGTTCATACCTAAGGCTTTCCTTATATCTAAAGTTATTTCTAAAGACTTTATTATTCCAAGTATTCACTTCCTTCTTCACATGTTTGAGTTTCCCTACCAAAATAATCATCTTAGAGACTTCGAATAGAAACCTCCACCATGATTCTAATTCACAAATGTTTGGATGCAAAATCCACATGTATTCAAACTTGAATGGTTTTCTATCTTGTCATTTTTTTCAAACTGGCTAAATAACAATAGATTATGATCCAATCCTATCCTATAAAGAGAAACTAACAAGTTCTCATAGTTACACTCAAACCATTCCATAGAGATCAATACTCTATCTGGTCTCACTTGGATTATGGTGTTCCCTATTCTCCTATTCATCCATGTAAAATAATTACCTCTTAAATCAACATCATATAGATCAGATTCAAAAACAAAATTGCAAAAAAAACTCCATGCTCTCCAAAAATCCTTAGGATCCACCTTTCTTATATCTAATAATCAAAGGGGTGTTAACGTACCCTACCACTATCCATATTAGACCTCTTATCCACTACCCCATATGCTTCAATTCCTTCCATAGCACCTTTATTTCTCTATTTAGATTTAAACTATAAATATGTGTAACAAGAAAGGTCAAATTAAATGATTTTGAAGTTTTAAAAATAGTTACAAAGTGCTCATTTTTCAATATGAATTCCCCTTCAAAGGTATCAAAAATACATAAAATTAAGATTTCTTCTAAAGCCCCCTTCACATCCACCTGCCCATTGCAACCTTTATTTCATATCTCTTTCTTGATATTCTCCTAGCTTGTAGCATTCAACTTTATTTCTTGTAATAGAGCTATATCAGGTTGATTATCCTTAATCAAGGATCTCACCACCTTATGTTTGTTAGGGACATTCATTCTCCTAACATTCCAAGACAAGATTTTCATCTCTAATTTTTTGTTGTGGGCTTCTACCCACTCAAGTGTATGATCATATGAATCCCCAAGGTAATATCATTTTTCATATTTTTAAATAACTTTTCCTTTTAAGAATACCTTCTCATCTTCTTTACACCTTTGGTCCTCACTTTTGGGGTCCTCTTGGTACTCATTACTCTTATATTTGAGACTTCTTCAATTCTTGAGGATACTTCCTTTACTAGAAGTTCATCTACTAACTAGGGGATCACTTCTAGATTTTCCTCTTCCATATCTATATTTTCCTACATTGATTTTATTTTTTCTTCTCCTATTTGAGGGTTGGCCATTTCACTTTCCCTCCTTGGGCCATCTTGTTCTAGTGTATATGAGCTTTCACCGTGAATCCTACCTAGTAGATCCTCATTTTCTACCCCATTGCTAGAGAATTTATCATTTCTTACTCCCTCGTTGTTCACCAAGTTCATTACTTTATCTCCACTTACCTCTCAATTAATATTCATTTTCCTAACATTCCTTGGATTTTCTCCCTTTGGATCTAACTCATTTTCAACTTTGTCTTGCAACTCTTTTTCCTTATTTTATTTCATCTACTACTTCTTCTATAGTTGTATTTTCTCTTTTCCTCTAGAAATTCTAAGATTATCCCTATCACTTATCCTTCTAGTAGGGCATTCTTTCACCAAGTGATCCATTTTTGCACATATTCTATAACTAAAGGGTTCATTCTCAAAAATGAGGCTTTGAATACAAACTCCTCATTTAGAGACTAACTTGATCTCTTTTTGGAGTTTCCTCCTATATTTATTTAAGACGCACATTTTTACAAAAATGCCTCCTTTATTTCCTTTATTACATAGTCTAAGGAGAGGAAGCTACCAAAGGAGTTTTTTATACTTTCAAAAATCTATTCCTCTAATAATTCCAATGGTAAAGAGGAGAGTCTTACCTAGATTGGATTTGTGTATATCTTCTCGATGGCTATATTAAAAATTGGGGTTCATTTTCAAAGGTATAGTTCAACATAGACCTCCTTCAAGGGTATTATAATAGTCCTCCTAATTATTAAAGGAGGCCAAGAAGAAACCTCTAAGAAGGCTGAAAAAATCCACATGCCTTATTATCTTCCATTGATTCACAACCGATTTATTTACCTGGTCACCAATTGGTCTAAAGCCAATAAATTTATCTAACAAAGTATTATTGATCCTCTTCTACATGCTCTCATAGATAATATGGTATTTTTAGAACTTATAAGGATATCTTCATTAGACAATTTAGTGGGGATTTCAAGTTATTGGCCCCTCTTCTCCTCTAATATCTTCTTTCCTTTAACTTGCTTGACCTATGTTTTGTTAACACTCGAAGTACTTATCGCTCCATTCTACTTCTCCACTTGGTCATTTCCCTGCTCATACCCCTCCTACTCCTTCATTCTAGAATATTGCAACTCTTCTTTTACCTCTAGGGAAAACAAAACATCCCTATTTATTTTTATCCCTTAAAAAAAAAACTATTATATAAAATCCTTCAAATGAAATCATTAACCTTAGAAAATTTAAAACCGCATGAACCTAAAGAAACAAATTCCCTCCAAGGAAAACCATAAAGTTTACTAGTTTGAACCAAAATTACACCCAAAACCAAAATTTCAAAACCAACAAAATATTATAAATAATTCCTCACAATGAATTTATGGACATTGAACTAGGAAAAATTAAAACCCACAAGAAGATAGTAAAATTGATTTATTCTAAGTCTACAAAATTTACTAGTTTTGAACCAAAATTACACCTCAAATTTCAAGAACTTAGAGTGACACTCACCTCACAAAGGATGGAGCACCTACAAACTTAATATAGGATACCACAACCAACACCAATCTCACTAACAAACAAGATCAAAGGAAACAAGTGATGTCCACGTTTTTTAGAAGACTCTCTACAATCCCTTTGGTTGCAAACCCATCATTTATAGACCCTCTAGTCTATGCTCAAATATTTGTAAACCCTCTAGCTTTCGATTGACACACTAAAATTCCTGAACAACTTTAAATTTTTTAATTGGTTTATAAAATATTAGAAGTTTTTAAATGGTCTACAAACCCATAATAGTTTTTACTAGTCCTCAAGTTTCTCTATCTACAAACCCTTTACAATTTGTTTTTCTTTTTTTCTTAATCGAAATACAAACCTTCAACATTTTTTCCTTCTTCCCCTATATAAACCCTTTGGCTTTTGATCATAGATCTTCAAACCATTTATTATCATTGATCTACATACTTTCTAGATTTTGGTCATAGATATGCATACTCTTTGGTTGGTTTAAGATCTACAAACCCTCTAGATTTCAATGATTAATTTTTAAATTCTTTATATTTT
Organism: Wollemia nobilis; assembly: GCA_028583015.1. Lineage (NCBI taxonomy): Eukaryota > Viridiplantae > Streptophyta > Pinopsida > Araucariales > Araucariaceae > Wollemia > Wollemia nobilis. Next base: position 4,385,441 of record JAQPPZ010016847.1, on the reverse strand, counting down.
TGTCATAGAACTGCAAACACTCTACCTTCTAGTTAAAAAATTGTAAATCCTATAGTTTTATGTCATAGATCTATAAACCCTCTAACTTTCAACCTCTAGCTGTCAATCACCATCATAGATCTGCGATCCCATTAGCTTTTGGTCACAAATATGCAAACCTTATTTTGGTAATATATTTGTAATCCCTTTAGGTTTCAGTCTTATATTTTTAAATCTTCTAGCTTTTGATCACATATTTGCAAATTCTATAACTTATGGTTGCCAATATACAAACCATATGGCTTTTGGTCATAGATCTGTAATCCTTCTAGTTTATGATCATAGATCTTCTAACTCTCTTGTTTTCTACTTTTACTCAACAAATTTTCTCTACAAACCCTTTGGATTTTGGTCATAGATCTATAATCACTCTAGATTTTAATCATAGATATACAAACCCTTTGGATTTTAGTCATAGATATGCAAACTCTTTTTAGTTACAAATTTATAATCATCTAGCTTTCAGTCATCAAAATCCTTTGGCTTTCAACTATCGATTAAAGACCCTACCTCAACTTACATAGACAATCACCTATTCGAATGACACCTCTATGAAGTTTCAATAACCTTTCAAATGAGATTTGACACTTTGTAAAACCTTGCTCTAAAAACCACTACTCAACAATCCTCCTCTATAATAATCAACCAATATTTGTGCACTCACCAACAACCTCTCAACATTTTTTCCTTTTATAATTGATTTGCAAACCCTTGGCAGTTTATTTTTATCTTTTTCCTCTCCTCTCTACAAAAATATTTAACATTTAGTCACAAATCTACAAACCCTTTAAGGTTACTTATCTGCAAACTCTTTGGTTTTTGGTTACATATCTATAAACCCTTTGTATTTTGGTTATATATTTGCAAACACTCTCACTTTTAGTCACAAATATGCTAACCCTTTGGCCATTTATTTCAAACCTTAAATAGTTTTTCATTTTTAATCATAATGCAAACCTTCAATGGTTTGTTTCTTTTTCTTTTTTCCTTCTTATACTCTATAAATTCTTTGGTTAATTGATGATCTACAAACCCTCTAGATTTCAATCATTTATGTATAAACCCTCTAGCTTTTAGTCATAGATCTACAAACACTCTGAATTCCAATCATAATTTTGCAAATCCTCTATTTTTCATTCATAGATCTAGAATTTTAGCCACATATTTGCCAGACCTTTTACCTTTGATCATAGATATACCTCTTTGTAGTCACAAATCTACAATCCGCTAGCTTTCAATCATAAAAACCCTCTAGATTTTAACTATCGATTAAATATACTACCAAACTGAATGACAACCTTGAATGAGAACCTTGTGAAGTTCTAGCAACCTTTCAAATGATAACCACAACTCTGTACACCATTGGATACTTCTTATGGTTATATGCATAATTAGCTAACATTTAAAAAGTAATCATAGGATTGTCTAAATGAATTTTAACCTTCTTTTTACTATCCTTCTCAAAACTTGAGTAGAATTGTGTAGTATAGTGAAAGGAATTTATAATCCTTGTTTGTAATCCTACTAATTAATTATCCATGTGTGTGTGGTCTACCAGCAATACCACTTGCATTATTAGTGATGAGACTTGGGTTCAAATCCCATGGTGGATGTGTATAAGGCGTATTGATCCAAAAATAATCCTACTGATTAATTTTTTAAATATTTAGTAAATACCTCTTTGTATTAAGTCCCACTTTCAATAATTACACTCATTATTATATATATATATATATATTTATAAATAAATTTTATTACACAAATTGAATAGTTTTTTTGAAAAAATGAAAAACTTGTATTAATACAAAGAACGGTTACAAAAGCCAACAAGGCGCGAAAACGCGACATGTCACGAAATCGCGACATGTCGCGATATCGCGACAACCAAACCAGCCAAAGCCACTACAGGGAAACAAGCCGCGAAATCGCGACAAGTCACGAAATCGTGACATGTCGCGATATCGCTACAATCAAACCAGCCTTGGCCGCTTTCGAGCAACAAGTCGCGAAATCGTGACATGTCGCGATATCGCACCAGTAAGACCCCGCGAAGCCTTATCACTAAAAATGTCGCAAAATCATGACGGCTGCTCCCCTTTGCGCCTCAACATCATAGGTGCCGCGAAATCGCGACACGTTTTCCATCTGGCATCTAAACTCCAAAATTGTCGCGAAATCGCGACGAGTTTTCTCCTCCGCGCCCACCCATCAAAGGTGTCGCGATATCGCGACGAGAAATCCACTTGGCGCCCAGTCTTCAAAGGTGTCGCGATATCACGACGATTTTTCCCCCTGCCTCTTAGGCGCCAAAAGTGTCGCGATATCGCGACGAGATTTCCCAGCGGCTCCCAGTCCTCAAAGGTGTCGCGATATCGCGACGAATTTTCCACTTTGCACCCAGTCTTCAAAAATGTCGCGAAATCGCGACGATTTTTCCCCATGACTCCTTTTCGCCAAAAATGTCGCGATATCGCGACAAGTTTTCCAAGCGGCTCCCAGTCCTCAAAAATGTCGCGATATCGCGACGAATTTTCTCCTTTGCACCCAGTCTTCAAAACTGTCGCGAAATCGCGACGAGTCTTCCTCTCTATGCCTGTTCGCCAAAAATGTCACGATATCACGACGATTTTTCCAAGCAGCTCCCAGTCCTCAAAAATGTCACGATATCGCGACGATTTTTCCACTTTGCACCCAGTCTTCAAAAAAGTCATGAAATCGCGACGAGTTTTCCTCTCTGCGCCTGATCGCCATAAATGTCGCGATATCGCGACGAGTTTTCCCAGCAACTCCCAGTCCTCAAAAATGTCGCGATATCGCGACGAATTTTCTCCTTTGCACCCAGTCTTCAAAAATGTCACGAAATCGCGACGAGTCTTCCTCTCTGCGCCTGTTCGCCAAAAATGTCGCGATATCGCGACGATTTTTCCAAGCAGCTCCCAGTCCTCAAAAATGTCGCGAAATCGCGACGGTTTTTCCACTTTGCACCCGGTCTTCAAAAATGTCGCGAAATCATGACAGCTTTCCAGCAGAGGCCGCGACAGCGCAACATGTCACGAAATCGTGACAGTTCTCTCCAAAGGCTACGAGCACAACATGTCACGAAATCATGACAACTTTCCAACAAAGGCCGCGACAGTGCAACATGTCACGAAATCACGACAACTTTCCAACAGAGGCCGCGACAGCGCAACATGTCACGAAATCGCGACAGCTTCTCTCCAAAGGCCGCGATAGCGCAACATGTCACGAAATCGTGACAACTTTCCAGCAAAGGCCACGACAGCGCAACAGGTCGCGATATCATGACAAAAACCACCCTTAGCATTTTTCTTACTCATTGTCGCAAGGATCATTCTAGACCCTGCCTGATCACTTCATCCACCAGAGGCATGTCACTATGCAGCTGCACCCCTACCTCTTTCTCAGCACCCATCTTCGCAAGGAAATCGACCACCTTATTTAAATCTCTACTCACATAGACAGGGATCACGTCATCTAATTCCCTCCATAGTTCCTTGATTTGAGAGATCAGAATCCGTAGCCTCCAAGCTTTCGAAGAAAAGTTCCTCATACAATCAAGAGCGCCAACCAGGACTTGAGAATCGGATTCAAGAATTATCCTCCTGTGACCCTGCTCAACAGCCCAGATGGAAGCAGCTCTGATGGCAATGGCTTCGGCTTCATTGTTAGTGGCTCTACCCAAACCAAGCAGTTCCCAGTAGAGCACTGAACCAGCATGATCCCGAAAAACTACCCCAATACCGGCACTGCCCGGATTGCCTTTTGCAGCTCCATCAGTGTTGATTTTGATCCAGCCTTCTGGGGGAGGTTTCCAACTAGCTCTGTCTTGTCTCTCTTGCTCTTCAACTCTCTCTTCCAGAGACCCAGGACCAACCTGATTTTCTTCTTCAACATAAATGGCAACAGTTTCTGTGACTTTGCTCCAGATAACCTGCCAAACTCCGTCAATCGAGGAGAAAGTTTCTCTAAAGATCCGGGCGTTTCTCTCCAGCCACACTTGCCACCAGATGAAAAGTAAGCCAAGCTCCCAACCAGTTCGGAGAGCTATAGAATTAAATCTGCCCCTTTTCCATTTTTCCCAAATATTGGCTCGATTCAGATCACCATGAGCCTGGAGATTAAAGTGAGAAAACCAGCGCTTCCAGATCTGACGCGTGAAAGGGCACTCGAACATCAGGTGATCCATTGTTTCCTCATGCTTGTGGCATAAAACACACTGAGAAGGACCGATAATTCCTCTACTTCGGAGATTGTCAAAGGTGAGAATCCCATTGTGCATAAACTGCCAGGCAAAGAAATTAACTTTCGGCCAGCCCTTAGAATGCCAAATCTTTCTCCAATCCTGAACCGAAAATGAGTGTGGGGGAGGCGCTGGGAGGATCTTTTCATATCCGTCCTTTACAGTATACACCCCAAGGTTCCCATAGCCCCAGGCTAATTCATCCTCCTCATCCCTCCCTGTGAGGAACCTTTCAGTCAGGATTTTGTTCAAGATGGATGCCGGCTCCGGAGGTATAGCAATTGGCCACTCCTCCCACCTCTTAAAATTTTTAAACTTATACTCCCCCATCTGGCTGGTGTTAAAATAGCTTTCAATTTGAATCCAGCCCTTGGCTTCTATGGCGGATTTGATTGGTTGTAATTCAGGAAACGAAGCAATGATGGGTGGAAATTGGTCCCAAGAATCAGTCCAAAAACGTGCCTTATCCCCTCTCCCCACTTTCCAAAATAATTGGTCTTTGATAACCTGAGCTCCAAGCTTGAGAGTCTGCCACACTAAGGAACCATTACCATCCAGGGGGAAACGGCTCACCTCATTGGGGTGGACATGACCCAAATATTTACTGGTGAGGATTCTGCTAAATAAGGAGGTTGGCTGGGAAATCCACCTCCAATACAATTTTCCAGCCAAAGCTTTGTTATTAAGCTTGGAGCTTCTCAGTCCCAGCCCTCCTTTAACCTTGGGCTGGGTAACTTTATCCCACGCAACCAAGGCCCATTTTTTCTCCCCTTTTGCACCTTCCCATAAAAATCTTCTTGCCATTTTGTCCAGCTCTTTCCATATGGTATTAGGGGCAGCCAAGATAGAGAATTTATAGATTGGCATGGCCTGAATAACTGACTGTAAGAAAGTTAATCTACCCCCATAGCTTAACCATTTATGGGACCAATGATTCATTCTTTCTTTGATACCTTCCAATAGGTCCTTCCAGATGTCTATTTTCAATTTTTTGAAATGCAAGGGAACTCCCAAGTAAACTATTGGAAGAGTAGTCCTTGTGAATCCCAGGATTTCAATAACTCTGTCCTGCAGCCTTTGGTCGAGATTGAAAAAGACCACTTTGGACTTCTTGTCATTGAGGGCCTGGTTTGAGGCCCTAAGGTAGACATTAAGAGTATCTCTGATACCTCTAGCTTCCCTGAAACTGGCCACACCAACTAATCCAGTATCATCCACAAACTGCAAGTGAGTCAGAGTTTCCTCCCCTACCTTGATACCTGTTAAGAGGCCTTGATGCCTTCTCTTCAAGAAAAGTCTACCTAATCCTTCAGCCAAAATGAGGAAAAGATAGGGAGAGCAAGGGTCTCCTTGGCGAAGACCACGAGTGGCTCCAAAAGGTTGCGAGGGCAGGCCCTTGATAAGAACAGAATAAGAGGGTGTTGAAACACAACTCATGACCCAATCAATCCAGTCCTGGGAGAAGCCAAAGGCTGCCATCATTTTAGACAAGAAGCTCCACTCCACCCGATCATAAGCCTTGGACATATCCAGTTTAATAAACATCCCTTTATTACCAGATTTTTGCATTGTGTGGATAGCCTCCTGAGCGAGAACCACCCCATCCAAGATTTGTCTTCCCTCAACAAAACCCCCTTGTTCTGAAGAAATGATGTTATGAAGGAGAGGTTTGAGTCGCTCAGCCATTATCTTAGTGATTATTTTATAAATCACGTTGCATAAGGCAATAGGTCTGAAATCAGAGATATGAGTCCCCTCCTCCCCTTTAGGGATTAAGGTGATGAAGGTATGATTTATTGCCCTAAGCATTCTTTTATTAGTTCTGGATTCCTCTGTGACAACCAAAACATCCTCCTCCAAAGTATCCCAAAAGGCCTGAAAAAACTCAATAGGAAAGCCATCTGGACCTGGAGATTTGCCAGTACTCATGCCAAAGACCACATTTTTCAATTCATCTCTATCAATGGGTCTGAGAAGGGCCTAATTTTCTTCTTCAGAAATAATAGAAGGTATGACATTAATAACTTCGTTCTGAGCCTCAACATCCTGCTCCATACTTTCCCTAAAAAGTTTAGAAAAGTAATCAATTGAATGGGAATGCATACCCGGAAGAGTATCAAAGGAATGACCATTCTCATCTTTAAGGGCTTCCATGTTATTCATCTGTCTCCTAGCACAAGCTGACCGATGAAAAAATTTGGTATTTCTATCCCCTTCTAATAACCAAGTATTTCTTGCTCGCTGTCTCCAATAAATCTCCTCTTGGTTATCAATGTACTCAACCGCTTTGCGTAAGGCATCATCCTCGGATTTAAGTTGCTCAGTAATTGCTCCTTCCCCAAAGAGTTTTTGAACCTCCTCCCATCTGGCTACCAAGGGGGCTCGTTGGAGCTGGAAATCTGACCTATTATTTTTCCTCCATTGTTTCAGTTGAAGTTTGACAAAATGAAGTTGTTTGTGAAATTTAAACATTGCTGTCCCAAAAGGTGGACGGCCTTCTTCCCACCATTGTGGAATTTTCTCTCGAAGGTCCTCCTTCTGTAACCAAAAATTCTCAAATTTAAAAGGCCTGTGATGCTGCCCTGTCAAAGTCCCTCCCTCCAACAAAATGGGAAAGTGATCTGAAACTGGGCCCTCCAAAATCTGGAATTTAGTGTTCCACTTTACAAATGCCTCCTCCGAAACCAGAAAATGATCTAACTTGACCTTCCTGCTGTGTGGCTCCTTCCTCTTGTTAGTCCAAGTAAAGTAGGTTCCAGGACCTTTAACATCCACTAATTGAAAGGCTTGGACTTGGGCAATCAGAAGCCGATCCCCTGGATCCAAAATTGGGGATCCACCTTCTTGATCTCGAGCAGATAATTTTGCATTGAAATCCCCAGCAATAATCCAGTCTAAGTCCTCCCTGGAGGACCTCATGTTCTGTACAGCTTTCCATTGGAGCCTCTGACCATCAAGATCTTGGGCCCCATAAAAATTAGTGATTAAGACATGTTCAGCTGTGATATTATTCCTAAAATGAGATGTGAGAACACCCCTCCAAGCTATATGTTCTAGTGCAGTCCACTCCAGAGGGTTCCAAAGAGTAACAATCCCCCCTGAAGCACCTTGGGCAGCCACATCCATATGGCCAACGCCCCTCCAGATTCTATTAACTGTTTTACTCATAAGATCTAAAGACATTTTCGTCTCCTGAAGAAGCAAAAAGTCTGTTTTACATTTTCCTAATAGTCTTAGAACAGCAGATTGATGGGTTCTACTGTTTAAACCCCTAACATTCCAAGATTGAATAATCATTGAAAACCTTGGGAGCAGTAGGAATCAATTGTCCTCACCGATCCTCCATTGATCAGCTTGTCTCCTTGAGCTGCAATCAAATCCTTATTTGACTTTCTGCCCGCTCCTTGAGTATTGCTGTTTTTGGATCTCTTTTCCACCTGAGATATCCCCAGGGCTGGCCTTTCTCTATTTTTTTTTGCAATTCCCATGCTGACATCCTTAACTACTGGTGGCGCTTGGGAGTGCACTATCAGTGCCCCTGCATCTTCTGGTTGCAGTAACTCAGTGGGCTCAATCACCTGTTCTAAGACAGGAGGAGATGAAGGAGAAACATGAGTGTGGATGTTATGGACCTCAATATTCCCATCCACTCCTTCCATGTCTTGGTCTTCCTGATCCACTAATGTCTTAAAAATTTCATATCTGTTGGATGGCTTGGGTAGTAATTGCTCCTTGCCGTTTTTCTTCTGCTTTCTCTTTCTTTTGGCCTGCTCAAAGCCATCTTTCTGTCCCTCATTACCTTGAGGAGTATTGGCTGTTTCTTTGGCAGGAGTAGACTTCCCCTCTCTAGGGCGATTTGGCATTCCAGACGGGGCTTCCGTTTTAGTGTTCAAAATATTTGGACAAAATCGGGCCAAATGCCCATGCTTGTGGCAGACTCTGCATCTGAAAGGCAGAGCCTCATAGTCTAACTGTTGGATCCAAGATGTTTCTGCCAGTTCCAGTTCCACCTCTGTCGGTAGAGGCTGGCTAATATCCATTTCCACGCAGATTCTAGCAAAGACACCAGAGTTCCCTTCTATGGTGTCCTTGGAGACGCCTAGGTGTCTACCAAGGGAGTTACCAATCATTTCCAGGACCTGCTCCCCCCAAAAATCCATTGGAAGAGCGTACAGTCGGATCCAAACCGGGACAGCCGTGGGTTCGATGCGAGGATCGAATCCCACCCTCCAGGGTTGAACAAATAACCCTGTCGGACCGTGGTTTCTCTTCTCTGACTCAAACGCCCTGTTTCTATCAGCTAAAGAAGAAAAGCTAACAATGAAATACCCGTTACTAATAAACCACAGAGAGTACTCACCATGGGGCTCCCAGTTCTGTCTGACCCAAGTGTGCAAGAAATTCAGGGTAGGTCGGATACCCATGAATTTACAAATCAAATCATGGTTGGCTTTGTAGAGGATTGTGTCTTCGACCAGCTTTGGTTCGATTACAATCTTGGGTCTTGATGCGGATTGTGGGAGACATCCGTTAACTCGATGCGCTGCTGAGCTCTTGCCAGCGTTCTTGAATATCGTATTGAGAGTCTGTGTCTGGGCTTCGTCGTTGGAAGACGAAGGATTGTCTTTCAGTAGTTCAGCGTAAGAGCTCTTCCTCCCCGAGAGAGGGTCTGGAGGAGACCCCATTGGGCCCTCCTGAGGCAGCAAACGATCCTTCAGATCCACAATAACAAAACACTACAGTAATCCTCCCGATGTCCTGGACCTTCCTTCGCTCCACAAACCCTAGAACATCGCCTGTCGCCTACGCAGAGAGTTTCCTACACAAAGTGAATAGTTACAAAGCATACAGGGAATGGAAAAATCAAATCTGAGCAAGTAGATCCTATTTTACTACCATAAAATTCAATTGATTTCTTGTAGCCCTATTGAAACTACAGGTCTCCTCCATTGTCATTAAGTTTAGCAGGGTTTTGTTAAATATGCCATGTTCCAAGAGTCAAGTTCACTCCAACATTAGCCATATTATATGCTTCCCTGTTATATTTTTTGCACACATGATGTAATTCTATCTTGGAGAATTGCTTCAATAGAATCTTGATAATCTTTGTCACATACAAGATGTTGATGGACTTACAATGACCAAATTTGATGGTATTTATAACGAGTTTCGAATCTTAATAAACCTTGTTCTCATAAATCAACCTTTTTTAAATTTTGTAAAGTAAATATTAAAAGACTTAGAAAAAATAAATTAAAATAAAAGATATTTAATTTTTTTGAATGACTACAGTAAATATTCGCATTGTATGTACCTTTGCCCATATTAGGTTATCTTTAAATAAATGACAATTTCATTGTATTTTTAATAATAATAACTTATCAATAACTTTATAGAATTTAAATGCTAATTTCATCTATTTCTAGCCACTAATGGATCATTTATAATACTTGTTTCTCCAATAATCATTGCAACATTTAACATTTATGCTACAAATCTATTGCAACATTCAACATTTGTATTACAACTCTATAGAGTGATTTAAGAATATCAACAAACAAGATTAATCCATTAGAGGGAAATACACTAGCGAGTTTTCAATAACAAATGAAACATATACAACACATCATAATTGTTGAGATGATTTTTGTACATTTATTTACAATTAATGATATGATAACAATATGTATTAAACATGTGTTAAAAGCACTATAAATTTTTTATTGTAGATATTGTTGTGGAATAAAGAATAAAGAACAAAATTTAGATTAAGAATAATTAAATCCCAAGTTACTATTACATATAAAGCAACAAGTACATTTTCTTATTTTAAATATTAATATTAACTATATTGGTAAATGGAGCACTTGGAAAAATGATTCTTCATAATCTAAAAATATTTATAACCACTTTTTCTATCAATATGCAACATTGTTAAATTTGACAACTATATTAGACCAATACAGAATGAAAATTATATCATATATATCCATTTTCACTTACATAAAAAGAAACAATAAACTATTACTCTTAATAAGGAATAAGTACTAACAATACCCAAATCACAAGGATTAAAATTATAAATGGATATAATTTATATGGATACAAGTGAAAGACAAGGTCTCGCATATGTCGGAATACCTAAAGTAAAATCATTGACTAACCTATTCATATCATTAAATTTTTCATTTAATAGTTATACCAAAATAAAATGTAACACATACATCACAATTTAAAAATAAATAAAAGAGATAAAACATACATGCATTCTAAATTTAGGAGTAAGTAGAAGCCAATGGTAAGCCTCATCTTTCTTATATTAAATATTTACAAAATAGCAAGTAGAAGCAAGAAAAAGTAAAGAGCCTTCATGATTTATTGCTTTAGATCTTTGAAAATTTAAAAAAAATAAAGCATTTATATGAGGAAAAAAGGTAGCATAGAAGGAAAGCCATATTTGAAAGCCTTAGTGAGAATTATGGATGCCCAAGATGGAGATAAAAGGAAAAGGAAATATAAACAAAGTTTGATCTACATAGCAAATGTTACAGAAGAGGTGATTACAAAGGATGAAATGATTGAACATTATATAATGGTTCTTAAAAATAGAAGGTTAATATGTTAGTTCCATGGATATTGGCCATGTTTTTTGGAGATTGAAAATTGGATCAAGTGAAGTGGGAATTAAATTCAAAATACTACATGGTTTTTCTTCCTTATTTTTTCTTAATGGGTTTTTGAAGTTCAAAATTCAAGGATAAAATAATGGGTGTGAGACAATGGTTCATGGGAAGAGATGCTCTATATTTAGGACCATGAAGTGATAATTTTTCTATCGAGACAAAAACTTTTAAAAATATTCCAATGCGAGTTAGGCTTTTTGGACTTCCATATCAACTTATCATTAAGGATGTTTAGAAGAATATTGGCAATACCCTAGGGAAGTTCATCTAGGATGGGTCAACTACTAAGAATCAAAACCATGATATATATACTTGGATATGTGTTGCTATGCATGTTTCAAAACCTTTTCCATAATCTAATAAGATGAAATCTAAATCAAGAGAATGATATCAACATTTGGATTATGAAAGCATTGTATTCCAATGGCACAACTATTATAAGATTGGACACATGACAAGTGATTGCAATGTAAAAACAATGGAGAAAGAGACCAAAAGTTTTGGTCATAGGATAAACTTCAAGAGGAAGCAAGGAAATCATACTACAATAGAAGCTAGAGTAGATAAAGAATATTGCAAACTCCAAAAGGAGGTAAATATAACCCATGTACAACATTAGATGTAAAAGGTCAACATTGTTCACATGGATCAACCATTAGAAGAAACAAAGAATAATACAAGGGATGAGGAAGTACAATGTGTAAGTTCAAATTCAAAAGGAATTAATGATGGAAAATAATATGTGGAGGAAAATTTTAAAACAAAGAAGGTGGAAGAGGTTAAGTTTATTCCATTGAAATCACCTTTATTTTTCTCAAGTAGTATAAATTCCTCTCCTTACACTTTAGGGTTTCAAAATCAACATAATAAAGAAACTAGCATGGAGAATATCCATAGTAATTTGGGGTTTTAGGGCAACATAAAGAGATATGGAGCAATGTCCTTGCACTTTGAGGATTTTAGGGAAACATAAAGAAGAAAGTGCATTTTGCACTTCAAATCCTTTAGAGGCAAAAAAATATCTTATAATTGATATGTTTATATATAAACAATATAAAAAGTAAAAATATTGATAAATATGAAAATGTTGATAGGAATGAAAAAAGGAGAGGAAGACAACAAAAGAAAATAGAAAAATAAAATTAAAGAAATATTCATATGGGAAAACAAAAGCAAGTAATGTTAGTGTTAATAATAAGTAGAGCTAAGCCCATAAATAAAAACAAAAGGTGATAAGGAAAATTAAATCTTAAAGGTAGAGGTATAAAAAGGATTAAAAGCAGGGTTTTTCATAGTGGCAAATTTTGCAATTTTGCATGAATATTCGGATTTTCAAAATGTTAATTTTGCGAATTTTGGGACCATAGAGGTCGGCCCATTCACCAAAAAATTTTGGGATCCAATTTTTTTAAGGGTAAATTCACCCCATTGTCATAAGGTTTCCTGCCTAATTTTTGCCCTAAATTTATTAAAAATAAAAAATATCCCGCCCAATTCACCCCTTGTACCCCATTATATATAGTTAACCTTAACAACGACTCTCATACAATTACAATATTAATTTTTTGGATAGTGAGCGATACAAAGTAGATGACTAACAAAACATAAGACCACAATTGATAGAAGGTGACTGGCGGAAGGTGACTAGCATAAAATGACTGGCATAAGGCGATTGGTATAAGGTGACTGACATAAGGCAACTGGTATAAGACGAGTGGTAGATGGCAAGTGGCAAATGGCGAGTGGCATAAGACAACTGGTATAAGGTGAGTGTCATAAGACGAGTTGCAGATGGCGAGTGGTAAAATGCGAGTGGTAGATGGCAAGTTGTACAAGGCGAGTGGCACATGGCGAGTGGCACATGGCGAGTGGCACAATACGAGTGGTAGATGGTGACTGGTAGATGGCGACTGACAATCATTTCACAATTTTAATCATCAAAATATATCTAAACATAGGTATATTTCTACTCCTTGAAAATATTTTTTCAAGCTGGATATAATGGTGGTATTTTTATGAAGTTTGAAGATGATTTAAGAGGTCAAAATTGATCCCAAATATTATGGTGAGAAGGTAATGTAATTTTGAGGTAGAGTTTGACCTACTAAATCATATCAAAACTTCATCCAAATACCACCATTAGATCGGGCTTGAAAAGAGCTTTCCAATGAGTATAAATATACCTATGTTTGGATATATTTTAATACCTAAAACTATGAAATGATTATCAATAGCCATCTACCAGTCGCCATGTGGTGAGTGGCAGAAGGCGACTCGCATAAGGCGAGAGACATAAGTCGACTGGTAGATGGCGAGTGGCACATGGCGAGTGGCACAAGGCGAGTGGCACATGGCGAGTGGCGCATGACGAGTGGCACAAGGCGAGTGGCACATGGCGACTAGTAGATGGTGACTGAATCATTTCACAGTTTTAGACATCAAAATATATCGAAACATAGACATATTTGTACTCATTGGAAATCTCTTTTCAAGCTCGATCTAATGGTGGTATTTTTATGAATTTTGAATATGATTTAATAGGTCAAAAGTGGTCCCAAATATGGTGGTGAGGAGGTAATGTCATTTTGAGGTAGATTTTGACCTACTAAATCATATCAAAACTTTATCAAAATACCACCATTAGATCGGGCTTGAAAAGAGCTTTTCAATGAGTACAAATATGCCTATGTTTAGATATATTTTGATGCCAAAAACTATGAAATAATGTTTAGTCACCATATGTCAGTCGCCATGTGGCAAGTGACATAAGGCGAGTGGCATAAGGTGACTAGAAGATGGTGAGCGATACAATGCGAGTGACAGATGGTGAGTGGCACAAGGCGAGTGGTAGATGGCGAGTGGCACATGGCGAGTGGCACATGGCGAGTGGCAGATGGTGAGTGATACAAGGTGAGTGGCACATGGCGAGTGGCAGATGACGATTGGAAGATGGTGACTGATAATCATTTCTTAGTTTTAGGTATCAAAATATATCCAAACATAGGCATATTTGTATGCATTGAAAATCTATTTTCAAGCCTGATCTAATGGTGGTATTTTTATGAATTTTGAAGATGATTTAATAGGTCAAAAGTGGTCCCAAAAATATTTATAATTTATGTGCAAAAGTTTTGAAAATTCACCATATTTTGATAAATTTTCTGCAAAATTTGAAAAATTCACCCCATAGTTTATACATGATTCACCTTGATTTGCCCCAAATTTATAAATACTTTTTTGGTACTACCCCTTATGCATAACCTTGATAAAAAGAAAAAGAAATACCAAAGAATTGATAGATTGTTATAGCCAACATATTTATAGAATAGGAAATTAGATAGCAAATATGGTATGGTAAAATTTAAATTTTAAAAAACAAGTGATAGAGTGTGATTTTATCTCTTAATGCAAATGATATTAAAGAGTTCATTACAAAAACTTAATAATTTAAGAAAAAATTTATTTTGCTTTTGAAGAGTTCCAATTCGCAATAGGGATTATTTGTAGCGCTTTTCAATAAAAATAAAAAATAAACTAAATATCTAAACACATATAAAGGTTTAAGTGGATTGGTAAGTTCTTGCGCATATTAAAAAAAGACCTAGATTCAAACCCTTGAAGCATACTTGATCCCTGCTTAATAAAATGTAACCAACTCTCCTATAAATTAAAAAAAAAAAAAACTATTTTTTTTTTTTTAATCATTTTCATTTTTAATCCAAGTAGAAAACATGTAAAAATATTAGCACATGGTATTCTATAGATCTAAAACATGAAAAGCATATACATCATTGAGGATGATTGTTGTTTCATTTATATTTAAATTAACCATCTTCACGTTTCAAGCCACGTTAACATATTTTTTTACTCATATTTAGTTTAATCGTAATTTATAATTTACTTTTATTTACATAAATAAATTTTAATATTAATTTTTATCCTGTTGGCTTCTCGTGCACGTCTATGAGCAACTGCTGTTATGAATTGTTAATTAACGTGATCCTTAATAACCACACAATAAAACAAAATGAGGAGCGAATGCTAACACCTGCAAAATGTCGGTGTGCATACATCGTTTTTAGTAGGTAGTGTTCACTATCGTCTCCTTTAATATATAAAAAATAGATAACATTATTATCATTTCATCTTGTCATAAGGAAATTATAACACCACTATCGTTTCATCCTTTAATAAAGCACTATAATCTTCGCCTAATCTCCCGGTAGGTTTGAGAACCAGAATACAAAGTTCAAATTAAATATTTATTTGGATGCCTCTTTATTCGTCAAGAATTACCGATGGAGACTTTTATGACAGCATGACAGCACGAAACTATGATGAAGAAAGTGTATTAGTCTTATAACAGCTAAGACGATTGACATTTGAAGCCCAAGAGTTTGAAAGGCAGTGGACTCAAATGCCACCAACCCAAGTTGGGCCTACCCAAACCTCCCAAACAGATGACTTCCTTTGTCTTCAACCCCCATTCAAACCAGATGACAACTGAAATGCATTACTCCAGTACTCCTAGTACTTTTACTCCAGTACTAAGGTGGTTGAAGTCCTTTTTGCAGACTTCAACGACCTTAGTAATACTAAAGGTCAGCCACACCAACCATGCTTGCATTCATATTCTAGAAAAACCATAGGCTCAAAGAGCGTATGGTTGACATTATGCTTAAACAGATCGAATTATAAATAAATAAAATAAATAATAGAAACAGCTAATCTCTAATTATCTCTATGAGAATTCAATAACAGAATAGAGTATTGTACCCCATGCCAGATCAAATTTCTGTCATCAATTGACGTGGCAGCGAGCCCTGGCGAAACCGAGGCGAGAGTTCTGGAGATCATACTCAACCCACAAGTTCTGCTGATGGTAATTCCCAATTATGTTGGCCTCAACGCCCACCAAATCCGAATTAGCAAACGTAAAGCAGTAAATGGATGGAAGGTCTTCAATGGGACCCTTGGGCAACTGGTAGAGCAGGTGGTGGCTATTGAGCCTGATGTGGGCATGAGAATCGAACAGCAGCGTCACGGGACTTACCTGTGGGAAATTGCCCGCGCCGTTCTGGACGAAACACAGATCCAGAGCTTGGAAAACGTTGTCCACGGCATTCAGAACCCCTCTGTTCTCTTCCAGAAACGCCTCTCTGAGCGGCGCGTAGGCCTGGCCGAGAAGGAAACTGAACTGCGTGCCGGAGTCCACCATGGTCTGCCCGGCGCCCGTGTGGTCGGGCACGAACACGTCCCGCGGTATTGGCAGGCGCCGCTTCCCGACCTTGATGCCCCGCAGCCGCACGCTGTAGGCCACCCGGTTGAAATACGGCAGAGGGACGGATAAGGTTACGAGCGGCGTGTAGCGCAGGTACTTGGAAAGGGGCGAGTCCCCGAACAGGAGGACGCCCGGCGACTGTGGGTCGCCAGAAATGCAGTAGGAAAACTTGTCGGCGCCGTTCATCTGGGAAACGAAGGAGAGAGCGCCGTGGCCGAGGCCCATGAGGCCCGGCGTGTCGGGCAGCGGAGCCAGGATGCTGCACCCGAAGACGAAGCCGGGGATTTGGAGCTGCGTGCCGCCCAGGGAGGCGAACGAGATGGTGTCGGCAGCAAGGTTGCCATGGGCGGCGGTGCCGTCGGCGTAGGGGTAGGTGTATTGGCAGAGCCCGCCGCCGCCGCACGCCGTTGGGACGGGGAAATCGATGGTTTGCTTGGTGCACACTGGCGACGAGCAGGCGATCGGGGCGTAGGACGCCGAGAGTAACGGGTTGAAGGAGTTTATGCACTGCAGCCACGACAGCTCGCTGCCCGTGTCTACCACCATCTTCTGCCTCTGCGGGGGCGTCCCCATCGTTGCTTCCACCATGAGGTTCAGGTTGTACCAGAACGGGAACCGGTTGGATTTGGGTACCTTGCTGTGGGCTGCCGAGGATAGGGGGGTGGAATACAGAGGCATAGAGATGCCATGTGGGGTGCTGGTATTGGGATGGAGAAGGAGGTCTCTTGGATTTAGAGGGGTTGCTGTTATTGCTGTTAGGAGACTGGTGGAGGAAAGGAGGGCGAGAGCGATATAGGGGAGGAGTGGAGTTGAAATGGAAGGATCCATGTTGAATGAGAGTGTTTTTGGGAGAGATGAGATGTATATAGGCAAACTAAGTTTGAAAATATGATGTTTCCGCGTTTCCAGATGCCAATGTTGAATCGCTAATTAAGGACAATATTTTTAGAGGCCATAAAGATATTTGAAGGCCTGATGAGGGTTGTTGGACAATTCATTTTATATATATATATATATATATATATATATATATATATATATATATTAAATATTGAAAATTGGAAAGGTTCTTTTTTAGTTAGTGTTGAATTTCTTTATACAAGGTTTTAAGTTTCAATTAAGTGTGATCTTGTGAATAAGATTGTAATTATAATAAAACATATGTCTACTTAACTTTTTGAATGTGGATTTAGCCTCGTCATTGTAGTAAATATAATAAATTTGTTACTTCATAGTAGCATATTATAAAGAGTTAATTCTCATGTTTGTAAATAGAGTATAACCATTCTCTCTCAATTAAAATTAGGCTATCTAATGACCTTTCTAAAAAGTTACCCAGTTTGCTATATATAAATATGAATTACTATATATAAATATGAAATTTAAAGATTTGATATTTTATTTAGTTAAATGAGCTAAAATATACGACACACTTATGTGTGAGTTTATGTATATTAAAAAAAACAGTGTTTGTAGTTTAATACTCCGCTGGTCAGTAAAAGTGGTTGTGATCAACTCTTTTATGTAAGCAAATAAAAAAAATTGAAAAAATAATTATTAATAAAGGACCACCAAACCTGAATATATATAAATGAAATCATCCAAAATGAGAGCAAAATTTTTAATATTTTATTTAATTAAATGAATAAAACATACAACATATTTATGTGTGTTTACATTATAGATGTATGAACTTAATTTATATTAAAAATTTTGAAAAAATTAATTTAAGTTTTTAAATATAAAAATAATATTTTAATTATATTTTATTAAAAATTTGATAGTATAAATTAAATTGAATTATTTTCTAATTAAATTATATGATGTTACAAGGATGCGAGATTGAGTATGAGATAGTGAAGAACATAAGCTTATATTGAGAGGGGGTGAACAGTATAAGACCAACTTTTACTTTTCTTTCCCAATCAATATTATCCACTATTATAAATGGCAATATCAATAGCAGTAATCAAAGAAATACACAAATCATCACATACAAGAGAGACACAAGTTTTAATGTGGTTCACCCAATGTGGGCTACTCCACGGAGAAAATATTTCTTCTAAATTTTCTCAACAAATATCTTGGGAATCAATTCTCTGTTACAATGTTTATGAACCTTTTGTCCAAAGGAGACACCAATACCCTATGCTTTGATTTATGTATCTCTCTCCATGGGAGAAATCTATCCCCTTTACTCTGGTTCGTGGAACTTGATCAAGGAGAACTCTATCTCCTCAACTAGTTCGTGGATCTCTCTCCACATAATAACTTTATCTTCCTAGTTGTTTCATAGATCACATTCCATAAGATAACTCTTTCCCCTTTCTATGGTTCATGGATCTCTCTCCACAAGAGATCTCTACTCCCCCTACTCCGACTAGTGATCTTCTAGAATAATTTTGCTTCCACTACTCTGGCTTGTGGATCTCTCTCCACTAGAGACCTTTGTCCCCACTACACTAGTTGATGGATCTCTATCCACTAGAGACTGTTATCCTATTTGCTCTTTCACCTCTAAACCTTGTTCTCAACTCTGTCTCAAATTTGTACCAATCTTCATTACAAGGTTAACTTAAATCTATCTCAATTGCTTTCTATCTCTTCTCAAAATTGCCCCAAGCCTTAACACAAAGCTTGATCAAATCAGAACCAAACCTGCTCTTAACTCTGCTCATATTTTTCCCAAGCCTTAACACAAATCTTGAATAAATCATCAATCAAACCTGCTATCAACTCTGCTTAGATCTACCCCAAGCCTTAACAAAAAACTTGAACAAATCATCAATCAAATCTGCTATCAAATCTTCTTAGATCTACCCTAAGCCTTAATACAAAGCTTAAACAAATCATCAATCAAACCTACTATCAACTCTGCTTAGCTCTATCTTCAAGCCTTCTCAAAGACTTGCTCAAATCTATCCTCAAGACACTCACAAAACCTGCTCAAATATTTCCATAACTTGCATACAAACACAACTTAAATCCTTTTCAAAAATCTTTCTTCACACAAAAAAATTCTACTTAGAATTCATTTAACCTCTAGAACATATAGAGAATGATATGCTCTATCAAAAACTCAATATGTTTTACACTCACAAATATTGTACTTAATTTACCACTCTCTATCTCTTTCTAAATCCCTTTTAAATAAAATCAACACAATATATATCTTGCTTCACAATATTGGTCTATCTCTCTTGCAAATTTTCTCTCAGAGATCAAACACACTCATGCATAATTTCCCTTCACAAATCGATCTCAACTACTTCCACAATTGCAATTAATATCTCTCAAACCAATGCTCAAAAACTTCACACAATAATTCAAACAATTATGCACAATTTTCTCACAAACCCTAACAAGTGTTTTCAAACTTCTTCCAACAAAGAGCACAATGTAGGTTTCAAACCCTAACTCAAATATTTTTAGCAATGCTTATCAAACAATCATTTTCACTCCACCTTATGTTCAAAAATATTCACTCAACAAAACATATTAAATAAGGAATGATATGCCCATACATTTTAGCTTACCCTTATGGAGATATGTCTTCAAAAATCTGTCTCACACATAATATCTTTTTCAACTATAAAAGTTAGCACAACACCTTTTCATATATTTGGAAACCTCTCTCAACAAGTGTGCATAATTAAATTCCAAACCAACTCTCTTGGTTTCTCAAACTAGAGCATTAAAACATAAAACCAAACCCTTCAAAATGAAGCAAAATACTAGAAATAGAAATACCCCATACACCTTTTAACTCTATCTTATTTTTAAAACCATTCATCAAAAGAACTTAAAAAAACCCTTTTTACTCCACAAAATCACTTTTCAATAAAAAAAATATTCCATAATATTTTTCTTCAAAAAGAAATTGCAAAAAATAATTAAAAAATTATTTCCACTTATACCTCTCAAGTCAACAACTCTCAAACAATCAAATACACCACATGCACCTAACCCTCAACCTTAGGCAATTAAAACTTTAATTAATGCTTCAAAAAATTGCCATAGGAGATTTGAACACAACAACTACTGCCTACCAACGTGCTAGCACTCTTTGAGTTGTCGCTAGGCCAACCGCCCACACAAGGATGAAACAACATGTCATGCAATTTAACCTTCACTCAAATTCCTTGTCAATCAAAAATAGTGAGCAAAATATTACCACCCAGATTCGAACTCAGAACCTATCTTCTACCTCACGTCTTAACACCGCCTAGCCTACCACTAGGTCAATCACCTTGTTGGTGATAATATTCCACGATCTTATCCTTATTCTCATCCAAAATCCTTTCTTATTTTTAAATAAAAAATTTATCTTCCTTGTGCATGTCGAAAATTCGCATAATCACTTGAAATCGCACATCGAACCACACACTTAGGGTACCAAACATTCCCATATAAATATGAATTTACCATCATGATAAGGACATTGGCGGTGCTTAGCATCAAATATTACCATATAAATATGAATTTGTAAGGATTAACAATGGATGAGATATTGTATTGATACAAATGAGTACAATGTATATGCATAAGCCTATATGAAAAACATGATAAATGTCAAAGAGAATGACAAGTGTCAAAAAGTAGGCATAGTGCACATTAATATTCTAACATTTTGCCTTAATGTGCACTATCCTAAATATAAAAAAAATAATTCAACATTAGATAACATTCCCCCTTAATATTGACTTTTCTAAAGGAACCCTATCATCCTCATTTATTGCATGATGTGTTCTAGGCTCGTTCTATTTGCACTTGGCTCTCCAAATGTGAATAATGCTAGATCAACAGTGTATACATATCGATCTATTGACTTAGGATCAAACACTTTGTTGGATATGTTGCCTCTAGATTAGCCATCTAAGTGCCTTAGGGTCATCCTAGGTGCCTCGGGGTCAGTCACTTCCAAGGGTTTGTTCCCTCTACAGGTCATACTCTAGGTATGTTGCCTCTCGTAGGTCACTAACTAGATTCACCATGAATATCATACCCCCTCATGGTGAACTCAATATAGAAGGTGTCCATATCTACCGAAAATGCACCTTAATACAAAAGAAAATATGAGCCATATAAGAGTGTTGGTCTCTATCAAAAATGCACTTAAAAAATATAATAAATTGAGCCAAGAATCCAAATGTGGAGGAGAAGATAAAATAAATAAGAGAATAGAATATTCTGAAATGTCTTCGTCTGTAGTCTTCAAAAGTTGATTCGAAAAAGTCCTCAAATAGAGTATAGGGTGTCTATGTTTGTATTCCCTAGTAAGTGTCCTTATGGTGACCTCCTCATCCCACCAGAATGCATAGGTAACCAGCCGCTACATCCTCTAGGTTCTATAGAGAAGGTGACTAGATACTAGGATCACATACAAATTATCTCGGAGTGTCGAGTACAACCAAGAGTGCACTCCATGATACAACACATTTCGAGGTCAAAAGAGACATGAAACAACCTCAAAATGAAAATAGGACACCACCAATGTGTCTATCTTAGAAAAACCTTTTTGATGATGATAAATACCCCTATGTTTGGGTCTCAATGGGGCCTTCATCTTGTAGAAAAAAAACATACCTCTCTATGCAGCAAATAAAAAACATCGCTCAATGGTGGAAATAAAAAAACAACATATCAATTTCCATCCGCAAGGGTATTACATTGGCCATGTGGGCCTTCCACTCCCATGTTGAAAAACAATTTAAAAGTCTAAATGCCTCTTTTTAAAATTAAAAAGTCTTCATAAAGTGGTCCCTTTACTTGATGAGAAATGCCCACTTTTGTTGTAAATAAATAGCCCCCTTTTTAACAATTTGAACCCATAAAAAAATTCAATGTTTTTTTTCAAATAAAATGCCCACCCACTTTCAATGCAAAAAAATATCATTAATGCCCCAAAGTGTAATTATAAAACAATGTGGGTTTCAAACGGGCACCAAGTGCATTGGGAAATTTTGTTATTTTGGGTGCATGCTTAGCTCGAATCTTCAACTTCGTCCACCAAGCTAAGAAATATGGAGGGCACATGGAGCAATGGGTAGCAGCATCAGGCACATCACTTCATGCCCATACTCGTAATATATCAATTATCATCCATAGAGAATTACTAGAGCCTCGATTTATGGCTTTCAATGAGTAATGGTCATTGACAGCAGTCCATAATCATGGTTTGTGGTGACGGGTGATTGCATTTGTCCAGTCACACTATAGGATATTAGTCTCCATGATCTGCAGGTTCTGGTGGTTTAAAGTGCTTGCTCTGCCATTATCCTTAGTCGTCCCAAAGAAACTTCAAAACTACATGTCATATGCACTCCATCGAACAGCCGCATAGAACCTTCCTGCAATGGAAATTTACACATTTCACAAAGTAAAATGCCCCCATCAACAGTAAAAAACTAAATTAAAAAAAAAACTTTGTTGATAAAACAAGGGGGGTTGAGTAGAGAATTCATGATCAGTAACACCTCAACGAATCAAATGGGGTAGAAATGCAAAGAGAAAAAAAACGACTATGGAATTTGCACCCATCACCATGGATGGACTCATATTTGGTGCATATTCCTCCTTTGACTTCACCAAAATGATGCTATTTGATTGATCTCAAATGCGTCACTAAATTATCCATAATTTTATTTGGATCTCTTTACAACAGCCTCTTCTCACATGCAGACTTCAAATACTGCAACGAATACACAATAATATTTCTAAATCGGCCAAGAAATCACCCAGTATAATGGATATTGATCTGTGATGTTTTTTTAGAGAATATTTTTTATGCAGTCTATGTCATCTCCATCCAAGGCAAAATTTAAAAATTGTGCCATAGTCACCATCATATTACGGCATTCTTGGCTGATATCATGCTTGAACATCTACAACAAAAAAAAATCTCGAGAAACTTGAGCCGATCTGGGGACTTGTTAGGAACTTACTGGGGACTTGCTCTACGTCACAGGTTTTTTAATTAACACATCACTGAATCCACCATAGCTCCTTCGGTGCATTCATGACGATGTTATCTTTCACACTAAAGGGCCCCAGATTTATTGAACAATGATATATTCTCACCCACCGAAGATAAACTCAAGGTCACTAAAGAAAAATGTGGATCAAAAAGCACATAGTTTCCCACAATCGCCTAAAAATATATTTCCTCGGTGCACTTGACTTACTATGACTCGTCGATCGTAAACTCTGAGTAATTTTATATCATGCTTATAATGCTATAATTCATGCGCTGAAAGGCCACCATCACGCGACTGCTACTAGAGGTTTAAAAAAAATACTTGCCAACTCAGGTCCACTGTTCAAGATAAAAAAATTTCCCATATTCATCTCGATCAGGCTTCACACAAATGTCATCGCAAGAATAATGGAGAGATGGCATGCAAATTTTTCTTTTTATGGTATAAATTTCTATCATAGGGATTCGATTGATAAGGCTAGAAACATATATTTCCAAAATCTAGAATGTGATGCCCCACTGGAAAAAATATCACAAACGGATAGGGAGATTTTTATGGGTTATTGCTTGGTGCTTTTGGTGGAAACTGAACCTCCAATCATCAAGCTCGGAATAGATAAATCTCCTACAAGACCATATCCCTTGCAAAGGATTGTAGCAGACTGAATCTGGGCTGTAAACTCTCCATAGTGGCCATGAAATTCAACGACTACAAACAAATTTGTTTTGAATCATCGAGAAATAAAAAAAATGTTACCCCTATTATCACGAAACCATAATTTCTAGAGCATCATTGCATTAGTCATGTGAGAGAGGGTGTTGTGGTACCTGCGTTAGTTGGTGTGGAGCACCGCCCCTTTTTTACCAAGGAGGATGTCGTCATCCTCTATGCTCACACCCACCACGACAATAAATGGGCATCAAAATTTCTTTATAAGGGAGGCTACACATCACCCAAAATACAAATAGTCATTTCTGTGGCAGTGATAGGTAGCTACAAACTATGATGGGGGGCGATAGGAACCTGCAAATTGAGGTATGTGCCACCTCTATCTCCCTAGGTGCAATCTAATTCAAATTGAAAATCAATTGACCTGGACTGCATTAACAAAATTTGATGCTACCAATAGGAAAATAATTCCATTTGAAAGCAAAAAATCAATAGCTTAGGTTAGATTATGCAGCAAGCGAGAAACATAACATAATGTAGTAACTAATTTAATGGACTGAATAACTTCCACATGAGGCCCTCCTATGTGATCTGGGTGGTTGTTGCAACAGTAATTTTTTGGAATGTCGAATACCCAGTAACAAAAACTGGCGGAATAATGGTAGCACCAACGGGTGGTCTAAGAGAAAAAATACCAAAAGACCACCAATGTGGTCAGGTAGGCTTAGAGGTGCTTCCTTCCTCCACAGATGTTACAAGGTCAGCAACAACTCAAGCTCAACAAATCTATTACTTTTTTTGATCTGCTACTGAGACCACAAAAAGATCGAACACATCATCGCCAGCTACACACAGCCAACGATATTCTCCACTACATATTCGATTTGAATGAGCCTGATCTCCAACTCTCATAGAAAGATGAATGCAACAATTTAAAAAAATCATAGAAACCCTCAACAAAAATATCTATGACATAAAAAAAATCACTCCAGAACTTGGAGAAAAAAATTTCATGGCCCTAAGCATTGAAGCTTTAGGGGTAGCCATGAAATCCTCTCCTTCTCCCTTTGGCATTCTAATTTATGATCCACAAAAGTGGAGAGCATACTCCCTGAGATTTTTGGAGAAGGAAGGAATGGAGGAAAAACAATTGGGGGGAGGGGGGATTGCCATGAGGGAAATCCCTCCTCAAACTAATAGGGCAAGAAAAGCCTGCTCTGATACCAAATGTAAGGATGAGAAATATATGAGATATTGTATTGATACAAAAGAGTACAATATATAGGCATAAGCCTATATGAAAAACATGACAAATATCAAAGAGAATTACAAGTGTCAAAAAGTAGGCATAGTGCACATTAATACTCTAACAGAATTGACCATCATGCTAAGGACATCGACGGTGCTTAAGAATTTAAAAATTATTTTTCAAATTTTGGTGCCAAACACACTTAAGGTTATAAAATATTATAATATAAATATTATAATTATTTTTTAATTGAACCTTAGGCTTAAATTTATAACTTTAATATTATAATATTATTCTTTTTTTTAGCCTAGACATTTTTTCCTTTGGGATTTTTAGACTAGGGCCTTCAACCTTTTAACCAACCATGTGGAACTTTATCCCAAATCTCTTGTGCTTAAAAGATAAATATTTTAACCCTCTTTTTATCAATTCCTTTGCACAGAGATGAACTTTGTTTGCATCTAACACTTGACATCAATGACAACATAATTACTCAAAATTTCCAGCAATATCCCCCTTTGTCATTGATGGCAACCCTTTACTAAAAATTCCTTTTTGAAAATCATTTTATTCCAAATTTGCTCCCCTGATAAAATACTTCCCTTGACTGGATGCTCTCTCCCTTTGACATCAATGGCAAAGGGACTCCTTTGGGGCTAAATATAAGACTCCTAGATCATCCCCCTCCCCACCTCCTCTCCTTGAGGTGATTAATTTTAGGGTGGGAGTAAAACTACTCCCAGAATACAATCATCTTTTTCTTTGTCTACCTTCTTTCTCAACATACCCTTTTGATCCTTTCGAGTGTCTCTATTCTTACTTATCTCTGGAAGCTCTTGAAACTCTATTCTGCACCACTTGGTCTTATGCCCTATATTATTGCACTTGTAATACTTAATTTTGTAGTTCTTAGAAGGTGCAAATATCTTGAAGTTCCTCTTGGTGAAGCCATACTCATTTCTATCATGAACCCTGCAGTGGATTACTTTTTGACCAAATTGATTACAAGAGTAGCAATACCCTTGAAAAAGATGTCCAACTTTGAATTTCCTCTTAGTAAAACCATATTCCTTATTTTCATGAACCCTGCAATGCATAGCCTTGTGACCAAATTGATTACATGAAAAACAACATCCTTTGAAAAAATATTGTCTTAAGCCCATTGGTATATTAGTCCTTTCTTCTTTGTGATGATCCATGTTCCTTGCTTGTGCATTGTTTCCTTTCTTAGTGAAGGTTCTATTCTTTAACTTATCCTCATAAGTATAAATTTCTCCTTCACTTTCTTCCTCTAAAACTTCATCCTTTGAGATTTATCTTGACCCTTCTTCTTGTTTCCCTTGTCCTTCTTCAAAAACCAATTCATGTTTTGATAGATGAAGATCTTTGTGCGTTGATAATCTTATCCAAATTCTTTGAACTTTTCCCAAATATGTGTAGCTTTTCCTTAGAATATTTCACTTCCATACTTAGTGAAACTACCTCATGTTCTAATATTTCACATTCTAACTCTTTTGCTTCTAAATTTTCTTTAAATCACCTTGTCTTAGCTATTGAGTTTGTTAGGTATTGCATAAGCTTTTCTTTTTATTCATCACATTCTTGAACTTGAGCCCTGAATTGTTAATTTTACTTTCTAACCTTTTTCAATTCTTTAAGATTAGCAATAAGTTATGCTTCTAGATCTACTATGTCTTCCTCTTCATTTTTTGAATCTTTTTCTAATTTTTGGACTTTAAGAGCATCTTCATACTTTTCATCTTTACCTTCAATAGGAGCATTTTCTTCCTCTCCTATTACCAAAAAAAAAGGATTTCTTCTTCTTCACTACCTGAGGGTCTTTCATCATTGTCACTTGAAGCATTGCTTCCCTTATCAACATAGAAACTCTTCTTGTACCTTTGAAAGAACTTATTTTCATACATGTTTTGACCATACCTATTTTTATTTTCATACCTAGAATTTCCTCCTTTATTTTTCTTATGATCTTGTTTCTTTTCACTATGACTGTTTCTAGCTTCTAGATAATTAGATGCATGGTGACCTGTTGGTCACGAATCTGCCACAGGAAAGGATTTTCTATGTCTATGCACCCTAGACCCGGCCAACATTGAAAGGCCGAGAGAAAGAAATGTCTCCCGGACCAATCTCCAAAGAGGGCTGGTTCCCTTACTAAATTCTATGTTGTTGAAGACTAGAGTTGCAAGAAAGGAATTGGAAATATGCGGAAAGAAATGGGAAATTACGAAAAGAGATGGGAAATATGGCCACAGGCCGAATTTGTCAGATCGGGGAAAGATTAGCAGCAGATAACCTCAAGCACATGAACAACATATAACAAAAGATAGCAACATAATCTACTTACAACCTTGCACAGATAACCTCTAGAATCGCATTCCAGAACTCACTTCCTCACTAGCAATATTTAAACTCAAATGCAGAATTCAAATTTAGCAGCAGATAAGAAATACGAGCGTAAAGGAGAAATGCATAAGATAGAAGGAAAATCACACAGAAAGTTGCTTGCAAAACCAGAGGCCAAATATCTTTCATTCATGCAAAGAACTTGAAAAGCTTTTCAGCAAAAGTCTCTCTCTTGATGCCTCTTTCTGAGATATACATTGATATTTATAGAGGTCTTGCCTCTTTGTAGCATTTAAAACATGAAACGGACCTCCTCGAGATCCACAAAATATACAACAAAAATAAGGAAATGATCCCCTTAAACCAGCCTTGGAGAAATCAAAAATTGAATGGAAACAAGGAACTAGATGTCTTCATTAAATGGTCATTCTCGGAGCATGCTTGAACCGTTAGAAAATCATGAACAGAAGCTTTGAATAATGGAGGCGTCTTCAATTCTGGTGGCTTCAAAAGCTATAGGCCTGAGCACGTTCTTCTATCTTGCACACATTGGAAAGTAGCAAAACATTAAATTCTGGAGAGCTTTTAATCCTTGGAAATCACAATACTTCATCGGGTCATTGAACTGCTTTCTGGCGCGAAACCGTGACGGGTCGCAAAAATGTGACATGTCGTGAAATCATGACATTTTCCTTCTCCGTATGCTTTTGGCACTTTGGGTCGCGAAAACCAAACATGTCACAAAATCGTGACGTATTCGGCTCTTTGTTCTCCTTCGTCACCTTAGGTCGTGAAAACGCACGTCGAAATGCCATTTCTTGTCTCGCCTTCTTCTTCATGTCCTTCCCGAAAACCGACAAGGCCGCTATGTTTCTCTTATCATTTCATTATCACCTCCAAGTCGCAAAAATTTCACCATGTCGCGAAATCGTGACGTTCCGTACTATTCTGCTCCTTCCTTGCTTTGCCCCCACGAAACTATGACATATCACGATTTCGCGATGTTCTTTCCCCATGTTGTCCTTTCGTTGCTTCGAATCGCGAAAACGTGACAAGTCACAATTTTGCTACATCTTTCTCTCGCTTGGCTTTCTCACTGCTTCTCGTCTGCGAAAACAAGACAGGTCATGCTTTCGCGACATTCTTCCATCGGCACCTTCGTTGTTATCTCCAGGTCACGAAAATGAAACAAGTCACGAAATCACGACGATTTCTCCCAGCTGCTCAATCCTCTCTTCCCTGTCGCGAAAATCTGACATGTCATGATATCGCGACAATTTTCATTTGCCTTGTACGGTCCAGCTCTCAACCTGTGAAAACGTGACATTCTTTCCTCATGTGGTTCTTTCATCTTCAGCACATCATGAAATCGTGACAGGTTTCATGTTCTCCTTATTTTCGCCTTCCGCCTCATGAAAACGGAACATGTCGCGAAATCACGACAATTCTTCGCACTTTGTCCTTTCTACCCAATATGTCGTGAAATCGTGACATTTTCTTGCTTTCTCTATTGTTGCCACTTCCTGTCGCGATATCGCGACGTCTTCCTCTTGCTTGGCCTCATCTTCAAAAATGTCATGAAATTGCGACGTCTTTCATGCCTTAAACATTTCTTTCAACCTTGCCGCGACAACGCAACACGTCGCGATATCGCGACGTTTCTACATTTTGCTCCTTGTTCACTTTTCTGTCACGATATCGTGACGAGGTTCATTGGCATTGCCCTTTGCTCAATTATGTCATGATATCACGACATTTTCTATCACTCTGCTTCATTGTTGCCTTATGTCATGATTTCGCGACACTTTCTCTTGTTCTGCTCTATGGTCATTACAAGTCGCGAAAATGCGACATGTCGCGATATCGTGACAGTTTTACTGCTTTGCTTTCGTTGACCACTTTGACCATGATTTTGGAACACGTCGCGATATCGCGACATTCTTCGACTTTGGCTTCTCTCTCCTCTAAAAACCCGTGATAGCGCGACATGTCGCGATATCGTGATAGTTTTGAGCCCGTGCTCTCCATTCTACTTTTGGTCGCGATATCACGATCATTTTTGAACTTAGCTATTTTTCGCTACTGGAAACCATGATAACGCAACATTTTTTGGTCAACCCTCCTGTTTCCTTGCTTTGACCGTGATACCGTGACATGTCGCGATATCGCGACAGTTTTGCTCCGTGGTCGCTACTGCCCTTTTTTTGGTCGCGATTTCGCGACAACTTTGAACTTAGCTGCTTTGGCACCAAAACTTGTAGAGAAACATAGAGGAGTGAAGTGAGTACTTCAATAATTCATGCATGAACAACAATAACAAAACAATGTGGCAAAATTGCCAACATTCTTGGCGGCTCGTGGGGTATACAGTTCTGCTGTATGCACGAATCCCAAGCCTAAATCCATTGGGCAACAAAGTCAAGAAAAATTGGAGGAACAAAATCAGGGAATATCTCTATGAACTGCTGCAACGAACTCTTGCTGACTTATAGGAAACTCAAATAGATATGCATTTGGCCTAGGTCACCAGGTGTTGTAAAATGATCTCCATGACAGTGATGAAAGCACCTAGGTTGCAAAAATGGAAATGAACGGAATGAGGACCTACGAATGTGTAGGCCGTGGAATGGGAATGAAATGGTGGAAATGAAAGAGTGAAAGCGGTAGATACAACAACTGGAGAGGGAGCTACTGTGTCACCAGCTACGGGGATGGAGGAAAAAATGAATAATGAAATGGAAGTGGATGGGATGGTGAAAGTGGTGGAAACTGCGGATAAATGCTGAAAATAAAACAAGGATTAGAAGAAAGGGGAAATGAAGAAACGGGAATATCAGAGGGGAAAAAAGAAACAATAGTAGTGACTTAATTACAGATGGTAGAAGAAGAAATGAGTGAAGAAAGGAATGAAAATAGGGGAGTGCAGGGAAGAAATTGATGGAAGCCACTATCTATTGGGAAGGAAGAAGAAAAAAGAAAGAAATAAACGTACCTGTGGGCTCACATACAAAAAGAGCCGAAGTTGACGATTTACATACACAGAGGAATTCCATAAAACATTTTTTTTTTCTCTTTTCTTTTTTTTTCTTTTTTTTTTTACAAAAGCAAAATAACTGTACAAGGTGATACTGGACTCATACTTCATGGGATGTAGGCTTTCAGATGAAATCCGTTCACTGAAATAGGAAGTGGGCTGCCATCCAGATCCTCTAGATGAAACGAATTTGCTGCACCTGTGCTGACAATGCGGAATGGACCCTCCCATAGAGCATCAAACTTCTTGTGCATTCCTGGCTTGGCTTTCCTTTCATTCCATTTCAGGACCAAATCACCCACCTTGAGTGTACGATCAGCAAAATTTTTATGGAACCATTTTGAAACAACCTACGTATGGTTAGCAAACTCCTCGTAGGCCAAAGAACGTTGCTCTTCCAACTGCAACAACTGAGCCAACCGCATATCCATGGAATCCATATCTGCTTCATCGTCCAAAAATCCCTGCAACTGCTATAATATTGGCAATTCTAGATGAACAGGCAACATTGCCTCTTTTCCATATACCAGGGCATATGGTGAAGTCTTGATAGACTTCTTGATTGAAATCCTATCTGCCCATAAGGCTTGATTCAGCAGAAGGTGCCATGATATCTTGTTATCCCCAAAGATCTCTTCAAAATCCATAGCAAGTTCTTGTTTGTGGATTCTGCCAAGCCATTCCCCTGAGGGTAATAGTTAGAGGATGTCTTCAAGAAAACACCATACTTGTTTGCAAATTCCGCTAGCTCAGCTCCAACGAATGGAGTTCCATTATCTGTGATAATAGCATCAGGAACACCAAAATGTGTGATCAGCCCCTCGATGAAAGAAATCACCACATCTTGATTTGCGACCCTAGTCGAAATAGCCTCAGACCATCTTGTGAAATAATCTATAGCCATCAAGATATACTTGTGTCCAACTGAAGAATTTGGATCAATGATCCCAATAAAGTCCAGTCCCCACTACTGAAAAGGTGCTTCAACCTGAATTGGATGCAGGGGCAATGATGCATTTCTAACCCTTCTTGTATACCTCTGACATCTGTCGCATGCTTGGGCAATCCTGAAAGCATCTATGAACAAAGTTGGCCAATAGTAACCAGCTCGAATAATTTTTAAAGCCATAGGCCTACCTGCATAGTGTCCTGATATGCCAAAATGAAACTCCTCCAGGAGTCTAGCCTTCTCTGATTCCTTGACACACCTTAAAAGAATGCCATCAATATTATTGAAAAAAAATCCTTCGGGCAGCAACACATACATGGGAGCTTGCAGGCAAAACCTTCTTCATTGTGAGGCATTTAACTGTGAAGGGCATCTGCCAGTTGTGAAATAGTTAACCAGGTCATCAGCCCAATCTTGTCCTTGTGCTAAGAGGTTCACCAGATTCCTGTCTTCAACAAAATCATCCGCTTGATAATCAACTATCCCAGATGCTGCAGTCTTTGCTAAGTGTTGGCATAAGGCCTTACCCCGCACCAGCTTGGTCGGATGAATCTCAACATCAAATTCTTGAATTTTGGTGACCCAACCAGCGCGTTTATCACCCATCTCACCCTAAATGATGAAGTTCCTGACATCGGGATGTATAACATAAACCACTATCCTACTCTGAGATATGAAGTGCTTGAATTTCTTAAGAGACTTCATGACAACATATACCTGCTTTTCAATGAAATTATATCTTCCCTCATGAGGTAAGATAACCTGACTCAGGAAAGCAATGGGCCTTTCATTCCCATCATCTCCTTTCTATGTGAGTACTACAACATAGCTTTCATCTTCTCCAACTGCATACAAAATGAAATCTTTCGAATAATCAGGATTAATTAATACGAGAGCTTGCGCGATTTTGTCCTTAATCTCCTAGAATGCCTCCTTCCTCTGAGTCGTCCACTTAAATTTTGCATCCTTCTTCAACAACTCAGTCATGGGCTTGACGACCTGGGCAAAGTCAGAAATAAACTTCCTGATGAAATTAATCTTCCCAAAGAAAGACTGCAGCTCTTTCTTATTGGCAAGGAGCGACAGTTTCTTCAATGCTTCAGCTCGAGATGGATCAATTGCCAAACCATCTTCTAAAATGACATGCCCCAAGAGTTTACCTTCCTTCACTGCAAAAACCGACTTCTTTGGATTAATGGAAATACCAAACTCTCTACATTTTTCAAAGATTTGCCTCAAATGAGAACAGTGATCTTCCCATTTATGTGAAAAGATAGTCATATCATCAAGATAAATGACAATAATCTTGTTCAACAACTCCTCGAATGCAATGTCCATGGCTCTCTGGAATGTGGCCCCAACATTGGACAATCCAAAAGGCATGCACTGATAAGCAAAAGTGCCCCACTTGGTTGTGAATGCAGTCTTGTACTGGTCCTCATCCCTAACCCAAATCTGGTTATATCCAGAGAAATCATCCAGTAGTGAGAAACACTGAGCCCCAACAACAACATGGAGTATCTGATCAATGCGAGGCAAGGGATAGTGATCTTTCAGAGATGCATGATTCAAATTCTAAAAATCTACACACAGATGTATGTCTCCATTTTTCTTTCGAACCGAAACCAGATTAGCAACCCAAGTCGAGTGCTTAACTGGATATATAATCTTGGCCTGTAGCATTTTCACAAGTTCGGCCCTCATGAGAGTCTCAATATTTGGGTTCACTAGTCGCTGCTTTTTCCTGAAGGGTCTGACTCCTTCTTCCAACTCAATAGTATGCTGAATAATATGTTTGTCATATCCCCTCAGATCCTCATAGCTCCAAGCCACAATATCAGAAAATTCTTGACACAGTTGCCTGATCTCTTGCAGTTCATCAGGAGTAGAATCAGTCCCAATCTTAATGACCTTATTGGGTTCCAACTGCAGCTCCATATACTCTTTCTTGTCGATCTCAATCCGATGTTTCTTGGACCGATCATGCTGATCAAACAAACTTTCTAGAGTGATAAGACCTTTTGGAATATGATTATTTCACAACTGAATCAGACCATCGGTTTCTTCGTGCTCCAAGGTTCTTCCTTTGATAGTGGCAACTTCTTGAATCAAAAAGTTAACAATTTGATCATCACTCTTGAAGACTTTCCAGAAAGTGTCCTTGTCCAGGACACTAGGCCTATACACCATCCTTATTATTTTTGGTTTCTTCACTACCTGCTCAATTGGAGAAAAATTTGCTCCAAGAGATGCTAGAAGATCAGCATGCTTGTTCAGCTCTCGTGAAATGGCTTGAATACTTAGAGCTATGAAAGACTCGAACAGGTCCCAAAATTGGTTGCGATATGCTTTGAGATAATGCTGCTTGGAAATACACCTGTTTGTTACTTGGTTTACAATCAACTCAGAATCACCAAAAATCTGCAACTGCTCAATTCCCAATTTTTTTCCATTTTTCAAGCCTAGGCATAATGCTTCGTACTCGGCAGCATTGTTAGTACAATTCAAAGTGAGACGATATGAATATGTTCTTTGTAAGCCAGAGGGAGAAATAAGAACAATACCTGCTCCTACACCATTTTTGCATCTTGCCCCATCAAAATACAACTTCCATAATTGATCGGGGATAGAGCTCTGATCATCTTGGTTAAGGAGTACCTGCATTGCGTCATCCTCGGGCTTTGTGATAGAATAACAACCGATTTCAGTTTCCAACATAGCATTGAAATCAAGCATTGAAAACTCGTCTTCCAACTGAAGCTCATCCAAAACCTCATTCATCAAATCAGAACCTTCTAACTCCTTAGTTAGCATGTTAACAGATTGCATGGTCTTTCCTGCTTCATCCAACCTTTCAATATGAAAAGAGGAAGGTTTTTCATTATGAATCCGGATTCTCTTTCCTTTAAAAGGGATCTCCAAGTGAGAATAATCCAGTGAAAGGTAACCTCCCAACTTAGCAGTAAATTCTCTTGATAAGCACATACTGAAATATGGTTCTAGATCGACCACAACTATCTCTTGAATGACTGTAATCTGAGGCATACTATTTAAAACAATCGGGACATCCTTGATTACACCCATCATTTTCATAGGAGTACCATCCAACTGCAAAACTCCAGGGCTACTTCGTGTGTATTCCATACCCATAACTTCACAAACTGCCTTTGGCATGACAGTTGTAGCGGCACCGGAGTCAATCATGCAGTTATGCACGATCCAACCCTCTATTTGCAGTGATAGATAAAACGGGGGTGGTCTATTCTTGCCAGTGATTGAAGTGGTTAATGCTTGAGCATAAATTGTCTGGGTAGGACCCTTCTCACTATCCTTCACAGATTTCAAGGATTCTTGCAATAAATCTACCTGCCCAGGCAATTGCAATGCATCATAAAGACTAACCTTAGTTGGGGTCTTCTTCAATTCTTCGACAATGTTGTATGCAGCCGCAACAGATTCCTTCTTTTCAATGGGGGGGTCATATCTGCTCCGATACTGCTGAGTGGCTTCTACCCTCAGCCTTTTAGTCAATGATGGGTACTTCAGCTTTTCTCTTGCTTGTTCCTCCATTTTTGATCTTGCCTGTGTAGCTGAGGCTTTTTCTTGCACTTTGTGTGGAACAGGATCTTTCGGTAGAATAGGCCCATCTAACTTTGAAACTGACACAGGAGCTTTCACTTGTTTTCTTGAATCATCTGGCACTTTTAATGGCTCTATCTCAGCAGGATCTACTATGACAGGCTTCTTTCTAGTTCTCGTGAGAACTGAAACTTGTTCTTCAGATGGAACCATTAAGTTATGATCTACCTCAGAGATCATGTTGACTTGCCCTCCCAAAGAGCTAGCGGCCAATGTCTGCACATAATTCAAATGAACCATGCAAGTGTCTTCGCCATGTGGATCATTGCATGTCGAACACCAATATGTTCTTTTTGCAAGGATTGCATCTTCATTTGCCAAAATAGTCAGGTTCTTCTTGAGTGCTTTTCTTGTTGAAGCAGCTTGTTCTCTAGTAATCGACGGAGGCTGAAATCTCCTGGGTTGGAAATATCGCTCAGCCTGCTTCCTTTCAATAAGTGTGATCTTATTACCCATTGCTCTTATTGCAAAATTGGTGGACTTTACCTCTTGCAAGAGTGTCGTATAAGGATCAGGATTTACAAGCACAGGAGGTGCTGGTAAGGGCAAAGGTGCTGGAAGTGCCGGTAATGTCAGGAACGGAGTGGAAGTAGGGAATGGCAAAATGCTGGGTGTAGGAAACTGGGAATTTTCTAGAGTAGGGAGCTGAGGAACTGGGATGGGTGCAATCTAAGGTGCACTGGAGCTCCATGATGGAACAGGGTACATGGAAGACATAGATTGCGAAAATGAACTAGGATATAAATGTTGTGGAATATCAGGTAAAATGGGCATTGTTACCTTTGGAGGAAGCCTACCGATTGCAATCAAGTCTGCCTCCGCATTTTGTGCTTGTTCGAACAGCTCCGGGAAGGTCATCACATTGGACTGCCTGATCGCCAAGCCAATGTCTATGTTGAACACTCGAAGATAGTAGAACGTAGCTTGCTCATGGGTAGGGCGAAGACCTTCAGGCACTCGTTGCCAACTTCTGGTAAATCGAACATTGAAATCTGCTATTGACTCCTGCGGGTGCCTCTGAATTGCGTTAAACTGATGCAACAATGAAAATGGATCAGCCTGTTCATGAAAATTCTTAATTAACAATTCTCCTAACTGATCCCATGACGCAATAGTGCCTGGTTGCAGAGATCGGTACCAATACAACAATTTTCCTCTCAGGGATAATACTAATAACTTTACCATCACATCTTCATCTATTATATCATGAATGGCTGCCAAAGAAGCTACATCATGAATATGTTCATATGCAATCTTACCAGTACCATCATAGGTTGGCAAGGCTTTCAAAGCAACCTAGGGAACTGGATTTTGAGCCTACAAATTCAAGGCTCCTGAACTATTCCATGCTAAAAACTACCTAGGTGGAGGATACTGGGCCATTGGGACTAGTGTATGTGACTAAGAAGATGGAAAACTAGTAACAATACCAGGGATTTGTGTGGATATGGCAGATGATGCAAGTAATGGGGAAACCAACCTAGAGTGTTCACCTTTTTTGTGCTGTCAAGTTCAAAAAACTCAACAAGATTTTCAACTTTTTTGGACTTTGATCTCGTGATCATGAAGTACAGCTTTCACTATATCCACATTCAGAGATTTTTGGGTACTGCAGAGTCACCAAATGTTCTAACTATACGGCATGAAGGTGAACATTAAACCCTCAATACTATGGGATCTTTCTGAGACAGAAATAGTCTGTCCCACCGGGCGTGCCAAAAACTATTGGTCACGAATCTGCCATAGGAAAGGATTTTCTATGTCTATGCACCCTAGACCCGACCAACATTGAAATGCCGAGAGAAAGAAATGTCTCCCGGACCAATCTCCAGAGAGGGCTGGTTCCCTTACTAAATTCTATGCTATTGAAGACTAGAGTTATAGGAAAGAAATTGGAAATATGCGGAAAGAAATGGGAAATTACGAAAAGAGACGGGAAATATGGCCACAAGCCG
Organism: Wollemia nobilis; assembly: GCA_028583015.1. Lineage (NCBI taxonomy): Eukaryota > Viridiplantae > Streptophyta > Pinopsida > Araucariales > Araucariaceae > Wollemia > Wollemia nobilis. Next base: position 4,348,341 of record JAQPPZ010016847.1, on the reverse strand, counting down.
AATTTTTCAGATCGGGGAAATATTAGTAGCAGATAACCTCAAGCACATGAACAACATATAACAAAATATAGCAACATAATCTACTTACAACCTTGCATAGATAACCTCCAGGATCGCATTCCAAAACTCACTTCCTCACTAGCAATATTTAAACTCAGATGCAAAATTCAAATTTAGCAAAGAGATAAGAAATACGAGCATAAAGGAGAAATGCATAAGATAGAAGGAAAATCACATAGAAAGTTGCTTGCAAAACTAGAGGCCAAATATCTTTCATTCATGCAAAGAACTTGAAAAGCTTTTTAGCAAAAGTCTCTCTCTCGATGCCTCTTTCTGAGATATACATTGATATTTATAGAGGTCTTGCCTCTTTGTAGCATTTAAAACATGAAACGGACCTCCTCGAGATCCACAAAATATACAACAAAAATAAGGAAATGATCCCCTTAAACTAGCCTCGAAGAAATCAGAAATTGAATGGAAACAAGGAACCGATCGTCTTCATTAAATGGTCGTTCTCGGAGCATGCTTGAACCGTTAGAAAATCATGAACAAAAGCTTTGAATAATGGAGGCATCTTCAATTCTGGTGGCTTCGAAAGCTACAGACCTGAGCACGTTCTTCTATCTTGCACACATTGGAAAGCAGCAAAACATTAAATTCTGGAGAGCTTTTAATCCTTGGAAATCACAATACTTCATCAAGCCGTTGACTCTTTGCCTTCTTCTTCATGTCCTTCCACGAAAACACGACAAGATGCAAAACTGTGACATGTCACGAAATCGTGACATGTTTCTCTTATCATCTTCATTATCACCTCCAAGTCGCGAAAATTTCACCATGTCGCGAAATCGCGACGTTCCATACTATTCTGCTCCTTCCTTGCTTTGCCCCCGCGAAACTATGACATATCACGATTTCGCGACATTCTTTCCCCATGTTGTCCTTTCGCTGCTTTGAACCGCAAAAATGTGACAAGTCACGATTTTGCTACATCTTTCTCTCGCTTGGCTTTCTCACTGCTTCTCGTCCGCGAAAACAAGACAGGTCATGCTCTTTCACAACATTCTTCCATCGGCACCTTCGTTGTTATCTCCAAGTCGCAAAAATGAAACAAGTCACGAAATCATGACGATTTCTCCCAGCTGCTCAATCCTCTCTTCCCCATCGTGAAAATTCGACATGTCACGATATCGCGACAATTTTCATTTGCCTTGTACGGTCCAGCTCTCAACCTGCGAAAACGTGACATTCTTTCCTCATGTGGTTCTTTCATCTTCAGCACATCGTGAAATCGTGACAGGTTTCATGTTCTCCTTATTTTTGCCTTCCACCTCACGAAAACGGAACATGTCACGAAATCGTGACAATTCTTCGCACTTTGTCCTTTCTGCCCAATATGTCACGAAATCGTGACATTTTCTTGCTTTCTCTATTGTTGCCACTTCCTGTCGCGATATCGCGACGTCTTCCTCTTGCTTGGCCTCATCTTCAAAAATGTCATGAAATCATGACGTCTTTCATGCCTTAAACATTTCTTTCAACCTTGTCGCGACAACGCAACCTATCGCGATATCGCGACATTTCTACATTTTGCTCCTTGTTCACTTTTCTATCGCGATATCGCGACGAGGTTCATTGGCATTGCCCTTTGCTCAATTATGTCATGATATCATGACATTTCTATCACTCTGCTTCATTGCTGCCTTATGTCATGATTTCGCGACACTTTCTCTTGTTCTGCTCTATGGTCACTGCAAGTTGTGAAAACGCGACATGTCGCGATATCGCGACAGTTTTACTGCTTTGCTTCCATTGACCACTTTGACCGCGATTTTGGAACACGTCACGATATCGTGACATTCTCCGAATTTGGCTTCTCTCTCCTCTAAAAACCTATGATAGCGTGACATGTCGTGATATCGCGACAGTTTTGAGCCCGTGCTCTCCATTCTGCTTTTGGTCACGATATCGTGATAGTTTTTGGACTTAGCTATTTTTCGCTGCTGGAAACCACGATAACGCAACATTTTCTGGTCAACCCTCCTGTTTCCTTGCTTTGACCGTGATACCGTGACATGTCGCGATATCGTGACAGTTTTTCTTCGTGGTCGCTACTGCCCCTTTTTTTGGTCGTGATTTCGTGACAACTTTGAACTTAGCTGCTTTGGCACCAAAACTTGTAGAGAAACATAGAGGAGTGAAGTGAGTACTTCAATAATTCATGCATGAACAACAAGAACAAAACAATGTGGCAAAATTGCCAACATGACCAAAATTTCCATAATTAAAACATTTCAATATTTTCATACCTTTGTGCTTTTTTGAGTCCTTGTTTCTTCTACCATAGTTAGCCTCTTCATAACTGCTTGACTCACTACTTGATTATGGTTTCTTATCTTTTGTCTTCTTTGATTCTTTGAAAGTTACCTCTTTCTTGGATTTGGGATCCTTTACTATTCTCATATCATAAGCTATGAGAATTCCATGTAACTCATCCATAGTCAATTGATCAATATCTTTCATCTCTTCTATAGCTGAAATGTTTCCATCATACCTTGTGGGAAGTGACCTTAAAACTTTCTGAGCAACATTGGATTCTTAAATTTAAAATCTAATTCCACGCATGGTATTAAAAATATAATCCGCACGAAGTAAGTATGCAACAATGTCTTCATCATATTCAATCTTCAAATATTCAAACCTTTTCTTGTGGTTTTGTAGTTTTGCCATCTTGACTTTTTTATTTCCCTCATAGGTTTGCTTCAACTTGTCCCATATCTCTTTTACTGATTTGTAATGCATAAATTTCACAAGTTTTGCTTCATGTAATCCACTCAATATCCCATTCATAGCCTTGCAATTACTCACATGTAATAGCTTACCATATTTATTTGTGGGAGTATTAGTTGTAGGTGTGAACCCATCCTCAACTGACTGCCATGTCTCATATCCTTTTGCCATCAAGTAAGTCTTCATTCTTATGCTCTAGAAGACATAATTGTTACCATCAAAAAATGGTGCCTTATTTTATAAGTATCCATTCTTAGATGCCATCTGTGTTCTTTTAATATCTTCCTTCAAGCTTTTAGACTCTTTTTAAGGAACCCGCTTTAATACCAATTAAAGAACACAGGCTTATACTAAGAAGGGAGGTGAATAGTATAAGGTCAACTTTTACTTTTATTTCCCAACTAGTATTATCCAATATTACAAATGGCAATATCAATAGTAGTAGTTAAAGTAATGCATAAATCATCACACACATGAGAGACAAATTTTAACATGGTTCACCCAATGTGGGCTACTCCATAGAGAAAATCGTTCTCCTAAAATTTCTCAACAAATGTCTTGGGAATCAATTTCCTATTAAAATATTTATGGACATCTTGTCCAAAGGAGACACCAATCCCCTATGCTTTGATTTGTGGATCTCTATCCATAGGATAACGCTATCCTCTTTTTTGTGGTTCATGGAACTTGATCCAGGAGAACTCTGTCTCCTCAACTGGTTTGTGGATCTATCTTCATAGAATAAATCTATATTCCCAGCTAGTTCACGGTTCACACTCCACTAGACAACTCTTTCCCCTTGCTTTGGTTGATGGATCTCTCTCCATAGGAGATCTCTATCCCCTCTGATCTGGTCGGTGATCTTATAGAATATTTCTTACCCCACTACTATGGCTTGTGGATATCTCTCCATTGGAGACCTTTGTATTGAATACACTCGATCATGGATTTGTATCCACTGGAAACTATTGTCCTCTTTTCTCTATCACCTTCAAATCCTGTTCTCAACTCTATATCAAATTTGTACCAATCATTATTATAAAGTTAGCTCAAATATATCTCAACTGCTTTCTATCTCTTATCAAAACTACCCCAAGCCTTAACATAAAGCTTTATCAAATCAGCAACCAAACCTACTCTTAACTCTGCTCAAGTTTTTCCCAAGCCTTAACACAAAGCTTGAACAAATCATCAATCAAACCTACTATCAACTCTGCTTATATCTACCCCAAGCCTTAACACAAAGCTTGAACAAATCATCAATCAAACCTACTATCAACTCTGCTTAGATCTGCCCCAAACCTTAACACAAAGCTTGCACAAATCTTCAATCAAATATGTTATCAACTCTTCTTAACTCTATATTCAAGCCTTCTCAAATACTTGCTCAAATTTATCCTCAAGCCACTCACAAAACTTGCTCAAATATTTCCATAACTTGCATACAAACACAACCTAAATCCTTTTCAAAAATCTTTCTTCACACAAAAAAATCTACTTAGAATTTTTTTAACCTCTGGAACATATAGAGAATGATATTCTCTATCAAAAAATCAATATATTTTACACTCACAAATCTTGTACTCAATTTACCACTCTCTATCTCTTGCTAAATCCCTTTCAAATCAAATCAACACAATATATATCTTGCTTCACAATATTAGTCTATCTCTCTTACAAATTTTCTCTCAAAGATCAATCACATTCATGCACAATTTCCCTTCATAAATTGATCTCAACTACTTCCACAATTGCAATAAATATCTCTCAAACCAATGCTCAAAAAATTCACACAATCATTCAAACAATTATGCACAACTTGATCACAAAACCTAACAAGTTTTTTCAAACTTCTTCCAACAAAGAGCACAATGTAGGTTTCAAACCCTAACTCAAATATTTTAAACAATGCTTATCAAACAATCCTTTTCACTCCACCTTATGTTCAGAAATATTCACTCAATAAAACACCTTAAGTAAGGAATGATGTGCCCATACCTTTTAGTTTCTTTATGGAGATATGTCTTCAAAAATATGTCTCAAACACAATATCTTTTGCAACTATAAAAGTTATCACAACACATTTTCATATATTTGGAAACCTCTCTCAACAAGTGTGCATAATTAAATCCCAAAAAAAATCTCTTGGTTTCTCAAACTAGAGTATTAAATCATAAAACCAAGCCCTTTAAAATGAAGTAAAATACAATAAATAGAAATACTTCATACACCTTTTAAATCCCTCTTATTTTTAAAAATATTCATCAAAAGAACTATCAAAAAAAATTATTACTCCACAAAACCACTTTTCAACAAAAAGACATTCCATAATATTTTTTCTTAAAAAGAAATTGCAAGAAAAAATTAAAAAAAATGATTTCCCTTTATACCTCCTAAGTCAACAACGCTCAAACAATAAAATACACCACATGCGCCTAACCCTCAACCTTAGGTAATTAAAACTTTAATTAATGCTTACCAAAAATTATCGCAAGATATTTGAACACAACACCTACCACCTGCCAATGCGCTAGCACTCTTTGAGCCACCACTAGGTTAACCGTCCACACAAGGATGAAACAGCAGAACATGCTATTTAACCTCCACTCAAATTCCTTACCAATAAAAAATAGTGAGTAAAATATCGTCATCCAGATTCAAACTCAGAACCTGTCATCTACCCCGGATTTTAACATTGCCTAGTCTGCCACTAGGCCAACCACTTGGTTGGTGATAAGATTCCATGATCTTATCCTTATACCTGTCCAAACTCCTTTATTTTTTTTAAATAAAAAATTTGTCTTCCTTGTGCATGCCAAAAATTCACATAATCACTTGAAACCATGCATCGAAACACACACTTAGGGCACCAAACATTACCATATAAATATGATTTGACCATCATGCAAAGGATGTTGGTGGTGCTTAGCACCAAACATTACCATATAAATATGAATTTACCACCATGCTAAGGATGTAGGCGATGCTTAAGAATTTAAAAATTATTTTTAAAAGTTGGTGCCAAACCCACTTAGGGTTATAAAATATTATAATATAAATTTTATAATTATTTTATAATTGAACCTTAGGCTTAACTTTATAAATTTAATATTATAATATTATTCCCTTTTTGAGCCTAGAAATTTTCTTCCTTTGGGATTTTTAGACCAGGGCCATCAACCTTTTAACCAACCATGTGGAAATTTATCCCAAACCTCTTGGGATTAAAATATAAATATTTTAACCCTCTTTTTATCAATTCCCTTGCACTGAGATGAACTTATCTTGCATCTAACACTTGACATCAATGACAACATAATTACTCAAAATTTCCAATAGTTAGAAGTGAGTACGAGTCATGAGGGAATCCCATTAGGTATCATGAAAGGAAAGTCATATTTGAAATCCTTAATGGGAATTCAGGATACCTCTAGCTAGAGGTATGGATATCTAAGTTGAAGATAAGAGGAAGAGTAAATATATGGCAAGTTCAATCCAATGAATAAATGTTACAACATAAGTTATTATTAAGAATGAGATGATCGAAAATGATAAAATAGTTTGTATAAAAGTAGAGGTTTAATATGTAAGTTCCATGGATGCTACTGAGGGTTGTCTGGGATTCAAAATTAGATCAACTAGAAGTGGAGATTGAATTCAAATTACTCTAACTTTTCTTCTTAAAGATTTTTTCCTCATTATTTTTTTGAGTTAAGAAATCAAATATAAAATGATTGGTGATAGCCCATGGTTTAGGGGAGAGATGCCTTCTATTTAAGACCATGGAGTAAGAATTATTCTTGTTAAGAAAAAAACTATTAAAAATCTTGTAGTGTGGTTTAAGCTTTCTGGACATCCATTTTAAATTATTAATAAGGATGTGTTGAATAATGTTGGAAATATCCTAAGGGAATTTATCAAGGAGGGATCAACTATTAAGGAGCTAAAGCATGCTATATATAATCAAATATGTGTCTATATATATTCAAATCCTTTTCCACAATCCATTCACATTAACTCTTAATCAAGAGAAAGGGATCAAAAAGTGGATTATGAATATATTGTATTATCATACAACAACTCTTATGAGACAAGATGTATGACAAAATATTACAAAGAGAAAACAATAAAGAAAAAATGGTCAGAAGACTACCTTCAAGGTGAAGCAAGGAATTATATTGTAATAGAAGTTGGATTAGGTCTAGGATATTCCACTCTAAATGAAGAGGTAAAGAAATAATAAATGAATAAGGATAAAAGAGATGAGAAAGCACAATATGTAAGTTCAAATTCAAAAGAAATTAAAGTTGTAAAGGAATATGTGGAAGAAAATTGTAAATTAACTTAAATGGTAGAAGAGGTCAAGTTTATTCTAGGTAAATTATCTTTATTTTTTTCAATTAGTATAGAATCCTCTTGTGGCAATAAAAATGAAACTATTATAGAGGTTAAAACTTACACTTTAGGGTTCTAAGAGAAACGTAATAAGAAAATAAATATGGAAGAAATCCATAGTAATATAGGTTCTATAGGGTAATATAATAAAATAATTGCTATTGAGGAGTGTCCTTGCACTTTAAGTTTTACAAGGAAATATAAATAAGAAAGTGGTTTTGAGGTTATTCCTTGCACTTTGAACCCTTCAAAGCAATAAAAACCTATAGATGATAAGTTTTGCAATGATAAATATAAAATATATTAAAGAGATTGATGAAGATTAAAGTGTTGGTGGGAAGTGGAAGGTTGAAGGAGCGTGGAAGGCTAGGTTGGCTGAAGGAGCATGGAAGGCTAGGATAGCTAAAGGAAATATAGTGGAAGGCTAGGATTTTGGATGGAAAGTTGGGATGGTTGAAGGAACATGGAAGGTCGATAAGGTTGAAGGAGTGTGGAAGGTTGGGCTGGCTAAAGGAGCTATAATGAAAGGTTGGGATGTTGAGTGGAAGGCTAGGAGGGCTAAAGGAGTATGGAAGGCTAGTCTTTGTTGGGTGGAAGGATTTTTTGAGACCATATTAGCTGAGGGAACCACAATAATAGGTTGTGTTGTTGAGTGTAGTGTAGCAACAATTCAGGTTGTTGGGTGGAAGACTAGATCAACTAAAACCCCCTATTTTTATATTTGGTGTACCTATGGGTTTGGAACCCATAGGTATTCAAGTGGTCTTTCCCCCTATTTAAAACAAAAAAAAATGTGAAGGATTAGGGTTTTCTTATTAAAAACATCTCATCTTTTAGAGCAAGTTATTCATAAAAAAGTTATCTGATTTAGCTGATTCTTGGACCAAATTGTGTAGAATTTGAATAGCTTTAAAATGAGTGGTCATATGCAATAAATCAAGCAATATTGAGGGATATTTGACCTTGCGAAGTCAACCATTCAAAAAAAGGGTAATGATGATTTTTCAAGTTGTGAAAAATGAAATTTTAAATATTTGTCAACTAGGGTTCGAATGATAGGAAGAGTAATGAAGGACTATGACTTTAGTGAGGAAGGAAAATAGCAATCCAAATTTGGTAAAGCGGACTATGATAATGCTATAGTTTGGAAATATTACTCTACTAATAGATAATAGAGGTGAAATTTTAGCATTATGAAGGCTACTATAGAAAAATGTTAAGAAAGATGCTAAATTATGGAATACTTGTATTTATATAGAAAATTGAAAATATCCAAAAAATGAAAATCAAGAATTTAGATATTTTATGTAAAATGATGTAGATTTCTACCTATAGAATCTCAATTGATATGAGAAGTGTATTTATTTATAAACTCTCAAGCTCTAAAGAAGAGACTTGTAATTTTTAAAGGGTCGGGAACCTAAGTACAACCCTTCATTATCTAGCAAAAAAAATTATTGGTGGGTATGAAAAGAGAGGAAGACCTAAGAAGCAAAAACAAAAAGAAAAGAAATTTAGAGAGATATTGATATGGGAAAACAAAAACAATTTTTATAAGGGTTAACAAGAAGTGAGGCTAAACCCACAAATAAAAAATGATGATAAAAATGATATATTGAAATATTAGGGGAATGAATAAGACATCTAAAAAGAGATATATTAGGGAATTGATAGGTTTTTATAGAAAAAACATTTGTAGAAATTAAAATTGGGTAACAAATTTTTTAGCCAATTACAATGTTGATTTTTATCTTGGAAAATTTTAAATTTTAGAAGGTAATTGGTTGAGTGAGATTTTATCTATTAATAAAATTGATATCAAGGAGTTGACTGTGGAAACATATCAGTTTAAAGAATATGGAAAATATCTTTGATGGAAATGAAAGTTGAATATGGTTTAATTACCATGATAGCAATGTAACAAGAACAATGTAATATTTTTTATTTTAATTGGAGTGGCCCTAAATAGAAGTCACATGTAGCTTTCTATATATAAAAATTTGAATTCTTTTTAAAATAATTATTGTCCTCATAATAGTTGTAATCACATAATTTAATCTAATAAAATAATATAAAATAAATACAATACAATTATAATAATGTAAATTATTTTCATTATAATTTTTTTTTTATATCAAATGGAATTAACCCAAACCATTAGATTCCTAAAATTTCAATGAGGAGACTCATATCAAGTGATACATGCATATATGCCAAGTTTTTCTAATACCATTATGTTTTCATGATGTAATATGAGTGGGGCCCATTTTAATCCCATGTAACTAATTAGAAATAATTATAAAATTTTGCATACTTGTTATCAAATAACATTATCTAAATTGGTTAAATTGCTAACTCTCAAGGAAGATACCTATGTTTAAATCTTGCCAAGTGATACATGCATAAGTACCATATAGTAATAACACTGCATGACTATTATGTAATAATCATGTGTTAGTGTTGGTCAAATATCTGCCTAAAATACAACTCTTACGTTTGTGCAGCCTAGACACGTCCAACATTGAAAGGCTGAAGGAAAGATTTCCAAGCTTGAAGAAGATTTATCTAAAAGTAGAGCGTAATAGGATAAGATGACAAGGGAGATAGAACAGTGGCGACAATAGGCAGTGGATAACCAAAAAGCAAAGGATGTAGTAGAGCAGTAGGTGCAAGCAATGAAGATGTAACTTGATTCCATATAGAATCAAATGGCTGAGAAGGCTACATAAGCTATAGGATTCACTCAAACGATAATTAAGGAGGCTACAAGTTGTGAAAATTTGGCACAAAAAAAGCTGTCATGCTCCTACAGTATCTCTATGAGGCTCGGATACCAATTCAGTTGAGTGAAGAGATGATAGAAAGTGTGGAAATTTTCCTAGAGCCACATTTAGAGTTGGCAATAAATATTTAGGACCTAGCCCTGTCTAATATACATATTTGTCCCACGAGTGACATGGAATGAGACTGGTCTGCTACCAAGATTACGCTACGCAATTATTTTTAGAGGTTGGTCCTAGTGAGAGAGGATAGAAAGCTACTTAACATAATTGAATGGGAGCATTCTATTTCAATGGTTCATTTGATGCTCTTGTTAACATGGGATTCCCAGGTTTTATAGATGAATGGGGTGAGCCACTACTGAAGGAACAATTAGAAGAATCCTGGAAGAATTTTGTGTAGATGCATCTAAAATTGATAGGTGGGAAGAGCCAATTATGGAAGAACAAGTGTTGTCACTCATGAAAATGTTCACTCGCATGGAGTCATCCTTATTTGAACTAGCTTAGAGATCTAAGTGCATTATCTTGGAGGATATCCATAATATATGGTACATTTATGAATCTCTTAGTGTTCCTTGCTTATTTACCAAAAATGCTTGGGATACAGTAGATATAGTTTATGAAGTCACCTATGAAATTTTGGAGTAGGAAGAACAGGCCATAGAAAAGTAGGTTGTAGCTGAGTAGGTAGCAGCTGAGTAGGCGCAGGGGAAGACGTTTGAACTAGAAGCCTCAACCAAGCTATCCCATAAGGTAGACCACTGAGAGCCCAATAGATAAAGATTTGGAATCGCTTACATCCGTGCAAGATGGATACCCCAAGAGCCACCAAAAATATTGGCATTTTTGACACCACGCCACATTATAATTTTGATGAAATTTTGTTGAATATTTTTTTGATGTAAAGTGAAAAATATGAAAAATTGAATGTCGCAATATTTTTGGTCAATATGATCCATTGTATTTTATTTTTGTATTCTGCATTATTCCTCTTTTTAATTTTGTGAATTATGTTCTTTAAAGGAAAATTAAAAAATTATCCAGAAAGGCTAAAAAAAATGGTGTTTAAGGGGGATAACAACAACATGGAATTAAATGTTTTTGCCTAGAATCACTTCATATATCAAAGCATAGGAAATGATGAAATAAAACTATTTGAGTAAAAATCCCTTATCGCCTCACTTAGAAGGCAAAGACATAACTAAAAATATTCATGAAATCAAATATTTGATATGCTCGAAGTAAAAGCAGTTTCATCCCAGTAGAGGGGCAAAAATCCTTTTCACCTCTCCTTGGGACAAAATCATGTTGAAAGATATGAAAAGTTGCCCAGACTTATTTTTGAAGACAATGGGAAAATCATTTCATCTTTTAAAGTGATAGTACAAAAGAAATGCGCTTACATGAGTTGGAGTGTGAAATAAAATATGGTAATGTTTGAAAAGTGTTTTCACCTCATGAGAACGGTGAAAATCCTCTTCACCCCTCACTAAGGTGAACCCACACTTTGAAAAGTATTTCAAATATGAAGGAAATATATTCGGGCAGAGGTAAGACTTAAATAGGAAGCATCATAGTGTTCAAAGTAGACACAAGTCCCAAGACAGTGGAGATGATAGTTTCAAGAAAAAATATAATGTGTGAAGAGTGTGAATGAACCTCACTTTAAAAAGCATTAAAATGTGTTCACCCTAAGAATGGTACAAAAGTCTCCTTCGCCCCTCGGAACGAACGTAAGAAAAATAATTCTAGTTTAGTGTGTGGAAAAGTCAACTAGGTTTTCACCCCAAGTGAGGGGAGAAACTCTCCTTCAGCCCTCCTTGGGGTGAAAGCCTAGCATCAATGAATTTGGAGGATTTGTGCAATGGGTACCACGAAGGTGTTGTTCACAAAGTTGAAGTGATAATGTTTTTACTCTCACTTTGGGAGAATATCAAGCAAAGGCAACAAGGTTCCAAGTTATTGTATTGAAAAGTCAAATTCAAGGCTCTTTCACCCCAAGAGAGAGGTAAAACTAAATTTCATCTCTCCTTGGGGCAAAAGCATATGGAGAAGGAACACATTGTGGGTCCAACAGTGGCATGTATTGGAAAAGGATTTTAAAATGGTTTTACACCAAGTGAGGGGTAAAAATCCCATTCACCCCTCCTTGGGACAAATGTCTCTTTTGAAGACAAAATATTTCCTAAAAAAAGGTTTCATTAAAGCAACCAACAGTGTTTTCACCCCGGGTGAGGGCCGAAACTCCCATTTACCCCTCCCTAGGGTGAAACTATATGAAGGATAATTTGATATGTTAAAGATAAAAACAAAGGTGTACAACAGGGTGTTTCACCCAAACTTGCTCAAAAGGATTGTTATCATGATATGGGGTGAATGAGATGCAAAGAATTTATAAAATGATTCAGGTTGTGGGTTGTGCATTCGGAGAAATAATGAAAGAATTTCAAAATGTGATTTAATAGTGAATGAAAAGGATATCTTTGTTTCTCCTTTGGGAAAAAATATATAAAATGGTGTAAAGTGTGGCTTAAAGGCATCAGTTGAGCAAAGTTATAAAAAATGCTATTTTGTGGGTGCTCTCTCTATATAGAAGCTTAGATAAGAAGGAAGTGAGGAAATTTAAATAATGTGCTTTCACCCATCTTCGCTTGTGCTCTATTTTTGGAGAAATTGATTTCAAGCATCAAAGAAAACTTGTCAAAGGTGCTTGGATCAGACAAATGATGAGAATTTAATGATTGAGGTGAAGAGTGACTACATTTTCTGATTTCATGTTGAAAAAGGTGTAGGATTAAAGATCACAGGATGATTTTCATGAGTTCCAAGACATTCCCTATTTACTTCACCTCTTTTCAAAATAAGGCTCAGGTTTGGTGGAATTTCTGGACAAGGGCTAATTTCCAAGGAACAATGGAGGTACCAATTCAATGGCCATATTTGCAATTTTCTATGCATCGACACCCATATTTCCTGATTTCCTAGGAGTTTTTCTTTAAAAGTTGTATCATCTCTACAAAAGGAATATTTTCAAGGATTTTCGAGAAGAAGATTCCTCTTACTAGTTCCTAATCCAGGGATATTTTTTATTTTGTGTATTAAATGAACAGAGGCAAAAACCTCTATAAAAACTAGATAATTTCAATGTAAAAAACATGCTAGACACTCTGTAGAAAAACACCTCAAATTTTCTATATAAATAGAAGGGATTTGGCTTCTGATTCTGCAAATGATTTCTATGTGTGGTTTATTTCTACTTTAATCATTTCTATTTTATATTCATGTCTGTTATCTTCTAAGTTTGAATTTTGCATCTGGATTTGAACACTTTTGGTGAGGGAGTGAGTACTAGAATGCAACTCTGGAAGTTATATTTATGAAATCGTAAGTGGATTCTTTGCTTTCTTTCTATTCTATGCTGCTATAATGCTTGATTTGAATTCTTGCTGCTAGTCTATCCCCAATCCCACATCTTCTAACCTATGGCTATATTTCCCATTTTTCTATTACTTTCATTTCTTTCCTACAACTGTAAACTAAAAACCGATGTAGGATTTAGTAAGGGAGCTAGCATTTTCTAGATATTGGCATGAAGGGCATCTCTTTCATTCATCCCTTCAATGTTGGTCATGTCTATGACACACAAACTAAAGAGTTGTATTTTAGGCAGATATTTATGTTGGTAAAATATCTGCCTAAAATACCCCGGTGTTGTAGATGAGTTGGAGAGGAGATGGCAATCCTCCAAGGGAGGTCCCAGGTTCAAATATCCACCCTACCAAAAAGCTGAATTGGGTATCTAAAATCCAATTAATAATGTTGGTACGGGCAGGGTCGGATGCTACCCCTGGGTGATTTTGACGATGTAGAACCCCCTGTTCGTGGTCTCTTAGACCAAGGTGGCTCTGCAAGGGGTTTTTTGCTTATATATATATATATATATGCCTAAAATACAACTCTTATGTTTGTGCACCCTAGACATGGCCAACATTGAAAGGCCAAAGGAAAGAGATTTCCTTTATCTAATCTCCAGAGAGGGTTGGATCCCTTAGTAAATCCTACATGAGTTTTAAGTTTAGAGTTGTAGGAAATAAATGGAAAGTAAGAAAAAAATGGGAAATATAGCCACAAGCCGAAAGATGTAGGATTGGGGATAAACTAGCAGAAAGAATTCAAATCAAGTATTATAGCAACATAGAATAGAAATAAGGTAAAGAATCCACTTACGATTTCATAGAGATAACTTCCAGAGTTGCATTCCAATACTCACTCCCTCACCAGTAGTGTTCAAATCTAGATGCAGAATTTAAACTTAGTAGATAACAAACATGAATATAAAATAGAAATGATTAAAGTAGAAAGAAATCACACACAAAAATCATTTGCATAATCAAAAGCCAAATCCTTTCTATTTACGCAAAAAACTTGAAGTGTTTTTCTATAGAGTGTCTATCCTCCTTTTTACATTGAAAATATCTAGTATTTATAGAGGTTTTTGCCTCTATTCATTTAATACACAAAAGACAAAATGTCCCTGGATCAAGAACTAGCAAGAGGAATCTTCTCCTCAAAAATCCTCGAAAATTTTCCTTCTGTAGCAGAATTTTAAGGAAAAACTCCTAGATAATTAGTAAATTTGGGTGTCAATGCACAGAAAACTATAAATATGGTCGTTGAATTGGTACCTCCATTGTTCCTTGGAAATTAGCCCTTGTCCAAAAAGTCCACCAAACCTAAGCCTTATTTTGAAAAGAGGTGAAGTAAATAGGGAATGTCTTGGAACTCATGAAAATCATCCTGTGATCTTTAATCCTGCACCTTTTCAGCATGGAATTAATAAATGTAGTTACCCTTCACCTCAATCATTAAATTCTCATCATTTTTCTGATCCAAGTACCTTTGACAAGTTTTCTTTGATGCTTGAAATCAAATTTTCCCAAAACAGAGCATAGGTGAAGATGGGTGAAAGCACTTTATTTAAATTTCTCCACTTCCTTCTTATCCATGCTTCCATATGGGGAGAGCATCCACAAAACAATAATTTTTATAATTTCGCTCAACCGATGCCTTTGAGTCATGCTTTACACCATTTCATATAATTTCACCCAAAGGAGAAACAAAGATATCCTTTTCATTCACCATTAAATCACATTTTACAATTCTTTCATTATTTCTTCAAATGCACAACCTGTAACTCGACTCATTTTATAAATTCTTTGCATCTCATTTTCCCCATAATGTGACAATAATCCTTTTGAGCAAGTTTGGGTGAAACACCCTATTGTACACCTTTGTTTTCACCTTTAACGTCTCGAAGCATCTTTCATATAGTTTCACCCCAGGGAGGGGTGAATGGGAGTTTCACCCCTCACCTAGGGTGAAAGCGCTTCTAGATCCTTTAATGAAACCCATTTTTTAGAAAATATTTTGCCTTCGAAATATACATTCGCCCCAAGGAGGGGTGAATGGGATTTTCACCCCTCACTTGGGGTAAAACCATTTTAAAATTCCTTTTCCAATATGTGCCACTATGGGACCCACAATGCACTCTTGTCTTCATATGCTTTCACCCCAAGAGGGGGTGAAAGATATTTTCACCCTTCTCTTGGGGTGAACGGAGCTTTGAATTTTCAAAGCTTATCTTGGAGCCTTACCACTTTTGATTGTTTCTCCGTGAAAAAATGTTATCGCTTCAACTTTGTGAACAACACCTTTGTGGGACCCATGGCGCAACTCCTCTGAATTCCTTGATGCTAGGCTTTCACCCCAAGGAGGGATGAAGGGGAGTTTCACCCCTCACTTGGGGTAAAACCCGAGTTGACTTTTCCACATTCCGACTTGGAGTTATTTTTTGACGTTTACCCCAAGGAGGGGTGAATAAGACTTTCACCCCTTTCTTGGGGTGAACACATTTTAATTCTTGTTAAAGTGAGGTTCATTCGCGCTCTTCCCGCATTATATTTTTACCCAAAACTATCATCTCCACTACCTTGGGACCTGTGTTTGCCTCGAACACTATGATGCTTCCTATTTAAGTCTTACCTCTACCTGAATAGATTTCCTTCATCTTCGAAATACCTTTTGAAGTGTGGGTTCATCTCAGTGAGGGGCGAAGAGGAGTTTCACTCTCTATCATGAGGCAAAAACACTTTTCAAACATTACCATATTTTACTTCACACTCCAACTCATGTAAGTGCCTTTCTTTTGCACTATCACTTTAAAAAATGAAATGATTTTTCCATTGTCTTCGAAAATAAATCTGGGCAGCTCTTAACTTCTTTCAACATGATTTCACCCCAAGGAGAGGCGAAAAGGTTTTTCTCCCCTCTATTGGGGCGAAACTTCTTTTACTTTGAGCACATTGAATATTTGATCTCACGAATATTTTTAGTTATGTCTTCGCCTTCCAAGTGAGGCGAAAGGAGATTTTGCCTCAAATAGTTTTATTTCACCATTGCCTATGCTTTGATATATGAAGTGATTTTGGGTGAAAACATTTAATTCCATGTTGTTGTTATCCCCCTTAAACACCATTTATTATTTGGAGCCTTTTCGGATAATTTTTTAGATTTCCTTTCAAGCACATCATCCACAAAATTAAAAAGAGGAATAATGCAAAATACAAAAATAAACTGCAACAGATCATATTGACCAAAAACATTGCAACATTCAATTTTCTATATTTTTTGCTACTTTACATCAAAAACTATTCAACAAAAATTTCATCAAAATTTTAATGTGGCATGGTGTCAAAACTACCAATATTTCTAGTGGCTCTCAGGGTATCCAACTCGCGTGGATGCAAGTGATCCTAGGTCTTTATCCATTGGGCTCTCGGTTGTCTACCTTATGGGCTGCCTTGGTCGGGGCTTCTGGTTCGGATGTCTTCCCTTGCACCTGCTCAGTTGCTGCCTACTCTGCTATAGCCTGATCTACTGCAGCTTGTTCTTCCTGCTCCTTCAAACTTTCACAGGTGACTTCATAAACTATAACTATTTCATCCCAAGCATCTATGGTAAATAAGCAAGGAACACTAAGCGATTCATAAATGTACCATAGATTCTAGATATCCTCCAAGCTAATGTGCTTAGATATCTAAGCTAATTCAAATAAGGACAACTCCATATGAGTGAACCTTTTCATGAGTGGAGACACTTATTCTTTCGTAATTGGGTCTTCCCACCTATCAATTTTTGATGCATCCTGCACAAAATTCTTCTAGGCTTCTTCTAATTGTTCCTTCGATAGTGGCTCACCCCATTCACCTATAAAACCTAGGAATCCCATGTTAACGAGAGCATCAAAATGAACCATTAAAACATAATACTCCCATTCAATTATGTTAAGTAGCTTTCTGCCCTCTCTCACCAGGTCCAACCTCTGAAAATAACTATGCAACATAATCTTGGTGGTAGACCAGGCTCGATCCATATCACTCATGGGGTGAATGCACATATTAGATTGAGCAAGGACTTGAATCTCTATTACCAACTCCAAATGTGAATCTAGGCAATTTTCCACACTTTCAATCACCTGTTCACTCAATTGAATCTATATTCAAGCCTCATAGAGATATTGCAATACCAAGACCACTTTCACCACCAATGTTTCACAACTTGTAGCCAACCGAATGCAGGCCTCCTTAATTATTGTTTGAGTGAATCATGAAGCCTATGTAGCCTTCTCTTCAATTTGATTTTGTATGGATTCAAGTTGTATCTTTATTACCTATGCCTTCTTATCTACCACATCCTTTGCTTTTTAGTGAGCCACTGCCTACTGTCACCACTGTTATATCTCCCTTGTTATATTCTCTTACTACACTCCACTTTCAGTCAAATCTTCTTCAAGATTAAAATATTTGCTTTAGTGTCATAGAATATCTACTTGCAGTGCTTGTTGTGAAAATAAAATGAGCTCATATCAGCCTAGATATTCCCCATATTCTTAGTAGGGTCAATTTTTTTCAGCTTCTCTATCATGATTTTGTAAGTGTAATCGCTCGAAGTCATTTCTCCTTGTGGTTTTTAGACTAGGGGAATCATCTTGGTAGTGTGGGCCTCCATAGAAACTAGATCGAAGGTAACTTTCTTGAGTGGCTTAGCTGGAGTGAGTGCCTCCTTTATCCTACAAATATTTAGCCACTGTGATGAACTCAAATGAGTTCAACTAATCTTTGCTGCAGTTGGCTATTTAGGCATCACCTCGATTTCAATAAATACCTACATCTCCAAAAATGGGGTGAAGGGGAACAAAGCCTGTGAATGGTCTAGCTCAAAGGAAGAAGAGGAAACAAAAATTAGAGGGGGAATTGAAACATATGAATGAATGGAAGCATTGGGCGTGGCTATAGTTACACTCACTCATGGAGGAGCTTGCATACTTACAACTATAGTGGAAGTGATAGAAACAAAGGGTGAGGGATGCAAAAATGGATTCAGACCTGATGCAAATAAACTAAAATAAATGAAGGCCAAAGAGAGGGGAATAGAAGAAGGAGTAGTAGTGACTGGTGGTTGAGAGGTAGGGAGTGAAATGGAAACAGAGGGTATACCAAATAGGGGAGAAACAGATGTAGGACTTGAAGGAAATGAAGTGACAACCACTACTTGCTCCTGAGTGGAAGAAGAGGGAAAAGGAGACGTACCTTTGGGTGTGGGCACCATGCAAGCCGATGATGGAGGTGGTTGTAAAATAGGTTCCTCTTGTTGCTTTTCTGATTCCACCTTAAGATCTATGATCTCCATCTACTGGTCCAACTACTACTCTTGAATCAATGGAAGCTCCTAGGAAATGCTAATCTAATCAGCTGATATTGATGTGGGAAAATTTACTGCAGATGCAACAACTACAATCATAGAAACTACAATAGTAGATGCAAAAACAACATCAGTTCTTAGCTTCTTTGCAGACTTAGGGAAATAAAATACCTCTTCCACACTTCGCTTCACTCACTGAGATATTCTTTAAAATACAAATGCATGTTCCTCTTCTTCTTGTGTTGCTCCTTCAATCACTAGGACATGCTTTTTGACCATGCTTTCTTCGTTGTCATATTTTTGAAAAATTTGAGGTACAACCTTGGAGAAAGTGATAGGTTGATAGATGTCAACAAATTCATCATATGCATTAGAAAATGCTTCATCCATATTCAACCCATAGATTGATGTAGTTTTTCCCTAGTGGACCCTCATAATCCACCAATTTGTGATCTTTTCCTCAGACCACGTAGGCAGCTAATATTTAATTTCGCTAAATAGTCCCAGAGGAGGAATATGCTCTCTATACACTGCAAGATTATATTCAACCTCTTGCTCATAAAAATAATGCCACTATGGAAGTGACATCATGGCTTCAACATGCCACTCCAAATCATGCCCCTCAAGATTGTTGTGATTTTTCTGAATATCAAGTCATGAGCAACAATAAAACTGCTTGGCCTTAATTATTTCTAAAAAATGATCCAACGGGTCATATCTCCATATTTGCGGTAGTTCCACTAGACCTAGATCTTGGAGAGCCTCCATGAGCAATATGTTTTGACCAACTTGGTTCACCTCTATATTGTCAAACTTGAAATACATCGCCATGTTGTTCTTTTACTGCACCCTGCTCCATAAACATCATTAACGTAGTCATTTTGGTGCACCACCTCCATTGCAAAAACATGCTCAATGGTGAAATATGGATGTAGGAACGACTTACCCGTGAAGCAAAAAATTCACACAACTATGCCTTGAGTCAACAGGAATATATCATCCTTTTCTAATATGACAACTACCTCTCTCATTCCCCATGGCACCATTTCACCCTTACCACAAATCATCTCAATTATAGGGTCCAAAAATAATTGGTTAAAATTATAAAATGACTCCCTCCTTGATAGAATCAGAGTCCAAATATAAACTGACAAAACATTTTTCACCTCATCAACTTGTTTAACAACTATAAACAAAAAATACTGATGTAAATGGAAAAATAAATGCTAGATGAGTAAATATGTGTGCTTGAATGATGTATCGTCCCCACATTCATTTTTTTCAATTGAATGTGCATCTTGCAAGAAATAAAATTCGTCCAATAAAAATAATTGGGTTTGTACCTACCCTCATCACTGTTGGAGCGTAAAATTCCACCTGTGATATGTACTACGCAAGTTCCACCTTCCACTTGTGAACCATAGAATCTACAAGGAGTCCAATAATCCATACCAGCATTGAATATATATCCAGACTCTTAAAATCTAAAATTGGGTTCGGTAGATTCAAAAACTACCCTAGTTGTGGCTCTCTAATTAACTGCATCTCCATGAATTTTTGCATTGACACAATGGACACATATTTCTCCTCTTGTTCATTGATGTATAGTTTTTTAATGATCATGTTAGAGGGAGGCTTCAAACCACAAGAAAATGCTTCCCTCATTGCATTGGAAGAGATGGAGAAAAGCACTTTACCATTTGCATTTTGAATAGCCCTGGTAGCAGGAATGTAAAATTCACTCGATGCTTTTTTCCATGATTTAATATTTATTAACCTCTATTCATCGTAATATATTTTTTGAAAAGTATGCTTTCACCGTGTTATGCCCTCGAACAACATGCCCTGGCCCCCTAACAACTGCTTTGAAAAGATCACTCTACCACAAACAAGTCAATCAATGCCTTTTCAAGAAGACCAAGAGATTTCATTCCTTGAAAATACCAAAACATTGCTTTCAAAAAATCTGGGCAAAAGCATTTTTATTGGGGTGCTCCGAAACCATGAGGGAAATTCTACTTGCAATAAAAAATTGTCACATGCCCAAAAAAACATCTGGTAAGCGAAATCACTTCGATGGTGCACTTTGCTTCTTCTCCTCTTGCTCCCGAAAGTGCCTTCAACCTGTTTGATTTGCCTTCATGCTAAACCCTCCTTTTAAAACAATATTTTACTTTTCTAATTTTACCCCAATTTTAGAAAAAGCATTTAATGGATCTTCTTTTATTTAAAAATATTCTAAATTGGAGCTTTAACCTTGTTTTTCTTTTTCCTTTTGTTTTATTTTTGCCTTCCTTTTTTTTAATTGATTTAAATTATTTTTTAGAATTCACTTAATTGGGTAAAATAATAATTTTAAAATATTTTCTCCAATTGGTACTCATAAAACAATTTAACCTTTGATGAAAAATAATTTAAATGATTTTTCTGAAATCACTTAGCATCACTTTTGAAAAAAAATTGGGATGAATCTAATCTTCAAAGGGAGAAAGGGTGAAAACAATTTTTTTTTTATATATTTCCTTCGATCTTGATTCCACCAAAATGCTTTGTATGTAGTTTATTGAAATTCCAAAATGCACCCCCATGTTTTAAAATCTTTTCATGTTGTTTTACCCCTATGAGATGCGAACAGGAGTTTCGCCCCTCACATGGGGTGAAAGCACTATTGACCGTTCTCGGTTTTGACTATCATCGCACGTCTTTGAAATTATGTTCACCCCAAAGAGAGGTGCACGAATATTCGTCCCACATTTGAGGTGATCCTCCTTGACTTTATTCACATGTGGGGCCCATGATTTACTTTCGGATGCATGTGTTGTCGCCTCAATGAGGGGCGAAAGGGAGTTTCACCCCTCACTTGGGGAAAAAGCCCTTTTGAATTTTCAACATGGGCCTTGGTGCTTTTCATATCATTTTTCCTTATTTAAAATGCACTCGCCCCAAAGGGAGGTGAATGGGACTTTCACCCCTTCCTTGGGGTGAAAACTCTTCCTAGTCTTGCACTCCACGATTTTGAAATCGGGCCCCACACATCTTATATTTTGTGCTATGGTTTTTTTAAATAAGGCATTTCATTTGCACTTTCCAATATTACTATACTTTCGCCTTGTGCCTTCGAACATTTTCTTTTAAAGTGCTTTTCACCCCAAGACTTCATGCAAATTTTATATCTCCTTCTCTCTCGTAATCCTTTGATTTTGACAATAAATCATTTTTAACCTCGGAACCCTCAAACACCTACTAAAAATCTTACAATAAAATAATTAATTATGATTGAAACTCATAATGTGTCCTTGGAAAACTATTTTGGGGTAAAATTGATTTTAGAGAGAAGAAACATTTTTTTTTATACTTTTATTAAGCAACACAAATACTTTCAAAAAATAAAATTTGTACATATTTACATACCAATGGTTTCGACTAGTTACTGAAAATAGGCCTTCATATGAAGGCCATTTACTAGAATCGGTAGGTCCCAACCATCCATATCTTGGAGATGATATGCATTTACCGAATTTACCCCCGAGACTTGAAATGGACCTTCCTCATAATGCATCAAACTTGTGGTGCTTTTCGAGCTTAGCTTTGTTCTCATTCAATTTGAGGACTAGATCTCCAACCTAAAACTTGCATTCTATTATCTTTTTGTCGAACCACTTTTGCATCATTTTAGCATGTTTAGTGAAAGCCACATATATATTTTCTCTCTCCTCTTCTAGCTGAAGAAGTTGGGCCAACCTTGCACTCATGGGATCAGATTTGTCATCTTCATATTTAAACAAATGTAAATTCTAAATAACTGGGAGCTCGATGTGGGTAGGTAAAACAACCTCATTTCCATACACGAGGAAGTAAGGAGATGTTTTAATAGAATTCTTAACTGATATGTGATATGTATAAAGAGCCTGATTTAACAATAGATGACAACTCCTTTTGTTACTTCCAAGCATTCTCTTTAATATCTGAAGTAAATTATTGTTCGTGGATTCTTCCAGACCATTACCCTATGAGTAATAATTGGAGAAAGTCTTCAAATAAATCTCATACCTACTTGCAAACTCAGTAATTTTTTCCCTAATAAATGGAGTCCCATTTTATGTTACAATGTCATATGGTACACCAAAATTGGTAATTAGTCCTTCGAGGAAGGAGATTACTATAGCTTGGTTTGCTTTCTTGGTCAGAATGGCCTCTACCCACTGAGTAAAGTAATCGATCAAAGTCAGAATATATTTATGCTCAATAGATGAATGAGTATCAATGACTCCAATAAATTCTAATCTCCACTATTGAAATGGAGCTTCTACCTGGATTGAATGTAGAGGTAGAGACATCTTCTTACTCCTGCCCACGTATCGTTGATAGTTATTACATATTTGGCTTACCTTGTGTGCATCATAGAAAAGAGTAGGCCAAAAATATCCAACTCGAATGATCTTCAAGGCCATAGGCCTTCCTGCATAATGTCCACCAGATAAACCAAAGTGGAAATCCTCCAAGATTCTTCTCGCTTTTACTCTTTCAACTTTTGGGGAATACCCCCTGGAAGTACTCTTGAGCACCTGTAGTCTGAACCTTCACCATTGTGAGGCATCAAGATGTGATGGACACTTTATAGATGCAAATAACTTGACAAGGTCCTCCATCCAATCATGATCGCTCATAACTTGATTAGCAAGATTACTCTCAGTGATGACCTCATCATGTAATGGTGCTAGTGATCTAGAAGTTGCACTTTTAACAAGCTCTTGATAGATTTTTTGACCTCAAACTAATTTAGTCGACAAAATTTCCATGTTATATTCCTAAATCTTTGAAACCCATCCTACTCTTTTATCACCCATCTCTCCTTGAATGATGAAATTCCTAATATCTAGATGAATGACATAGATGATTATCTTACTCTATGATATAAATTGCCAAAATTTCTTTAGGGATTTCATGATTGCATACACCTGTTTCTCAATGAAATTATATTTTTCCTAGTGTGGTGAAATGACCTAGCTCATAAAAGCAATCAATTTTTCATCCTCATCATCTTGCTTCTGCATGAGGACAACAACATAAATTTCCTTCTTGCCTAATGCATAAAGGATAAAATCCTTTGAATGATCTAGATTAATCAACACTAGCGCTTGGGTGATTCTCTCCTTGATCTCCTGAAATTCCTATCTCCTATTTTCTATCCACTTGAAGTCTGCATTTTTCTTTAGGATTTCAGTCATTGGCTTTACTACCTGAATGAAATCGATTATGAATTTCTAAATAAATTTTATCTAGCCAAAGAATGAATGTAGGTCATTCTTATTGACTGGCAGTGATAATTTTAAGAGAGCTTCACCTCTTGCAGGATCAATGGCCAACCCTTCACGTGAAATAACATGTCCCAAAAGTTTTTCTTCTTTGATAGCAAAAATGGATTTCTTTGGGTTGATGGAGATACCAAAATCCTGACACTTTTTGAATACTTGTCTTAGATGAGAAACATGCTCTTCCCTATGGTGTGAGAAAATAGTCATGTCATCAAGGTAAATTATAATAATTTGATTCAACAACTCATTGAAAGAGATATTCATAGCTCTCTAAAATGTGGCGCCAGAATTTGAAAGACCAAAAGGTATTCTTTGATAGGCGAAAGTGCCCCACTTTGTAGTAAATGTCATTTTGTTCTGGTCTTCATCCTTCACCCAGATCTGATTGTAGCTAGATAAACCATCAAGCAATGAAAATATCTGTGCTCCAGCGACTAACATGAAGGATTTGATCAATTTGTGGCAAGGGATAGTGATCTTTTAGATATTCCTAGTTCAGATTTTGAAATTCCATGTAGAGGTGGATATCTCCATTTTTCTTCTGAACTAGAACCAAATTTCCCACCCAAGTTGAATGCTCAATAGGATAAATTATTTTCACCTCTAACATTTTTAGCAGATATGCCTCATAAGCAGCTTGATATTAGGATTAATAGGTCGTTGTTTTTGCAAAAAAGGTTTTACCCCTTCGTACAATTCAATGGTGTGTTGGATCATGTTCTTGTCATATCATTTCAGATCATGATAACTCCATGCAACGATGTCAGTAAATCCATAACATAGATTCTTAATGTCCTTAAAATCTTCTAAAGTATAGTCTATTCTAACTTTGATGACTTTATCAGACTCCAACTACATTTCCTTATACTCCTTTGCATCGACCTTGATATTGTATTTCTCTGCTTTATCATTTTGATCAAACAAGCTCTCAAGAAAAATTAGTCCCCTAGGAATGTGGTTATTCTTCAACTAAATCATCCCTTCCATTTCCTCCTCGGCTAGTATTCTTTCTCCTATGCTAGCAGGTTCCTTAATTAAAAAATTAACTATATGTTCATCACTATCGAACACCTACCAATAGAGATTTTTATCGGGGATCAAAGGTCTATAAATTACCCTCACGGTCTTTGGTTTCCTGACCACTTGCTCTATAGGAGATAAATTAGCACCAAGGGAAGCCAAGATGTCTGCATGTTTATTTTATTCCCATGAAATCACTTGAACATTTAGTGTTGTGAAAGACTCAAATAAATCCCATACCTTATTACGATAGGCCTTCAAATAGTGTTGCTTTGACATGCATTTATTTGTAGTATGATTAACAATAAGCTCAAAATCTCCAAAAATATGCAACTGTTTGATTCCCAACTTCTCTACTTTCTTCAAACCAAGGCATAATACTTCATATTTGGTAGCATTATTTGTGTAGCTCCAAGTTAACCGATATGAATAGGTTTTCTGTAATCCCATAGGAGAAACAAGAACAATCCCAGCTCCTGCACCATTCTTGCATCTTGTAGAATCAAAATACAACCTCCATAACTGATCTAAAATGATGTTCGGTGAGTCAAAAACCTCTGCTTCAATGTGTTCAAGTTTGGTTATGGTGAAACAACTAATATTAGTTTCCACCATTGCATTGAAATCCATCAATGAGAAGTCATCTTCCAGGTGGAGCTCACCAAGAGCTTCCTCCATATGGTCTACTTCTTGCACTTCTTATGTCATCATATTAACTACGCTTGTGGACTTCTCTTCTTCTTCAAGTCTTTCTATGTGAAAAGTGGAAGGCTTTTCATTATAGATTCAAATTCTCCTTCCCTTAAAAGGAATCTCCAAATGTGAATAATCCAAGGAAATATATCCTCCTAGATTTGTTGTAAATTCCCTCGAAAGGCACATGTTGAAGTATGGTTCCAAATCGACTACCACCACTTCTTGAATGATAATGATCTACGACATGTTGTGCAGAACAATGGGAATATCTTTAATCACACCCACTATCTTTATTGGGGTCCCATCCAACTATGGTACACCTGGGATACTCGTATATTCCATCCCCATGACCTCACATACTACCTTTGGCATGATAGTAGTTGGGGTACCAGAATCAATCATACAATTATGCATGATCCATCCTTCCATTCTGAGAGATAGGTAGAAATAAGGAGGTCTATTATTACTAGTGGCAAAAGTTATCAATGTTTGTGCTAACATCATTTGGATGAGGTTTTTTTTTGTAATCCTTTGTATACTTAAGAGACTCTTGCAATAGATCAACCTGTACAAGGAGTGGTAATGCATCATAAAAACTCACCTTCGTAGGTATTTTCTTCATTTCTTCAATGATATTGTAATCAACAATACCAAAGTCTTTCACTTCACTAGTTGGATCATATTTGTTTTGGTATTGTTGAGTAGCTTCTACCCTTTACTACTTAGCCAATGATGGATACTTGAGGTGCTATTTGGCTTATTCCTTTGCCTTAGTTTGTACTTTCTCAACTACAAGTTGAGAAGTTGATGCCTTTGCCTACAATTTTTCTTGGGATTTCTTAGGCAATAGATCCTTCAACAATACCAAATATTGTTGTTTAGTTGTTGCGCTAGGGGCTCTCGCTTGTGGTTATGTCTTTTAACCTTGTCCATTTTGTTCATGGGGACTTTTAATGGTTATATTTCTATTGGATTGATAGTTACCAGTTTCTTCCCAACCCTCGTAAGAACTAAAAATTGCTATAAGGAAGGGACCATGAAATTATGATCAATTTTGGTTATCATATTGATTTGTCCAACCAAAATTTTTGCTAATATTTATACATAGTTCAAATGAACCATGCATGTATCTTCACCATGAGGATCATATAGGTAGAGCACCAATACGTCCACTTCGATGTTCTAGCTTCTTTATTTTCCAACATAGTTGTATTTCTTTCAGGACCTTTGCTAGTATTTGGTTGTTCTCTAGTAATCAACGATGTTTGAAATAATATTGATCAAAAATTTACCTCATATTACTTCTTTTTAATGGCTATGATTGCATTTGAAATTGTTCTGACTATAAAATTAATAGATTGCAACTCCTTTAATACCTTATCTTGTAGATCAGGATTTGAGGGCACCTGAAGATCTAGTAATGGCAATGGAATAGGTGGAGCTGGTAACACCGATTATAGAACTGGGGCTAGTAACTATGGAACAACTGGTGCAGGTAATTAAAAAAAAAATGGAGTAGGGAATTGTAGAACCGAAACTAGGGATATTTGATGTGGACTTGAGCTCCATGAAGAAACAAGATACATAGAAGTTATAGGTTGTGAAAATACACTAGAATACAGATATTGTGGGATATCAGGAAGAATGGATATTGTTACCTTTAAAGGTAGCTTACCTATGGCAATTTGATCTACCTCGATCTTTTGTGCCTGCATGTACAACTCTGGGAATGTATTAAAATTGTCTTGTCTAACGACCATACCAATTTTAGATTTGAAGTCTCGAAGATAGTAAAATGCAGTGTGTTCATGAGTGGGCCAAATACCATTAGGAACTCTCTACCAACTTTGAGTGAACCTAATGTTGAAATCCACTATTTTCTCCTGTATATGCCTTTTAATATTTGTAAATTGGTGCAACAGGTAAAAAGGATTAGCTTGATCATGAAAGTTCTTAATCAATAATTTTTCCAACTGATCCTATGTGGTAATAGTAGTAGGCGAAAATGGCTGGTACTAATACAATAACTTCCCTCTGAGAGACAACACAAGCAATATTACCATAATATCTTCATCTATGATACCATGAATTATTTCCAAATAAACCACATATTGGACATGCTCGTACGTGGTCTTTCCTATACCATAATAGGTAGGAAAAGCCTTCAATGCTGCTTGAGGGACTAGATTTTGTGCTTGTAGATTTAAATCTCCTGAGCTATTCCATGTTGGAAACTACCTTGGTGGCTATTGTGGCAGATTCTAAGCCATATTAACTAGAGTATTTTATTGAGGTGGAGGAACACTAGTAGCAGTACTAGCTGGACTTGAAGGAATGAAAAACATACCATCTACATATGAAGATGATGTGAGTGTTGTAGGAATAGAGGTAACTAGTCTAGGTTGTTCTCCTAATTTTTGGGTGTCAAGTTCAAATAACTCAATAGGGTTTTCAGTATTCTTGGCCTTCGATCTTGTGATCATGAAGTATAGCTTTCGTTGACTT
Organism: Wollemia nobilis; assembly: GCA_028583015.1. Taxonomy (NCBI): domain Eukaryota; kingdom Viridiplantae; phylum Streptophyta; class Pinopsida; order Araucariales; family Araucariaceae; genus Wollemia; species Wollemia nobilis. The sequence continues at coordinate 4,320,074 of JAQPPZ010016847.1, read as the reverse complement.
CATGTTCGGAGGCTAGGAGAGCTAAAAGAGCTTGGAAGAATGGCCTTTGTTGGGTGGAAGGCTTGACTAGATTAATTGAAAGAACCATAACAACAGATTGGGTTGTTAAGTGTAGTGCAACAACAGGTTAGGTTGTTGGGTGGAATACTAGGTCAACTAAAACCCCCTATTTTTATCTTTGGTGTACCTATGGGTTTGGAACCCATAGGTATTGGGGTGGTTTTTCCACCCTCTTTACAAAAAAAAAATGTGTGAAGGATTAGGGTTTTTTTCTAAAAAGCATCTCATATTTTAGAGATATTTCTTCACAAAAAGTTATCTAAATTACCTTATTCTTGGACCAACTTGTGTCGATTTTGAATAGATTTAAAATGAGTGGTCATATGCAAGAATTCAAGCAATATTGAGGGATATCTGACCCTATGAAGTCAACCATTCATAAAAAGGGCAATGATGATTTTTCTAGTTGCAAAAAATGAAATCGCAAATATTTGTCAGCTAGGGTTCGAATGATAGGAAGAGAAATGAAGTACTATGACTTCAGTGAGGAAGGAAACTAACAATCTATAATTGGTAAAGTAGACTATGATAATGCTATATTTTGAAAATATTACTATACTAATAGATAGTAGAGGTGAACGTTTAGCATTATGAAGTCTACTATATAAAAATGTCAAAAAATATGCTAAATTCTAGAATAATTGTATTCATATAGAAAATTGAAAAGATCCAAAAAATGAAAATCAAGAATTCAAATATTTTATGTAAAATTATGTAGGTTTCTAGCTATAGCATCTCAATTGAGATGAGAAGTGTATTTATTTATAAAATCTCAAGATCTAAAGAAGAGAGTTGTAATTTTTCAAGGGTGGGGGACTTGAGTACAACCCCTTATTATCCAAAAAAAAAAAGTATTGGTGGGAATGGAAAGAGAGGAAGACCCAAGAGGCAAAAACAAAAAGAAAATAAATTTAGAGAGATATTGATATGGAAAAACAAAAGCAATTTTTATAAGGGTTAACAAGAAGTGAGGCTAAACCCAAAAATAAAAAGTGATGATAAAAATGATATCTTGGAATATTAGGGGAATGAATAAGACCCCTAAAAAGAGATATATTATGGAATTAATAGGTTTTTATAGACAAAAAAATTATATAAATGAAAATTGGATCACAAATATTTTAGCCAATTATAGTGTTGATTTTTATCTTGGCAAAATTAAAATTTTAGAAGGCAATTGGATGAGTGATATTTTATCTATTAATAAAAATGATATGAAGGATTTGATTGTGGAAACATAGAAGTTTGAAGAAGATGGAAAATATCCTTGATGGAAAGGAAAGTTGAATATGGTTTAATTACCATGATAGCAATGTAACAAGAATAATGTAATATTTTTTATTTTAATTGGAGTGGCCCTCAATATATGTCACATGTAGCTTTCTATATATAAAAATTTGACTTCTTTTTAAAATAATTATTGTCCTCATAATATTTGTAATCACATAATTTAATCTAATAATAATGTTTAAATCTAGATAATAATATAAAAGAAATACATTACAATTATAAAAATGTAAATTATAGTCATTATAATTTTTTTTATATCAAATGGAATTATCCCAACCCATTAGATTCCTAAACTTTCAAGGAGACTCATACCAAGTGATACATGCATAATTGCCAAGTTGATCTAATACCACTATTTCATCATGATGTAATACGAGTGGGGACCATTTTAATCCTATGTAACTAATTAAAAATAATTATAAAATTTTGCATACTTGTTATAAAATAACATTAGCTAAATTGGTTAAATTGCTAACTCTCAATGAAGATACCTAGGTTTGAATCTTACCAAGTGATACATGCATAAGTACCTTATAGTAATAACATTGCATGACTATTATGTAATAATCATGTGATAGTGTTGGTCAAATATCTGCCTAAAATATAAATCTTATGTTTGTGCACCCTAGACAAGACCAAAATTGAAAGGCTGAAGGAAATATTGCCGAGATTGAAGAAGCTTTGGTTGAAGTAGAGTGCAACAGGAGAAGATGCCAAGGGAGATAGAACAGTGGCGAAAACAGACAATGGCTCACCAAAAATCAATGTACGTAGAAGAGCAGTAGGTGTAAGCAATGAAGATACAACTTGATACCATACAGAATCAAATTGTAGAGAAGGCTACATAGGCTGTAGGCTTCGCTCAAATGACAATTAAGGAGACCCCCATTCGGTTGGCTAAAAGTTGCAAAAAAAATTGTTGTGAAATCAGTCTTAGTCCTACAATATCTCTATGAGGCTCGGATATAGATTCAGTTGAGTGAACAGGTGATAGAAAGTGTGGAAATTTTCTAGAGCTACATTTGGAGTTGGCAGTAAAGATTTAGGTCCTGGTTCAGTCTAATATGCGCATTCATCCCATGAGTGACATGGACTGAGCCTGGTCTACCGTCAAGATTATGCTGCATAGTTATTTTAGAGGTTGGATTTGGTGAGAGAGGACAACAATCTACTTAAAATAATTGAATGAAAGCATTTTGTTTCAATGGTTCATTTTTATGCTCTTTTTAACATAGGATTCCTAGGTTTTTTAGATGAATTGGGTGAGCCACCATCGAAGGAACAGTTATAAGAAGTCTAGAATAATTTTGTGCAGGATGCATCCAAAATTAACAGGTGGGAAGAGCTAATTATGGAATAACAAGTGTTATCACTCTTTAAAAGGTTCACTCGCATGGAGTCATCATTATTTGAACTAGGTCAAATATCTAAGCACATTATCTTGGAGGATATCCAGAATCTACGATATATTTATGAATCATTGAGTGTTCCTTGCTTATTTATCATAGATGTTTGGATTGAAGGAGTTATAGTTTATGAAGTCACCTATGAAATTTTAAATGAGCAAGAAGAATATGCTACAGCAGAGTAAGCTGCAACATAGTAGGTAGTAGTTGAGCAGGCACTGGGGAAGACATTTGAACCAGAAGCCCTGGCCAAGGTAGCTCATAAGGTATACCAATGAGAGCCCAATGGATAAAGGCTTTGGATCACTTGAATCCATGTGATCTGGATACCCCAAGAGCCACCACAAATGTTGGTAATTTTGATACCATGCCACATTAAAATTTTGATGAAATTTTGTTGAAAATTTTTTTGATGTAAAGAAGAAAAATACAAAAATTTGAATGTTGCAGTGTTTTTGGTCAATATGATTCGTTGCATTTTATTTTTGTATTCTGCATTAATTCTATTTTTAATTTTTTGAATGATGTTCTTAAAAGGAAAACTAAAAAATTATCTGAAAAGGCTCCAAAAAATAAATGGTGTTTAAGAGGGATAACAACAACATGGAATTAAATGTTTTACCTAGAATCACTTCATATATCAAAGCACAAGTAATGGTGAAATAAAAATATTTGAGGAAAAATCCCCTATTGCCTCACTTGGAAGGCAAAGACATAACTAAAAATATTCGTGAGATAAAATATTCGATGCTCTCAAATTAAAAGCAATTTCATCCCAACTGAGGGGCAAAAAGCCTTTTTGCCTCTACTTGGGATGAAATCATGTTGAAAGAAGTTAAGAGCTGCCCAAATTTATTTTCGAAGACAATGGGAAAATAATTTCATATTTTAAAGTGATAGTACAAAAGGAAGGCTCTTACATGAGTTGGAGTGTGAAGTAAAATATGGTAATGTTTGAAAAGTGTTTTCACCTCATGAGAAGAGTGAAACTCCTCTTCGCTCCTCACTGAGGTGAACCCACACTTCGAAAGGTATTTCGAAGATGAAGGAAATATGTTTGGGAAGAGGTAAAACTTAAATAGGAAGAACCATAGTGTTCAAGGTAAAAAAAGGTCTCAAGATAGTAGATATGATAGTTTCAGGTAAAAATATAATGTGCGAAGAGCACAAATGAACCTCACTTTAAAAAACATTAAAATGTGTTTACCCCAAGAAATGGGTGAAAGTATCATTCGCCCCTCCTTGGGGAAAATTTCAAAAAATAATTCCAAGTGAGCATGTGGAAAATTCAACTGGGATTTCACCCCAAGTGAGAGGTGAAACTCCACTTTGCCCCTCCTTGGGGTGAAATCCTGACATTAAGGAATTCAGAGGAGTTGCACCATGGGTCCCATGAAGGTGTTATTCACAAAGTTGAACCGATAATATTTTTACTCTCACTTCAGGTGAATATCAAGCAAAGGCAGCAAGACACCAAGTTACTGTATTGAAAATTCAAATTCAAGGCTCTTTTGCCCCAAGAGAGGGGCGAAACTAACTTTCACCTCTCCTTGGGGTAAAAGCATATGGAGAAGGAACACATTGTGGATCCCACAGTGGCACGTATTGGAAAATAAGTTTTAAATGGTTTCATCCCAAGTGAGATGTGAAAATCCTATTTGCCTCTCCTTGGGGTGAATGTATCTTTCGAAGATAGAAGATTTTTTAAAAAATGGGTTTCATTAAAGCAGTAAACAGTGCTTTCACCCCAGGTGAGGGGAAAAACTCCCATTCGTCGATCCCTGAGGTGAAAATATATGAAGAATTATTTGAGATGTTTAAGGTGAAAACAAAGATGTACAATAGGGTGTTTCACCCATACTTTCTCAAAAGAATTGTTGTCACATTATGGGGTGAATGAGACGTAAATAATTTGTAAAATGAGTTGGGTTGCGGGTTGTTTATTCAGAGAAATAATGAAAGAATTGCAAAATGCAATTTAATAGTGAATGAAAAGGATATATTTGTTTCTCCTTTGGGTGAAATTATATGAAATGGTGTAAAGTACGACTCAAAGGTGTCAAGTTAGTGAAGTTATAAATATTGTTGTTTTGTGGTGCTCTCCCCATATGGAAGCTTGGATAAGAAGGAAGTGAGGAAATTTAAATAAAGCACTTTCGCCCATCTTTGCTTGTGCTCTATTTTGGGAAAAATAATTTCAAGCATAAAAGAAAACTTTTCAAAGGTGCTTGGATCCGATAAATGATGAGAATTCATTGATTGAGGTGAAGGGTGACTGCATTTGTTGATTTCATGCTGAAAAATGTGCGATACTAAACATCACAGGATGATTTTCATGAGTTCCAAGACATTCCCTATTTATTTCACCTCTTTTCAAAATAAGGCTCAGGTTTGGTGGACTTTCTAGACAAGAGCTAATTTCCAAGGAACAATGGAGGTACCAATTCAACAACCATATTTGTAGTTTTTTGTGCATCGATGCCCAAATTTGCCAATTTCCCAAAAACAATTCCTTAAAAGCTGGATCGTCGCTACAGAAGAAATATTTTCAAATATTTTCAAGGAGAAGATTACTCTTGCTAGTTCCTGATCTAGGGATATTTTGTCTATTGTGTATTAAATGAATAGGGGCAAAAACCTCTATAAATACTAGATATTTTTAGTGTAAAAAATAGGATAGACACTCTGCAAAAAAACTCTTCAAGTTTTCTATGTAAATAGAAGGGATTTGGCTTCTAATTATGCAAATTATTTCTATGTGTGGTTTCTTTCTACTTTAATAATTTCTATTTTATATTCATATTTGTTATCTGCTAAGTTTGAATTATGCATTTGGTTTTGAACATTGTTGGGGAGGAAGTGAGTACTGGAATGCAACTTTGGAAGTTACCTCTATGAAATCATAAGTGTATTCTTTGCCTTATTTTTGTTCTATGCTGCTATAATGCTTGATTTGAATTCCTGTTGCTAGTCTTTCCCCAATCCTACATCTTCTTTTCTGTGGCTATATTTCTCATTTCTTTTTGTTACTTTCATTTCTTTCCTGCAACTCTAAACTTAAAACTGGTGTAGGATTTAGTAAGGGATCCAAACCTCTCTCGATATTGGCTTGAAGAATATCTCTTTCCTTTGATATTTTAATGTTGGCCATGTCTAGGGTGCACAAACGTAAGAGTTGTATTTTAGGTAGATCTACCTAAAATACAACTCTTACATTTGTGTGACCTAGTCATGGCTAACATTAAAAGGTTGAAGGAAAGAGATGTCCTTCGGGCCAATCTCCAAATAGGGCTAGCTTCCTTACTAAATCCTACATTGGTTTTAATTTTAGAGTTGCAGGAAAGAAATGAAAGTAATGGAAATAAATGGAAAATATAGTCATAGGCCTAAAGATGTAGGATTGGGGAAAGACTAGCAACAAGAATTCAAATCAAGTGTTATAGTAACATAGAACAAAAATAAGGTAAAGAATCCACTTACGATTTCACAAAGATAACTTCCAGAGTTGCATTCTAGTACTCACTCCCTCACCAGCAGTGTTCAAATCTAGATGTAAAATTTAAACTTAGAAGATAACATACATGAATTTAAAATAGAAAAATTAAAGTAGAAAGAAACCACACACAAAAATCATTTGCAGAATCATAAACTAAATCCCTTCGATTTATGTAAAAAACTTAAAGTTTTTTTATGTAGAGTGTCTATCATCTTTTTTACATTGAAAATATCTAGTATTTATAGATGTTTTTGCCTCCGTTCATTTAATACACAAAATCCAAATGTACCTGTATCAGGAACAAGCAAGAGGAATATTCTTCTTGAAAATACTAGAAAATATTTCTTCTGTAGCAATGATTAGGGCTATGCATAATAGGTTGGACCCGAAATTTACTTGAAAAAAATGGTGAATCCTAATTGAAATCAAGGCAAATCCTAAGCAAATCAAATCAATCATCTTCACACCAAAATTTGGGGGTATTTGAAGCTCTAAAAAGTAAGGTCATATTTGGACTAAATTTTGACCTATTAAATCACCTTATAACTTCATAAAAACACCACCATTATATCAGGCATAAAACAAGCTTTCCAACGAGTATAAATATGCCTATGTTTAGATATATTGTGGTGAATTAACCCTAAGAACAAATTGGTCCCAAAAATTTTAGGTGAATGGGCCAACATTGAGGGTCCTCATATTCACCAATTTCTAATTTTGGAACTCCTAATATTCACTCAATTTGTGAATATTCACCATTGTGCATAACCCTAGCAATGATCCAAATTTTAAGAAAAAACTCCTAGGAAATCAATAAATTTGGGTATCAATGCATAGAAAATTGTAAATATGGTCGTTGAATTGGTACCTCCATTGTTCCTTGGAAATTAGCCCTTGTCTAGAAAGTCCACAAAACCTGAGCCTTATTTTTAAAAGAGGAAAATTAAATAGGGAATATCTCATAACTCATGAAAATCATCCTGTGGTTTTTAATCCTGCACCTTTTTCAGCATGAAATTAGCAAATGTAGTCACCCTTCATCTCAATCATTAAATTCTCATAATTTGTCTGATTCAAGTGCCTTTGACAAGTTTTCTTTAATGCTTGAAGTTAATTTCACCCAAAATAGAGCACATGTGAAGATGGGTGAAAGTGTTTATTTAAATTTCCTCACTTCCTTCTTATCCAAGCTTCCAGATGGAGAGAGTGCCCACAAAACATCAATTTTTTATAACTTCGCTCAATCGACACCTTTGAGCGACTCTTTACATCATTTCATATAATTTTTCCCAAAGGAGAAATAAATATATCCTTTTCATTCACTATTAAATCACATTTTGCAATTCTTTCATTATTTCTCTGAATTCACAACCCGTAACCCAACTCATTTTATAAATTCTTTGTCTCTCATTTGCCCTATACGTGACAACAATCCTTTTGAGCAAGTCTAGGTGAAACACATTTTTTTACGCCTTTTTTTTCACCTTTAACATCTTGAAGCATCCTTCATATAGTTTCACCTCAGGGAGGGGTGAATGGGAGTTTCATACCTCACCTGGGGTGAAAGCACTGTTGGCTGCTTTAATGAAACCTATTTTTTAGAAAATATTTTATCTTCGGAAGATACATTCACCCCAAGGAGGGGAAAATGGAATTTTTTCCCCTCACTTGAGGTGAAACCATTTAAAACTTTTTTTCCAATATGTTCCACTATGGGACCCACAATGTGTTCCTTCTCCATATGCTTTCACACCAAGGAGAGGTGAAAGGTAGTTTCACCCCTCTCTTGGGGCAAAAAAACCTTGACTTTTATTTTTCAATACAGTAACTTGGCACCTTACTACCTTTGCTTGATATTCACCAGAAGTGAGACTAAAAACATTATCTCTTCAACTTTTTGAATAATACCTTCATGGGACCCATGACACAACTCTGAATTCCTTGATGCCAGGATTTCGCCCCTCACTTGGAGTGAAACCCCACTTTACTTCGAGCGCATCAAATATTTGATCTCACTGATATTTTTAGTTATGTCTTCACCTTCCAAGTGAGATGATAGGGTATTTTTCCTCAAATAGTTTTATTTCAGCATTGCCTGTGCATTGATATATGAAGTGATTCTAGGCAAAAATATTTAATTCCATGTTGTTGTTATCCCCCTTAAACACCATTTATTTTTTGGAGCCTTTTCAGATAATTTTTTAGTTTTCCTTTCAAGCATATCATTCACAAAATTGAAAAGAGGAATAATGCATAATAAAAAAATAAATTGCAATAGATCATATTGACCAAAAACACTACAACATTCAATTTTCTATATTTTTCCACTTTACATAAAAAAGTATTCAACAAAATTTCATCAAAATTTTAATGTGGCATGGTTTCAAATCTGCCAATAATTAGTTTCAATCTATGTAACTCTTAAAAAAGTAATAAGATGTTGCATACTTATTATCAAATGACATTATTCATTTCTAAACTCTCAAAGGAAGAGATCTAGGTTTGAATCTTGCCAAGTGATACATGCATAATTGCCTTGTTACAATAACACTACATGGTTATGATGTAATAATAATATGCATGTTTCAATCCTATATAACCCATTAAAAATATAGATTATTATATTTGTGTGATAGAATAAATTTTTCTTTTTATTCATGCAAAAGCATAATTATAATTCATACTTATATTTTCTAAATGAAATTATAGGTGTGTATTATAAGTTCATATCTAATATATTTTTTCGCTAGATTTCACTATGATTTATTGAAATTAATTAAAATAAACATTTCTCAAACCTCATAGTAGATAAAAATAGAAAGCAAAGAGAAAATATTATACATAATAATGTGAGGATACCCTTAGGTACCCATATATATTCTAATCATAAAGGTTACACATTGATGTAATGGATCAAAATAATGTGTTTAAATACCTAACCCGTAATTGACATGTATTAATATTAAAGGGATAATAAACTTAACCTTACAAAGTTTACTATAGGATGATATAATGATATATTAAACCCATGTCACACTGTATAATTTAGCCCATAGGATAATATAAGATTATATTATAAGATGTTGAGAATTTCCATGAGGATATATTTTATTACCTTTTCATAATATGAAATGAGGGGCTAAGTAGAGAAAAAATTAAATATGCATTATCCATATTAATGGAAGCTCTAGTGGGTTGGTTCACTTTGATAAAATGAGGACGTATCTAAATCTCCCTCATCATTTGGAAGACTACCTCTTGCCTTCTTAAGTTTTACTTCAATCTTTAGCAATCTCAATAGATAAATTTTAGTAGTTCATTTCTTTTTAATATATTCACAAGTATATTTTGAATTCTTTAATGACTTTGACTCATCCTTGGGTAACTTGATATTCACCTCTATATGTTTGAAACCCTAATCCTATACATGAGAAAAATCACCATTATTTTTCATAGACACCTAAAAATGAATAAGGAGAGTGAAGAGTTCATCGAGGGTTAACTATTTGTGATTTTTTCTAAACATAGGAGGAACATAAACCATTAGTTCAACCATCTAAAATAAATAAGAGAGATAGGAAAGAATGAGAAGGCACCCATATATTATGTTGTGAGAATCATGCCTTATATTGTAAATGTACGAAGGATGAATACCCTTACCATTTGACTATAAATATCAAATCCCATTAAGTTTTCAATTATATGTACCGAAGTAACATGTTTCTACTTGTTATAATCATATCATATGGTAGTTGAAAATATGGAATAGTCTTTGACACAATATGTCTTTAGGTGGAATAAGGATAAAAATGTGACCATTTGATTTTCATTTACTTATATTTTTAGAAGGAAAAAATATAATTATATTTAATAATGTAAATCATTTGTAATTTTAATAGCATCAAATGGCATTAGTGTAATAGATTAAATTTCTTGAATTTCATGGAAGATATTAAAATTCAAATATTGTCAAGCGATACATGCATAACAGCTAAGTTATTGTAATTCCACTATGTGGTCATGATGTTATATAAGTTGGTTGTATAGCACCAAAAAAATATCAATTTTGTATGCCCTAAATCCATTTTAATCAAATTCGTCCAAAACCCTTAATTTCCTTTCCCACTTCTTCAAATTTCTTAAATTCCCTAATTTCTATCTAATCCATCTTATATTTCTTCTAATTCTTCCAAGTCTTCTCAATTCTTCTCCAATTCTCTCAAATTTTCTTATGCCTTATTTTGTACTAACTATTACCCACACATTTAATCTTTTAGCATTGACATGATATTAAGCTTGGTTTCCTTGTGTTTCCTTCTGTTGGATCAATACATGTTTCTCTTATGCAGTGGAAGAACACTGTGTGGTAGCACAACATGCAAATCAATTTCATTGGCCAAATCCTTTATTTCATCTTGACCTTAATGTTGTTCCATTTTTTTCTTTGCTAGCATGGTGTATATTATTTTCTATGATTTTGGGTGAGGATGGTGACCCTATGTCTTTACCTTAGGATTTAAATTTGACACATGCTCCTACCTATTTTGAGGTCTTTCACTCAAGCTTCATGGTGATCTTTGTGTTCCCAGGGTTTGCCATGAAGAAGGCACCCTTGGGAGCTTTCTGTTACATAAAGCTCAAGAGAAAATAGTCTTATTTTTTCTAAATGTAAACCTTACCTTATTAATATCTTTTGGTGCATGATTTTTATTTAGTTCCTTATTAACAAAATATATTTAATCTTTGGATGTACTTTAGGAACGATTTGGGAAGTTTAATCAAAGGGACTAGAAGGGTATGCTTTATCTAATGTTACTTGTTAGTTATATTAATCAAAATGATTGATTAATGTTATATTCTTTCCTAATGTTAGACTAATCCAATGAATTGATTAAATAAGATAGACTAATCTAAAGTTATATTAATCAAATGAATTTATTAAATTAAGATTCTAATGTTAATTTTAGTCAAATGGATTATTAACTAAAGATAGTCTAACCTAATGATAGATTAGTTTGGCAATTAATCTAATGATAGATTAATTCTTTTTAATATTTAGATTGCAATTAATCAAACAATATATTAGTTTGGAAATTAATCTAATGATAGATTAATTATTTTTAATCTTTAGATTGCAATTAATCAAATGGTATTTTAGTTTAACAATTAATCTAAAGAAAGATTAATTCTTTTAATCTTTAGATTGCAATATTTAGAATGCAATTAATCAAATGATAGATTATTTTGTAATTAATCTAATGATATATTAATTATTTTTAATCTTTAAATTGAAATTAATCAAATTATAGATTAGTTGGAAATTAATTTAATAATAGATTAATTATTTTTATTACAAATAATCAAATGATAGATTAGTTGGCAATTAATTTAATGATAGATTAATTATTTTTAATATTTAGATTGCAATTAATCAAAGGATAGATTAGTTGGCAATTAATTTAATGATAGATTAATTCTTTTTAATCTTTAGATTGCAATTAATCAAATGATAGATTAGTTGAAAATTAATCTAATGATAGATTGATTCTTTTTAATCTTTAGATTGCAATTAATCAAATGATAGATTAGTTGGCAATTAATCTAATGATAGATTAATTATTTTTAATCTTTATATTGCAATTAATCAAATGATAGATTAGTTGGCAATTAATCTAATGATATATTAATTATTTTTAATCTTTAGATTACAATTAATCAAATGATATATTAGTTGGCAATTAATTTAATGATAGATTAATTTTTTTTATTTTTTAGATTGCAATTAATCAAATGATAGATTAGTTGGCAATTAATTTAATGATAAATTAATTATTTTAATCTTTATATTGCAATTAATCAAATGATAGATTTATTTTTCTCAATATTTATATTGGTAATTAATAAAAGGATAGATTATATTGGTATTTAATCAAATGCTAGTTTAATTCATAGTCTTGCAAAGAACTAATGATGGATTGATTAATTAGATATGTAAAGAAGTATTGGTTTATTTTTCTTATGGAATTTATGTGTTTGGATTTAATATTTGTGGAAAATATTTTGGAAATAAGTATGGGTTTCTTCTACTTATGTAATTAATGTATTTGGATTTAAAATTTGTGGAAAATATTTTGGAAATAAGTATGAGATTCTTTTTCTTAAGTGTTGCTATATTGAATTGGATTGCATAGGAATGCAAGGCTTTGGATTTTAAATATTTGTGGAAACTTATTTGAAAAGAGAGAGAGAGAGAGAGAGAGAGAGAGAGAGATTGTGGGCTTAGGGGTCTCTTTGGGAAGAGATCTAAAATCAACCTTGTCTAAAGATCTCCCTTTTAACTTGGGCTATTACGAGGTAGCAATACCTATTTACTTTGTCCATGAGAAGACAATCACATAGAGTGATTGTTACTTAGAGGACCATTATGGATATGGGAAATACAAGCATGAAGTTTAAGACATTTATAGAGGTGCAGTTAAACTACATAGATTGACTTATGGCTAGAAGATGGAATTGTCATTCCCTCTCTAATGGTTGAGAAGGGATAATCCTAATGCTAAGGTCAATTAGTATACATTTGTAGATAATACCATAAAAGTGGGGAGATCTTTTAAAAACATCCTCTATACCACAAATCTAAACAAGGTAAACCACACTTACCTATTGGAGCTTGGTCTCTTCTATCCACTAGAGTGGTGAATGCACATCTTAATTAAAATTTTTGTATGTCTAATCAATATATTTATTTCATGGATACTCCTATGAACCTTCTTAATTTCAAAATATAAAAAAAAATCTCTCGGGTTGGTTAGCTTTTGGGGCTGTTATAGTTGGTATCAGAGCTCTAGATCATATGACTAGAAGCTTCCCTAGAAATGATGTAGATATTTTTTGACTTGATGGATGACTTCTAGGTAGGAAATATCTTCTCTTGAGATATGACATTCTATGTGGAGTTAGAATGTACATCAACACTATCAATGGATGATAGTATTTGGATGTTAGTGCATATGGAAGATGTGACTAACTAGTAGGTAGAAGGATTGAGAAAAATAATTGCAACCTAACATTTGAACTTTTGTGTCGCCAGGAAACTATGGCACCAAAATTAAGGAGAGGAAGAAGAGGATACTTCATGCCTCCAAGATAAGCTAGGTAGGATAGTGTTGTGGCTAGAACCCTAGGAGAAATTTTAGAGAATTCTAGCAAAGAGGTGGATAATTTCACTGCTATTATCTCACATTTACAAGAGCAAATAGACAAATAGAGAGAACATATGGATCAACAGAGACAAATGCTAGAAACCTTTATGAGTCAAAATAGAAATCCTAAGGTTAGACAGTAAGGAAACCCTTAAGAACTCTATATTCACTAGTTAGGGATCTTATAGAGGTTAGGGATATTATAGATGTAGAATTAGATAGGGATATGAAGAATGTTAAGACCTCTAAATTCAGTAGTAAATATGGGGGTGATTAATTTTAAGCTTGGATGAATGAATTGGAGACCTGGTTTTCCATGAAAAACTATTCTTTAGTGACCCAAACTTGTTGGGCCACTCTCTAGTTATAGGAGACTGATTTGGAATGGTGGAACACTTAAATATAGTCAAAGAATTGAGGTTATTAACCTATCATAGGAGGGATTTGTTAAGACATTTAAGAAAATATTTCTTAATAAACAACATTATATGGAGAAAATAAAGGAATTTTCTGCACTTCTCTAAGGAACAATGACAATAGAGGTTTACTATCAAAATTTTGTAAAATTGCTTAAGTATGTTTCACTCTATGAGCAGGATGAGCATATGAAGTACATAAGTTTATATTGTGAATGGATCCTAAGGTAAGATCAATAGTAAAAATGCATAATCTGAAGACTCTAAAAAATGTATATGACCTAGCCCATCAAGTTGAGTCCAACCTACAAATGAAAAGATAAAATTTAACTATGCAATATTATTAGAAAGATATCGACAAGCCTTAAGAAAAAGGAAGAGTGTTGGTTTTATGAATTAGGAACAAGAGCAGAGTAAGAAAAACAAATATAATCCAAATATTAAAAAAAATGATGGAAAACAAAGGAATTTCAAGAAGAAATCCCATAATAGAAAGGATAATAGTACCCTTCAAGCATAGAAACAACTTGAACCTTCCTGAACAAAGCGAATAAGAGAAAAAAACAATAAATACACCTAGGTCCCAAGGGTGGTTGCTATGATTTTTGGGGACCTCATTATGCAAACAAGTATCCAAATTGAGTAAGACCAAGAAAAAATATTGAAGAGTCCAATCACAAAATCTATGCAACAACTGGAAATGATAATCTCGACGATCAAGCCACACCTATGATTCTAAATGGTAATTTTTTTGATAAGAAATTTAAGATCTTGATAGATAGTGGAGCTATAGATAGTTTCATTTCTTCTAGTATAGTAAAGGATTTTCTAAAAAGACCAATATTTTTAGCACAAGTGTGGAAAGTCGATTATGGGTTTGGATATACCTACTTAATGGATCAATTTTTTTCTACAACCAAGATCACCCTACACAATGAATCTACCCTTTGGCACTTATATGTAGCAACACTATATGCCTTCAATATCATCCTGGGAATGGACTGGTTAAGGGCTCATGAAGCCCTGATTATTTTTCAAGATAGATGAATAGACTTTTCAAGTAAGGACAAGTAGATATTGATAAATCATAGTGAGCAAGGGGGTTTTCACCCTCATATGATCTTAGCAATGCAATTAAAGAAATCTATTAGAAAAGGAGGTATGGTCTATGTCATCAAGTTAAACCATAAGACTAATGATGATAGGAAGGAATAATTATTTGAGGAAAACCATTTTGCAAGAATTTAGCAATATTTTTCTTTAAGATCTTCCAATATTATCACCTAAGTGGGAATTTGAATTCACTATAAAACATCTACTAGGTTCAAAACCTATCCATAAAACTCCTTATAAGATAAATCCTATTGATATGTAGGAGTTAAAGGTGCAACTTTAGGGGTTTCTAGAAAAAGGGTTGATTAAACCTAGCATATCACCATGGGGTGCACTAGTTCTTTTTGTCAAAAAGAAGGATGGTTCACTAAGGTTGTGCATA
Source organism: Wollemia nobilis (assembly GCA_028583015.1). Classification (NCBI taxonomy): domain Eukaryota; kingdom Viridiplantae; phylum Streptophyta; class Pinopsida; order Araucariales; family Araucariaceae; genus Wollemia; species Wollemia nobilis. Next base: position 4,304,709 of record JAQPPZ010016847.1, on the reverse strand, counting down.
GATTATAGAATGTTGAACAAAGAAACTATTAAGAATAGGTACCCTTTACCCAATATCAAGGATTTGTTTGATAAACTCAAGGGTACCACCATATTCTTAAATATTTAATTGAAATTAGGATACCATCAGCTAAAAATATACAAGAAGGATACTCACAAGACTGATTTTAAGACTAGGTATGGGCATTATGAGTTTATAGAATTACCTTTTGGACTATCCAATGTCATGACAACATTCATGAATCTAATGAATAGTGTATCAAGGAGCATCTAGATCATTTGTCTTAGTATTCTTGGATGATATTTTGATATATTATTGGAATAAGGAAGAGCGCGATAAGCATTTAAGGATTTTTCTTAGGTTATTGAGAAGGAAACAACTCTATGAAAATCTATCAAAATATGATTTTTATGTTCCTAAGGTATAGTACTTAGGACATATTATATCTACTAAAGGGATAACAATAGATCCAAAGAAGATAGAATCCATTTTGAGTTGGCCATTGCCCACTAATGTTCTTAAAGTGTGGAGCTTAATGGGTATGACAAGGTATTATAGGTGGTTTGTTAAGGATTACTCAAGGATAGCCTATTCCATAACTAGCCTTCAAAGAAAGGGAAGGAATATAAATGGATGGATAAGTGCAAATCTACTTTTGAGTTACTTAAATAGAAGCTTACTAGTGCACCTATTCTCAATATTCTAAACACTTAAGGGAATTTTTTTGTCTACACTTATGCTTCTTTAGAAGTTTTAGGAGGAGTTCTATCCCTAGATGATTTAGTTGTAGTGTATGAATCAAGGAAACTCAAGAAGCATGAGGTCAACTATGCTACCCATGATTTGGAACTAGTAGTTTTAGTGAATTCTCTTAAGATTTGGCAACATTATCTGCTAGGAAAGACTTTTGAGTTAAGGATTGACCACTAGATCTTGAGGTACATATTTACCCAACCAATACTCAATGCACTACAAAGAAGGTGGATCAATTTATTAGCATAATATGATTTTGGTATAAAGTATATCAAAGGTATGGAAAAAAATATTGTTGATACCTTGAGTAGAAGAAGGGATATAAACACTTTGACCTAATATCACATGGACTTAATGGACCAAGTCAAGGAAATCCAAGCACATGATCAATTATACAATGAAATTTAGGCCAATATGAAAGGTGATGCACCTTGCCAGAGCCATAACTTGTGAACCGTATGCCCGTTTCCCTTGAAATTTAACAGGTGGTTCCACATGCATGTTCTACATCAGGCTCATCTCTGATGCACCTGACCCTCCAAAAATCATATTTTTTGGACCTAACTCCTCCATCTAGTGTCCCAAAATTAGCTTTTAGAATAGGTTCCCAAGTTTTGTGGGTTTTTTTGAATGTTAGAACATTATTATCTTTTGTTATACCCTAAGTTAAGATCGAATATTTTAAATTAAGGGTCCTTATTGTAAGAGGGATGTGTGCACCAAATTTAGGTGCAATCCAACTCATTTCTATTTTTAGCAGTTTTAGAAAAAAGGCATTTTTTAGGGTTTATTTAGGGTTTCTTTGATTTTCGGTTTCTATATTATGGATTGTATTATCTTGGAGAAGGGGTGTGAATTTATGAATGAGAAGAATATCGATTTGCAAGTTTCTTCCATTATATTGCATTTGTGTTATGTGATTGGAGTCCATTTTGTTGGTCTCTTGTACCCGAATTTACACCATTTGGTATCAGAGCGGGTGTGATCTCACTAGTGAAGGGAAGATGTCGCCTAGAAGATATGCCCAGATGAATAGGTAGATCAAGGATCTAAATGCAGAAATAGCATGGTTGACTGGTGTGATTGATCACATGGGAGAGATACGTCCTAGGGCACGTGCAGATCAAAGATCTGATGAAGAAAACATACATGAGGAACATGGATTAGAGGTCCATGCAAAAGTAGAACCAAAGGATCCATAGGAATAAGGGCACTAGAGGGGCTTAAGGGTAATCGATATAGGATCAAGATTGACATTTTTGAGTATGCTAGTGGGTTGAAACCAGAGGAGTCAATCGATTGGATCAGTAGCCTAAAAAAATATTTTGAATGGAGTAACCTTGCAGAAGAGAAGAAGGTTAATATCACATGCAAAAATTTGAAGGGACATGCATTGATTTGGTGGTATCATTTAAAAACTACACGACAAAGGAATGGAAAGGAAAAGATCAGGTATTGGACAAAGATGAAAAATAAGTTATAGGAAAAATTTATACCTGTAGACTACTCCAAAATCCTATTTCGTAGATTTTAGAATATCCGACAGAAGGATCAAAGCATTGAGGAATATACTAATTAATTCTAAAAGATATCCATTCATGTGGAGCACAATGATATGGAGGACCAAAAGGCTTCCAAGTATGTAAATGGCCTAAATTTTTCTATTCAAGATGAGATGAGCATGCATCGCACTCTTACAGTGGAGGATGTGTATCAAATGGCCCTCAAGGAAGAGGAGAAATTAAAAAGGGTTAATAGAAGATGTAATAAGGGATTCAAACCCTATTCAGGTTGGGGTCAAAGTGGATCTAATTTTCTCAAGGGATAATCCTCAATACCTGCTAAACAAGAAGAAAATGGGTAGAATATGAGAGGAAGAGGATACCAACAAAGTAGATGCTATGGTGGTGGACAAAATGAGAATGATCCAATAATGTTGTATACCTATTATGGATGTGGTGATGAGGGGTATAGAGAATTTGAGTTTCCCCAATGTGATATCCAAGAAAGGGGTCATGGAGGACAAGGAAGGGTCAATATGGTTGAGATGGAAGAGCAGGATGAGGATGAAGTTGTTGTTGACATGGGGAAAGCACTTATGATAAGGAGGATGTTGATTATTCCTAATAAATAGAAGGTGTAGAGAAAAGCGAAGGGGCATACCATATATGGTGATTATTTTGGGCTATGAATGAACATCTTTTGAACAAGGTGTACATCAAGAGGGAAGGTATGTAACATTGTCATTGATGGTGGTAGTTGTGAGAATATGGTGTCAAATGTCATGGTTGATAAAATAAACCTAGAATGTGAAAAGCATCCTTATCCATATCACATCTCATGGGTTAATAAGGGGAATGAGGTAATAGTAGATCATAGGTGTTTAGTTAAATTTTTAATTGGGAGCACTTACAAGAATGAACTATGGTGTGATGTGATCACGATGGATGCATGCCATATTATTTTGGGAAGATCTTGATAGTACAATAGGGATACTAAGCATAATAGGAGAAATAATGAAGGATGGTGTAAAGGTGGTTCTTATACATCTGAAGGAGGATGGACCGAGTGAGATCTTTTTGATGATGAAGGATTTTCCTATAGAGATCAAGGATGCTATCTTTCGTTATGCCTTAACAGATAGGAAGCTAGAAATAGAGGAAGTGGTTATGCCTACAGTAGTAGCTAAGTTGCTAAGTGAATATAAATATGCCACACTAGAGGAGTTACCATATGAGATATCACCAAAGAGGGATATCCAATATCACATGAATTTTATTCCAGGATCAACGCTCCCAAATAAGATAGCTTATTGATTGAACCCGACATAGAATGTGGAGTTGAGTAGGCAAGTGACGAATATGATAAAGAAGTGATTAGTTAGGGAGAGTATGAGTCCATGTGCAACCCCAGAATTTCTGACCCTAAAGAAATATGGTGACTGGAAGATGTGTGTGGCTAGTAGAGCCATAAACAAGATCACAATAAAGTATCGGTATCCTATGTCGAAAGTGGATTACATGATGGATGGATTGGCTAGAGCTAAACACTTCGATAAAATTTATCTACAGAGTGGCTACTACCAGATTAGAATTTGAGAAGGGGATGAATGGAATATAGCTTTTAAGACAAAATATGGGTTGTACAAGTGGATGGTGATGCCATTTGGGTTGTCTAATGCACCTAGTACATTTATGCGGTTGATGAACAAAGTACCACAAAAATATAATGGTAAGTTTGTGGTTGTGTATTTTTATGATATTTTTATTTATAGTAAAAGTGAAGAAGAGCATTTGTTACACTTGAAATTAGTGTTAGACATGCTCAGGAAGGAGAAAATTTATGTCAACCTGAAGAAATGTAGATTTCTTAATGATAGTTTAGTGTTTTTAGGATTTGTAATCTCAAGAGATGGCATGAGGATGGATGGCAATAAAGTGAAGGTGATTCTAGAATGGCCTATTCCATGAACTATTATAGAAGTAAGGATCTTTCCTGGCCTAGCTACCTTTTATATAAAGTTCATTAAGAACTTCAGTAGGATAGCTACCCCTATAACTTAGTGCACGAAGGAGAAAGAGTTTGTATGGACTACGACAACAATAGAGAGTTTTGAACTCTTGAAGAAGAAAGTGTCATAAGACCCTCTTCTAGTGTTACCAAATTTCAGTAAGGTGTTTGAGGTTCATTGTGATGCCTCATTTATTGTAATTGGTGGTGTCTTAAGTCAAGAGGGTCGACCTATAGCATTTTTCAATGAGAAGCTAAATGATGCAAGGAAGAATTATTCTACATATGATGTGGAATTTTATGCAATTGTGCAAGCATTGAAACATTGGAGGAACTACTTAATCTCAAAGGAGTTTGTTTTGTTTACTAATCATGAAGCATTGAGCTATGCCAATTCTCAAAAAAAAAAAAATAGTAGGCATGTCAAATGGGTTTCATTTTTGCAACAATATACATTTGTCCTGAAGCACAAGTCAGGAAAATAAAATAAGGTTTTTGATGCATTGAGTAGGATAGTCTTGTTGTTGACCACTATGGAGAATGAAGTGGTATGATTTGAGGGGATTAAATATCTGTATGAATCTGATGTAGATTTTGGGAATATTGTGCAACAATGTAAAAGTGCGGTAGAGGGTGAGTCCCGTACTATTTTTGAAGAGTATTTTTATAGAATGGTTACTTGTTTAAGGGTAATCAATTATGCATTCCCAATGGCTCTATGAGAGAGAACATATTGAGGGAATTACATAGTGGAGGTTTGGTTGGTCATTTTGGAGTAGCCAAAACTACCACTCTTGTAAAGGAGTACTATTGGTCGAAAATGAAGAGAGACATAATCAAGTTTATCTCTAGATGCAGAGTATGTCAAATGGCTAAGGGCGATGCACAAAATACAGGGTTGTATATTCCACCGCCAGTCCCTACAGGACCATGGACCGATTTGAGTATGGATTTCATGTTGGGGTTTCCCAAGACACAGAGAGGTAAGGATTTAGTTTTTTTTGTGGTAATTTTTTTTTCAAAAATGGTGCATTTCATTTCTTACCAGAAAACTAATGAAGCAACTAGGATTGCAGTCTTATTCTTTGATAAGATTGTGTAGGTGCATGGTGTTCCATAGACTATTACTTCTGATAGGGATACTAAGTTCTTGAGTCACTTTTGGAGGACATTGTGGAAGAAGTTGAACACCAGGCTGCAATTTAGTAGTTCTTACCACCCATAGATTGATAGGAAAATAGAGGTAGTGAATAGGATCTTGGGAAACCTATTACGGTGCATAGTTGGAGAAAAACCAAACAATGGGATTTAGCCTTGTCACAAGCTGAATTTGCATACAACAATTCAGTTAATAGGTCGACAGGTAAATTTCCTTTTCAAATTATTTATGGTTTAAATCCTAGAGGTGTATTATATTTGGTTGAATTACCAATTTGAAAACAAGTTAGTGATGATGCAGAAGCATTTGCTAAGCATATCCATAAAGTGCAAGAGTCAGTGAGGGAAAATTTGTAGAGTAGTAATGCTCACTAAAAAGAGTCTGTTGATGCACACAGAAGGGTGAAAGTGTTCGAAGAGGGTGATATGGTCATGGTTCATATTAGAAAATAAATATTTACTAAGGGGATGTATAAAAAACTGAAACTTAAGAAAATTGGGCCATGCAAGATTTTGAAGAAGATCAATGATAATGCCTATAAAGTGGAGTTGCCCGATGAATTTGATATTTCACCCATTTTTAATGTTTTTGATTTATTTTAGTATCTTGGTACTTTCAAGGATGGTGAATTATAGGAGACAATAAATTGGACATGACATATGCCTAAGAAGAAAAAATACAGAGTTGCAAAGGTGCTCGATAAGAAGGTGATCACCACCAGACATGAGAGCTACAACAGATACCTGGTTTAGTGGGAAGCATTACCATAGTTAGATAATACTTGGATTTCAAAGTTAGAGCTAAAGAAATTTGATAACCAAAAGCTACAAGATTTCAATTCAGCTGAACTCATAGGAGTCGAGTTCTTTTTTCATTAGAGGAGAATGATGCACCTTGTCGGAGCCATAACTTGTGAACCGTATGCCCGTTTCCCTTGAAATTTAACAAGTGGTTCCATGTGTGTGTTATGCATTAGGCTCATCTTTGATGCACCTGAACCTCTAAAAATCATATTTTTGGGACCTAAATCCTCCATATAGTGTCCCAAAATTAGCTTTTAGAATAGGTTCCTAGGTTTTTTGGGTTTTTTTTAATGTTAGAACTTTATTATATTTTGTTATATATTAAGTTGAGACCATATATTTTAAAGTAAGGTTCCTTATTGTAATAGGTATGTGTGTACCAAATTTGGGCATAATCCAACTCATTTCTATTTTTAGCAATTTTTAGAAAAAATACACTTTTTAGGGTTTCTTTGGTTTTCGATTGCTATAAGATGGATTGTATTCTCTTGGAGAAGGGGTGTGAATTCAATAATTAGAAGAATATTAATTTGCAGGTTTCTTCCAATATATTACATTTGTGTTATGTGATTGGAGTCCATTTTGTTGGTCTCTTGTAGCTGAGTTTACACCAGAAGGAAATTCTAAAAAGAATAACGATTTTGGCATATAGAATGGACTTTTATGTTTTAATAATATGGTGGTTATCCCTAAAACCAATTATTTAAGGATTTATCATGCAAAAGGTACATATATCTCCTTACTCCACTCATACAAGAGGAGAAAATATGAGGGAGAACATGAAGAAGACCTTCTATTAGTAGAAAATAAAGAAACATATCACCAATTTTGTGGCTCTATTTATAGAATTATAGAAAATGAAAGTAGAGCATAAAAATCTAGTAGGGAAATTGTACCCACATGACATACCCGTATGGAAATGGTAGGTGATATCTATGGAATTCATAGTGGGTTTACGAAAGTCCTAATACCAACATGATGCAATCCTAGTAGTGGTTTATAGATTGACCAAGGTTGCTAATTTTATTCTAGGAAGCACCAAGGATGATGCCCTCATAGTGGTCAATAGATTCACTAAAGATGTTTTTAGACTACATGGTTTTCTTGAGATGATCATATCAGATAGGAATTCTAGATTCACATTAGATTTTTCACATGCCCTTAATTATGCAGTTGGTATGAAGCTAAATATTGTATTTTCATATCATCTAAAAATAAATGGTGAAACATAAAGGGTGAACCAAATCTTGGAAGACATGCTCCACATTTATTACATGGACCAAAAGCATCGATGAGAAGAATTTTTACATCTAGTTGAGTTTGCATATAATAATAGGTACTATGCTTCCTTGAAATTGACCCCATTTGAAGCCTTGTATTGTAGAAGATGCATAACTCCTCTATCTTAGGATAACCTAGAGGATTAGGTTATCATTGGACTAGATACAATTTGGGAGATGGAGCAGCTTAAGATGATCAAGCAAAGGCTTAATGAAGCCACTGATGATCAGAAGAGCTACAGTAATTTGAAGCATTCACCAAGATAATTCTTTATGGGAGATAAACATTTCCTAAGAGTTAAACCCATAAAGAGTACCATCAAATATTATAAATTAGATGTTAATTTTGTTAGGCCTTTTTATATCACTAAAAATATCAGTTTGATGGCTTACAGACTTGCCTTACCACCCAAATTGTCAAATATCCATGAATTTTGACACATATCCTTGCTTAGGAAGTACATTTTGTATCCTAATCATGTGTGGGATGTCTCAAAATTGTAGGTGATAGATCCATCGATCATTAAAGTGACGCTAGTAAATATTTTGGAGTTTCATTCCAAAGCAATGAGGAAACAAACTCTAGAATAGTGCAAGGTCCAATGAGACCATTATTATAAGAAACACAATGGACTATATTTAGTCCAAGGGGGGTAGTATTTCATGATGCACCTTGGCAATAATAGCTACTCAAGTTGGACTATGCATTAGCAATTAATGTTTAATGCTTAGATTTTTTTATTTGATGCATATATGCTTCTAATATTGTGTCCATTTTGTATAAGAATATGGTACTGTTGATGCTATGCTTGGTTGTAGGATCAGGTACTCTCATGGGTGGACAAGAGATTTGACCACAACAAATAAGAGAGCATATTTAAGGGAAATTATGATGATGAATTGTTCATTAAATAGCTTTGGATAACGTGAATGAATACCCTTTCATATAGGTGCATTATGGTTTGCTTATGCTCATGTTTGTACCATTGGACTAGGAAAGTTGCTTGCAAAAAGTCTCCTTAACATGAGTCAATGATAGCTTATGTCTATCTTAAATAAGGAGCCACTCATTTAGGGATTAAAAAATGGTAAAACACATCAAGATAATGCATTTTTTCTTGCATATGGCTTATTGGTTTTGATTATATCCTTGTGCATCATTGAAATAATTATTTGGTTGTTAATAATATTCATTTGCCTAAGGTTGATAAAATCAATCCTTTAAGGGAAAGCTTTGAGTTTGTATTTCAAATATATGCTTTATGCTTTTATGAAGCTAAATGTTGGCATCACCTTTAACCATGTCTGATGACCTCTTAATACCTTTTGTTATGCATTGGGGAGCTACTTTTAGTTTTTATTGTATGCATACCTTTCCCCATGATTCTTTGAGTGGTCTACGATTGAAGAGTTGAGCATTAGAGAAACACTCTTGAGCATTACACCACAAGCCCTGCATGGTGGCACTCATGCTTGCATCATCTATATATTAGATAAGTTCTAGCTTGGTAGGAAGACATGCAATGAAGGAAATAGGAGCTAAGGGAAGATTAGAGTGTTGCATAGCAAAGCACATCAATTGGAAAGGAATAATCCTAAAAAGGAAGACATCACACTCTATTTTAGGTATGCATTGGAGGCTTGTTGTGTGCTCTATTCACTATTTTATTCTATACCTTTCTCCTTGGTTTCATTGATGCCTAATGTTTTCTTATGCCTTGTTTTGGACTACCTCTTTCCCACTAATGTAGGAGCATCCAGGGGCACCTGATGTAGAAGCACCCAATGGCAGGAGGGCCATTTTTGAAGAGTCGGCTAAGGAGGGAAGACGTCACAATTTCACGATGCGACATCACAAAATCATGATAGAAGAGGTCGAATGGAGCAAGGAGGAGAGTCTGTTGTGATATCACGACGAAAAATGTGTCATGATATCATGACACAAAGTGGAGAGAGGAGACAACACGAAAAACTATCATGATATCGCGACACAAACGGAGAATGGGACCAGTGAGGAAGAAGATGTCACGAAATCGTGACATGTCATGATTTCGTGACCCAAGCAGGAAGGAGAAGGCTACAAGCAAAGATGTCATGATTTCATGACCCAGGAGCAGAAGGAGAGTACGGAAGGAGCAGATGTCATGATTTCGTGACATGTCACGGTTTTGTGGCCTGAGGATGAAGAAGGAGCTGAAGGAGAAGGAGACATCGCGATTTTGTGACAGGTCACAGTTTCATGGCTAGAAGGCGAAGAAGGAGCCAAGGAAGAAAGATGTCATGATTTCACGACATGTCGCATTTTCACGATGAAGGAGCAAGCGAAGGAGCCGAAGGAGGAAGATGTCACGATTTCATGACCCGATGGAGAAAAGAAGGCAAGGGAGCCGAAAAGTCATGATTTCATGACACGAAGACAAGATGAAGAGCGAAAGAGGAAGATGTCATGATTTTGCAACATGTCATAGTTTCGCGACCCGTAGAAGAGAGAGAAGGCACAAAGGAGAAGATGTCATGATTTTGCAACATGTCGCAGTTTTGTGACCCATTGAGGAGAGAGAAATCTAGGAAGAAGAAGTGTCACGTTTTTGCGACAGGTCGTAGTTTCACGACCAGAAGGCGAAGAAGGAGCCAAGGAGGAAAGATGTCACGATTTCATGACATGTCGCATTTTTGCGACCAGAGGGCAAGCGAAGGAGCCTAAGGAAGAAGATGTCACGATTTCATGATAGATCACAGTTTCACGGCCAGAAGGCGAGGAAGGAGCCAAGGAAGAAAGATGTCACGATTTCACGACATGTCATGTTTTCACGACTATAGGGCAAGCGAGCAAGCCAACGGAGGAAGATGTCACGATTTCGCGACATGTCGCATTTTTGCGACCAGAAGACAAAGAAGAAGCCAAGGGAGGAAGATGTCGTGATTTTGTGACATGTCATATTTTTACGACCAGGAGGCGAAGAGGGAGCCAACAGAGGAAAATGTCATGATTTCGTGACATGTCACATTTTTGCGACCCGAAGAAGCGAGGGGAAGCAGAGAGGAGAAGATGTCATGATTTCACGACAGGAAGAAGCGAGAGGAGGTCGAAAGAGAAGATGTCACGATATCACGACATGTCACAATTTCATGATAGAAGCAAGAGAAGGAGTACAAAAATGCCGCAATATCACGACATGTCAGATTATCATGACAAGAAGAGGAGGAAAGCACCAAAGAGGAAAACTGTCACGATTTTGTGACATGTCGCATTTTTGTGACGCAAGGGGAAGAGCCGACAAAAGACACAAAAATGTCATGATTTCATGACACGTGGCCCATGACTCGAGAAGAGCAGGCGGATGTAGAGGCCGTTACAGAAGGGCACGTGGCAGCAAGATGCAGGCGACGACAGAGCATGCCATCACTCCGAAAATGATGTTTCAACAGGTCGAGGTGCAGGCGGCTACAGAGCATTCTACCACTTCATGAAATGATGACCCACGACACGTGGCATATAGACGTAGGGAGGAAGATGAAGATGAAGAGTCACAGCGAAAGGGGACCACAGGGGGAAGACAGAGCGTCGGTCAGAGGGTCGGGGCCTCTATAAAAACCTAGCAATGTAATAGGTTAGGGGTTGGAAAATCATAGATTGCAGTATTAGAGAACTGCAAACGAGACTCGCGAAGTCGAGTTGAAGAAGCCGAGGGTAGAGAGCCGGCTTGAGAGAGATGATTTTCCTTCCAAGGGGTAGGCAGGATTAGGAAATTGCCTAGTGAGTAGTAAACCAAGCCGAGCGCTGGTTGTGCAAAGCCTACGGGCTATTCTATAAAAAATTATTTCTAGTTTAATGAATGAATTTCTGGATTTGGGAGAAGGCAATTTTCTGTTCTGCATCAGTGGTATAAGAGCAATTTATTTCTAGTTTAATGAATGAATTTTTGGATTTGGGAGAAGCCAATTTTTTGTTCTACATCAGTGGTATCAGAGCTAAAAGGTTCTGAGCACGCAAGCAGATCGTCGGTCATGAGGCAGTTTACGCCAGGACCAAGGGAGTCAGGGTTCTAGCATGTGAGCGGATCGTCGATAGTGAGGCGGCTGCACCAGGATCCGTTAGGGTTGTAAGAAAAGCAAAGAAAAAAAAAATGCCTCCGAGAAGAACCCCTGTCAGTGGGAGAGGCATGGCAGAAATGGAAGAGGCCCGAGCTTTGCAGAGGCAAATAAAAGCCCTGCAAGAGGAGCTGCTCAGAAGAGACTTGCAGAGGCAAATGAAAGCCTTGCAAAAGGAGCTACGCAAAATTTGGGAAGAAAAGCTGAATGAAAGAGATGATGGGGTGCGTCAAAAGTTGAAGTCATTGAAGGCTACAGAAGAGGAAGTGCACAGAAGTGAAGATCACTTCTCCACCAACCTCGAGTGTCTGATGCAGGAGCATCCAGGGGCACCTGATGCAGAAGCACCCAGTGGCAGGAGGGCCACTTCTAAAGAGTCGGCCAAGGAGGGAAGACATCGTGATTTCGTGACGTGTCACAAAATCATGACAGAAGAGGCCGAAGGGAGCAAGGAGGAGAGTCTGTCATGATATCATGACGAAAAATGTGTCACGATATTGCGACACAAAGTGGAGAGAGGAGACAACACAGAAAACTGTCACAATATCGCGACAAAAGATGTGTCACGATATCGTGACACAAACGGAGAACGAGGCCAGAAGGAAGAGCATTTCATGAAATCATGACGTGTCATGATTTTGTGACCCAAGTAGGAAGGAGAAGGCTGCAAGCAAATATGTCATGATTTCGTGACCCTAGAGCAAACGGAGAGTACAGAAGGAGAAGATGTCACTATTTCATGACATGTCGTGGTTTCGCGGCCTGAGGGCAAAGAAGGAGCCGAAGGAGAAAGAGACGTCACGATTTCGTGACAGGTCACAGTTTCACGGCCAGAAGGCAGAGAAGGAGCCAAGGAAGAAAGATGTCGTGATTTCGTGACATGTCACATTTTTGCAACGAAGGAGCAAGTGAAGGAGTCGAAGGAGGAAGATGTCACGATTTTATGACCCGACAGAGAAAAGAAGGCAAGGGAGCCAAAAAGTTTTAATTTTGTGACAAGAAGACAAGATGAAGAGCAGAAGAGGAAGATGTCGCAATTTCATGACATGTCACAGTTTCGCAACCTGTAGAAGAGAGAGAAGGCGCAGAGGAGAAGATGTTGCGATTTTGTGACATGTCGTAGTTTCGTGACCCATCGAGGAAAGAGAAAGCCAGGAAGAAGAAGTGTCACGATTTCACGACAGGTCGCAGTTTCATGACCAGAAGGTGAAGAAGGAGCCAAGGAGGAAAGATGTCACGATTTCACGACATGTTGCATTTTCATGACCAGAGGGCAAGTGAAGGAGCCCGAGGAAGAAGATGTCGCGATTTCGTGACAGGTCATAGTTTCGTGGCCAGAAGCTGAGGAAGGAGCCAAGGAAGAATGATGTCATGATTTCGTGACATGTCGCATTTTCGTGACCAAAGGGCAAGCGAGCAAGCCAACGGAGGAAGATGTTGCGATTTCGCGACATGTCACATTTTCGTGACCAGAAGACAAAGAAGAAGCCAAGGGAGGAAGATGTCATGATTTCACGACATGTCGCATTTTTGTGACTAGGAGGCGAAGAGGGAGCCAATAGAGGAAAATGTCATGATTTTGTGACATGTCACATTTTTGCGACCCAAAGAAGCGAGGGGAAGCAGAAAGGAGAAGATGTGATTTCACGACAGGAAGAAGCGAGAGGAGGCTGAAAGAGAAGATGTCACGATATCGTGAAATGTCGCAATTTCATGACAGAAGCAGGAGAAGGAGTACAAAAATGTTGTGATATCATGACATGTTGCATTATCACGACAAGAAGAGGAGGAAAGCACCAAAGAGGAAAACTGTCACGATTTTGCGACATGTCGCATTTTTGTGACGCAAGGAGAAGAGCCGACAGAAGACACATAAATGTCATGATTTTATGACATGTGGCCCACAACTCGAGAAGAGCAGGTGAATGCATAGTCCATTATAGAAGGGCATGTGGCAGCAAGATGCAAGTGGTGATAGAGCACGCCATCACTTAGAAAATGATTTTTTAGCAGGTCGAGGTGCAAGCAACTACAGAGCATTTTGCCACTTCATGAAATGATGACCCACGACACGTGGCATCTAGACGTAGGGAGGAAGATGAATATGAAGAGTTGCAGTGGAAGGGGACCACAGGGGGAAGATAGAGCATCGGTCAGAGGGTCGGGGCCTCTATAAAAACCCAACAATGTAATAGGTTAGGGGTTGGAAAATCATAGATTGTAGTATTAGAGAACTGCAGACGAGACTCGCGAAGTCGAGTTGAAGAAGCCGAGGGTAGAGAGCCGGCTTGAGAGAGATGATTTTCCTTCCAAGGGGTAGGCAGGATTAGGAAATTGCCTAGTGAGTAGTAAACCAAGCCGAGCGCTGGTTGTGCAAAGCCTGCGGGATATTCTGTAAAAATTTATTTCCAGTTTAATGAATGAATTTTTTGATTTGGGAGAATGCAATTTTTTGTTCTGCATCAGTGGTATCAGAGCAATTTATTTCTAGTTTAATGAATGAATTTTTGGATTTGGGAGAAGGCAATTTTTTGTTCTGCATCAACCACGTACTTCTTAAGCTTTTATAATTGACATGATATTAAGCCTAGTTTTGTAGTGCTTGTCTTATTTATGTTTCCTTCTACCAGCTTGGGATCTGTTCCCCTTGCATGATAAAAGAACATTATGTGGTAGCATAATATGTAGATCTCTTTCATTAGTCAAATCCTTTATTTTGTGTTGACCTTTGCATTGATTTGATTTGTGCTTTGCTAGTATGTTGTAGATTATTTTCTATGATTATGGGTGTCGTCAGGTTCTTTGTAAAGATAGCACGCCTATGTATTTTACCTTAGGGTTTAAAGTTGACACATGCTCCTACTTGTTTTTAGGGATTTCACTCAAGCTTCATCATGATATTTGTGTTGCCAGGGTTAACTATGAAGAAGGTGCCCCTAAGAGTTTTATGTTACATAAAGCTTAGGAGTGAATCATCTTCTTTTTCCTAAAGTTAAACCTTACCTTATTAATCTCCTTTGGTGAGTGTTTTTTGTTTGGTTCCTTGTTAAAAAAATAGATTTTATGTTTGGATGCACTTTAGGAATGATTTGGAAAGTTTAATTGAAGTGACTAGAAGGGTATGATTTATCTAATGTTAGTTGTTATATTAATCAAAATGACCGATTATTGTTATATTTTCCTAATATTAGATTAATCCAATGAATTTATTAATTAAAATAGACTAATCTAATGATAGATTAATCAAATGAATTGATTAATTAAAATCGTCTAATCTAATGTTAGATTAATTAAATGAATTGATTAATTATTTTTCTAATGTTAAGTTTAATCAAATGGATTTATTAACTAAAGATAGTCTAACCTAATGATAGATTAGTTTGGAAATTAACCTAATTATAGATTAATTATTTTTAATCCTTAGATTGAAATTAATCAAATGATATATTAGTTTGGAAATTAATATAATGATAGATTAATTCTTTTTAATCTTTAGATTTCAATTAATCAAATGATAGATTAGTTTAGCAATTAATATAATGATAGATTAATTCATTTTAATCTTTAGATTGCAATTAATCAAATGATAGATTAGTTTGACAATTAATCTAATGATAGATTAATTATTTTTAATATTTAGATTGCAATTAATCAAATTATAGATTAGTTGACAATTAATCTAATGATAGATTAATTATTTTTAATATTTAGATTGTAATTAATCAAATGATAGATTAGTTGGCAATTAATATAATGATATATTAATTCTTTTTAATCTTTAGATTGCAATTAATCAAATGATATATTAGTTGGAAATTAATCTAATGATAGATTAATTCTTCTTAATATTTAGATTGCAATTAATCAAATGATAGATTAGTTGGCAATTAATCTAATGATAAATTAATTCTTTTTAATATTTAGATTGTAATTAATCAAATAGATTAATTCTTTTTTTTCATTTTTAGATTGTAATTAATAAAATTATAGATTAGTTTGGAAATTAATCTAATGATAGATTAATTATTTTTAATCTTTAGATTGCAATTAATAAAATGATATATTAGTTGGCAATTAATTTAATGATAGATTAATTATTTTTAATCTTTAGATTACAATTAATCAAATGATAGATTAGTTGGCAATTAATTTAATGATAGATTAATTTATCTCAATATTTATATTGATAATTAATTAAAGGATAGATTAGATTGTTATTTAATCAAATGATAGATTAATTTGTAGTCTTGCAAATGAATTGCTAACCTTGCTAATGTGGATTGATAAATTAGATATGTAAAGAAGTATGGGCTTCTTTTGCTTATGGAATTGATGTGTTTGGATTTAATATTTGTGGAAAATATTTTAGAAATAAGTATGGGATTCTTTTGCTTATGGAATTGATGTGTTTGGATTTAATAATTGTGGAAAATATTTTGGAAAGAAGTATGGGCTTCTTTTTCTTGAGTGTTGCTATATTTAATTGGATAGAATAGGAATGCAAGGCTTTGGATTTTAAATATATGTGGAAAATATTTTGGGAAAGAAGTGTGGGTTTCTTTCAATTATGATTGTTATATATTAAATCATATAGAAAACATTCATACCTACATATGAGTTGTTATGATTCCCACCTTCCTATCAAACTACCATGGAGGCCAAGGGAAGAATATGTCAAATCATGCTAAATTAATTCTTCAATTATTATTGGAGTATTGTTGAAAATAATTCTTGGTGAAAGAGGATTTATTGTAATAGAAGCAAAGACTATTCTTTTGTAATCTAGACCTTTATTTGGATGAATATATGGTGTCATGTTGTTGAATGGTTCTATGATTCTTATCCATGCTAATGTTGATTTAAAGGTTTGTTAGATTTATTCTACAAGCTTAAGATAAATAGTTTTACTTCCATCCTAGAAGGTTCTTTTGTTTTAATGCTTGTAGAAAAAGAGAGAGAGAGTTATTTTAGGTTTAAGGGTTTCTTTTGGAAGGTTTCTAAAAGTAACATTGTCTAAAGATATTCTTTTAAACTTGAGGTGTTGTGGGATAACAACACCTACTTCCTATGTCTATGAGAAGATAATCATGTAGAGGGATTGTTGCTTAGAGGCCCATTGCAAATATGGGGAAGACAATAATGAAGTTTAAATAATCACCATGGAGGTGTAGTTAAACTATTCTAAGACATTACACTTGATGGACCCATTATAGACTGAATTATGTCTAGAATATGCAATTGGTATCCCCCTCTCTCAATGCTAAGAAGGAAAAATCCTAATGCTAAGTTCAACTAGTCTTCATTCATGGTGAATACTATAAAAGTGGGGAGATCTTATAAAGGAATCCTCTATATCGTAGAGGTAGATGAGGTATACCCCAATTACCTATTGGATTTTAGCCTCTCCTATCCACTTGAGTTATGTTAACAACATATTAGAATTGAAATTTCGGCATGTCTTGTCAATATATATATTTAAAGGATAATCCTGTGAACCTTATTAAGTTCAAAAAAAAATTACTCTTAGGTTGGTTAGCTTTTGTAGTTGTTACAATTCCTATGCTACTAGAAATTCCTTTTCTTTCCTTATATATTCTATATTTCTTTTATGGGGTTGTATCCTTTTATACCTTCTTTAGGTTATGACACTTTAGACCCAAAATACCTAATATATTTTTACCAATCTTCATCACCTAGAATTCATTGAAGAGATTTTTCATTCCTTTCTCCACTTCCAACATTGCATTCTTGGTGTTGAGATCACTAATGTTATCTTTTATAAGCTCAAGCATTGATATAAGTAGCTTGATAGATTTCTAAAGTGTGCAAGTCATGCATGACAACATTGAAGTTCTTCCTAATGAGATTTTTACTAGATCAAGTGTTGTACTTCAAGATAGCTTGTTTTGCCATCAAGATCTTCTTCCATTTATTATATGACACAATCAAATTGATCTCTTCATATTTAGAATTGGAAACATACTATAAAATAAATTATAGAGTTGGTTTCCTTCTAAATCTTCTCAATGGTTACGATATTTGACAAATATCCCTAATGGTACAAATATCTAATACTCTAAAATCTACATCAATCCCCACTTTCTCACTAGAGCAATATTCATCCATAGAGAATATTTTGTGAAGGTGATATCCTTTCCCTTAAGGGCATGTTTTGTTTGTTTTAAAAATATTTTAGACAAGGGTCCTTCAAAATTTTCCTTTTTGTATACTCACCAAGGAAAACCCTCAAACTCCTTTAGTCTCAATACTTTGATGACTTCTTAGCCATTGTGAAGCTTAATCCATATTGAGAGATTTAAGTCCCCATTTTTCCTTTTGTATGTCTTGATCACTTGTGCAGTTGACCTAGAATTATTTTTCATCTTCTTTGTGCTCAATAATCCATATTTTCTTTTTGGAGTAGTTTGTTCTAGTTACTCCTCTCCTGTAATAATTCTACCTATTTGAAATATTTAGATCTCAACCTTAATTATGCTTGATATTTGGTTGATTCATATGTATAATAGCTAATACAAGATGTAATTTTTCCACTCTTAAGGTGCTTTTACAATCCCCCAATAGAACAAGAGGTACTATTGGTAGAATAAAATCATTGGTGGGTTTGATGGGAAGTTTTCTTACTTTCCCAAGCATCTAGATGTATTAATAGGTTGTATTCTATATAAAACACTCTACATAAGGATTTATTGCCTTCTTAATGCCCTCTTATATTGTTGTTCTAGCATCCCTTCTCAAGATTTTAAAAATATGCTTTAAGAAATTATCATGTACAAAACTCTCCTATCCTTTGCAATCCTTAGAATAGAATGCAGGATAACAGAAGGGAACTATTTCTACTTGTTCAATATACCTCCTAAATTCTAAATTATATTTATTAGACATTAATTTTAAAATAATACAAGAAAATAGAATGTTATGGAAAATAACATAGTAGTGAGGATGCTACATAATTGATTGATTAATTTATGCTATATAAAATAAACATAATCAATGAGCTTGTTTAGGAAGATAATACAAGCCCTATAATATTTAGAAATAGGTTATTATCTCATAATATTAATAAATATAATCACATCTCCTATTTCCATAAAATTAACATTAGGGTCCCTTACTATCATGAGGAAGTTTTTCTTAGGGGTCTCATCAAATAATTGGTGATGAGTTTGAAAAAGCATCTTGGTTGTTATCCTCAGTCTCTACTACATTATACTTGGAGGTGATAATAATATATTTTGAAGGACACTTTGGACCAAAAATATCTCTAATGATAGAAGGTTTGATTGAAACAAACATCTTTCCCTTAACAGAAACGAGGTTCTTGATATTTCTATGTAAATGTCCAAAATAAATAATTAACATCTTTGGGCATAATAAGGTCTTTGATACTTTACCCAATCTAGATTTCCTTAGGGTGAATACCTCTACTTGACATTGATATTTTTTTTTAAATCTTCATAGTTCCCCATCACCATTTCTATGTTAGTGATTTTTTATAGATAAGAATCCACCTTGGTCTCATCTCATAAGGTATATTTGAACTTCATCATTTTTATGCATGTTGGCATGTATATTGTTCTTTAAATAAAGAGTATCTATAATGCATAAGAAAAAAAACTTAGCAAGTCCTATTTTTGCTAAGTTCCAACCTTGCATAGGATTCCATGTGTGCAGGAGTTATACACATGAGGGTTTAAGCCACATGAGGAGGTGGGATGCTTGAAAGAGTAGTTACATGAGTATTTGTCTACAACCAGGTTCTAATTGGTTCAAGGGTGAACTTGTACAGAGAGAAGAAACTTAAAAAGACTCTGATTAGACATAATTACCCATTAAGTGAAAAATGTTCACAAGACTTTAATGCATAAAATTTAATTTATTTTTGGAATTTTGTAGTAGGACATTTTCATGAGTATCAAGGGATGAAACTTGGAATACAAAAAAGTAAAAAAATAAAAATAAAGACAAATAGCACCCATTTTTGGTCAATATCCATAGAAATATTGAACACCCAATTGACCTTGTGAAAATAAATTAGATGAGTTGCACTATAAAAATGCATAGAGGGTGAGACACTTCATGGATTTTTATATTATTTTATATCAATGCCCCAAGTATAACATATTTTGACATGTGTTGAAATTTCTTTCCCTATGACTAAGGAAATAGAAAAATTGACAAACTCATCAATGAACAATAAAAACACTATATAAAGGGAGGAGTAAAAACTTGTAGTAAATTAAACAAAGATAATTTTAGATGTAATGAAATAAACTATCAATCCAATTTTATGATAGATAATTATGCTAAATATAAAGTTTCTAAAATGAGGTAACTAAGAAGAAACACAAGGAAAACATAAAATTATAGAAATAAAATAAATTAATATTTTCTTAAAGAGAAGATCATACAACCAAAGCATAATATTTATCCATGGAAAATATAAAAAATAAAAAATAGAAAGAAAAGACAAACTTGCCAATAAGGAGAAAATAAACCTTGCTAAATTTGGTAGTAGGAGAGCTCCAAAAAATTAGAAGAGGGTATCACATGGATGTTAAGAAAGATAATGAGAATAAAATTTGACTAAGGCAATGTAGTATTTATTAAAAATAGAAGAAGCTAGAATTCAAAAATATTTTTAGAAATGAATAGAAGCAATCCATCCATTCTAATATTTTAATAAAGGAGTAAATAAAATGATATAATGGGAATAGACACCATAATTAATCACTATATTATCCATAGAATCACAAAAATCTAATGATAAAATGAGGAGTGGTGGAGGATATTTATACCAATACCAAAACCCCAAATATATAAATAAACTAAACCATAATCTAACATAACAATAAAGACTTTAAGGTTAATTATGAGTTTATAATGTGGGCTTGACCATAACAAGACTAACTACAATCCATAGGGATTACATAATAAATATTACAATAATTTAAATACAATGTACGAGTGACATTAGGCCTATCAAATATTATGTCATACAATGTCATCCTCGGTTGTGAGTCATTACACCTTCAACATGCCCTCATAATGTGGTCGTAGGGGCTAGGGAGAGAAGATATTAATGATAATAATATCTTCCCCCCATAATGGATGGTATATTAGGCCTTTAAAATTTAGTTAGATCCTTTAGAATACTCTTCATCATCCAGAATACACCCACCTATATTTAGGAACTTAGCATCAATCTTCTATAGTTTTAGTAAAATAGTTTTTCATTGGATGTCCTTCTCTCTAGTAATATCCTCAAATGGTCTTCAAATTCTTTGAAGACTTATCTTATCCTTTGGGAATGTGGATCTTACACTCCTTATATTTGAATTAATTTACATGAGCCTATATTTATGAAATGCCACCTCAATTCCTCATTAATGCCTAAATGTGAACTAGGAGGGAAAAAAGCTAATTAACAGTAAGAGTTTTTTGAGATTCCAAAAACATGGGAATCATATGAACCATTAATTTAACATATAAAAAGGAGATATATTAGCAAGGACAATCTTCACACATTCTACATCACATTTATTTTTGCCTAAATAATATGTGATATTTGTTGTAAATATTTCTGGAGAATATTACATTATTTGGTACATGCTAATGTACCTCCTTGGTACAACCTTGTAAATATTATATTAGGGTTGTGTCCTAGATTAGAGTGTGAGTAAATATTTTATGTAATGTAATAATGTGCAATAAATGCACAAGTGTCATGTAAATGAGTGTGCAAGTGTTATGTGTGTAGATGTGCATAAGTGTCTCATATGTAAGGTGTACATATGTGTTTTTAGATTAGGAAGTGTTATGTGAAGAGTCATGTCCAAGTGTGCATACAAGATAGTGCCATAGGTATGCAAGTTTCAATTAGATAATCCAAGAGTCATGAGACTTGTCATAAGAAAATGAAGAGTCAAGTACCCCAAGATTCATCCTAAAATGGTTATATATTACTCCATGGAGAGGCATAGAGAGACATCACCAACATAGCCTTCATAGCCTCTATAGTCTACATTGTCTACATTATGAGTATTGCTATTTTATGAGAGTTTTATGATACATTTTTAAGAGGAGTGATAAATATTGAATACGTTTGAGAAACTAATATTGTAAGTTGTGGTACATGTTTTGTACATGTATGATTTAGGATATTTATACATTCATATATTGTTGCTTATTAATGAAAGTTAGTTGATATATTATTAACCTTGACTTACATATTTGTTGGCTCATATTACTCTGGTTACACTAATATTTGATCTTATTATATTATGATAATCATATATTTGATCTTGTGAATATTTATACTATAATTTTACATTAATATTAAGGTTTCAAAAGCCATCAGTGGTATCAAAGCTACAACAAGAAGTTTCTTGCACATGAATTGTTTTGCTGCAAAATCAAGTTTTGTCTAGAGTGAAAAAATAAGCTAGGTATTTCCACAGTTGTAGAATAGCTAGTGAAGACTAGGACTCAGCTAGGGTCTTTCCACTAGGTTGAAGGATAACTAGTGAAGACTAGGACCCATATTTGGATGAATCAATTCAAAGATAGTTTATTATTTAGGGAAATATCCAACCCTAATATTGATAGGAAAATTTCAAGGATATAAATCCCTTGACATTGATATTCTATAAAATAAGGAGAATAAGTATTGATTGATAAAGGTAGAACCAACTCAGGATAAATTTGGTCATGCAAGAAAGAGCCATGATATTATTGATAAAGGATTTTAGGGACATAGAAAAACTCATGAAAACTATTTTTTATCAACACTTAGAAGTTTAGTTATATTCAAACTATATTTTTTGGACCATTAGGTAAGTTTATAGCCACATTAACATTATTAGGTTTTTCAAGTAAGGAGGAGAATCATTATTGGAGTTCTTAGGATCAACCTAAGATATTGTTGCAATAGATATTGGTCATCAAAAGTGTGAGAATATTCCTACAATAGATAGAGAAGATTTTCATCTTCAAGTGCAAGAAGAAGGTAAAAAGATTTCATCAAGCAGGGATTGATTTAAGTTGTAGGTTATTAAAGTTTTAGGTCATAGATAAATTGACCTTGATAAAGATTGATTAAGGTCTTGAAGATAAACCTTGATATTGATATAGAGAAGATAGAGGTCTTAAAGAAAAAATCCTTGATTAAAGATAAGTTTTAGAATTGATATAGAGGATATAGACCGAAGAGGTTATGAAAGAGACCCTTTGATAAAAAAGGTCCATAGTAAAGATTTGAGGTCCTTATTGATGAAAAGAGAAGAGATCATATATAATATAAACAAGCTCCTTATTATAGGAAATATAAATGAGGATTGAATATAAGAGATATATATTCCAGATAAATAGGAAAAGAGGATATAATCCAATATTAAATAAATAAACCCTTCAAGAAAAAGTGGTCGAGTTGTAGAGCATAAGAATATAAGGGAAAATGAGACTTGTAGAATCAGGTAAAAGAAGGCTCATAGAATTAGAAAAATAAGGTCCAAAGAAGAATAGTGATATAAGAATTAAAAAGTAAGGATCTAGAACAACAATAACTGGAGTGCGTATTTCTAAGTTTAGACTCGCCAATATCATAATTCATTTTGGGATTCCATCCAAGATAATTTTGGATAATGGTACATCATTCAAAAATAAAATTGTAAGAGCTTTGATGTTTAAGTACAAAATCATACACAGTTTTGCGACTCCATATTATCCATAAGCAAACGGGTAGACTAAGGCCTCAAACAAGATAGTGGTATCCATATTGAAAAATATGTTACAATACCACCATAAATTTTGGCACATCCAGCTTCCCCTTGCATTATGGGCTTACAAGACTAGAATTCATACACCCATTGGGGTAACTCCATTTTCACTAGTATATGGTGTTGAGGCCATTATGCCCTTAGAGTTGGAAATTTCAATGTTGCGCATTGTATTGAAAGAGTTCATCGATGACGACACTACACGACAAGATCACCTAGATCAATTTATGCTACTTGATGAACATTGTGTGAATGTCCTTGAGCATATTCGCGTTTATCAGGAGCACTTAAAATGAGCTTACAATGACAAATTCCATCTGAGAGACTTTGAGGTTGGTGATCTCATGCTAAAATAGAACCAACAGAATTCAAATTTACCACCATAAATGTGAGATAAATTTGTGGTTAATTGGTTAGGTCTTTATATCATATCTGAGAATATGGGACCTAGGACATACCACTTGACATCGCTAGAAGGGGTTGAAGAGACTAAACCTTTCAACATCCTTCATCTTAAAGTGTTCTATGCCTAAAACCATCAAAAGGCCCCAAAGGCATCTGTAAGCCCTTTGGTCATTCAGCAAAAGGTCCCAAAGGTGTTTGTAATCCCTTTTGTTATTTAGTAAAAGGCTCCAAAGGCATCTGTAAGCCCTTTAGTCAAATCAAAAAGTTATAAAATCCATAATTTTTTTTGGAAAATATCAAAATTCAAAAATAATAATTGCATTTCATTTGCATCATGCATTGCATTTTGCATTTGCATTCATTTAACTACATTATATTAGGCATATCCATTTGTCTCACTTGCATTAGGACAATTTATGTTTGCAATATTACAAACGACACCATGTTTATATTTCAATCATATATATTTGCACTATCATCATCATTCATCACCCTTGTGAATAATTTTTTTTTTCAACACAACCCTTCCTATTTCTATGAAGAATATACTAGGGTTTTCTAGTCATTCAATCATACCTAGTGATATTCTTAGGATTTGGTAGAAAGCTTGCTTTACTTTTGTAGATGAGGTCTAGTTTTTATAGCCCTTAGAATTTCAGAATCCTATCACTAATATCAATAGACTAATCATTCCTAATTAGGACTAGGGGAAGATGAACGCTACAAAGTAGGACCAGGTATCCTGAAGTGAAAAGTTATTCTTGCTTATCCCCTTGTGTGGAAGATCCAAGAAATGGTGGCAATTTTCAAAAGGACAAGCTTACACCTTACTCAAATAAATCCCTTTCTTAAAAATTAAGGAGCAAAATATCGAAATCAAGTCAAAACAATATCAAATTCAAAATGAAGTCAAATTGGTATCAAATCCCTTGCTAAAAAAAAGAGAAAGTATAAAATAAACAGTGGTTTTTATCACTATAGAACAAAGTAAATAGTTATTTTTATCACTTTACATGATCAAGTATCCCAATAAATTGAATAAAATAAGGGGGTGATCTTGAATCCCTAGAATTATCAGCACTATCGTACCTTACACATGATGATATATCTGATTGACCAATTTTTGAATGTGGAAGAGATAGATTCTGGTGTCTTGTATCACCTAGTAATTTAGTCCAACTAAAATATAAACCTAGGATTGGATAAACATTTGAGGATCCCCAATATTAGCAATGGTCTGAAAGAATCCTGCCTAACATTGGGGTATGCTTATGCCTTTCTAATATACTAATTTGCACACACACAGATAATGAATAGTTAGGGTCTATCCTAGAGAAAGCATTTATTTTAAGAAGTCTAGTATGGTCAGTATACAACTTTTGATAAGTCAACTAGGGTGTTTGAGTCTCATGGAAGACCTCAAAAATTCCCAAATAGCAACAATCAATTTTTAATGCAATCATCAAATGTCAATTTCTTTTATGAGATTTTGTTTATTAAGAGATATTTGTAATATAGGTTAGATACTAGATGGATGTTAGAAATTATATTTAAATAGCCACTGACTATGTTATTCATATTCTTTTAATTTACAAAAGCTCATGAATAGAAATCATTCATTATTGCATCTCACATAGGGGTGTACAATTTATCAATTTTTCCTAAAAATATATAACAATTACATTCATGATTGTTATACATTCTATGGTATCATCCATTAGATTTTAAACCCACATTGCATTCATACATTATGTTTTAAAGTGATTAAAACATACATGTTCATTTACATAGCATTCATCATAGAAAAAGTTGTGCAATACATACATGGCATAAATTATGTCATAATAGCATAAATTAAATGCATACAAGTATAGTAAATCAAACATGCATTTCAAATAGCATATATCACATTCATATGCATTCATCATAAGTAGTCCATCTACACATGTATATCATTGCATATAAAAACATACATCCATCATATAGCTAGTGCATGTCATCCATACATCACAACATATAACATAATATAAACATGACATCTAAACAATGCATCCATATGCATCTCATAAAATATAAAACAATAAAAATAATAAATTGCACATATAATGAGTCTCAATGTTAGATCATATATATAAATGTTTAAAAAAATGTACATAATGAGCAGTACACCGGCATGTGTCAAAAATGCCCATAGGCTACATCTATGTAGGTTCTTGACCTTACACATAAAAATGGTATAATGGCATATCTAATATTTGTACTAAGTAGCAAGGCCTGCACCCCCAGTCTGTGAGGCTCTTCCATTGCCTCCACCATATTTTTGAGTCCATCTAGAGCTGGAACCAAAGGTCCTCTCTGACCTGTGAGATCTATGACTGGAGCTCAGTAAGGATTGACTTCTATCTTGATTGTGAGTCCTCTAAGACCCTAAATCTATGGGCATATTTATAATATCACCATCGAGTAGTCCAATCGATCCTCTCAAAGTAGATATTTAGGTAGCACTCCATGAACCATCATTAATGTGCTAATGTACCAAGGCCTAGTTTCTCCAGATCTTTGCCCCTTGTTCCAACCCTACAAATCCCTATGTTTTTGGCACTACCGACACTGCTGGTACTACTGGAGTAGCTAGAGGTACTAGAGCAACCTATGATGATGAGGGATATACCCTCCCACCCTTGAGTGCAAAAATTTGTGCCATCATAGTGTCTATCTATGACTGCAAGAAAATATGATGGCATATAACCCATTGTATCTCTATATCTATTGTAGTTATCCTCACCTGCATAGTGGTCTTCTCCTCCTTGTAGCTATACAACTGTGCCTACCCTACTATTATTCAAGACTATAGATCCCATACCTTTACCTGTAATGTGGCAATGGTGGTGTCCCAATGTAAGAGTTACATATGTAGAGAGCCTACCTAAGTCTTTAGGCTGGTAACCTAGGTCCTGAGTTGCCCAATATCACTATCAGGTGTAGCCTCACCCTCATCAAGAGCGTCATCCTCCTCCTCAACTACAGGTGTCTCATCTACAACTCCCTCACCCCATCCATCCTTAATCCTCTAATCGACTCAGTGATCATGAGGATCAACCTCTATGCCCTTAGAACCCTCTGTAGTATCATCAACTACCTTACCTAAGGGGCCCTCAAAGCCCCACCATACCTTGAGGGTCCACAAAGTGTCATAGTTAGGAGTGGTCCCTGCATCTGTCAAACCCAACTCTTGAAATTCATCATCCTCGTTCCCTAATGGATTCACACTAATCTAGGTCAAGTACCTATCTAAGGTGATGTGATGGTAGATGGTAGGAAGATCTGGAATGTCCTACCTAATACCAAACTATTGGGTGACACGGGAGAAGTAAAAGAACTCTCATACCTTAAACTTGCATTTGAGGAGCCATATCTCTGTGTGCTCGATGTAGCTGATCATCAACCTCCATCCATGGAGGGTAGTCTAAGTATGGGTGTCAATAAATTTGATCTACATGGAGTCATGTGAACCATACAATGTAATGAGCTAGATCCCCTATGTGAGACCTACTTCAAAAACTCTCTTGTTCTCGAGGCCAACATGCCACATAGCACTAGCGCACCTACTCAATGGTACCAATATTGATGGGTCGGCTAGTGGGATTCTTGATCGTGATGTGTTGCCACCCCATATTTACAATAGTAAGCTACAACTAATACCAACTCTACTCCTCTAGGTAATCTGGTACAACTCATTATAGAGTTGCACTAATAAGGCACTCCCCTAGGATAGGATCAAGGGATGATCAATAGGACTCACTAGGACCTCCATTGTCCTAGCTAGGAGGTTCCATGGGAACCTAACTATAGATGTGTTGGGCAGGATGATCTGCACAATTAGGTACATGAAGATGTTCTCTTGATTAGCGAAAACCCACTATTTGAACCAATGCTCAATATGGACCCCTTCGTGGTATGACTACTGCTATGCTACCTCATTGTTGTGACCAAAAATGGGATCAAAGATTGTCTTCTTCACATCGGTTGACAAAGATGTGATGGCCTCGCCATCTAGTGAGAGTCATAAGATGCGATAAACATCCTCCAAAATTATGGTCATCTATTCTATAGGTAAGTAAAAGGTGTTGGTCTGTGCATCCTAACATCGGGCCAATGTAGTTATATAGGCCTGATCAGCCCTGATGGTGGGGAGGCGTAAGACAGCCAAATCCTACAACCCTGAATCATACTTGATCTGCTTGAGAAAGGGCATCATGTAGGTTGTGAAGGATATTTGATTCTCTTGCCCTAGCAGTCAGGATATGATAGAAAGCATAATAATAAGGCAAAAATAAATAAAAATTAACCATAAACATCAAAAAAATAAGCTTGAATACATAAAACAAAATAAAAAAATCAAAACACCAAAAACAATGGAAAATGCACTTAAAAAAATTTAAAAAAAATTAATTAAATCTGATAAAAATAAAAAAAATTGAAATTTTTTGCTAAAGTTATGAACCGTGGCTCAGACCCACAGTTAGGGGGGCAATCAAATTTTTGACCATTGGATTTTGAATCCCACCGTGGTTGATAGTCATGGCCCCCAATTTACCAATTGGAGACCACACCTACCAGTCGTGGCTAGGTGGGAAGACCTTTTCAAGTTATTTCCCATCCCTACAGTCCCCATAAAACCCAAAAAAAAAGTAATAATCTAATCCGTCCCCTTAAGCTAACCTAAGCTAAATCTAACTAGGGTAAGTTTTGTTATCGATAATTTAGTGAGGTTCATTTAATCCATTAATTAATGAGGTTAATTTTTTTAAACCAATAAAATAAAATGTTCAAGGGTTTTGTGTACTTCTACCTTAGTCGCATCGGATCCTCTAGGTTGGGCTGCCATCGGTCTAGGTGGTAGTGAGGTCGAGTTTTCAGCAGCACTTCATGTCAAAAATGTTGACTCACCTCTCAGAGTGATCAAAATTTTCTAGCTATCAAATTGAAAATGACATAAAAAATGACATGAATTTTTTTAAATATCTCTTATTTTTTTCTTGACCATGGCTGACACCCACGGGTGCAGAACTAGGGTTTGCAAACTGCAGCTATCATCCACGGTTAGAAAATTTTAAAAAACCTAGCTGATTTTGACAAGCACGACTAGAAAACCATAATAAATGATGAAAAATTTCACCGTGAGGAGCTAAAAACTGATGAATTAAAAATACCCACTAGACCAGAATTGTAAAAAAAATCACAAAAAAAAAATGATAAAATGAAATCCAAATGCGCCTTGTATCTAGTAATTTACCCTATAAACTTGGCGGTTGTAACGACTTGCCCTCCATGCAATACGATAGGATGATTATATTACCATAAGGACATTTGGAGCAAATTAGTCATCACTGAATTGTTATGCTTCATTTCAATCCCTAAGAAGGCCCAAAAGGCCAGATTGCTCCATGAGAACGAGGTATTCATATAAATTCTTCAATGACACTTTCAGTAGATCATCGAAAAATATGATTCAACACACGCCTAATTGGAATTGCTATAGTCTTAATTTCCTAAGAAGGCCTGTTGTGGCTGTTCCACAATGTACCCCAAAATTGGCGACCCACCTTTTTGTTTTTGGTATTTGGCGGTTTGCAGTTTGTTTTAAGTGTTGAATGCTTTCGTTTTGTTTTGGGTTTGTAGTTTGTTGTCAGATTGTTGTCATTGATTTTGTTGTCGACGATATTTTATTGTCGACGACTTTGTCTGTCGACAACTCTTTGTCGTCAATTTTTCATTGACGATTTTTTATCATCAATATCTTATCGACGATTTTTATCGTTATGTTGTGTTAGCAATTTTTATTGTCAAGTTTTGTGCTTGCTTTTACTGAGATGTTTAAAATAATAAAACATTAAAAAAATAAATATATATAAAATTAAAATAACAACATACTATATATTATATATATAATATAATATATTATATATATAATACACTTAATAAAGTTTATATATTATATTCTATAATATTATATATATATGTTGTTTTAATAAAAAGAAAGAAACTTTTAAAATGGAATCTCTCGAGGGAAGGCATGCTCCCTTCCTCGTAGCCTCTTTGTCACAATATATATAATAATATTTTATTATATGTATTAACTGATTCGTTTCATGTGCAGGTTGAGGACCAACGAGCGACATGTTCGTTGAGGGCTCAAGGCATGTTCGTTGAGGGCTCAATGAAGGACAAAAGCAGCGTTGATTTAAGTTACCAAGCCAACCCGAATGCAGATCAAAGCTATACGAAAGGGAAAGGTGGAGTCGGATGCTCGGAATAGCGTTGGCTAAGGATATTGGATCTCCTAATGCGTGCGTACCTGAGTGCGGTGTGTACAGTTGGAAACGATAGCTGGTAAGGACCTGACAGTGAGAGCTGGACTGTGTCTGACAGTGAGAGCAAGATGATATTCGAACATAGAGGTCAAAGAATGGGATTCGTGCACGGAGCATTCGAATGGTATGAGACCCGAATTGCGGGCGGTTATGAGATTAGAAAATATGTTACAAGAGAATCATTAAGCCCATATATCTTTAGCATCAAATAACAAAACGATGAAGCTATGAAATAGAACAGATGAAAGGTGATGGCACGCGGCCACCATGCCTCGAGACGATGAGGTGTTATGACTTTTCGACGGGTAGATTCCAACTGCGTATCCACAGAGGTGTGACGGCTCCGGTTACACAGAATTAGACGTTACATGGCGTGATGGGCAACAATTCAACAGTGAGTGGCTCAGTTGTACACGATATGCCCGAAGACTCCAAGAAGTAAAGAAAGTTTCGTAATGTAGGTGAGCAAAATCATATAAAGTCTTTATGCATATACGAAATTTGTATAGGGTGGAATAATATATCCAAAGCAACATTAAAAGGGGCAAACAAAGTCATTTAAAATGTTGACATATGTCGAAGGAAGATTAACATGGTGATGACTTTGGTCTAATTAAAGACTTTAGCCCACAAAAATTCCATGTAACGGTTTAAAACGTTACTTATACTTGCATGATATCAAATGGGTAATGATACTAAACATTGGAAGAGGATTCAACGGATGGAGGTGAAAAAGAAGAGCATGAAGACAAATAAAAGAAAGACATTTTAAAACCAGGCAAGGGAAAACCAAAGGGCAGTTGGGAAAACGAAGTGTTTTCATGAAATTTTTTAAATACCTCATCAAATGTAGGAAGAAGGGCGGCTGGAATTTTTGGGCATGGCCAAATGCGGCAGATTTTGATATGTAAAACTTGAAATATAATTTCAATGCTAAAGCTTCTCTTCAGAAATTTCAGGCCTTGTTAGCAAGAAAGGATGAGAAATTTTTTGCATGCTTCATTTTAACTGTTCTATATTCCTCCTTTCAGATTTCAGATTTGTATGTGAAATTTATGCCATTGTTTTGGGTTATTTCATGTGAATGTCTACAATCTGGAAATTATTTTAAACCCTAGGAGCCAGCACCTAGTTTACTTTGATTGTGTTTGTTTTGCAGGTCAAATAGGTAGGTTGCATGTACGAAACTCTCACATATTCGGTTTTGCAGGATGGGGTGCTATCAAACTGAAGGAACTTTTCCATTGCTGCATTTTCGGTGATTATTTTGATACAATTTTTTAATTTTCTGTTTTTCAAAATTTTAATTTTAGAATTTTTTTCTTATTTTCAGGCATTAAAATAAATAGTAAAAAATTTCAAAATCAAAAAAATAATTGCACCGTTATGTAGAGCACCTATCATACTTCCAATATGCACTTTGAAATTTCATTTTCGGAGTTGTTTAGTATTTTTAAAAATTCACCGAAATTGCTGTTTTATTGCAGATTTAAAAAAATCCAAAAATAGAAAATTTCCATTTTAAAGTCAAATTTCATTTTTTCAGTTTTGTTTTGCACTCATGAGCGTATGATGACATTCCCTTCATGGAAATTCCAATTTCATTGAAGGAGTTATGTTTTATGGCATTTTCACAAATTTCCACTTTGAGCCTAAAATTACCCTTTCTTCATAAAAATTCTAATTTTACGAAAAAGGGGTAATTTGAGTATTACATTGAAGGTCTTTTCCTCAAAGCACTTAATTGTTCATCTTGATGAAAATTTGATTTCATTTAAGAGGGATAAGTTAAAGTGACATTTAAAGCCCTTTATTCAAGGCCATAAATTATTACCTCTTTGTGAAAATCTATTTCACCAAAGAGGGATAGTTTATCGATCATATTGAAAGCTATCTTTATCTTCATGAAAAGAAACCATTTTTAGAATTAATAGAGAAGATAAAATCTACCTTAAAGCTCTCAAGATAAAATGAATTAAGGCACTACATCGTGGTCATATGAGGGCCAACTCACATTGGCTTTATTTTGGTTCAATGAACAATCACTAAAGTTTCATGGTAAAATAAACCAACATTGCCCCTTGTTTACAGTTACTTGCAATCACTAAGGTGTTCCAAGCATTTAAATTGAATATCTTTATTTGAGATTACTAATATACATATGCAAATGCTAATATAGCGGAGACCTTGGAGAAGTTGTTTGTCTAACTTCTTTGCAAGAGGGGATTTGGAGCCCAAATCCTAAGGGAGAGTGTACTTTCACAATTGGTTGAAAATACCACTCAACAAGGCCATCGAGGTTGGACCACTCCATGGGATAGAGATGTATAATTACTCTTAATAGTTGAAATCATGGCTGAGTTAGGCCTTGCCAAGTAGTATAAAAGTGCTAAAACCTTAAAGTGTTTAGGTCATTCATAGTGGTCAAGCAACTCGTTACTTCATTTAATTATCCTACCTTCATTGACTCGTCACTTGATGGGGTATTCATAATATCATAATCATAATCAAAGTCAACAAAAGATCCCTTGATCTTGTCAAAATTGCGTTCATCTTACGAATCATTTCCAATGACTATCATAAGCTTACCCTTTGCCGGGGAAAAAAGCAAATATGACAGTTTAGTTTGTAGATCTCTTCCTTTCAGTTATATAGGCTCAAAATCCTATTGTAGCACCAAAGCTACTCGAATATCTGATGATGAGTGAAAGCTCCTAAAAATTTAAGCCTTCAATCTAGTTGGAAGAAATGATTCTAGGATGCGTATCCTTTTGCTGGACCTTAAGCATATAGTGTTGATCAGAATAAAGATCATCATCTAACCTACGACATTATTTTAGAAGGTCTATTTTTTCTCAGTATTATTTGATCTCACAACACATCTCAAAAATGGCATCTTTAGACACTTGAAATGTGTCATGTCAAGGCGACTACTCATATGGGACATGCTAGAAGACCATATGGAAGACCTTGGACAAATACCATGGTATAGCAGTTGTTTTAACCACTCATTTGGGTACCTTTGCCTAGTCAGTGCTAGCCATTGCTAACACTCATGGTTAGCACAACTGACCATGCTTTTCAACCATGGTCAGGCCTCATAATTAGTTGGTCTTTGATCAAGTAAAATTTGGTTCTAAATGACCAATTGGTTGCATATTGGAGTGGTTTGAGCGAGGAAGGTTCTAGATCTTTCCATCCAACAAACTCTAACTGCCTAATATTTATCTTGGCTTCCTAATGAAGCTAGGACATAGCCCTCCTAGGTGCCATAATACTCCCATCCAAATTGGGGAAAATTATAGAGAGAAGTTTTCAATTGTATGCAGCAAAGCCCTGTCAAGATAGACACTCACTTGTGTTCCTTGAGAGAAAGATTTTTTATTGTAATTGAGAGATTGAAATGGAAATTCAAGCCATGGAGGTCCTAGGAGGCTAGGAGAGCCAAGAAATGCAATTACACCAATTCCATGTGTAATCGAAGCAATTAAACTACCAAATATATTAGAGGACACAAAGGTAACCCTTGACCATCAATTTTGCAAGAGGATTGACACAAAGGTAAACTAACAAGTTTAATTAACTTCTGTGATTTTTAAACATATGGGAACCGGTCCCACCGTGATCGCCACTGAAAGCATGAGATTTCGGAAATAAAACACCGAGATGCAATAAAAACAGAACTAGTTTAATGCATGTAATAACACGGATGTAATCATATCAAAAGGTAAGAGCACCGCCTTTTTATATTAATTCCAACTCGGTTACAATAGTCTGATTTTTTTATTACAACAGATGAACAGTAATTTCTTTCCGCATGCCCACATGTAAAATGGGCGGGCTGTAGTGTTGCCGCCGCTTGATGTTTAATGAGTCTTGTTAGCCGTTGCCTATCTTGCGTTCAACCGCTTACCCTGCATTCAGAAACACGAGAAGAACGTTAGTAGCACCTGTAATAAGAGGGCAGAACCTTCTGACTTTAGCATACATATGAAGATAGATCGGATGCATGAATAAAACAACTCTTCGTGAAACTGCAACTTTTGCCGAGAACAGAGAACAGTATACATTCGAAATGGCATATATCCGAGGATGTAAAACGTAAACTGTTATTTTTATTCTACTTGAAGACAACACAATACATGAGACATGGACAGTCATTAAAATAATCAACCGATTCTAATGCTATTGCCTGCAAGTTAGCACTTCATTGTGTTGCATGACAATATTCGATAAAACGTATTGCAAGACGCATTCGAGCATATAACGTATGACACGATATATTCTAACGTAAAGTTTACTTGAACAACGTAAAGAATAAGCTATTTCGATATCGTTAGTTTTTGCAATGTATTTCAAAAGAGAACAGCATATATTGCATTAACTAGAAACGTTCATGGGCTGCCCAAGCGGGCCACCCCTGGTTTACACTTAGTCTCGACGCCAATCCACTAGGAATGGGCTCGAGATCTAAGGCTGTGTGTTGTCGTCGAATTAGTGGAATGTGTCCGGTTCACTCTTCTAAGAATCACCCACCAACCTCTATTTGTGAGAGATTCCAGATGTAAAGAAGGTGAACTTAGATTGATACAGTCGGATATCCAAATGAGCAGCACTTCGTTGTGTTAACAAAATGCTTCGCAGTCCCCCTTATTACGTATCGAGCCGGTTTTTTATAGAGGGTTCGGCCTCTGAGAACATTAATGTTCAAAACCCTAAATCCGTAGGCGCCGCTCAGATTTGATCCTTATCGGGCCATTATGGGACATGGCTCGCACTGACAGATCGTAGTTATGAGGCGTGGCCTCGGATCGGATATTCTGCTAACACCGCTTGTCTCATTAATGTCCGCTGTAAAATCCACCGTTTTACAGAGCCATGGGGTCTCTTCGAGAAGGGACACGTAGAGGTGCCACGTGGCGGTCGTTCCTTGGATGGTCGAATGCATGCTTTTGACTTTGGCGTGTCGTTGACTTTGGCCGGTGTTGGCTTGAGGCCCAAAGTGTCGCGATATCGCGACGCTTTGGGCCGGCTTTTGCTCGGGGCCCAAAGTGTCGCGATATCGCGACGCTTTGGGCCGGCTTTTGCTCGGGGCCCAAAGTGTCGCGATATCGCGACGCTTTGGGCCGGCTTTGGGGGGTCGGGGCCCAAAGTGTCGCGATATCGCGACACTTTGGGCCCGCTTTGGGTCGGGGCCCAAAGTGTCGCGATATCGCGACACTTCGGCCAGGGCTTGGTTTTTGACAAAAGGCTTGGCTTGAAGAAGGCTAAGAAGGCTTTGAAGTTTGTTAAAGGCTCTAGAACGACCGACTTTGTTCTGCTCATTTTCTGATCTTTTAAACTGTTGTG
This sequence comes from Wollemia nobilis, assembly GCA_028583015.1. Classification (NCBI taxonomy): domain Eukaryota; kingdom Viridiplantae; phylum Streptophyta; class Pinopsida; order Araucariales; family Araucariaceae; genus Wollemia; species Wollemia nobilis. Next base: position 4,269,189 of record JAQPPZ010016847.1, on the reverse strand, counting down.
TGAGTGGTTAAGACCACTATTTGACCTCTAAGGGCTGCCCTAAAAATCTGTGATATCAATGTGATCAATGTTTGTAATCACTTAATCGAAATGGTGTTGTTTTGGTGTCTATAGATGCCCCTTTTTGGGAAGCGTTGCGAATGACGCAGTGTTGAACAAAAATATACGACCAAAGCACTAATGATTAGGGTTTCTTGGTAACCTAACCAACTTTTAATGCCCCAAGTATGGAAAGGGCATGCATTCTTGAATCCTTGCTTCTGACGAGCTAAGGAATTTGATTTCAAGTGTTAACCTATTTTGGTGAGGTGTGACTTGAGCTTGGACATTGATCAGTCATGATTAGGCAAAGGGCGTAACCTTTTATCCACAGGGGAACCTTGTGTTCATGCTTCGGGAATGCCAAGTATTTGATCAATTTAATGATTGCTTGTTTGCTGCCCCAAGCAGGAGCGTGATTGTCTTTGTCAATGATTCTTTGAATGCATGTCATTGCCTTGATTGGGTGTGTGGTTGTTGATTGGTGACTAAGTGTGACTACCCCCTCAAGCGACGAATCGATGAGGGAATGACCTTCGTGAGAAAAGCGACGAGTCGCTTGACCCAAGATGACTTAGGTTAGGGTGCCTTTAGATGTTTTTCCATTTGAGCACGTGCAATTTCCCGACATTTGGACCTATTTTTGGTGGGTGTTAACCCTTTTGGTGATGCCATAATGGGGTGAAATCATCAAAAACCCGTCTTCCCGTGGAGCGGTCCAGCTATGATAGCCTTCTTAGGGAAGTAGGAGAATGAGAATTTGAGCCCCGACATCGATTTTCTATGCCAAGAGGTTGAGTGCAAGAGCACTCGTGTCCGGCAATGCTTATTGCTTCTTTTTGTGTTGCATTTTTGTGATGTTTTTGTTGTTTTGATTTTCTTTCTTTACGTATATGTCATGATTTTATGCACAATGATTGATGTTGATGGATGCATGCTACTTGATATGGATGGATGCATATGGTATGATAATTACCAATGTTGTATGTTGATTTATTTTGATGGATGCATGAGGAATGCAAATGCATGTGATATGCAGAAATGAAATGGATGTATGGACTTAGTGAGATTTGGTTATGGCACCATAGACTGTTTAGAACTCCATTACTTTGCTATGTACAAATGTGGTGTGTCTTCTTTTTGTATTTTCTGATGGTATTGTAAGGATGAAAAGTAGTGTAATTGGTTTAGAAATGTAGCTAAGGTTTTCTGAGACTCAGACAGTTTTAACTCACTAGCCATGATTGTACTTTATCTTACAAGACTTTTGAACAAGGTATGAATCGGACTTGTTTTTAACCAAGTTATTTCACATCCCTGTGTGTGCAATTGAGTTCATTTATGTGGTATTTGTCAGGATACCGCCAGTGCAGGATGGGCTTTCAACCGAACCTGTACTGAGGATCACCTAATTAGCTCCACTAACTCCTTTGTTGTATGTAGTTAGATTAATCTGCGGTGTTCTCCAGGATACCATAAGCTAGCTCATCCACATGCAAATATTGATCTATACACAAGTTAATGTGATAGATATATCGTCATGCGAGAAGTTTACCGCCAGTGACCGATAGGCTATCAACCAAACCGGTGCGAGGCTTGCCTCATGACTCGTCGAGAATCTTGAGAGTTCCGGGGATTCAAGGTCAACTCCCTTCTTTTCTTCAATTGTATTGGGATACTTGCTCGTTATAGTGATAATAATCACTGTTTATTTTGATTTATTTTTCTTTTCTCTTGAGCAAGGGATTTGGATATGGAGTGACGATAATCACTATTCTTTGTGCTTTTTGAGATGTGCATTGTAGGGTGTCAAATTTTGAAGTTTTGACATTTTGCAAATTTTTGACGTTTTGCAACTTTGGGATTCTTAGGGAATTGGGTAGGGAGGATGCTTGTCCTTTTGCCAACTCTCGAGCATTCTTGGGGTCATTCGCAAGGGGGATGAGCAAGATAACCGTTTCGCTTATGGTAACCTGGATTACTGTGCAGGTTTCATCCTTCGTTCACACAACTCGGGAATTTTTATGTGTTTTAATTTGTGTTGGGATGTTACGTAACAAGGTGTATTGCAAGTGTAACTCTACCTTCGTAAAATCTGTTTGACTTGATACATTTCATTGCTAAAGAGCAAAATGATGACTGAATCACGAAAAACTCTTGATACATTAAGAGACCACTGACTCTGGTGTGGTAAAGTGCATGGTGTTTTTGCTGTTTTTGTAAAATGGAACAGTGTGGAACAAGATGGACTAGTAGAACCATGATAGCCTATGGTGCCGTTGACCTGTACGACCATGAATATGCAATGTATGGATGCAATGCTTGGATGCAGCTATGTATTTTTGTATTTTTGATGGATTGATTTTGGTGAATATGAAGATGAATTGCGAGAAGAACTCTCTATTTGATGAATTTGAATATGCCTAGAAATGAGATGCAAATTTTTGTTGTTTTTGATGATTTTTGTTGTTTTTGAATTTTCATGATTTTTGACCAAGTGATTGTGGAAATCCTTGGAGCGTTTTGGGGATTGACCAAGCGATTGCAAGAATCCTTGGAGCCTTTGGGATTGACCAAGCGATTGTGATAATCCTTGGAGCATTTTGGGGTTGACCAAGCGATTTTAAGAATCCTTGGAGCTTTTGGGGTGACCAAGCGATTGTGATAATCCTTGGAGCATTTTGGGGATTGACCAAGCGATTGCAAGAATCCTTGGAGCTTTTGGGATTGACCAAGCGATTGTGATAATCCTTGGAGCATTTTGGGATATGGCTCTCTTTAGATATGAAATGGTCGCAAATGACTGATATTCAAGGGTTCTGTTTCCTTGATACCATCAAGAGAAGCTAGCCGGTATGTCCCGGGTCCGATTTTGCTATCAATGACATACGGACCTAACCAATTTGCCGCAAACTTGTCCCTTAGGTGGGATGGCAAACTGGAATTTTGTTGATTTTCCTTCAAAACCAAATCACCAACGCGAAAGTCCCGGAGGTGAACTTTCATGTTGTAAGCTTTCTTAAGTCGCTCTTGATAAATGCGTAAATGCTCGAGAGCATTAACGCGTCGTTCGTCAAGCAACGTAAGCTGGTCTAACCGGGCCTGCCACGCAGAATCATCATCGATGAACTCATGCATTGATATGCGCAGGGAAGGAATCTCCAACTCTAGAGGCATGACTGCCTCGGAGCCATACACGAGCGAAAATGGAGTGGCCCCAGTGGGCGTCCGAATGCTAGTGCGATAGGCCCATAGGGCAAGTGGGATTTGAATGTGCCAATCCTTATGACTGTCTGCGACGGTCTTTTTAAGGATGGCAACTAGCGTTTTGTTTGACGCCTCTGCTTGTCCATTCGCCTGCGGATAATAAGGTGTTGAAAAGTTGTGCTGAATCTTGTACTTTGTGGTCAAAGCACGCACGTCTTTGTTCTTGAAAGGTGTCCCATTATCCGAGACTATTTTGGATGGAATACCAAAATGACATATGATGTTATGCAAAATGAACTCCACAATGCGGGGTCCTGTCGTAGAGGTAAGCGGAATTGCTTCCACCCACTTGGTGAAGTACTCTGTGGCCGTTATGATAAACGTGTGACGGCCTGACGACGCAGGGGAGATCTTTCCAATGAGATCAAAGCCCCATTGCGAAAACGGCCAAGCAGACTGGACTGTCTGCAAGGCCTGAGAAGGTACGTGCATTAGATTGGCATGATGTTGACACTTCACGCACTTCTTGACATAGGTGCAACAATCTCGCTCTAAAGATGGCCAATAATAGCCCATGCGAAGAATGCGCTTTGCGATGGCCATTCCACTGAAGTGGCCACCACATGTACCATCGTGCGCTTGGGCGATTGCCCAAGTGGACTCTTGCTTGGTCCAAGCAACGAAGGAGGATTCCTTCATAGGCTGCGACGATACAAGATGTCTCCTATCAAGACATACTTAGCCGCTTTCCGCTTGAGTGCTCGTTTTGCGGCATGAGTCAAATCAAGTGGGAGACTACCTAACTTGAGGTAGTCTCGAATGGGTAAATACCAGTCCTGTTGATCAGAAACCTCGATAGTATGAACAGCCAATCCCTCCTGAAGTTCATCCCTAGCAAATGCTGAATGGGATAGAACCTGCAAGAATAGTATTGTGTTGCTATTAATGGGAGTAGGGGAGAACAAGGACCCCCAGTTGGCGTGTTTCAGACGATCTCGGATTCGAGAGAACCTATCCGAGGATGGTTCAATTTGTATCATGTGGATTCCTGGCGTCAAGTCTAAGCTTGCACGCTCCATCGCGGATTGCGATAAGGTTTTGACTTGAATGGTTGTCATATCACCAAAAAGGTCCTACGGAATTAATGACCCCAAGGAGGCCATTGTATCCGCAAAACGGTTTGATGATCGAGGGAGTGCCTCGATGTCATACCACTCAAGTTTTACCAGGAATTTGTCCACAAGGGCTTTATAAGCCTTCAAAACTGGGCATTTGCATTGATATACCCCTTTGACTTGATTGACTATTAACAGCGAATCACCAAAGATGTTCAGTCTTTTGATGTTCATGGCGATTGCTGTCTGAAGACCTAGGAGCAAGGCTTCATACTCTGCGTTGTTGTTGGTGCACGGGAAGTTTAATTTAAATGACAGGGGCATTGGAGCACCCTGCGGTGTGAAGAATACAATTCCTGCACCACCACCTTGCTCACACTTAGAACCATCGAAGAATAGGGTTATGTCGGCTTGTGACTCGGGCTCATCAGAATCTGGCGATTCTGAGACATGAAAGACCCCATCATTGGGTAGTTCTATGACCGAGAGGCTGATTGTCTTCAAGAGGAGCCTCTGCTAGTTGATCGGCTATGACTTGTCCTTTGATAGATTTTTGTCCAATAAACTCTATGTCAAATTCCGTCAACAACATGATCCATTTCGCCGTGCGACTACTATGATAAGTACGACTCATCATGTATCGCAATGGATTCTCCTTAGACACAACATACGTAGTGTTGCTCGACATGTAGTGGCGTAGCTTTTTGGTAGCAAACACCACTTGCCAAGCAAAGTTTCTCAACGTATGCATAGTTAAGTTCGTAACCGACCGCAGTGCGGCTAAGATAGTATGTAGCTCTGTTCCTTGTGAAGTTCATTCTTCCGGGCTAGCATGGCGCCCGGTGCCACCTCGATGAGCTGAGATGTATAAGTAGAACGGCACTCCTGGCCTAGGTGGTGCCAATACGGCGGCGAAGCCAAGTATTGTTTGATCTCGTCAAAGGTCGAGTCGGCACTCGTCATCCCAATGAAATGTAACCCCCTTGTGTAATAATTTGTTCATGGGTCGGCACTTGTCAGATAATTGTGCTATGAAGCGTTTAATCGACGCGACCTTTCCCTGCAGACTCCTGAGCTGCTTGATTGTGGTTGGGGGAACCATTTCAAGGATTGCCTTGACTTTCTTTGGGTCCACCTCGATTCCTCGTTTTGAGACTATGAAACCCAAGAGTTTTCCAGATGTGACGCCAAAGACGCACTTCTTGGGGTTTAGTCTGACTTTATGCTCCATGAGGCGATCGAGGATCTTGCTTAAGTCTGCGATATGATTTGAGCGCAAGAGAGACTTGGCTAATAAATCATCCATGTAATCTTCCAAAGTTTTGTGCATGTAATCATGGAAGATATACGTCATGGCACGTTGGTAGGTGGCACCAGACATTTTTAAGGCCAAAAGGCATGACCTTATAACAAAATGTCCCCCAAGGCGTTGTGAATGCCGTTTTGAGTTGATCCTCAGGATTGATACGAATTTGATTGTATCTTGAGAAACCATCCATTAGGGAGAGCATTTCGTGACCTGCTGTAGCGTCTACCAACGCGTCGATGCTGGGCAAGGGGAAATCATCCTTAGGACTCGCTTTGTTTAAGTCTCAAAAATTGGTGCATATGCGAATCCTCCCGTCGGGCTTCTTGACGGGAACCATGTTGGACAACCATGGCGGATAATCCACGCAGATGACAAATTGTGCGTCCAACAGCTTTTGTAATTCATCTTTGACCATCAAGGCCATCTGTTGGGTGCATCTTACGTAGTTTTTGCTTTACGAGGCTTGATTGTCGGATCAAGCGTTAAATTATGCGTGACTAGCTGCGGGTCTAGTCCTGGCATATCCTTGTACGACCATGCAAAAACCTCCTTCTTCTCTTTGAGAAGGGCAATGTAGTCGGCTTGCTCTTCGGGGGAAAGACTTACCCCCAGCTTGAGAATCTGTGGATTCATTGGATCTATGCCGATGTCTACGTCAGTCGTCTCCTCGACTGACATGTGGGATCCGTCCTCCAACTGATGTGGAGTCGGGATCAAATGGATATCATTAGCTGAATTTAGATCTATGCTTGGAACCTCAGGTTCCTCTTCAGCTTGAAAAATATCTGGAGTTGTCCTTGGGGTAAAATGAGGCATTTTACCGAAAGACCGATACTCTCTGGTGATAGGGGTGAATTGACGCGATCCCGATCGATGGCATCTATGTCTAGATGCAATGACCGTGCTTGGATCGGCCGGATTGCGGATGGGTGTGGTCAAATCAATGGAGATCATGTGGATGGAATGAATTTGGTCTCCATTACCGCGGGTATGATAACTTGATTTTTCTAGATATTCCCTATACTCGGATCCGGCTCTATGGGAACGGGCACGAACGGATCGGCCCTATGTGCCAAATGGAGGACAGGGTCTTCCCTCGGCACTCGTTGTTATGATAGGGTCTCGAGGTGGACGGTGCTCATCGTGAATGTGGAGCCATGGATCCAAGATCAGGTCCCACCCTACTGGGTCGACCCACCATTCATGCCCTAATCGTATGCCCATCTGTCCCATTAGATCTTCATGAGTTAAAGCACGATAATGTCATCGCGCATGTCTGAGATAGTCCATCTCAGTCTCATCTTCTGAGTCACTTTCGGAGATCCGAAAATGTTCATTCTCTTCAGCGACTATTGCTTGCGATGTTGAGGACTCTCCTTGCTCCAATAAGTTAATCTGGTCCCATTGCGGTTGTTCCACTTTTGGTGGAGGGACCTGACTCTCTTGACATTGTGCTGACTCAACTGGAATCTCTAAGGGGAATAGCTTTGAAAAGATGTCCGGACACCATTGATATTCTCTTTGGGGATGGGTATCCGAACTTTCGCCTCTCTCTAGCAAAGGAGAGGGATTACTGCTGTTACCAAGGGTGTTTGGTGACCATGGGAGGTAATCTCCCAATGTAAATTCTGTTTTTGGGTTGGCATAGAGATCTAGTGCCAATCCCCCCTTGTTGCCTATTTCTAGGTCTTGCATATTTTCAACCAAGATGTCCAAGGGCAGGGGTGGTTGAACCCTACTCCCGACTTGTCATATGGCATCTGATATCTTGGTTGGCAAGGGAGACGCATCCCTTGCTCATATCCGCCTAGCCCGTATCCATGCCAATGGCATTGGCCGAGATATTTGAGGGCAAATTGTGGGTTTGACATATAATTGATGTTTTCAACAAAAGGTTCTTCGTCTGCTTCCTTTTGCTTACATGGTTCAAGACCATGATCAAGGCCCCCATACACAAAATTTGTCTGGTTGGGTGGGTGACCTAGGGGAACAGCTGTTCCTATGGGAAGGCGAGGTCTTCCCATATCCTGGACCGACTCTAATGCGGGCGTTGCCACAACATTCTGCACTATGTACTCCCCCAGGCCTGTACTAGCCATTTTAACAGTGATTGTTGATGCTTCGGAGGGAGGGAACGGGAGTCCTTCCTGAGTCCATTCCATGTTTGGTAGGTTTGGGGTCTCAGCTTCCGTTGTGCTGGATATTTCCTCTGTTGATACCGTTGATATTGTGGGCAACCCCTCTTCTAAGGGCTGAGCCTCTTCCATGATTTGTTTTCCCTTGTCCTTCTGTGTAGCCATGACGGGTGGCGTTGATGATGAAGGAGCAGATGATGAAGTCTCACCTGGCTGGGGTTTTGGTGATTCGGTCATCAGTGGTGCTTGCGGTATTGGACCCTGTTTAGATGGATTTAATTGGAAATCCAAATGCGTTGAAGGGAGGGTCGACTGAGGCATTAGTTGTACCGCATTGCAATACTTGAAGGGTTCCAAGTCCATTGGGACTACGTGTATTTCACCTTCAAAAGCATACTTTAAGCACTGGTGAGCGATGGAAGGGACACATTTCATGTCCCGAATCCAAGGCCGCCCTAGCAGTATATTGTAGGCCATCTCGCCTTCCAACACATGGCACAATGTTGGTGTTGTCTTTTGTCCTACCTGGACAGGTAGAACAACCGTGTCGACTGTCGAGCATATTGCATCATTGAAAGCTCGCAGTGTGTACGTGGAGGCTGTGATATGAGAGGTTGGCAGCTTCAAATGTTTCAGGGCTGCAGTGGTAATAATATTACTGGACGAGCCAATATCTACCAACACTCTCTTATACGGGATCCCGTTGATCCGCGCAACAACATGCAGGGGTGGATCTGCCGCGTCATTCGATATTGCTTTGACTTCATCCTCTTTGAAGGTGATGACCGGCTCAGTACATCGTTTTACGTGTCCCACGAAGTTGTTGAAAGAATTTGCTTCTTGGGGCTGTAATTCGATGGTTTTTAAAATGTCCATAAGAGCTTCTCTATGAGGTGTTGATTGTTGAATAAGCTCGTAAATGGACAGCCTAGCCGATGTGGTCCGCAAACTCTACGTGAGTTTGGACCGTATCGTGATTTCTGGTCTAGGCGGAGGTGACTGTATAGGGTGTTGTTGAGGCTGTGACGTTGTCGGAACTTCCTTTGTGGCTGTCCCAGGGGCAACTACTGAGTATTTTTTATTCCTCGTCACTATACTGATCATTCCCACAAATCCTTGCATGGGAAGATTATGGCGCACCTCATTGACTTGGAGAGGTTTTGCCTGTGCCTCGTGGGCAGGCAAGGGGTCCTTGAATACCCCCATTTGTTGGTTGTTTGGCGCTATGGGGTTATCCACGACCAATGTTTTATTTTTGATTAAATCTTGGATTAGTCCTTTGAACTTCCAGCATCCATTCAAATCGTGTCCCCTTCGCCTATGAAATCTACAGTATAGTTCCTCTCTATATCCCTTAGGTTTAGGAGCGTTAGGGTCTATAGTCGGGATCTCTGGAAGGGTTACTAAATTTGCCGCTGACAAGCGGTCAAATAAGGAGTCCCTAGACTCCGTGTAGGGGGTGAATTGTCGCTTAGGGCGACGCTGCTGATTCTGCTCCTGTTTCTTGTTATCTTTCTCATAACTAGGAGGCACTTGCTCGGTAATTGGCCTTTTGAGGCTGCGTGTCTTGCACTGGCTTGGGAACATTGATTGCAACTTGATTAACCGCTGCGGGTTGTGATTGCGTATTCCCAGTCTTAGTGGTTTTATTCCACTCTTTCTTCTTAGGCTTGGCAATTGTGCCTTCGCCTATTTTAATCTCTTCTATGACTCTGGCTTGCGCCAAGGCTTCTTCTAAGCTGTCGTATTGCTGTAGCAGCAATAGCCCAGAGATTGATTTTAAGCAACTCCGTGCGAACATCTGAGTGAGATCAGACATAGGGGGACGGTAGGGTAGCCTGGAAAGCAAAGCCCTCCATCGGTTCCCGTATGCTGCTATTGTTTCCTCCTCATACTTGCTCGAGGCTGGCCAAATCACTTAGTGATGCCTTCTTCCTTGTGTTGAAAGCAAAGCGTTCAAGAAATGCATCCACTAGTTGATCTAAGTTGTTGATATCGTGTTTGGGCAATTGTGTAAACCAATCCGAGGCAGGGCCCGCGAATGTGGTTATGAAAGTTCTAAGCAATAATGCATCATTGTCTTGGATGCCGAAGCATTGACTCAGGAACCTCGTGACATGTTCTTGTGCGTCCTCCTCCCCTTTAAAGACTGCCAATTGTGGCAACTTGAAATGTTCAGGGTAAAGAGGTATGGGTACTGAGGGATGCACCGGATGACTGCGGAGTTGACGTAGTGTGGGCTTTTGATGCCCCGAAGCTTTTATCTCCACAGACTCCAAACGCTCTAATAGCGCTTTGTATGCATCGAAAGATTTTATTTCTTCTTCTTTGGTTTGCTCCCGTTGTGGGTCAAGGGAGACTGGAGGCCTATGGGGAGGTGGCCGATTGGCGGCCCTCCCGCCTTGATGGGGCGTGTCGACCCATTCTATTTCTGGTTCATACTCCTCATAAAACTCTTGAGGAGTCTCTGGGCGAGCCCTATGACCTTGATCGAGTCCCCGCTGAGGGTACCCATCATTGTTCCGGGGAGTGGCCTCCCTTTCGGGTCTATAAGGTCTCGGAGGCAAAGCTTGACGAGGTCGCGGAGACCTGTCCTGCCCCAACGGGTTGTGCCTCTCATATTGTTGTGCTCTTTGGATGCGAGGGGTTGGCCCCCTCTCAGGTATTTCATAGCGTAACTCATCCGCTTCGCGTTGCATGCGCTCTCTATCCAAGCGGTGTCGATACTCTATTTCCTGATGACTTTGTTTAAGCCGCGTGATTTGGGCTTGACGAGCGGCATGTCTGGCGACTTCGGGTCAACTGGGTCTGCCCTCTTTTGTTGAGGAGGCTTGAATGTTTTGCCCATGTGTTTGCCTCGATCTTGATGGTCAAAAATTTCAATGGGTTGCTTCCCTTTGTCGGGGTAAGCGACATTTGTTTGAGGTTCTGGCCTCGATGTGTGATTATGATATCTGGCAGGTGCAGAAACACAAGGTTCCCGTGCTGTTTGTTGTTCTCGAGGAATGTGATGATCTTCCTCGTACTCCATTTTATGGGTGTGAGAGGGGCGGGCGGAGTTAGCTAGCCCTGTGTAAAGAGCCCTGCGCTCTGGATGTTGTTTTTCTGTTCTGATGGGAGGTAAATAAGGGACGCCATATCCACGTTGCCCCTCCAAATGGACAGTATGCCTCTCTAGCGCTTCATCGCGTTGTGGCCATTCAAACCTAGCCTCAAGAGGCGGTTGTCTACTTATATTGAGATCTGCATGTGAACCATCTTCCCGAAAGGGGGTGTGTTGAATGGGTGTATTCCAATGAGGAGGTTCCCAATAGTTCCTTCTTGAAGTGGCCTGATGTGGACTTTGTTGTAGGCCAATCGCCAAGATGGTATGGCTAGGTCCTCAGGGCTAAAGCGAAGGCGACTAGCGCCCTCTCTTTGTGTACCTTCCATAGCGTCTGCCCTTGATTGGGCTTGGCTACGAGTGTACACCATTGTGATGTTTCGCTACTATCTAAGCAGATTTTATCTCGTTTATGATGATTTGTCTTTTTGTGCACACCAAGCAGAAATGAGCACACACACACAAAACCGTGATTATCTCTTTTAAGGATTGATAGTGTGTCCTAAACTGGTTTAGTGCATTTTGGTGTTTCGTTTTGTTTTTGCAATTTTGGAAGAACGTTTAAATGCATAATGTTGGCTCATATGACTCCCATAAATGGTCGCCCCTTCAATATACCATTGCCGGACCGATATACCAACCTCTCTATATACCCGCCCTTACGTGAGGGAGACTATAGGTACGTGAGAGCGGATGGTACGTGGAACATAGGCGGTACAGAAGGGGAATCACTCTGTTTATGAAACCTACCATAGAAAACTTATCCTCGCGTGCATGGGAATCACCCCGACAACACTCGGTCAGCTTTCGTCGGGATTTACGTCTAGCAACAATCGCGATCGAGGTAATGGATGCAATATCTCAAGCCAAAGTGATAATGGAATCCACCTTTGGTCTTGCTCAAGGGTTGGGGTTTTACGACCAACGCCTTGGTTTAAAGTACCACGTGGTGTGTGGGATTCATTTTACTTTGCAAATTTGAAACAAGCAACCGAAAAAGAAATCTTTCCCTATGCCAGACGAGATAATACTAACTCGAAAACGACAAGTAAAAATTGCAAAGAAATTTTCTACCTTTCTTTAAATTTTTTTTTTTAAGATGAATAATTACGAGATAACTACATAATTAAATAAAGCAAGAAAAATTTAAGAAAAATTTTCTCCTTATTTTTAATAATAATTTAATTATTAAATGAATAATTCAGATAGTCATAATTAAATAAAGCAAGAAAATTTTTTAAGAAAAACTTTTCTACCTTACTGTAATAATTAAAAGAAATTAAAATGTCAATAAATGAAATAACCCGAAACTTCGCAACAGAAAATGATATGGACGGCTAGAATCGTTACCTCCTTTCTCCCCGAAATTGCTGTTTCTGACCTCCGGCTAAAAAGAAGTACCTGTTAAGCACAAGACACAACAAGTTTAATTAACTTCTGTGATTTTTAAAAATATGGGAACCGGTCCCACCGTGATCGCCACTGAAAGCATGAGATTTCGGAAATAAAACACCGAGATGCAATAAAAATAGAACTAGTTTAATGCATGTAATAACACGGATGTAATCATATCAAAAGGTAAGAGCACCGCCTTTTTATATTAATTCCAACTCGGTTACAATAGTCTGATTTTTTTATTACAACAGATGAACAGTAATTTCTTTCCGCATGCCCACATGTAAAATGGGCGGGCTGTAGTGTTGCCGCCGCTTGATGTTTAATGAGTCTTGTTAGCCGTTGCCTATCTTGCGTTCAACCGCTTACCCTGCATTCAGAAACACGAGAAGAACGTTAGTAGCACCTGTAATAAGAGGGCAGAACCTTCTGACTTTAGCATACATATGAAGATAGATCAGATGCATGAATAAAACAACTCTTCGTGAAACTGCAACTTTTTCCGAGAACAGAGAACAGTATACATTCGAAATGGCATATATCCGAGGATGTAAAACGTAAACTCGTTATTTTTATTCTACTTGAAGACAAGCACAATACATGAGACATGGAAAGTCATTAAAATAATCAACCGATTCTAATGCTATTGCCTGCAAGTTAGCACTTCATTGTGTTGCATGACAATATTCGATAAAACGTATTGCAAGACGCATTCGAGCATATAACGTATGACACGATATATTCTAACGTAAAGTTTACTTGAACAGCGTAAAGAATAAGCTATTTCGATACTGTTAGTTTTTGCAATGTATTTCAAAAGAGAACAGCATATATTGCATTAACTAGAAACGTTCATGGGCTGCCCAAGCGGGCCACCCCCTGGTTTACACTTAGTCTCGACGCCAATCCACTAGGAATGGGCTCGAGATCTAAGGTTGTGTGTTGTCGTCGAATTAGTGGAATGCAGTGATCCACTGTCGGGTGTGAAAGTCCGGTTCACTCTTCTAAGAATCACCCACCAACCTCTATTTGTGAGAGATTCCAGATGTAAAGAAGGTGAACTTAGATTGATACAGTCGGATATCCAAATGAGCAGCACTTCGTTGTGTTAACAAAATGCTTCAGCAGTCTCCTTTATTACGTTTATCGAGCCGGTTTTTTATAGAGGGTTCGGCCTCTGATAGCATTAATGTTCAAAACCCTAAATTTGCAGGCGCCGCTTAGATTTGATCCTTATCGGGCCATTATGGGACCTGGCTCGCACTGACAGATCGTAGTTATGAGGCGTGGCCTCGGATCGGATATTCTGCTAACACCGCTTGTCTCATTAATGTCTGCTGTAAAATCCGCCGTTTTACAGAGCCATGGGGTCTCTTCGAGAAGGGACACGTAGAGGTGCCACGTGGCGGTCGTTCCTTGGATGGTCGAATGTATGCTTTTGACTGTGTGGTGACTTTGGCGGTGTTGGCTTGAGGCCCAAAGTGTCGCGATATCGCGACGCTTTGGGCCGGCTTTGGCTCGGGGCCCAAAGTGTCGCGATATCGCGACGCTTTGGGCCGGCTTTGGCTCGGGGCCCAAAGTGTCGCGATATCGCGACGCTTTGGGCCGATTTTGGCTGGGCTATCGCGACGCTTTGGGCCCGCTTTGGGTCGGGGCCCAAAGTGTCGCGATATCGCGACGCTTTGGGCCCGCTTTGGGTCGGGGCCCAAAGTGTCGCGATATCGCGACACTTTGGGCCCGCTTTGGGTCGGGGCCCAAAGTGTCGCGATATCGCGACACTTCGGCCAGGGCTTGGTTTTGACAAAAGGCTTTGAAGAAGGCTAAGAAGGCTTTGAAGTTTGTTAAAGGCTCTAGAACGACCGACTTTGCTCTGCTCATTTTTTGATCTTTTAAACTGCTGTGCGAGTGGTTAAGACCACTATTTGACCTCTAAGGGCTGCCCTAAAAGCTGTGATATCAATGTGATCAATGTTTGTAATCACTTAATCGAAATGGTGCTGTTTTGGTGTCTACACTAACTTCTTTGCAAGAGGGGATTTGGAGCCCAAATCCTAAAGAAGAGTGTACTTCCACAAGTCTGTGAAAATACCACTCAACATTTTGGCGCTAGAAGGGGGTCTGAATAGGTTTATTTCAGTGTGATTTAAATGTTATAAGGATTTAAATTTTAAATATTTCATGCCCTATTGGTTATTATCTTTAGCCCTATTTTAACAATACAACCTTGTACTTTCAAAAGGAGGACATGAATTGCTATGCACTTTCCTAACGCTTTGATTGTTCATAGAGAAATAATGTGATTTGATTTGATTTAATTTAATAAATAAATAAAAAATTGATATTAAAGTTATATTCTTTAAGATTCACTAATGGCTATGTTTTCACCGTGGATGATAGGTAGCCCATTGAACATACCAGGAGTTCAACATTATTTGCCCGTTGGTTTTGAGAGATGTCTTCCTTGATTTTTGTCTAACGGGACAAATACTACAGGAGAACACATTCAAGCATTCAAATTTGTTGTGAATCACTTAACAATTTGGTATGATGATGTGGTTTGTAAAATGTTCCCTTACACCTTGGACAAAGTGGCATATGATTGGTTTACAAGTCTGCCCTTAGGGTCTATCACTTCTTGGGCTCGACTAGAGGCAGCATTTCTTAATCAATTCAACAAAGAGCAAGTTGACCCAATCCGCATGTATGAGCAGTTTTTCACTATTAAAAAAGGACCAAGTGAAAATGTGAAGTCATTTTCTAAAAGGTTCTTTGGATTATATGCTCAATTAGTGACATTTTATGCTCTTCAAGAAGAAATGGCTCTCCAAATATATGTAAATGCTCTTGACCCACTCATTTCCACATATTTACGAGGGATGCCTCAAATCACATCTTTGTCACAAGCCTATACTCAAGCAATGGCAATTGAGCAAAAATTGAGTTGTCAAAATTATGGTGTGGGTTTTGGATCATGTAATCTTCAATCATTTAATACCTCCTTTACCCACCCAATGATTTATCCACCTCAACCAAGTTCAAGTGTGAATCAATTTCAGAATCAACAATCATTCCCAAGCTTCAATCAATTTCAAAATCCTCAACCTACTATGCAAGATCAACCATCTTTCTTAAGTATGAATCAACTTCAAAATACTCATCTTGATTCAAAAGATGTTTCTAAAATCAATTTTAATGATTTTCATAAGAATATGATTTTAGTCAAGGGAGGACTACTAGATCCAACTAGTATTGAAACATATGACAGATTAGAAACCCTCGACTCACCAAAAGATGAATTCTATGAGGATGAATCTGTTTTGGATGACACATTGGATGACATTTTTGAAAGTAATGGCCTAGAAAATTCACACCTTCCAAATCATGTTAAACGTGAATCATGGGTTACACATGTGGATTATGATAGCCTTATCAATTTGAATACAAGCAATAACCCAATTTTGGAAGTAATTGAACCATCTAAGGAAGGTGAAGATAAATTTGATGAGAAACATGTTGATGAATTAAAATATGAAGAAGAAATAGTTGAGCATCACAATTTGATTTTGAAAGATGATCATTATGATTCTTGGGAAGAGCATGCTTACTCCAAGCCTTCTGATGAAATTTGTGTGCCTATTGATATGCAAGATGATACAATTGCCCTTTCACATGAGGATATTACAAGTCCTGTACAATCTGAGAATTTTTTGGAAGAAGGGTTGGAATCTCATCAAAGGTTAGAGAAGGATAATGATTTTACTACCATGGATCAAGAAGGAGAATCAATTGTTTTTGTTCCCCTTGAGGGGCAAGAAATAGAAAATCTTGATCCACCTATTGTTTCTACAATGTCTATTCCATCTCAAAATGATGAAATTACAGAACCTAAGTGGTGTGGGTTGGATACTATTGATGATCCTAATGAAAATATGGATTTTGAGGCAACTCAAGCCATTGATCGTGGAAAGGTGTCACGTGACACATATCTTGAAAAATTAGGCTCTTGTTTTGAAAAATATGGACGCATGTTTGATTGGGTGCCTAACTTTGGTGTTTTTGAATAGGTGTTGGATGATGAAGAAGACAATGAAGAAAAAGAAAAAGCTACTAACACTCATCAAGTTGTGGTAAATTCTAATCATGATGGGTTGAGTATGGGTGACAAGGTGAAATTTTTACCTTTGGTAGTAGCTACAAAAATTTTAAGTGATGGGTTACATGATGTCCCTTTGGATGCTAATGTCATTGATGATGAAATGTCAAATCTTGGTCAAGCTTTGATTGATTTTGATGGTTTTAAAATCTCGAAAAACAATTTGAATTCAAGACTTTTAGAAATAGGCTCTTGTTTGCAACAACTCACATTTGAAAAGGAAGGCCTAATTTTAAATCAAGAATCAAATTATGAAATGGATACTTTCAAGAGTAGACAAGATAAAATTGAACATCATTTATTGTCTAATCATTTTAGTGTTTTAAAGCTCACCTATGAGAATACTAATGGAATTAAATCTAATTGGTGGGGTGAGCAAGGGAAGTTGAAGTGGGTTGCATTGTTTGGTCTAGTATTGCTTTTGTTGGATTCCTACAACACTTGGCATGCATATCACATTATATTGTTGGTGAAATGTTCTAATAATGTGTGGGATCCAGGAAAGTGATAATCCAAGCTTTGCATCGTCTTGTATTACATTGTACATTTGTATATAGATTTTGGTTTGTTGGGTTTTGGTTTGTGTTTTCAAGTTCATTTTTGAAGTTACTTTTGGTTTTGGTTTTAATTTTTGTGTGTTAGTCCTCTGGACATGTTGGTTTGTCTATAAAAAAAAAAGAAAAAAGAAAAAATTGAGATGTCAACTTATGCCTAAAATCAGGAGAATATGAAACATTGGAATTGTGTTGTAGAAAGCTCCACAAGTAACACAAACATTTAAATAATATCGTTTGAATCTTGTGATGCATGAAGTTTTCAGTTTTGCACATTATGGTAAAATAGATGATATATTCCAAAAGAAGCAGTGCATTCATATCTTATGTCATATTCCACATTGCATATACATGTCATCTTAGTTACATTTTCATTCCATGGGCAATTATTGAGAAGGTGTTGAATCCTCTTAGGATTATTACATAACATATATTAAAAGGATCCTAAGGTTGGGAACTGTTGCCCAAACTATCTTGAACCAAGCACATTCAATGCACATTAAAAGGAATCTTGAGCAAAATGGTCAAAACCATACTTGGATGAAAAGGTGAGGTGAAAAGAATATTTCATGTTTGTCCTATCATGCAACATAATCCTTGAAATAGTGGTTTTTACCACTCCCATAAAATCTTAAAGCCTAAAACCAGAGTAGTAAGGATAGGGTTAAATCCTCATCGAACTTAGGTTGAGGATCCAACTCCCCAAAGCTCTGGTTTGACCTACATGGAGTAGTAAAGATAGGACTCAATTCTCATCTCGCTTAGGTTGAGAATCCAATTCCCCAAAGATTCCATTTTCCTCGTTTATCATAAAGCTTGGATTGGAAGGATCGTACTACATGTCCTCTGCAAAGGATGGGTAGTCATCTCAAAGGTCCAAGTAAAAAAATTAACTAATATTTCCCATTTTTTCTTAATATTGGATTGAAAGGATCATACTACATGTCCCTGGCAAGGATGGGTAGTCATCCCAAAGGTCCAAGAAATAAAAGAAAAAGAATGAATGAATCCAAGTCATGGATTATGGGGTTAAGTATGCTCATGCGTGGCAACATGTCTTGTCTAAAAGCAAGACCACTGATTGCTCATATGGATAGACTATCCTGACCATTTCATCCATAACAAGTTAAATCATTTTGTTCAAGATAAGGTAATGAACTCCAAATCAGAATAGTAAGGATAGGGTTAAATTCCCATCTCGCTTAGGTTGGGAATCCTATTCCCCAAAGTTCTGATTTCACTTATACTTGCACATGGGTTCAAGATGGTAGTGACACATAACCAACTTTGGGATCTAGTAATTTAATTCAGTATACCTATATTTGATCCTAAGAGGGTTTGACAGCTTTAATATGTTTGTTCATGATATTAGAAGGTTCGAGATTTTATAAAATAGATTGTTATATTCATCATGCTGCGCAAATCATTCACAACTTCACATATGCATTCATGTAAAACTGACGATGGAATGTGGATCAATCTCAAACGATAGAAAATGAAGCACACTGCACATACCGAGCTGATGCTTAACGATTCCGATGTTTCATGTATTTCTGATCTATTTGCATTCTTTGGATATTTGCTGACGCTTGTATTTGAGTTTGTGTGTTTTCAGGTTGGGTTCTCACCGAAATGCTCAGGAGCATTTCCCAACAGAGTCACCATTTGTTGTGGTTGTTCCACAACGTACCCCAAAATTGGGGACCCACCTTTTTGTTTTTGGTATTTGGGTGTTTGCAGTTTGTTTTAAGTGTCTAATGCTTTCGTTTTGTTTTGGGTTTGTAGTTTGTTGTCAGATTGTTGTCATTGATTTTGTTGTCGACGATATTTTATTGTCGATGACTTTGTCTGTCGACAACTCTTTGTCGTCAATTTTTCGTTGACGATTTTTTATCATCAATATCTTATCGACGATTTTTATCATTATGTTGTGTTAGCAATTTTTATTGTCAAGTTTTGTGCTTGCTTTTACTGAGATGTTTAAAATAATAAAACATTAAAAAAATAAATATATATAAAATTAAAATAACAACATACTATATATTATATATATAATATAATATATTATATATATAATACACTTAATAAAGTTTATATATTATATTCTATAATATAATATATATATATATATATATATATATATATATTTTTATATATATATGTTGTTTTAATAAAAAGAAAGAAACTTTTAAAATGGAATCTCTCGAGGGAAGGCATGCTCCCTTCCTCGTAGCCTCTTTGTCACAATATATATAATAATATTTTATTATATGTATTAACTGATTCGTTTCATGTGCAGGTTGAGGACCAACGAGCGGCATGTTCGTTGAGGGCTCAATGAAGGACAAAAGCAGCGTTGATTTAAGTTACCGAGCCAACCCGAATGCAGATCAGAGCTATACGAAAGGGAAAGGTGGAGTCGGATGCTCGGAATAGCGTTGGCTAAGGATATTGGATCTGCTACTGCGTGCGTACCTGAGTGCGATGTGTACAGTTGGAAACGATAGCTGGTAAGGACCTGACAGTGAGAGCTGGACTGTGTCTGACAGTGAGAGCAAGATGATATTCGAACATAGAGGTCAAAGAATGGGATTCGTGCACGGAGCATTCGAATGGTATGAGACCCGAATTGTGGGCGGTTATGAGATTAGAAAATATGTTACAAGAGAATCATTAAGCCCATATATCTTTAGCATCAAATAACAAAACGATGAAGCTATGAAATAGAACAGATGAAAGGTGATGGCACGCGGCCACCATGCCTCGAGACGATGAGGTGTTATGACTTTTCGACGGGTAGATTCCAACTGCGTATCCACAGAGGTGTGACGGCTCCGGTTACACGTAATTAGACGTTACATGGCGTGATGGGCAACGATTCAACAGTGAGTGGCTCAGTTGTACACGATATGCCCGAAGACTCCAAGAAGTAAAGAAAGTTTCGTAATGTAGGTGGGCAAAATCATATAAAGTCTTTATGCATATACGAAATTTGCATAGGGTGGAATAATATATCCAAAGCAACATTAAAAGGGGCAAACAAAGTCATTTAAAACTTTGACATATGTCGAAGGAAGATTAACATGGTGATGACTTTGGTCTAATTAAAGACTTTAGCCCACGAAAATTTCATGTAACGGTTTAAAACGTTACTTATACTTGCATGATATCAAATGGGTAATGATACTAAACATTGGAAGAGGATTCAACGGATGGAGGTGAAAAAGAAGAGCATGAAGACAAATAAAAGAAAGACATTTTAAAACCAGGCAAGGGAAAACCAAAGGGCAGTTGGGAAAACGAAGTGTTTTCATGAAAATTTTTAAATACCTCATCAAATGTAGGAAGAGAGGGGGGCTGGAATTTTTGGGCATGGCCAAATGCGGCAGATTTTGATATGTAAAACTTGAAATATAATTTCAATGCTAAAGCTTCTCTTCAGAAATTTCAGGCCTTGTTAGCAAGAAAGGATGAGAAATTTTTTGCATGCTTCATTTTAACTGTTCTATATTCCTCCTTTCAGATTTCAGATTTGTATGTGAAATTTATGCCATTGTTTTGGGTTATTTCATGTGAATGTCTACAATCTGGAAATTATTTTAAACCCTAGGAGCCAACACCTAGTTTACTTTGATTGTGTTTGTTTTGCAGGTCAAATAGGCTAGGTTGCATGTACGAAACTCTCACATATTCGGTTTTGCAGGATGGGGTGCTATCAAACTGAAGGAGCTTTTGCATTGCTGCATTTTCAGTGATTATTTTGATACAATTTTTTAATTTTCTGTTTTTCAAAATTTTAATTTTAGAATTTTTTTCTTATTTTCAGGCATTAAAATAAATAGTAAAAAATTTCAAAATCAAAAAAATAATTGCACCGTTATGTAGAGCACCTATCATACTTCCAATATGCACTTTGAAATTTCATTTTCGGAGTTGTTTAGTATTTTTAAAAATTCACCGAAGTTGCTGTTTTATTGCAGATTTTAAAAAAATCCAAAAATAGAAAATTTCCATTTTAAGGTCAAATTTCATTTTTTCAGTTTTGTTTTGCACTCATGAGCCTATGATGACATTCCCTTCATGGAAATTCCAATTTCATTGAAGGAGTTATGTTTTATGGCATTTTCACAAATTTCCACTTTGAGCCTAAAATTACCCTTTCTTCATAAAAATTCTAATTTTACGAAAAAGGGGTAATTTGAGTATTACATTGAAGGTCTTTTCCTCAAAGCACTTAATTGTTCATCTTGATGAAAATTTGATTTCATTTAAGAGGGATAAGTTAAAGTGACATTTAAAGCCCTTTATTCAAGGCCATAAATTATTACCTCTTTGTGAAAATCTATTTCACCAAAGAGGGATAGTTTATCGATCATATTGAAAGCTATCTTTATCTTCATGAAAAGAAACCATTTTTAGAATTAATAGAGAAGATAAAATCTACCTTAAAGCTCTCAAGATAAAATGAATTAAGGCACTACATCGTGGTCATATGAGGGCCAACTCACATTGGCTTTATTTTGGTTCAATGAACAATCACTAAAGTTTCATGGTAAAATAAACCAACATTGCCCCTTGTTTACAATTACTTGCAATCACTAAGGTGTTCCAAGCATTTAAATTGAATATCTTTATTTGAGATTACTAATATACATATGCAAATGCTAATATAGCGGAGACCTTGGAGAAGTTGTTTGTCTAACTTCTTTGCAAGAGGGGATTTGGAGCCCAAATCCTAAGGGAGAGTGTACTTTCACAATTGGGTGAAAATACCACTCAACAAGGCCATCGAGGTTGGACCACTCCATGGGATAGAGATGTATAATTACTCTTAATAGTTGAAATCATGGCTGAGTTAGGCCTTGCCAAGTAGTATAAAAGTGCTAAAACCTTAAAGTGTTTAGGTCATTCATAGTGGTCAAGCAACTCGTTACTTCATTTAATTATCCTACCTTCATTGACTCGTCACTTGATGGGGTATTCATAATATCATAATCATAATCAAAGTCAACAAAAGATCCCTTGATCTTGTCAAAATTGCGTTCATCTTACGAATCATTTCCAATGACTATCATAAGCTTACCCTTTGCCGGGGAAAAAAGCAAATATGACAGTTTAGTTTGTAGATCTCTTCCTTTCAGTTATATAGGCTCAAAATCCTATTGTAGCACCAAAGCTACTCGAATATCTGATGATGAGTGAAAGCTCCTAAAAATTTAAGCCTTCAATCTAGTTGGAAGAAATGATTCTAGGATGCGTATCCTTTTGCTGGACCTTAAGCATATAGTGTTGATCAGAATAAAGATCATCATCTAACCTACGACATTATTTTAGAAGGTCTATTTTTTCTCAGTATTATTTGATCTCACAACACATCTCAAAAATGGCATCTTTAGACACTTGAAATGTGTCATGTCAAGGCGACTACTCATATGGGACATGCTAGAAGACCATATGGAAGACCTTGGACAAATACCATGGTATAGCAGTTGTTTTAACCACTCATTTGGGTACCTTTGCCTAGTCAGTGCTAGCCATTGCTAACACTCATGGTTAGCACAACTGACCATGCTTTTCAACCATGGTCAGGCCTCATAATTAGTTGGTCTTTGATCAAGTAAAATTTGGTTCTAAATGACCAATTGGTTGCATATTGGAGTGGTTTGAGCGAGGAAGGTTCTAGATCTTTCCATCCAACAAACTCTAACTGCCTAATATTTATCTTGGCTTCCTAATGAAGCTAGGACATAGCCCTCCTAGGTGCCATAATACTCCCATCCAAATTGGGGAAAATTATAGAGAGAAGTTTTCAATTGTATGCAGCAAAGCCCTCGTCAAGATAGACACTCACTTGTGTTCCTTGAGAGAAAGCTTTATCATTGTAATTGAGAGATTGAAATGGAAATTCAAGCCATGGAGGTCCTAGGAGGCTAGGAGAGCCAAGAAATGCAATTACACCAATTCCATGTGCAATCGAAGCAATTAAACTACCAAATATATTAGAGGACACAAAGGTAACCCTTGACCATCAATTTTGCAAGAGGATTCATTGATTTAGTCCTTGAATTGGAGGACGAGCACACTTCCAGCTCCACTATGGCTGTCAGCCATGGACAACAGTGCTCACCACACCATAGAGCTATGATTAGGGTTTCATCCCTATTTCCCTTGCTTTATCACTATAGGATTTATTAATGGTATTAGATTAAGCATAATTTAGGTTTAATTGCATTATTAGAGACTTCTGGTTGATAAAATTAGCTTGTTTAGTTGTCTTGCTTTCAACATTGCAATAGGATACTAATGGATCTTTTTCATGCTTCCATGTATTAAAATTCATTATTAGGCCATTATACAGATACATATGCTTTTTTTTTACATGATTCATAGCATCTTTTCATGTTTTTCATAGGTTTACTAGCTTTATTGCAACTTCTTGATTAAATGCTAGTTTTGTCATGCGTTCATATGATTTCCTCAAAAAGCATCATCAAGAGAGGCATCCTTTATTATTGATGCTTCTTGTTGTTTATTGCATGCAGGAAAAATAGTGTTTTGGTATGCAAGGCAAAAAATGCCTCTAATCATGGAGAAGAGGATCATCGACACCTTGGAGCAGTTTGTGTCATTCTTAAAGGTATTTGTAATGCACCTACCTTCAAGGGGGATTTCAAACTATTTTAATTACTATATCAAATGGGTATCTCTAAGAGGGATGAATTTGTAACTTGACTGGATTTGAAATTAATAAAATATATTTGTACTTTGTTCTTTTCATTCTTATCAATTTGTGTATGCCTATTTGTATCATTTTCAGCAATTTTAGACTAATTATCATCATCCAACCCATGAAATTATTTTAGGAGGTCTATTTTTGCTCAGTGTTATTCGATCTCACAATGCATATCAAAAGTGGCATCTGTAGACACCTAAAACATGTCATATCAAGGCGACTACTCATATGGGACATGCTAGAAGACCATATGGAATACCTTGGACAAATACCAAGGTATAGCAGTGGTTTTAACCACTCATTTGGGTACCTTTGCCTAGTTAGTGCTAGCCATTGCTGACACTTATGGTTAGCAGAGATGACTGTGCTTGTCAGCCATGGTCAGGAATCATAATCAGTTGGCCTTTGACCAAGTCAAATTTGGTTCCAAATGACCAATTGGTTATGGATTGGAGCAGTTTGAGCGAGGAAGGTTCTAGATATTTCCATCCAACAAACTCTAACTACCCAATATTTATCTTGGATTCCTCATGAAGCTAGGACATAGCCCTCCTAGGTGCTATAAGACCCCCATCCAAATTGGGGAAAAGTCTAGAGAGAAGTTTTCAATTGTATCCAGTTAAGCCCTATCGAGAGAGACACTCACTTGTGTTCCTTAAGAGAAAGATTTTTCATTGTAATTGAGATATTGAAATGGTAATTCAAGCCATGGAGGTCTTAGGAGGCTAGGAGAGCCAATAAACGTAATTATTCCAATTCCATGTGCAATCAAAGCAATTCAACTGCCAAATCTGTCAGAGGACATAGAGGCAACCTTTGACCATCAATTTTGAAAGAGGATTCAGTGATTTAGTCCTTAAATTGGAGGACAAGCACACTTCAATCTTCAGTACGGCTATTAGCCATGGCTAACAATGATCACATCGCCACAGAGCCACAGTTAGGGTTTCATACTTATTTCCCTTTCTTTCTCACTATAGGATTTATTAATGGTATTATATTAAGCATAATTTAGGTTTAATTGCATTATTAGAAACTTATGACTTGTAGAATTAGCTTGTTTATTTGTCTTGCTTTCAATATTGAAATAGGATACTCATGAAGAACACAAGCTTATACTGAGAGGGGGGTGAACAGTATAAGACCTCTTTTTACTTTTTCCTTTATACTTCAAAATAGTAAAGCAATATACCCAAAGCAATATCAAAACAATGCACAATATCATCCACAAAGTGACACCAATTTTAACGTGGTTCACCCGGAATGGTCGAGCTACGTCCACAAAACTTTTCTCTAAAAGTTATCTCAAAGTTCTTTGGGAATCCTTCCCAATTACAATGTTTATGAGCCTCGGCCCAAAGGAGATACCTTCCCCCAATCAAAATTTATGAGCCTCTGCTCAAAGGAGATACCTTCCCCCAATCTAGAATTTATGAGCCTCTGCTCAAAGGAGATACCTTCCCTCTTGCTCTGGAAATGATCCCTCAGAAGATCAACTGCCTCTACCTCTTGCCAGCACGTGGAACTCCTTTCCATCGAAGACCTCCTGTCCTCAATGCTTAGCCTAAGAGACCTCTGCCTTCTATGATCACGTCCACAACAGCTCAGCAACCTGTACCAAACACAGTCAGTCGGTCTAGTACAAGTCTTCCTCTATCTATCAGATCTGTCCAACACTTGAACAAATCAATCCTCTACACACAAGCCTTCTCAAAGACTTGCCAAATCTGTCCTCAGGTTCTTCTCAAAGAACCAATGCACCTCTGTCCTCAAGTTCTCTGATAGAACTAACAAACTCAGCTCACAAGTCCTCTGCTAGGACCTGTCCAAATCTGCTCACAAGTCCCCACCGAAACTTGTCCAAAACCTGCTCACAAGTCCCCATCGAAACCTATCCAAAACCTGCTCACAAGTCCCCACCAGAACCTGTCCAAAACCTCAACAAGCTCACCAAGAAAAACTTTCTTAGTAGGAAATCACAAGGTGAATTGTTAGAGACCCAATGTGATTTGTCAAACTCATAGAAGCATAAAGAGAATTGTTAGAGACTCAATATGTTCTATACTCAACTCCCAATCTCAAAACTCAACTCAAATCAACTCAGCTCAAACTCAATCTCAAATCTGAAAACTCAACTCAAAATCTGAAATGGATAGGATAGAATGCTTTCTTTCAAGAACATGAAACCCCAACAATTGCCAACTATGCAAAGAATCACATAACAATGATACTCATGTTCTTTTCACCATCAATTAGGGCTTCAACAACAATGCTCATCAAACAAGGTTCAATCAACACCATTCAGCTCAAAACACAACCTTGAAGCATTTCACAATCAACATCGGAAAAGGAAACAAGTAGAACTCCTTTTCTCTCCAATATTGTTTGAACAAAAAGCATCCACCAACTCAACTCACAATAGCATAAAACAACTTTTCAATTCATCAACAAAGGAGTAAGCCCAACACTTTAACCAAGTAAAGAATAGCTTGATTATAACCAATTTAATGAAAGCAAATGTCAATCTCAAAGCTGCCCACTTAAGGTTTCACAACTTCACACAAGAAGCAATTAACCTTAAAACATCATGCTTTCATTTCCATAATCAACCAAAAGCACTCTCAACATTACAAGAAAGATTTATCCATTATACACCTTATTTCTCCCTTATTGTCTCATCAAAAATAAAGTTTATCTCTTATAAGAATGCAATAAGATATTTCAACAACACCTTCAAACTAATATTTTATCAAAATAACAACAAGCTTTAAAACCCTTATTACTCCTAAGTTGTTTTTCTTCTAACAAACTTCGTCCATCCGCAACATACACTTAGCAAAAGATTAAATTCGAAAATACCTTAGCCAACATCAAAAAATTGCTTTGGAGAAATTTGCGCCCAAAATCTAACACCACCCACTGCGTCCACGACGAAAAACCCTTTCGCGTGATTCGAACGCGGAACCTCCCGTTCGGATAGCGCGCCAACAGCCTAGCCGCTACCGGTGCACCAAAGGCACCCGATGAGGTTAAAACCTCACGCTGTTATGCTTGTCCCTTCTATGCCAGGAAAATAAAACACAGTCCTCCCTTCCTTCTGACGCGAATTCGTAGACAACAAGCTCTACGACGGATTCGATAAACGACGAGACAAACGAACGAACAACGGATACGAAAACGGCGAAGACACACACACGATCAACGGATTACGAAAATCGGCGAAGACACAGTCGAATTTACAGCGAGCAACTCCTTTCAAAAATCGGATGGGATCAATCTTTGTTTTCATCGAGGGGTATTAATATGAATCCTTGCCATAAGCTCTTTGACGTCGACGAGGAGTTTAACACGTCGACGGAGGTCTTGGCTAGCGCCCACCATGTTAAAACATTTGCGCCATGGATTAGGAGAACCCATTGCAAATAATTAATATTTATTTTAAAAATAATTAAAGGGAACCTTAACAAGGTTTTTAATTATTAAAATAAATATTTCCTCCTGGACCCAATTGCATTAAACTAATGCATCCACTTGTAATCTTTAAACCTCGCCAACTTGGGGTTTACAAAAGACCTTTGAAGCTGTCATGCCGAACCTTCATCAAAACAAATTATTTGACATCAAATCAAATTCCTTCAAGAGCTTCTTGACATCAATGACAACTTATACACTTGAGCAAAGGCAATGTACCCAAAGTACCCAAAATTGCCAACAATCTCCCCCTTTGTCATTGATGGCAAACCTTTACTGAAAACACTTCTCAAGAGCCAAAACTGAAAACCAACTGTGCTAACAACTGACCAACTGTGCCCACAACTGAGAATCTTCCTTTGAAGTTTTGCTCCCCCTGACTTGAAGCTTTCCTCTTCACTTGAAGCTCTCCCCCTTACTCATATCTCTCCCCCTTTGTCATCAATGGCAAAGGGCCACCTTTGGGGCTCGGGACTAAGAATGAGCCTCTTAGCTTAGTCCCTCCCCCACCTCCTAATGAGGTGATTAATTCTGGGGTGGGAGTAAAACTCCCATTAGGCACTGATCATCATCAGCGTCTATAACTTCCTTGTCGGGCCTTCTCTTGAACTCTTTGTCCATATTCCTTTTCTTGTCACTGTTCTTGTTCTTGTTCTCATCCCTGTTCTTGTCCATGCCTTGATCCTTGGACCTGATCATGCCACTGTTCCTATTCTTGTAATCTAGAATTTCAGCTCTACACTGTCTGATTATGTGACCTTCATTGTTGCACTTGAAACACTTGATGATGTTGTTTCTCTGAGGTAAACCTGATCTTTGAATCCACCTGTTCTACCGACAAAACCTCGTTTCGACCAAACCTGTTCCTGTTATTTACCTTGCAATAGACTGCCTTGTGCCCAAACTATTGACAAGAGTAGCAATACCCTTGAAAGAAACTAGCACTTCTAAAATTGTCATTTACCTTCTTCACTTGAGCCATGCAATGTGAAGCCATGTGACCAAACTTATGACAAGCAAAACATCTGCCTTGAAATTTTCCTTTATTTGACCTCTTGGGTCCTGAAAACTTCTTCTTCTCATTCTGAATTCTGTTTTCTATTTCTGTGCATCTATCATTCAAGGACTCATGATCTGAAATACTTTCCTCATCAGAACTCTCTTCCTTTTGGAGTCTCTTACTAGACTCTCCAACTTGTTCCTTGTGTGGCTTAACAAAACCAAGGCCTGTTTTATCTCGTTGTCTTTCTTTGACCTTTGATGAGTGACTTAACCTTTTTGGAGCTATCTTGAAACCCGTAAAGCTTATCCTTGTACTCTTTAGTTTCCTCTTTCAAAGAAGCCATTTTCTGTTCTAACTCACTATACTCAAGAACCTTAGACTCTAACTCATCCTTGAGTTCTTGTGTCTTAGCTATAGAGAAATCAAGACTTTCTATAAGATCATCTCTCTCCATACAACATTCATCTAACTTATCCTTGAGTCTAGCATTCTTCTTTCTTTCCTTTTTCAAAGCACTAAGAGCATTAATAAGTTCACTTTCAAGATCCTTTATTTGTTTGCTTTCTGAATCATCAAAGCCTTTTTCAGATTTCTTATCACTAGAGGTGCTACCTTTTTCAAAAACCATACAAGCATCTTCCTTATAGTTTTCTGAAGCATCCTCATACATACTAGAAACCAAATCATTATTTGTACAATCATCCTCAAGGTGACCAAAATTTCCACATCTAAGACATTTCATGATAATGAATCTATGTTTCGGTTCTTCCTCTTTTTCTGATATGAACAACATCTCATTTTCATTATCACTTGAAGAACTTTCACTATCACTACTAGAACACTTACTTGCTTTGTCTAGATAGAAACTCTTCTTGTGCTTGTGAGAATACCTCTTTCCTTGATTGTTGTGCTCATCTTTGTTCTTTCTGTGATGCTTATGCTTTTCGGAAACCTTGCTCATAGAATCCTGTTTATCTTCATCACTTTCATTCTTGGGAACAAGTACAGTTAGTAGCATAATGACCAAACTTTCCACAATTGAAACATCTTATATTTTTCATACTTTTGTGTTTTCTAGAGAACTTGCCTTTCTTGTTGTAATATGCCTCTTCATCACTAGAAGACTCATCACTATCTTGAAGTTGTTTACCCTTGGATTCCTTGGTAGCCTTGAAAGCTGCCTCTTTCTTGACATCAACCTTCACTTGAGTTCTCAACTCAAATGCTGCAAGTATACTATGGAGCTCATCCTTTTTCAACTTATCCAAATCTTTAGCTTCCTCAATAGCAGAAATATTTTCACTAAATCTATTAGGAAGAGATCTTAAAATCTTATCACAAACATCATTTTCAGCAAGCTCAAGACCTAAGTCTTTCATGGAGTTAACAACCTCATCCATACGAAGCATGTAGTCACTAATATTTTCATCATCATTCATCTTGAGTTGTTCAAACATACCTTTGAAGTGTCTCAACTTGGCCTTTCCGACATTTGTATCACTTGTATGAACCACCTTCAACTGTTTCCACATTTCACTAGTTGTCTTGCAGATGAATCACTTTGGTGAGATCTGCTTTCTATAAGCCTTTCAAGATTGCATTCATTGCTTTTGAATTGTTGTGATGTAGGAGCCTTTCTTCTTTAGTATTAGGACCATGTACAGGAATAGTGTACTCATCTTCAATCACTTCCCATACCTCATTACCAAGTGCCATTAGATGAACCTTCATCCTTGCACTCCAAAGACCAAAATCTGACCCATCAAGAATAGGTGTTGCATTGCTACTTGAATGATCCATTGTGTTCTTTACTAGCTTTTCCTTCAAGTTGTTAAACTTTTCGAAGGCACCTGCTCTGATACCAATTGAAGAACACAAGCTTATACTGAGAGGGGGGTGAACAGTATAAGACCTCTTTTTACTTTTTCCTTTATACTTCAAAATAGTAAAGCAATATACCCAAAGCAATATCAAAACAATGCACAATATCATCCACAAAGTGACACCAATTTTAACGTGGTTCACCTAGAATGGCTAGGCTACATCCACAAAACTTTTCTCTAAAAGTTATCTCAAAGTTCTTTGGGAATCCTTCCCAATTACAATGTTTATGAGCCTCGGCCCAAAGGAGATACCTTCCCCCAATCAAAATTTATGAGCCTCTGCTCAAAGGAGATACCTTCCCCCAATCTAAATTTATGAGCCTCTCAACCTGAGCCTCCTCAAAGGAGATACCTTCCCCTCTGCTCTGGAAATGATCCCTCGGAAGATCAACTGCCTCTACCTCTTGCCAAACACGTGGAACTCCTTTCCATCGAAGACCTCCTGTCCTCAATGCTTAGCCTAAGAGACCTCTGCCTTCTATGATCACGTCCATAATAGCTCAACAACCTGTACCAAACATAGTCAATCGGTCTAGTACAAGTCTTCCTCTATCTATCAGATCTGTCCAACACTTGAACAAATCAATCCTCTACACACAAGCCTTCTCAAAGACTTGCCAAATCTGTCCTCAGGTTCTTCTCAAAGAACCAATGCACCTCTATCCTCAAGTTCTCTGAATAGAACTAACAAACTCAGCTCACAAGTCCTCTGCTAGGACCTGTCCAAATCTGCTCACAAGTCCCCATCGAAACTTGTCCAAAACCTGCTCACAAGTCCCCACCGGAACCTGTCCAAAACCTGCTCACAAGTCCCCACCGAACCTCGTCCAAAACCTCAGCAAGCTCACCAAGAAAAACTTTCTTAGTAGGAAATCACAAGGTGAATTTTTAGAGACCCAATGTGATTTTTCAAACTCATAGAAGCATAAAGAGAATTGTTAGAGACTCAATATGTTCTATACTCAACTCCCAATCTCAAAACTCAACTCAAATCAACTCAGCTCAAACTCAATCTCAAATCTGAAAACTCAACTCAAAATCTGAAATGGATAGGATAGAATGCTTTCTTTCAAGAACATGAAACCCCAACAATTGCCAACTATGCAAAGAATCACATAACAATGATACTCATGTTCTTTTCACCATCAATTAGGGCTTCAACAACAATGCTCATCAAACAAGGTTCAATCAACACCATTCAGCTCAAAACACAACCTTGAAGCATTTCACAATCAACATCAAAAAGGAAACAAGTAGAACTCCTTTTCTCTCCAATATTGTTTGAACAAAAAGCATCCACCAACTCAACTCACAATAGCATAAAACAACTTTTCAATTCATCAACAAAGGAGTAAGCCCAACACTTTAACCAAGTAAAGAATAGCTTGATTATAACCAATTTAATGAAAGCAAATGTCAATCTCAAAGCTGCCCACTTAAGGTTTCACAACTTCACACAAGAAGCAATTAACCTTAAAACATCATGCTTTCATTTCCATAATCAACCAAAAGCACTCTCAACATTACAAGAAAGATTTATCCATTATACACCTTATTTCTCCCTTATTGTCTCATCAAAAATAAAGTTTATCTCTTATAAGAATGCAATAAGATATTTCAACAACACCTTCAAACTAATATTTTATCAAAATAACAACAAGCTTTAAAACCCTTATTACTCCTAAGCTATTTTTCTTCTAACAAACTTCGTCCATCCGCAACATACACTTAGCAAAAGATTAAATTCGAAAATACCTTAGCCAACATCAAAAAATCGCTTTGGAGAAATTTGCGCCCGAAATCTAACACCACCCGCTGCGTCCACGATGAAAAACCCTTTCGCGTGATTCGAACGTGGAACCTCCCATTCGGATAGCGCGCCAACAACCTAGCCGCTACCGGTGCGCCAAAGGCACCCGATGAGGTTAAAACCTCATGTTGTTATGCTTGTCCCTTCTACGCCAGGAAAATAAAACACAGTCCTCCCTTCCTTCTGACGTGAATTCGTAGACAACAAGCTCTACGACGGATTCGATAAACAACGAGACAAACGAACGAACAACGGATACGAAAACCGAAGACAAACACACGATCAACGGATTACGAAAACCGACGAAGACACACAGTCAAATTTACAGCGAGCAACTCCTTTCAAAAATCGGATGGGATCAATCTTTGTTTTCACCGAGGGGTATTAATATGAATCCTTGCCATAAGCTCTTTGACGTCGACGAGGAGATTAACACGTCGACGGAGGTCTTGGCTAGCGCCCACCATGTTAAAACATTTGCGCCATGGATTAGGAGAACCCATTGCAAATAATTAATATTTATTTTAAAAATAATTAAAGGGAACCTTAACAAGGTTTTTAATTATTAAAATAAATATTTCCTCCTGGACCCAATTGCATTAAACTAATGCATCCACCTGTAATCTTTAAACCAGCCAACTTGGGGTTTACAAAAGACCTTTGAAGCTGTCATGCCGAACCTTCATCAAAACAAATTATTTGACATCAAATCAAATTCCTTCAAGAGCTTCTTGACATCAATGACAACTTATACACTTGAGCAAAGGCAATGTACCCAAAGTACCCAAAATTGCCAACAACTAATGGATATTTTTCATGCTTCCATGTATTCAAATTCATAATTAGGCCATTAGATAGATACATATGCTTTTTATTTACAGGATTCATAACATATTTTCATGTTTTTCATAGGTTTACTAGCTTTCTTGAAACTTCTTGATTATATGCTAGTTGTGTCATGCGTTCATTTTATTTCCTCAAAAAGCCTCATCAAGAGAGGCAACCTTTATTACTGATGCTTATTTTGGTTTATTGCACGCAAGATCAAATGCAAGGCAAAAAATGCCTCTAATCGTGGAGAAGAAGGTCATCGAGACCTTAGAGTAGTTCGTGTCATTCTTAAAGGTATTTGTAATGCACCTACCTTTGAGGGGGATTTCAAACTATTTTAATTGTTGTATCAAATTGATATCCCTAAGAGGGATGGATTTGTAACTTGACTTGATTCAAAATTAATAAAACATCTTTGTACTTTTTTCTTTTCATTCTTTTCAATTTGTGTATGCCTATTTGTATCGTTTTCAGCAATTTCAATATTAGGTGCAAGCCTTTTTGGATGTTACATCACCACATTGGCCAAATTCCATTTTCTTTCATCTTACTATGCCATAGATATTCAGTCCTTGGTCTCCACTAACCAAAAAACAACATGCTATCTAGGCTGACATGACCCTAGTTAAGAAACATATGTGTTTTCTTTTCTAAATATGTTGATGTTATCACTTCTAAGATAAAAGGGGATGCAAAATGGATTAATGAAAGGATAGTGAATCCTTATCTCTATAGCGAATTTTGTTCATGAGTAATAAAGTTATTGCATTTTAATTTTGTATTGGAATATTGGCATTTCATTTCTTTTTTTTATTAACTATAACAATATTTATGAATATTATTATTTTAATTAGAAGTTTTCTAACAAGTGATATTAGAGAACTTTCTAGAGCCATGTTCTACTATAGTCATAATAGTTTTTGTCTTTTCATCCATTCCCTATTAGGTATACTTTTCCTTCCTTTTGCTCTTTCCTCAAAAATATCCTACAAAAAATAGCATAAAATTTTCTTTTTGATTTTTTAGTGGAATAGGTTAGAAACCTTATTTCAAGTATTTTAAAATATTATGGAGCTATCATTTTTGGCTAATCTAGATTGTCCATAAACTATCTATTGAAGTGAGAGGTGATCAAAATCTAATACCCAAAACTTACATAACACATGTATATGGTTGAGAGCTCCCACGTACCATTAGGTATATAGAGAGACCCCATTGGATTAAGAGAAACCTTTAGCCCCATGAAGATATCAATTTTTTTAGTTTTATGATGCATCAGTAAACAACATACCAAGTTATTGTCATAGTGCACTTGAAAATGGATAGTGTAGCTATAGGTATGATGGACCCCTATATAAATAGAGCTCTGATATTTTGGGTTAGCCACTAATAAGATCTGATAGATTATATCATAGAGACTATGGAACTAAACACATATTGGTCTAGATTATCCCTATTGAAGTCATTTTCAATCACACTAGTTATTCCCAACCAAACCTTAGATTTGAGCATATTAAGATCACTTCCATTAAAAATTGATGATACAGTGATAATCAATCATAGTATTTGAAATATGTAGTTATCAATTCTATAGTGCAGTCATAATAGTGGTAAGAATATAGTACAATAATAGTCAAGGGTAGTTATCAGAGTTGGTAGAATAGTGTGTAGAAACGCACCCTTACTAGCCATCAAAACACTTAGTAATACTTAACCAAAAAGTTAGGGGTTTCCAAAAAATATCATTTTGTGGTATAGTCAAATACGATAATATTCTTAAGCAATCATTTTGGTATATAGAACCCATAAGTTTTTTCAAAATCTAAAAATTGTCATTTTGGGGTATAGTCCATTTCAATCACCTTTTCAAGTTGATTGTTTTGGTATATATCACCTATAAGTTTTTTTGGGAAAACCAAACAATATAAAAATGTCCATTATTTCTAGGGGTGCCCATATGGAGCATATACTGGAGCAAATAAATCAAATAAAATCCAATATGAGTCAAATGAGGGTCTCATTTAATCAAACACATGTTGACATAAATATACTAGGCAACTATGAATTTTGGTATACATGAGGATAACAAGTTAAAATATAAGCAATAATAGGTAAATGACTTTGAAAATCATTTAATAGGTATGACTCATGCATTAAATCAACTTGGAAATAGGTAATTTGAGTATAACATAGGAATTTTAGGAATATCAGAAGGGGGAGCACACAATGAATTTATAATAACATGTATAAAATACCCAAGTTAGACTTCCCAAAATTTTATGGAAAGGATCCTTATGATTGGTTATATTGGCTAGACCATTATTTCACTCCATGATGTTTCACAAAATTTAAGGCTCACAATACCATCTTTCAATTTTGAAATTGACATTCTCTAATGGTACTAGTGGTTGAGGAATATGTATTTAGATCTCTCTTGGGATGAATTTGAGAAGCAATTACTCACCCATTTTATCCCTAGTGAGTATGAAGACTTCATAGGAGCCCTCATCAAATTGAAATATATCTTAATAGTTTATGAGTAGCAAAATCAATTTCAAAGTTGGTCAACTACACAAGAGGCTTGAGTGAAGAATTTTTCAAAGTTGTTTTATTAGTCATTTTAAGGAAGATATTAAAGCTACGATGAAAATGTTCAACCCAAAAACATTAATGCAAGCAATAAGTTTTTCTATATTGGTAAAGGATAAATTTACTATTCAAAGGTGCATATCTAAATTTCCAAAAGCTAGACCTCCACTTCCAAATTTACCAATAGTAGACATTGCCAATAAATTACCTACAATCAAATATTTGACTTGGGAAGATATGGAAGCCCATAGGGTGTAGAGGTTGTGTTGTAATTATGATGAGAAATATCCCCTAGGGTACAAGTTCATACAATAAAAATTATATTTTCTTTGTGAGGGAAAATCCTCAACTACAAAGTCCTAGGAAGAAGAGCAGGAGCATTAGGAAGAAGAGCCTCCACAGGAACTCAAAGCACTAGAGGAACCATAACCTAAAATTTTAGTACACACTCTAGTAGGAATATCCACTCCCAAAATCATGAAGATGGTGGAATATTTTAAGGGCCAACAAATCATAGTATTCATTGATTCTGGTAGTACACACAATTTAATTGATTTGAGAGTGGCCAAACAAGAAAAATTTTATATAAATTTATGTAATTATTTTGAGGTTATGATAGCCAATGGGGAAACCTTACCATGTAAAGAAAAATAGAAACTTTTCAAGGTGTGGATAGGATAATACAATCCCAAGGTTGATATGTTTACTCTTCCCTTGGGAGGATGTGATGTTGTGTTGGGAATGCAGTGGTTTTGAAATTTAGGTTTAAAAGATTGATTTTTTTTAATTTGCATGTAATTCACCCATCAAAGAACACAATATACTCTTTATGGAATGGGTGTAGGGTCTACCAAACTTATCTCTTCTTACTAGATGGAAAAAATCTTGAAGAAATAATCATATGGATAAGTAGCACAAATATTTGCAATACAAGCACCAACTACTAACAATATATAACAACTAGGTGAATTGCAACATATCTTGGATAAACATGCATATCTCTTTATAGAACCCAAATTTCCACCACCATGGGGTGCCCATGATTATACAATATATTTTACACCACATACCTTACCATCAAACATTTTCCCATACAAGTACCCTCATGTACAAAAGTCTGATTGAGAAAATGGTACAAGAATTACTAGTAGTAGTGGTTATTTGACCAATGCCAATATGTATTCTTCTCTAGTGTTTTTTATATCTAATAAGGATGGGCCTTGGTGGTTATTCATGGATTTCCATGAGCTTAATAAAATTACCATCAAGGACAAATTCCCTATTCCTATTATTAATCAGCTCCATAGAACTTATTTTTCTCCAAGTTGAATTTTTTCTTAGGGTATCATCAAATTAGAATAAGAGAAGGCATTCCAAAAATGGTATTTAGGAATCATGAAGTTATTTAAAAAAATTTATTCATTCCATTTGGTCTTACCAATGCACCTTCTACCTTCTAGAGTCTTATGAATGCTTTATTTTGCCTATTTCTATGTAAATTTATTTTGGTTTTCTTTGATGACATATGAATTTATAGCTATATTTGGGAGGAACACCTGCACCATTTAGACCAAACCTTTAAACCCCTATATAACCATCAATTGTGTCTAAAATAATCTAAATGCTCAAAGTGGAGCACTTAGGTAACATAGTTTCAAGGGAAGGAGTTAAGGTGGACCCAAAGAAAATTATGACTATCCAAGAATGGCCAAATACCCACACTCTTAAAAGCCTTCAAGGATTCCTAGGTCTCACTAGTTACTATAGTAAATTTTTCCAAATTATGGGAAGAAAATAACCCCTTTGACAACTATGTTGAAAAAGAACTTGTTTATATGGACAAATCAACTAAACAAGC
Organism: Wollemia nobilis; assembly: GCA_028583015.1. Classification (NCBI taxonomy): domain Eukaryota; kingdom Viridiplantae; phylum Streptophyta; class Pinopsida; order Araucariales; family Araucariaceae; genus Wollemia; species Wollemia nobilis. Next base: position 4,232,001 of record JAQPPZ010016847.1, on the reverse strand, counting down.
TTTCTTAAACCTTAAACAAGTCATGTCAACTTCTCTTATATTGGTGATACCTGATTTATCCAAACCTTTTATGATTGAAAGTGATGCAAGAGGTATGGATGTTGGATTTTATGAGCAAGGTATTAATAGGGAAAAAATTGGGTAAATCAACTTATGAGAAATAAATGATGGCAATTTTATACATCGTCAATCATTGGTGACCCTACCTTATTGAGTGATATTTTTCAATTAAAACATGTCATCAAAGTCTAAAATACTTGTTAGATAAAAATATCTCCATGACAAAGCAAAATTTATGTGTCTCCAAATTACCAAGGAATAATTATGAAATAATTTATAAAAAGAGCAAGGAGAATGTAGTGGCTTATGCTCTCTCTCATCAATATGAGGAATAGAGTATATTGTGTGTTGTCTCAACTCTAATTCCTCAATGGATCCAATGAATACAATATGAAGTAACTATTGACTCTACCTTGCAATCCTTGATTCAACAACTCTAAAATAATCCTAGTTCTTGACTAGGGTATTCATGGCATGGGCAACAAATGATATATCAAGGTTGTTTGGTTATTCTAGAAAAGTTACCATTCTATGAATCCATATTACAAGAAATGAATGCTTCCCCAAATGTAATTCATTTTATGTTCCTTAAAATTTATAAAATGATAAAACACACTTTCTTTAGGTATAAATGAAAGAGGATATTTAAAATTTTGTGCCAAAATATAATACTTGTCAATGGATTAAAAGAGAAATATATACACTCCAAGCATACCCCATATTCTTTTGACCATAGTGAATATTTGGATAGATATCTTTATAGATTGGAATTTTAAAATCTAGAGGTATAATAATTCTTGTTGTAGTGGATCATCTATCATAGTATGCTCAATTTTATTCCCTAACCCATATCTACAAGGCTTCCATAGTCACTCATATATTCTTGGATTTAAATTTATTCCTATACTATATTCCATAATACAGTAATTATAATTGGGACCCCACCTTTACTAGTCATTTGTATTAGGAACTATTAAAATTTTAGGGTACAAAGTAGAAAATGAGCTTTACATTCCATCCTCAGATAGATGGTCAAATAGAGATTGTTAACAAGTTTCTAGAAACATACCTCATCTACTTTACATCCGAACATCCTACTTAGTGGGTCAAATGGCTTCTCTTGGTAGAGTATTGGTGTAAATATTCCTATTACTACTATCAAGATGAAACCATTCGAAGTAGTATATGGACATCCTATTCCATCATCTTCCTCATATATCCTAACTAGTTGTAGAGTCCAAGCACTATATTCCACTCTTCATGAGTACTACTTCAACAACTCAAGGAGAATTTGGCAATGACCCAAAACCATAAGTGGAAATAGGATGATCAACACAACCTGGAGTGTAGCTTTGATGTATGTGACATGGTATTTCTCTACATACAACCATATAAGTAGTTTTCATTGTAGCTTCATGTGTACAAAAATCTCATTACAAAATTTGATAAGCCCTATTAGGTACTATAGTGGATTGGCTTAGTCACCTACAAGTTTGAATTTTACCTTCTTCTAAGATACATCTGATTTTTTATGTTTCATCCTTGAAAAATGTCTTTGGTATCCAAGTATAATTGCAATCAACACTTCCATAATAGGATGAAGAAGGATATGTCATATTATATCTAAAGTGTATTCTAGATTGTTGGATTTGTACACTCTACAATTTAACCATTATTGATATTTTAATACAATGGTGAAGATTACAATTGGAAGATGCCATGTGGGAATAAATCCATTATCTCCAATAGTAGTTTCTTCATCTCAAACTTTTAGGATACAACTTTTTTAAAGTGGAAGGGTATGTTAGGGTCATATCCTAACATCGTTATGTAAATGTGTATGTGGCACCTTAGGCATCTAGTGTATATGAATCCATGTGATGTAAGCATTACTTATTGTAAGGAGTTAATAAAATATGTAATTATTTAATTACTATGAGTTACTAGCTTTGGCCCTCCACTTGCATGTGGACCAACCCTTAAGCATTAGGGTTAGGGATGATAATATTTTATAAAAAGGTAAGAGTTGAATTGAAATATATCATAATTTTCTAATAATATAACTGAGCTCTAATTACTAAGAGGTTACCCTCTCGAATAAGCCTATGATTTTGTATTACAAATTTTATTCTTGACTAATAAAGTAGTTTTATTTATATTATGTACTCCATTATTCTTATTTTAATTCTTATGTTTTTAATAATTATTGAAATATCTATGTGGATGTTCTTATTTTAATTGAAAGGTTTCTAATTGTTGAGAAATATTACATTATTTGGTATAGGTTAATGTACCTCATGGTACCTTCATTGTACATTTTTAAATATGTGATATATTAGGGTTGAGTCTATAGTTTAGAGTGTGATTTATATGTTTCATTTTATGTAAGTATCAATGTGTAGGAAATGCACAACTGTCATTTAAGTTAGAGTGCAAGTGTAGATTGAGATAATGTGCATAAGTTTCATGTATTTAAGATTCAAAATATGTAATGTGAAGATGTGCACAAGTGTCCTAGATTGGGAGTGCATGTAAAAGTGCAAGAGTCATGTTGAAGTTTGCAAGTGTCCATCTAGTATGTAAGTGACAAGATGATAAGCCAAGAGTCATGAGAATTGTCATATGGAGAGAAATAGTAAAATATATAAAGATTCATATACTATGGCTATATTATGGAGATAATACTCGATGAGAAAATTATCTAAGAAAGAGATTTTTATTATCTAGAGGAATAAAAGTAATAAAGCTTGTATATAGATTTTTGAGAAATTAATGTTGTAAGTTTTCTTCATGCATAGTTCATGAATAACATAGGTCATTTACATTCATATTTGGTTATATAGATGAATGTTTCTTTTAGTATTATATAGGCCTTGATATAAATATTAATTTGCTCATTTATTATTCTACTCTTAATTATTGATATTTTGGCGTTTAATATTGTGGCTATTTTATATTGGGATATATGATATTTTGTGGTAGTAAGGCTTAAAAATCCAACAATGGTGTCAAAGCTACCACCTAAATCTATCTATATTTTATGGATTTCATTAAGCCACCGTTATTAATTAACTTTTTCCACTTTTGATAAAGTTAATTTAGAGTCTATCCACTTTAAAGGTAGTGAATACTTGGACTCTATTTTTAAAGGCCTTATTGAGTAGAATATTGAGAGGATAAGGATTCAATTACCCTAATTTATAGGATAGGGTCTTTCCATTTGGTTGAAGGAAAACTATTGAAGAATAGGACTCAACTAGATTGAAGAAGAGGGCCAACTTAGGAGAAAAGTTGGACATTAGAAAACATAGAGAAAAGTTAGATATTTGATTGATTGGAAACCAACTCATAAGATAGTTGGAGAGTTTGGGACATACAAAGTCACCCTAATAATATTTTTGGATTCTCTAGAGAAAAAGGATAATCGCTATTTAAGATTGATGCATAACCAAATCAGGAGATAGTTGGTCATTCAAGTATTTATAATTCCACCATGACTTTGATATCGATTTCTCTAAAAGTAAGAATTATATTTTTGTTCTTAGGTGCAACCTAAGACAATGAATATTGTAGCTTAGAAGGTTGAAAATATTCCTCCAGAATATAGAGAAGAATTTTAGCTTCTAATTTTTTGAAGAGAATTAAAGATTCCATAGAACAACATAATAGAAGAAGTACAAAGTTGTTGTGATAGAGGCTAAGTAAAACAAAAGATAAACAAAGCACAGAGGTTGAATAGAGCATAGAATTAAGTATTTTAATCTTTCTAAAGCTATTTTAAGAAAGCTATATTCACTTAATTAGTGAAAAACATATAATAAATTATTATTTTATCTAAGGTAAGTACCATAAAATATTAGAGTGCTAATATTCAATGAATTGTTACTTTCAATAAAAGTGTATATTAGATAAAAGAAGAAGGATTAAGTATTGAAAAGAAAAAAACTTAGTGCTAAGTGAAAAATATAGAAGCACTAAGAGCATATGACCACAAACCAAATAAGGAGATCAAATTTTGTTTTAGAAGGAGCTATAAAGAAAAAGAAGAAATCTCATAAGGAGCATTTGGATATAAGTGAAGAAAGATAGAGTAGGAAGCTCACATTAAGGTGCATTTGTTTTTCTAGTGAAGTGAATCACTCACTAAAGGAGAAGTGATATCAAAACTTCATGCAAACATCAGACTATCATTTGGCCTCTAGAAAGTGACATGAGCACCAATGCAAGGACTAAGCACCACCTAGATACTACAACACCAATGAGTAACCAAAGCACAAACGAGTGACCAAAGCACCAACAAGTGACCATAGCACTGATGAGTGACTTGAGTATCAAAAGAAGCAAGAGGAGATCTATATATGAACCAATATAGAAGAAAATATAAGAGGAGACTAGTGAATATAAAATGATAAGTATAGAAGGTGAAGAGATAAGAATACTAGCAAAATGAAGCAAAGATCACCAAAGAGATAGGAGACTAGCAAAGTGAGTTTAAAACCACCAAAGAGATAGGAAACTAGCAAAGTTAAGTGAAGAATAGCGAAGAGTTTAAAACCACCAAAGAGACAGGAAGCATGCAAATCCAATTTTGGAGTTAAATGATTTTATATTTGAGTTATTTATTGAACTTACAAGATATAAGGATTACAACTTAAATACATAAGATGGATAAATGGAAAAGAGGAACTTTTTAACATAGGAGACATTATCACAGTGTAAAAGCATACTTTATGAGAGGAAAGGTTCAAAAATAAAATGTGTATTAAAAACAAACTTTTTAATACAATGGACACCATAATAATGGATTTCTTCAAAATTTTAACTAAATTTGTAAGACAATATCACTTTAGTCTCATTAAAATATTCGAATGGAAAAATATTTTTGGTATATAAACTTAGGAGCTAGTCATCATATGATTTGAAACTTATATTGGTTTGAATCTTTAGAAGTTAGGGATAATATCTCTCTACAAATTTTAGATGATAATATATATCAATTTGAAGGAATTGGTATAGTAATACCTAGCATACCTTTTTTAATTTGTTTTTTAGAGAATGTTTTATATATTCCTAGACTATCAACCGATATTATGTCAATTGCTAAATTGGTTGAAAAAAGGAAGATATATTGAATTTAAACATATAAATGAACATAGCAAATTCATATTCAAGTATAAAAATAAATATGAATCTATAGGTTGAATCAAGAAAGGAATATATGCCTTAGATTCAACTATACTTTATCAAGATATTGTTGAATGTCTATCTCAAGATGAGGTTAATGATAAATTGCTTGAGTTTTCAAAAATACATGATATAGGGAATTGGATCCAAAATAGTCCAAAGTTTTCCTACAAACATAAGTAGTATATGAACCCAAGATTCAATATTATGAAGAAGACTCTAGAGAAGTAGAGGTTCATAATACAAGGTCACTTGAAGACTGAATTCAAAGACGAAGACCAATATTAAAGACTAAAGTCTTCAATAACCAAATAATGTAATACAAGTGGTGTTGAGTAATATTACATTATTTAGTACATGCTAATATACCCCCATGTTATCTTCATGGTATATTTGTAAATATGTAATAGATTAGGTTTAAGTATATAGTTTAGTGTGTGTTATATTTTCCCTTTTATGTAAGTGTCAATGTGTATGAAATGCACAAGTGTCATGTAAGTTAGAGTGAAAAGATAGATTGAGAGAATGTGCACAAGTATAATGTATTTAAGAGTACAAAAATGTAATGTGATGATGTGCACAATTGTCCTAGATTAGGAATGCATGTAGAAGTGCAACAGTAATGTAGAATTGTGCAAGTGTCCATCTAGTATGCATGCGGCAAGATGATAATCCAAGAGTCATGAGACTTGGCATATGGAGAGAAATAGTAAATTACTTAAAGAGTCACATTACTATAGCTATATTATGGAGAAAATACTAAACAAGAAATCAATCTAATAAAGAGATTTCTATTATCTAGAGGAATAAAAATAATAAAGCTTGTATATAGATTTTTGAGCAATTAATGTTGTAAGTTTTCTTCATGCATAGTTCATGAATGACATAGGCCATTTAAATTAATATTTGATTATATATATGAATTTTTATTTTAGTATTATAAGGGTCCATTTTCCAACTAAGGGTTATTAGAAATAGGTGTATTAAACATGTGTATATTGAAGGCAATCGGGCGGTAAATACAATGGTAAACTTTGGGTTAACTGTTCAATCCTTTTTGATGTGGCAGGGGAATCTTTGGCAATGTATCACTAATTTTTGTAGTTAAATTACAACTACCAATGGTTATTAATTACACGATGTCAAGGACTACGTTGTCCCACAATGTGAAGTGCATCAAGGGACCCTATCACACTGCAATGCCAAGGTGGCATATTGACACTCACAAAAAAAGATAGATGTCATGCGTGGACAACATATTGAAGGAAGGTATCCATGGATACGTAATTATTTTCACATGAGTTAAATTATTCACTTAGGGACTATCACCTCATGCCATATCACAGGGAATGTCCTTACGATATCTATGTTTTTTTTTGTTTTTTTTTGTGCCCATGGGCAGTATGTTTGTAATAGTTTAGACTATTTTAGTTTATGGACTCTACGAATGGTCCAATTTTGGCTTGTTCTGTAGAGATTTTAACCTTCATGGGATCCTCCTTGTAGATTTTTTATAATGTTTTGGATCCCTTATAAAACCTGTTAATAATAAAAAACATATTAATTGGCTTATATATTATTCTACTCTTCATTATTGATATTTTGACCTTTAATATTGTGGCTATTTTATAGTGGGACTTGTGATATTTTGTAGTAGTAAGGCTTAAAATTTCAACACTAACAAGCCATATGGTTCTCCTTAACATGATTATGATACCATGTATATATATTATAATGATTCACATCCTTACAGGAGAAGACGAAAGAATGGTGTTAGGATTCAATCATTGTCCTATCAACATACAACACCCTATCACCATATGTCTAGTTATTTTTCCAGTGTCCAAGACTACAATTGAAAATATGATATTCATATCTCTTATTCTTTGCAACCTTTATTTGATTAGCCATGATATTATGTTGATTCAAATCCATATTTGGTAGGATAGAAAGAACCTAACATTACCTCCCTTTAACAAACTTGTCACCCTCAATAGATGCACTTAGGGGGCATCCTCTTCTTAAAGAGGAATGTCCCATCCTAGTAGTGTAGTGATATAGAAAGTGCACATGGAAAAGTGATATAAATTAAATTCAAATTATTCCTACCCTACTTTATTTCAATTTATGTCATAACAAACTTTAAACCATAGCTTAGAAAAAATTAATTTGAATTTTGTGAGAATACCTTAGTGATAATAAAGCATAAAATAGAAAAGGAATCAACTATTTGGTAGATTTGATGGAAAAAATGATGCTTCATGGAGAAAAATTCTTATCTACTTCTTATGGTAAAGAGGCTTATGAAGTTTAAAAGAGAATTTCACCCTTGTTTATAGAAGAAGAATTACAGGCTCCAAATAATATTATTCATTACGAATCAATGTTGCTCCATACTCACTTTAATACCATGTGGATCAAATATAGAATATTATTGAGAAACAAACATAAGCAATCCATACAATTAAATATTATTAAAAATCATAATAAAGGATGAAAGACAAAAATATATAGTGGGAACCCATAGGAATCATAAATAATCACTATATTATTAATAGAATCACAACACTTTGATGATAAAAGTAGGAGGGTGGGGGTATTTATATCAGTACCAAAATCCCAAATACATAAATAACCTAACTTTTTTTTTAAATAAAGGGGTAAAAATATATTGATAAAATTTTTGGATTACAGAGTACAAATGAGCTTCCAACCAAGACTCAAATAAACATCCAAATAGGCTAAAACCACTAGACTAGAATGACACCCAAAAAATACAACAAGAACAAACCACATTAAGTCTATACATCCTTGTGGATCAACTCCCATAGGCATTGAGAGTCCCCAAATGGGAGACTCTCCCAATTATCGATACTCCAAGGATCCAACAACTCAAAAGCCCTTTTGGCCAGGTAATTAACAACCACATTCCATTCCATTAGAATGTGCACAAAGGATATAAATTCAAACTCTTCACTCATTTTAAGAATCTGAATGGCTACAGAGGCCAACTGCCAATTAAATTCCTCCACCCTTTTACTGTTTAAAATATTAACCACAATTTTAGAGTCAGACTCATAGATAATCCTATGCCATCCAAGAGAAAACCCCCTCTATAAGGCCTCAAGAATTGCAAGAGTTTCCATAAAATTTTTGGAGTGAACACCTTTATAAATGGAAAAGAAAAAACTGACACCACCAGTAGAATCTCTCCCAACACTGACAATGCCATCATGTCCAGGATTACCACTAGATGATCCATAAGTATTAATTTTTAAAACTCCTCTAGGGGGTGGCCTCCACCTACCATCTCTCCTAACCTTCTTGCTGAGCTGAGGAACCCTACTAGGGCTAGAAGAGTTCACACCATCCCCAAAGAGACCAAGGGCTTGTTGTACCTTATCCTCCCTAGAATCCAAAAGAGGGTCCACATCACATTTGCTATGGATGATTTCATGAACCATATACATGATCCTTTTCCAGATCTATTGAATAGCCAAATAACTACCTTGAAATATGTGTTAGTTTTGTTTGAGCCAAACTTATTAGATGATGCAAGAAGGACCAAAATTACAAGCCACCAAAAGGAAGAGGGCCTTGGCCGGAGGTCTGCCCAGACTACTACAAAACTCCACCAGGGACAACACATGAAAACATGGATGGTTCGAGGTGCTCCACCAATAGTGCCAAATGTCTTTGGCAAAGGAGCATTGGAAAAATAAATGAGAAGAGACATCCTCATTCTTACTGAAATGGACACAAAAAGAGGGACCCTGAAATCCCCTCTTCCTCACATTATCCCAAGTGAGGTATTTATTACGAGCTACCAACTAGAGAAAGAAGTTACATTTTTGCCAGGCAAATTTTTTCCACACCTTTTTCCACCAAGTGACAGGAAGACTCCCATACTTTTGCTTATCAAGAACCTGATAACCATAGGCTATCGAGTATGTTCCCTTAGGATCAAGGTTCCAAGATAGAATATCTTTACCCCTCAATTAAGAACAAGGCCTCACCATAATAATAAGAGAAAGCACCTCTCTATCCTTGGCCAGTCCCCTCGGGGGCCATTCTTGCAGATCTTTCTACCTGTACATCTCCATATTTCCAAAAGACTATATTTTTTTAAAGTCCTCCACACGAGACTAGCCTGCTTCGAAGAAAAAAATGCTTAGGGAACGTAACCTAGGATATTGATTCAATATAGAAGGGTGGCCATCTGAAGAATCCTCCCAAAAAATAGCATTTGCTCCCTGATTGCAAATCTAGAACAAACCCTGGTTGATTAAATTAGCTCATCTTTTCAGTGTCCCAGATAACTGAACCTTTCCCAACCAAGCTGACTCTAGGGATATCAGCCTGAGAATTACCTCTCAAGTATTTACAAGATAATATTTTAGCCCAAATATGATCTTGAGAGGTACACCATCTCCAATAAATTTTTGCAGCCAAAGCCTACCCAAAAAGTGTTGTCTGTCATAACCCAAGGCCTCCCTCTTGCACTGACCTACATATAGAATCCCACCTAACCAAACTCCATTTAGATTGATCAAGTTTTTTAGACCATAAAAATTGTCTTGACAAAGCATACATGTCTTTGATGAAGTAAGAGGGAGCTATTTGTACAAAACATCTATAAATGGGTAAAGCTTGAAAAATAAATTTTAAAAGAAACACTCTACCTGTAGTGGATAGCCATCTAAAAGTCTAGTGATTCACCTTCCTTCTAAAATTATCAAGCATAGATTGCCAAGAAGATCTAGGTAGAGGATGAGATGAAATTGGAATACCAAGATAAATGAAGGGGGAAGTCCCAACATGGAATCTTAGAATGCAAGCAATCCTAGCTTGAATAAGAGGATGGGTACTGAAGAAGAAAATAGAAGACTTGTCCTCATTAATCAATTGTCCAGAAGCACCAAGATATATGTCAAGAGACTATATAATATTTCTAGCTTCCCTGATAGTGGAAACTCCCAAAAAAGTAGTATCATCAACAAATTTAAGGTGGGAAAGAGGTGACAAACTACTATCCCACTTCCACCCCTGAATGAGACCCTACATGACTTGAGACTTGAGCAATATTCCCAACCCTTCTGCCATAATGATAAAAAAATAAGGAGATAAAGGAACTCCTTGCTTTAATATCCTTGAGGCCTCAAACAACTCTGATGGCTCATTATTAACAAGAACAAAGAATGAGGAAGAAGAAACATAGCTCATCACCCATCTAATCCATTCCTCCTCAAATCCAAAAGTAGTAAGAAATTTCTAAATAAAGGACCATCTGACCTAATCATAGGCTTTGGCTATGTCCAACTTAATGAACATAGTATTCTCCTTAGAGGTTTCCATCGAGTGAATAGCTTCTATAGCAATAACAACCCCATACAAGATTTTTCGACCAAAAACAAACCCTCCTTGCTCCTCAGAGATGATTTTTGTCAACCATATCTTCAACCTCTCAACAATAATTTTTGTGATGATCTTATACACAACATTGCAGAGAGCAATAGGCCTAAATATATCCAAGTAATTTGCTCCCTCTTTTTTGGGTATAAGCACCACAAAGATAACATTTAGGGCCCTTAGCATTTGTTTGTTCTTTTGGGACTCATGGACCACCTCCAAAAGATCAAATTAGATTAAATTCCAAAACTCCTGATAAAACTCAATCAAAATCCATCTAGACCTGGGGCTTTCCACTTTTCATCTTGAACACAACATTTTTTCCAACTCCTCAAGGGAAATTGAACCCATAAAGTGCTCATTCATCTCTCTAGAAACAATCACTGGAATACAGTTTAGAATAAGCTTTTCATTCACATCATCCGATGGGGAGTCATCCTTGAAGAGAGACGGAAAATACCTCTTAGTATCTTATGAAATATCCCTAAAAAAGAGAGAGTAGGGCACCCTAAGAGTTCACAAGAGAGGTAATCAGGTTACCATTACGACGAGCCTTAACTGAGTTATAAAATAAGGTTGTGTTCATATCCCCTTCCTAAAGCCACTCTACTCAAGCTTTTTATTTCCAAAAAATTTCTTCCCTCAGTTCCCATTTAGCAAGGTCTTTCGAAGCCTCAGATTCCTCAACAAGAAGCTCCTTCATGAATCCCTGATCTCTAATCTTCCTTGAAGCTTCTTCCATCCTCATAAGAGCTACCAGTATATCCAAGGAAAGGTTACTAAAATTTAGTTTATTCCATCTCTTCAATTTATGTTTTACAAATTGAAGTCTCTTCATAAAGGAAAACATAGTGATGCCATGAGGAGGTTTGCCAGTGGTCCACCAGCATCACATGAAATCATGAAGCTTAGGATCATGAAGCCACATAAGTTGAAACTTAAAGGAGGGATTATTTTTTAGCCCTAAATCCAAAGTAGAGAGTTTGATAGGCCAATTATTAGATCCCCTACCATCCAAAATCACATAACTAGCACTTCTATTATTACCTATCCAATAACTAGATATCAAAAATCTATCTAGTCTCTCTAAGATGGAAGCTTCTCCACACCTTCTATTATGCCAAGTAAATATCCTATTGTCTGGCTTGATGTCAACCAAGTTTAGCACCTTGATATGAGCATTGAAGATAGAAGAAAAAGGCTCAAGACAGTCCACCCCACCACGTTTCTCCTCTAGACAAGTGATACAGTTGAAGTCTCCAGCCAAAATCCATGGGTATAGGGGAACCAAAATTCTCACAAAGAAAATGTGCTTCCAAAAATTAACTTTACCATTATAATAAACAAGCGCATACACATTTGTAATTATGATGGTTTCATGAGATTCATTATCATGCCCGACCATCGAAATGGACCATCTGCTAGAAATCCAAGTAAGAAGGGATATCTTAACCGGATCCCATAAACAAGCGATACCACTAGCATATACAGATACACCAATACACTGGAATTGCACCCTTCTCCACAACTTGGGAGCAATATTGAACATACTATTAATAGCCAATTTAGTCTCCTGAATAAACACCACATCTAGAGAATGCACACGAACCAAATCGTGAAGAAATTTTTGTCTGGGGATGTTGTTCAACCCCCTTACATTCCATGAGAGGATAATCATTTTTGGGGGTTATAAAAATGGGAGTCCAATGTTATCACCAAGCTTGACTCCACCAAAGTCCCCCCCATTAACTTAATTTTATCCTGGTCCTTATTATGACCCACCTTCATATTCTTATCCAATTTTTTTTTTAATTATTTTCTGCTGCAATCCCAACATCGTAGGATTTTTATAGTCCAAGGATGACTGCATCATTGTCTGAGTAGGAGAGGGCATAACTAAATCTGTACCACTTTCCAAAATAGTTTCCCTTATAGGGTTAGACCCAACCATGTCCCCTATACTCATATCCAAAGCCCTTTGTTCTTCATTTAAACCCCCTAGATCTGATTCCTTAAGTTCCCCCTCAAGAAGAGACATCTGATTTAGCCTTGTTATATTTGCATCAAGTAGCAATAATTTAGGTATCTCCATGCACTGATCAAGATCATCTAATATTTCAAAATGGTTGAGTAGAGCATTTGGCTAGTTATCCTTAAGTTCTTTGTTTGCCCTTCATCCTCTATTTTGGGCTTTTATCATAACAAAACCTTCCTTATCACGTTCCCTTCCTTTATCGGGGCTTTTCCTTTATCCAAAATTTGTCCAGATCGAGAGGGACCAGGATTTGAATCCACAGGAAGGATAAAATTAGGGTATTTTCTTTGCAGGTGGCCATATTCACGATAAATCTGACAACAAAATGGAAGAGCTTCATAGTCAAGTTTTTGAACCCATGTAGTTGATCCAAATTGTATTTCAATAGAATCTAGAATAGGATTATTTAATTCAATTTCAACACAAATACGAGCAACAGAGATTACCTTTTTATCCATTGTCTGTTGTGATGGTCCAACCAGCTTCCCAAGAAGAAGAGCAATCTTATGCAAGATATTAGTTCTCCAGAATTCCAATGGGAGCCATGGAAGCTGCACCCATACTAGAACCCATGATGGTTGCTCCTCTGATGGGTTGAAACCCACATGCCAAGGTTTAAGAAAGAGTCCCACTTGGTTATAGAAATAAGGACCCCCTTCAAATGCTTTGTTATGATCTTCAATACAAGAGAAAACCACCATAAAATAGTTGTTCGCACTCAGCATCACCTCCATATTGCCTTCAGGATTCCAAGTCTTCCTGACCCAAGCCTCTACAAAAGGGAGAGAAATTTGAATGCCCAAAAATTTACCAATAAGGGCATGTTTGGTTAGATACTCCACATATTCCGCCACTGAGTCTAGTTGAACCACTAGAATTGGCCTGGATTCACATCATTCCAAACATCCATTATTTTTTAACAAGCGGTTCCTAACATGCATTGGAAAATCCTATTCCTTCCAATAATTTTTAGATGAAAAAACATCACGAGCATGCACTCTCTATGTCGGACCCGATGCCATCACAAAATTCCTCCAATTTTTTAGACCTCCTCCGGAAGCTGCTACCATCCCCGTAGAGCAGTTTTTCTTCATCAAACCCTAGTAGAGTAGTTTTTCCTCATCCCATAAATAACCTAACCTTAACCTAACATTACAAAAATGATTTACGGTTAATTATAGGTTTGTAATATGGATTTAATTATTACAAGGTTAATTGTGACCCATAGGACTTACATAATAAAATATTACAATAAACTAAATATACTATACAATGAGTGCCCTTAGGTCTATCAAATATTACATGATATAATGCCAGCCTTGGCCATGAATATGATTATACTTTCAAAACATAATGGGTTATGTGTGGTATAATTACATGTGTATGAGTAAAAAATGGGTAGGTAAGAGCATAAAATGTGGGTTAATGAAAGTGTGTATGATATATTACAAAACATACCCTAATATGCTAAGGAAATAATACTAAAATTAGCATATATGAGGTGGATGCCAGGAATAGGTCTAATTTGCATAAGAAAAAATCAAGATGGAGTAATCTTACACAAACAATGGTCATTGTGAAATGTTGTTTAAGGGGAATGTGGTAATAATGGGAACTATCATTTCATGTCCATGTGGGCTCTTTTTTTGCTGGCTTTAACTGACATATTTTTTTGGGAAGTAGAATATGGAGTGGTTTTTATACACTAATAATCCTTTAAAGTTTGGACAAAGCAAAGACCTCATACCAAGGAAGCACTTGGATGTTTTTTTTCACAAACTAATATCTAATTTTCCAATTTTTTTGTTATTTTAACACCATAATACCACACTAAAAATGGAAGAAATATTCATGGATTTTATTGATGGCCTATAGACCTCAAATGGTTATGATAATTTTGACATAGTGGATAGTCTCACCAAGTTTCCCACTTCATTTAGATGAAGCATACCTACTCCACATATTAAGTGGTATAAGAATTTATTTACCATATTTATAAACTTAAAGTATTTCCAAAAGTAACCGCAAGTGATTAATGATCGATTATTTACTAATAATTACTAGAAAGAATTATGTAAAAAAATAAAGATCTCATAAATGATGATTTCAACATATCATCCTCAGCTTGATGGGTAAACAAATATTTTTAATATATTCTTAGAAGGTTACTTATAATTTTTTATAGTAAATAAACCCCAATATAGGTCTAAATGGTTACCTTTGTCTCAATAGTGGTATTGTTGGCAGTATTACATAATTTGGTACCTTGAGTAACATTTTAATATTTATATTAGAAGTGTGTTTATTATTTATGTCACTAGTAGGTGTTAAGGTGTGAAGTGTATTTATGTATCATGTAAGAAAGCATGATTTATTTGTGAAAGGTGTCATGTGTGTAAGTGAATATTTGTGTATGATGTGTCAAGAGTAGAAGTAGGAAGTTAATTATAATAAAGAGATACTTTGTCATATTTTAAGAAAGACATGTGAAAGGTTGCATCTCCCATGATTTTGAGGAGAGGTAAAGTAAAGAGTATTGAAGATTTTTATTTAAGGTTATATATTTATGATAAATACTATGCAATGTAATAGAATAAGGAGAATGATTTTGTATGAATAATTTTTATTATCAATAAAGCTTTTATTTTGTGCAATATTATTTTTGTAATTGAATGAGATTATTGACAAGTAACTATACAATCCTAGAAAATATAGACATGTGATATTTGGACCCATTTACTAATAGTGGCATCAGAGCCACTTTAGTAAGCCTTATTCAAGGTAGAGAGAGAGTAGGAGGAGGATTTTGAGAGAAGATATTGAAGACGAATTGGAGAATATCTAACACCAAAATTTGGTGTGAATTTGAAAGAGTGAGAAAAATAATATTTGAAGGAGAAATAATGATTGCTAGAAGCAGAGTGTTTGGAGAAAGATATTGAAGAATATTGGAGTTGATGAAGATTTATTAGAGGAGATTGTTGGAGGATTATTTGGACAAAATAATACTAAAGATGATTTCTTGGAGAATTTTTACTATATTGGAGAAGATATTTGGTGAAGTATAATAGTGAAGATAATGTACAAAGCTACTAGGGTTGAGAGTGTAAGGTTGATAGAAGCTAAGTGGAGATACATTGGAAAAGAAAGAGTAAACCATGATGTTGGAGAATATTGGAACATAGAGTTTGGAAGGAGTAGTACAACGTATAACAAAATCTTGGAGGAATATTGAAAGTTAAAGCTAGACAAATGCTCGTAACATGAGCAAACTGAAGCCATACATTAAAATCTTGGAACATGAGTGAGCACACATGAAGCTTCAAAATTACAACATGATAATTGGATAGTATTGAAGTTGGAGGATGTAACCCCTAATAAATTTCTTGGAACATAGGCATTTCATGTAATATTTCTTGGATGACCTAAATAAATTAATCCAAAATTTGAATTGAGACATAGCACCATATTATTGAGGTAATGTGTTTTGATTTATGAGATTATTAATAGGAGGGCATATTTGATTTATGAACTTTCAGGTGCTTTATTTATTTGAAGGAAATATTTATTTTTTTAAGATTTCAGGAGTTATAAGGTATTGTTAATTAAAAGAAACAAATTTAGAAGATAAAAGGAATGTGAGAAATGAATTAAATGGGAGATATAAGGAAATATAATGAAATAAATTATTTAAAATTTTAATTTTAGATTGTGATAATTAAATATTAGAAGAATTTGAAATTTGAAGAAGAATTAAAATTGTGGAATTAAATGTTAAGAATACATAATAATAAATTTAATATTTGAAATTGGTTGTTGAAAATTTTATAAGAAGAAAGAATTTGATATAAAAAATTGAAGAATCGAAATTGGAAAACATGACAATGTGTAAAGGATATGGTGCAAATTAAGTTAGAAATCGTTGATATATTCAGGGTTATGCATAAGAGGTTGGCCCTAAAATGTAATTATAAAAATGGGGTGAATCATTTTTGAAATCCAAAATTCTTTAAAATTTCAAGGTGAAAAGGTCCCCTAATATTAGGGATATTATTGGAGATTTAAACTTAAAATGGTCTAATTATAATAAAATTGGGGCCAATCTACCCAAAAAAAATTGTACACCCATTTTTTTGTCTAATAGGCCCTAGTCAAGGGTCCCCAATATTAACCAATTTCAAATTTCAAAAATCAAATTATTCATTAATTAACGATGATTAACCGCTATGCATAACCTGGGGTATATTGATTCAGGGGTAAGTAAACTTATGTTTGTAAATAAACAATGGTTTAATACTTGTTAAGAAAAATATGAGAAACCAATTTTTATAGTAGATGATAGGACATATGAGGTCAAATTTGTAGGAAATATATTAATCAACTTATCTGATAGAGATGCATGATTAAAAATGTGTTATATGTGTCAGGACTAACTACTAATATATTACCAGTATCTCAGATGATAAATTAAAATTTAGTAGTTGAATTCAAAATTATTTGGAACAAAAAGAAATGCATCATTTCTAAACAAGGAAGACTCATAGCCATTGGATCCTTCATAAATGGTATATTTGCTCTTGATACCTTATCATATATTGTTCTATCAGTAAGAATATTAGAAATGAGAGACCTTTGGCATACAAGGATAGGGCATATAATTGCATCCTCTTTAAATGAAATAATTAGATATCAAATGATGGCAGGATTACCTAAATTAACATGGCAATCTACAATTTTTATTGAATACCTAATAGGAAAACAACATAGAATACCTTTGGATTAAGTTTACACTAATCTCAAGAACCACTAGTTATAGTATACATATATTGATGTGGACCAATGGATGCTAGTATTGGAGAACATACATATTTTTATCTATTTGTTGATGATTATTCTAGGAAAATGTGGGTATACTTCTTGAAACTAAAATCTAAAGCTTTTACATATTTTAAAAAATTTAATCAACTAGTAGAAATAGAAACTAGAAGGCCAGTCAAGACTCTTCACTTAGATAAGGGTGGTGAATTCCTATCAAAAGAATATGAATCATTTATAAGACTAAATGATATAAAAATATAACCCACTACGATTTATTCACCCCAAAAATTTGGTATAGCAAAAAGAAAAAATATGTCCATTATGGAAATGGTAGTTGTATGCTAAATTGTTCATCAATATTGGGAAAAATTTGTTAAAACTATAGTGTATATACAAAATAGATCATCCACACCAATACTTATAAATGTTACTCCTAAAGAAACTAGTTAGCATAAAAACCTTCAGTAGAACATCTAATTTTTTTGGGATGTAAAGCGTACATGCACATTCAAAAGTAAAAGAGAATAAAATTATATGAAAATCCATCTATGGGATATTTATTGGCTATGATGATGATTCAAAATGATATAGAGTAATTAATCCAACTACAAATAAAATATATGTGAGTAGAGATGTGATTTTTTATGAAGAAAATAAAATCCTTGTTGAATTTCCAAAGGTCAATATAAGCCTTATTCTAAATATTTCATCAAATAAAGAAGAATATTCAAGTGAAGAATCATAATAAAAAATATTTAATAAATCATTTGAAGACTTAGAATTCATAATGTCACCACAAATAAAAAAGGAAAAATGGTATATATATACACTTTAGTACTCATATCTAGAATAATTGGCATATCTTACTACTATAAGACATAAAACTCATAGCATGACAAGAAAAAATATGGGGTTAATATATTTAGTAACAAAACCTACAATTACACAAGTTGTCATAAGACTACCAAAATTAAAAACAACTACAAAATCATAATATGTAGTATTGATGAAGAACAAAACATAGGATTTAGTTGATATATCACAAGGAAAGAAAATTGTAGGATGTAAATGGGTTTACAAGATAAAATACAAGACAAATGATTCTCTTGAAAAATACAAGGTATGACTGGTTGTAAAAGGTTATACCTAAAAAAAATAGATTTACTATGAAAAACATTTGCACCTACAATAAAAATGAGTACTATGCATACAATTTGTGCATTAATATCACAACTCAGTTTGAAACTACATTAGATGGATGCTAAGATCACATTTTTTAATAGTAATATTGAAGAGGAAGTATAAATGATTCAACCAGATGGATTTATTGTCAAGGGAAATGAAAAAAAGGCTTGGAAATTAAAAATATCATTATATCAATTAAAAGAAACCCCTAGAACATGGTATATTAAAATTAATGATCATCTACTATAACACAATTTCAAAAGGAATGCATTAGATTCAAATATTAATACAAAAAAATTTGTGTCAGAGAGAATAATTCTTGTGGTATATGTCAATGATATAGTAATCATAGGAAGCTCAAAAGCACTAATAGATGAGGTTAAAAATGTGTTGGCAATTTGAGTTATTTTGTGTTGTCATTGATGTCACATGGATCACATTGAGTTTTGGTGGCAAAAGCACTTCATAAATAATCATTTATGATATTTTGGAGAGCATGGATATATACAGGGTTTTGTGGCACAAGAGGCATATAATATTTAATTTTTTAAATATTATATTAATGGTTTTTATTAAAACCAATGGTAAAGGTTTTTATTAAAACCAACGGCAAGGGTTTTTATTAAAACGACGAAAGGTTTTTTATTAAAACCAACGGAAAGGGTTTTCATTAAAACCATTGGAAAGGGTTTTTCATTAAAACCACTATGCTAAGACTTCTCCAAATTATGATGGATGAAAAGGTTTTCCAATAAAACCTAGGTGCAAAAAGTTTCATGGCGAAATTCAAAAGAATGAAGGAGATATCCCAATTCAAAGTTAAGAGGTGAATTATTAAATTTTTATTTAATAATTCTAAGGTCTAAGGTTGAATTATATTATCCACCGACGTGCAAAGGTTGGGGAGATAAATAAATATTCACCGACGTCATTCGAAGGCATGGAGGTGCATATAAATAAAAGGTGAAAAACCTTTGTTTATTGAAGACTTGACATAGCGCATGAGAGAGAGTCATCGAAAGGGGAGCAACGAAGAAAGAAGGATAAATAACTTTCGATTTGAGAGCAAGGTCAAGTAAACAACATGGGAAAGTGACGTCACGTAGGAGCCTATAGCACAGTTGGTAGCACACGAACTTTGCACAAGGTAGGTTCGTTGTTCGAATCCCGCCAAGGGCAAAGTGTTTTGCTAAGAAAGTAAAATCGAGTTTCAGATTTGAGCGCAAGTTAAAGTTGGGTGTTTGGGATTAAAATCCCAACGTGGGCTAGCACCCACGTGGTAAGCACTTCACAGCGCTAAGCGAGAGGAATAGAGTTCGACTCCCACGAAGGTGTGAAGGCGCATTAATTTTGGCAAGGCATTTTAAGGGGAGGTTTTGGCAAAGATGATTTCAAAGGTTACGAAGGCAATAAATTTCATATAAAGGTATTTATCTCCAGCGCATGGTAATATTTGTTATTACCAAAGTTTTGGTGCATTAAAATTATTTCTGTGATAACTAGGGAGTCATAAGGAGTTTAGGGAAATAAATGCTTGTTGTATGTGTTAATGTGCTTAGGGAGTTATAAGGTGTAGAATTAAATATTTGTTATTGTTGTGTGTGATTAGGGAGATATAAGGTGTGGAAATAAATATTTGTGATTGTTGTATGTGGAGTTATAAGGTGTGGAATTAAAAATAAAAGCATAGGTGCTTGTTGTATGTGTTAATGAAATTAGGGAGTCATAAGGTTGAAAAGTGTTGAACTTGTTATATGTCCTAGTGCATGATTTAATTATGAAATTAAACTAGGAACTTGAGACCTAGTTAATTGCTACCTTGAGTTAGAAGACATGCACATGAGTTAGGGTTTGAAGTTGAAGACAAATTGCTTGATTATGTGCCTTGGCTATTGAGAGGAAGTGGATGGATTAGAAAATCAATTTTATGGATAAAATTGATGCTTGAGTTCCATGATTGCTTTAGTGGAGTTCATTGAGAGTATTGCCATTATTGAGGAGGTTTTTGCTATTGCTTTGAGGAGATTATTGTTGGTTACTTGTTGAGTACATTGCCACTATTTGAGACCATTGAGGAGATCATTTTCTAGTCACTTGTGGATACATTTGTCTTTCATTTGAGGAGATCATTGTTGGCTATTTGAGAGCTCTTTGCTTGAGGGAGTTGTGCTTGTTTCTTGAGAGCTTATTGACATTGCATGAGGAAGATATTATTGAGAACCTATTGCTATCACTTGTGGAGATTGTCCTTGGTTGGTTGAAGTCCTCATTGTTATTTCTTGGAGAGGTTTCCATTTGAGAGATCATTTGTCATCCATTTGAGAGTACATTGTTGAGCATTGTTGTCATCCATTTGAGAGTACATTATTGAGCATTGTTGTCATCCATTTGAGAGATCATTTGTCATACATTGTTGAGATCATTGTGGATCATTGTTGTCATCCATTGAAGAGTACATTGCCATTCATTTTTGAGCACATTGTTGAGTATTGTCATCATTCATTTGTTATCCATTGTTGAGTTCATCATTGAGCCTTGCCTTCATTGATTTGTGGTTGAGATTTGAGTGCTACTTGAGAGTCATTGGTTGAGCCTTTGGGAAGGCTTTTGGGATAGAATTTTTGGATATATTTGAGACAACTTTTGTGCATGATTGGTTGAGCCTTTGGGAAGGCTTTTGGGATAGAATTTTTGGATAGATTTGAGATTTTGGATTGGTTGAGGCTTTGAGAAGGTTTTGGAGAAATATTTGGGATAGAAAATTTGAGCAGGATTGTTTGAGCCTTTTGTGAAGGCTTTGAGGATATATTTGGGATAAAATTTGAGCAGGATTGTTTGAGCCTTGTGAGAAGGCATTGAGGTAGATTTGTGAGTAGTG
Organism: Wollemia nobilis; assembly: GCA_028583015.1. Lineage (NCBI taxonomy): Eukaryota > Viridiplantae > Streptophyta > Pinopsida > Araucariales > Araucariaceae > Wollemia > Wollemia nobilis. Next base: position 4,210,432 of record JAQPPZ010016847.1, on the reverse strand, counting down.
AAAGAGATAGGATAGAAATAGAAAACACATCAACACTAGTTGCCTAGTGAGTAGATCAGTGGATAGCCTAGTTAAGAATTAATGGATAGCCTAGCTGAGTAGATCAGTGGATAGCCTAGCTTGAGCAGATCAATGGATAGCCTAGTGAGTAGATTAGTGGATAGCCTAGATGAGAGATCAATGGATAGCCTAGCTGAGTAGATCAATGGATAGCCTAGTTGAGTAGATTAGTGGAGAGCCTAGTTGAGCAGATCAGTGGAGCCCACCTGAGCAGATCAGGATAACCTAGCTTTGAGTAGATCAAAGTAATCATTTGTATTGGGATAAGGATCCCTATTTATTTGTGAAATATTATAAGGAGATTATCTTGTGGACTACCCCACATTGGGGGAACCACGTTAAATCTTGTGTCTCAATTGTGTGTGATGATTTGTGCACTTGCTTACTATTGTTATCTATGTTATTAATGCACACTGCTATATTTGGTTATTGCAATTGAGGACACTAATTGATATTGGTTTGGAAAGAAAGTAAAAGGTGGGCGCTATACTGTTCACCCCCCTCTCAGTATAAGCTTGTGTTCTTCAATTGGTATCATATCGGGTTCCTTTAAAAAGGCTAACAACTTGAGGGTAGATTCTACAAGAACATAGATGGCTTCATAGAATGGATCATCTACAAGTAAGGCTCCACTGTTTGATGATAACAATTATGCTTTTTGGAGCATGAGAATGAAGAACTATTTGATATCACAGGGATATGAGGTATGGCAGATGGTTGCAAAAGAGTATAAGGTTGAAGGTGATCCCGAGATAGATAAGACTATCAGGAAATTGGTTGAGATCAATGCAAAGGTAATGAATTGTATTCTGAGTGGGCTACGTGAGATAGATTTTGCAAAGGTCATGGTATGTAATTTAGCTAATGAAATGTGGACCAAGTTGTGGAATACCTATGAAGGAGATTCCAAGGTAAAGTTGGCAAAACTACAAACTCATAGAAAAAGATTCGAAGAATTGAAAATGGAAGATTCTAAAGATATTACAAAGTTCTTGCTTCGAGTTGATGAGATTGCTAACACCATGAGAGGTCTAGGATTTGAGATGAAAGAATCAGATGTTACTCAAAAGGTTTTGAGATCACTTCCCATGAAGTATGATGCAAAGGTTTCAGCGATAGAAGAAATAATGAATATCGACAAGCTAACAATGGAAGAACTACAAGGAACTCTCATAGCTTATGAGATGAGGATAGATAAGCATCAGGCTCCAAAGAAAGAAATTGCATTCAAAGCTTTAGAGAAAAATAAATGGAAAGATCCAGAGATAGATAGAGATTCAGATAATGATGAGGAAGCTAACTTCATCAAAAGGAAAAAGGACTCAAGGAATTATAGGGATATGAAGAAATTCAAATGCTACAAGTGTGGTGATTATGGTCACTATGCAAACAAGTGTCCACATGAAGAAAATAGTGATGATGAAAAATAGGGTCATAGAAGAAAAGAAGAAGGAAAGCATAAGCATGACAAAGAGGATAGGTACAAGCAAAGCAAGCATGAGAAGAAGAAGAGTTTTTGTAAGAATAAGAAAACTTTCTACATTGAAGAAGCAAGTGATGGTTCAGATCACAACAATGAAGACAAGAAGAAAAAAAAAAAAAAAAAAAAAAAAAAAAAAATGATCATGTAAGATGAAGAAGAATGTACATTCTTTGGAATAAGTGAAGAAAGGCAAGAACACCTATTCCTAGGTATTGAAGTTAAAGAAGAGGATATATCTATCGAAGAATGACATGAAGAGCTTGCTATAGCCATTGAGCAAGAAAATGGGTACAAGAAGGGTCTAAGAATACTAAAATGCTTCATATGCAGAGACTTTGGGCATTTAGATGATGATTGCATGTACTACAACAATTGCAACAAGAAAAGTTTATTTGTGGAAAAAGAAAGCAATAGTTCCAGTAATAGTTCTAGCAATAGTTCTAGTGACTACAGATGATGAAGAAGAGGAATCCACAAAACAAGAAAATAAAATCAAGAGATTGAAAAGGAAAATCAAAAGGCTTGAAAATAAGGTTCATGAAAATGAAAAGGTCAAAGTAATGCTTAATCGACACATTCAAGGTTTGGAAAAAGAGCTTCAAGAAACAAAAGAGCTTGGCATCACTATTTCTGAGCAATTGAAGAAGAAGAAAGAAAGATGTAATCAGTTAGAAGAAGAAGATCAAAAATGTTTGGGGACCTACATAAATAAGTTAGCACGATTTCAAAGGAATTCAAAAACTTTGGATAACTTTTTGGATTTACAGCGAGATCCATCTATAAAGATAGGGCTTGGTTATGAAGAAGGGAAATAAAAAATAAACACACAAGGACCTCTATTTGTATCAGGAGGTTTTGTTTCAGAAATCTATAAGGAAGAACCGGTTCCCAAAGAAAAGGAAGCAGCATAAATGGATACTTGCATTTCAGAGGCTATAGAGATGTGTGCCAATTTGCTATTTGACACAAATGAAGAGAAAGAAGAGGAAGGTTCCAAAGCACCAAAGGTCTCATATTTCAGGTTTGGGGAGTCACACTCAAAAGGAAAGGAAGTTCTAAAATATGAAAGCAAGGAAGCACCTAAGATTCATGAAGAAAGTTCCAAAGCTCCTATGGCTCCAAATATCCAGTTTGGATCTTGTTTTGAGATAGGTGAATCAAGTTCAAGAAGCAAAGAAATTCTTGAAGAAGAAAGCAAGGAAGAAGTTAAGGAAGAAGATTTGGATACCACAAAGAAGGATCAAGGATACAATGCACAAGTCAAAGATGATCACAAGGATAAAGGTCAAGAAAGGTATGAGGAACCAAGGCATGAACAAAGGGCTTTTCAAGGACATTGTTTTTCTTGTAATGGATTTGGACATAGGGCTATACATTGTAGGGTCTATGGATCAAAGAAGTTTGATTTTTCTAGAAGGAACTTCAAAGGAAGAAGGTATGGTTTTCAGGGACATTGCTTCTTATGCAACAGGATTGGTCATAGAGCTTCTCGAGTGCAAAGGAAATGAGCAATATGGTTTTGATTATAGAGCTACACAATTCAGAGGTCATGGTCAAAATGATTATGGAAATAGAGCTTCACAATACAGGGTTCAGGAAAGGAATGGATATGGAAATGATTTCAAGAAAGAATTCAGGATATGGGCACCATCCAAAGGCTACAATATCAAGTGTTTTAATTGCAATAACTTTGGACATATTGCAAGATGGTGTAGGACTCAATTCCAAACAGGTTCAAGGCAAGAAGGTCAAGCAGTTTCAAGGCAAGAAGGTCAAACAGGTTCAAGACAAGAAGATCAAGTAACTTATCAAGAAAAGGAGATCAGAAAGATGTGGAAGGAAGTTGACAAAGGAAAGGAACAATGTAATATGGGAGTAAATGTACTCCCACCCCAAAATTAATCACCTCAAGAGAGAAGGTGGTAGGGGGCTAAGCTTAAGAGTCATATATTTTAGCCCCATAGGTGTCCCTTTTGCCATTGATGTCAAAGGGGGAGAGATTTGAGTAAGGGGGAGAGCATTGAGTTAGGGGGAGCAACCTCCAAAGAGAGCATTGAGATAGGGGAGTAGCCTCCAAAGAGAACATTGAGATAGGGGGAGCAACCTCCATAGAGAGTATTGAGTCAGGGAGAGCAACTTTGATTTTCAGAAATGGCTTTTGCAATGATTGTGGTGATTTGCATTAGAGGTGTTGCCATCAATGACAAAGGGGGAGATTGTTGGCAATTTGAGTTATTTTGTGTTGTCATTGATGTCACATGGATCACATTGAGTTTTGGTGGTAAAAGCACTTCATAAATAATCATTTATGATATTTTGGAGAGCATGGATATATACAGGGTTTTGTGGCACAAGAGGCATATAATATTTAATTTTTTAAATATTATATTAATGGTTTTTATTAAAACCAATGGTAAAGGTTTTTATTAAAACCAATGACAAAGGTTTTTTTATTAAAACCAACGGAAAGGGTTTTCATTAAAACCATTGGAAAGGGTTTTTCATTAAAACCACTATGCTAAGACTTCTCCAAATTATGATGGATGAAAAGGTTTTCCAATAAAACCTAGGTGCAAAAAGTTTCATGACGAAATTCAAAAGAATGAAGGAGATATCCCAATTCAAAGTTAAGAGGTGAATTATTAAATTTTTATTTAATAATTCTAAGGTCTAAATTTGAATTACATTATCCGTCGACGTGCAAAGGTTGGGGAGATAAATAAAGATTCACCGACGTCATTCGAAGGCATGGAGGTGCATATAAATAAAAGGTGAAAAACCTTTGTTTATTGAAGACTTGAGATAGCGCATGAGAGAGAGTCGTCGAAAGGGGAGCAACGAAGAAAGAAGGATAAATAACTTTTGATTTGAGAGCAAGGTCAAGTAAACAACATGGGAAAGTGACGTCATAGAGGACTCTATAGCATAGTTGGTAGCACATAAACTTTGCACAAGGTAGGTTCATTGTTCGAATCCCGCCAAGGGCAAAGTGTTTTGCTAAGAAAGTAAAATCGAGTTTTAGATTTGAGCACAGGTTAAAGTTGGGTGTTTGGGATTAAAATCCCAATATGGGCTAGCGCCCACATGGTAAGCGCTTCATAGCGCTAAGTGAGAGGAACGGAGTTCGACTCCCATGAAGGTGTGAAGGCGCATTAATTTTGGCAAGGCATTTTGGCAAAGATGATTTCAAAGGTTACGAAGGCAACGAATTTCATATAAAGGTATTTATCTCTAGCGCATGGTAATATTTGTTATTACCAAAGTTTTGGTGCATTAAAATTATTTCTGTGATAACTAGGGAGTCATAAGGAGTTTAGGGAAATAAATGCTTGTTGTATGTGTTAATGTGCTTAGGGAGTTATAAGGTGTAGAATTAAATATTTGTTATTGTTGTGTGTGATTAGGGAGATATAAGGTGTGGAAATAAATATTTGTGATTGTTGTATGTGGAGTTATAAGGTGTGGAATTAAAAATAAAAGCATAGGTGCTTGTTGTATGTGTTAATGAAATTAGGGAGTCATAAGGTTGAAAAGTGTTGAACTTGTTATATGTCCTAGTGCATGATTTAATTATGAAATTAAACTAGGAACTTGAGACCTAGTTAATTGCTACCTTGAGTTAGAAGACATGCACATGAGTTAGGGTTTGAAGTTGAAGACAAATTGCTTGATTATGTGCCTTGGCTATTGAGAGGAAGTGGATGGATTAGAAAATCAATTTTATGGATAAAATTGATACTTGAGTTCCATGATTGCTTTAGTGGAGTTCATTGAGAGTATTGCCATTATTGAGGAGGTTTTTGCTATTGCTTTGAGGAGATTATTGTTGGTTACTTGTTGAGTACATTGCCACTATTTGAGACCATTGAGGAGATCATTTGCTAGTCACTTGTGGATACATTTGTCTTTCATTTGAGGAGATCATTGTTGGCTATTTGAGAGCTCTTTGCTTGAGGGAGTTGTGCTTGTTTCTTGAGAGCTTATTGACATTGCATGAGGAAGATATTATTGAGAACCTATTGCTATCACTTGTGGAGATTGTCCTTGGTTGGTTGAAGTCCTCATTGTTATTGCTTGGAGAGGTTTCCATTTGAGAGATCATTTGTCATCCATTTGAGAGTACATTGTTGAGCATTGTTGTCATCCATTTGAGAGTACATTGTTGAGCATTGTTGTCATCCATTTGAGAGATCATTTGTCATACATTGTTGAGATCATTGTGGATCATTGTTGTCATCCATTGAAGAGTACATTGCCATTCATTGTTGAGCACATTGTTGAGTATTGTCATCATTCATTTGTTATCCATTGTTGAGTTCATCATTGAGCCTTGCCTTCATTGATTTGTGGTTGAGATTTGAGTGCTACTTGAGAGTCATTGGTTGAGCCTTTGGGAAGGCTTTTGGGATAAAAATTTGGACAGATTTGAGTTTAGTTTGAGATTATTTTGTTATGGAAGATTTGGGATAGCATTTGAGCAGGATTGTTTGAGCCTTTTGTGAAGGCTTTGAGGATATATTTGGGACAAAATTTGAGTAGGATTTTTTGAGCCTTGTGAGAAGGCATTGAGGTATATTTGTGAGCAGTGAAAGAGATAGGATATAAATAGAAAACACATCAACACTAGTTGCCTAGCTGAGCAGATCAGTGGATAGCCTAGCTGAGTAGATCAATGGATAGCCTAGTTGAGTAGATTAGTGGATAGCCTAGCTGAGTATATCAGTGGATAGCCTAGCTGAGTAGATCAGTGGATAGCCTAGCTGAGTAGATCAATGGATAGCCTAGCTGAGAAATCAGTGGATAGCCTAGTTGAGCAGATCAGTGGAGAGCCTAGCTAAGCAGATCAGTGGAGCCCACTTGAGTAGATCAAGATAGCCTAGCTTTGAGCAGATCAAAGTAATCATTTGTATTGGGATAAGGATCCCTATTTCTTTATGAAATATTATAAGGAGATTATCTTGTGGACTACCCCACATTGGGGGAACCACGTTAAATCTTGTGTCTCAATTGTGTGTGGTGATTTGTGCACTTGCTTACTATTGCTATCTATGTTATTAATGCACACTGCTATATTTGGTTATTGCAATTGAGGACACTAATTGATATTGGTTTGGAAAGAAAGTAAAAAGTGGGCGCTATACTGTTCACCCCCCTCTCAGTATAAGCTTGTGTTCCTCCAAAATGATATGGAAAAGGATTTTGAAATGGAATATATAGGACTTCTACACTACTACCTTGGTTTAAAAATTGTCAAAAGGAAAACAACATCACAATAACTTAGACAAAGTATGTAGAATTCTTACTTGAAAAGCATAGAATGATAGAATGTAAAACTAAAGATACTCTAATAGAACAAAGGCTACAATTATCAATATATGATGAGTCACCACTAGTTTTTTCTACTATGTATCAACAAGTATTTGGGAGCCTTCTATATTTAACAAATACTAGACCTAATATTATTTTTCTATGAATTATATTTCTAGATTTATGTAAGAGCCTAGATAAATTCATTTTAAAGATACAAAGAGAATATTGTAATATCTTATCAAAACCACATAATATTATTTAGAATATAAAAAAAGATATGCTAGATCTATAGATGATAGAAAATCAACATCAACTTATGTATTCCATCTTGGGTTAGGACCTATTTTATGGTATAGTAAGAAAAAATATGTAGTAGCTCTCTTGATGCAGGAGCATCCGGAGGCAAAGCTGGCAATCTTGCATCAACCAAAATGTTTTTTTTCTCTAAGTGTCAAAACTGTCGCGATATCGCGACGCTTTTTGGTGAACAGGGTGCAAAATGCGAAACTATCGCGATATCGCGACATTTCTGAGGCAAGGAGGTCAAGACGCCAAATGGTCACGAAATCACGACATTTCTGAGGCAAAGAGGTCAAGGCGCCAAACGGTCGCGAAATCGTGACATTTTTGAAGGAAGGCAGCTTCAGTGCCAAACGGTCGCGAAATCGCGACAATTTCGGAGGAACGCAGCTTCAGCGCCGAACGGTCGCGAAATCGCGACACTTTCGGAAGCAAGATTTGAAAGCACAGGGACATCTTTGGCAAAAAGGTTCTAAGGCACAAGAATGGTCGCGAAATCGTGACACCTTCGAAGGCAAGCTTAAAGGACGTCGCGAAATCGCGACACCTTCAAAGATAAAGTTTAAAAGACGTCGCGAAATCGTGACACTTCTGGGAGGCAAGACTTGGAAGCATAAAGACATCGCAACACCTTCGAAGGCAGAGCTCAAAGATGTCACGAAATCGCGACATATCCGGAGGCAAGGTTCCACAATGCAAAGATGTCACGAAATCGCGACACTTCCGAGCCAAGGACGTACGGAATGCAAAGATGTCGCGAAATCGTGACATATCCGAGGGCAAGGTTCCACAATGCAAAGATGTCACGAAATCGCGACACTTCCGAGCCAAGACGTACGGAATGCAAAGATGTCGCGAAATCGCGACATGTCACGGTTTCGCGGCCCAAGGGAGGAAAGCGAGTAAGAAAGGCCTAGACGTCGCGATTTCGCGACGTGTAGCGGAATCGCGGCCCCAAGGAGGAGAGAGAAGCCTAACGTCAAAACGTCGCGATATCGCGACCAAAGAGGAGAGAGAAAGTGTTGGGGCAAAAACGTCGCGATATCGCGACGGGCGCTCACGACGTTGACCAGCCGACGACTGCAGGGACCAGTGCAGAGGGACACGTGGCGTGAAGTTACAGGTGGCCCGAGAGTATGAAGCGGTTACAGGAAGCATGGCAACAGGACACGTGGCATCAACTGCAAACGGCCATGGCGCATTCTTATGAATGATTGACTTGGCGAGTGGATCGACGAGCGAGCTGCAGGGCATACCGCCACTACGAGGCTATGATGTTTCGATGCATCTGACAACATTTGCCGACGGGACAGAGCATTCGTGCGGGCGGCATGGGGAGTCCCGCATTCAAAGTAATGATGGTCCGAAGAGGGTCGGGCCGGGGAGAGAAAAAAAAGGCCGCGATACATTGTAAAGGGAGGCTGGGCCATTTATTTTTGGGGGATATAGCTGTGTATTGGAAAAAGGACCTCTGTTTTAATGAAGCTTGCTGGAATTTTGCCTGTGCATTGTTAATTTCTGCATTCTTGTTGTGTGTTGTGCGTAGCTCGATATCAAGTGGTATCAGAGCCGGTTGGTTCTGAGAGTGCAAACCGATCGCCGAACAGAGAGGCAGTTTGCGCCAGGACTGTGGTTGTGGGTTACGAAGAAGGAGCAAGATGCCTCCGCGTAGAGATCATGGTGGTTTGAGGCATAGGCGAGCAAGAAGGGAGGAGGTCGATTTGAGAGCCCTGCAGAGGCAAGTTGAGGCTCTACAAGAGGAAATAAGAAGAGGAGTCGAGCCGAGAAGGGAAGAACCCAGCGAAGATGAAGTGTGGGAAGAAGAAGTTATGTCCGATGAAGAGGCCTTGGACCCAGCAGAGGCTAGGCTGTACAGGGCTATCTCCCAGATTGGGAAGAAGCCAAAATTTGACGTCTCGACTTACTCTGGAAACCTCAACCCTGAGGAATTAATAGACTGGATCAACGACATGGAGGAGTACTTCGAATACAAAGAGATCGCAGATCCAAATCGGATCAGATTCGCAAAAACCAAGTTGAAGGGGCATGCTAGCATCTGGTGGAAAGGAGTGCAGTTAGAAAGGAACAGGAGGGGAAAGGAAAGGATCACCAGATGGGATAGGATGGTAGAGAAACTAAAGAGGCAGTTCATCCCTGCAGATTATGAGCTGGATTTGTTGAAGAAAATGCAGAGTCTTCGACAGGCTAGTAAGTCTGTCAAGGAATATACAGAGGAGTTCTATCAGATTTCAATCAGAACCGGCCATTCAGAGGCGAATAAGGAGAAGGTCGCACGTTACATAAATGGATTGCGAACCAGCATTCAAGAAGAGCTGGGGCTGGTTAGAATGAGCACAGTAGAGGATGCATATCAATTTGCATTAAAAGTGGAGGAGAAACTGAATAGGAGGTTTGATGGTAAGCAGAGAGGGAAGGATAGGGGTGGAAGAGCTGGTGGAAGAGGCAGTGGTGGAAGATACAAAGATTTTGGAAAAGCTGTGGAAGCTAGCAGCAGCCAGAAACAAAAAGAAGTGAAGGAGGAGGATGACCAACGCCCACGCAATCAGAGCAACAACTACCCAAGAGGAAGAGGTAGGTCTGGGCGAGGGTTTGGAAGAGGTGTCTTTAGAGGAACCTGCTTCAACTACGGTGAAGAAGGACACAGGGCATACAACTGCCCACAGCATCAAGAGAGGCCAAATCGAAGACCAGAGGGTCAGGCCCGAGCTGCTGTAGCAGACGAAGGTGTAGAGTCTGAGCATTCAGAGGAGGCAGAAAGAGGGGAAGCCATGATTATCAGAAGAGTCTTGTTGAATGAAGAGGAAAAGGCAGACCAAAGGAACAGCCTGTTTCGAACAAGATGCAAGTGCGCGAGGCAAGGTCTAGTAATATCATCATTGATAATGGAAGCACTGACAATTTGGTTTCGAAGGAAATGGTTTCCAAGCTGCGGTTGGAAAGGAGAAAACACCCGCACCCTTATCGGATTGCATGGCTGCAAAAGGACCATCGGGCACTAGTAAGCGAGCAATGTCTGGTGAAGTTCAATATTGGAACTTACCGAGATGAGGTTTTATGTGACATCTTACCTATGGATGCATGTCACTTGCTGCTTGGGAGACCTTGGCAGTTTGACCGAAGTGCTGTCCATGATGGCCGAGCCAACACATATTCTCTGTCAAAGAATGGAGTTCGCCATAAGTTAAAACCCCTGAAAGAGGCGGATGAGAAAGTATGCAGCAGTGCACGAGTCTGTCTAGTTGATGGCAGAAGATTCTTGGAAGGCCTGAAGCCGGATCATGTGTGTTATGCTATAATCCCCAGGGTTAGGGAAGAGGGATGCAAGGAGATTCCAGTGGAAGTCATGGGGCTGTTAGAGGAATTCCCTGATATCATTTCTGACAATGTTCCTGAAGGTTTACCACCTGTTAGGAAGATCAGTCATCACATAGACTTGGTGCCTGGATCGAGCTTGCCAAACAAGGCTGCACATCGAATGACGCCTGTGGAGACTGAGGAATTAAATCGGCAAGTTCAAGATCTGTTGAAGAAGGGGCTGATTAGGGAGAGTCTTAGTCCTTGTGTTGTACCAGCAGTATTAGCACCCAAGAAGGATGGAGAATGGAGGATGTGCACCGACTCTCGGGCAATCAACAAGATCACCATTAAATACAGGTTTTCGCTGCCAAGGATGGATGATATCATGGACTGCTTGAGTGGAGCTGAGTACTTCACAAAAATTGATTTGAAAAGTGGATACCATCAGATCCGCATTAGAGAAGGGGATGAGTGGAAGACAACCTTCAAAACCAGAGAAGGGTTGTATGAGTGGTCGGTTATGCCATTTGGATTAACCAATGCACCTAGTACCTTTATGAGGTTAATGAATGAAGTTCTGAAGGAATTTTTGGGCAAATTTGTTATTGTTTACTTGGATGATATACTGATTTTTAGCAGAACCTTAGAGGAGCACCTGATGCACATCAGGAAGGTTTTTGAGAAACTACGGGAGGAGCAGTTACTGATCAATCTGAAGAAGTGCAACTTTGTGAAGAAGGAGGCTGGTATACCTGGGATTTGTCATATCAGCAAATGGTCTCAAGATGGACCCCGAAAAGGTGAAGGCTATCCTAGAATGGCCTGTCCCAAGGAGTGTGACCGAGGTTAGATCATTTCACGGTCTGGCCAGTTTCTACAGAAAATTTATTAGAAACTTCAGCAATATTTGTGCATCTCTTACTGAGACAATGAAGGGAAACAAGAAGGAATTCCAGTGGACAGTTGGAGCGAGATAAAAGCTTTGCTATGCTGAAGAAGAAGGTCACTGAGCAACCCATTTTAGCACTTCCAGATTTCAATAAGGTGTTTCAGGTAGACTGCGATGCGAGTGGCAGTGCGATAGGAGCCGTCTTGAGCCAAGAAGGTAGGCCTGTAGCTTATTTCAGCGAGAAGCTCAATGATGCCAGGAGAAAGTATTCGGTATATGATCAAGAGTTCTACGCCATAGTTCAAGCACTCAAGAAATGGAGGCACTATCTATTGCCGAAAGAGTTTGTTCTCTATACCGACCATCAAGCGCTGCAGTTTATTAACAGTCAGGGAAAATTGAATCAGAGACACCTAAAATGGGTAGAGTTCCTGCAGAGCTATACCTTTGTGCTGAAGCATCGAAGTGGAAGATCCAATAGGGTGGCAGATGCACTGAGTAGAAGGCAATGTCTGATGCTAGAAATGAGAGTAGAGGTTGTTGGGTTTGCTGAACTCAAGAACCTATATCCTGCAGACCCCGATTTCGTAGAAGCCTGGAAAGCCTGCACTGCGCCTGTTGCGTTGGACAGGACTAAATGGTTGGATTACCTGATTCAAGATGGAATGTTGTTTAGGGGGAACCAGTTGTGCATTCCGAAGAGCTCAATGAGAGAGAACCTCATTAAAGAGAAGCACAGTGGGGGTTTAGCTGGACACTTTGGTCGTGACAAGACCATCTCATTGGTTAGTGAAAACTATTACTGGCCACAATTGCAGCAGGATGTGGCAAAGTTTGTGCAGAGTTGCAGGATTTGCCAGATGGCAAAGGGTGTGAGGCAGCCTACTGGTTTGTATCAACCGCTACCTATACCTGAGCGGCCGTGGGAAGATATTAGTATGGATTTTGTGCTCGGTTTACCCAGGACGCAGAGGGGGCATGATTCCATCTTTGTGGTAGTGGACAGATTTTCGAAAATGGCACATTTTATCCCGTGCCAGAAGACTAGCGACGCGGTCCATGTAGCTGGTTTGTTCTTTAAGGAGGTGGTACGCCTTCATGGGCTGCCAAGAAGCATTGTGTCGGACGAGAGATACCAAGTTTGTAGGTTATTTCTGGAAGACCCTCTGGAAGAAATTAAAGACGGAGTTAAAGTTCGGTTCTGCTTACCACCCGCAAACAGATGGCCAAACAGAGGTGGTTAATCGGAGTTTGGGCAACCTACTACGATGCTTGGTAGGGGACAAGCCCAAGGGATGGGATCTGGTGCTGCCGCAAGCTGAGTTTGCGTATAACAGCTCGGTCAATCGGAGTACCAATAAGTCACCATTCCAGATTATCTATGGGAGCAGCCCACGAAATGCTTCAGAGTTAAGAAGGCTGGAGACAAGGGAGAAATGCAGTGCTGAGGCAGAAGACTTTGCCGAACACTTGAAAGGAGTGCATGAGGAAGTGACAAGACACATTGCCAAGATGAATGCTCAATATAAGACGAGGGCGGATCAAAAACGCAGAGCTAAGGAGTTCCAAGTAGGAGATTCTGTCATGGTCCATCTGCGGAAGGAACGGTTCCCTGCCAAGACATACAACAAACTCAAAATGAAGAAATTTGGGCCATGCAAAATCATTGGCAAACGGGATTCGGGTAATGCCTACGAGGTGGAGTTACCAAGTGAACTTAACATCTCCCCCGTGTTTAACATCTCAGATTTGGTTGAGTATCATGAAGGAGAAAGCAGTGAGGTACCCAGTCCAGATTTGTGGAGCATTCCGGCAGTCACCCCAGTTGCGGACGAGATAGAAGAAATTCTGGATACGCGTGAGGGTCGCAGTACTCGAAACAGGAGTTATTCTGAGTATTTAATCAAATGGAAGGGCCGACCCATAGAAGATGCGACTTGGCTATCCAAGGCGGAGGTTGATCGTTTGGGTCTACCTCAGTCAAATCAGAAGTGAGGTCACTTCTCAAACCCACCCCGGGTGTCTGATGCAGGAGCATCCGGAGGCAAAGCTGGCAATCTTGCATCAACCAAAATGTTTTTTTCTCTAAGTGTCAAAACTGTCGCGATATCGCGACGCTTTTTGGTGAACAGGGTGCAAAATGCGAAACTGTCGCGATATCGCGACATTTCTGAGGCAAGGAGGTCAAGACGCCAAATGGTCACGAAATCGTGACATTTCTGAGGCAAAGAGGTCAAGGCGCCAAACGGTCGCGAAATCGTGACATTTTTGAAGGAAGGCAGCTTCAGTGCCAAACGGTCGCGAAATCGCGACAATTTCGGAGGAACGCAGCTTCAGCGCCGAACGGTCGCGAAATCGCGACACTTTCGGAAGCAAGATTTGAAAGCACAGGGACATCTTTGGCAAAAAGGTTCTAAGGCACAAGAATGGTCACGAAATCGTGACACCTTCGAAGGCAAGCTTAAAGGACGTCGCGAAATCGTGACACCTTCAAAGATAAAGTTTAAAAGACGTCACGAAATCGTGACACTTCTAGGAGGCAAGACTTGGAAGCATAAAGACATCGCAACACCTTCGAAGGCAGAGCTCAAAGATGTCGCGAAATCGTGACATATCCGGAGGCAAGGTTCCACAATGCAAAGATGTCGTGAAATCGTGACACTTCCGAGCCAAGGACGTACGGAATGCAAAGATGTCATGAAATCATGACATATCCGGGGGCAAGGTTCCACAATGCAAAGATGTCACGAAATCGTGACACTTCCGAGCCAAGACGTACGGAATGCAAAGATGTCGCGAAATCGCGACATGTCGCGGTTTCGCGGCCCAAGGGAGGAAAGCGAGTAAGAAAGGCCTAGACGTCGCGATTTCGCGACGTGTAGCGGAATCGCGGCCCCAAGGAGGAGAGAGAAGCCTAACGTCAAAACGTCGCGATATCGCGACCAAAGAGGAGAGAGAAAGTGTTGGGGCAAAAACGTCGCGATATCGCGACAGGGCGCTCACGACGTTGACCAGCCGACGACTGCAGGGACCAGTGCAGAGGGACACGTGGCGTGAAGTTACAGGTGGCCCGAGAGTATGAAGCGGTTACAGGAAGCATGGCAACAGGACACGTGGCATCAACTGCAAATGGCCATGGCGCATTCTTATGAATGATTGACTTGGCAGTGGATCGACAGGCGGCTGCAGGGCATACCGCCACTACAGGCTATGATGTTTCGATGCATCTGACAGCATTTGCCGACGGGACAGAGCATTCGTGCGGGCGGCATGGGGAGTCCCGCATTCAAAGTAATGATGGTCCGAAGAGGGTCGGGCCGGGGAGATAAAAAAAAGGCCGCGATACATTGTAAAGGGGGGGCGGGGGCCATTTATTTTGGGGGGAGATAGCTGTGTATGGGGAAAAGGACCTCTGTTTTAATGAAGCTTGCTGGAATTTTGCCTGGGCATTGTTAATTTCTGCATTCTTGCTGTGTGTTGTGCGTAGCTCGATATCATCTCTCATCAATAAAAGGAGAGTATTATGTAGCAAGAGATGTAGAATGTGAAGGATTTTGGTTACAATACATTTTATTAAATATGGGAATTAGAAAAAATCTTGCATAACTAAATTGTGATGGTCAAGGAGTTCAAAAATTAATCAAAAATATTGTGATTCATGATAGAACAAAAAACATTGAAGCTCAATGTCACTTTTTTAGAGATCATATTTTGGACCTTCATATTCAAATAAAATATGTTTCTAATAAAAATCAACATGTAGATTTTTTTACAAAAGCACTTGGATGAAACAAATATAATATATTTTGAAGCCATATTTTTACATCAAAAGATATTCATACTTGTAGACACCCAATATTGACACACTAGTCGCAACTTCTAAAAACTAGTTGTAAACACTCCAAAACTTTCCAAAATTAGTTACAAACATCACAAAACCTCAATTTGATCATTACCCATAATTTGTCACCTTTACCAAATTCACCAGTGCTGAATTTGGTAAACTGAGTGGCAAATTTGGTAAAACAACAAAAATCAACTATTTCACTTAAAATCAGGTTTTACCAAATTCGCCAGTCCTACCAAACTCGCCAGTCATAAATTTGGCTAGTGGTGAATTTGGAAAATTTTAAAATTTCAAACTCCTTAGAATCAAACTTGATTTCTTACCAAATTTGTGACCCATGTCACCAAATTTACTAGTGGTGAATTTTGTCGACAATGGCGAATTTGGAAACATTGGTTGGGAATCTTCCACATGAAATAGATAGGCACATATAGAGTTCCTTTTTGCCTATGCAATTGATTCTACATGCTTCAATAAGGATTCATATGCATTTGTTTGAATTTGTTATTATCCATTCCTTCCTCCAAACCTCTTCCAAATATTATATAAGGACATCATGGGGCAAGCATTCCACAAGCAATTTCAGTGTAGCAAAGCTCTCTCTTTCCTCTTAGCATTCTCATTCCTAGTATTCTTAGATATCTCTTCAAGCATTTCAAGTGTTGAGGAGTCATTTAGCAAGCATTTGTGGAGGGCAACTAGGCAAGGCAAGGGAGCTTGGTGGTAAGATCTTCATGCAAGGGAGAGGCCATAGCTAGGTGAAATCTAGCATAGTTTTCTCCTTTATTTTATTACTATTAATATTATCTTAGCTCCCTAGTTTCAAGATTTTCATGCTTACTAACTCCATTTAATTGCTTTTGCTTCATACTTATTATTGTATTAAGATTACTCCTTTTGTTTTGTTGGCTCTAATATTGTTGTTGCAAATCTAGTTTCAATGATTTGCAACATATTTTATCATCTCTAACATTTCCTTGTGGGCTCATTTTAGTCAGTATTCATTTTATCATCATACTTTGCACATAACTCTATGTTTTGTAGGGTATTTTGGTATTTTCTAACATATTTCTCATCATAGTTTCTTGCTGCACTTTCATTTATGGTCCTTTTACTTTCATTTCAATTATATTAAAACTTTCATTTCATTCCATGTTTCTTTAATTTAATATCTCTTCTTTTTGCAAGAATAAATCTAGTTCTCATTTACCCTTTTTCTTCCATGTATTTCATCTAGTTTCACAATACACCTACATAGCAAGTTTTACTCCTCCATTTAAGGTAGGGTGTTGATGATAAAAGGCCATTACGGCCTTGTGTCTCACACCCCTTTACCTGGATTTAAAAGGCTTTCCACTCCTAAGCTTATTGACTGTTCAAAACAATCATAAAAATATTTCCCTTATTATTTTCCATGCAAACATACACTTAGATCTTAAAATTGATGAATAATTTGCATCAATATCTATTTATTCTACAATCATAGTATTAATCATAATAGTTCTATGTACATATTTCATTACATTGCACTCATATTTAATCATATTTTTAGTATTTTGGAGAGTTTTCATTATCTTCATATATGTAAAATTTTTAGTCATCAAATTATCTATTTCTATAGTTTAATATTCTAATTTTTCTAGTTAGAAACTTAGTAGATACTGCTAGGATTCTTTCCTACAAATTTCAACCCAAAACATAGTCAGAATCCATCAAAATTAGCCTCGAAACTCTTAAAAACTCATCCCAGGACCAAATTCGTCACCCTAAACTATCAATGGTGAATTTGGTAACTAGAATACACTAAACCAAATTCAATACTCAGGCCATATTCGCTAGTGGAAAATTTGGCAACAAGTCAAATTCCACCCCAGGAGGTAAACATACTCAATTTTGTTGTTACAAGCGGGTTAGATAATATTTTTAGACATTGTTTTGCTCTATCCAACCCTCATATAGACCCCTTAAACCAAAAAACCTATTTTTCTTTAGTTTTTATTTAGGTTTACCAAATTTGCCACCCCTATGGTGAATTTGGTAGTAGTGGCAAATTTGGAATTTTTCAGTGGTGAATTTGGAAGACAGGCTCCAAGAGAGGTAATCCGGCCACTTGGCCCTCCCTTATCCCTAAAATTTCATTTTATCTATGTTAGGTTTCTATTTTTCTACTATTTCTCAACAAAATTCACACCTACTTTGGAAAATTAAAGAACCCTAGCTAGGAAATTTTACAATTTCTTCACAAAACATTATGATTTCTTTACAAACCACTTACAAAATAATCAAGTAAGGAATATTATATTGAAATTTAACCTTCTGATTATTTTCAAGTACTTAGGCAAAGAAAAAAAAGAGCATTTAGTTGCATTAGGCTAGATTATCTTATTGCATTTCTCCTTGTTTTACCCTAAAATCAAAATCTCCTTAGTCTAGTGCATTCAAAAACTTGAAGTAAATATAGGTTAGCTCTTGTTTGAATGAATTTGTGTGATTTAAACTTAAGCATTGCATTTAGATGATTCTTGATAATTTAGGTTCAAATAACCGTTAAGGCTCGATAAAGGGTTAATATAAATAGAGATCCAAAAACCCTTAGGTGTTTTTTTTAACTAAACTCATAGAACACCATCTAAACAAGTGTTACATCAACTTTCAGACAACCATAGGAAAAAAATTTGAGTAGGATTCTAATTGTGTTGAGGATATTTGTATCCTTGGGATCTCCTTTGGAAAGATATCCTCAAGTGGGGAAGTATATATTCTAATGAATCTGCCCCGCACACAATTGACCTTAATTAGACTTAAAGGGGAAATAACACGAGGTTTTTCCACTTCTTACATAAATTGGTGAACCCAATGTGAAAACTTCCTTTTGCCTTAAAAAAGATAAAAGTTTGTTGAACTTAAAAAAGATCATCTAATTTTTTTTCTTAGTTTACATCACATTAAATTAAGATAACAATAAATTGTTAATCCTATTGGGGGAAAGATAATGACCCCTTGAGTAAACCAACGTACGAACCTTAGGGGATAAATATTCTTTGGCAAGTATATTATAGTGGATTAATGGCAGTTATAAGGAGGGCTACTTATTTGAGTGACATAAGGATCTCAAACATCTTATCTTCTTTGCTATAAGTACTCTGGAAACAAAAATTTAATAAATTAACCCCCTTTCAAAGCTAAGTTTTCAATCCATGTATCAACATCCTTACAACACCGAAAATAAGGTTGTATCTATTACTTCCTAGAAAGGATCATCCTATCAAGGACAAATTGAACCTAAAGTAAACCCATGGTCATAATAAGTACCTAGAGAACAATTAATTTTTGAACAAATATCTTATCAAACTATAGAACATGTTAGAGATTACATAAAAGAAACAAGGACATCATTTTGGATGTTTTTGAAGATGAACTTAGAGAACAAGCAAAAGCAAAATCTTCCACAATGCATGATAACATAGGATATTTCAATAAACAATTAAATTTTACTCAAATCAATAAAATTAATAACTTGGAAAGTCTTAATGTGGTTGTGGTACAACCTAATAATTCTACAACACCTCCTACCTTATCAATAGAGATGCCCGCTTCAAGAAATCCATTTTTGGTATTACCTAATGAAATAAATAATCTTGTAAATCCCTTTTTCACTCTTAGCATGGGACTTAGTCAAGTCCCTTCCATCATAACATCAAATAAAAATGCTTCAACTTTTACAAGTATACCTTTTATGAAGTAAAAATTTGCACAATCACATACTCAACCTCCATCAAATGATATTCAAAACATCAATACCAAAATTTTGGACTTAGAAAAGAGATATTTCAAGTTCAAAGAACCTAAGCATAAAATTGCCCCCCTATAACTTAAATACTCTTTTGAATATTTCTATAATTAACCTTTAAATCCCAAAATACTTAATCACCCATTTCCAAATAATTTTGAAACCCCCAAGTTCCAAATGTACAATGGAAATAAAGATCCCATCAACCATCTAAGATTATTTCAAATAGATTGTAGTGACATCAATCATGATGAAGAACTTATCCTTAGGTTATTTCCTAAAAGCCTTCTTGGTTTAGCCCTATAATGATACTTACAAATACCTTTTCATTCCATAAAAAAGTTCAAAGAACTTATGGAAGCCTTCATTAAACAACTTTCAATATACATTAAAGATAATGTTACCAAAGATGACCTTTATCAACTAAAATAGGGTAAGAATGAAAAATTCTCAGACTTCTTGGTAAAATGGAGAGGTATCATAGGAAAAATTCAATATATTCCTCCTCCTAAGGAAATTTTACATATTTTCATATGAAACCTTCATGAAAAATTGTCATATCCTTTTGAGATGACAAACTTAACCTATTTCAAAGAAGCCATCGACATGGCTAAAAGGATAGATGTCATCCTCATAATATAGGGTCAACTCAATTATAACAATAAAGAAGATGAAAATCCCTCTAATAATGGAAAATACAAAAACAAACATGTTGTAGGATATAGTATAACCAATTCTCAACAAAACAACAACGTAAACACTACTCAAAATCCTTCTCAAAAGTTGGTTATCCAAAATGAGGAAAAACCTCAAAGGCAATATACCAACATGGGACAAAGTCAAACGACCATGCTAAAAATTCTTCTTTAATCCAAACTAAT
This sequence comes from Wollemia nobilis, assembly GCA_028583015.1. Taxonomy (NCBI): domain Eukaryota; kingdom Viridiplantae; phylum Streptophyta; class Pinopsida; order Araucariales; family Araucariaceae; genus Wollemia; species Wollemia nobilis. Next base: position 4,190,554 of record JAQPPZ010016847.1, on the reverse strand, counting down.
ATAAATCCCACCTACCAAACCTTGGGACTTATCAAAAGGAGGCCCCTTTTGGTATAAACAAGACAAATACTATGACTTTCATCGAACAAAAGGACATACTATATACAAATGTAGGATCTTAAATAATATTATCTATGAACTTATTGAGGAAGGAAAAGTAACAATTAATAAACCACAAAACCCCAAAAAAGGTATGGGAATATTTCAATATCTCCTACCAAAATGTGATAAAAAATTCACCAACTTTGTAGGTGTCATTCATCTATGAATATCTTCCCATGCCATAACTAGAAAACAAGCAAGCAATCATTCTTTGGATCAACCTCCATTGTTTATCCTGAAGGAAAACATCAACATTCCTAATAATTCACCTTTGGTGATTATACCTTTTCAAAACACCTTGAATACATTTGATTTTCATCAATAATTATAGGAGGTACCCGCAAGCATCTTCCTCCTATAACTCAAAACTTTGCATGCCCATAGGAAAATACTGCTGAAATTTCTAAGTGAACAAGAAGTCCCTCAAGACTTATCTCCAAATGAAATTTCCAACATGGTTGGGCTAACGAGAGGAAATAATGCTATCTTAGCATTTCACTAGGAAGACACTCCTCTCGAAACAATATCGGGGTATTCCTCTCTATATCATAACTAAAATAGGTGATAAATATATCAAGAGGGTTCTAGTAGACAATGAATCAGCCTTGAACGTTTGTAATGTCAAATTTTTACAAAATTTTGACTTAATCAAAAATGGTTTACAAAAATCAGACCTCATTACTAGAGCCTTATATCAAGGTATTAGATTTGTCCCTAGTAAAAATTAACCCTCTTATATTAGGATATGACAAGGATGACTATTCTAGATCAATACATGGATCTCCATGGGACGAGAAGGATGAAGAAGAACTATGGTCACTCCTAAAATAGAAACCCTACAAAATTATATGATTTGGGAGCATTAATATGTTAGAGTTAGTCCATACAAAAGCAATCACAACTAATGAAGATCTTGAAGAGTCTTTGGATAATTGCCATATAGAATATTCTCTTGAATAGATCTTTAATTTAAACTCAGCCCAACCTCTTGACTTGGAACAAGAATCTATAGACCTATATTAACTTAAATAACTAGGTATTATATATTCCCCTATCCATTTTGAAGACAAGTCATAAGCTTTAATCGAAGAGACAATATAGATCAACATTGAAACTGATCAAGATCCATGCATTATCAAACTTGGAAAATTACTAACCCAAGAATAATGAACATAATACACAAACCTATTAAAGTAATTTTTTGATGCCTTAACTTCAAGATACTATGATATGCTAGGACTTGATCCCTCATTAGTAGTTCACCACCTAGTAGTGTGTCCTGATTCCAAACCCATAAAGCCAAAATTAAGAAATATACATCCAAAAGTTTCTCTTTCAAGAAAATATGAACTTAAAAAAATCTTAGACATTGGCTTCATAAAATCCATAGATTATTTGGATTGGATATCCAACATCCTCCATATCACCAAGAAGGAAGGGCCCATTCAAATTTGCATTGAATTTAGGGATATAAACAATGATTATCCAAAATATGATTTCCCTTTACCAAACATAGACATGATAGTTGAATTCACTATAGGGTTTGAGATGTTATCCTTAATGTATGGATTCTCATGCTATAATCAAATCAATATCATGGTAGAATATCAATCTAAAACAAATTTCAGCACCCCATGAGGGACCTTTTGCTATCAGTTATGCTTTTTTGTCTTAATAATACAAGAGTTGCATATCAGAGGGCTATGACATACATATTTAATGACCTCATCCATGAAATAGTAGAAGACTATGTGGATGACATCATAGGTTGATATCAGGAAATAAAAGACCATTCTCGAGATTTTAGATGCACTTTTCAAAGATTATGAGACTATAAAATTAGAATAAAACCCCTAAAAAGTATTTTTGGTGTAAAATCAAGAAATATACTTGGTTTCATCATGTATTATCATGGTATTGTGATTGATTCCTCTAAAATAATGGTCGTAACAAACATGCCACCACCTAATAACTTGATTGAGTTATGAAGCCTTCAAGGAAAATTATAGGCCATATGTAGATTCATATCGCAACTTACCGATAAGTTTCAAACTTTATCCAAATTATTGAAGAAAAGAGATAAATTCGAATGGGATGAAGGGTGTCAAGAAGACTTAAAATACCTAAAAAATTATCTCTTAACACCACCTATCTTGATACCACCAAATTTAAATCAACCATTATCGCTATATAGCTATTATTGAACATGCCCTAGGAGCTTTTTTAGCACAATTTGATGAACAACATCGAGAGAGGGCAATCGACTACATTAGTAGAACTCTAGTGAACTACAAAACAAAATAAACACCACTAGAGAAGATTTACCTAGTAGTACTATTATCATATCTTAAACTATGACATTACATGCTTAGTCAAAATACATACATCTTAGCAAGAGTAGATCCATTGTGTTACCTCATGACAAAACCTTACTTATTTGGTAGAACTTTGAAATGGATCATAGTCCTCAATGAATTTGACATAAAATTTGTAAACCAAAAGTCACTAAAATGGCAAGTTATAGTAGATAAACTTGCCACAACTCATTTATAGTTAGAAAATTCTCTAAACATATCTTTCTATCATGATATGGTGTCATTAATAAAAGTTCAAGAACCTAAAATATGGGTCTTGTACTTCAATGGAGCTAGATGAACAAAAGATGTAGGGGCATGAATTATCATGGTAACCCCACAATGATAGCTCATCCCACTATCATTTAACCTTCATTTCTCATGTACCAACAATACAATAGAAATACAAACATTTATTAACCTCAAAAAAACTAAAATATCAAGAACATAACAATATACGATGATTCACAATTGGTGATCAACCAAGTAAACAACACCTATCAAACCAAAGATGAAAAGCTAAATACATACAAAGATATTGTAGACATGTTGAAAACTCATTTCGATCAAATAACTATAGAAGCAATACTATGTTCTAGCAATCACCACACCTATGCTATGGCAACAACTGCATCTCTCATCCCCTTAGAGTTGGAATATGAAGAAGTTGTTATTATAATAAGATTAATTAATGAGTCTTCCACACTTGAATCATGTTTACAACCACTTCACGTATGTAACATTGAAACACCTATACCTCAATAACCTTGGTATCAAGACATATTCAATTTCCTCAATGAACATTTCTTGAAGGATTCAACTCTCAAAGGCATAGGCAATTTAGGCTAAAGGCTTGCAAATATGTCATCATTGGTGATATCTTATATCAACACTCCATTGAAGGCATACTCCTTAGATGCATAATTGTAGATGAAGCCCAAGCTATCATAAAAAAAGTGTTGAACACACAATGACACTGAGAGGAGGGTGAATCAATGTGTTATTTTAAAACTTAAAACTTTTCTTTTCAACAGACTTGTTATACAATTATAAAATAAATAAAACAATCACACACCCATCAAGAAATCATCACATAACATAGTATGTATAGTGGAAACCCAATGTGGGTAAAAACCACTCTGCAAACAATGATTGCTTGAACTCACTGTTCAAATCTAACCTTCAACAAAATTGCTTACAGTATTTCACCAACACCAACTGGAGGGAAGACACCTATCCACCCAATTTATCAGCACCAACTGAAAGGAGCACCAACCCCTATGTCAGGCACCCATTTGGTCTTAAACATTTATTATTAAAATGACATAAAAATACCTTTGCTATTCACAAAACTAAACTGGTTTGTAGCTCTTTTCTACTTTATGTGAATTCACCTCTATGCTCTATTTCACTTTTGCTTCACTCTACATTCTTTCTAGACTGTGCCTCTCTTCTCTATCGCACTTCTTCTTAACTCTGCACTTTGTCTATATTTCACCTCTTTGCTTTTCTATCATGCTCAAAAACCCTTACTATACTACAAATCTCATATATATATTTTCTTCACCACTATACACTTCATACATATACCCCTCTTAGTTGATTAGTTTTCACATGGTGGCATTTCAGTTACAATCTCTTCACATTCTCATTGGTGGTTACATAACAATTTCTAACATCCCTGACCATTCAGTTTCTCATCTTTTCCTCTGTCTCCAAATTTCTCTCTCTTTGTTATTGTCTTGAGATTTTAAAATAGTTGCCACATCATACTCAACAATTCATTTCCACATATCTTCAACTTTGGCCAATCTGTGTGTTCTTCATCACTATCATGATGATGATTAAATTGCCTAAGTCGAATGTCCACACTTGTATGAATATTATACTACTGCCTGACGTGTATACTACTGATGCTTTCTACCAATGTATCCATATCTATTTATAATTCTCCCTCTGACGTTGCCCCTACCTTCTTCAACTTGACTTTCTAGAACATGAAACAAAATATGATCTTATCAAGCTGTCTGCACCTTTTGTCAAACAAAGTAATTAAAAATATTGTTTATTATTTTGTATTACTTCAGCATTTATTACTTCAGTGCTTGGACACTACAACGCATTCACCCTCAATTTTGAGGTAAGCAGAGAATTCAAACTTAATGTTGTTGTGTTGACAATAATTACAACAATGAAAATTGTATAGCTCAACAATCTCCCCATTTAGAATTGTTGGCAACACACTGATAATTGACTACAATAAGAAGATGTAAACCACAACTATGAACCCTTTGACAACAATTTCTCTACATCTGATTTCTTTTCTTTATTGTGATGGTTGTTGCAGTCAAACATTTCTCCCCCTTTGAAAACAATGACAAAGGGTGCAACCTTTCTTCAAAAATTAATGTTACTGCTAACTCCCCCTGAATCTATGCACAACATCCTCAAGTTCATGTTAAGAAGGAAACCATAGAAGAATACAAAAAAGAGCATAAGATAAAGCAGTGAATTGCTCCCCCTGAGAATGTGCTTCCAAAGACCTTCTAGTGTGTGGGAAGTGTGACCACTCCCAAATTTTGCCTTAAATATTCAAATATTTCTTTGGGCAATGGTTTTGTGAATATATCTGCAACTTGCTCTGAAGTGGGAACAAACTCCAGTTTAACTTCTTGTTCTGTAACTTTCTCCTTTAGAAAATGATACCTGATGGCGATGTGTTTTGTTCTTGAATGCATGACTGGATTTTTAGAGATATTAATGGCACTTGTATTGTCACACATAATAGGAATGGGTTCACTGCAAACAATCCCTAAATCCTTGAGTGTCTGCTTCATCCATAGCACTTGTGTACAACATGAGACAACAACTATATACTCTGCTTCTATTGTATATAGAGAAACAAATTCTTGTTTCTTACTATGCCATGAAACAAGATTTTTTCTGAGATAAAAGGCACCACCACTTGTGCTTTTCCTATCATCCATACAACCTGCCCAATCAACATATGAATAAGATATAAGAGTGAAGTCTTTACCATTAGGGTACCACAATCCATATTCTATTGTGATTTTAAGATATCTTAAGATTCTTTTAACTACTTTGACATGTGACTCTTTGGGAGAAGCTTGAAATATTGCAACTAGACATTGCTTGTAGAATATCAGGTCTTATGGTAGTTAAATATAATAAAATTCCTATCATAGATCTATACATTGTTTGATCAACAGATGGGGATTCATCATTTTTTCTAAGTTTGCATGCAATTGTCATTGGATTACTCACTGGTTTACAATCCTCCATTTTAAAATTTTTCAATATCTCCCTCACATACTTGATTTGTGATATGAATATACCTTTCTCTAACTGATTAACTTGGAGACCAAGAAAATATGGTAATTCACCAATCATGGAAATTTCAAATTCACTTTGCATTTGTTTAGCAAACTCTTTACACATTTCATCTTTGCTTCCACCAAATATGATATCATCCACATAGACAACAACAATAATTTGATGATCATCTATAGTTTTGATATACAAATTACTATCAACCATACATTTATTGAATCCTTTCTATAGTAGATAACTGTCCAACCTTGCATACCATGCTCTTGGGGATTATTTTAAAACATACAAAGCCTTTTTCAATTTGCATATCATATCCTTGTATTCACCAAGATGGAATCCATCAGGTTGCTCTATGTAAACTTCTTCTTCAATCTTGCCATTTAAAAATGTTGATTCTATATCCATATGATATACTTTGAATTTTTTGTAAACTACCAATGCAAGAAATATTCTGATTTCCGCTACAGGTGCAAATGTTTCTTCAAAATATATTCCTTCTACTTGGGCATATCCTTTGCAAAAAAGTATGGCTTTGTTTCTCACCACTTGTCCATCTTCATTGAGCTTGTTTCTGAAAACCCATTTTGTGCCAATGACATTTTTATTTGTTGGTCTTGGAACTAGTTCCCATGTCTTATTTTTCTCAATTTGATTGAGTTCTTCTCCCATAGATTTTAACCAATTCTCATCCTTGCTGGCTTCAATCACATTTTTGGGCTCAATTTTGGACAACAATGAATAATTAATTTGTTCTCCTATTTTTTCTAGTTTTCTTCTTGTTTGCACACCTACCTTGGGATATCAAATGATTTGCTCTTTGGGATGATTCTTTTGCATTTTCCTTCAATGGTATCTTGATACATGGAAAAATATTCTACTTCATTGAAACTTTGATTTGTTCCTTCATCTACTTTTACATTGGCACTATCTACCAATTTTATGAGTCTTTTATTGTAACATATGTAAGCTTTGCTTCTGGTAGAATAGCCAAGAAAGATACCTTCATCAGCTCTTGCTTCAAATTTATCGAGATTGTCTTCAGTTCTCTTTATGTAACATTTGCTTCCAAATACTTTGAAGTGTTTGAATGATGCTTTTATTCCAAACCAAATTTCATACGGTATCTTGTTGTCATTGACTCTGAGAATACATATGCTATGAATATATACTAATGTGTGGATTGCTTATTTCAAAAAATAATTAGCAACTCAAGATTAATTCATATTAGTTCTTTCCATCTCCTGTATTGTTCCGTTTTTCCTTTCTACCACCCCATTCTATTGAGGTGTTCTTGCTATATAAAATTGTCTTCCTATGCCATGCTCTTGACAATATCTTTCAAATTATTCTAATATGAACTATCCTCCTCTATCAGATCTCAAGAATTTGATTTTTTTTCCCAATATCATTCTCAGCCAAATTTCTAAAGCTCTTGAACATCTCTAATGCTTCTGATTTTTCTTTCAAGAAACATACCCATGTCATTCTTGAGAAGTCATCTATGAAGAGAATAAAATATTTATCTCCATTCACACTTTGTGTTCTCATAGGACCACAGAGATATGTATGTACCAATTCTAAAGGCTTTGTCATAGAGTGTTCTTTTGTCTTGAAAATTGTTCTTGTTTGTTTCCATTTTTGATAATATGAGCAGATACTATTTGGAGGCTTGGATATCTTTGGTATATTCCTTACTGCACTTGTTGAGCTAATTTTAACAATATTGTCAAAATATATGTGTCCTAGCATTTTATGCCATAGCCAATTCACATCTACTTGACCAAGCAGACAAGACTTTCCTATTGTACTACTGAGATGATACAAGTTACCATTTTTGACACCCATAGCTAGAAGTTTTCCATTCTTTGCATTTCTTATTTCACACCCATTAGCCTTGAATGTTACATCACACCCTTTATCACATATTTGACTGACACTCAACAAGTTGTATTTCAAGCCAATTACAAAGAGAACATCCTTTGATTTGATATTTCCATTGTTTAGATTTACAAAACCCTTCCCAATAATTTTTGTTCCATCATTGTTGTAAAATTTAATAGATCCACCATCAAACTTCTGTAGGCTCACAAACTATTTCTTATCTCCAGTCATGTGACTAGAGCATCCACTGTCAACAATCCAAGGTGTGGACTGGGCTTTGAATGTTGTATGTACAACTAGATATTTTACATTGTTTTCCTTCTCTTTCCACACTTTCTTTGCTTTGGATTTTGCTTTAGCAGAATTTTCATTCTCAGCATTGGATTGAATCTTCTTTTCAAGAAATTGACTGTTTTGTTTCCTTGGAGGTGCATGATAGTTTCTTTCTTGTCTAGGAAGATTCACAAATTTGCTTCTATAGTTTTTAGCAATGTGCCCATAATTGTTACACTTATAACATTCAACATCATACTCAATCAAAGGAGTGAATGCATTATGATGTACAAAACTTAATGGTTTATCACTTAATCTACAATTTGCAATCTTATGGCCATACTGATTGCATTTGTAATAGTAACCAAAAATGTTTCATTATAGTCAGAATAAGAATGATAGAACCTGTTTGGCTGATATTGATTAATTGCCGACCTCCTTTGGAATCTTCTTCTTTGATACTCCACCCTTGTGAACCCATATTTGTCAATGGTTTTCCTGCTCTTTGGCTTGTTATTGGTTATCATGGGGTCTGCCTTCTTCTGCTCAGATTTTTCTTCTTTTAATGGTTATTTTGATAAATATTTCTTGGGCTCCTCCTTCTTTGTCTCATTTGTTTTGGGTTTCTCCTCAACTGCAGATTTTGATGAATCTCCTGTCTCAAATCCTAGACCAAATTTGATTTTGGGATATCTTTGCAATATATCTTCTAGTTTCTCAGAGCTCTTGAGATAAGTATTCCTCTGTAAAATTACTTTGTCAAGTTGTTTCTTTAAAAAGATAATTTCTTCTTCTAGCTTACTGCATGCATCAATTCTGTCAATTAGTTGAGCTTGTAGAACTTCTTCTATCCTTTTGAATTCTTCAACTTGAATGTGTAGGTCCTTTATCATTTTATTTGACTCTTCAATTTTTTTAGATAATATTTTGTTCTTCCCTCTTACTGTGTCTAGTTATTCAAGAGCAACAATTAATTCTCCTTCTAGGTTTACTTCAGCATCAAGTTCTTCATCCTATGATTTTTCACCAATTTTAGATTTCTTTTCTTCATATTCCATAGCCATAAACAATACTTCACATGTATCATTCACACTGTCATCAGAGGTATAATCATCTTCCTTAGAAATGAAGCTTTTCTTCTTAAGATTTCTAAAGTTTTTGGATCTTTTTTTATAACTTTCACCTCTTTCCTTTTGAACATGTTCATCACTGTCATCCTTTTCTTTGTAAGTACATTTAGCAGCAAAGTTCCCAATACCTCCACAATTAAAGCATTTGAATGGAAGCTTACCTTTGTACTTTCCCTATCCTCTTTTGAGTTTTCTAACAAAGTTTGATTCTTCAACATCTGATACATCATCTTCATCTGATTCTGATTTAATCTTCATATTCTTCATTGCCTTGAAATTTGCTTCTCTCTCAAAAGGATTTTCCTTCCCTATTATCATTTCATATGTTGTTAGAGAGCCATGCATTTCATCCATTGAAAAATTGTTTAAATCCTTGGCTTCTTCAATAGCAGAAACTTTAGAATCAAATCTTGGTGGAAGAGATCTAAGCACATTTTTGGTAAGACCCCAAGGTCTTAATATAAAAATATTAATAAATTAATGTAATAGTAATCGCATGCCACTCAAAGAGGGCTCCCTTGTAATCGCTTTGCCGCTATAGGGGTATCCCTCCTTTAGAATCTATGATTCTTATTCTTCTTCTTCTTCTTCTTCGATGATTTGATATGGATGGCCAACCTAATATATATATCGACCCTAAAGCTACGTTGGTGAAGAGACATGATGGTTCAGGTATGAAGAGACGTGATGGTTCACATTATGAAGGGTTGTGATGGTTCATTTTATAAGTTAATAATATAATAATTAAATGATTAATAATACTAACTAATTACTAACTAATAATGTTAGGATTGAGGATCCTAACATGCCACCCTCCTTAAAAAGAGCTTTGTCCTCAAAGACCAAAGTGAGAAGCTTTGTCCTTTGTTTTCCAAGAAATATTTGTGTAGGTTCTTGGACTCTTTTAATGGCATCCTTTGGTAGGCAAGGATATCGAGAAGGATGAAGCATTAGTGAGGGGTTTCCAAGAACAATAGTAGAATCTTCCTTAGAAAAATCATGATGACGATGGGAGGGCAATGCTTGGGGTTCCTAAAATACTTCATAATGATGCATCAAAAGTGATGGTAATTATTTCATATCCTTTTTTGGTTCCTTGGTAGAGCCAACGGAGAAGGAGTGTGTAGTCACTCTGCGTTGGTTCCTAATAGGTTTGGTCATATGGAAAAACCTCACTATTGATGAGGAAGGTATGTGTAGGTCTTGTAGAGTGCATGTTTGGCTAGCATTGATCACTTTGGGTATGTCTACCTCATCCTTGTTTGGTACATAAATCACTTCTTGCACATCGACCTCATTGTCTTCATTGCGGTGAGTAGGTGTATTGGTCGCTTCAGACACAACTACCTCATCTGCTTGCTCTATGGAGGGACAGGGATCAAATTCCTTCAATAAATACAATGTTAGTGTAGCAAATTTATGGTGGGGTCCAAATTGTTCATCATAATTATCACAGAGTCCTTTTGCTTGTTGTTCCTTCATCTCCTCAAAGCTAAGATGTTTAATTCGTAAATTTTGGTTAGATTTTGGGGTTGTGTAAGTGCTTTGTGCCCTTCCATTATGCATAGGTTTGGGAGCAATGTAAGTGGTCGATTAATTTTTCATAAGTGGTTTCCATAATCATTGTTGTGCATTAATTTTATCTTCAGCTAATTTTACCAATCCATAGGTCTGCATCATGGTATAGGGATTGAACCTTGTCACCTCCATTCTAATTTCATCTTTTAATCCCCTAATGAAGCCATTGATGAGAATTGATTCATCCAATCTTATGTTGTGTTTGGTGATATCCTCAAAACAAGTTTGATACTCACACACTAAAGTGATTTGATGAATATCTTTGAGAAATTCCCACATGACTGGGTCCCACATGGCTCTGATACCAAATGGTAAGACCCCAAGGTCTTACTATAAAAATATTAATAAATTAATGTAATTGTAATCACATGCCACTCAAAGGGGGCTCCCTTGTAATCGCTTTGCCGCTATAGGGGGCTCCCTCGTTTAGAATATATGATTATTCTTCTTCTTCTTATTTTTCAATGATTTGATATGGATGGCCAACCTAATATATATATCGACCCTAAATCTACGTTGGTGAAGAGACATGATGGTTCACGTATGAAGAGACGTGATGGTTCACATTATGAAGGGTTGTGATGGTTCATTTTATAAGTTAATAATATAATAATTAAATGATTAATAATACTAACTAATTACTAACTAATAATGTTACGATTGAGGATCCTAACACTTTTTTACAATTGCAGAGTCTTTTATCTCTTATCTTAAACCTTTGATTGAATTTACCACTTCATTTACTCTGATCATGTAGGCTTCTATGTCCTCTTCATCACTCATTTTTAGTCCTTCAAACTGAGATCTATATGTTTGCAATTTTGCTTCTTTGATCTTGTTATCACCTTCATGAATACTTTTCATTTTATCCCAAATTTCTTTGGATGTTTTGTAGCTCATAACTTTCACAAGTTCACTATCTACAAGACCACTCAAAATAGCATTTCTTGCTTTAGAATCATTCTCAAATAACTTCTTTTTAGCAACATTAGTAGGAGGAGTTGTGGGTATTGTATATCTAGTAACAATAGAATCCAAAATATCAAATCCTAATGCACTCAGATAAGTATGCATTCTCAAGCTCCAGAAAGAATAATTTGTACCATCAAATAGAGGTGCCTTGTTTGAAGAAAATCCTTCATTGCTAGTCATTGTGTATAGCTCCAAGATCTACCTTAGCTGATTAAGCTTTATTGTAGGAACTAGATTTGATACCAATTGTTGAACACATAATGACACTAAGATGGGGGGTGAATCAATGTGTTATTTTAAAACCTAAAACTATTCTTTTCAATAGAATTTTTATACAATTATAAAATAAATAAAATAATCACACACCCATCAAGAAATCATCACATAACACAGTATGTATAGTGGAAACCCAATGTGGGTAAAAACCACTCTGCAAACAATGACTGCTTGAACTCAATGTTCAAATCCAACCTTCAAAAAAATTTCTTACAGTATTTCACCAACACCAACTGGAGGGAAGACACCTATCCACCCAATTTATCAGCACCAACTAAAAGGAGCACCAACCCCTGTGCCAAGCACCCACTTGGTCTTAAAAATTTATTATCAAAATGACATAAAAATACCTTTGCTATTCACAAACCTAAACTAGTTTGTAGCTCTTTTCTACTTTCTGTGAATTCACATCTCTTCTCTATTTCACTTCTGCTTCACTCTACATTCTATCTAGATTGTCCCTCTCTACTCTATCACAAATTTTCTTCTCTCTGCACTTTTTCTAGATTTGACCTCTCTGCTTTTTCGTCATGCTCAACAACCCTTATTGTACTACAAATATCATATATATCTTTTTCAAAACTATACACTTCATACATATACCCCTCTTAGTCGATTAGTTTTCACATGGTGGCATTTCAGTTACAATATCTTCATGTTCTCATTGGAGGTTACATAACAATTTCTAACATCCTTGACCATTCAGTTTCTCATATTTTCCTCTGTCTCCAACTTTCTCTCACTTTGTTACTATCTTGAGGTTTTAAAATAGCTACCACATCATACTCAACAATTCATTTCCACATATCTTCAACTCTGGCCAATATGTGTGTTCTTCATCACTATCATGATGATGATTAAATTGCCTAAGTGGCAGCTCCACACTTGTATGAATATTATACTATCTTTTGACATGTATACTATTGATGGTTTTTGCAAATGTATCCATATCTATTTCTAATTCTCCATCTGACGTTAACCCTACCTTCTTAAACTTATTTTTTTTGGTAGATAAGATACTATAGCATTAATATCGGGTTTTACAGGTTGATCCAAAACCTTTTACAAAAATCAGCCCAGGGTTGTTGATGAACATATCCTTACTAGGATCCTATATATGTAAAATCTACATGCCGCCAAAGCCATTACATCCGGTAAGGAACATAGCACGTTATCAAAAAGAAACTTCCCAAACAACATTTTGGGTATACCCCGAGAAAACATACATGCATCATAATTACAAAAAAGAAACAAACACGGATACCTTCCTTGAGACAATGGAGAAACAAAAATCGGCAGACACACATAGCAGAGTACTAAAAAAACTCCCACAAGCTATGTATTGATAGTTACTCTTAATAATTATTTTTTAATTGATTTCTTCTGTATATGACATGCTTTGCTACCACATACTATCTTGGCCAATCAACCTTGGAGAAGTGAACCTACTGGCTAGATTTATGGTGGTGGCTATCTGGTTGTCCACATGGATTTGGTTCGAAGTCTTATATTGTCATTTATTTCCTTCCCTATGATTATCAACCAACCTCAAATTACTCAGATGACTAAGAGCCATGTTATTTGACATGTGACTACCTCCATTAGTATTTGTGGTATTTCCAAACAACATCTATGAAGACTGATAGCTCAGATAATTTTTATTGTGAGTACAATTCAAAAAAGAGACGGGAATACTCCTAGCCTTCAAACTTACAGTGACTTCCTTGTTGGTAAATTCGACTATAATTCTTGGCATTCTTGTTGAATAAGATCCTCTACTTCACTTGGGACACCGTGTTCTCATTTGAAATTTTTTTCACCATCAACACCCAAATTGGCCAGCTTATCAGAAATTTTGTTAGCTTCATGAAAGACATGTTGGGATTTTCTATCCTATCTTCCTTGGAAAAGGATCCTAGCCTCTTCAACAATTGTTTTAATCCTCCAAGGAGGTGTTTTCCAATTATTGAGGAGATTTATAACATGCATAGAGTCTCCTTCTATGATAAAATTGCCTTCTAAGTCTTGAGTCATTTGAAGGCCTCTCCATATAGCTCTAGCTTCAGCTTCATTATTCGTCCTTGTTCCCAAATATTTAGAAAATGCAAGCATCATATTCCCATTATGATCTCACACAATGCCACCAAGTGCCTACTCTTCCAAGATTTTCCTTAGCTTCTCTATAAAAATTAATCTTAAACCAACCCATAGGAGGTGGAGACCACTTAACATTGGCTCTGCGGTTGACTACCCTAGGCACAGACTCATCTAACAAGGTTAATATTAAATATTGAGCAATCATGGTATCTTGTAGATGAGGTTTATAGCTATCAAAAGGGATAAGGTTCGCATTCTCATTGGCAAAGGATAGGATCCTGGCAATGGTAGTTTGATGATCATGGATAGACTCATTAAAGACTCTATGGTTCCTTTCTAACCACACCTACCAAAGATAGTGATTGAGATAAATTTTCCACATGTATCTAAGTCTTTGGCTTGAAAATGGGCAAGGCCACTGCACAAATAAATCAAGTATGGTGGTTGGTTTAACTCATGAAATATTGAAGGCCTAGAAAAACCCCACTTAGGACAATCAAGGAAAAAGGGCACTCAAGGAAAATGTGATAAATGGTCTCCAAATTAGCCCTACACATATAATAATCATTAGAGATACAAATACCTTTACACATCATATTATCAATGGTTAGAATTATTCCTTGGATAACCAGCCATGAAAAGACTACAATTTTTGGAATTAAATTTTTTATCCAAACTAAGTCCTTTTGTAGGACAAAATCCTCATCATCAGCAGAAGCTTGTAAGCTAATTTAACAGTGAACTGCCTATTTTTCGTAGGAGCCTAGGTCACTTGATCTTCATTGGGTCTCATGGGGATAAACTATTGCCCGAGAATATTACAAAGATCATTTTATTCTGCTTGAAATCCTTGAATTCTTATTTGTTTCCACTTCATTCTACCTCTATCCTCAACCATATAATCGGAGACTTTTCTACCAATGAGTTCTTCTATGATATCTCTGATTTGGGATAAGTTAGGATATTACGTCAGTGGTTCGTCCTTAGCCCACCTGTCATTCCAACAATTTATCCTCTCACCATTGCCTAAAACCCATATTAAACCTTTTTTGATGATTTCCTTACAATTAAGAATTGCTTTCCAAAAATCAAAACCTCTGATTGGAACTGAGTCACTTAGAAATTCCATATTTTGAAGATACTTTCATTTGATGATAGCTTTCCATTCATTTTCTTCACCAAAAATGAGACGCCACACCTGCTTAGCTAGTAAAGATAAATTTATATGAGCAATTCTCCTCAGACCTAAGCCCCCATTTTCCCTAGGTCTGCACACTTTGGTCCATCCTACAAGGTGTATCCTTTTTTTCTCCTTTGATCCAGTCCATAAAAATTCTTTTTGGAGTTTCTCAATTTTTTGGAAAACCTTCATAGGGGCTTTGAAAACAAAGAGGAAATAGATTGGAATGCTCTGAAGAGAGGCCTTAGTGAGGGTCAGCTTTCCTGCTTGAGATAGAATATGACCTTTCCATACAACAAGTTTTTTTTTAATTATTTCAATAACCTTGTCCCACATTGAATCTCTCGGAGAACCAATGAAAAGAGGGAGACCAAGATACAAAGTGGGGAGGTTTGCTATATCACACCCTAAAATTTTTGCAATCCTTCCTTACCTTTGAAAGGGGGTGTTCAAGAAATATAACTTGCTTTTACTGAAATTAACTTTTTGACCAGCAACGCCCTCATAGAGTTGCAGGATGTATTTAATTATTTTTGCCTCAACCACTGATGCCTTAGTCAATATAAGGGTATCATCGATGAATTGATGGTGAGAAACAACCCTAGTAAGAGATGTTTCATTGATTTCCGATATTAGCCTTGAACTACAAGCATTTTTTATGGTTCTGCCTAAAGCTTCTACCATAATGATGAATAACATGGGGCTGATAGGGTCCCCCTATCGAATTCCTCTAACTTTGAAAGTAACTAGTAGTTGTTCCATTAACTATAATTGAGAAACATGCTTTAGAAATACATCATTTGATCAAATTAACCCATTGGTGGTGAAAACCAAACTTAAGGAGGATAGCAATCAGAAAGTCCCAATTTAGCCTATCAAATGCTTTGTTCATATCAAGCTTAAGGGTAAAAACAGACTTGTTAGTCTTATTAGTAGAGTGTAGAGTTTCATTAACTGTGATAAATTCATCCAAGATTGACCTACCATGGACAGAGCTTCCTTGGCATGGATATATGATGCGGGACAATATATCTCTCATTCTATTTACAATGGCTTTAATTAGGATCTTTTAAGAAACATTGCATAGACTGATTGGCCTGAAGTCAACCATAGATTCAGGGGTTTGCTTCTTAGGAATTATAGAAATAAAAGTATATTTGATACCTTTTGGGATATGATTGTTTGCTTGGAATTCTTTGATAGCAAAAATTACATCCTCACTTACAATGTCCAAAAAATCTTGATAGAAACGAGGGGGAAAGCCATCGGGTCCCGAGGCTTTGTCTGGCTCCATGATAAACAAGGCTTCCTTAATTTCCTCATCAAAAAAGGGAGCTAGAAGCTTAAGGTTTATATACTCATTTATTATGCTAGGAATGGATTGCAAGAGAATATATTTGGCCTCCTCATTGCACTACAATTCCTAACCAAGGATAGAATTGAAATAAGTTATTGCCTCCTTTTTTATTTCTGTTAAGTCTTGAGTAATAAAAACCTTTGCTTTTTTTTAAAAATTTATCTTGTTATTGCTTCTGTTTCTAAGAGTGGTGACGTGAAAAAAATTGGATCTTTTAATCTCCATATTTCAACCAAAGAGCCCTTGATTTTTACCTCCAATAGATTTCCTCACAGGCCAAAATGTTATGAAACTCTACTAGTTTTGTTCATTCCTCCTTCCTAGTAGTTTCATCAGCATCACCATGTTGGATCCTCTGATCAATTATCTTCAAACTTTCAACAACCTATTTTTTATTTTCAAAGAGGTTCCCAAAGACCTCTTTGTTCCAAGTTCAAAGATTTTCCTTAACAAAATTTAATTTTCCAGCAAGTTTAAAAGTTGCACTACCCTTGATAGGCTACTGCCACCACTGAATTAAGTTATCTCTGAAACTGGAATGTTTGATCCACATAGATTGAAATACGAAAGGTTTATTGAAGGACAAAGAGTTAGGGATCTCAAAAAAATGGGATTATGATCAGAGGTAATTTTAGGAAAGGCTTGCAGGATAGAATCATCGAACAAAGTTGTAGCCTCCTTTGACAAAAAAAACCTATCAAGCCTTTATTGAATGAGATGACACCTTATCCATCAATTGCTCTAGGTATAATTCGCTCCTCTATGTTTTACATCCATAAACATGTTGAAGTTCACAAAGTCATTGAAATCATCCATGCTCTTGATAGGTGGTCCATTTATACCCATTTTCTCTAAAGGTTAAAGAGGAGTGTTAAAATCCGCAGCCATAATCCAGGGGACATTATGGAAGATTTCACTCAGACTGCCTAAGTACTCCCATAGTAGAGCTCTCCCTTGAATTGAAGTCAGGGTATAAATATTTGAAAGAATCCATGACCTGTTGTTGTTTATTTACTTAAATAAAACACTAAGAACCTTGTCATATTTCTAAATAATGGTGCCTTCTACTATCCGGTGATCCCACAAAGTCATAAGGCCTCCAGATGCTCCTCTGGCTGATTTGCAAACCATCTCCCCTTGAATTTATAAAACATTATATAGAATATGATATTATCAATTTGTTTGCGCATTTTGTCAAACAAAGTAATTAAAAATCTTGTTTATTATTTTATATTACTTCAGCATTTATTACTTTAGTTTTTGGACACTACAACGCATTCACCCTCAATTTTGAGGTAATAAAAGAATTCAAACTTAATTTTTAAAACAATAACAACCGTATAGCTCAACAAGAAGCTCATGATGGATCATATGGTGTCCATTTTAATGGATTAGTTGTATCCAAGAAGCTCCTTAGGATGGGCTATTATTGGCACTCCATGGAAAAGGATGCTCACAACTATGTCAAGAAGTGTGACAAAATTCAATGACATGACAACATTGTTCATGCTTCTTCTTAAGAACTTCAACCTATCACATCTCCTTGGCCTTTCTCCTTTTGGGGATTAGATATTATAGGTAAAATTAACCTCAATATTTTTATGGGCATAAGTCATCATCACCACTACAAAATACTTTACCAAGTGGGTTGAGGCTATGCCCCTATCCACTACAATAGGAATCCAAGTATTAAAATTTATTCTAAATCAAATCATCAACCAAAATGCTATTCCTTCTACCATAATTGCAAATAATGACACTCCTTTTAAAAATAATAAAGTTGCTAGAATGTGTTCCAAATACAAAATTCAACAAATATGGTCCATGCCATAATACCCACAAGGAAATGGATAAGCAAAATCCTCTAAGAAAATACTAATCAAAATCCTTAAGAAATTTGTGAACAAAAATGGCCATGATTGGCACTTGCAACTCTGCCTAATCTTGTGGGCATATCACACAAGTGTGCATACTTCCACTGGGGTAATGTTGTACACTTTGATTTAGTATTTCCTTTTAAACTTGAGATACCCTCTATAAGAGTCTTATTACAAGATTCATTATTAGGATAAGAATATCGCTCAAGTCGCTTGCAAAAACTAGAACTCTTAGAAGAAAAGCACATAAATACCCTAGAGCATCTCAGAATGTATCACAATAGGCTCCTATGTGCCTACAATAAAAGGTACACTAGAGATCCTTTGAAGTTGGGGACTTAGTCCTAAAAAAAAATCAAAGGAAAACTAACACCAAAATTGACCTAAAAGGAAAGTTTGAACCTAACTGGTTAGGACCTTCCATTGTCACAACCAAATTTGGATCAAGAGCCTACCACCTAGCCACATTGTATGGCCAAGAAAATAAAGAACCAATTAATATCATTTATCTTAAATGATATTATGCATAAAATACATTGAGTCATTTACTTTCTCATTTGGTTGAATACATGAAAAAAATCATCATATAATCATATTCACTTCATCCCTTGCATGTTTACTTCACTTGCTTGATCATATCATTGAGTCAGGAGGGCTTACTATGATGAAAATACCAATCCTAATTATGAATACATCTGCATTGCATCCACCTAGGCTAAATATATGTTGAGTAAACTCTCTTAGTCCAAAAATATTATCTTCTAAAAAATTATTCTACATCCCACGTCATTACTATCATACTTCTCTTCCTCTTCATCTCTTAGTTTAAGTGATGTATGATGTGATCAACCATGACCTTTATGACCTAGCATTTTTCATTTATTCTGTCCCAATCTCGGGGCACCCAACAATCACTTTACTTATCTTTTTCTATATCACTTCTTCTCTCTCTTCAAAAAAAACACTACATATAACCTACTTTCTTCTATTTCATACATAATCACTTAATTAATATCGACAATATTTCACAACATTATCAACAATATATATCTACAATATTTCTCAACAATGGAGTCTCATATTACACCAACACTCATGATTATTCAATGGACTTATCAAAGACAACATTTATCTCCTATAATGCATCTATTACTTTTGTATCTTACAAAATAATGAATTATGTAAGAAAATTTTAAGAGCGGTCTATTAAGTGTATCGTGACATCTGCTCATCACATTCTTCCTATAACTCATTTAATAGTCCATTTAGGGATGATAAATAGCATTCAACCAATCTCTCATAAGTTCATAATCATTTGTGTATTTTACTAGTTATTGGTTGAATGGGGTTCTGTTCCTTGATTGGTCTATCACCTGAGTTTGCAAAACATATCTGATATATCATCACTTGCTTACTCACTCGGTAGGTCACACAAGCTGAGAAGCCATTAATCATCCATTCTCATGTGGATTTATAATTACTTATCAAATTTATATGAGAATGGATGATTAATGGTAGTGTTTCCCATTCTACATACCATTTTAGTAAGCAATCTAAATAAAAATCAAATCTCCATGCATCGCCCTAATAATAAATCAAAATGATCATAATATTTCATTGATCCAATATCTCATAGGTTTGCAATTTCTTGCGAATATCATTAGGCAATGATTCAATGTTATCTTTACTTTCTCTTTGACTTATTGTATCATCACATTATCAAATTTTCATAAATATTAATTATTACCTTCGATAATCCATGAGGTTATCGAAGACTATATTGATCCAATATCTTGTAGATATACAATAATTTTTATATCTCACCAAGCATTGGATCAATGTTATCTTTGTAGCCTCTTGGTTCATTTTCGTCGACACTCTATCAAAAAAAAATTATGTCTATCACCAATTGTTGTTCAAAAGGGTCTTTGAACTATGAGACTCTATATATCCAATTCCTTATGAGCATGCAATCATTTGTACACTTTACCAGATACTGGATCTACAATGATAGAACATATGCAAATCATATTCTCTATCTCAGCTATTTGTTAAATAAACCATTGGACCAACAAAATTTTATTTCCAACTAATTCTATTATGCAAATATGCTATAAGCATATAATATCAAAACAATCATTCATCAAAATGTGCTATATATTCTCTATCTGGTTGTACAAAATTTTAGTTAATAGATAGAGAAATTCCTCCAGATTGGAGAATAACAATGAACTATCATTTCTTCTTTTCTTTGAAATCTAAAACATCCATACTGACTAATGGGTCCTTTGGGAACATTGGGATTTAGAAATTAGAACTTCATGTACCCATAATCATTTATAATTGCATCAAGTAGATGATTACTAGATATTTGTGCTTCCTAATGGCCTATAATCCAACATGGATGCCATCTACTCATTCATACAAACAAGATCCTTTAGACTCAGGGTAATGTTGTCACATGGACCTCCTAGACAAGGGGATTTATTTTTCCCATGCTCTGTGCATATACATTTATTTGTACACATGTCGAGCAAAGGAGAAGAACTTCTCTTGGATTTTCCATATGGGAGCATTACCCTTAGTCTGAAATATTTTGTTTACAAAATCCTCAAATTATTAGACACATCAAATATGGTAATGAGCATTAAGTACAATTCCTCACATACATGTAAATATTTACATATGCATTATGTAACAAACATATATGCTCATGTTACCCTCTCTCATGTTTAAGAAATTCAAAAAACATCAATACATCAAAATAGTTTACTTTAAAATAACAAAAGCAATAGAACCATACAAAATTATTTTGCAAGCCCTTTTTGCAAACACCAACATGCTCCAATCCATTCACATATCATCATTTTAGTATCTTGTGAAAGCCCTTTCACAAGCTTTAACATCATCTTGATGTCTTGCAAAAATATTGCACGCATAAAAAACACTTACATTGCAAAGACATTTTGCAATGACAAAATTTAATTACGTAAAATCAACTACAAATCATTTAACATTGCAAAACATTTGCAAATACCACATATTATATTGCAAAATCATTTCATGACTTTGCAAAATATTTGCAAAGATCATAAAATCATTTTAAAAGTATTCCACCACTTTGAAATGCATTTTTAAAATTCCACAAGGTCAATTACAAAAGCATTTCAAAACATTTGCAAAAGCATCCTATTGCAAAAACATTTACAATTATCATTTCAAAGCATTGCAAAAATATTTTTCAATTAGCATAAAAATAAATTATCAAACATCACTCCAAAGCTTTGCAAAATGCTTGTAGAATAAAATACTTTCATTTGTGTAGTCAAATATTTCATAAAGAATGGTATTTGAACATTTATGAGAATCAATTCAATATTATCTATGAAGTCAAGTGTTTCATAAATAATGAAACTTGAACATTTATAAGAAGCATAACAATTTCACATACACGGTCAAGTGTTTCATAGAGAATGACACTTGAACATTGGTGAAAATCCTAAAATCTTATCTACGCAGTCAAGTGTTTCATAGAGAATGGCACTTGAACATTGATAAGAAGCATAAAAATTTCACCTATGTAGTCAATAAAAATTTCACCTATGCAGTCAAGTTTTTCATAGAGAATCACACTTGAACATTGGTTAAAATCCTAAATATTATCTACATAGTCAAGTATTTCATAGAGAATGGCACTTGAACATTGATAAGAAGCATAACAATTTCACCTACGCAGTCAAGTGTTTCATAGAGAATGACACTTGAACATTGATGAAAATCCTCAAATATTATCTACGTAGTCAAGTGTTTCACAGAGAATGACACTTGAACATTGATAAGAATCATAACAAGTTCACCCATGCAGCCAAGTGTTTCATAAAGAATGGTACTTGAATATTGGTGAAAATCCTAAAATCTTATCTATGCAGTTAAGTGTTTCATAGAGAATGGCACTTGAACATTGATAAGAAGCATAAAAATTTCACCTATGTAGTCAAGTTTTTAATAGATAATGGCACTTGAACTTTGGTGAAAATCCTAAATATTATCTACGTAGTCAAGTGTTTCATAAATAAGGGCAATTAAACGTTGATAAGAAGCATAACAATTTCACCTATGCAGTTAAGTGTTTCATAGAGAATGTCACTTGAACATTGGTGAAAATCCTAAATATTATCTATGTAGTCAAGTGTTTAATAAAGAATGACACTTGAAAATTGATAAGAAGCATACCAATTTTACCTATGCAGTCAAGTGTTTCATAGAGAACGGTACTTAAACATTGGTATAAAATCCCAAAATCCTATCTATGTAGTGAAGTGTTTCATATATAACAACACATGAACATTGATAAGAAGCATAACAACTTGACCTACGTAGTCAAGTATTTCATAGAGAACAACACTTTAACATTGGTGAATATCCTAAATCTTATCTATGCAGTCAAGTGTTTCATAAAAAATGGCACTTGAACATTGATAAGAAGCATAACAATTTCACCTACATATTCAAGTGTTTCATAGAGAATGACACTTGAACATTGGTGAAAATTCTAAAATTTTATCTATGCAGTCAAGTGTTTCATAGAGAATAGCACTTTAACATTGATAATAAGCATAACAATTTCACCCACATAGTTAAGTGTTTCATAGAGAATGGCACTTGAAAATTGGTGAAAATCCTAAATCTTATCTACATAGTCAAGTGCTTCATAGAAAATGGTACTTGAACACTAATAAGAAGCAAATGACTTCATCTACGTAGTTAAGTGCTTCATAGAGAATGACACTTAAACACTGATGGAGATTAAACACCTTATTTATGTATTCAAGTATTTCATATATAATGGCACTTGAATAATGATAAAGAATAAAAATATATATCATGTACATACTATAGGTACCTCATCTATGTAGTCAAGTGTTTCATAGTGATGGCACTTGAACACTGAGGAGAAGAATAAAAATATCATATCATGTAAATACTACAGGTACCTCATCTATGCAGTAAAGTATTTAATAGAGAATGACACTTGAGCACTGATGAGAAGAAAACAAATATCATATTATGTAAATACTATAGGTACCTCATCTATGCAATCAAGTGTTTCATAGAGAATGGAACTTGAACACTGATGAGAAGAAAAAAAATATCATATCATGTAAATACTACAGGTACCTCATCTATGTAGTCAAGTTTTTTATAGAGAATGGCATTTAAACATTGATGAGAATAAAATAAATATAATATCATGTAAATACTACAGGTACCTCATCTACATAGTTAAGTGTTTCATAGAGTATGACACTTAAACATTGATGAGAGGAAAAATATTTTCAAAACAATATACTTCATTGTACATATTACAGGTACCTCATTATGTATTAAATGATATCATGAATATGGTATCATAGGCCACCATTTAAACATAATGAGATCATGTTACCACCTATGGGAACACATAAAAGGTAAAAAATTTACCCCTAAAGAACATGAGCGTTCTTATATATCAGGTCTAGAGACCACTGCTCATAGTATACACTTTGGGATGGTCATATATCATCCAAAAGACTCAACATGAGGTACAAAACTCTTATCTATATTTGATCATAAAACCATTACTAAATCAAATCAATCAAGAATACAACTACTTAGTCATCTACACCACATCAAAGCATCATTACATTAAAGCAAAATCACATCAAAAACATCAACACATAATATATCATCAGGTCAAGCCACAAAAGAATCAAAGCATATCATCATG
Organism: Wollemia nobilis; assembly: GCA_028583015.1. Classification (NCBI taxonomy): domain Eukaryota; kingdom Viridiplantae; phylum Streptophyta; class Pinopsida; order Araucariales; family Araucariaceae; genus Wollemia; species Wollemia nobilis. Next base: position 4,166,359 of record JAQPPZ010016847.1, on the reverse strand, counting down.
ACCCAAATAGCAAATATCATCATATATATATGACTTGAAATATACACACCAATGGAGAAGGTGTATCACAAAGTAAAAATGATATACTCAAATCATAATAGGAAGGCATACCACAACCTCAAAATTGGTACACTCACTCCTAAATACCCCTAAATACCACCTAACAAGAAGATCCAAACTCCCTAACATCCTCTAGTGGAGGAGGAGGTGGTTAAAAGTTGGCAGTACTTCAAGAGGTATCACTCTCTTATGGAGATCTCAACCATGATCTCATAGGATATGGTATATATTGCTCCATAAGGACAGTCGAATGATGCAACTGATGATTGTGTTATTAAAACCAAATTGCTCTCAATTTGATCTACTGAACGTCGTAAATACTCTATAATATTTGACCTCATAGTCTACATTTCTACCCTAGAAGCCTTCAAATATCACTCAAGTGGTCTTGTAATTACGACTACGATTGTACTATCCAAACCTCTCCCAAATTGATCTCAATCCTCATCTCTCTCCCTCACCACCACTCCAGATCATATCTATGACTAGCAATGATCACCTTATTAGTGGTATTTTTCTTTGTGACTTAATCTAAGGTTAAATGAAGTCTAGAAATAGTCTTCTCACTATTCATTCATACTTGGGCCATATCATCCCTGATCTTAGTCACCTCATATCTTACCCTGGTAACCTCCTTCGCTCGCAAAACCTCATAAACCACTAAATGTATCTTCACCTCCTCTAAAGTACAATGAAGAACCCTCAACATTGCTATCATAGCCTCCTTCGTTGTCCTACTAGGACCTATACCTCAACCAAGATATGGCCTTGCTCCACCAAAATATGGCCCAAATATGCCTAGAATTGAAACCCTTCCATCAATTTGGGTACATAAAAGTGAGATAGCAATCAATAGAGCTACATCCAAAGGAGATGATCTCCTCGCCCTCCATCTAGCCATTGTCATTCACCATCCCTCTCTCTTGTAGTGGTGCCTAACTACTATCAAGGAACTCAACATATCTTGTAAGACCTACCTCTAATTCCTTGATGGTGAGCCCATTATCAATTTATAAGGTCTAAACTATCTATACCAACCATCATAATATACCATCACTTCCACATCATCCAATGTAGGTTTCAATGCCACAAGGGTCATCCTCATCAACCTCTAGAAAAGTAAAAAGATCCATAGGATCCCACCAAGTCTCATGATGCACTCATCATATCCAAATCTCACCCACTAACAGTATCCCTTGTACCTCTTCAAACTGATATGTCACATGATCATATCGATAAAAAAAATAGTCCTTGTTATTATAATTCAACCACCAAATCCATATCACTCTACCTAGCTCCTTGCGGTCCTTAGAACACATATCCATCCCTCCACTGTCACCATGTACCATGTCCTAACCTCATATCATCAATAATATGTCTTACCTAGGATAGAGTGCAATATGAAGGATGGATGCACCTCTCCCACCTGTAAACTATAGGATTCTTAGGGTCAACACCCCTCGTAACTATGATTGGTCGATGGATGGCTATATGCTCCCATGCACAGACCTAGATCAAAGTACAACATGTCAAAATATGACCCTACCTATATACCACCCTGTATAATGTATGATATAATATGGCCAAGATAGCTAGAGACTAAGCATAAATAATATGACTATCCTTTAGCCTTACTATGATTGATCCCCATCCCCATGACATAAAAATCCTATTGGTATCTCTCATCATCAACCCTACCACCACTGATGCTAAGAGTGTAGTCCATTGATCAATATGCCCTCTTACATAGGCATCATTGATCCTCAACCCCTTATTGACCCCTAATAAGTCACCCTTCCTCGATAAGGCTAACTTCCTAGATCTAACACTCATTCCCAGGTGAATGAACACTCCTTGAAATAGCACCTTAAGGATGCACCACACATCCTCTAAAGTAACTATCATCTCACCCATTGGTAACCTGAAGTTATTTGTGGATGGATACCACCTATCTACAAGGGCTATCAATAAATAGTGATCAAACTCCAAATTAGGCATATAGGCAATATAATATAGCCCTATCATCGCTAAAAATACCTCATATCTCTACCTCTTTTCATTTGCCAAGATGCTTTCCAAGCATTTAGAGCAATGCTTCCTAATTTTTAAAATATTTATCACCTACCAAAACCATCCAAAATATTGAGTTAGAAATCCCATCAACTCATCCCAAAATGAAAAAAAATACTACCATTGGATAGTCCTCAAAAATTGCTTTTCGAGAAGTATAAATATGCCTATTTTTGCACACATATTGAGGTCAAAAATTGCAAAACAAAACTGAGTATCCTATCCCAAATTCACCACTGGTGCCAAATTTGTTAGTACCAAAATTTCCATTGGGACTAAATTCACTAGTGGCACTTTTACTAAATTTTCCATTGGCACCAAATTTACCAGCTTGCAAAAAAATTTAAAAAAATGACCTAAAAGAAAAAAATTTGACCTAGAATGAAGGCCTACCTCTCAGTCTCGCTCTGGTACATAAAATATTCCTTTAACTACATTTTCACGATGAGTCTAGCCTCGGATACGAACCATCCTCTCTGACAGCTCTGTCTTGCTCTCTCCAACTTTCTATAATAGGTAAAGTGCAAATGAGGTCACTTTCACCTTCCCTTTTACCTTTTAAACCACCAGCTCATCATCACTAACCAACCTAAGCATCCCATATTATAAAAAAATTTCCCTGAAACCTATTACTAGGAACATGGTTTTTAGGAAAGATCATGTCACAGGGTAAGAATTTTTCATAGGGTAAAATAATTTTCTCCAAATATCAAGACATACAAAATGAGGCATATGTATATAAAATTATCAAAACTAGCAAAATCTCAATCAACTCTTCAAATAAAAGCAATACGACAAAAATACATCACAACATCAAAATTGAGTATCACAACTTAATTTTTGACGTAACATCTAAGATATCATATCAAAATTGGGGCAAAATGTAGACACCCAATTTTGACACACTAGTCGCAACTTCTCAAAACTAGTTGCAAACACTCCAAAACTTCCCAAAATCAGTTACAAACATCACAAAACCTCAATTTGATCATTCCCCATAATTTTGGGCATAATTTTCACCTTTACCAAATTCACCACCCTGACCAAATTTGCTAGTGGCAAATTTTACAAGTTGAGTGGAAAATTTGGCAAAACAACAAAAATCAACTTTTTCACTCAAAATGAGTTTTTACCAAATTCACCACTCCTACAAAATTTTCTAGTGGTGAATTTTGCTAGTGGAAAATTTGGAAAATTTTCAAATTTCAAACTCCTTAGAATCATATTTGATTCCTTACCAAATTCACCACCTGGGTTACCAATTTACTAGTGGTAAATTTGGCAAAAATGATTGGTAATCTTCCACAAAAACCAAATAGACATGGATTGAGTTCCTTTTCACATCTTCCATTTATTCTACATGCTTCAAGAAGGATTTAGATGCATTTTTTCAAATTTATTTTTATCCATTTCTCTCTCCAACCCTCCTCCAAATCCCATTTAAGGAGGCCATGGGGCAAGCATTCCAAAAGTAATTTCACTATAATAAAGCTCTACTAAAGTTTCTAAGATATATCCTTCCTCTTAGAATTCTAATTTCTAGCATTCTTAGAGCTCTCTTCAAGCATTTCAAGTGTTGAGGAGTCATTTAGCAAGCATTTGTGGAGGGCAACTAGGCAAGGCAAGGGAGCTTGGTGGCAAGATCTTCATGCAAGGGAGAAGCCATAGCTAGGTGAAATCTAGCATAGATTTCTCCTTTATTTAATTTCTATTCATCCTATCTTAGCTCCCTAATTTCAAGTTTTGCATGTTGACTAACTCCATTTACGTTATTTTGCTTCATACTTATCATTGTATTGAGCTTACCCCTTTTGTTTTGTAGGCTCTAACATTGTTGTTGTAGGTCTGATTTCAAGGATTTGCAGCATATTTTATCATATCTAACAATTCCTTATAGGATCATTTTATTTTACATTCATTTTATCATCATACTTTGCACATAAATCTTTGTTTTGCATGTTATTTTAGAATTTTATAACATATTTCTCATCATATTTTCTTTTTGCACTTTCATTTGTTGTCCTTTTACTTTAATTTTAAGTATACTAAAACCTTCATTTCATTCCATGTTTATTTAATTCAATATATCTTCTATTTGTAATCATAAATCTAGTTCTCATTTACCCTTTTTTCTTCCATGTATTTCATCTAGTTTCACAATACACCTACATAGCAAGTTTTCCTTATTTTAAGGTAGGGTGTTGATGAAATAAGGTCATTACTACCTTGTGTCTCACACCCCTTTACTTGGATTCAAAAGGATCTCCACTCCCAAGCTTATTGATTGTTCAAAACTATTAGAAAATCATTTCCCTTGTTATTTTGCATACAAAAATACACTTAGATTTTAAAATTGGTGAATAATTTGCATCAATATCTATTTATTATGCAATTAGAGTAGTAATAGATAGCATTAAGAACATTCCTAATATTTATGTGTATATATTTTGTTACATTACACTCCTATATAATCAGATTTTTAGTATTTTGAGGTGTTTTCATTAACTTCACATATGTAAAAATTGCAGTCATCAAATTCTCTATTTTGATAGTTTAATCTTCTATTTTTTTCTAGTTAGAAACTCAGTAGATACTGCTAGGATCCTTCCCTACAAATTTCAACCTGAAACATAGTTAGAATCCATAAAAATCAGCCCTGAAACTTTTAAAAACTCGTCCTAGGACCAAATTTGCCACCCTGGCCTATCAGTGGTAAATTTAAAACTAAAATAGACTAAACCAAATTCACCACTCAAGCTAAATTCGCTAGTGGTAAATTTTGTAGGCCGAGTGGTGAATTTGGCAACAAGTCAAATTCCACCTGGTAAGCATTACTCAATTTTGTTGTTAAAAAGGGGTTTGATAAGCTATTTAGACAAGTTTTTGCTCTATCCATCCCTTAGATATAACCCGTAAATAATAAAACCTTATTTTTTATTAGTTTTTGTGCAGGTTTACCAAATTCACCACCCCTATGGTGAATTTGACAACAATGGCAAATTTAGCACTTTTCAGTGGTGAATTTGATAGATAGGCTTCGGGAGAGGCAATTTGGCCACTTGGACCTTCCTTAGCCCTACAATTTTATTTCCTCTATGTTATATTTCTATTTTTCTATTGTTTTGCAATAAAAATCACACCTACTTTGGCAAATTAAGGAACCCTAGCTAGGAAATTTTAATTATTTACAAAACCTTGCAATTTCTTCACAAAACATTCTGATTTCTTCATAAAACACTTAAAGACTAATCAATTAAGGAATATTAGGCTAAAATTTAACCTCTTTATTATTTTCAAGTACTTAGGCAAAGAAACAAAAGAGTTTTTCATTGCATTAGGCTAGACTGTCTTATTGTATTTCACCTTGTTTACCCTGAAATCGAAATCTCCTTAGTCTAGAATATTCAAAAAATTAAAGTGCATATAGGTTAGCTCTTGTTTGCATGCATTTGTGTGATTTAAAATTAAGCATTGGATTTATATGATTCCTGAACATTTTGGTTCAAATAACTGTTAAGGCTTAATAAAGAGTCAAGATTAATAGAGATCCAAAAAACCTTAGGTGTTTGTTTTAATTAAACTCATATAACACCATCTAAACAAGTGTTACATAAAATTTCATAAAACCATAGGAAAAAATATTTGAGTAGGAGTCTAGTTGTGTCGAAGATCTTCATATCCTTGGGATCTCCTTTGAAAAGAGATCCTCAAGTTGGGAAGTAAAGATTCTAATTAATCTCCCCTACGCACACTTGACATTAATTAGACTTAAGAGAAAAGAACATGAGGTTTTCCCATCGCCTACAATACCAAATAATCTAATATAGGAGAGTGTTAGTGGTATTACATTATTTGACACCTTGAGTACAATTGTAAATATTTAAATTAGGAGTGTGTTTATTATTTATGTCAATATTATGTGTCACGGTGTGAAGTGTGTGTATCTTTCATGTAAGCAAGTGTGAGTTATGAGTGAAAGGTGTCATGTGTGTAAGTGAAGAGTCATGTGTGATGTATCAATAATAGAATTAATCATAGGAAGTAGTAGAAGAAGAATAATGAATTTATATGAATATTTTTTATCATCGATAAAGCTTTTATTTTGTGCAATATTGAAGGTGTGAATGAATAAGATTATTAACAAGTATGTAATTTTATTTTATACTTGAAACTGAAGGTATACTGAAAATATGTATGTAACTTTTATATTCTTAAAACATACCTAATTAAGTGGAAAGGTTGTCACAAGGACAAAGCTTTGTAAAATTTCAACTCTTCATCATTATTCATCCTTTGCTCCCTATGTTTTGAGGATAAAGGATTATTAGCCAAGAGGACTTGTAATGCACCATTGTGTCCTTCACAAAATATGTATATAGATATATTTATAATTCTTTATTTTTTGACATTGTATACCCCTCTCATCATTTGAATATTATTTAATACATATATATTTCTTTCTATGTGTGCTCGTCTATGATAATTTATTTTTCTAATAAAGAAAATAAAATGAGTCTCAGGCCCAATTTTTGATAGAATGAAATATTGTATAGGATTAGCAAAATAAGAATGTTAGTGGGTAGGCTTACAAAATTGTACACTTATGAGTTCGTCATTAGAGATAAAAAAATGGTTGGTGATTACTCAAAAACTAAGGAATGGGTTGGGTAAAAATTTTACTTCAAAAATATAAAGTTTTTTGATGAAATACAATTATTTTGGAATCAAATCCTACTTAGAGGCTTACTAGCATGGAACTTAATATTATATGGTTTGTAATCTATTAATAAACATATTAGATGGTCAATAAATAAAGGGAATTCTATAATTTTTTCTGTAATGATTGGTTGAATCCTTATCCTCTTATTTCTTATCCAAAATGACAACCATTGACTCTAATATGTTTTTCTTTTAAATATCCAAAGGTCAAAAATTATATTACTAAAAGCAAAAATTATAGATTGTGGGTTTCTACTAAAAATTTAGTTGAAGGATAGGACTGCAAGCAACTAGTAGAAGATCTTCAAAAGATGATTAAAAAAATATATCTACCTATTTTATGCTAAAGGATGAATTGGTTAATGGTGGTGCATACTCAATTAAGTTGGGATATAAATATTTAGAGAAAAAAAAAAATTCTCAATGATTTCTCTTGGAAAAATATTTAGTCGCTATAGGATCTCCCTAAAGCCTCAAAATTCCTTTGGTTAGTAGTCCAAAGCAATATTATTATAGGAGAGAGTCTACAAATAAGAGGATATTATAGATATGTTATATGTGCATTGTGTAAGAAGGATCTAGAAATATTATATGATTTACTTCTTCATTGTACCTTTGCTTACACCATCACTACACCAAAAAATGGCTTTAACAACGATTTTTAACTGCCCTTAAAGACCTTTAAATATGGTTATTCAGCAGTTGTATATGAGAGCATCATAAAAAGTCCACACCCATATGATGAAAGCTAAAAAATACCTCAAACCCTCTTAGGGTCTAAGAGGGCAGGTTAAACCACCCTCTTATGGTTACCCTAAGAGGGCGGTTTAAAACCACCTTATTATGGTGACCTTTTATAAATATACATACACACACACACACACACACACACACAATATATATATATATATATATATATATATATATATATATATATATAAGCCTAACAAGCCTACAATTTGACTCAAAACCAGACACTATAAACAAAAAACTATCACTTTTGAATACCATAGACTAAACACAAAACTTACCATGATTTCCTTGCCCTAACATCAATCATGCTCTTGTTCAATGATAGTGCCCACCATGTCGTGGATGACTAAGATACGTATTTTTCCTTGGTGCTTTGAAATCTACCCTTGGGGATAAGGCAAACATGGTCTCTTCAAACATGGTCCCAAGCCCCTCACAAAATTTTGCTCCACATGGATGTCCACAATTGTAATATTCCATTTTGCATAGTGCTTCTAGTTGACGTATCATTTGCTCAAGTTTATACCTATTGTTGGTATAACAGCTAGGGACACTTCTTATAGATGTGCCATGTACACCCAAGGATTTTGTAATGTGCCTTACTTTACTTTCATTTAATTGTAGAAATTAGTACATCTTTTAATTATGTGTGTAGCTCCTATATTTTTAAGTTGTATTTCATTTCTTTAATTGATTGTAATTTTGAGAAATGTGAATAACAAGGTACAACCATAGTAGAGTCCTGACAACAACACATAACATAACATTCAATAGGATATAAAATGTAAAGCATACTGCTCCATTAGACATGGCACAATAGGTCAAAAATATTGCACAAATAAGAAATAAGAATTTCCCATTTTAATTCTTCTATGTACAATGACTGTTTATCATTTCATCGTGGTTGTCAGCTTTCAACAACCCTCCCAAAATGAAATATCACCCAAATATTGGGGCCACCAAATCCCCTAATGAATAGAATGCAATCCTCAAAAGAAAATCCAACCTGAAGATTTGCACACTAGTTAAATCAACAGCACCATGCATTCTTAATAAGATGGAAGAAATAATGGAGCTGACACCGATCCCTAGATATAGAATGCATTGGCTAAAATAATAATAATAAGGCAGAATGGCTCTATCCATTTATACAAATATTAATGTGCTAAACTTACTAAGATATGTTAGCTTTACATGCTTCTTTTATTTCTGGTAACAAGAGTAGGAATGATGGACATGAGGCCAATAAAAAATAATGTACACATAGTTTTGGTATCATACAGATCCCCCAGGGACTTTAAATCTCCAAGAGCAAGTCTAGCCTGCATACAAAAAAATAATAACAATTTGAAGTCATGTTTATAATAACATTAATCAAACAATCAGTTCTATAAACACAGACCATGCTAGAGCTCATAGGAGCATTTATTGAAGAACCAGTTCTCCAAAGGACCTCCAACAATAAATTAACATTCCTAATAAAACGGTATTTTGATGTAATCCAAGGCTCATCAAACATACTACTCTGTCCATTAATTTATAAAGCTATCCAAGTCATGTTTCCATTCTGAAATTAAAGGAATTAATATTTCAACACCTTTCCAATATAGAAATGTCCATTGATGGATCAATGCATATAAATTTATTAGTAGAAGATCATTGCAAAAAAGAAATGCTTAGTGGTGAAGGAATGGTAGTATAACATCTAAAATATTCCTAGTCAACCATGCCCATGCATCATCCTCAATGGAAATAAATAAAACATAAAGGTAAAAGTCATTTTCTAGGTTACATCATAGCCAACACACCAAGCTGACACATGATATCCTCTTGTAGAAACTTGTGACCTCAAGGCTTGAACCTATAGCATCACCTTTATAAGACTTAACCTCCACATCATAATCAACATGAGCCAACTTATTATTCAAACATGTCTTGCCACCCCACCTACATTCCATAGATTCAAACTTGGGTTGTTGAATTCATCATCCAATGTCCTCACCGCTAGACCATGGAACCTACCCTATTTTTTATAGAGGCAAATGTAAAAGCAAAATCCCATTTTGTATTCCAAGGCCTTATTTACAGCAAAGAGAGGACCAAGTGTAATTACTAACAAGGAGAAATACAGTCAATGGGTACAAAAGCAAGCATCTTCCCTATGTTCTTATCAATGTCTACACACTAAATAAGGAAAACCAGGAAATAACATTAATTAAATAACATATGTAGCAAATGTTTGCTTCATTAAGATATTAGGAGTAAATTACAGCTAGTGGACAAACCATATCAAGCACAAGGAAATGTTACAAATAGATTATATTATGCATTGAGTTTTGCACTTTTTTCTTTAAATGCTTCTAAAAATGTTGTCATATTTACCTACATGCATGTCTGAGTTTACAGGGTATAATCTATTGGATTCCAAGTTCACCCTAATACAAGAAATCATCCAAAATTTTATATTCATGCATAACACCCAAAATGTGTCAATAGGGTCCTCAATTTATTGAATTATTCCCTAGTTTAATAGTAGCACATACAAATTATATGTAACATAAAAAGTTGTAGAAAATGCATGTAAAACATGTTTGTCAGCAAGCCAAAACACATGCATATGCACCAAAATTTATTGGTTGAAAATAGATGGTTGCACAACTTCTCTTTTCAGTATCTAGATGTTAGAAAAGAGAACAAATAAAGGTGAAATTCATTTAACCCAACTCCATACCTCAGGAATGAAGGCCATTGGCTGGAGCTTGTCAAATGGTATTTCAGACTAACAATGGCCCCTCATCAATTTAATAGAAACCCTGTGATAGGGAAGGATGGTTACTCTAAGCTAACTAGTATAGAGATATGCCATTCTACATGTAACTAATACTGAAGGACTAGGGATAAATAGGACTCAAGGGAATAATTTATAATTAATGTTGCATTGAGCCATGAAGAACAAACTCCAAATGACCTTTAATTTCTCATAGGGTAATCACTTTTCAATGAAGCCCATAGCTATGTATGCTATCATTTGAATGACTACTCTATGCATAGAAAGTGCAAGAAACCTGCACACATGACCATGTCAATATTTACAGAGATAAATTACAGACATGTCCAACACTGCAGTGTCTTCCTTATATACTTCCTGTTCCATTCAAAAGACATCCAAACAGAGACCACCCTCAGAAAGGTATAAATAGAAGGTCCAAGGGTAGAAGCCTCAAATTATGCATTATAGAGATATGTATTGGGAAAAAGTAAAGAAGATTATTTGACCCCCAAATCTCACCTATTCTTACTTATGAAGGTTGTATAAGATGCTCAACATATAATACAAACAAAGGTATAGGGTGTTGGGAGAAACATCCAAGTATTCCCCCCATGAAAGTTTTCAATATAAATAGAGTAATATCCAACAAATAACTGTCTACTTTTTATGTATGGTATTTGCCAATTTGAATCATACAATGCTATGCAGATGTGCATGTAATGCCATGATTATGTGAATTATTTCAAAACCAACATCAAATCATTCCTCCTATTGTGGCTTTTCAGTTTGGAGTTTGATGAGCAACAAATAATAATTAGTTTGTAGTCCCAACCATTGTACCTATTTAAAGATCTTAACCAGTAACATTGTATCTAAGCTAGGTTGCTTCATGAAGGAAACCAAACCAATGAATAAGTTGATATAAATACCACAACATTGCTCAAGAGACTGAAAACTTACCCTTACTGTAACAAAAGCAGCTGGAATAAGTCCAAAAATAGTTGCAAGGAAGAATATATGATATGGCACATCCACAATGGGTGATGCAACATTTATAAATGTGTTTGGCAAAGTTGGTGTTATCCTAAGGAAAAGCATGTAATTTAGTAAATTCTCCCTTCATTTGGCCACCTGCAATAAGTATAATTTGTAATCAGTTCCCTATGGATGATATTTTGATTCCACATGCTATAGCCTATCTGAAGAACAAAAGTTCAAGATCTAAGTGCATACAATCCTTACATAGCTAAAGATAACTCAAAAAAAATTTGAACATAAAACCAAAAGTCAAGTCCATGAATGCAACCATGCTTAACATATTTGACAAACTTCATGAATATATGCAGTCATATGCTGAGTCAGGAGTGGCACCCATAGTAAACTCCATCTATTTTGTAAAATATTGAGTGTTGATATACCTCAGCTCGAAAGAACCTCAACTTGTTTGGCCACATGCACAAGGCAATAGGCCTACCAATCAGCTTTGAGAGAAAATAACAGGATGATGCACCAGCAGTGGTCGTGGAAACAACTAAAACAAGACCTCTGACTACTCCAAAAAGATCTCAAGCTAGCAAGGACATGAATATGGTCCCACGGATCATAAAAGTCTGCATGAAAATGTATGTTGCACAGTACCCTAGAATAACTTGAGCTGTATAATCTTTAGTATAGCTTGCAAGGTGATTTCTGTAAAGTCAAAATTATGAAAAATTATTGGCCTGCTTTACCTCAAAAAAGTGTCATTGAATTGGAAAAAAGTTTACTCTACAAATAAGTAAACAAGTAACATGTTTAAGGATATATCAATTTCTTGTAATCAAGACCTAGATGAGGTAGAGGCCCCATTTTTTTCTTTACTTTTAGTTTATAAGACATCAGATCACATGGTCCATCTTATGACCTTAGTTATAAAAGAAATAGTTACCTCCTCTGGTCCTAAGGGCTAACACTTAGATGATGATAGGATCCCAGTGCTCTACAGATTTTACAGAAACTAAAACAATAAACTAGTTTCAAGAATATTTGGAATGCCATGGTGATAGGCTACAAGATGACAATAATAAGAGGATATGTTACAAAGTTATAGTAAATAAAAAATTTGAAAATTTGGGATGTTCAAAATATAAGAAAAATATAATCAAATGGCATGAGCTCAACCAGTTAAACTAATCCACTTTCAAGGAGGAGACTCAGATTCGAATCTTGCCAAGCTATAAATGCATAATTGCCAAGCCGTTATCATAGCACTATATGGTCACAATATAATATGGATGGGACCCATTTATATACGTGTGCAAAATAACCATCTGGATTCCAACAAAAATGCATTCTTTGGTGGACTCTAAAATGTCATCCATTTCATAATATTTTTTCTGTAACTATCATTAAAAAACAATGATAAAATAAATAGTATCTATGGGCCTGTTACCACAATAGTTGAAGGTGATTTTCTAGTAAACTTTGTAGATAAGCATTAGAACATTAATAAGCCACAAGCTATGACTTATAAAATTAGGATATATTCCCTACCACATGCTAATATCAGTCTAGAAGGACGTTGGAAACACATTTACACCACTGTGAGTCAAAGGTATATACTTCAGTGGAATACATAATAGTTGTGTTAGCCTGAATAGGGTATTTATGAATAAATAATTAATTTTCCTCTACTTGAATGACATTCATCAATATGATACAATAAGCATTGCATTAGTATACTTTACTTTCTTCTACTTTCAATGATTCTCAATATCATTTTCCTCTAGCACATTCATAATGTGTCTTATAAAGTTTTAGCCAAGTTGGTAGACAATTGGATCAAATTGATAGCTTCAAGAACTGTTCACCCTAATCAAACATACATCATATTAGGATAAGTTATTTTAGACAATCTATTACTGTTGATAAATCATTGAAAATGCAAAAGAGATAGAGCAAAAAGCAATCTCCTTGAAGATTTATTTTTTGATAAAACTTATGATCAGATAGAGTAGGATTGCATACAAACATGTTGAAATGGCTGGGAATTGGGTTCATGCTTCACCAGAGCAGTGGGTACACTACTTTTAATATGTTTGCCAATGCATGTATAAGTGAAAACCTTGATTTACATATGTCTATCAAGCAAAGTTAGTACCTGGTAGCTACATATGCTTTGAATTATTTCTTGGAGATCCATATGCTTTGAGTTATTTCTTGGAGGTAGCCCAAACTAAAGGAAAATTGGAAGCCCCTTACTCTAGAACATTCATTTTATGAATAATGCAACACTTGATCCTAAGCTTTCATGGGAGTAAGCATAGAGAAGTTTATAATATTTAGAATATTTATTACAACTTCTAGAGTTATTGTCAGTGAATAAAAATTAAAAACTATCCTCATTGTACAAGATGACTGCCAGAGTGGCTCATGCAAAGTTGAAAGCTAATATGGTCATATGATTACCTGGAATTTGGGAATCTCCTTTGGTATTGTAGTGGCACCCACAATACCAACAATGATATTGAGATCTCTCTTTATTTGGGAAAAATAGCATTATAGGCCAATGAAAAGAAGATGCAATCCAGTATTGACCTCGAACCTCTCAATATAAGTAAATCAAGCCCTGACATCTAAAAAACTGCAACATTATGACAAACACATCACAATGCAAGAAAACATAGACAATTTTAAAAAATATGCAAAGAGGGCCAAAGATAGTAATAGCCAACAACTTTTCCTCCAATACTAATTCTGAAAGCCTGAAGATGACCAAAAAAATGCAACAAACTAACAAAACCAGCCAAAAAATATCATAAATCCAAAATAAGAGCTTAAAATTTACTTAAAAGTTCCACACAAATGAGGTTTCCAATCCAATTACAAAACCAATGGAAATGAGGACTGTCAAAGACCTCAAAATGCAAAAAATCAGATCTAAGAACCCAAATTTTGATATTTTCACACCTTTTAACACAAACCACGACTGGAACTTGTGACCTCTCTCTCTCTTTGCATATGTCCTACCATTTGAATGGCCACCACTCACATACATCTTTTGCAATTCCCCTAAAACTCATGCAAATAGACACCTCTCCTTTTCTCTTCCTCACGTAGGAAACTTAATCTTTTTATATTTAAAAGGTGACCCTAAGAAGATGATTTTAAATTGCCCTCTTAGGGTTGCCTAAACCACCCTCTTAGCCCAAGAGCATTGTTTATAACTACCATATTAGGTCACCCTAAGACGATGGTTTAAAACCATCATCTTATGGTCACCCTAAGAGGGTGGTTTAAAACTACCCTCTCAGGGCTAAGAAGGTGGTTTTTTACCACCATCTTAGAATCTATTAGGGTAGTTTTTTTCAGACATAAAAAACTACCTTATTTTAGTTATCATTAAAGCTATTTTTTGGTGTAGTGCATCTAGGGCTTGCTTCTTTAAAAGTATGATAATATATTGGATATCTCCATAAACATTGAAAGACTTGATTGTGTTGAATTCATTGTTTTAAAGTTAAAGCATAATGTATTATGAGGAGGATTTGACACTTCATTATTTATTGGAATATATGGATTGAAAAGAGTAATAGATTTTCCTAGGGGGGGACAACAATGATTCGGGCTTTGGATCTTCTTCGGGAGGTCCAAGGTTCAAACCGCGGCGTGGGTGAGTGTGTGAGGGGGTGGGTGTGTGGTGGTTGTGTGTTAAATTCCCTATTGATAAGCATAGCTCTCGGTTTTATGAGGGGTCATGGTTGGGAGGAGATTTCTCAGCCTTGTGCTTTGGTCGTAGGGGTTTCTCACACTAACCAAATAATAAAAAAAGTAATAGATTTTGAAAAACAAATCTTAAAATCATGTCCTGCTAAAAAAAGAGGTGCTAGCCTCTTGGTTATAAGATTTGAATATACATGGAAGGGTCATCTATGAGAATGGAATTAGCATAAAGGATCTAATTTGATCTATGGTAATATAGAAATATGGAGAAGTTGTATTCACCAAAATTATTTTTGATAATGCTTCCCATGGAAATCTAGGGAGAGAATATGGAGGTGGTGTTTGTTGAAATATTAAAAGCATATTTTTTCTCACTTACTAAGAAACATACAGAACTCCAACTAACAACAATGTAGAGGCTAAGTCAATTTTTATAGGGATCAAAATTACCATTTAAAAATGATGCAAATATATTTCAATTTGACAAGGATTAAAATTATTGTTAATGTTATTAATAAAGATGAATGTGGACAATGAATGACAAATAATATTATTTTTTATTTCCATTAAATATAATTATAGGTAAAATTTTGGAAAAGATGACATATTTATAGGGAATAAAATTGGGTAAAAGTTAATTTAGCCAATTAGGGTATCAACAAATAATGTATTTTTTTCTCTTAATTAAAATATTTTCAAAGAATTGTTTACAAATACACATCAGTTTAAAAAAGATAAAATTATCTTTTATAACCTTAAAAATATATATTGAAAACCTTTTTTTTTTTTGGTGGCACAGAGGGGTTTTGAAAGGCCCCCGAACCTTTTACAAAGAGGGAAAAAGATAAAACAACCTCCTAGAGGCAACTTAGGAGACGATCTCCTCAGAACCATCTCCGAGCAAGAACAAAAACTAAATTTGTTTCCCATGCAGGGGAAACCACTAAATTAAAAATTGTTTCCCACATAGGGGAAACCATCAAAATTGAAACTATTTTCCGCATAGGGGAAACCACTAAATTTGAAACTATTTCCCACACAAGGGAAACCACTAAATTTGAAACAATTTCCCGCACAAGGGAAACTACTAAATTTGAACTTGTTTCCTGCACAAGGGAAACCACTAAAATTGAACTTGTTTCTCGCACAGAGGAAACAACTAAATTTGAAACTATTTCCCGTGTAGGGGAAATCACTAAATTGAAATTGTTTCTCGCATAGGAGAAACTACTGGATTTGGAACTATTTCCCATGCAAGGGAAACCATTGGATTTGAAACTGTTTCACACACAAAGGAAACCACTGAATTTGGAATTGTTTCTCGCATTGGGGAAACCACTGAAAAAGGAACTAATTCCTGTGCAAAGGAAACCACTAAATTTGTACCTATTTCCTGTGCAAGGGAAACCACTAAAATTAAACTTGTTTCCCATAGAGGGGAAACCATAGAATTTGAAATTGTATCCCATGTAGGGGAAACCACTAAAATTGAAATGATTTCCCACGTAGGGGAAACCACTAGATTTGGAACTGTTTCCCACATAGGGGAAACCATTGGATTTGGAACAATTTCTCATGCAGGGAAAACTATTGAATTTGGAATTGTTTCCCACACTGGGGAAACCACTAAAAAAGGAACTTTTTCTCATGCAAGGAAAACCACTGAAAAACTACACAACATAAGAAGCTTACCCAAGGAACTGTGCAAAACTACAAAGCAAGAAGAAAGAACCAGATCTCCAACATTGTCAAAAATATTTAAATAAGCTGGCTGAAAGACTGCGAAACCACCCAGCTTATGCATCCACTGTGAAAAACATGGTCTCCTAGAAAGACCAAATAAACCCGTAGAAGGGAAGGTTGCAATGAACAGTCTCATGGTCTAAACTTGCTAAGCCTAGAAACGAACAAAGGGTTTTCAGAGAACCAAAGCTAGGAAGCTATCATTATGGCCCTACTTCTATATATGTCATGACAACATAGCGTCCTCATCCAAGACCAAAAGAGCCATAGGAAATAGAGCCACACAAGCCACCAATCTCAAGACATGTAAAAAACCCCTAATGCCCTACTTCCTAACCTAGATCTCACTCACCAAGCCCAACTGACCTGGAGATTGCAAAACAGAGCCATCATCCACAAAGGACAAGAAAGCACGTGGTCCCCATCCAAGACCAGAAAGAACTTCACAATGAAGAGCTCCTTTGAAACCTCCACGAACAAATGAACGAAGGGTTTTCTAGGAAATGAAGTCAGGAAGCCGTCATCGTAGCCCTGCTTCTGTGGATGTCGTGACAACATAAGGTCCCCCCAAGACCAAAAGGACCACTAGAAACAAGACCACATAGGCCACCAACCCCAAGACACTCAACAAAACCCAACATCCCAACGCCTAACAAGGAAGAAGGCATAAAAAATCTGTATCTGCAAACACAAGAAAATACATGGCCTTCCTCCCAAAGACTAGAGAAAGTTGCAGAGAAACAAGATCCTCCAAACCAACTCCATACACTAAGTAAAATGAAGCCCACTCACCACAAAAGAGACATTGAAATTTGGAACACCAACTACCCAAACAATAAACACTGAACCAAAAACAAACCCTTGTGAAACTAGGACATCTTCAAAATATCCAAAAAAGACCGAAAAACTCCCAAACAAAAAGAACCAACAATCCCAAAAAAAAAAAAAATAAATAAATAATAAAAATAAAATAAAATAAAATAAATATAGGAAAAATGGATAGGTGGTTTCCCGTCCAAAGCGGAGACCTCCCTTATAGTGAAAACCTTTATTTTAATGTAAACATATGTGGACCGTTTTCGTTTATCTAATCAGTATAAATTCAAGCAATGCTTTGAAGAGGACAAATAATTTTATTACTAATAATTTTATAACTAATTAGTATGAATGTATTATGCATGAGCATTTCGACACGAGATGGACGACTGTTATTTTAGAATTCTGTGCAACTACGTCGGAGAATATTACCACACAGACTGTTTATTTGTTTGACGACAATGCGGCGACTTAAGAGGTAGCCCATGATTAATCGGGCACGTTGCCATATTCGGAACAACGAAGAATAAGCTGTGCCCACGTTACTCCCGTGAGCGGACTGAATGCTCACAACTTTCATGTTTCACATGTCCAATACTCGAACCCGTTCACATGCCTTTTAATATCTCAAACCGGCAGGATCCAGCAATCATCTACTTTTGCGAAGAGAGCGAGAAGGCGAAGTTGGATTTTGATTCTGCAGAGATATACCAAAAAAGAGTCCAGCAAGCTAGCCTGCTCTCTCTTGAATCGAAGGAAAATGAGTATGAGTACCCTCATGGATTTATCCTTCTCAGCAGTAAATGCATCATCATCTTCTTCTCCTTATCGGAAGAGTATTCTTAATATTGCTCCCACCCGTCTTTCTGGGGTGCAGTTAAGCATTCCGCGCGCCAAAGCCTTGAAATTAATCTCTGTTCCACGCGTCAGAACGGCAACGGCACTAGCCATGGAGGCCAGTGGGAAGGGACGAACTTTGAACTCTTCAAATTGTGATTCTGCTCTTCAATTCCAGAGAAAATTGAAGATCGGCGTAGTAGGATTCGGGAACTTCGCCCAATTTTTGGCCAAGACCATGATAAAACAAGGGCATTCTGTAATTGCAACCTCGCGCTCCGATTACACGCAGCTCTGCCAGAAAACGGGGATTCAATTTTTCAGGTAATACAACCTCTCTTTTGCCATACTACATTGTCGTTCTGCTTTTGATGGACCAAACGTAAATCGAGTCTACTTGCAGGGATATTGACGATTTTTGCGAGGAGCAACCACAAGTTATTTTGTTGTGCACATCCATTCTATCTACGGAAGCCACTGTGCGGGCATTGCCATTGCAGCGGCTGAAAAGAAACACTCTGTTTGTCGACGTTCTCTCCGTGAAAGAGTTTCCACAAAACCTCTTCTTACAGGTACCTATATATTGCACAGAAATACGTATATATTGCACAGAAATTCAGAACCGGGCCACCTCTTATTTGTTTTGTATGAAAGGTCAAGACTCATTTACTTGCACATTGCGTTGCTGATGGAAATTGGGAAATGGGAAATGGAATGTAGGTTTTGCCTGCGGAATGCGGAATCCTGTGTACCCATCCGATGTTTGGACCAGAGAGCGGTAAAGAAAGCTGGGCTGGGTTGTCCTTCGTTTACGACAAAGTTCGTCACGTGAACGAAGGAGATGCTTGCTCCCACATATGCAACGACTTCTTGAGCATATTTGAAAATGAGGTAAAGAAAACTCTTATTTTGCAAGATAAACTGAATGATGGGTAAATCTCTTTAAATTTGTCTTTATGGTACATGTATTTATAAAGGAAAAATACATGGTTTAAGTTTGTTTTAAGGTCATTTGTAATTCACATTAATACTAGAATTGCGTTGATAAAGTTTTTTGAGATCATTACGTGACAAATACCTTTTGTTTTAAATGATGTTACCCAAAACAATGTAACATCGTATATTCTTGGTTTTCTTTACTGCAGATAAGGAATATTTTATATTTCTTAAAGGACATTTTTTCATCTTACTACTACAATTTTACTGTTTTTTTCTCGTTACGATCTTCTTTGTTGTTGACTTTATATTAAACATACTTATGTTCGACCATCGTCGTTGTTAGTAGGGATGTAGAATGGTGGAGATGTCGTGCGCAGAACACGACTGTCACGCCGCAGGAAGCCAATTCATAACTCACACTGTGGGAAGGTAATCTAATCTCATCACTACTTGTACTTTATCAACATGACGCAGCCGCCTTTCATCCCCAACTTAATTCGACATCAGATATTTTACTCGCTTGTTCTTGCAGGATGTTGTCACACTTAGATTTGGAATCTACCCCTATCAATACCAAGGGATATGAGACTTTGCTCCGCTTGGTGAGCAGTAGAACGAACTTATATCATGTAAATTGCATAACTACATTTGCTTTAATTCATAGTTAACCAAATATCGATTTTATCTTGATTTGTGCTTGCAGACAGAGAACACAGTGAGCGACAGTTTCGACCTTTACTATGGTTTGTTCATGTACAATGTTAATACTACAGAACAAATGGAGAAACTTGATCGTGCATTCGAAGCCGTAAAACAAAAATTGTTCGGCAGATTGCATGATGTTCTGAGAAAGCAGCTAATTAACAAGGCACCAGCCGCCTCGTTAAAGCCAATGCCAAGTGCTGAGGCCTCCCTAACTTCAGTTCAAAACGCACATATGTCTATTCCATATGCGAAAGATTTATCTTCATTCGTTCCACCGAAAATGCCTTCTTCAGCTGAGATGGGAGAAGAATGTGGGCCTCTTAAACAACTTGTAAACTCTAACTGACAATTAAACATTAACTGACAATTATATATTTGTTGTTATATAATTACAATTTTGAGGGCTATGTAATCAGACATCCGTTATTCTATACTATTATTTTTTCTCCTTGGTTTATCTATGACAATGTCTTTGGATCTGGCGTCGAAAACTAACGTTTCTTTAAACAGTTGTGAAAAGACTAGTTTTGCCAACGTAGCCACTCTACAAGAATCTTCCATAAAACATTTTTATTTGCGTCATGGGGACAATCCCTATTGAATTAATAATGGAGGCATTCCAGCTTTTCCACTAGCTTTTCCAGTGATGTTTAATGTTAAAAATCCCATGAAATTTTTAAGAAGAAAATAAGTTTTAAAAAAATAGAAAGCAAGAAAGATGGTAAAATAAAAAATATTTTTAAAGATTGAAATGTGTGATTTGTTAGTTAAAAAATAGTTGTAATCATTTTATATATTGGTATATACCCATTAGCTGAATTATTATCTAACATGTGTTTTATTCATAGTTAGATGAGATTGAGTGAGATGGTTATTTATAGCATTGGATTTTTATAATTGGTATCAGAGCCAATATTAATAATTATTATTAAAATGGGTGTTGAAGCTAGAAGCCTCAATTACCCATAGAGTGATTTAGAGGGAAATGTTGGAGAAATGAGTAGAAGCAATCCTACATCCGAACTCATAGAGTAACTTCGAGGGAAATTTTGAAGAAATGAGTAGGAGTAATCCTATGTCCACGGGCTGGTTTAAGAATGAGCCAAAAATTTATTTGTAGAACAATCTCAATGTATGGAGGTCTTAGATTCGTGTCCTTGCTAGTTGATACCTTTAATAGGGTATGAGAGTAGAAGTAATAAAATTGATGAACATCAAAAGTACCATGAGTATCCCCAAAAGAGAAAGAGGGAGTAATGAGAAAAATAATAGAGTGAACCTCATAAGTAGTGATCTTCTCTATTTCACCTAACGGTCATAGCAATTGATTATCTACACAATCTGATAGGATGAGAAGGTTATCATAAGGACACTTATGGTTGAGTCATGGCATTACATCCATGTTAAATGTGGTGGTTGCAACAATTGGTTATCCGTGCAATCTAGAAGGATGAGAAGGTTACTATAAAGTAATTTCTTATTTATAATGCTACAAACCTTCACTATTTAGTGTAGAATTTGAACGTGGATGATATCATCTTTAATGCTGGTCTTGAATTCTTTCTATGGCAGATGATGGTAGCCTCTCCTTTGACTACAATATTTGGACAATGGGCACCTTAATTCTTGCTCCACTTTAAATGCTTTGACCAAGAGCTTTGAATGCTCTTTTCTCCTCTTACACATTGCACACCTCTATTGCTACGAATGTGCTTTCCTCCTTGGTCTCTCGTGCCTCAAATAGGAAGATGATGTTATAGAAAATGACAAGTGTCATGGCAGTTTATTTCAATGCTTGGAGAACGTAGATTCTATTTGACACTTGTTGAACTTGTTGTAGGAAGGAAGATAGACGTTAGAGTCTTTATGTGAGTGCTTATATAGCTTGGTGACAAGTGTCACCCCTTCTCTAACACAAGTAATGCTCTTTTATGTAACACTTATTTGAATTATTCTTTTCAAGCGTATAGAATTTAAGCGTTATTTTCAGAACTCATATGGAAGGCATTAGGGTTCCTTCAAAGGTGACAATTGGAATATTTTATCTTTTGCATGAACCTGTATTCTTAACAAATTATTGCAAACTTCCTCAACATATTATTTCCAAATATTTCTTTGTTGTGTTTTCTCCTCAATGCTTTGATGACTCTTGGTATGTGAGTTGGTTCTAACTGGGATAATGAGCAACTCTTTGATTGATTTGAGCTATTACTGTGAGCAACACTATGATGGAGGTTTTGTGACACTTCAATGGTGATTTTGAATGCTCTTTGTAGACGTACATCTAGCTCTTTATACTTTGATTTTCTCCTACTTTCAAGTTGTTGTATGTTTGCCTTTGTGAATGATAGCTTCTCATTGTACTATGCTATGTATGCTTTGCAGGTTAATTATTATGGTTGTCCAAACCATGGATGATGTGAGCTATTTTGAAGGCCATTTTTACCTTGCTTAGATGATGCTTCTCTATGGCAACTTTGAGATGTTCCTTGCTCGTAAAGAATGTATCTTTGTGAAACTTAGACCTTGTCCTTTCGCCTATGTAGGACATAATATTATGGTGTAAAATAATGTAAATAAACTTTTAAATAGAATACCTTCTTTTGCACTTCCTTTTGCAAGCTTTTTTTGTTTGTTTTAATGGTGACTTTCTTGTAGGTAAAGGTTGATTTGATGTTATATCCTTTTCTAGACAACTCTCTCTTTTTACTTGGTTAATCTGTAAAGAACCCTTAGTGCACTTTGAATATGAGGCTCACTAAGTCTCGATCTGTAGCTTCTTTTACTGATTTTGATGGTGGCTTTCTTCTCCACTTATTGGAGAAATATGATCTATTTTTGGCAGTTTCTTTGGGCCACACAATGTTGTAGATTTTGTACACCAAATAGTATCTCTAGACACTTTGATAATATGTTGGTTTTGTGCCCTTGATCTTGACAATATGAAAACATAAACTAACCTTTTTGGAGAGTAACTAGTTAAATATCAACTAGTATAGTGCAAATGGATTAATAATACCTCCAACTTAATGCACTTTAATGGTAACAATAATCTCACCTTATTGCTCCTGTAAATAAATTCTCAAAGTAGTTTCTAATGCACTTAATAATCTCTGCAACTTTTAAGAGTAATTTGAAAAGAAACCTTAATGAATAAAAATTTTCACTACAATCAATACTATAGGATGTAGTCTTCTTGATTTCTAGATAGATAATTGCTAGGTGATAATTTTTTCTATAGAAATTATACAACTCCTATTTTAATGTGTAAATATATCTTAAAATGAACTCTCCTTTTTGCACTTTCTTGAAGACTATAATATAAGATATTTTTATTTAGAACTTTAATCCCAATATGGTGCTTAATAGAATTTGATAATGATCCCTAATTTGAATTTCAATTGATTGCACCCAAGTTGCTTACCTTTTAATGGCTTCTGAAGATGATGTAGATCTTTGTGTTTAGATTCACCAAGTTGTTTCCATGAGATAAATGAATTACATAGCTTCATGTCGGCTATCCAAAATAGCTTCTTGCTTCACCAAACTATGGTCTCAAACCTTCTATCTTGAGCCTAGGGTTTTATGATTTAATTCTTCTAGTTGTCTTTGATTTTCAGTAATAGATTTAGAAAGTCATTGCTTCTAAAATGTGCCTTCTTATGGTGAGAGGTAATCTCCAAATCTCTTGGATTTGGTAGACTTCTTCTATTTGAGTCTCCCTTCAATATTCTTCTTGACTTCAAACATGATCTTCTTCTCAAGATTTTGAATGTCTTGAGGTCTTCACTGGATTCTTCTTCAGAATTTGACACTCTTTACCAAATTATTTTCCTCTTGGGATTGTTTTCGGATGGTAAAAATTATCCCAAGTCCTTCACTATCAGGAGCTTCTCCTTGGTAGTGGATTTCTCCAATGAGTTCTTCTAGGAACTCTTTTGATGATGCTTCTACAAGCTCTTCAACAAGGCTCTCCAAGCCTTCTTCTTTTTCCTCCTTGATACCTCTCCAAGGTCTTCAATATTGTAGCTTCTATGGTCTTTCAAATGAGACCTTTACTTCAACCTTCTACTTGTGGAAGTGTTGGTAATGAGATCTTCTTCTTGGATCTCTGAAATTTTCTGCTTCTCTCATTAGGAATAGAAATTTTCTAGTCCCTCTTTATCTCTTCCATGATTAGAAGTTTTTAAATCATATATTCTATGGATATCTTCAACTTCTTTAGAAGTTGAAGATTTAAATAGTAAATGAGATCACCAATATACTATTTCATGAACTCTTCTCTAGAGTCTTCTTTAGAAACTCTTATTTGGAGTCTTCTTATGGATCAATAACTCTTCTCTGGAGTTTTCATCAGGAACTCTTCTCTAGAGTCTTCTTCTAGATCAAGATATCTTATTTGGAGTTTTCTTTAGAATTAAGGCTTCTGTAGGTATTTATTTTGGATCAAGGCTTCTGTGGCCTTTTCTTCTAGTACAAGGCTTCTATGGCATTTTCTTCAAGTGCAAGGCTTCTATGGTATTTTCTTCTGCAATGTGATTTTTTTCAATCTAGTAATGGAGATCTCTAATCTCCAAACTTCACCATGAATATTCTCCTCAAGTATTTTCTACATGGATCTATAGTGTCTATTTTTCTACAGCAAAAAACTAATCTCTACACAAGGAAAGCACATAGACTTTCAAGCAAAAAAGGTGAAATCCTTCTCTATCTATTGTAGGAAGTGCCCCAACTTTTGAGAGTTAATTTTTTACAACAAATAAATCTTTAAACAATAGTTAGCATGAAAAAATTCCAGATCTATTGAAATCAATAGCCTTCACTAGCTGATTCATCAAACTAGTGGAATGAATATTGAGTCCTAGTCTTCACAAGTTTTCTTGGAACTCTGTGGAAAGACTCTAGCGAAATGTAATCTAAATTTTTTTTAACTAAGATTTATTTCAGTCAAACAAAAGGAATTGACTATGAAAATATTTGTACCTACGACAAAAATGACTATTGTTCATACAATTTGTGCATTAATAGCACAACTTGATTTGAAACTATATTAGATGGATTTAAAGAGTACATTTTTTAATGGTGATATTGAAGAGGAAGTATACATGATTCAACAAAATGGATTTGTTGTCAAGGGATATGAAAAAAAGGTTTAGAAATTAAAATTATTATTATATAGTTTACAAGAAGCCCCTAGCACATGGTATATTAAAATTAATAATCATCTACTATAGCACAATTTCAAAAGGAATGCATCATATTCATATCTTAATACATAAATAATTTGGGTCAGAGAGAATAATTTTTGTGGTATATGTCAATGATATAGTAATCATAGGAAGCTCAAAAACATTGATAGATGATGTTAAAAATGATCTAGAAAAGGATTTTGAAATGATAAATCTAGGACTTCTATACTATTGTCTTGGTCTACAAATTTATCAAAAAGAAAACAACATCACAATAACTTAGACAAAGTATGTAGCATTATTACTTAAAAAGTATAGAATAACAAAATGTAAACCTAAAGATAATCCAATGGAACAAGGGCTATAGTTATCAATATATGATGAGTCACCACTAGTTTCTACTACTATGTATCAACAACTAATTGGCAAC
The DNA here is from genome assembly GCA_028583015.1 of Wollemia nobilis. Lineage (NCBI taxonomy): Eukaryota > Viridiplantae > Streptophyta > Pinopsida > Araucariales > Araucariaceae > Wollemia > Wollemia nobilis. Next base: position 4,140,627 of record JAQPPZ010016847.1, on the reverse strand, counting down.
CTTCTATATTTAACAAATACAAGACCTAATATTATTTTTTGTATAAATTATATTTTTAGATTTATGAGAGAGCCTAGAGAAATTCATTTAAAGCTATAAAGAAAATATTGCAATATATTAGAAAAACCACAAAATATAATTTATAATATAAAAATGATAATATCTACTTATAGGGATATTCAGATTTTGACTATGCCAGATCTACAGATGATAAAAAATCATCAAGTTATGTATTCCATCTTGGATTAGGACCTATTTCATGACATAGTAAGAAAAAAATGCAATAGCCCTCTCATCAATAGAAGTACACTATTGTGTAGCAAGAGTTGCAAAATGTGAAGCATTTTAGTTACAATATATTTGATTAAATATGAAAATTAGAAAAAATCCTGCAATACTAAACTATGATAATCAAGGAGTTCAAAAATTAATCAAAAATCCTATCATTCATGATAGAAAAAAAAACAGTGAAACTCAATGTCACTTTATTAGAGATCATATTTTGAACCTTCATATTCAAATAAAATATGTTTCTGCTAAAAATCAACTTGCAAATATTTTTACAAAAGCACTTGGACAAAAAAAATATAAGATATTTTAGAGCCATCTTTGTACATAAAATTATCTTCATATCAAATAATGTAATACATGGAGGTGTTAGTGGTACTACATTATTTGGTACATTGATTACAATTTTAAATATTTATATTAGGAGTGTGTTTATTATTTATGTATATATTAGTTGTCAAGGTGTGAAGTGTGTGTATGTTTCATGTAAGCAAGTGTGAGTTATGAGTGAAAGCTGTCATGTTTGTAAGTGAAGAGTCATGTGTGACGTGTCAAGATTAGAATTAATCACAAGAAGTAATAGAAGGAGGAGAATGATTTGATATGACAATTTTTTATTATCAATAAAACTTTTATTTTGTGCAATATTGATGCTGTGAATGAATGAGATTATTAGCAAGTATGTAATTTTATTTTATACTTAAAACTAAAGGTATACTGAAAACACGTATGTAGTTTTTATATGCTCAAAACATCACCAAATACCTAATTAAGTGGAAAGGTCATTCCAAGGACAAAGCTTTTTAGAATTTCAAATCTTCATCATTATGAATCTTGTGCTCCCTATGTTTTGACAATAAAGCATTCTTAGCCATGAGGACTTGTACTGGAACCATTGTATCCTTCCCAAAAGATGTATATATATATATATATATATATATATATATATATATATATATATATATATATATATATATATATATATATATATATATTAAATAATTCTTGATTTGTTAACATTGGATACCCCTCTCATGATCATTCAAATATTATTTAATATATTATATATATTTATTTGTATGTGTGCTCATCTGTGACAATTTATTTATCTAATAAAGAAAAAAAATAAGTTTTTGGGCCCAATTTTTGATAGAATGAAATATTGTTTGGTAAGTTGGAAAGGTAAGTTCTTAACTATAAATAATATAACTCACAAAGACTACATTATAATTTTTCTATGTGAATGTGTGTGAGAGAGAAGATTACCAACAAGTATAGCATTCAAATTTGATAAATTTTAATAAAGGATGTGTGAGAAATTTAGGTTTTCGCTTTGTAAGTGGGATAGGATTAACAAAATAAGAATGTTAGAGGGATATGCTTAAAAAATTGTACACTTATGAGTTTTTCATTAGAGATAACAAATAGCTCGATACTATTCAAAAACCAAGGTATGAGTTGGGTAACTTCCAAAATATATAGATTTTGTTGATGAAATAAAATTGTTCAGGAATAAAATCCTACTTAGAGGCTAACTAGCATATAATTTCATATTAGATAGTTTGTAATCTATTAAAAAGCATACTAAATGGTCAATATATAAGGAGAATTCTACAATTTTTTTATGTAATGATTGGTGGAATCCTTATCATCTTATTTCTTATCCAAAATGGAAACCATTGACTCTAATATATTTTGCTTGTAAAGATCCAAAGGTCAAAAATTATATAACTATAAACAAAAATTATAGATCGTGGGTTTCTACTACAAATGGAGTTGAAGGATAAGACTGCAAGCAACTAGTAGAAGATCTTCAAAAGATGCGTAAAAAATTTTATTTACCTATTTTTATGCTAAAGGATGAGTTGGTTTGGAATCGAATAAATGGTGGTGCATACTCAATTAAGTTGGGATATAAATATTTAGAGTAGTCAAAATTTTCCTAATGATTTCTCTTGAAAAATGTTTAGTCGCTATGGGACCTCGCTAAGGCCTCAACATTTCTTTGGTTAGTAATATAAAGAAATATTCTTATAAGTGAGAGTCTACAAAGAATAGGATATTATGGACCTTTTAGGCTTGTGTAAGAAGGATCTATAAATATTAGATGATTTACTTCTTCTTTGTCACTTTGCTTACACCATCTAGGGTTGCTTCTTTAAAAGTGTGATAATATATTTGATATCTTCATCAACATTGAAAGAATTGATTATTTTGGATTCATTATTTTAAAGTTAAAGCATCAAGCATTATGAGAAGGATTTGACAATTCATTATTTATTGGCATATATGAATTGAAAAGAGTAATAAATTTTTAAAAATAAATCCTAAAATCATGTCCTGCAAAAAAGAGGTGTTGGCCTCTTGGTTATAAGATTTGAATATATATGGAAATCTATTTTTGATAGTGCTTCCCATGGAAATCTTGGGGAGAGCATATAGAGGTGGTGTTTGTTGAAATATTGAAAGCACAAACTTTCTCCTTTACTAAGAAACATATAGAACTCCAACTAACAACAATGTAGAGACTAAGTCACTTTTTATGGAGATCAAAATTACCATTTGAAAATGATGCAACTATATTTCAATTGAGAAGGATTTACAACTTATTATTAATGTTATTAATAAAGATGAATGTGGGCATTGGATGACAAATAATATTATTGTTTATCTCCATTAAATATAATTCTAGGTAATATTTTGGAAATGACAACATATTTATAGATAAATAAAAAACTCCCTAAAAGTTAATTTAATCAATTAAAATGTAAACTTTATAAGAAATCAGTAATTTTTTTTCTCTTAATCAAATTGTTGTCAAAGAATTGCTTACAAATATAATCAAATATAATAACTTAATTTTTTTTGGTTATCTTTTATAAATTATAAAATTTATATAGAAAACCTTTATTTTAATGTAAACATCGTAAATTTAGATCTCACATAAAATGGACCGTTTTCGTTTATCTAATCGATATAAATTCAAGCAATGATTTGAAGAGGACAAATAATTTTATGACCAATAATTTAAAACATTAGTATGAATGCATTAGACCCGAGATGGTCGACTGTTATTTTAGAATTCTGCGAGACTACGTCGGAGAATATTACCACACAGATTTGTTTATTTGTTTGACGACGATGCGGCCATTTAAGAGATCGCCTATGATTAATCGGGCACGTTGCCATATTTGGAACAACGAAGAATAAGCTGTGCCCACGAAACTCCCGTGAGTGGACTGAATGCTCACAACTTTCGCGTTTCACATGTCCAATACTCGAAGCCGTTCACATGCCTTTTAATATCTCAACCAATCAAACTGAAACCGGCAGGATCCAGCAATCATCTCCAACCGAAATTTTGCATAGAGAGCGAGAAGGCGAAGTTGGATTTTGATTCTGCAGAGATATACCAAAAAAGAGCCCAGCAAGCTAGCCTGCTTTATCTCGAATCACAAGGAAAATGAGTATCAGTACCCTCATGGATTTATTCTTCTCAGCAGCAAATGCATCCTCATCGTCATCTTCTTCTTCTTCTTCTTCTTATCGGAAGAGTATTCTTAGTATTGCTCCCACCCGTCTTTGTGGGGTGCAGTTAAGTATTCCGCACGCCAAAGCCTTGAAATTAAGCTCAGTTCCACGCGTCAGAACGGCAACGGCACTGGCAATGGAGGCCAGTGGGAAGGACCGAACCTTGACCGCTTCAAATTGTGATTCTGCTCTTCAATTCCAAAGAAAATTAAAGATCGGCGTGGTAGGATTCGGGAACTTCGCCCAATTTTTGGCCAAGACCATGATAAAGCAAGGGCATTCTGTAATTGCAACCTCGCGCTCCGATTACACGGAGCTCTGCCAGAAAATGGGGATTCAATTTTTCAGGTAATACAACCTCTCTTTTACCATACTACATTGTCGTTCTGCTTTTGATGGACCAAACGTAAATCGAGTCTACTTGCAGGGATATTGACGATTTTTGTGAGGAGCAACCACAAGTTATTTTGTTGTGCACATCCATTCTATCTACGGAAGCCACTGTGCGGGCATTGCCATTGCAGCGGCTGAAAAGAAACACTCTGTTTGTCGACGTTCTCTCCGTGAAAGAGTTTCCCCGAAACCTCTTCTTACAGGTACCTATATATTGCACAGAAATTCAGAACCGGGCCACCTCTTATTTGTTTTGTATGATAGGACAAGACTCATTTACTTGCACATTGCGTTGCTGATAGGTTTTGCCTGCGGAATGCGGAATCCTGTGTACCCATCCGATGTTTGGACCAGAGAGCGGTAAAGAAAGCTGGGCTGGGTTGCCCTTCGTTTACGACAAAGTTCGTCACGTGAACGAAGGAGATGCTTGTCCCCAGATATGCAACGACTTCTTGAGCATATTTGAAACTGAGGAAAATAAAACTCCTATTTTGCGAGATAAACTGAATGAAGGGTAAATATCTTTAAATTTGTCTTCATGGTACATGTATTTATAAAGGGAAAATAGATTGTTTAAGTTTGTTTTAAGGTCATTTGTAATTCACATTAACACTAGCAGCATTGTGTTGATAAAGTTTTTTCAGATCATTACGTGACAAATAGCTTTTGTTTTAAATGTTGTTACCCAAAACAATGTAACATCATATATTTTTGGTTTTCTTTAGTGCAGATAAGGAATATTTTATATTTCTTAAAGAACATTTTTTCATCTTACTACTACAATTTTACCCTTCCTTTTCGTTAGGATCTTCTCTGTTATAGACTATATATCAAACATACTTGTGTTGGACCATCGTGGTTGTTAGTAGGGTTGTAGAATGGTGGAGATGTCATGCGCAGAACACAATCGTCACGCCGCAGGAAGCCAATTCATAACTCACACTGTGGGAAGGTAATCTAATCTCATCACTACTTGCACTTGATCAACATGACGCAACCGTCTTCATCCGTAACTTAATTCGACATCAGACATTTTACTAGGTTATGAAGTTTTAAATTTTATTTTGATGATTCGGCCGCCGTCGGGGAGTGCAGAGCAAAGAGTTCCATAATGAAGCTGCACGGGAGTGACGCCCCGAAGTCGGGCTGCGCAAAAGTGAAGCCTCGAAGTCGGGCTGCGTGGGGTTTTTACAAGAAGTCGGGCTGCTCAAAAAGTCAATGCCCGACTTTGCTAGTCAAATTGTGCGCAATCGGGTTGCATAGGAAGAATGTGCGAAGTCGGGGAGGAGGTGGTCAACGCCCGACTGCGCTGGTCAAAGGCAGCGAAGTCCGACTGCGCTGCGCAGTCGGGCGGGTGGCCAAGACTTAGCCAAATTTTGGCTAAGTTTGTTGCGCCGTCGAACTGCGTAGTTTGTAGCCTGCGCGGTCGGGTTGCACTGCGCAGTCAGGCAGGAGCCAAACACTTAGCCAAATTTGGCTAAGCTATTTTTGTGCTTTACTCCTTCAAAGAGCACACACAAGCTGGAGCGTTATCGGGCTTCACAACATTGTAGGGAGGGAGTGAACGATGAAGTGACCAATGGCAAAGATTGCCCAAATTTGCACCTTTCAGATTTCGAACACTAACGTAAAGGAACTTGAAGGTGCTTGTTGCCTATAAGACGTCGGGAGTCACAGTGTTTTAGATGCAGATGAATATAAATTGCAGAGGAGACTTAAAACCACAAATATGCAGTTGGATTTAATAAACCCTTGAAACTAACTAAATGCTGACAAACATATATTTATCAAGCACGCAAATACATTGAACCTCAACAGAGGATTTTCAATCTTCTACATGTAAAACTGTAGGATAACAAATAAACAAAGGCTACCGAGACTTCAGCTCGGAGTTCAACCTAATGAGCTTTCTTGCTCACTGAACTGCTTTCGTCAACGACTCTGCAAAATGACTGATGTCTTCTCCTCTTGCACTCTGATGCCCGTCCCTCCAAAAAACCCCTACACCTCTTCTACTTTTCTGAAGACTCAAACTACTTTATATAGCCATGGGGAGAGGAATATAGGACTTATCTTTTGACAGGTTCTGAAAGACCCTGAACTAGGGTTTTTGACCAATCATCAAATTGGCATTATCTTATGTGGAAATCGGATCTGTTAAACCTAACATTTGTCAAAAGGCACGTGCGACATCAATTTAGAAAACTTGTTGGGATGCCCGACTTCGTGAGCACAGTCCAGATTCACCCAAGTTCGAAGCGCAGTTGGGCGGAGACATGAAATCAAGATTAATATTTCTGACACCCTTCTTTAAACCTAATTTCATGAGTGCTTTGACTCCAAGATGCTCTCGCAATCTGTTGAAGTCTTCCTCCTTCAAAGGCTTCGTGAAAATATCTGCCAACTGCTCCTTGGATCTGCAAAATTGTAGCTGAATTTCTCCGGACTTCACCAACTCTCTGATGAAGTGATAACGAATGTCGATGTGCTTCATCCGACCATGGAACATGGGATCCTTTGACAGTGCGATGGCCAAATTGTTATCACAAAAAATTGTTGTTGCGCCTTTCATATAATAGTTCAGTTCACTCAGAACTCTTCGCATCCAAACTGCTTGGCATGCGAGTGACATGATGGTGACATATTCTGCTTCGGCTGTGGACAACGTAATGATGGGTTGCTTCTTAGATGCCCGTGTGGCTACCCCTGATCCGAGATAGAAAGCATACCCGAAGGTGCTCTTTCGATTGTCGGTGCTGCTAGCCCAATCACTGTTTGTGAAGCCCACCAGTTCCAACTGGTCCTATCTGGCATAAAATAGGCCATGGTTTCGCATCCCGTTGACATAGCACAAGATCCTCTTGCCTACTTTCCAGTGCGTGTCCTTTAGAGTCTCCATAAAATGGCTAATCAGACTAACTCCAAACATTAGATCTGGTCGAGTTGTAGTCAAATACCTGAGACTGCCAACTAGCCTCTTGAATAGGGTTGGATCTACATTCCTCCCTAAATCTAGCTTGCTCAGCTTCAAACCTATGGCAACAGGTGTGATGGCAGGTTTGTTGTCCTCCATATTAAACCGCTTCAGGACATCCTTTGCATACTTACCCTGAGAAATGAAGATGCCATCAACCGATTGGTCAACTTCAATACCGAGAAAATACTTCATCAGCCCTAAATTCGTCATCTCGAACTCTTTCTTCATGGCTGTTTTGAACTGGGCAAACAGTGTTGTGTTGTTGCCATTGTAAATAAAATCGTCCACATACAGGCAGACGATAATGAGCTCACCTACATTATTTGTCTTCATGTACAGGGTGTGCTCATATAGGCATTTGACAAACCCATTCTCCTGAAAATAGCTATCAATCCGACTGTACCAAGCCCGAGGTGCCTACTTCAAATCGTACAAGGCCTTCTTTAGCTATAGGACATTGCCCTCCTGGTCTTCAATTTCATAACCTGGTGGTTGGTCTATGTAGACATCTTCCTCCAAAACTCCATTGAGGAAGGCTGACTTGACATCCATCTAGTACATCTTCCAACCCTATTGGGCTACCAATGCCAGGATCATCCTGACTGTGTCAAGTCGGGCTTCAGGCGCATATATCTCATGGTAGTCGATACCTAACTTCTGCTTGTAGCCCTTTGCCACCAGTCTGGCCTTATGCTTGTCAACTTCTCCTTGGGTGTTGAACTTTGTCTTATACACCCATTTGACCCCAATGGTCTTCTTCCCTACTGGAAGATCTATCAGTTGCCATGTATCATTCTTTTCAATGGCTTCAATCTCCTTGTCCATCGCCTACACCCACTTCTTATTCTAACTTGCATCTTCGAACTCTATTGGATAAAATTTAGTAAAGAATGCAAAGTTAGAGTACTCTTCATCTACATGGGTTTGGGTTGCCTCATAGATTTCTTACAAGCTCCTTGTCTTCACTGGCGTCACCAGGTTCTAGATTCTACTTACATGTGGAGGTGACCGAGATGGTGTGGCTATGCTATAGCTGGCACTGCTGCTGCTGCTGGAGGCTGCAGGTGGCTGCAAACTACCTTCTTCCAAGTCAACAGACTTTACTACTGTTGACTCTGACTGGCTAGTCTCCGAATTCTAGTTCCATGATTTATCTTCAAGAAACTTCACATCACGACTGATGATGAGCTTCTTTGTCATAGGGTTGTACAACCTATATGCCTTCCCCTGCTCATTGTACCCTAAGAAAATTCACTTCTCAGCTCTATTATTCAATTTCTGCCGCTTCTCTTTTGGAACATGTGCATATGCAATGCACCCAAACACACACACCGCTCCAGGCCTCCTAAGGGATTTTGTCCTTCACACTTTTGATGGGACATCTGTTCAACAGGTAGACTGCACATGTTACAGCCTCTACCCAAAAATTGTATGACAATCCCTTTGCCTTCATCATGCTATGTGCCATCTCCATGATGGTCTAGTTCTTCCTCTCAGCTATGTCATTTTGCTGTGGCGTGTATCTAGCTTGCCATGCCTGGTGCGGATGAGGATATTTCCTTTCCCCATCATAGGAACCTTGTTGTTGTTCCCCATATTCACCTGAGACTGGACTGTTTCATCTAGTTGTGATAATATTTCCTTGTCCTCGTCATGTGGTTGTTGCACCCACTGTCTAAATACTAGACATTCTTCTGGCACTCCTCCTTAATGTTGCAAGTCAGCAACATGTTTCATCTTACCGTATTTCCGATTTCGTCTGTGTAATGGGCCTGCTATTGGTTCTCCTTGGCCATCAATTTTTTGCACTATGATATGTAATGACCGAACTTCTTGTAGTAATAGCACTAGACCTTTGACATGTCCTTCTTCTGACCAATTCTAGCTTGTTTATTTTTTGAATTGCCTCTTCCACCTTGCTGATGGAAATTACAGTTTGTCTCTCCCTCGCTAGGGTTTGACCGTCCTCCTGACTTGTTGCCTTTCCCATGCTTGCCTCTGCCTCTTCCTCCTTGAGAGCTAGAAGCACCATGGTGGGATTCTTGTCTGTCGTTGTCTCGGAATGAGACCTGAGCCTTGAATGCTTGCTCCAGAGAGGTCTGAGACGAATGGCTTAGCCTCTGCTCATGTGTCTATCGAGAACCCATGAGCTCGTCTATCGAGAGGGTTGTTAGATCCCTTGATTCTTTGATTGCTATCACAACTGAGTCAAACTTGGCAGACAGACTTCTTAGAATCTTCTCCATGATTCTCTGGCTCTGCATAATTTATCTGTTCAACTGCATCTCGTTGATAATGTTCATCGTCTAGGTAAAGAAATCACTCATGGACTCAAACTCACTCATCTATAGATTTTCAAACTCTCTCCTAGGCATCTGTAGTTTTACCAGCTTTACCTTGTTGGTGCCTTGGTACAAGCTGGCCAGAATCTCCCAAGCCAGCTTTGCCTTGGTGGCTGATGCGATCCACAAGAAGATGGACTCCTCGACTGCTTGCATGATGTAGAATAAGGCCTTCTGGTCCTTCTTTGTGTTCTCCTTCAACAGGTCCTTGTCTAATTGAGAGAGGGTAGCCAGTGTTGTTGCATCTGTTGGTTATGGGTAGCCATTCTCCACTAACTCCCATAGCTCCTAAGATTCGAATAATATCTTCATCTAGATGCTCCAGTAATCGTAATTCTTCCCATTGAAGCATGGGATCTGCAACTGCAAGTTATTGCTGCTGGAAGCCATTCTACTTCAATCTCCATGTCAAGAAATCAATGGCTCTAATACCAATTTGAAGTTTTAAATTTTATGTTGATGATTCGGCCGTGGTATGGCAGTGCAAAGCAAAGAGTTTTGGAATGAAGCTGCATGGAAGTGACGACCCGAAGTCAGGCTACGCAAAAGTGAAACCCCAAAGTCAGGATGTGCGAGGTTTTTACCTGAAGTTGGGTTGCGCAAAAAGTCAACGCCCAACTTCGCTAGTCAAACTATGCGCAATCGGGTTGCACAAGAAGAATGAGCAAAGTCAAGGAGGACGTGGTCAACACTTGACTGCGCTGGTCAAAGGCAGGGAAGTTCGACTACGCTGCATAGTCGGGCGGGTGGCCAAGACTTAGCCAAATTTTGGCTAAGTTTGCTACATCGTCGGACTGTGTAGTTTGTAGCCTGCGTGGTCGGGCTGCGCTGCGCAGTCAGGTAGGAGCCAAACACTTAGCCAAATTTGGCTAAGCTATTTTTGTGTTTTGCTCCTTCAAAGAGCGCACACAAGCTGGAGCTTTGCCGAGCTTCGCAGTGCTATAGGGAGGGAGTGAACGACGAAGTGACCAATGGCAAAGATTGCCCAAATTTGCACCTTTCAGATTTCGAACACTGACGTAAAGGAACTTGAAGGTGCTTGTTGCCTATAAGACGTCGGGAGTCATAGTGTTTTAGATGCAGATGAATATAAATTGTAGAGGAGACTTAAAACCACAAATATGCAATTGGATTTAATAAACCCTTGAAACTAACTAAATGCTGACAAACATATATTTATCAAGCACGCAAATACATTGAACCTCAATAGAGGATTTTCAATCTTCTGCATGTAAAACTGTAGGATAACAGATAAACAAAGGCTACCGAGACTTCAGCTCGGAGTTCAACCTAATGAGCTTTCTTGCTCACTGAACTGCTTTCATCAACGACTCTGCAAAATGACTGTTGTCTTCTCCTCTTGCACTCTGATGCCCGTCCCTCCAAAAAACCCCTACACCTCTTCTACTTTTTTGAAGACTCGAACTACTTTATATAGCCGTGGGGAGAGGAAGATAGGGCTTATCTTCTGACAGGTTCTGACAGACCCTGAACTAGGGTTTCTGACCAATCGCAGAACTGACATTAACTTATGCGACGATTGGATCTGTCAGACATCACATCGGTCAGAAAACACGTACGACGTCAAGTCAGAAAACTTGTCGGGATGCCCAACTTCGCGAGCGCAGTCCGGCTTCACCCAAGTTCAAAGCGCAGTTGGGTGAAGGCGTGAAATCCGGATTAATATTTCTAACAGCTTCTTCTTGCAAGATGTTGTCACACTTAGATTTGGAATCTACCCCTATGAATACGAAGGGCTATGAGACTCTGCTCCGCTTGGTGAGCAGTAGAACGAACTTATATCATGTAAATTGCATAACTACATTTGCTTTAATTCATAGTCAACGAAATATCGATTTTCGCTTTTATTTGTGCTTGCAGACAGAGAACACAGTGAGCGACAGTTTCGATCTTTACTGTGGATTGTTCATATACAATGTTAATACTAGAGAACAAATGGACAAACTCGATCGTGCCTTGGAAGCCGTAAAACAAAAATTGTTCGGCTGATTGCATGATGTTCTGAGAAAGCAACTCATTAATAAGGCACCAGCCGCCTCTTTAAAACCAGTGCCAAGTGCTGAGTCCTCCATAACTTCAGTTCAAAACGCAGATATGTCTACTCCACAAGATATGTCTACTCCACATGTGAAAGATTTATCTTCTTTCGTTCCTCCTAACATACCTTCTTCAGCTGAGATGAGAGAAGAATGTGGACCTCTTAAACAACTTGTAAACTCTCACTGACAATTTATATATTTGTTGTTATATAATTACAATTTTGAGGGCTATGTAATCGGAAATCTGTTATTTTATATTATTATTTTTTTCTCCTTGGTTTATCTATGACAATGTCTTTGGATCTTCCGTCGAAAATATCATTTCTTTAAACAGCTCCACAGTTTTTGTAGTTGTGAAAATAATCTTCCATAAAACGTTTTCATTTGCGTCATGGGGACAATCCCTATTGAAGAATCTTTTCTCTTTTATAAACCGTTTATATTTACGCTATAGGGACAACCCTGTTGTGCTTGTCCTTTCAGAGGTGAAGGGCGCTTCATTTACAGATGACATTTTTAACATTAATATACTGTAGCGGATACCGTTAGTGCCGCATGGTTGACTTGGTGGCATAATCAATACGTTTCTTGAATACGCAGAATAATTTGTTCATTATTATTTTTTTTGAAAAACCCAAAGATATATCATATACTGCTGCAGGGAACCCTGTTTGCTGCTACCATGGGAGTCCGATGTTTACATTCCACTGTTATCTTAAAACCAGTGACTGAGGCAGAAAGGTGGTCAAAGCCCTTATCTTGTGCATGTATCCGATCATGGAATTAATAATGGAGGCATTCAAGATTTTCCACTATCTTTTCTAGTGATGTTTAAGGTTAAAAATACCATGAATTGTGTTAAAGAAGAAAATAAGTTTTGAAAAAATAGAAAAGCAAGAAAGATGGTAAAATAAAAAGCATTTTTAAATATTAAAATGTGTGATTGGTTAGTTAAAAATTAGTTGTAATCTATATATATATATTATTTGATGGACGAAAGAATTTTGAAAGGATCTTCAAATGTTTTTATAAAGTGGAGTTAGTCACCAAAAAAGTGATAAAACACTTCAACCAAAAAACAAGTTACCAAGCGGTACTTACAACAATAAAAAATTTAAACATTAAACACATATTGCCATCCAGCCAAGATAGAATCTAGCACAATAATCGAAATAAGAGCAAATGAGCATCTTGCCCATCTAAACAAGATCCAGGTACCAAAAACCATTGAAAATATTAAATCGGAAATAACACACTGGTTTTTTTGCCCAAACAGGCAAACTGCACATAGACCATTCTACCCTCGCCATAAGAGACAATATGGATGTATGATACAAGGAATGCCTTTCTTGAATCAACCCAAACACCCCAACAACAAGGTGAAATTAAAAAATCCCAAAAAGATAGCCATGTAACCTTGGGATCAAACACAACCACCAGTGCTGGAACTAGAGATAAAAACTCTACAAACCACGAAAGCTAACTAGAGCCGACGCTAGTCGAGGGAACAACAACCAAACATTATCGTAGTAATTGTCAGGAGTAATCAAACTGAAGGGATTAATTATTGATAAAAATGTGTTACATATATAGGCAGAAGGCCTATATGATAAACTGACAAGTGTCAAAACAGAGGCATAGTGCACTTTAACTCTAACATTCCCCCTTAAAGTGCACTATCCTAACTAAAATGTTGGGAGGGAAAACTAATGGAATTAATTATTGATAAACATGAGTTACATATATAGGCAGAAGGCCTATATGATAAACTGACAAGTGTCAAAACAGAGGCATAGTGCACATTATATTAATTCTAACATTCCCCCTTAATGTGCACTATCTTAACTAAAGAAAAAAAACAAGTCAACATTAGGTAACATTCCCCCTTAATGTTGACTTCTCTAAAAAAATTCTACATCCTCCTTTATTTCTGATTTGGTCTAGGCTCGTGCTCTTTGCGCTTGGCTCTCCAACTATGAATAATGCTAGATTCATTGTGTATACATCTTAGTCTATTGCCTCAAGGTCAACCACTTCCATGGGTCTGTTGCCACTGGGTCAGTCGTCTAAGTGCCTCAGGGTCATCATGGGTGCCTCAGGGTCAGCCACTTCTGGGTCTGTTGCCTCTACAGGTCATCCTCAGAGGATGTTGCCTCTCGTAGGTCACTGACTAGCCCCACCATAAATATCAAATCTCTCCTTATGGTGAACTCAATCTAGAAGGTGTCGGTCTCTGTCAAAAATGCACCTTAATACAAATGAAAAACAAGCCATATAAGAGTGTCAGTCTCTTCCAAAAATGCACTCAATACAATAAAATGAGCCATAGAACAAAATATGGAGGAGAAGAAGAAAGAAGCCTATATGATGAACATGACACTTGTCAATGAAGCTGACAAGTGTCAAACTGGCATAGTGTGTTACATATATAGGCAGAAGGCCTATATGAAACACATGACACTTGTCAAGAGAAACTGACAAGTGTCAAGGTGAAGCCATAGTGCACTTTAACTCTAACATTCCCCCTTAAATTGCACTATCCTAACTAAAGAAGAAACAAAACAAGTCAACATTAGGTAACATTCTCCCTTAATGTTGACTTCTCTAAAAACAACCTATCATCCTCTTTTATTGTTGATTTGGTCTAGGCTCGTGCTCTTGGCTCTCCAACTATGAATAATGCTAGATTCATTGTGTATACATCTCGATATGTTGCCTCAGGGTCAGCCACTTCCACGGGTCTGTTGCCACTAGGTCAGCCGTCTAAGTGCCTTAGGGTCATCATGGGTGCCTCAGGGTCAGCCACTTCTGGGTCTGTTGCCTCTATAGGTCATCCTCAGAGGATGTTGCCTCTCGTAGGTCACTGACTAGATCCACCATGAATATCAAGTCCCTCCTCATGGTGAACTCAATCTAGAAGGTGTCGGTATCTGCCGAAAATGCACCTAATACAAAGGAAAAATGAGCCATATAAGAGTGTCGGTCTCTGTCGAAAATGCACTCAATACAATAAAATGAGCCATAGATCAAAATAGGAGGAGAGAAGAAGAAAAGAAGAGAATCTTTTGAAGTGTCTTCGTCTGTAGTCTTCAGAAGTAGATCCGAAAAAATCTCGGATAGAGTTTAGGGTATCTTTGTCTATAGTCCCTAGTATAAGTGTCCTTATGGTGACCATGTCATCCCATCGAAATGCATAGGTAACCAGTCTCTGCATTCGCCAAGTGTATAGAAAAGATCACTAGGTACAAGGATCACATATAAAATTACCTTGGGAGTGTCGGGTACAACCGAGAGTGCACTCCAAGGTATAAGAACTTTGAGGCTAAAAAACTTAACTGAAATAGCCTCAAAATTATAATATGACACCACCATTGTGTCCGTCATGGAAAAACGTTTCCAACGACTATAAATACCCCTATACTCCACCATCAAAGGGGCCTTCATCATGTGGAAAAACCATAATGCCTATCTAAGGCGGTAAAATAAACCTCAGGAATATCATATTCCTGGCATCGCACTATGGCAGAATAAAAAAAACAGACTCAATTTTCCCTCGCAGGGGAATTACATTTCCACTCTCTATGTGGATGAAAAAAAAAAATACAACCATGTGGACTTCTCATTTTGAAATTACAATAAAGTAGGCCATGTGGGCCTTTTCACTCTACTTGCCATGAGGAGAAAACATTAAAAGTTGGCCAAATAGGCCATACTGTCGGCCATTATAAATCCTCCATCATGATTAAACAAAACAAGATTAAAAATTAACAGTACATCTTCAATCACGACGATGAATTCGCCTATCTTTCACTGCTGCTATCTACGCCGCATCTTCAATCACAACGTTGAATTAGCTTGTCGTTCACTGCTGCCATCAACGCCGCTGCGCTAGCATCGATCCCACCTTCATGTCATGCTCGGACTTCTTTTCCTCTCTGTTATTTATATGAATTGGCTTCTATTTTCTGCTCAACCTTTCTTAGCGACGTCCGCTCCAACAGCCATAGGAAAATGCAACTCTGCAAATTGAAAATGGCCCCACCCATTGGGCAGCAAGGCCGATGACATGAATCGGACATCCACCGCATCCGCCAACATTTCTTCCCTTTGAGGAATATTTTTGTTCTGATGCACACGTTTTCGATCATGATAATAGTTTGAGGGATACGATCGCTGCCTGTTTCTCTTCTACGATAACAGTTTGAGTTTATGCGCTGTGCGGCATGCAGGAAGGAGCGGCACTTCAAGCAACATGACCGCAATGAGTGTCGACACCATCACAATGCCGCTAATGACCCAAATTGGACCTGCCGTGACTTCCTCGCTTTTGCTACATCAAAAGACATTTCTAGAAGTAGTTGCAGCTCCACTCTTTTAAACCATCATGGAAAAAGGGTGGGCCATCATGGTAGCTGTAGGAGTCTTTGGCATTGTCATCCTCTATGAAGAAGGCCTTGCATCCAATGTGCTGACATCGAATCCTGACCTTCTATGCTGCCATATCGATGCATAGAAAATCATCGCAGTGGGTGATCTGTGTTTTGATATACATCAAAACAAATGGGGAGACATTTTTTTAATACAGCTACTCTTGGCTACTTCGAAGGCTTAAACAATAGGAATATGGCTTTCAATTGGCCAAGTCTGCCCCCATATCCCACACGAGATCTCCATGAAGCAATGCGGTAGATGTCAATACAACCTATTGATTCTTATATTGGACCAAAAATCTCTTTAGGTCCTTACCCAAAATGGCCAAGTGTGGCTAAGGGAAATGATAACGGTGAATCGTTAGCCACTGTGGACCGAGTGCTGGCGACGGTGGGCTTCTTTCTCCCCTTCTTCGATGGCTTTCAGTATGGCCGCTTCTTCCTCAACGAATACCCTTCTGCTCAGGTGGTCCTCCAACCCCTTTTCCCCGCCATTAGGGCTTACTACAGCATCAAGATTAGAATTTTGTTTCAAGGAATTTTAGTTTTGATATGAGGAAACAATCAAAGTATTCAACTGATTTTGCTCCTGACTATGCTTTGGAAATCACTGGTGACTCTGAGGGACCGAGGGGACAGAAGAACAGGTCGTTTGGAAGGTCTAATAGTTTTGTGACGCCTGGGGCCTCCGGGAGAATTGAACGCGACAAATTAGGTAGCTATGGAGGGTATGGGGGATCCAACAGGATTGATCTAGAGCCTGCTGCTTCCAAAAATTCTTGTACACCAAAGAGGAAATCTATTAGCTTGAACGTGAACATAAATGAGGGTTTCAATGTTCCCATTCAGGTTTATGCAATATCTGCAGGAGGAGGGCAGTATGAAGCTGAGGCGGTTCGTGGGCATCATCAAGGACAATGCAGCAAGTGGCAAAAACTGCCATCATCCGCAACATAGCCTCTTCTCAAACAAATTTAGATATTCTTTACTGCATGGATGCCGTTCATAGAAATGTAGATCTACAGACTACAAAATCAGATCGCTCCATTAACAAAATCAGCTCCCCAAATGCATCAATTTCCATGCGGTCGAGCTCATGGCCACTTCAGATCCAACGGATTCCTAAAAACAAATTCCTTCTACAAGAACAGGGTCCCAATCCGCCATCACTTCACACCCTTGGAAATGGCATCACTTCATAGCCTAATGATTCACTTTCATCCACATCCAACACATATTTGCCCTCAGAGCTCCAAATAAGATGACCTCCAAATGAAACGGATCTACAAAAAAATCTCGAAAAACTAAAAAAAAATTAAAATGACCTCCCAATTTTTTAATATTTTTACTATCTGGTTTCTGATCCATCAAATGATGGAGAGCATACTCCCTCAATAAAAAATAAAAAAATAGTAAAAAAACATGAGGGGGGAGGGAGGATTTCCATGAGGGAAATCCCCCCTCAAGGGTTTCATAGGGTAGGGAAAGCCTGCTCTGATACCAAATGTCAGGAGTAATCAAACTGAAGGGATTAATTATTGATAAAAATGTGTTACATATATAGGCAGAAGGCCTATATGATAAATTGACAAGTGTCAGTATAAACTGACAAGTGTCAAAACAGAGGCATAGTGCACTTTAACTCTAACAGTAATAACATCCCAATATCACCCCAACTAGTTTGGATCAGCGTTTGGCTCTATCCCCCTTAAGGACCTCAGCCATATTTTCAATGACAAACCGAACCCATGAGAAAGCAGAGCAATCTAACCAAGGGCCCCCAACAAGAAACTAACCCTAGTAACATCGTAACCCAACAACCAACCAAAGTAACACAAATCCAAAGCTAGCCAAGGGGTCAGTAGACAAAACATTCTATAGCTATACAAATATCCCAAGATCACCCTCCATAGGTTTGGGTCGGCATTTGACCCTATACCCCTTAGACTCGACCGGATATTCAATGGCAAACTGAACCTAAAAGAAATACAGAGCAAATTAAAAAGACCCCCCAACCAACAAAACCCTAGTCATAGAGCCATCCAACCAATGTAGAGCATAAATACCATAAAAAACAACCAGGTCTAGTAGGAAAAATAGGTCTCCTGCTCAGAGGGTTTCAAAGCATCGAAGCAAAAGCAAGAGGCCAACCCGAAGCCAATTTCTTGAATCTACTCAAAAAATACCAAAAAGATAGCCATGGAACCCTGGGATCAAACACAACCACTAGTGCTGGAACTAGAGATAAAAACTCTACAAACCACCAAAGCTAACCAAAGTAATAGAGCAACCAAATTCGATGCTAGTCGAGGGAACAACAACGAAACATTACCATAGAAACAACATCCCAATATCACCCCCACGAGTTTGGGTTGGCATTTGGTCCTATACCTCTCAGGCTCAACCAGATATTCAATGGTAAACTAAATCCAAAAGAAATACGAAATGAACCACTACAACCCTCCAACCAACAAAAACCCTGGTCACAAAGCCATCCAACCAATGTAGAGCATAAAGACCATAACAAACAACTATATCCAGTAGGGAAAACATGAGGTCTCCTATTCAGAGGGTTTCAAAGCATCGAAGCTGGATCAGGAGGCCAACCGAAAGCCAATTGCTTGAGTCTACTCAAAAAATACCAAAAATATAACCATGTAACCTTGGGATCAAACACAACCACTAGTGCTAGAACTGGAGACAAAAACTCTGTAAAAAACCAAAGCTAACTAGAGTAATAGAGCAACTAAAGCCGACGCTAGCCAAGGGAACAAAAACCAAACATTACCATAATAACAATAGCCCAATGTCACCCCCAATAGGTTTGTGTTGGATTTTGACCCTATCCCCCTCAAGGACCTCAGCCAAATTTTCAATGACAAACCAAACCCATAAGAAAATTGAAAAATCTAACGAAGGGTCCTCAAATAGCAACCAACCCTAGTAAAAAAGTCACTCAACAACCAAACAAAGTAACACAAAGCCAATTACAACCAAGGAGTCAACAACTAGAACTTTTTGTAGTGATACAAACAACCCAATATCACCCCTTGCAAGTTTGGGTCAGTTTTTAGCCCTATCCTCCTCAGGAACCTTGACTAGATATTCAATGGAAAATCAAACCCAAAAGAAATACGAAGTGAACCAATAAGACCCCCAACCAGCAAAAACCATGGTCATAGAGCCATCCAACCAACACAGAGCATAAATACTATAACAAACAACTAGGTCTAGTAGAGAAAATAGGTCTCCCGCTCAGAGGGTTTTAGAGCATCAAAGCCGGAGCAGGAGGTAATCATTTTATATATTGGTATATATCCACTAGCTGAATTGTCATCTATCCTTCAACATAGATCATCTAACGTGTGTCTTATTCATAGTTGAATTAGATTGAGTGTAAGCGTTGAATTTTTATAATTGGTATCGATGCCAATATTGATAATTATTATTAGAATGGGTGTTGAAGCTAGAAGCCTCAATTAATCATGGAGTGACTTAGAGGGGAATTTTGGATAAATGAGTAGAAGTAATCCTACATCCAAACTCATGGAGTGACTTCGAGGAGAATGTTGGAGCAATGAGTAAGAGTAATCCTATGTCCACAAGTTGGTTTAAGAATGAGCTAAAATTTTATTTTTAGAGCAACCTCAATGCATGGAGATCTTATATTTGTGTCCTTGCTAATTTATACCTTTAATAGGGTATGAGAGTCAAAGTAATAAAATTGATGAACATAAAAAGTACTATGAGTATCCCCAAAAGAGAAAGGGGGAGTGATGAGGAAAACAATAGAGTGAACCCCATAAGTGATGAGGAAAACAATAGAGTGAGCTCTATTTCACCTTATGGTCATAGCAATTGATTATATACACAATCTGATAGGATGAGAAGGTTACCATAAGGACACTTATGGTTGAGTCATGGGATTACATCCATGTTAAAGGTGGTGGTTGTAGTAATTGGTTATCCATGTAATCTAGTAGGATGAGAAGGCTACCATAAGGATAATCTTGGTTGAGTCATGGGATCATGTCCATATTAAAGAAGAAAAGAAATACCACATCTAGTCATGGGATCACATATATATTAAATTCAAAAATAAAGGAAGCAATTGGAAGTTCAATGATATGCGAATATGTATGGATAAAAATGAAGGTACATAAATATCCTCAAAAGAGAAAGATAGATTAATGAGGGAAAGAATAGAGTGAAACTCGTAAGTAATGATCTACTGTATTACACCTGTAGTGATTGGTTATCCATGCAATCCAATAGGATGAGAAGGTTACCATAGGGATACTCATGGTTGAGTCATGGGATCACATCCATATTAAAGATGGTGACTGTAAAAAATGATTATCCATACCATTTAGTAACATGATGAGGTTACCATAAGGATATTTGTGGTTAAGTAATGGGATCACATATGGATTAAAGAAGAAAAGAAAAGTAACAATTGGAAGTTTTATGATATATTAATGTATATAGATAATACTGAAATTGCATGTACAACATGTTGATGAGAGAGCTTTATTCAAGAAACCAAATAGCATTGAGCATTAAGGGGAAGAATATTGGAAAAAATAATGTTTAATGTGAAAAATGCATAAAAACATTTTTTTAAAGAAGAAGAAAATAAGTTAAAAAAATAGAACTCCAACTAACAACTATGTAGAGGCCAATGCATTTTTTAATAGGGATTAAAATTACTATTTGAAAATTATGCAAATATATTTTGACTTAGACGGATTCACAAATTATTATTAATGATAATAATGAATATGGGTGTGGACATTGTATGAAAAATAATAGTACTTTTGATGTCCATATTAGAAATGTTAGCATATTTATAGAGAAAGAAACTAGCTAGAAGATAATTTAATCAATTGTGGTGTTAACATTTTTCTCTATGAAAATCAAATTCAAAAGGCAACTAACCAATTAATATTTTTTTTCTTTTAATTAAAATGTTTAAAAAATATAAAATTATTTTTACTAAACTAGGTATATTTTAATTAACCTAATAACATTATTATAACATAAGTATTAAAGTAAATAATCTTTAAAAAATTAAATTAAAACCCTTATTTTAGTGTAAACGTAGTAATTTTAGATCTCACATAAATAGGACCATGTTCACTTATCTAATCACAATATAGGTTATGATTTGAGGATGACAAATATGTGTTGGACGCTACAAATCTGGTCATTCAAATATATGACAGACTGTGCAAATTAGGGTTTTATGGTGGAGGAAGAATATAGGTCCTTGGAAGGAGGAAGCATTGAAGAGGATGGATTCAAGGGATTGTTGGGTTGCAATACACATGGAGGTCAAGCATTCAAAGCTGGCCATCTATTGGATCAGCTTCAAAACATATGGTGAGTCTTCCTTTGTGGCGATCCAGAGACATACATATGGCTTCATTTATCTCCATTACCATCTTATAATTTTTTTTGGCTTTGGCTCCAAACCCTAACTTTACCACCTATTTGGCCACTACCCTAAGCACAATTATCCCAAAACCCTCCTCCTGTAGGGCTCCTGCACAAAAATATCCTCAATATAAAATCTTGGCTTCTCCAAAAATATCAAATAGTTTTAGAAAAATAGGACAGATCCCAACACATTTTTCCTATTGGTAGAAATGAAATATCTAACCTATGGGTATTTCACTAGGGGATTTAGCTTCAGCTTCACTGGTGGAAGAGAAAGGACTATGAAGCTACATTTTCAATTCAACAAAATGTAGGGTAATATAAGATGATCACTAGAAATATAGGATACAGTAACTTCATATATCTAGAGGATACAATAACTTCATAGATCTAGAGGATACAATAACTTCATAGATTTGGTAATTCAAATAGGAGTAGACTATGCAAATTAGGGTTTCATGATGGAAGAAGACTATAAGGTCTTGGAAGGGGAAAGCATTGAATAGGATGGACTCAAGGGATTGTTGGATTGCAACACACAAGGAGGTCAAGTATTCAAACTTGTAAATATACTGGATTAACTTTAGAATATACAAAGTCTTCTCTTGTGGCCATTCAAAGGCATATATATGCTTCATTTATCTCCATTACCATATTGTTATAATGTGTTTTTGGGTCAAGCTCCAAACCCTAACTTCACTGCCTGATTGGCACTACCTTGAGTAAAATTATCCCAAAACCCCTCCTCCTATAGGGGTTCTTTTGTAATTTTTTTGGGGGTTTGGTTTTATTTTTATCCTAGAAATAGATCCAAGTGTTGTAGAGATACTACAAAAGTTTTGGGTTGTAGAAAGCTATGGATTTCTTGATATGTACTTTTTTTCTCTTTATCCAATGGTATTTGTTTTTCTAGATGAAAGGCGATTCTATGATATATTTTTTAAACCTTTTGCAAACCTTTGATATTGTTTTTAAAAATATATGTGAAAAATTCTAAAAGTTAAACCCCACTCCCACTCTAATATATTAGTAAAATTTATTTATGGAGTTGTGTTTTGGGTCTATTTTCTTTCATACGAAGGTTTGGGAATCCATTAAAGAAGAATAAGTGTGTAGTTTGTTAAAACTTCACATAGTTAGTCATTTGATTAGGTGGTAGCCTATGCAGGTTAGGGTTTCATAGAAATATAGATGGCAAACAACATTGGAAATTTGTAGGCCTTGAAGCACAACCCAAGGCTCACTCATGAATCAATTGTAGAAGAATAGTCCATGCTAGAAGATACCGTCAATAGTTTGTAAGAAAATCAAACATTTTGAAATATATTAAAATTGTTGCACTTTTTCCTTAAAATATTGTATGGGATGTTACATTAAGGTGCAAATTGATGTTAGAGGTTCCTAGGGTTTCTATTTTTGCAATGAAGAAGGGATAAAGAGGATACAAGGGGTACAAGGAGAAGGATAGTTCACTACTACAAATGTTGTCATTCCTATTAGATTCATCACACAACCCTTGTTTACAGGTTGTATCACCAATAAGATGTAGAAGCTCAATAGAGGGTTTGAAGGAGGTATTTAAAGGGGGTTTGTAGATGAGTTTAGTATGGAAGATATCAATGGGAGAGATAGAGGGGGAAGTTGAAAAGAATAAACTAGGGTTATGACCATTGAGGATGGAGCCATCGTTGCACATGTATCTTAAAACTAGGGTTATAAAGACATGGGCTAGGAGAATTATTTTTCAAAGCTTATTTTTTGAAAATACTACCACCACAGTGAGTGAAGTGGAGGGTGAAAATGACAATGGGGATTTCCTTTTTTAGGATAGAGTTGCTAACACAAATATTAATGGATAAACCCCTAACCTTGAGGTTGTAAGGAGATTGTAGGATAATGAGAGGGAAGGAAGGTTTAGGGTAACAAGGTCCTAAAGAAGAAGAAATGAACTATTCGATGGATCCTTATGAGGGGGTATCCATAGTTGATAGTGGAAGGAAGTATGGAAGAGGAAAGTTATCTTTTGAAGATTTCAAGAATGGATCTAAGCTGGTAATTATTTTATAGAAAGACATGTAACTCTTGTACAAGAGTGGTGATTGGAATATGTCCTCTCTAGATCAAGATGGTAAAAATAGACCACAAATATTTGATCAGGGTTATGAGTAACAAAAAAAGTAGTTGAAAGGAGAAAAATCAAAGAAAAATCCCTTGGAATAATGTAAAAAGACAACCAGGTGCATTTAAAGGAAGAGTAACAGAGCAAAATTAAAACTAGGCAAAGATCTAAAAATTGGGGAGGTCATTGAACTCATAAAATATACTTATCGATAGGTTCTATAGGCATGTGATTTTTGAAAAATCCTTACTAGAATGGATGGTCAAGGAATGTATGGAAGTCTTAGGTGCCTAGTTTCTTACTTTTGGTAAGATGATGGTTGTCGTTTTAGTTCAGAAGTAAGGAAGATGTGGCAAAATATTTACTAGAGAAATGGTTTTGGAGGTTAACTTTGTTAATTCTCAAATTGTGGGACCCTTGTTTTGACCCTAAGACCACTTGTATACTTGCTCACCCTATATAGGTAAAGTTGCTAGGGTTGTTATTAGAATTTTGGTCTAGATATATTTTCCAAGCCATAGGAAACCACATTGGTTCTTTCTTGGAGGTCGATAAGAGGTATTAGTCTTCATACTTGAGGATAATGACAAATATTCTTGTTGATGTGGATTGCAGAGATATATAGGTGGGGGTAATTATGTTTAAGTACAAAAAAAGGATACATGTTCAAACCCTAGACTATATTGGTATACCTTTTAGGTGTGCACATTATCATAATTATGGGTATATTGTGAGGAACTATTATTTTATTTTATTAAGGATGGTTTGACATCATAAGGTAGTGAGGGATCTTTAAATATGATAATAATATGTAATTTTCCCTTTAGGCACATGACTCATAAACGAGTTATATTATCAAATCAATGCAAGAGGAACACAAGCTAGAGGAATCAAAGGAAAGATCAGGAGATGTAGAGAAGGAGGAGATACAATTTTTTGTGTTAGACTAAGTGATGTATTTAGAATCATATTAGATTAAAGCAAGGTTATGAATCTTAGAGCAGAAGTTATATGCCATGCTCTTGGACCTAGATACAAGCTTTCAAATCAAAACGATTGCCAAATCTCATTTCTCATATGGGATTATAGGTAATTCTCCTTTGAGTCCTTCAACTAACTAATGGCTAGACTTACCAATATATAAAACAATACCTCCCCTAGCAGAAGGTAAGGGTGTATTTGAGGGGTAAGAAGGACCCTCAAATGATACTTCCTTTGGAGGGAGTAGATCTTGATCTTGGTTTAGACTTTGCTAATTTTCTTTAGCAATGCTTCACACGTAAACCACTTTGAATTTGCTTTCCCACGTCTTATTTCATATAGTAGTGTCCCTCAAAACCCATAGGTATCGCCTATGATCCTTGAAAGTAAGAACAAGACTAAGGGAAGGAGGAGTTGAGGAGGCTTCAATAAAGACATAGAGGCAAGGAGTCTTGCTAGTGGGAGGGGTAGAATATATTTTATTTAATTGGCTAAGAATAAAGCCCTCCATGAAGTTCAACAAGGAATTTGATAATCCTTAAAGGGGATCCTTAGAGTAGGTATGATCTCAATGTAGTTAATCAATGGAAGTTATCTCCTTTAATATCTAAGGGATGGGCAACTTAGTAAAAACATTGCTCTATGTATACTAATAGAAATTAATAATCTAAAGATTCTACTAATTCAAGAGACAAAAGGGTTAGTGATGGAATATCTTAGTAAATTGCTTAAAGGATGGGATTTTTCGCCCCTTGATACTATAGGTGACTTTGGAGGAGTGTCCATATGGTGGAAGGCAAATTAGTTTAAGCTAATCAAATTTGTATTGCTTGACTCAAGAGTAGGGACTGAATTCTTTTCAGTGGAGTTTGGGGAAATAATGATAGTGGTGAACATTTACGACCCTTATAAAGACATAATATAGTATTAGGATAAGAAATGGATCAAATTTGTTTGAAAGTTAATAATTTAATCTTAGGAGGTGATTTAAACTTAATTATTTCTAGGGGTGAATTGTGGGTTAATACCACTAGAACTAATCCACTAGATAATTACTTAATTCAAAAGTTTGAAGTCAAGGGGGTGGTTGTGTTAGATTTTGAGGATACATGTAGTGGGATAGATCTATCAAAAGTCCTAATAAGATGCACAAAATACAAAAGAATGGAATTCTGTAATATGACTAAAAATATACTATAAATAGAAAGTGGTGAAAATATAACGTAGTATGGAGGTGATGGTCACTCCGTTAATATAAGCTAAAGAACTACATTGTGTTCCATAAAGGAGCTCTACCACTAACTACTATTCTCTACTATAAAAAAACTTGATGAACTTGATATTATTGATCTACATGATATCTCACAATGAGGCCCTTTGTATAGGAAGATAGATTCCTTGGCCAACACTCTACTTAATTGTACAAGGGGACACATTGCACATTAAAACTTGTACACTGACACTTATGCATTTATTACATAGCTTGAAATAACTAGATAAATTCCCCTAAAGTAATCTCCTACTCAAACTATGTACCAAAGATGGTACATTTATGTATCCAAATGATATAATATACTCTAACGACCCCCTATGTTACATTATTTGGGTATTTTAAGACTTCAATATTCAATATGGATCTTCTTCTATTGGGTACTAGAACTTGTATCCTCCTTCATTGCTTACTATAACTTGATCAAGCAAGTAGTTAGTGTCTTCATATGATGCAAAGAGAGCTATAGCTGAGGGTTCTTGTGTCTTTTGAAAATACCCATCTAGTTTAGTATTTATGGTTTCTTTTCTATGGTCTCTTCTAGAATATATTCTATTCCTTTTACTCCTTTTATCCTATTATTCTGCATTGATACTAGTGTAATTTCTGCTTCATGACGATTTAGTCTATCATCTCAATAATATTGATTTGTATTTCTAGCTTGCTTCATGTGTTGAGTGAGTACAAACACAATTAATGATAGGTAAATCATCAAACACTCCTCAAATGTGAATATAACTATCTTATGTGAATTCCACCATGCCTTGAAGAGGTTTTCATGAATATATCAAACTTATGCTTCAAAGCTACCGTCTTTTGCTTCTTTAATAAATAAAGAGAATATTTCCTTATCACTAGTTGATATATTCTCATACCCTTCAAGGGTATCTATCAGGTTTTGAGAATACAATTCCATTTCATGAAATAATTCTTCATTAATAAAGGCATTTCTTAATATTTCATCTATATTCCTTCTTGATAGTATTTCTTGCTATTCCTTAGGGTTGTAGAAATGGATTTGATAGAACCTTTGTAGTAGTCTCCCTTATGTCTCCCTAGTAGATGATGTGTAGTATTATTTTTGTTTCCTTAATATATGTATAATAATATATCTTTCTCAAGTAAATTGATTAGATTATCCAATTTGAGGAATCCATCCAAGGATTTCAATTTTATAGATTCCTTATATCTCTCTAGTTAAGATATTGAATTAATTTGATACAACCTATATAGAACTTAGTTTTTTTGGACTTCCTTATGACTCCCAAATGAATTAAATACTTGATAAGCTTTGATAAATGCTATTATTATCAAGTTTTATAGAAGACCTTATGACTCCCTATTAATTTTGGATATGCTATATGAGTGATAAAGTGCTTTTGGGAATAGTAGTTAAATTTTGGGTTGATTTTGTAAAGTTTTGTAAATAACAAAAATCAACTTCTATTACTCCTTATTTCTCCTATTGAACTAAGCACTTTTTAATTTGATGAAGTTCTAGTGGTTGGATTTATTTTTTCTCTTTAGTGTGATTTTGAGACAAGTATACCAATTAATTCCAACTCTTGATATTCCTTGATGAACTTCCTTTCATAGACTTTTAATGTTTCTAAATTCTAATAATCTAATTTTGGTGTCATATTACTTATAACTCCCTGATTTGGAATATTAGAAAACAATAATATTTGCAATAATATAATTTTTTCCAAGTAGCAATCCTTATTTCTCCTAAGTTGTAAATTGTAAATATTAAGCTATTCATGGTGTATGGTTCCCCTTTAATTTTTTCTTTCAAATGTGGTTGATTTTCCTATAGTTTCAACCTTTTATCATAACCCTTATAACTCCTTTAATGAAATTAAATTTAATAAAGTAATTTATTACCTTTATAATACTACAAACCTTCAGTATTCAGTGTAGAATTCAAACGTGGATAATAACACTATTTAATGATGGTCTTGAATCCTTTCTATGGCCAATGGTGGTAGTCTTTCTTTTGACTGCAATATTTGGACAATGGGAACCTTAATTCTTGCTCCACTTTAAATGCTTTTACCAAGATATTTGAATGATTCTTTCTCCTCTTACATGCTACACACCTATGTTGCTGTGAATGTGCTTCTCTCCTAGGTCTTTGGCACCTCAAATAGGAAGACGATATTTTAGAAAATGACAAGTGTCATTTTAATTTCTTTCAACACTTGGAGAAGTTAGATGCTATTTTAAACTTGTTGAACTTGTTGTAGGAAGTAATATAGATATTATAGTCTTTATATGAGTGCCTATATAGCTTGGGGACAAGTGTCGCCCCTTATCTAACACAAGTAACACTTTTTTGTTTAATGCTTCTTTGGATTATTCCTTTCAATCATGTATAATTTGAGCATTATTTTGAGTGGTAATATGGAAGGCGTTAGGGTTTATTCAAAGGATACAAGTGGAACATTTTCTCTTTTGCATGAACCTGTCTTCATAATGTATTCTTGCAAACTTCCTCAATGTATTATTTACAACTCTTTCTTTATTGTGTTTTATACTCAATGCTTCAATAACGCTTGATATGCGAGTTGGTTCTAGCTGGGATAATGAGCAACACTTTGATTTCTTTGAGCTAGGATTGTGAGCAATGCTATGGTGGAGGTTTTGTGACACTCCAATGGTGATTTTGAATGCTCTTTGTGGACGTACATCTAGCTCTTTATGCTTTAATTTTATCCTACTTTCAAGCTGCTATATTTTTACTTTTGGGAATGATAGCTTCTCCTTGTGCTATGCTATGTGTGTTTTACAGGTTACTTATTATGGCCATCTAAATCGTGGATGATGTGAGATATTTTAAATGCCCTTTTTACCTTGCATGAATGATGCTTATTTATGACCGCTTTGAGATATTACTTGCTTGTAAAGAGTATGTCTTTATGATACTTAGACCTTGTCCTTTCTCCAACATAGTACATAATATTATGGTGCAATATAATGTAAATAAACTTGTAAATAGAATACCTTCTTTTGCACCTCCTTTTGCAAGATGTTTTTGCTAGTTTTAATGGTGGATTTCTTGTAGGTAAGGGCTCATTTGACGTTGTCTCATTTGCTATAAAAATATATCATTTTGCTTGGTTAATTTGTAAAGAACCCTTAGTGCACTTCAAATCTGAGACTCACCAAGTCTCAATTTGTAGCTTCTTTTACTGGTTTTGATGATGGCTTTCTTCTCCACTTCTTGGAGGAATTTGATCTATTTTTTGTGGCTTCTTTAGGCCACAAAATGTTGTAGGTTTTATACATAAAATAGTTTATCTAGACACTTAGATAATTTTTTGGTTTTATGCCCTTGATCTTGACAATAAAAAAATATAAATTAACTCTTTTGGTTATATTTCGTTACATTCTCATCACTTGCAAGGATCCGCATAGCAAATTTAGCTAGCACTGGGTGGAGGTCAGTTGATCTTTCCAATTTTACGTCTTTGTTAGTAGAGATCCCTAAACTTTATACTTACTTTAGGAATTATTTTAGTGGCAAGGATGATGTCGAGTGGTTAGTCCATCTAAAGGATAACCTGGCCAAATAGGAACATGTTCCTGAAATAATTTCTATTGTATGTAATTTTGGGATAAAACATCCCCTTTTGAAACTCAAACCAAAATCTTACATTCCTCAAGTGATATCCACCGGTCCATACCACCATATAAAATCACCTCGGTATGAGGAGACCAACTCTTACAAATTAAATACGGCACAAATAATGGAAAAATAGTTCACCGAATTCAAGTTCAATGATCTTATTCGGAATATATAGAATTTTGAGCATCGTGTGAGATTTTTCTATGATAGAAACATTTCACAGAATGGGGAAGTTCTATCTTGGATGTTGGCTCTAGATATCGCGTTTGTTGTACAATTTTTGACGTCCAATTATAGGCCTCACTCGGGCGATGTTTCTTCTCCACTTCTTGGAGGAATCTGATCTATTTTTGGTGGTTTCTTTGGGACACAAAATGTTGTAGGTTTTATAAACCAAATAGTGTCTCTAGACATTTTGATAATTTTTTAGTTTTGTGCCCTTGATCTTGACAATCAAAAAACACAAATTAACTTTTTTTTTGGAGAGTAACAAGTTGAAGATCAACTAAATCCCTTTGTGCTATAACATATTAAACTTATCATCTCTTAAATTTAGATATTCCATTTATATAATGTTTTGAAAATAATTATCATTCAATTTTATTTCTCTATAAGATCATGGAATATATAATTAATGACCATAAATATAAAATGCACTTATTACTTACAAGCATACATTGTATAGTATTTTAAAGTTACTATGAAATCCAATAGTTACTCTTACTTTAAGACGAAGATTTGATTTGATGATTTGGTTATTGAAAATATATAACCTTACATAGTTTATGTGTATACTCACCTACTAGGTGTACCTTGCTTATAATAGTTTTGAATATTATATTATTAACATGGTCGCTACAAAATCAATAATAATTGTCTCATAATTTTTTATTTTTATTTAAAAAAAATTATTTACACTAACCTATTTCATGTATTTTTCAACAAATAAAATCTATATTGAAATACATAATTTATAATCCTATTAACATATTAAAAAATATACACAATAAAATAGTTATCATTTTGTGTATATAATAAATTAATAGATAAATAATTATAGTTTCTAGAAAGGATTAACAAAAACTTTATTGCCATTAAAGAGTTATTTCTTGTAATATAATGCATAGCTTGGTCTATAGCTATACAAATCGAAAGCTATAATTTATATATAGATTAGGCCAACTATGATTGGTTATTTTTAATTATACACAATATAAAAATTCTATTTTGTATATATATATATATATTACATTTAACAAAAATAAAAAAATAATTAAAAACCTTGAAACCATAGTTTATTCCTACCCTACTTTCTTTCAATTTATGTCATAACAAGCTTGAAACCATAGCTTATAAAAACTCAAATTAGTTTTTGTGAGTATACCTCAGTTTTAATGAAGCATAAAATGGAAAAGAAATAAACCCTTTAGTAGATCTAATAGATAAAAAATGATGCTTCATGGAGAAAAATTCTTCTCTACTTCTTATGGTAAATATGCTTATGAAGTTTCATAGAGAATTGTATCCTTGTTTATAAAAGAAGAATTGTAGGCTCCAAATAATTTTTTCGCTACGAATCAATGTTGCTCCATACACTTTTTTTTTTTTGATTGGTAGAAAGGGTGTTGAAAGGTCCCTGAACCTTGTACAAGAGGATTTACATGAATTCCAGATCGACCGAGGTGGTCCAAGAACTAAAGATCAAAGGGCGAGCAAACCTCCACACGAGGAAAGGTGTCACGAAATCGTGACCAGTTTGGTGATGTCGCGAAATCGTGACAAGTTGCGCCGTTGCAGCCAAGAGAAGAAGGGATGTCACGAAATCGTGACTAGAAGCGCCATCGGAGCCGAAGGAGGGAAGGTGTCGCGATATCATGACAAGTTGCAAGGTTGCTTCCAGAAGAAAGGAAGTGTCACGATATCGCGACAAGTTGCTAGGTTGGAGCCAGAAGAAAAGAAGAGTCACGAAATCGCGACATGAAGCAAACCCGCGATCGGACAGAAAAGGTGTCACGAAATCGCGACAAGAAGTAAGACCGCTGCCGAAGAGAAGAGGTGTCACGAAATCGCGACAAGAAGTAAGACCGCTGTCGAAGAGAAAAAGAGTCACGAAATCATGACATTTATGGAAGACCGCTGCCGAAGAGAGAAGGTGTCACGAAATCGCGACATGATGGAAGACCACAGCCGAAGAGAAAAAGTGTCACGATATCGCGACAAGATGGAAGACCGCTGCCAAAGAGAAAAAGTGTCACGATATCGCGACAAGATGGAAGACCGCAGCCGAAGAGAAAAAGTGTCGCGATATCACGACAAGATGGAAGACCGCAGTCGAAGAGAAAAAATGTCGCGATATCGCGACAAGATGGAAGACCGCAGCCGAAGAGAAAAGGTGTCGCGATATCGCGACAAGATGGAAGACCGCTACCAAAGAGAAAAAGTGTCACGATATCGCGACAAGATGGAAGACCGCTGCCAAGGAAAAAAAGTGTCACGATATCGCGACAAGATGGAAGACCGCAGCCGAAGAGAAAAAATGTCGCGATATCGCGACAAGATGGAAGACCGCAGCCGAAGAGAAAAAATGTCGCGATATCGCGACAAGTTGCAAGAAAGAGAAAAAGTGTCACGATATCGCGACAAGATGGAAGACCGCTGCCAAAGAGAAAAAGTGTCGCGATATCGCGACAAGATGGAAGACCGCAGCCGAAGAGAAAAAGTGTCGCGATATCGCGACAAGTTGCAAGAACGCACCCGAAGAGAAAAAAGTGTCGCGATATCGCGACAAGTTGCAAAAACGCACCCAAAGAGAAAAAGTGTCGCGATATCGCGACATGTTGCAAAAACGCGCCCAAAGAGGAAAAGTGTCGCGATATCGCGACATGTTGCAAAAATGCGATCGGAGAGAAAAAGTGTCGCGATATCGCGACATGTTGAAATTTCATGGCCAACGGTGAAAGGTGTCGCGATATCACGACCAGTTGCCAAAACGCGGCCGAAGGGGGAGAAGAAGGAAGAAAGGACGCGAAAACTCGACCAGTTCCATGAGCAAACAAACCCGGTCCCCTGCCAACCACTCACATTGTGCAGACATTGGTACTTATAGAAGCGTCCCTTAGGCCAATGGGAAAGGAGTCTCTCCAAACATGAATGTCAGATTCGCCAACTCCCTTGTTAGCAAGCCAGTCCACAGCTTTGTTTCCTTCCCGGTACTGATGCTTAATGACTAATTCTGGGTAAATGCCGATTAGTGCCTTGCATTCTTGGAAGATCAAAACAAGGGCCCAGGGAGGCACAGAAGTCCCATTGAGCCAGTTGATACAGTGCAGTGAGTCTCCTTCTATGATGAGTTTATTGATGGTCAAGCCTTCCAAAAGAATCAAGCTTTGGAGCAGAGCTCGAGCCTCTGCCATATTGTTAGATTGAATTCCCAGGTTCTGGGCAAAGGCCAAAATTATTTCTCCTCTATGATTTCTGAGAATTCCTCCTCCGCCAGCCGCTCCTGGGTTGCCTTTGGCCGCACCATCGAAATTAAGCTTGTGCCACCCAGTAGGAGGTAAGACCCACTTGATGACGGACCTGTCAACAGAAGTACAGGGTGTGGCAGAGAAATTGGAAAGATTGAAGAGTTTTGATAGGTCCGATTCAAGGCCAGGAGGGGGGGTTTGGAAGACGAGACAAGAGAGGCATTCTCCGTAGCAAGGGCCAAGATTTTGGCAACAACAATATTCTTATCAGTGGCTTGGTTTTTGAAAATTTTGGCATTTCTCTCAAGCCAAATCTGCCACAGGAAGATGTGAAGGCAAGCTTGCCACATGAATTTAAGTTGATTGCTCTTGAAAGGTCGGGGCCATTGTTGAAAAAGGAGGGGAATGGAATGAGGGAGGGCTGCGGAGATGTCAAAGGTGTTAAGAACCTGGTTGAGCACTGCAAGAGAGAAGGGACATTCCAAAAAAACATGCGAAGTTGA
Source organism: Wollemia nobilis (assembly GCA_028583015.1). Taxonomy (NCBI): domain Eukaryota; kingdom Viridiplantae; phylum Streptophyta; class Pinopsida; order Araucariales; family Araucariaceae; genus Wollemia; species Wollemia nobilis. The sequence goes on along the minus strand of JAQPPZ010016847.1, from coordinate 4,107,199 downwards.
CTCACAGGCATTTTTACACAGGATGCACCAATTGGGGATGAGTAACCCTCTGATTATCAAGTTGTCAGTGGTGAGGATTCTATTTTGGATGGCCAACCAGCAAAAGAATTTGACCTTGGGAATGATCTTGGGAACCCAGACCTGATTAGATAAGTCCCGACCATCATTGGGAGTTTCTTGACTATAGTAAGCTGATTTAACAGTGAAATTCCCTGAATCTTCAAGGTTCCAGACCATGGAATCATCTTTGTGAGAGCTAGGGATGATGCAAGTCCTCAGCAAGTTTTGTAACCACTTGAGTGCCTCTGTGATATGCCTAGGCCCATTAAGAGCCAGGTGTTTCCATTCAGGTCTTGTAATACCTGGGTTAATGAAATGACACACCTTATCTCCAAAGGTGGCTTCGGTGACCGTCTTGAGCACTGCAAGATGAGGATCTTGGCTGAGAGGTTTGTCACGGATCCACGGGTCATCCCAGAAAATGAATGGTCATTCCAGTTCCAAGACACCACCTTAAGCCTTCCATGATGATCTTCCTTGTTTTGGTGATGCCATTCCAGAAATGAGATCCGCTAGGAAGGTTGTGCTCTCCAAGAAAAGGAACTTGATGGAGGTACTTAGCTTTGATGATGTCAATCCAAGTGACTTTTTCATTGGTGGTAAGTCTCTAGGACTGCTTGGCAATGAGGGCCATGTTCATCCGCTTGATGTCCCTGAATCCGAGTCCTCCATCCTTTTTCTTGGAACAGACCCTATCCCAGGCAACAAGTGAAAATTTATTCTTGTTTTCGTTTCCCGCCCAAAGGAATCTGCGTTGAATTTGCTCAATTCTTTGGCAGATGGAAGCTGGAGCTTTGAAGATAGATAAGAAAAAAACTGGAATACTTTGCAGGCAAGCCTGGACCAGAGTGGCTTTGGCTACCTGACTGAGCATTGAGCTTTTCCAACCTGCAAGTTTCTTATTGAGGCGATCTAAAATAGGGTTCCACATAGCCGAGACCGATTTGCCATGGAAAAGCGGTAATCCAAGATAAGTAGTTGGAAGGCTCCCAATGATACACCCAAGGATCTCAGCAATATTGTTTTGCCTGTGGATGGGAGTATTGAGAAAGTATAGTTTGCTTTTGCGGTAATTGACTTTCTGGCCAGCCGCCTCTTCATAAGAATCAAGAATGTTCTTAATGATTTTTGCTTCGGGAACAGAAGCATGAGAGGATAGAATAGTATCATCCACAAACTGTTGATGGGATATGGCATTGGTTGTTGAGGCTGGTTTGATCCCGGAGATGAGTCCACTGTTGCAAGCAATAGTAAGGGTTCTTCCAAGGGTTTCGGCCAAAATGATGAAGAGGAAGGGTGACAGAGGGTCCCCTTGATGGATGCCTTTGAAACCTTGGAAGAAACCAGCGGGTGAACCATTGATAAGAATAGAGAACCAAGCAGTAGAAATACATTCACGAACCATCTTGATCCATTCTTTGTGAAACCCAAACTTCTCTAGGACCTCGAACAGGAATTTCCAGGAAACCCGATCAAAAGCCTTGTTCATGTCAAGCTTAAGGAACATACTGGGTTTTTTATTTTTAGATGTCGAGTGGGCCAATTCGTGGATGGTTATCACTCCATCAACAATGAATCTACCTTTGACCGAGCTCCCTTGGCACTGGTCGATGATGGAGGGAAGGATGTCTTTCAGCCTGTTTGCCATAACTTTGGTGATAAGTTTGTAGATGACACTACGAGAGACTAATAGGTCTGAAGTCGGAGAGAGAAGCACGATCATTGGACTTGGGAATTAAAACAATGAAGGTGGAATTGGCTTCTCTCGACATATTTTTGGCTCTCTGGAAGAATTTAACCGCAACAACAACATCAGGGCCCACAATATCCCAAAAGTGTTGAAAAAACCGGGGTGGGAAGCCATCGGGTCCAGGGGCCTTATCAGGTTCCATTGCAAACAGAGCTTCTTTGATCTCCTCTTCAGTGAAGAATTGGAGCAATTTCCCATTATCATCGTTAGACACCAACTTTGGTATGTTTTGAAGCAGAGAACTTGTTGTGCGGGGGTGGCAGTCAACACTAGGACCTAAGATTTCCTGGAAGTGGCGCACAACTTCCTGTCTGATAGCATGGATGTCAAAGACAATGGTTCCATCAGCCTTGGTCAACTCAGAGATTTTATTTGAGCCTCTGTGGCGCATGGTGGAAGCATGGAAAAACTTCGTGTTGGTGTCTCCTTCTTTGAGCCAGAGGCTTCGGATTTTTGCCTCCAGTAGGACTCTTCCTTAGCCAAGGCATTGTGAAAGTTTGAAAGGAGGCTTTTTTCTTCCATGAAAGTTTTGACCCTCTGATCTCCTCCCTGAATCAGATTTTCCACCCTTTTGAGCTCATCCATCAGATGCTTTTTTTCGGTAAAGAGGTTGCCGAAAACCTCCCTATTCCAGCATTTTAGCTTGAGCTTGACCGCTTTGAGTTTGAGGAACAGATTCGTGAGAGGGTTTGGACAAAGGTTTTGCTGCCACCATTGTCGAATACACCGACCTAAATCTGGATGGGTGAGCCACATATTTTCAAACCTGAAAGGGGTTTTGAAGATTTGTTGGGGGCGGGAACAATCCAGAATTAAGGGGTTGTGATCGGATCCAATTTTTGGGTGGCTATGAAGCCTGGCATCGCCAAAAATAGGAATGAGTTCTTTGGATAAGAGAAATCTGTCAAGCCAAATTTGGATGTGATGAATGCCCACCCGTCTGTTGCTCCATGTGTAGTTGGATCCTTGGAGCGGCATGTCCATTAGCTCGTTGAGATTGACAAAATCGTTGAAATCTTCAATGCAGCTGCTAGTGATCGGATTGCCTCCTTGCTTGTCAAATAGGTGAAGGGGAGCATTGAAGTCACCACAGAGCATCCATGGAAAGTCAGGAAAGTTATTGTGCATTGCGAAAATGTTATCCCATAGCAATCTTCTGTTGACAGGACTGTTTGGTCCATAAACATTGGTGGCGATCCATTGGAGGTTAGTGACTTTATTGGTGAACAAAATGTTGATGGTTCTATCAGAGACTGAAAGAACTCTCCCCTCAATAGTTGTCGGATCCCACAGACAAAGGAGACCCCCCAGATGCCCCTGAGGAGGGACAAAAGGCAAAATTGTAGTTTTCCCAGATTAGCTTGCAAACTTGAGTGCTGCTATTCTCGTCCAGTTTGGATTCTTGAAGAAACATGATATTTGGTTTTAGGTTTTTTCTTACTGATTTGACAGTCCTCTGTTTAGCAGTTCGTTGAGGCCTCTGACATTCCAAGAGACGAACTTCATCGAGTTGACTTGGGGTTTGCTTTGCGACCTCTGCCTCTCCCTTGAGATGGAGTAAGTTTAGGTCTAACTTCATCCATGTCTTGGTGGGTGGGTTGTTCAGAAATAGGGCCCAAGGAGGTAGGTACAGAGCCATCAGCCGTTTCAATCTCAGCTACTTTGGCTAGCTTTTCTGCATTTGACGGTCGTCCCCTTTTTTGTTCTTTGTTGACGTCAGCTCTGGGTGCGGGAATGGGAGATTTCAGCGGGTTGGATGTTTGGAGAATGTCGATGGTGTCAGTCCTAGGGGCAGGCCGATGGGGGGATGGAGAGCGGGGAGACTGGCACAGGGCAACAGACTCAGGGGAAAGGGAAAGAGGACGGTTCTGAGTCGAGGAAAGGGAAAGAGGACGGTTCTGAGTCGGGGGAAGGGGTGGGAAGGGAAGAGGAAGGTGAGAGGGACCAGAATCGATGGGTGAGTTTGGGAATGTCATTGCAGCCTTACCTTTGGACAAGGGAGACTGAATCAAAGTGGGTGTGGACGAGACGTTTGGATCTATGGGAAGGTCATCGGAGATGACCTCTCTAGTATGAAGATTATTTAAGGGAGCAAATTGATTAGAACGAGAAGGCAGAGCACTTACATTGTTGGGTTTGCCATGATTTGAAGCAGAGGTTTTAGGAGGACCTACAAATCAGCCACGGCCTCGGCCAGAAGCCTTTTTTTGGGTGTTGAGGATCTGGGAATCCTTCTTTCGGCCCGAATCGTTGGGGATATCTTTTTTTTGGGAAGGGCATTGAGAAGCCAGATGGCCCTGAGTATTGCACTCCAAACAAAAAGTGGGCTTGTTCTCGTACTCAACTCCTTGACGTCTTCTGTAGCTCCCGTAGTTGATGTCGATGCAGGTAGGCAGAGCCGAATCCAGATTAGCCATGATGCAGACACGAGCATAGGTCATTCTGGTTTTGGCTCGGGTAGCAGGGTCGATGGTGACCAAATCTCCAATCGGTTGAGTGATGCCTTTGAGTGCATCGTTGTAGAAGAACTATGGAGGAAGCCCATGGAGTTTGATCCAAATCGGAGCGATGTTGATAGACTGAGTTTCAGGGTCAAAGTCTTCCCCCCATCTCCGCAAAAATAGGCTACGACGACCAAAAAACCAAGGTCCTCCAGTAAGAATGCGGTGGGTGTCAAGGGCATTGTTTAGCCTTATCATGAAAAACCCCCTAGGAAAGGCCACTAACTCCAAGCTGCCCGAAAGCTGCTCCATACACATTTTGATACCATGTGGAAATATGCAATTTTTTTGAAAAACTAACATAAGCAATCCATCCACTTAAATATTATTAAAAAAGCATAAAAAAATGATGAAATATAAAAATATATAGTGAGAAACCATAGGAATCATAAATAATCACTATACTATTCATATATTTATAATGCTTTGATGATAAAAGTAGGAGTGGTGGGGTTATTTATAACAAGACCAAAATCCCAAGGACATAAATAACCTAACCTTAAGGTAATATTAAATAAAATAATTTAAAGTTATTTATAGGCTTGTAAGGTGGATTTAACTATTACAAGGTTAATCGTAGCCCATATGACTTACATAATAGAATATTATAATAAATTCAATATCTTATACAATGAGTGCCTTTAGGTCTATCAAATATTATATCATATAATTTCATCCTTAACCATGAATCAGTTGAAACTTTCAATAAAATAATGGGTTATGTGTGGTATAATTAAATATGTATGAGTCAGAATTTGGTAGGTAAGATCATAAAATATAGGTTAATGAGAGCATCAATGACATATTGGGAAACATGCCCTAATATGCTAAGGAAATAATACCAAAATTAGCATATGTGTTGTGGATGTTACGAATAGGTCTAAGTTGCATTAAAAAAACTCAAGAGGGAGAAACCTTGCATAAAAAATGGTCATTGTGAAACGTTGCTCATGGGGAATGGGGTAATAATAGGAACTATCATTTTATGCCCACATGGGCTCTTTTTTTGTAAGCTTTAACTAAAAAATTTTTGAGGACAATAGAATATGGAGTGGCTTTTATACATTAATAATCCTCAAAAGTTTGAGTAAAGGAAATACTTCATATTAAGGAAGCACTTATATTTTTTTTTGATAAACTATTATCAAATTTTCCTTATTTTTTATTATTTTGACACCTTCAATACCACATTATAAATGGAATAAATATTCATGGATTTTATTGATGGTCTATAGACCTCAAATGGTTGTGATAATATTTTTCATATTGGATAGTCTCACTATGTTTCCCACTTCATTTAGATGAAGCATACCTACTCCACATATTAAATGGTAGGAAACTTTAATAACCATATTTATAAACTTCATGTATTTCCAAAAGTAATCATAAGTTATTAATGATCAATTATTTATTAGTAATTTCTAGAAAGAATTGTGTAAAAAAATAAGGATCTCATAAATGATGTGTTCAACATACCATCCTTAAATTGATGGGTAAACAAAAACTATTTATAAGTTTCTAAAAGGTTACTTATAATTTTTATAGTAAATAAACCCTAATATAGGTCTAAATGGTTACCTTTGTCTCAATCATGGTATTGCTAGTGGTATTACATTATTTGGTACCTTGAGTATCATTTTAATATTTAGATTTGAAGTGTGTTTATTATTTATGTCAATAGTAGATGTTAAGGTGTGAAGTGTGTTTATATTTCATGTAAGTAAGTGATGAGTGAAAGGTGTCATTTGTGTAAGTGAATATTTATGTGTGGTGTGTTAGATTAGAAGCAGGAAGTTATGTAATAAAGAGAGACATTGTCATAATTTAAGAAAGGCATGTGAAAGGTTGCATCTCCCATGAGTTTGAGAAGAGAAAAAATCAAGAGTATTAAAGAGTCTTATGTAAGGTTATATATTGATGATAAATATCTATGCAATGTAAGAGAAGAAGGAAAATAATTTTGTATAAAAAAATTTCATTACCAATAAAACTTTTATTTTGTGTAATATTTTTGTTGTAATTGAATGAGATTATTGATGAGCGACTCTACAATCCTAGGAAATATAAACTTGTGATATTTAGGCCCATTTAGTAATAGTGGTATCAGAGCCCCTTTAGTAAGCCTTATCCAGGATAGAGAGAGAGGAGGAGGATTTTGAGAGAATCTATTGAAGAGATATTGGAGAATAGCTAGCACCAAAATTTAGTGTAAATTTGAAAGAGTGACGAAAATAATATTTGAAGGAGAAAGAATGATTTCTAGAAGCAAAGAGTTTTGAGGAAGATATTGAAGAATATTACAATTGATAAAAATTTGTTAGAGAATATTGTTGGATGATGATTTGGAAAAAATAATACTAAAGATGATTTCATATAGAATGTTTACTATGTTGGTGAAGATATTTGGTGAAGTATAATTTTGAAGAGAATATATGAAGCTACTAGAATTGAGAGTGTAAGGTTGATAGCAACTAAGTGGACATACATTGAAAAAGAAGGAGTAATCCATGATGTTGGAGAATCATGGAACATAGATTTTGGAAGGAGTAGAAAAACATATAGCAAAATCTTGGAGGAACATTGAAAGTCAAAGTTGGACAAATATATGGAACATGAGTATATTGGAGTTGGATGTTGAAATATTGTAACTTGAGCAAATTGAATCCATGCATTGAAATCCTGGAACATGAGTGAGCACAAATGAAGCTTTTAAAATACAACATGAGAATTAGATAGTATTGAATTTGGGGGATGTAACCCCTAAGACATTGCTTGGAACACATGCATTTCACGTGATATTTCTTGGATGCCCTAAACAAATTAATCCAAAGTTTGAATTGAGACATGGAACCATACTAAGGTAATATCTTTTGATTTATGATATTATTAAGAAGGTGCATTTTATTTATGAACTATTATGTGCTTTATTTATTTGAAGGAAATATTTAATTTTTTAACATTTCAAGTGTTATAAGGTATTGCTAATTAAAAGAAGCAAATTTGGGATATTAAAAGAATGTGAGAAATGAATGAAATGGGAGATATAAGAAAATGTAATGAATTCAATTATTTAAATTTGCATTTGATATTGTGATAATTAAATATTAGAGGAATTTAAAATTTGAAAAAGAATTAAAATTGTGGAATTAAATTTTAGGAAGATATAAGAAGAAATTTAATATTTGAAATTGGTTGTTGAAAATTTTAAAATAAGAAAGAATTTGAAATTAAAAATTGAATAATTGGAATTGGAAAACATGAAAATATTTAAAGAAGGATATGGTACAAATTAAGTTATAAATCATTGGCATATTGATTTAGGGGTAAGCAAACATATACCTAGAAATAAACAATGGTTTAATACTTTTTAAGAAAAGTGTGAGAAACTAGTTGCTATAGCAGATGATAGGCAAAATAAGGTCAAATTTCTAGGAAATATACTAATAAGCTTATCTAATAGAGAATGTATAATTAAATATGTGTTATATGTTCCAGGAATAACAACTAATCTACTATCGGTATCTTAGATGATAAATTAAAATTTAGTAGTTGAATTCAAAATTATTGAAAAAAATGAAATGCATCATTACTAAACAAGGAAAACTCATAGCCATTAGATCCTTCACAAATGGTCTATTTGCTCTTGATACCCTATCAAATATTGTTCTATCAGTAATAACATTATAAATGAGAGACCTTTGGTATAAAAGGCTAGGGCATATAATTGCATCCTCTCTAAATGAAATGAGTAGATATCAAATTATGGAAGGATTACCCAAATTAATATGACAATCTACAATGTGCCTTGAATGCCTAACATGAAAACAACATAGAATACCTTTGGATTAAATTTATACTGAGCTCAAGAACCACTAGTTATAATGTACATAGATTTATGTGTACTAATGGATCTTAGTCTTGGAGAACGTATATATTTGTATCTATTTGTTGATGATTATTCTAGGAAAATGTTGGTATACTTATTGAAACTAAAATGTAAAGCTTTTACATGTTTCAAACAATTTAAGAAACTAGTAGAAATAGAAACTAGAAGGTCGGTCAAGAATCTTCATTTAGATAAGGGTTGTGAATTCCTATAAAAATAATATGAGTCATTTCTAAGACTAAATGGTACAAAAATATAACCCACTATGACTTTTTTACCCTAAAAAATGGTATAGAAAAAATAAAAAATCATTCCCTTATGGAATTGGTATGTTGTATGCTAAATTAATCATCAATATTGGGCAGAATTTGTTAAAACTGTGCATATAGAAAATAGATCATCCACACCAATACTTATAAATGTTACTCCTAGGGTGGATTAAGTTAAATTTTGATGGGGCATCTAGGGGCAACCCAGGTGAAGCTGGGGCTGGTGGCTTACTTAGAGACCACAAGGGTGAGGTGCTTGTAGCTTTTGCTTAACATCTTGGAGCTCAAACTAACAATGTGGTCGAAGCAAGGGCAGTTTGGAGGAGCCTCAAGGTGGCAGAGAATTATCCAGGGAAACTGTTGGTGGAAGGTGATTCTCTTATTATTATAAATCTTCTAAAGAACACTAAGAGAGCTCCTTGGAGATTTGATGACTACATCCATGAAGCAAGGGCTCTAATTCATGACCGACTTGAGGCCATAATTTTGCATACCTTCCGGAAGCAAACATGGCAGCTGATAGGCTGGCAAATGAAGGCATTGTAGTAGCAAATTTGATCACGTGGACTGAAAATCTTCCTCATGCAGTCTCAATGGTGATAGATAATGAAAAACTTTAGATTGGAAGGCTCAAAGTGGATCAATGACAGAAAATGGGGGCATTTAAAAAAAAAAAAAAATTGAACCTTATAATGGATTTTGTCATATTTGTTTTTTTTGTTCATGTGACTAGTGTTTTTTGCAGCTGGTGGGGCACTGATATAGGTTTTTTATCTACAAATTCATGCATGGGAAAAATCTTCTTTGGCCTCAAGTATTTCCCAAGGTGTGTTTGGATTCGATGTCGCAAAAAGGCCCTAGCAAGAAATAACAAAGTGTTGGAGATCCCTGACAATGAGGCACCAGACCCCACCATAATAGTCTTGGAGAAGATGACAATTTCATCAACCTCCAACAAGTATCAACCAGCTTGAAGAGTCCGTCCGGCCTCATCGGTGCAGATTGTTGATTTGTGTGATTCCTTAAATCTTCTGTTTTATAGCCAGCAGTTCCAGGGGCACAAGGAGTCAAAGGAAAAATCTAAATATGATGGCAAGAACGATGATAAGAAGTTAGATGAGGACTACAAGGAATACTGCTTGGCCTCTTGGCTGTCCATTCTATGGGATGTTTTTTTTTTTTTTTTTTTGACCATATTCTATTATTTTTATATGGGCACAAGCTACTCCGCATGGTGCTTGCATGATTAGTTTTTGTCTTTGTTAGTTCTTTTTTGCGTCTTTCTTTTCTGATGGCCATAATATTAGGCTTCCATAGTTTAGTTTGGTTGTATTCTAATGGAAGAGTAGGTCTTGGCCATTTTTGTTGTCAGTTTAAACTTTTAGGGCTTGGCCTTTGTCTAGTTGGTCAGTGGACCCTATTTTGTAAAATGGTTTTGGGTCAACCAGTTAAAACTCGGTGTTAATTATAATATTCTCTTACTTACCAAAAATAAATAAAAATAAATGTTACTCCTAAAGAAACTAGTCAGGATGAAAACCTTCAATAAAACATCTAAATCTTTTTGGATGTAAAGCACAAATGCATATTCAAAAGCAAAAGAGAAAAAATTATATGAAAAACCATCTATGAAATATTTACTAGCAATGATGATGATTCAAAATAATATAGAGTAATTGATCCAATTTCAAATAAAATCTATGTGAATAGAGATGTGGTTTTGATGAAGAAAATAAAACCCTTGTTGAATTTCCAAAGGTCAATACAAGTCTTATTATAGATATTTCATCAAATAAAGAAGAATCTTCAAGTGGAGAATAAAAATAAAAAATATTTAATGAATCATTTGAAGACTTAGAATTCATAATGTCACCACAAATAAAAAATAAAAAATGGTATATAAATACACTTCAGTACTCAAAGATAGAACAATTGGTAGATTTTATCACTATAAGACCTCAAACTTGTAGCATGACAAGAACAAATATGGGGGTTAATAAGTTTAGTAACAGAGCCTACAACTACACAAGATGCCATAAAAAATCTGAAATGAAAAATACTATGGAATCATAATATATAACACTGATGAAGAATAAAACATAGGATTTAGTTGATCTATCATAAGGATAGAAAATAGTAGGAGGTAAATGGGTCTACAAGATAAAATACAAGGTAGATGATTCTCTTGATAGATACAAGGTATGACTAATTGTAAAAGGTTATATCCAAAAAAAAAGAATTTAATATGAAAATATTTGTACCTATAATAAAAATGACTACTATTCATACAATTTGTGCATTAATAACACAACTTGGTTTGAAACCACATTATATGGATGTGAAGAGCACATTTTTTAATGGTGATCTTGAAGATAAAGTATACATGATTCAAACAGATGGATTTTTTTTCAAGGGACATGAACAAAAGGTTTAAAAATTAGAAATATCATTATATGGATTAAAAGAAGCCCCTAGAGCATGGTATATTAAAATTAATTACCATCTACTATAGCACAATTTCAAAAGGAATGCATCGGATTCAAATCTTAATATAAAAACAATTTGGGCCAGAGAGAATAATTCTTGTAGTATATGTCAATGATATAGTAATCATAGGAAGTTCAAAAAATCTGATAGATGATGTTAAAAATGATCTAGAAAAGGAGTTTGAAATGATTGATCGAGGACTTCTACACTACTGCCTTGGTCTAGAAACTTGTCAAGAATAAAATAATATCACAATAACTTAAACAAAGTATGCATAATTATTACTTAAAAAGTATAGAATAACAGAATGTAAACCTAAATATACTCCAATGAAACAAAGGCTACAATTATCAATATATGATGAGTCACCACTAGTTTCTGCTACTATGTATCATTTTAAAATACTAATTGGTAGCCTTATATACTTAACAAATAATAGACCTACTATTAATTTTTGTATGAATTATCTTTCTAGATTTATGCAAGAGCCTAGATAAGTTCATTATAAAGCTACAAAGAGAATATTGCAATATATTAGAAAAAACGTAAAATATTATTTAAAATATAAAAATGATAATTTCTACTTATTCATATTTTGACTATGTTAGATCTATACATGATAGAAAATCAACATTAGGTTATGTATTCCATATTGTGTTAGAAAATATTTCATGGCATAGTAAGAAACAACATGCAATAGCCCTCTCATCAATAGAAACAAACTAGTATGTAGCAAGAGATGCAGAATGTGAAGCATTTTAGTTACAATACATTTTACTAAATATGGAAATTAGAAAAACTCTTGCAATATTAAAGTGTGATAATCAAGGAGTTCCAAAATTTATCAAAAATCCTATGATTCATGATAGAACAAAAATTATTGAATCTCAATTTCACTTTATTAGATATCACATTTTAGACCTTCATATTCAAATAAAAAATGTTTCCACTAAAAATCAACTTGAAGATATTTTTACAACAACACTTAGATGAAACAAATATAAGATATTTTAGAGCCATATTTTTACTTCAAAATATATTCATACCAAATAATGTAATACGTGGGGGTGTTAGTGGTATTACATTATTTGGTACATTGAGTACAATTGTAAATATTTATATTAGGAGTGTGTTTATTATTTATGTCAATATTAGGTGTTAAGGTGTGAAGTGTGCGTATATTTCATGTAAACAAGTGTGAGTTATGAGTGAAAGGTGTCATGTTTGTAAGTGAATAGTCATGTGTAATGTGTCAAGAGTATAATTAATCATAGGAAGTAATAGGAGGAGAATGATTTTATATGAATATTTTTTACTATCATTAAAGCTTTTATTTGGTGCAATATTGATGTGTGAATGAATGAGATTATTAGCAAGTATGTAATTTTATTTTATACTTGAAATTAAAGGTATATTGAAAACATGTATGTAATTTTCATATGCTCAAAACATCACCAAATACCTAATTAAGTGGAAAGGTCGTCCCAAGGACAAAGCTTTGTAGAACTTCAACTCTTCATCAGTATGCATCCTTTTCTACATTGTTTTGATGACAAAGCATTCTTAGCCAAGAGGACTTTTACTGCACCATTGTATCCTTACCAAAATAGGTATATAGATATATTTATAATTATTAATTTGTTAACATCAGACACCCCTCTTATGATCATTCAAATATTATTTAATATATTATATATATTTATTTCTATGTGTGATCATATTCGACAATTTATTTATCTAATAAAGAAAAAACGAGTTTTGGGGTGCAATTTTTGTTAGAATGAAATATTGTTTGGTAATTTGGAAAGGTAAGTTCTTAAATATAGATAAAATATTATAACTCACAAAGAACACATTATAATTTGTGTGTGTGTGTGTGAGAGAGAATATTACCAACAAGTATAGCATTCAAATTTGATAAATTTTAAAGAGAAATTCTTTTTAAAGGATGTGTGAAAAAATTAGGTTTTCGCTTTGTAAGTGGGATAAGATTAACAAAATAAGAATGTTAGAGGGATTAGATTAAAAAATTTTACACTTATGAGTTTGTCATTAGAGATAAAAAATGTCTAGAGATTATTGAAAAACCAAGGTATGAGTTGGATAATTTAAAAAAATATATAGACTTTGTTGATGAAATAAAATTGTTCAGGAATCAAATCCTACCTAGAGGTTTACTAGCATGGAAATTCATATTATATAGTTTGTAATCTATTTACAAGCATACGGTCAATAAATAAGGGGAATTTTACAATTTTGTTGTAATGATTGGTTGAATTCTTATCCACTTATTTCTTATCCAAAATGGAAACCGTTGACTCTAATATATCTTGCTTGTAAAAGTCCAAAGGTCAAAAATTATATTACTATAAACAACAATTATATATTGTGGGTTTCTACTACAAATATAGTTGAAGGATATGATTACAAGCAACCAGTAGAATATCTTCAAAGGATGCTTAAAAAAATATTTTTACCTATTTTTATGCTAAAGGATGAGTTGTTTTGGAATCAATTAAATGGTGGTGCATACTCAATTAACTTGGGATATAAATATTTAAAGTAGTCAAAATTTTCCTAATGATTTCTCTTGAAAAAATGTTTAGTCACTATGGGACCTCCCTAAGGCCTCAACATTCCTTTGGTTAGTAATCTAAATCAATATTCTTATAGGTGAGAGTCTACAAAGAAGAGGATATTATAGACCTTTTAGGTGTAGCTTGTGTAAGAAGGATCTAGAAATATTAGATGATTTACTTCTTCATTTTCCCTTTGCTTACACCATCTAGAATTGCTTCTTTAAAAGTTTAATAATATATTGGATATCTCCATCAACATTAGAAGAATTGATTATGTTGGATTCATTGTTTTAAAGTTAAAGCATCGTGCATTATGAGAAGGATTTGACAATTCATTATTTATTGGAATATATGGATTGAAAAGAGTAATATATTTATAAAAACAAATCCTAAAATCATGTCTTGCAAAAAAAGAGGTAATGACCACTTGGTTATAAGATTTGAATATACATTGAAAATTTATCATTGATAGTGCTTCCCATGGAAATCTAAGGATAGAATATGGAGGTGGTGTTTGTTGAAATATTGAAAGCATAAATTTTCTCCCTTACTAAGAAACATAAAAAACTCTAACTAAAAACAATGTAGAGGCTAAGTCACTTTTTATGGGGATCAAAATTACCATTGATGCAAATATATTTCAATTGAGAAGGATTCACAAATTATTATTAATGAAGATGAATGTGAGCATTGGATGACAAATAATATTATTGTTTATCTCCATTAAATATAAATATAAGTAATATTTTATCATTAAGGGAGCTCTGTTAGGTTTTGATGAGGAAAAACAACTCTGCTAGGGTTTGATGAAGAAAAACTGCTCTATGAGGATGGCAGCAACTTTTGGAGGAGGTCTAAAAAATTAGAGGAATGTCGTGATGGCATTAGGTCCAACACAGAGAGTGCATGCTCGTAATGTTTTTTAATTTGAAAATGACTAGAAAGAACATGATTTTCTAGTGCATGTCGAGAATCGCTTGTTAAATAACAATGAATGTTTGGAACGATGTGAAGCCAAGCCAATTCTAGTGGTTCAACTAGACTCGATGGCAGAAGATGTGGATTATCTAACCATACATACTCTTATTGGTAAATTTTTGGGCATCCGAATTTCTCTCCCCTTTGTGGAGGCTTGGGTCAGGAAGACTTGGAATCCTGAAGGCAATGTGGAGGTGATGCTAAGTGCGAACAACTATTTTATGGTGGTTTTCTCTTGTATTGTAGATCGTAACAAAGCATTTAAAGGGGGTCCTTATTTCTATAACCAAGTGGAACTCTTTCTTAAACCCTGGCATGTGGGTTTCAACCCATCAAAGGAGCAGTCATCGCGAGTTCCAGTATGGGTGCGGCTTCCATGGCTCTCGTTGGAATTTTGGAGAATTGATATCTTGCATAAGATTGCCCTTCTTCTTGGGAAGTTGGTTGGACCGTCACAACAGACAATGGATAAAAAGGTAATCTCTATTGCTCGTATTTATGTTGAAATTGACTTAAATAATCTTATTCCAGATTCTATTGAAATACAATTTGGATCAACTACATGGGTTCAAAAAATTGACTATGAAGCTCTTCCATTTCGTTGCTAAATTTACCGTGAATATGGCCACCTACAAAGAAAATACCCTAAGTTTATCCCACTTGTGGCTTCAAATCCTAGGCCCTCTCGGTTTGGACAAAGTTTGGATAAATGAAAAGCCCCAATAAAGGAAGGGGAATGGGATAAGGAAGGTTTTGTTCTGGTAAAAGCCCAAAATAGAGGACGAAGGGCAAACAAAGACCTTAAGGATAGCCAACCAGATGCTCTACTCAACCGTTTTGAAATATTAGATGATCTTGATTAGTGCATGGAGATACCTAAAATGTCGCTACCTGATGCAAATATAACAAGGCCAAATCAAATGTCTCTTCTTGAGGGGGAACTTAAGTAATCATATCTAGGGGGTTTAAATGAAGAACAAAGGGCTTTGGATCTGAGTATATGGGACATGGATGGGTTTAGCCCTATAAGGGAAACTATTTTGAAAAGTGTACAGATTTAGTTATGCCCTATCCTACTCAAGCACTGATGTAGTCATTCTTGGACTGCAAAACTCCTACGATGTTGGGATTGCAGCAGAAAATAATAAAAAAAAGTTTTTTCGGATAAGAATATGAAGGTGGGTCGGAAGAAGGACCAGGATAAAATTAAGTTAATGAGGGAGACTTTGGTGGCATCAGGCTTGGTGAGAACATTGGACTCCCATTTTTATAACCCCCAAAAATTATTATCCTCTCATGGAATGTAAGGGGGTTGAACAACATCCCCAAACAAAAAGTTATTCGTGATTTGGTTCGTGTGCATTCTCTAGATGTGGTGTTTATTCAGGAGACTAAATTGGCT
Organism: Wollemia nobilis; assembly: GCA_028583015.1. Taxonomy (NCBI): domain Eukaryota; kingdom Viridiplantae; phylum Streptophyta; class Pinopsida; order Araucariales; family Araucariaceae; genus Wollemia; species Wollemia nobilis. Next base: position 4,091,287 of record JAQPPZ010016847.1, on the reverse strand, counting down.
ATTGATAGTATGTTCAATATTGCTCCCAAGTTGTGGAGAATGGGGCAATGCTAGTGTATTGGTGCATGTGGATATGCTAGTGGCATCACTTGTTTATGGGATCCGGTTAAGATATCCCCTCTTACTTAAATTTCCAGTAGATGGTCTATTTCGATGGTCGGGCATGATAATGAATCTGGTGAAACCATCCTATCTACAAATGTGTATGCTCCTATTGATTACAATGGTAAAGTGAATTTGTGGGAGCACATTTGCTTTGTGAGAAGTTTGGTTCCCCTATACCCATGGATTTTGGCTAGAGACTTCAACTCTATCACTTGTCTAAAGGAGAAACGTAGTGAGGTGGACCATATCGAGCCATTTTATTTTGTCTTCAGTGCTCATATCCATGCCCTAAACTTGGTTGACATCAAGCCAGATAATGGGATATTTACTTGGCACAATAGAAGGTGTGGGGAAGCTTCCATATCAGAGAGACTGGATAAGTTTTTGATATCTAGTTATTGGATGGGTAATAATAGAAGTGCTAGTTCTATGATTCTGGAGGGTAGGGGATCTGATCATTGGCCTATCAAAATATTTGCTTTGGAGTTAGGGCTAAAAACTAATCCCTCCTTTAAGTTTCAACTTATCTTGCTTCATGATCCTAAGCTTCATGATTTCATACAAGGCTAGTGGACCATTGGCAAACCTGCTCATGGCATCGCTATCTATTCCTTTATGAAGCGACTACAATTTGTAAAACATAAATTGAAAATATGGAATATATTGAATTTTGGGAACCTTTCCTTGGCTAAGTTGGTAGCTCTTAGGAGGATGGAATAAGCTTCAAAGAAGATTAGAGATCAGGGATTCACGAAGGAGCTTCTTGTTGAGGAATCTGAGGTTGTGAAAGATCTTACTGAATGGTAACTGAGGCTGTGAAAGACCGTTGTCTCTTGTGAATTCTCAGGGTGTCTGCTCTCTTCTTTCAGGTATATTTTAGAAGAGACTAAGAGGTATTTTTCCTCTCTCTTCAAGGAGGACTCCTTATCAGATGATGAGAATGAAAAGCTTATTCTAAATTGTATTCCAACAATTGTTTCTAGAGAAATGAATGAGCACTTGATGGATCCAATTTCCCTTGAGGAGTTGGAAAATGTTGTATTCAAGATGAAAAAAGGAAAAACCCCAGGCCCAGATGGATTCCCGATTGAGTTTTATCAAGATTTTTTAAATTTAATCAAATTTGATCTTTTGGAGGTGGTCCATGAGTCCCAAAAGAACAAACAAATGCTAAGTGCCCTAAATTCTACCATTGTTGTGCTTATAACCAAAAAAAAGGGAGCAAATTCCTTGGATATGTTTAGGCCTATTGCTCTCTGCAATGTTGTGTATAAGATCATCACAAAAATTATTGCTGAGAGGCTGAATATATGGTTAAGCAAAATCATATCTAAGGAGCAATGAGGGTTTGTTGTTGGCCAACAAATATTGGATGGGGTTGTTATTGCTACAGAAGATATTCACTCAATGGAAAATTCTAAGGAGAAAATTATGTTCATTAAGTTGGACATGGCCAAAGCCTATGATCGAGTCAGATGGTCCTTTCTTCAAAAAGTTCTTACTGCTTTTGGATTTGAGGAGGAATGGATTAGATGGGTGATGAGTTGTGTTTCTTCTTCCTCATTCTCTGTTCTTGTTAATAATGAGCCATCATAGTTGTTTGAGGCCTCAAGGGAATTGAGGCAAGGATATCCTTTATCTCTTTATTTGTTTATCATTATGGCAAAAGGGTTGGGAATATTGCTCAAGTCTTAAGTCATGCAGGGTATCATTCAGGGGTGGAAGTGGGATAGTAGTTTGCCATCTCTTTCCCACCTTCAATTTGTTGATGATACTGCTTTGTTGGGAGTTACCACTATCAGGGAAGCTGGCAATATTAGACAGTCTCTTGACATATATCTTGGTGCTTTTGGACAGTTTATTAATGAGGACAAGTCATCTATTTTTCTCTTCAATACCCCTCCTCTTATTTAAGCCAGGATTGCTCGTATTCTAAGATTCCAGGTTGGGACTCCCCCCTTCATTTATCTTGGAATTCCAATTTCATCTCATCCTCTACCTATATATTCTTGGCAGTATATGCTTGATAATTTTAGAAGGAAGGTGAATCACTGGACTTTCAGATGGCTTTCCACTGCAGGTAGAGTGTTGCTTTTAAAATCCATTGTTCAAGCTTTACCCATTTATAGATGTTTTGTACAAATATCTCCCTCTCACTTCATCAAGGACATGGATGCTTTTTCAAGATAGTTTTTATGGTCTGGAAAACTTGATCAATTTAAATGGAGTTTGGTTAGGTGGGATTCTATATGTAGGTCGGTGCAAGAGGGAGGCCTTGGGTTGTGACAAACAAATCTTTTTGGGCAGGCTTTGGCTGCAAAAATTTATTGGATATGGTGTACCTCTCAAGATCAGATTTGGGTTAAAATATTATCTTTTAAATACTTGAGAGGTATTTTTGAGGCTAAGATCTCTAGAGTCAGCTTGGTTGGGAAAGGTTTAGTTATCTGGGATACTCTGAAAAGAGGAGCTAATTTAATCAAGCAGGGTTTGTTTTAGATTTGTAATAAGGGATCAAATGCTCTTTATTGGGAGGATTCTTAGGATGGCCACCCTCCTATCTTGAATCAATATCCTAGGTTACGTTCCCTAAGCATTTTTTTCTTGGAAGCAGGTTGGTCTCATGCGAAGGACTTTAAAAAAATCCAGTCTTTTAGAAATATGGAGATGTACAGGTGGAAAGATCTGCAAGAATGGATCTAGGGGGAATTGGCCAAGGACAGAGAGGTGCTTGCTCTTATTCTTATGATGAGGCCTTGTTCTTCATTGAGGGGTAAAGATATTCTGGCTTGGAACCCTAATCCTAAGGGAACCTACTCGGTAGCCTATGGTTATCAGGTTATTGATAGGCAAAAGTATGGGAGTCTTCCTGTCACTTGGTGGAAAAAGGTGTGGAACAAATTTTCCTAGCCAAAATGTAACTTATTTCTCTGGTTTGTAGCTCATAATAAATGCCTCACTTGGGATAATGTGAGGAAGAGGGGATTTCAGGGTCCCTCTTTTTGTGTCCTTTGTAGTAAGAGAGGATGACTCTTCTCATTTATTTTTCCAATGCTCCTTTGCCAAAGATATTTGGCACCATCCATGTTTTCATGTGCTGTCCCTGGTGGAGTTTTGGAGTAGTCTGGGCAGATCTTCGGCTAAGGCCCCCTTCCTTCGGGTGGCTTAGAATTTGGGCCCTTCTTGCATCATCTAGTAAATTTGGCTCGAACAGAACCGATGCATATTTTAGGGCAGTTATTTGGCTATTCAATAGATTTGGCAAAGGATCCTATATACGGTTCAGGAAACTGTCCATAGCAAATGTGATGTGGACCCTCTTTTGGATTCTAGGGAGAAGAAGATACAAAAAGCCCTTGGTATCTTTGGGGATGGTGTGAACTCTTCTAGCCCTAGTAGGGTTCCTCAGTTTAGTAAGAAGGTTAGGAGAGATGGTAGGTGGAGGCCACCCCCTAGAGGAGTTTTAAAAATTAATACTGATGGATCGTCTAGGGGTAATCCTAGACATGTTGGCATTGGCGGTGTTGGGAGAGATTCTACTGGTGGTGTCAGCTTTTTCTTTTCCATTTATAAAGGTGTTCACTCCAATAATTTTATGGAAGCTCTTGCAATTCTTGAGGCCTTGTGAAGGTAGTTTTCTCTTGGCTGGCATAGGATTATCCTACGAGTCTCACTCTCAAATTGTGGTTAATATTTTAAATAGTAAAAGGATGGAGGAAGTTAATTGGCAGTTGGCCTCTGTAGTCGTTCAGATTCTCAGAATGAGTGAAGAGTTCTCATGTATATCCTTTGTGCACATTCCAAGGGAATGGAATGTGGTTGCTGATTACCTGGCCAAAAGAGCTTTTGAGTTGCTAGATCCTTGTAGTATCGATAATTGAGAGAGTCTCCTGTCTGGGGACTCTCAACACCTGTGGAAGTTGATCCACAAGGATGTACAGACTTAATATGGTTTGTTCTTGTTGTCTTTTCTGGGTATCATTCTAATCTAGTGGTTTTAGCATGTTTGGCTATTTATTTAAGTCTTGGTTGGAAGCTTAGTTGTACTCTGTACTTTTTATCAATAAATTTTTACCCCTTTATTTAAAAAAAATTATAAGTAATATTTTGGAAATAACAACACATTTATAAAGAAGAGAACTGGATAAAAAAATATTTAACCAATTAACAACTTTTTCCTCTATAAAAATAAAATTTAAAAGAGAAGAAATCAAATAAATTTTTTCTTTAATCAAAATGTTGTCCAAAAGAAAATTGCTTACAAATATATATCAATTTTAAAAATATATATATCTTTTATAAATTATAAAATTTATATTGAAAACCTTTATTTTAATCTAAACATGGTAAATTTAGATCTCACATAGAGTGGACCGTTTTCGCCTATCTAATCGATATAAATTCAAGCAATGATTTGAAGAGGACAAATAATTTTATAACTAATAATTGAAAACATTAGTACGAATCTATTAGTCACGAGATGTTCGACTGTTATTTTAGAATTCTGTTTAGAATTCTGTGCGACTACGTCGGAGAATATTACCACCCAGATTTTTTTATTTGTTTGACGACGATGCCGCCAGTTAAGAGGTCGCCCCATGATTAATCGGGCACGTTGCCATATTCGGAACAACGAAGAATAAGCTGTGCCCACGTTACTCCCGTGAGCGGACTGAATGCTCACAACTTTCATGTTTCACATGTCCAATACTCGAACCCGTTCACATGCCTTTTAATATCTCAAACCGGCAGGATCCAGCATTCATCTCCAGCCGAACTTTTGCGTAGAGAGCGAGAAGGCGAAGTTGGATTTTGAATCTGCAGAGATATACCAAAAAAAAAAGTCCATCAAGCTAGCCTGCTCTCTCTTGAATCGAAGGAAAATGAGTATGAGTACCCTCATGGATTTATCCTTCTCAGCAGTAAATGCATCATCATCTTCTTCTCCTTATCGGAAGAGTATTCTTAATATTGCTTCCACCCGTCTTTCTGGGGTGAAGTTAAGTATTCCGCGCCCCAAAGCCTTGAAATTAAGCTCTGTTCCACGCGTGAGAATGGCAACGGCACTGGCAATGGAGGCCAGTGGGAAGGGCCGAACTTTGAACGCTTCAAATTGTGATTCTGCTCTTCAATTCCAGAGAAAATTAAAGATCGGCGTAGTAGGATTCGGGAACTTCGCCCAATTTTTGGCTAAGACCATGATAAAACAAGGGTATTCTGTAATTGCAACCTCGCGCTCCGATTACACGGAGCTCTGCCAGAAAATGGGGATTCAATTTTTCAAGTAATACAACCTCTCTTTTGCCATACTACATTGTCGTTCTGCTTTTGATGGACCAAACGTAAATCGAGTCTACTTGCAGGGATATTGACGATTTTTGCGAGGAGCAACCACAAGTTATTTTGCTGTGCACATCCATTCTATCTACGGAAGCCACTGTGCGGGCATTGCCATTGCAGCGGCTGAAAAGAAACACTCTGTTTGTCGACGTTCTCTCCGTGAAAGAGTTTCCGCGAAACCTCTTCTTACAGGTACCTATATATTGCACAGAAATTCAGAACCGGACAACCTTCTTTTTGTTTTGTATGATAGGTCAAGACTCCTTTTTGTTTTGTTTTGTTTTATATATTGCACATTGCGTTTCTGACGGAAAATGGGAAATGGGAAATGGAATGTAGGTTTTGCCTCCGGAATGCGGAGTCCTGTGTACCCATCCGATGTTTGGACCAGAGAGTGGTAATGAAAGCTGGGCTGGGTTGCCTTTCGTTTACGACAAAGTTCGTCACGTGAATGAAGGAGATGCTTGATCCCACATATGCAACAACTTCTTGACCATATTTGAAACTGAGGTAAAGATAACTCTTATTTTGCGAGATAAACTGAATGAAGTAAAAATAGATTGCTTAAGTTTGTTTTAAGGTCATTTGTAATTCACATTAATACTAGCATTGCGTTGATAAAGTTTTTTTCAGATCATTACGTGACAAATACCTTTTGTTTTAAATGTTGTTACACAAAACGATGTAACAACATATATTCTTGGTTTTCTTTACAGCAGATAAGGAATATTCTATATTTCTTAATGAACATTTTTCATCTTACTACTACAATTTTACCTTTCTTTTTCGTTAGGATCTTCTCTGTTATAGACTTTATATTATACATACTTATGTTGGACCATCGTTGTTGTTAGTAGGGTTGTAGAATGGTGGAGATGTCGTGCGCAGAACACGATCGTCACGCCGCAGGAAGCCAATTCATAACTCACACTGTGGGAAGGTAATATAATCTCATCACTACTTGTATTTGATCAACATGACGCAGCCGCCTTCATCCCCATCTTAATTCGACATCAGACATTTTACTCGCTTCTTCTTGCAGGATATTGTCACACTTAGATTTGGAATCTACCCCTATCAATACGAAGGGTTATGAGACTCTGCTCCGCTTGGTGAGCAGTAGAACGAACTTATATCATCTAAATTGCATAACTACATTTGCTTTAATATATAGTTAACGAAATATCGATTTTATCTTGATTGGTGCTTGCAGACAGAGAACACAGTGAGCGACAGTTTCGATCTTTACTATGGCTTGTTCATGTACAATGTCAATACTACAGAACAAATGGAGAAACTCGATCGTGCCTTCGAAGCCGTAAAACGAAAATTGTTCGGCAGATTGCATGATGTTCTGAGAAAGCAGCTGATTAATAAGGCACCAGTCGCCTCGTTAAAACCAATGCCAGGTGCTGAGTCCTCCATAACTTCAGTTCAAAACGCACATATGTCTACTCCATATGCGAAAGAGTTATCTTCCTTCGTTCCTCCGAAAATGCCTTCTTCAGCTGAGATGGGAGAAGAATATGGGCCTCTTAAACAACTTGTAAACTCTAACTGACAATTATATATTTGTTAATATATAAGTACATTTTTGAGGTCTATGTAATCGCAAATCCGTTATTTTATATTATTATTTTTTTCTCCTTTGTGTATCTATGACAATGTCTTTGGATCTTGCGTCGACCATACATTATTTTTTCTCCTGTATCTAGGGATCTTAAGTCGAACATACAGGTTTTCCCAAAAATATTATTTCGTTAAACAGCTCCACAGTTTTTGTAGTTATGAAAAGACTAGTGTTGCCAACGTGGCCACTTCCTGGACTACCAGAATCTTCCATAAAACGTTTTTATTTGCGTCATGGGGACAATTTCTATTGTAGAATACTGTATTTGTTATAAAAACGTTTTTATTTACACTATGGGGACTTTTTCTTTCTTTTTCACAAGGTCAGTTGCATCTGGGTCTCCAAAACAATCCAAAACTCAAAACCTTATTTACAGACAACATTTTCAACATTAAGATATTGCAGTCATTGTATCATATCATTTTGTTTTTAAAAACCCAAAGATATATCATATACTACTGACGGGAACCCTGTTTGTTGCTACCACGGGAGTCCGCTGTTTACATTCCACTGTAATCTTAAAACCAGTAACGGAGGCAGAAAGGTGGTCAAACCCTTATTTTGTGCATGCATTCGATGATGGAATTGGCCATTAAGCAATTGAAATCATCAATTATTATAGCTACTACGCCGATCTTGTAATCCAAATTTTGGTAGCACAAAGTGATGCCAAATTGGCCAAATTTTCCTTTCCTTCACATTATTGTGCCAGAGGGATTTGATCCTTGGTCTTCATTGACCAAAACATAACATGTTATCTAGTATGGTGCGGCATCTCTTAAGATTTGTAGGTGGTTTCTTTTTTAAATATGGTTATGTCATTGCTGCTAAGTAAAAAAATATGCAAAATGGATCAACAAAGGGATTCAAACATGAGTCCTTAAACCTTAGTCACTTTGGTATAGACAATTGGCTAGAGTCCCTTGATACAATTGTAATGCCATGTTGATAGATCATAACCCTTTAGATCCTTATACAAGAAGACAAAAGAGTGGTGATGGGATTATATCATTATCCCATCTACATACAACACCCTATTGCCTATACATCTAGTTAGTTCCACAACATCCAAGACTATGATTGGAAAGTTGGTAGTCATTCCTCTTATTCTTTGCAGCCATGATAAAAACAGCCAAGAGATCATGTGGATCCGAACCCATATTCAGTAGGATAGAAAGCATCTATCATTGCATCCATTTAACCAACTTTTTTCTCTCAATAGACGCACTCAAAGAGCATCCTTTGCTTGAAGACGAACATGCACCCTGCTAATGTAGTGTTATAGAGAGCACACATGTAAAGGAAATATAAATTAAATTTAAATTATTTTTTCTCTAATTTCTCTCAATGTTAATGACATACCATCCTTATAACCATAGCTTAGAATAATTCAATTTAAATTATAAGCATACCTCAATGATAATAAAGCAAATATCGAGAAGGCATAGACTATTTCGTAGATTTAAAGGAAAAAATGGTGCTTCTTGGAGAAAAAAATCTTGTCTACTTCGTATGCTAAAAATATTTATGAAGTGTCTAAGAGATTTTTTCCCTAGAATAACATACTCTAAATAATTTTTTTGAATTACTAAGCAATATTGTTCTATACTCACTCTAATACTATGTGGGAATACACAATTTTTTTTGAAAACTAATAGAAGCAATCCATTCACTTAAAAATTATACAAAAAGTGTAAGAAAGAATGAAAGAGAAAAACATATAGTGGGAATCTATAGGAACTATAAATAATCACTATATTATCCATAGAATCACAACACTCCAATTATAAAATGAAAAATGATAGGTATATTTATACCAATGCCGAAAACCCAAGTATGTAAATGAACTTAACCTTAAGCTAATATAATACAAAAGAATTTAAGGTTAATTACCAATTTATATCGTGGGTTTAATCACTACAAGGTTATCCATTGTACATAGGGCTTACATAATACAATATTAAAATAAAGTCAATATATGGTATAATAAGTGCCCTTAAGCCTATCAAATATTACATCATACAATGTTACCCTTGGTCATAAATTAGATTATACTTTCAACAAAATAATGGGTTACATGTGGTGTAATTACCTGTGTGTGAGTAAGAAGTGGGTAGGTGAGAGCATTAGATGTGGGTTAATGAGAGTGCATATGACGTATTGGAAAATATGCCCTAATATACAATAGAAATAATACCGTCAATAATAGATATGGAATGGATGTAAGAAAGAGGTATAGTTTATGTTATACAAACTCAAGAAGGGGTATCCTTGAATAGATAGTGGTCATTATGAAACGTTGTTCATGGAAAATGGGATAATGATGGGAAATTATCATTTCATGCCCATGTGGGCTATTTTTCCACAATATTTGATTGACATATTTTTGTTGAAAATAGAATATAGAGTGGCTTTTGTACACTAATAATCCTTTAAATCTTGGGAAAAGTGAATATTTTGTTCTAAGGAATAACTTAGAAATATTTTTCCATAGAACGATTTCCAATTTTCTAATTTTCTTTTTATTTTGACACCATCAATACCACACTAAAATTGCAAATAAATATTCATGGATTTTACTGATGGTCTATAGGTCCTAGAATGTTATGATAGAATTTTTATCTTAGTGAATAGTATCAACAAGCTTTCTCACTTCATTAAGATAAGAAAACCTACACATCTTAAGTGGTAGAAGAATTTATTAACCATAGTTATAATATTCATGGATTTCCAAAAGCAATTGTAAGTGATTAATGATCAATTATTTACTAGTAATTTCTAGAAATAGTTTTGTAAATAAAAAAGGATATCATAAACAATGAGTTCAACATACCATACTCAAATTGATAAGCAAACAAAGAATTTTAATAAGTTCTAAGAAGGTTACTTATAATATTTTTGATTAAAAAATGATTACTTCTACATCAAGAATGGTATATTAATGCTTACCATATATCATCCAAAATGACTTCCTTTATTGCCTTATATGGCTATGAACATGAATGGCCTAAATACTTATACCTCATCCACCATGTTTTCCATGCCTCATGTTTAAAACAAAAGAGGATGTCCTTTCTCTAATTCAAGCTTAGCTCTCAATCTTGGATGAGAAAGATCAACTTATACTTGAACCTAAAGGTATAATTAAGGCATATATTCAACTTTTGCATGCTTGAAACATCATCAAATACCTAATTACTTGGAAATTTCATCCCATGGATGAATATTTTTAGAATTTCAATACTTAATTATTATGTGTCCTTTGCTCCCTACGTTTTGAGGACAAAGCATTTTTAGCCAAGAGGACTTGTAATGAACCATTTTATCCTTTCCAATATATTTGTATAGATATATTTATAATTTTGTATTTGTTAACATTAGATAACTCTCTCATCATTCAAATATTATATATATGATATATATTTCTTTTAATGCATTCCATTCTACAATAATAAAATTTTCTAGTAAAGGAAGAAAAATAAAAGTTATAGAACTCAATTTTTGATAGAATGAAATCTTGTTTAGCAAATTTGAAAGGTAATTTCTTAACTATAGGTAAACCACTATAACTGATAAATACTACATTACTCTCTTTGTATGTGTGTGTGTGTGAGAGAGAGAGAGAGATAGAGATAGAAATCACTTTCAAGATTATCAACAAGTATAGCATTTGAATTTGATAAATTTCAAAGAGAATTTTATTTGAATAGATGTGTGGAAGATTTTATATTTTTTCTTAGTATGTGGGATAGTATTAACCAAATTAAATTACTATATGGCTAGGATTACAAAATTGTAGACTTATGAGTTTGACCTAGAGACAAAAATATGGTTGGAAATTATTCAAAAACCAAGGAATGAGTTTGGTAAAAATTTTACTATAAAAATATATAGGTTTTGTTCATGAAATAAAATTATTCAGGAAATAAATTCTACTTAGAGGCTTAATAACATGGAACTTCATATAAGATAGTATGCAATTTATTAAGAAGCATATTATATGTTCAATTAATGAGAGGGTTTCTACAAATTTTTGGTATAATGCTTGGTTGAATCCTTACCCTCATATTTTGTATCAAAAATAGAAATCATTGAATCTAATATGTTCTGCTTGTAAAGGTCTAAAGGTAAAAAATTATATTACTACAAGCAACAATTATAGTTTATGGGTTTCTACTAGAAATGTACTTGAAGGATAAGACTGCAATCAAGTAGTAGAAGAGCTTCAAATGATGCTTGAAGAATTCTATTGCCTATTTTTATGCTAAGGTATGAGTTGGTTTGGAATAAATCAAAATATGGTGGGTACTAGATTAAGTTGGGATATAAATATTCAAAGTAATCGAAATTTCCTCCTTCCAATGATTTCTCTTGAAAAAATGCTTAGTCACTAGGGAATTTTCCTAAGGCCTTAACATTTGTTTGGTTAGTAGTACAAAGCAAGATTCTTATAGTGAGAGTATGCAAAGAAGAGGATATTATGGACCTTTTATGTATGTCTTGTGTAATAAATATCTAGAAACATTAATCATTTACTTCATTGTTCATTTTATTACACCATTTGAGATTGCTTCTCTAAAATATAAGAATATATTGGATATCTCCATAAACATTGAAATAATTGATAAAATATTGGATTCATTTTTAATGTTAAAGCATCATGCATTATAGGGGGGATTTAACAATTCTTTATTTATTAGAATTTATGAATTGAGTGGGACTCATCATGGGAAGTCTCAAGTGCAAACAAAAAGGTGCTAGCCTCTTGGTTATAATATTTTAATATACGTAAAAATGTCATCTCTGAGAATGGAATTGACATAAACTATCTAATTTAATCTTTGATTAAATGGATCTGCCTAACCTAGACTTTGTGGTGTGATTTTCTATCCACCCACATTTTTTTGTGAACTAGTGTACTATATTTACTTTTTAAAGTAATATAATTATTACATATTTTCCTAAAATAATAATGATAATTTTGATGGTGCTTCCCATGGAAATCTATAGAGAGAATTTGGAGGTGATGTATGTTAAAAACTAAAAGCAAAAATTATTTCACTTATTGAGATAAATATAAAACTCTAACTAAAAACTATGTAGCGGCCAAGGCATTTTTTGTAGGGATCAAAATACCATTTAAAAATAATGTAAATATATTTCAACATAGAAGGATTAAAAAATTGTTATTATTTTTCTTAATAAATATGGATGTAGATATTGCACTACACAAAAAAAGGGTTTAAACGATGGTTATCAACCACCATTAAAGACCTTTAAATGTGGTTATCCATCCATCATCTATGAGGACATCATAAAATATCTACGACATATGACGATGGCTGAAAATTGCCTCAAAAATATACCCTCTTAGGATCACCCTCCTAGGGATACAGGGCCAATTGGGAACTACCCTATGAGGTCTAAGAGGATGGATAAAAACTACCCTCTTAGGGTGAGACCTCTTAGTTATAAAAGGGTGATTATAAACCACCCTCTTAGGGTAAGACCTCTTAGGTCTAAGAGAGAGATTATAAACCACCCTCTTAGAGATATGACAATGGTTTTAAATAACCTTCTTAGGTCACCCTAATACCTCATCTCAAACAACATCGCACTCATCAATGGTTTGTTTGTTTCAACTGAGGCATCCTTTATTTCTCATGGTCATTCATGGGTAAGGTAATTTTCCATTGGAAAAAAGAGGGACAAAATTCTAAACTACCTCCAAGGGATAAAATTTTCCATGGAAGCATCAAAGTATGCACCATTTTGCTCTTATGAAGTCAAAATATTTATTAATTTAAGGAAGTATAGGAAATTGATAGTAAATGAATAAGAAAACATAAAATGCTTGTTATGTAATCCTACAACAATCTATTCCTATAAATAAAATGATAGACAAATGATAGGAAATTTTTGAAATGTGAGGTTAAGTATGTAAGAATCCCTCTAGAGGAGTAAGTATCCCCAAATGCAATAGGAATACATCAGAGGAAAAAATAAGAGAAAGAAGAAAGGTAATGCACTAGATCAAAGTGTTATGTAAAAATATGCTAGTTAATTGATAAATATGTTCTGTGAAAATATCTAAACTAAACAATAAAATATATAACAAAAAAGTAAATGAGAAGCGATATCAATTAGATAAAATGCCTAGACACATAAGTGTTTCAATGGTTGTGGTAATATGATATTAACAAACTAAGCACAATAAGACAAGTAGAGGTCACATAACAAACAATTTCCAATAATCCTACATCAGAGAAAAAATAAGAGAAAGAAGAAATGTAATGCACTAGATCAAAGTGTTATGTAAAAATATGTTAGTTAATGCATAAATATGTTGTGTGAGAATATATAAACTAAACAATGAAATATATAACAAAAAATAAAATGACCAGAAATAATAACTATAGAATATGCCTAACCACATAATTGTTTCAATGGTTATGATTATATGATATAAAAAATCTAAGCACAATAAGACAAGAAAAGGTGAGGTAACAAAAAATTTTGAGTAAAAATAAAGTGTTAAAAGCTATTAAATAATAACAGAGACAATTAAAAATAATAGAATAAAATAAAAATTAAAAAAATGTATGTAAACACAGGGTGATAATAACAATACACAACAAAATATTAACAACTATAAAATAAATAATAATATCAGGTAAATTGTAATACTCACCTACTATAGTTGAATTACACAACAAGGAATACACCATCCACCTTAGAATACCTTAAGGTTGGGTCAAGCTCTACCCTCAAAATTCACTTAGCTTTAACATGCCCATAAAAATTTCATCCCATCATCATGGCAATTGCTCCCCTTAACAATAAACCATAACCCATTGGCCATGGAAAATTTATAGATAAAATAAAAAGAATAGAACTTAGGAAGTAAAACAAAGCTTTTATATTGCCATAGGATATGGTTCGATATGAAAATGATAATATTGCCACTAAGTAATTCAAGTCATCAATTATTATAGCTATTGCTTCATCTATTCAATCCATTAAAAATACGTGGAAAAAATATAAAACAATAACATAGATACAATGCAGGTACACTAATTTTAAGGATGGATATGAACCATTTTAAAAAGAGCAATTAGAAGGAAAACATGCAAGTAGCTTCTTTAATATAAGGGATGAATATGAAACATTTTAAATATGATCCAAATAAACACATTGGAACAAATAAGAAGTAAAGGGCCAACAAGGATTCAAATACTAAGCATGTATAACAAGTTCTGCTTTTCAGGATGCCAACCTTAGATGGATAAAAGTTTCACATCTGAGTTAAATTTTTACATATAATTTTCTTGTCATACTCTAATGGAAGGTAAATATCATAAAAATAATTGTTATTATATCAAACCTATTAGTATGGTCTTATATACAACATGCACCCATTCATTGACTCAAGGAAAATCACAAGTAAAATATTTTAAAGCTATAAAATTCTCTATAATTACTTTACCTAAGCGTGAAAAATCTACTTTTCTTTACTAAAAATAGGAAAGGAGGAAAAAGTAGCTTATTGTGATAGCCTAATTCTGATGAAGATGTTGTTCTTTTTTGTTTTTACCTTTTGCTCTGAGGCCATCTCTAGGAGGGACGATTGCATCTCTTGGTCGTCTCATGCAGGGATGGTCATGAGTGTTGATTGTCTCTATCGGATATGGTAGTACCTGCAATTCAGAAACACAAACAAAAATAAGAATTAGTGATGCGAATGTGCAATGTGGACAAGGTACGACTGTGATTGCCACTTAAAATTATAAAATGATTGTACACCTATGCAATAAAAATAAATAACAAACTAGATAGCAATCTATGTAACCATAATGAAAAAACAATATATGAAATAATGGTGCCCTTTTTATTAATATCAATTATGTCCTTCAAAGAGGGTTACAATGGGATCCCATTGAGGTATTTGCTACCAATTTGATACAAATATTATAATAATAAAATCAATTCAGACATATCCTGTAGGATTTTTCTTGTATCTCACAAAATGATTAGGAACATGTTAATTATGATTGTCGTGATGTATGATGATGATATGTGAATCTTTATGTCATTTGGTCCATTGGAAAGACCTATAACCTGCAAATAAGAAAACCTAAAGAGCATAAATAGTATATGAAGAACATTTTTAAGATAAAATCCATAAAGACAAAGAAAGCGGTAAAGAAAGTTAAAATATGACAAATAAATGCATGAAAATGAAATCCAACCATGCTAAGACGTAATTGAAATGCTGATAAATCTAATGAAGGAAAGAAAACATAAAATGGATCTCAGCTTGGGAGGCCATATCTATGTAGGATGGTATTTCCTGCTAGCCATATTAGGGTGATACAGTCATTCCTACGGGTCGTCTCTAGGCGATAAAACAACTAAATAGTGAGTGAATTCCTTGTGGCTAATGTGATACGAAGCCACGTTTGAACCATGGATGGGTTGACGTTCTTGATGCACTCATGAGAAATGACCTAGGGGTGGAATTACACTGAAGCAAGGATTTTGAATGGTGCAATAAGTACAAATTTTATCTTCAACCTTCAATATGGTCCATTGGCATTCTTGGAAGCTCCATGGTTGAATTTTGGTAGCACTTTGTTGCTTTGGAAATGAGGGCTCTTTGACTCTCTGGTTCGATAACACTTCGACACATGCAATTATGATATATTCAATGAATGCTAAGTGCCTTTAGATAGACTTCCCAATGTAAGTCCAAATCTTGCTAGAGAAGCTAATAAATGGTTGAAATAAAGAACTTATTATCAAGAAAATGTTATCAAGAAACCGTTATGCTTAGTTGGAACGTAATTGTTTGAACTGTAGCGTGAGAACTTGATTCTGGTGCAACTTTCTTGAGGTAGGATGGTCATGACTGCGGGTAATCTCAGGGTAGGATGGTTGTGGTTAGGGGTTGTCTCAAGGTAAGACTATCATGGTTACAAAGGCAATTCCTTCCTATTTGAGTGGTGAAAACCACTATTGAGCCCTAAGACTACCCAAGGTTGGTTATATGGCCTTAAAATATGTTCGTATAGGTAGTCTCATCAACATGACGTGTTTTCAGTGTTTACATATAGTTAGTTCTCCAATGTCCAAGACTACAATTGAAAAAATGATAATCATATCTCTTATTCTTTACAACCTTGACATGAGTAACCAAGATATCATGTTGATTCAAATCTATATTGAGTAGGATACAAAGAACCTAGAATTATCTCCCTTTAATCAACTTGTCACCCTCAATAGATGCACTTGGGAGGCATCCTCTTCTTAATAAGGAATGTTCCACCCTAGTAGTGTAGTGCTATAGAAAGTGCACATGGAAAAGAGAGAAATTAAATTCAAATTGTGCAAATTGAGAAAAATATTTTTCATTAAGAATCAATGTTGATCCATACTCACTTTGATACCATATGGAAATATAACAAACATAAGAAATCCATCCACTTATAAATTATTATTAAATCATAAGAAAGGATGAAAGATAAAAAAATATAGTGGGAACCCACAGGAATCATAAATAATAACTATACTATTCACAGAATCACAACACTTTGATGATAAAACTAGGAGTTGTGGGGGTATTTATATTAGTACCAAAATCCCAAATAGATAAATAACCTAACCTTAAGCTAATATTAAATAAAATTATTTAAGGTTAATTATAGGTTTGCAAGATGGATTTAACTATTACAAGGTTAATAATGGCCCATAGGGCTTACATAATAAGATATTAAGATAAATTCAATATATTATACAATGAGTGCACTTAGGTATATCAAATATTACATCATATAATGTCAATTTTGGCTATGAATCAAATTACACTTTCAATAGTTCCTCACAGTTGATGACCTAGAAAAATCCTTGTGCAGCTTCCACCTAGATTTCATAAATCACTTCAGGGATATCAATGTCATGAATATCCCTGGATTTCTATTTCGTTAAATGAACTAATCAATTAAGAATTACAAGAAGAAAAAGAGTGTTGAATTCCCGTCCCACCAAGACCTTTTTAATATTATCTACAACCATATTATGGAACATATCCCCAAAATTCCCTTGGACAAACATGCTCCTTCTTAGGATATTCCTCGAGATAATATCAGTCCACCTAATATTATCATGGAGGATGACGTATCCATATGCCTTGTTTTGACCCCACTTTCCAGGATCAGGAAATTCGTGGGCTCTAACAGGGAAGCTGAGGCTTCAAAAGGAAATAAGATTAAGGTCAAGAAATCGTGAAGCATAACTAGGTCATCCATTCACCTCAAGAAGAAGATGTGTTGTAGTCAAACCTCATACAAGGGTGTGGTTACTGATGACGATGGTGATAACCACATGAAGTAGGCTCTCTAGAATCTTGTAATCCAAACATTTTCCATGGTGATATCCCAATCAGAGGATTTCTTAGCTACTTTGAAGGAGATGTGTAACACCCTACACTTGGTTTTTTTCTATCAAACATTCATGGGTACTACTATAGAAGAACCTAAGATGTCTGACAAACCTAAGGATGCTACTATGGTGAAACATGGATGCAAGGATGTGGTTAAGGATGGCTTCAAGGATGTCACGTAGTTGTTGTCGTTGGGAACGGTTTTGAGGTTGTGCTCTAGGAAAAAATTTTGGAAGTTTTTTTTTGTAAGATTTTGGAATACGAGTGTTTGGTTGTATGGTGGGTTTCTACTTGTTTGGGCATTTTACCCTTTCCTTTTCCTATTTCCTCTACCTAGCATGAATCAATGTTGTTTTTATAACAAGGTTCCGAAATCCTTTCAAAACCCATTTTAATGAAAATTTTACATAACAAAAAGTAAATTACACTTTCAACAAAATAATGGGTCATGTATGATATAATTGCATGTGTACGATTAAGAAGTGGGTAGGTTAATGAGAGTGTGTATGACATATTGGGAAACATTCCCTACTATGCTAAGGAAAATAATGCCAAAATTATCATATGTGGAGTGGATTTTAGGAATAGTTCTAATTTGCATTAGAAAAACTCAATATGGAGTAACCTTACACAAACAATGGTCATTATGAAATGTTGCTCATGAGGAATGGGGTAATAATGGGAACTATCATTTCATGTCCATGTGGGATATTTTTCTGCAAGCTTTAATTGACATATTTTTGTGGGAAATAAAATATGGAGTGGCTTTTATACAGTAATAATCATCTAAAGTTTGTACAAAGTAAATAATTCATTCCAAGGAAGCACTTAGATATTTTTTTCCATAAACTAATATCCAATTTTCTAGATTTTTTTGTTATTTTGATAGCATCAATACCACACTAAAAATGGAATAAATATTCACAGATTTTATTGATGGTCTATAGACCGTAAATGGTTGTGATAATTTTGTCATAGTGAATAGTCTCATCAATTTTCCCACTTCATTTAGATGAAGCATACCTACTTCACGTACTAAGTGATAGAATAATTTATTAACCATATTTATAAACTTCATGCATTTCTAAAAGTAATTGTAAGTGATTGAAGATCAATTATTTACTAGTAATTTCTAGAAAGAATTATGTAAAAAAATAAGTATCGCATAAATCATGAGTTCAACATGCCATTGTCAAATTGATCGAAAAAAAGATTATTTATAAGTTTTTACAAAATTACTTATAATTTTTAATAGTAAATAAACCCTAAAATAGGTCTAAAAGGTTACCTTTGTCTCAATAGTGGTATTGCTAGCAGTATTACATTATTTGGTACATTGAGTACCATTTTAATATTTAGATTAGAAGTTTGTTTATTATTTATGTCAGTAGTAGGTATTAAAGTGTGAAGTGTGTTTATGTGCCATGTAAGCAAGTGTAATTTATGAATAAAATATGTCATGTGCATAAGTGAGGATTCATGTGTGATGTGTCAATATTAGAAGTAGAAAGTTATTTAATAAAGAGATACTTTGTCATAATTTAAGAAAAGAATGTGAAAGGTTGCATCTCTCATGATTTTTAGGAGAGGGAAAGTCAAGAGTATTGAAGAGTCTTATATAAGGTTATATATTGATGATAAATCTCTATGCAAAGTAATAGAAGAAGGAGAATTATTTTGTATGAAGAATTTTTATTATCAATAAAATTTTTATTTTGTTCAATATTATTTTTGTAATTGAATTATATTATTGAAAAATGACTATACAATCCAACGAAATATAGACCTACGATATTTTTGCCCATTTACTAATAGTGGTATCAAAGTTCCTTTAGTAACCTTTATCTAGGGTGGAGAGAGAGAGGAATAGGATTTTGAGAGAAGATATTGAAGAGGGATTGGAGAAAAGCTAGCACCAAAATTTGGTGTGAATTTGAAAGAGTGAGGAAAAGAAGATTTTAAGAAGAAAGAATGATTTCTAGAAGTAGAGTGTTTGGAGGAAGACACTAAAGAATATTGGAGTTGATGAAGATTTGATAAAGGAGATTGTTGGAGGATTATTTGGATAGAATAATGCTAAATATGATTTATTGGAGAATTTTTACTATGTTGGAGAATATATTTGGTGAAGTATAACATTGAAGAGAATGTATGAAGCTACTAGAGTTGAAAGTGTAAGGTTGATAGCAGCTAAGTGCAGATACATTGGAAAAGAATGAGTAAGTCACGATGTTGGAGAATATTAGAACATAGAGTTTGGAAGGAGTAGTAGAACATATAGCAAAATCTTGGAGGAACATTGAAAGTCAGAGCTAGATAAATTCTTGGAACATGAGCAGACTAGATTCAGATGTTGAAAGAATGGAACCTGAGCAAATAGAAGCCATACATTGAAATCCTAGAACATGAGTGAGCACAGATGAAGCTTCAAAAATACAACATGATAATTGGATAGTATTGAAGTTGGAGGATGTAACCCTAAGACATTGCTTGGAACATAGGCATTTCACGTAATATTTCTTAGATGCCCTAAACAAATTAATCCAAAATTTGAATTGAGACATGGCACCATGCTAAGGTAATGTATTTTGACTTATGATATTATTTAAAAGAGGTTTTATTTGATTTATGAACTTTCATGTGCTTTATTTATTTGAAGGAAATATTTAATTTTTTAAGAATTCAGGAGATATAAGGTATTTTTAATTAAAATAAACAAAGTTGGAAGATAAAAGAAATGTCAGAAATGAATTAAATGGGAGATTTGAATTTTGGTAGAAATGGAATGAAATCAATTATTTGAAATTTGAATTTTATATTACAATAATTAAATATTAGAGGAATTTGAAATTTGAAGAAGAATTAAAATTGTGGAATTAAATGTTAGGGACACATAAGAAAAAAATTAATATTTGAAATTGGTTGTTGAAAATTTTAAAAGAAGAAAGAATTTGAAATAAAAATTTGAAGTATTAAAATTGGAAAACATGAAATTTTTTAAAGAAGGAAATGGTACAAATTAAGTTAGAAATCATAGGTATATTGATTCAAGGGTAAGTAAACATATATCTAGAAATAAGCAATTGTTTAATAATTTTTAATAAAAATGTGAAAAACCAGTTGCTATAGTAGATGATAGGACATACGAGGTAAAAATTGTAGGAAATATATTAATCAACTTATATTATATAGAATGCATGATTAAAAATGTGTTACATGTGCCAAGACTAACTATTAATCTACTATAAATATCTAAGATGATAAATTAAAATATAGTAGTTGAATTCAAAATTATTGAGAATAAAAATAAGTGCATCGTTACTAAACAAGGAAGACTCATAGCCATTGTATCCTTCATAAATGGTCTATTTGCTCTTGATACCCTATCAAAAATTGTTCTATTAGTAAGAACATTAGAAATGAGAGGCCTTTGGCATAAAATGCTAGGGAATATAATTACATCCTCTCTAAATGAAATGAGTAGATATCAAATTATGGTAGTATTACCTAAATTAACATGGAAATCTACAATTTTTCTTGAATGCCTAATATGAAAACAACATAGAATACCTTTGGGTTAATTTTACACTGATCTCAAGAACCACTAGTTATAATATATAGATTTATGCAAACCAATGGATTCTAGTCGTGAAGGACATAAATATTTTTATCTATTTGTTGATGACTATTCTAGAAAAATGTGGTTATACTTCGTGAAACTAAATTCTAAAGATTTTACATGTTTCAAACAATTTAAGCAACTAGTAGAAATAGAAACTAGAAGGTCAATCAAGAATTTTCACTTAGATAATGGTGGTGAATTCCTATAAAAATAATATGAATCATTTCTAAGACTAAATGATATATAATATAAACCACCATGACTTATTCACCCCAAAAAAAAGATATAGAAAAAATAAGAAATCAGTCCATTATGGAAATGGTATGTTGTATGCTAAATTGATCATCAATACTGGGTAGAAGTTGTCAAAACTATAGTGTATATACAAAACATATCATCCACAACAATAAGTATAAATGATACTCCTAAAAAAACTAGTTAGGATGAAAACCTTCAGTAGAACATCTAAATTTTTTTGTATGTAAAGCGTACATGCACATTTGAAAGAAAAAGAGAACAAAATTTGATGAAAAACCATCTATTGAATATTTATTGGCTATGATGATGATTCAAAAGGACATAGAGTAATTGATCCAATTACAAAGAAAATTTATGTTTAGTAGAGATGTGGTTTTTTATGAAGAAAACAAAATCCTTGTTGAATTTATGATGGTCAATACAAGTCTTATTCTATATATTTCATCATATAAAGAATAATCTTCAAGTGAAGAATCAAAATAAAAAATATTTAATGAATCATTTGAAGACTTAGAATTCATAATGTCACCACATATAAAAAAGGAAAAAGGGTATATAAATACACTTTAGTACTCAAATCTAGAACAATTGGCAACTCTTAACACTATAATAACCTACAACTACACAACAATTATGGGGTTAATAAGTTTAGTAACATAGACTACAACTACACAAGCTGCCATAAGACAACCAAAATGAAACATAACTAATAAATCATAATATGTAGCATTGATGAAGAATAAAACATTGAATTTAGTGATGTATGTCAAGGAAAGAAAATAGTAGGATGTAAATGGGTCTACAAGATAAAATACAAGGTAGATGATTGTCTTGAAAAATATAAGGTATGACTAACTGTAAAAGGTTATACCCAAAAAAAAATGAATTAACTATGAAAAACATTTAAACCTACAGCAAAAATGACTACTATTCATACAATGTGTGCTTTAATATCACAACTTAGTTTGAAACTACATTAGATGGATGCTAAGAGCACATTTTTTACTGGTGATCTTGAAGAGGAAGTATACATGATTCAACTAGATGGATTTGTTGTCAATGGACATGAACAAAAGGTTTGGAGATTAAAAATATTATATTATGGATTAAACGAAGCCCCTAGATAATGGTATATTAAAATTAGTGATCATATATTATGCCACAATTTTAAAAAGAATGCATTAGATTCAAATCTTAACACAAAAAAAAAAAATGGTCAGAGGGAATAATTCTTGTGGTATATGTCAATGATATAGTAAGCATAGGAAGCTCAAAAACAATAATATTTGATGTTAAAAATGATATACAAAAGGAGTTTGAAATGATAGATATAGGACTCCTACACTACTACCTTTGTCTATAAATTTCTAAAAAAGAAAACATCACAATAACTTAGACAAAGTATGTAGACTTATTACTTGAAAAGTATAGAATGATAGAATGTAAACCTAAATTTAATCCAATGGAACAAGGGCTGCACTTATCAATACATGATGATTCACCACTAGTTTATGCTACTATGTATCAACAACTAATTGGCAGCCTTCTATATTTAACAAATACTAGACATAATATTATTTTTTATATGAATTATCTTTCTATATTGATGCAAGAGCTTTGATAAATTCACTATAAAGCTACAAATAGAATATTGCAATATATTAGGAAAACCACATAATACTATTTAGAATATAAAAAATGATAATTTTTTCTTATAGGGCTATTAATATTCTGATTATGCTAGATCTATAGATGAAAGAAAATCAACATCAAATTATGTATTCCATATTGGGTTAGGACTTATTTCATGGCATAGTAAGAAACGACATATAGTAGCCCTCTCATAAAAATAAGTAGAGTATTGTGTAGCAAGTGATGTAGAATGTGAAGCATTTTGGTACAATAAATTTTATTAAATATGGGAAATAGAAAAAATCCTATAATACTAAATTGTGACAATAAAGGAGCTCAAAAATTAATAAAAATCTTGTGATTCATGATAGAACAAAAAATATTGAAGCTCAATGTCACTTTATTAGAGATCATATTTTAGACCTTCATATTTAAATAAAATATGTTTCCACTAAAAATCCACTTGGAGATATTTTTATAAAAGCACTTGGATGAAATAGATATAAGATATTTTAAATTCATCTTTGTACATCAAAATATCTTCATACCAAATAATGTAATACGGGAGGGTGTTAGTGGTATTACATTATTTGGTACCTTGAGCACAATTGTAAATATTTATATTAGGAGTGTGTTTAATGTTTATGTAAATGGTAGGCATCAAGGTGTGAAGTGTGTGTATGTTTCATGTAAGCAAGTGTGAGTTATGAGTGAAAGGTGTCATGTGTGTAAGTGAAGAGTCATGTGTAATGTGTCAATATTAGAATTAATCATAGGAAGTAATTGAAGATGGAGAATGATTTAATATGAAGATTTTTTATTATCAATAAATATTTTATTTTGTAGAATATTGAAGGTGTGAATGAACGAGATTATTAGCAAGTATGTAATTTCATTTTAGACTTGAACCTAAAGGTATATTAAAAATACGTATGTAATTTTTATATGCTGAAAACACCACCAAATACCTAATTAAGTGGAAAGGTTGTCACAAGGACAAAGCTTTGTGAAATTTCAACTCTTCATCATTATGCACTCTTTCCTCCCTATGTTTTGAGGATAAAGCATTCTTAGCCAAAGGACTTGTAATGCACCATTGTATCCTTCCAAAAATATGTATATATATATATAAATATATATAAATATATATATATATATATATATATATATATATATATATATATGTATATATATATATATAGATATGTATATATATATGTATATATATATATATATATATACATATATATATATATATATATATATATATATGTATATATATATATATACATATATATATACATATCTATATATATATATATATACATATATATATACATATCTATATATATATATATATATATATATATATATATATATATATATATGTATATATATATATATACATATATATATATATATATATATATATATATATATACATATCTATATATATATATATATATGTATATATATATATATATATATATGTATATATATAATTCTTGATTTGTTAACATTAGATACCCCTCTCGTTATTCAAATATTATTTAATATATTATATATATTTATCTCTATGTGTGCTCATTTATGACAATTTAATTGTCTAGCAAAGAAAAAAAACGAGTTTGGGACCCAATTTTTATAGAATAAAATATTTTTTGGTAAGTTAGAAAGGTAGGTTCTTAACTATAGATAAAATACTATAACTCATAAAGACTACATTACAATTTGTGTGTGTGTGTGTTGTGTGTGTGTGTGTGTGTGTGAGAGAGAGAGAGAGAGAGAGATTGTTTGGTAAGTTAGAATGGTATATTCTTAACTATAGATAAAATACTATAACTCATAAAGAATACATTACAATGTGTGTGTGTGTGTGTGTGTGAGAGAGAGATAGAGATATATTTCATTATCAAGATTACCAACAATTATAACATTCAAATTTGATAAAATTTAAAGATATTTTATTTTTAAAGGATGTGTGAAAAAATTTAGGTTTTCGTTTTGTAAATGAGATATGATTAGAAAAATAAGAATGATAGAGGGGTAAGCTTACAAAATTGTACACTTATGAGTTTGTCATTAGAGATTAAAAAATGGTTGGAGATTATTCAAAAACCAAGGAATGAGTTGGGTAAAAATTTGACTTCAAAAATATATAGATTTTCTTGATGAAATAATTTTTTTTAGGAATCAAATCCTACTTAGAGGCTTACTAGCATGGAAATTCATATTAGATAGTTTGTAATCTATTAAAAAGTAGATTATATGGTCAATAAATAAGGGGAATTCTACATTTTTTTGTGTAATGATTGGTTGAATCCTTATCCTCTTATTTCTTATCCAAAATGGCAACCATTTGTAGCAAGGATCAATGATATGTATCTAAGTTCAACCACATGAAACAAGAAAAAATGAGGAGAAGATTTTTGAAAATGGAGAGAATGAAAAATCATGTATCTCCCTTTGTGTTATGCAATTATATATTGAGAAAAATGATATTAGGGTTAGGTTTCCCAAATCCATATTATGCGAAATTCAAATGAACATGAAATAACATTACATGTTAAAATAACCTATTCTAATGAGATATTATTAAAGCCTCATAGAAATTATTTAGGAACCTAACTAATAAATATGACCTTGTAGCATTAACATATATTCCATCCCCCCCTTAATGGTAGAAGGTCATTTTATTTTAGTAGATGAGTGGCTTGAGTGGCTGTTTGCATAGCCGATTAGCCAATTGTCCACAAAATACGACTCCAATCCATTGGGTTTCCATAAACCATTTTATCATCCCCCATGCCATTATCCTTTTGCACCCATAAGGGATTTTCATGAATGGGATAGAGTAGAGACCGGTCAATACTTTCTTCCCACATGAAGATGGTTTTATGAATAGGTATTAGCCTTGTTGGTCCTATTGCATCTCCATGGTTAGGGGGAGATGGAGGCTCTCATCCTATCTATTATTTGAACTGTTAAAAATTCACCCTTTGGAGTAGCTTGGTGAAGATGTCGACAATATTGTCTACTATTGTATAATAGTGCATTTATATTATGCCATCTTGCCCAAGTTCTGGAATCATGTGGACTTTTGTATTGATGTGTTTGGTTCTATTATGAAACAAGATTTTGTTTGCCATGTGGATTGTTGATTGATTATCCACATGCAATCTTGTAGGAAATTTTTGAGTGATATCGAGAGAGTGTAACAAATTTCTCAACCATACCACTTCTTTGCTTGTCTTAGCTACATCAATATATTTGGCTTCTACTAAAGAATTTTCTATAGTCTTTTATAACTTTTATCTCCATGAAATTGGTGCTGATCTAGGAAACATCAATTACCCAGATGTAGATATCATAGTATCTTTATCTCCTACAAATTTTGAGTTTTTGTATGCGATGAGTTTGAAATATACATTCTTTTCATACAATAGGCCATAATTTTGGCTTGTCTTTAGGTACCTCAACACTCTTTTTGTAGCTTTTCAGTGACTCTTCTTTGTCTTGGTCATGTACCTTACCAGAATCCCCACTGCATAAGTGATGTTAGATCTTGTGTTAGTAACATAGATGAGACTACCAACCAACATTCTATAGTGTTGCATCTACCTCCGGTGTGTCATCAACCACATTGAGTTTCATATTTGATTCCATTGGTGTTGTCATAGGGCATGCATCTTTGGGTTGAAACTTCTCTAGAAGATTGTTGTTGTTTTTCTCTTGGGTCAAGAATATTTTACCATTTTATTGAGTTAATTATATGCCCAAATAGAATTTCAGCAATCCCAGATCAAATATATCAAAATATTTTTCAAGGTCCTCTTTCATTGTGTTGATGATATGTTCATTATTACCTGTTAGAAGCATGTCATCCACAAATACTATAAGGTATGTGAATTTATCTTTGTTGTGCTTGATGAACAATATTGCATCAATTTCTTGGTAATCACACACTTCAAATTCAAGTTGCTTCATCCGATCTGACAAATTTTTGAACCAAGTGTGAGGGGCTTGCTTCAATCCATATAAAAAAAAATTGAGTTTGCATACCTTGTGTTCCTATCCTACAATACCAAAATATTTTGTATGTGCCATGTATATTT
Organism: Wollemia nobilis; assembly: GCA_028583015.1. Taxonomy (NCBI): domain Eukaryota; kingdom Viridiplantae; phylum Streptophyta; class Pinopsida; order Araucariales; family Araucariaceae; genus Wollemia; species Wollemia nobilis. The sequence continues at coordinate 4,064,147 of JAQPPZ010016847.1, read as the reverse complement.
CTTCTTCCAATTCACCATTCAAAAAAACAATTTTTACATCTAATTAATGAATCTTCTAACCTTGTTGTGCAACTAAGGTTACAAGAGTCTTGATTATGGGATATTTTTTGGTAGGTGCAAATACCTTAGTGTAGTCAATGCCTTGCTTTTGCATGAAGTCCTTAGCCACTAATATCACCTTATGTTTTTCAAGGGTGCCATCTTATTTATACTTTGTTTTGTACATTCGTTTATTTTGAACTACCTCCCTTCCAAGTAGTATAATGACTAACTTTCAAGTACCATTTTTTATTAGAGATTCATACTCTTGGTTCATTGCATGTCTCCAAACTCCATGTTTAACAACTTCTTGGTACGTAAGAGGTTCATTATTTAAAGTGAGATGTAGTTCTACATGTTCCTTTTCAACAAGTAATGATCCTTGTACTATTGCTTTGAGGGCACTTCTTGTGTTTGTTTTGCCCACTTCATTTGGTTTGATGTCCTTTAAGAGATGATGAGCTTAACGAATTCCTTGAGTGGGGAGCAACGTGGATGTCTCACCTACCTCAATTTTTTTGTCATGATCTTGGAATGGATCATTAGGTATGGAGGATGCTGATGAATATGGATGTGAAATTATATTTTTATTGTGATCAACATTTATGTGTGAAGTGGTAGAAGGTGTAGAAGATACAAACATCTGCTCAGTATCATAGTTTGGTTCCTCCATATTTGTCAATTGATTTGCATATTCCAAAGTTTTGAGTACCTTTTCAACATCTCTCCCATAAAGGCTAGAATCTAAAAATCATATATGTTATCATATTTTGATCTAGGCTAAATATTGTATCCCTTGATATCTAATATAACTAGTTGTTCTTTAGTTTCTACAAACACATCATGTGTTACAATCACTTTTGGTGTGAATGAATGAATACCTTGTATCCCTTCTGATCCATAGGGTATCCAACAAATATACCTTTAATATCTTGAGCTTAAATTATGTTTTTGTGCTCTAGAAGAAGATAAGCATAACAAAGGGAGCCCAATATTCTGAAGTGTCTTATGGTGGGGGGTTTCCAGTCCATTTTTCATGAGGTAAAATGTCAAGTTTTGAGGGACTCACTATGTTGAGTACATGCATAGCAGTCCAGGTGGATTCACCCCAAAAATATGGAGGCACAATTCTGTATACAAGAAGGGCATGATCCATGTTCATAATTTTCTTGTTTATGCCCTCAAAAATATTGTTTTGTTGAGGTGCACCTGGTATTATCAATTGATGTTTGATCCTATGTGAGGACAAGTACTATGTGAATTCATTTGAGGTGTAATCATTACCATTATCACAATTAAAGGTCTTGATTCTAAAATCTAATTCTCATTCTATGTGAGCCTTGAATGCTTTGAAGAATTCAAAATATTCAAACTTCTCCAAAAAGTTGATCCATAGCTTCTTTGAGAAGTCATCGATGAAGGTGATGTAATATTTTTTACCTTTTAATTAGGGAATAGGAATTGGCCTATAAATATATGATTGAAATAGCTCTAGTTTTTATGTGGACTTCCACTAAATATCTGTGTATACACCAAAATAGCACCAATCCAATTATGTGATGACAAGCACTGAACGAATTGGCATACATAGTCCCTAGGGCAGCCCCCAAAGGTTAAACAGTGGTACTAACCACTCCCAAAGCAGTTTTGGAATGTCATAGGTCAATTTGGCACCTTTCAAGAACCCTTATCCTTATTTGTTCCACCTTGGGATGATTAGAATCCTATTCGCCCCACCACAGGACGATTGGTAGCAATTGCTCCAGGGTGGAGAGAATAGCAGGTATGATGAGAAAAAAGTTAAACCTTGACAAATGGCAACCCAGATCCACCACTCAACTCCACCTTCAATGCATGGGAGTGCGAGTGAGCATTTTTGAACTCAAAGAGGTAGTCATAAAGGTAGTCATGGAGCCCTTAATTAGGGAGGAATATTCTCTCCCCTGGGAAGGCATGATGGCCAAGTGGCGCCCCTGCATGCACATTCAAAGTAGACCTTTAGGTCTATAAAATGGTGAGTCTTCCCATCCCAATAAATGGATAGAGAAAGATAATTTGGAGCAACAGAGTGCTACCAAATTATACCCTCACCCTCATTGAGCTTCCTACATCCTTGATCTCTCTTTTGGAAGGGAGGTTATCGGGTGAACATTAGGAGCATAATCCAGACCCAAAAACCGAAAAATTGGCCACAATCCCACACCCAATTTTTTGACACAACCCCCTAGGAGGTTTTGGACCCATCCCAAGTGGATTAGTGTCAAAACCAAGCCCCAAATGGTGGGTTTCCTGCCCCCGGGCCCCCCCCACACTGTTGCAGTCCTAATTGCCCTACCCCAGAGTGATTAGAAATATATAGTATATTTCTTCACTTTTTATTTTGAATCATGTTTTGTGTGTTTCATATATACTACAGTTCCAATTTCAAAGCATTCTGTCTTGTTTTGGATGTGTTTTCATTGTTTTACGCTTTTACTAACATATAGGGAGCGCCTTCATATATATGGATATCAGGGAAGAATCATCCAAATATGACCTTCTGGGTCATCTCAAAATGCCCCATTTTGCCTAACCCTAAGTTTTTATGTGTTTTGGAGGCCTCTGGATGGGACATTTGGGAGGTCACTTTCGGGCATTTTATGATAGTCCTAATCGTCCCACCCCGAAGCGATTAGAAATATACAGTAGATTTCTTGACTATTTTTTTTGTAGTGTGTTCATTATTATGTTTACATTCTTCTATTCAATTTTTAGCTTATTCTGATATGTTTTGATTACTATTTTAATTATTTCATGCATGCATTAATCGAAGGCCTTAGGGATCGCATGTTTTCCTCCATCCATAGGTGTTATTAATCGTTTCTTGTTTCTCTGAAAATAGGATATCGAAACTAGAGGGGAAGTAAGGAACTATAGATGCATTCATGCAAGCGACGATGATGTTTGGCCCACCCATTTCAAATGTGGGCATGCGAAAGATCCCGAAGGGAAGCGTACCATCCATTGGTGTAACAAAACTATATCTAACGCTTCGAGCCCCTGAAAAGGGGGGAGACGTATTGTAACCTGATCACAAGAAAAATTAATAGAAGATGCTGCACTTTGTTTTTGCTTTACATCTCATTTCATTTCATTCACTTTCCCTTCTCATGCACTTTAGTTCTTTGTTCATTCGTAAGACTTAGTGTTTCGTATGCTTTTGTTTGCATCGCACCCAGTACGTTTGTGCTTTCGTAGACATTATTTCAATGGCGATGATGGTGGGACTCTATCCCCTACTATTGGAATCCAATTTTTGATCCAAAATTTGGTGTTTTTGCTTGCAGATGTTAATCCTTTAGGCGTTGGACTGCTACTCGTGCCACCCTATGACGAATAGAGAGATGGAATTCGTTTCACCCAGGGACAAATACGAATTCATCCCACCCTATGACAAATATAGATCTACTATTCATCCCACCCTAGGATGATTATATCTCTATGCATTTTTTGAGTAGAAACTCAAAGGCATTTGGTGTGGGCAGAGAAGAGGTAGGTTGTCTGAACACTCTCTGTAATTTTTTGTCTCTGTTTCTATGATTTTTCTATTTATTTGCTTGCATAGAAAATTTTACTACATGTTTCCTTTCTTTACACAAGTAAAAAGAACCCCACACACCACATGATAATATAAACATCAAGGAGTTGGTCATAAAACCCCAACACTTGATCAAAACCAACGGTGGATTTCATCACCACCTTGGCTTGAATTTTTTATACATAACCCCGATTGCGACTGTTGCTAGATGTAAATCCTGATGAAATCTGACCAAGTGTAGTGGGGGTGATTCCCAGTGCATGAGGATAAGTCTCCTATGGTATGTGTCAAAAATAGAGTGATTCCCCTTCCGTACCACCTATGTTCCACGTATTGTTCTGCTCTCGCGTACCAATAGTTTCCCTCACGTAAGGGCGGGTATTTTGAGAGGTTTGGTATAATGTCCTGGTAGTGGTATATTGAATGGGCGACCATTTTGGGAGACATAAGAGCCCTCATATTGCATGTACCACAAAAAATTTCTTTACAAGGCTTTCAAAAACAAAAATCGAAACACACTGAACCAGATTTAGGGCACACATTTAATTTGTAAACAAGATAATCACTTCTTTGTTTGTGTGGCCCCTTTTTGTTTGGTGTAGCATAAAAAATCATGAAGAAGATAAAAACATACGCATATTTTAGAGAACCACCACCATGGTGTACATCCGTAGCCAAGCCCAATCACGGGCAAAAGCTGTGGAAAGTGTACAAGGGGGCACAAGTCATCTCCGATATAGCCCCAAGGATTTTGTCATGCCACCTTGGTGGCCTGAACCACAACATAGTCCACATCATGACATTACAGAATGGGACTATAGAGGCACCCCTTCGAGGGGTACTCCCATTCAACATAGACCCTTTCAGGAGGATCACATACACGTGGCACTCAACATAGATGGGAAGACCCCCTTAGACACTTATTATGAGTGGCCACCGCGTGATGAAGTGCTAGAACAGCATAAGGTCCATAAGGAGGGGCCACATGATTATATAATCCCTCTTATACCCATCATTGCTATCAAAAACAATAGGCCAAATCTAGAGTGCAAGGATCTTCAGACTGGGTGAGCCAATTCTACCCACCCCTTTCACATATATGAGATGGAGCATGAGGAATACCACTATATTCCTCAAGAGCAATACATAGCGTGAGAGCAATGCGCCTTCACACCTGATATTTATCAGGATCACTTACTAAGGCTAGAGCCTCGGGTGAATTCCACTAACCTCGACAGATGGAAGTGACATATAGAGATCTCAGATTGCCACAACCGAGATAGATATGTAGGAGAGGCATCTAGGCCTCCTAGACCTAAGACAATGGAACAAATCAACTTGGCATTTTCCAAACATGCCGCCTACTAAGCACAAATCATGTAGCTTGAGCAAGATCAATAGTTAGAGCACCTGTACCGTCTCAGTAAAGAGTGAATTCAGTGTCAAACAGATGAGTTGCTCCAGACCACTATTATTGAGAAGGTTCCAACCCCTCGCATGCATAGGACAGAACTTTATGAGAGGCACAACCCCTTGGTATGAGACAGGTCTCCATGACCTTATCAAGCGTTGTCTTCGAGACCTCATAGACCTGAGCGGGAGACCACTCCCAGAGCCAATGACGGACGCCCTCCTCAAGCACCCATCCATATTTATAGGTCATGCCCAAGAACTCCTCAAGAAGCCTATGAGGAATTTTAGCAAGAAGAAAAGTGGGCTGAAATGCCCTACCAAGGCATGGGGGCACTATTCGGATACCCCTCCATAGGCCTCAAGTTCCCCATAATTCACAACAGGAACAAACCAAGGAGGAAGAGATCAAATCTTCTGATGCATACAAAGCACTGCTAGAGTGATTAGATTTTGTGGAGACCAAGACTTCTGGCCCCAAAATCCCACATTACTCCAGCTTCGTAGTCACCCTATGCATCCTTCAGTGCCAGCATCCCCATACCTTGAACACTTTAAAATGCCTCAATTGGTGATTTTTAGATGGTATGAGGATGCCCAAGAGCACGTGATAAGATTATTGAGTCAATTCTTTGGCATTTAGGACAACGATGCTTTGCTTCTAAGAATATTTATAACCACGTTCGCAGGCCCTGCCTGGGATTGGTTTACCCAGTTGCCTAAACATAGCATTGGCAACCTGGACTAGCTAGTGGATGTGTTCCAAGAATGTTTTGCCTTCAACACCAAGAAGAAGGCATCATTAAGAGACCTAGCTAGCCTCAGGTAGTATGAGGAAGAGACCATGGCAGCTTATGGAAATTGGTGGAGGATGCTACTTTCAAAGTTGCCTTACCTCCCTCCAATGGCCGACCTAACCCAAATGTTCTCAAAAAGTTGCCTATGGTCGATCTCCATGCTATTGCAGCTACAACAATATGCCACTCTCGAGGAAGCCTTGGTGCAAGCTAGAATAATTAAGGAGATCAAGATACAGGATGGCGAGATTGCCAAGCCACGCAAGGAGTGTACCAAAAATGCCAAAACTAGGTCAGTGCAACCAAAACCCACTATGATCAATCAAGTTGCCATAAACATGCCAAAGCCTACACAAGTGACACAACCCCCAAAGGATAATTATCAGGCAGTTCCTCTTTACAGCTATGAGAAGGAAAATCATAGGCAAGAGAAAAATTAGTAGCGTCGCCCTCAACGATAATTCACACCCTTCATAGAGTCTAAAGACTCCTTGTTTTACTGCTTGTTCATGGTAAACTTGATAAAACTGCCAGAGAGTCGACCCATAGACCCTAACGTGCTAAAACCCAAGGGCTATAGGGAAGACTTGTATTATAGGTTTCACAAACAGAAGGGACACGACATTTACGTGTGTTGGAAGTTCAAAAGCTTAGTGCAAGACCTAATAGACAACAAAACACTAGCGGTGGATAATCCCGTAGCACCAAACAACCAACAGATGAAGGTCTTCAAAGACCCCTTGCCTATCATGATGCGCATGCAAAGACTCTACAAGTCAATGAGGTGACACAAAACTACCCCATGCAGGGGTATGTAGGGATTATAAGCATAGTGACATAGAACAAAAGGTACCCAAGCATAGCTGCCCCAACTATAGCTATAGGAGAGGTTCCATCAATGTCACAACCTCAACAACACCCTACACAACCTCCTCCACCTAGACTAGTGGCCACGATTCGGTCTAAACTTACCCAAATTTTAAGGACCATGTTGGCTAGGCTTTCCATCTATGAGCTCATCCAACAATCATTGCCCCATCGAGAGGCTCTAATGGAGATACTCAAAGCCATCGAGCTACAGCCCCACAAAGCAAACTCTTTCAACAACTTTATGGGACATGTAAAATTATGTATAGAACCAGTCATCACCTTTAGAGAAGACAAACTAAAATTGATGACTAGTGATATGGCAGATCCACCCCTACACGTCATTGCATGGGTCAACAGGATTCCATTTAAGAAGGTATTTGTGGACACTGGCTCGTCCAGCAATATAATCACAACAACGGCATTGAAACACCTGAAGCTGTCAGCATCTCATATTGTGGCCTCCACCTATACTCTTTGAGCATTCAACGATGCGATATGCTCGACGGTTGGCACAATTGTCCTGCCCATCCAAGTGGGACAAAAGACTATTCCTATGTTGTGCCACATCCTAGAAGGTGATATGGCCTATAACATCTTGTTGGGCTGACCTTGGATCAGGGATATGAAGTGTGTCCCTTTGATAGCCCATCAATGCCTAAAGTACACATACGAAGGGCAAGTGCATGTGGTCCCAACAGACTTAGAGCCCTTCAAGTATTGCAATACGGTGCAATTGATGCCACAATCGACCCTCCCATCGACACATTTGGACTTTTAGTTGAATCCATCCAAACAAGGTTTGATTTTGCATACATCCTCATTATTAAGTCCCTCAAATCACCAACCGAGCCCATCTTCATCATCTGGTTCTTCACCAACGATGCCACCTACAGTGGGCACATCGAAGGACAACGAGAAGAATCCCTTGGAAGAGGTACCACTATTGGTCTCAACCATATCTACTAAAGATATGCCCAACCGAATGGAAGTCGAGATGCCTGGTTCACCCAACATGGAGTGGACCCAGGAAGAACTCCCATTCCCTCCCCCTCAACTACCAACGATCACCATTGAGATGGCCAATACAGGCATGGGGGAGTATCTAGTACGAAAAATTGTAGCAACACCCACACTTGAGTCCATGCAGGACATTGGGAGACCTTGCCTCCCCATTGGAACTATTGTCCCTTTAGGCTACCCACCAAACCAGAAAAATTTTATGTATGGGGGCCTCGATAATGACATTGAACTTTACCTGCAAGAGGAAGAGGATGAAGAACATTTTTCTAAGAACATAAACTATCTGTCCAACCTAGAATTCACTTTGAAATACCTTGGACAATGTAATTGACATGGATATGGGTTGGGCAGATATGAACAAGGAGTGCGCATTCTTTACCAACCAAGATATCAGATGTCATATGACAAATCAAGAGTAGGGTTCAACAACCCTTTGCCCCTTGACATCTTGGTAGAGAACATGCAAGGCCTAGGGCTAGGAAACAAGGATTGGTTGGCACACGATCCATATGTCAATCCTAACACAACATACACATTGGGGGATTATCTCCCATTGCTAAAAACCAACCTTGTGGGCCTCAAAAAATCCTCCTCTTCGATCGAGAAAGGAGAAATTTAAATAACTTACCTCCAAGAGGGATATATACGAGGCCAAGAAGGATCTTTAGAACACGAGTCAGAGTATTAGGTAGCACCTTGGGACCCTTTTGAGTCTGATAGCAATCACTCGCAAGTGACGCCGATAGATGACTATCAGGAGAACTTCATGGCGATGTTCCTCTTGAATGCTCCAATCGAGCAATTACCACCTCAAGAGAATCAAGTACTCCCGTAGAGAGTGGAACAACCCCGATGGTACCAAATCAACTTGCTCAAACAGAATGAGCCTCACATGCTATAAATAGTTTTTGGAGCCAACGAAGGCCTATGGATATCCGATAGCGAGTATGAAGATGAGACTAAGATGGCATATCTCAACCATATGCAGCAGTAGCAATACCCCATGGACTTGGATGACATGTTTGAATAGCTAAACATGGGGCCAAGGCATAGGTGGAATTTGAACCAGGCACAGTTGGACCAAGTGCTGCATTCGTCACTTCAGGCATACAGAGAGCACCTTTCACACGGAGACCCTATAGAGCCATCAGTGCCAAGGGCAAACCCTGTCATTTTATCTGCACATAGGGCAGACCCTGTCCTTTTATCATCATATAGGGCAGACCCTATCCCCTAAAGAGCAAGCAAACTACATTGCCCTTCTCAAAGAGAAGAAGGAGGTTTTTGCATGGTCCTACAAAGACATGTCAAGGATAGACCTACAGCTAGTCATGCATAATCTAACGCTTGATCCGACAGTCAAGCCAATCAAGCAAAAACTATGTAAGATGCACCCAATAGTAGACTTAATGGTAAAATATGAATTACAAAAGCTATTGGATGCACAGTTTGTCATCTGCGTGGATTACCCACCATGGTTGTCCAACATGGTGCCCATAAAAAATCTTGACAGGAGGATTCGCATATGCACCGATTTTTGAGATCTAAACAAAGTGAGTCCCAAGGATGATTTCCCCTTACCTAGAATCGATGCATTGGTAGATGCTACAATAGGCCACAAAATGCTTTTCCTCATGGATGGTTTCTTGGGATACAAACAGATTCATATCAATCCCAACGATCAACTCAAAACAACATTCACAACGCCTTGGGGGACATTTTGTTATAAGGTCATGCCCTTTGGCCTTAAAAATGTTGGTGCCACCTATCAACGTGCTATGATGTACATCTTCCATGATCACATGCATAAAACTTTGGAATATTATATGGATGATTTGTTGGCCAAATCTCTTTTGTGCCCAGATCATCTCGATGACTTGCGCAAGATCCTTGATTGCCTCATCGAACACAAAGTTAGGCTAAATCCCAAGAAGTGTGTATTTGGCGTCACATCTAGAAAACTCTTGGGTTTCATAGTATCCAAATGAGTCATCAAGGTAGATCCAAATAAATTCAAGGCAATCCTTGAAATGCTTCCCCCAACCACCATCAAGCAGCTCAGAAGCTTGAAGGGTAAGGTCGCATTAATCAAGCACTTCATAGCGCAACTATCTAACAAGTTTTGACCCATGAATAAATTATTGCACAAAGTGGTAGCATTTCATTGGGATGATGAGTGCCAATCAACCTTCGATGACATTAAACAATACTTGGCTTTACCGCCAGTATTGGCACCACCAAGACCAGGAGTGTTTTTCTACTTATACATCTCAGCTACTGAGGTGGCACTGGGCGCCATGCTAGCCAAGAAAAATGAACTACATAAAGAACAGGCTACTTATTATCTTAGCTACACCCTTGTCAATTATGAACTTAACTATGCATACATCGAAAAGCTATGCTTAGCAGTGGTATTTGCCACCAAAAATCTATGCCATTACATGCTGAGCAATACGATGTATGTTGTATCTAAGGAGAATCCATTGTGGTACATGATGAGTCGTACTTATCATAGTAGTCGCATGACAAAATGGATCATGTTGTTGACAGAGTTTGACATAAAATTCATTGGATAGAAGTCCATCAAATGTCAAGTCATCGCCAATCAACTAGCAAAGGCTCCTCTCGAATACGATCAACCTCTAACCATAGAGCTACCCAATGATGGGGTCTTCCATGTCTCAGAATCACCAGATTTTGATGAGCCTGAGTCATAGGACGACATAACCCTATTTTTTGATGGTTCTAAATGTGAGCAAGGGGGTGGCACGAGAATCATATTCTTCACACCACAAGGGGCTCCAATGCCTCTATCATTTAAACTTGATTTCCCGTGCACCAATAACAATGCCGAATACGAAGCCTTGCTCATAGGTCTTCAGACAACAATCACCATGAACATCAAATGCTTGAATATATTTGGTGATTCACTGTTAATTGTCAACCAAGTGAAAGGGGTATTCCAATGCAAATGCCCAATATTGAAGGCCTACAAAGCCCTTGTGGACAAATTCTTGGAAAATCTTGAATGGTACGACATCAAGGCACTCCCTCGATCATCGAATCGTAAGACCTTTCTGGTGAAATGACAACCATTCAAGTCAAAACATTATGGCAATCCATGATGGAGCATGCAAGCTCTGACATAACGCCAAGAATCCACATGATCCAGATTGAACCATCTCAAGATAGGTTCTCTCAAATCCATGATAGTCTAAATCATACCAACTGGGGGTCCTTGTTCTCCTCGACCCTTCTTAATAGCAACACAACGCTATTCTTACAAGTTATTTCCCACTCAGCTTTTGCTAGGGATGAACTTCAAGAGGAATTGGCCGTTCATACCATCAAGGTTTCTGATCAGTAGGATTGGTACACACCCATAAGAGACTACCTCAAGTTAGGTAGCCTCCCACTTGGATTACCGCATGTCGCAAAAAGATCATTCAAACAAAAAGTGGCAAAACATGTCTTGCTATTAGACATTTTGTATCGTCGAAGCTATGAAGGAATCCTCCTTCGTTGCTTGGACCAGCAGGAGTCCGCTTGTGCGATCACCCAAGCACACAATGGTACATGCGGTGGCCACTTCAGAAGTATGGCCATCGCAAAGCTCATCCTTTGCATGGGCTATTATTGGCCATATTTAGAGTGATATTGTTGCGCTTATGTGAGGAAGTGCACGAAGTGTCAACACCATGCTAACTTGACACAAGTACCTTCTCAGGCCTTACAGCTGATCTAATTGGCTTGGGCATTTTCGTAGTGGGGTTTATATCTAATCAAAAAGATCTCCCCTACGTTGTTAGGTCATCACACATTCATCATAACGGCCACAGAGTACTTCACCAAGTGGGTGGAAGCAATTCCACTAACCTCTATGACTAGACCCCGCATTACAGAGTTTATTTTACATAACATCATATTTCATTTTGGTATTCCATCCAAGATCATATCGGATAATGAGACGTCATTTAAGAACAAACACGTGCATGCTTTGACCACAAAGTACAAAATTCAGCATAGTTTTTCAACACCCTATTATCCGTAGGCAAATGGGCAAGCAGAGGCGTCAAACAAAATGCTAGTTTCCATACTTAAAAATATGGTAATAGATAGTCATAAGGATTGGCACATTCAAATCCCACTTGCTCTTTGGGCTTATCGCACTAGCATTTGGACGCCCACTGGGGCAACTCCCTTTTCATTGGTGTATGGATCTGAGGCAGTCATTTCTCTCGAGTTGGAAATACCTTCCTTGTGCATATCAATGCAAGAGTTCATCGATGATGACACTACATGACAGGCCTGGTTAGACCATCTGACGTTGCTCGATGAACGACGTGTCAATGCTCTCGAGCATTTATGTATCTACCAAGAGTGACTTAAGAAAGCATACAACATGGAATTTCACCTGAGAGACTTTCAGGTTGGTGACCTGGTCTTAAAAGAGAACCAAGTTTGTGGCAAACTGGTTAGGTCCTTATGTAATCAACAATAAAATGGGACCTAGAACATACCGACTCGCCTCTCTTGATGGAATCAAGGAACTAGAACCCTTGAACATCAATCATTTGAAGCCATTCCACATTTAAAAGAGCCATGGACCACCCCAAAAATCCCCAAGGGTTATCACAATCGCTTGGTCAACCCAAAATGCCTCAAAGGTACCCATAACCCCTTTGGTCAAACAAAAAAGCTCCAAGGATTCCCACAATCGCTTAGTCAACCTAAAATGCCCCAAAGGTTTCTATAATCCGTTTGGTCAAACCAAAAGGTCCAAGGGTTCTCACCACTAGTTGGTCATCCAAAAAGCTCCAAGGATTCCAACTATCGCTTGGTCAAACCCAAAAATGCCCCAAAGGTACCTATAATCCCTTTGGTCAAACCAAAAGCCCCAAGGATTCCTACAATCACTTAGTCAACCTAAAAACACCCCAAGGAAATTTATAAATTCCTTTGGTCAAACCAAAAGCTCCAAGGGTTCTTGTAATCACTTTGTCAACCTAAAACGCCCCAAAGGTATCCATAATCCCTTTGGTCAAACCAAAATCTCCAAGGATTCCCAAAATCGCGTAGTCAACCTAAAAATGCCCCAAAGGTATCCATAAACCCTTTGGTCAAACCAAAAGCTCAAAGGGTTCCCACAATCGCTTGGTCAAAAACAAATATTCAAAAACAAACAAAAACAAAAGATAATCAAAAATAACAAAAAATTGCATCTCACTTCCATGCATACTCTTAAAAAAAAAAACACAAAAAAATAATAAGTTGCATTAGGCATCACATACATACATTGCATATTTGTTGGTCATACAGGTCAAATGCACCATAGACTGTAATTACTCGGTAATTCCATCATTTTCCACATTTTTCCACTCTGTAAATAATACAACAAGAATAACGCCATCCACATTTTCACCATATCATAGTCAGTTGTCTCCTAATGTATTTAGGGTTTTTATCATTCAACTGTCTTTAGATTTCTAGCCAAAATTTGTACAAATTCAGACAGATTTTACAAAGGTAGAGTTCTACTTGGATCACACCTTGTTACGTAGCATCCCCACACAAGTTAAAACACATAAAAATTCTCAAGTTGTGTGAACGAAAGATGAAACCTACAAAGCAATCCAGGATACCATATAGTGAAAAGGTTATCTCGCTCATCCCCCTGTGCGAATGACCCCAAGAATGCTGAGAGTTGGCAAAAGGACAAGCATATTCCCTACCCAATTCCCCAAGCATCCCAAATTCTCAAAAAGTTGCAAATATCCAAAAAAATTACAAAAAGTCAAAGTACAAACTCCAAAGTTTGACATCAAAACCCACACAGTGCATACATCAAAAAGCACAAGAAATAGTGATTCTCATCACTCAAAATTCCCATCCCTTGCTCAAAAGAAAAAAATAAAAATAAACAATGATTTTTATCACTTATATACGAGAGCAAGTATCCCAATAAAAGTAAAGAAAATAAGGGAGTCGAACTTGAATCCCTTGAACTCTTAGCATTCGAAAGGTCATGAGGTAATCCTCAGTACTGATTTGGTGTATAGCATGTTGGTCACTGGCGGCAAACCTCCCGCTTGATGATATATCTGTCGCATTAAATTGTGTACAGATCAATGTTTGCATGTAGATAAGCTAGATTATGGTATCCTATATTGCGTCGCAAATTAATATTACTAAATACAACAAAGGAGTTAGTGAAGCTAATTAGGTGATCCTCAGTACAGGTTTGGTTGATAGCCTATTTGGCACTAGCGATATCTTGACAACTACTGCATAAACAAATTCAATCGCACACACAAGGATGTGAAATAACTTGGTCAAACTCAAGTCTGATTTGTACCTTGGTCAAAAGTCTTGTATGAATAGCATACAGTCTTGATTAGTTAAATCATCTGAGTCTCAAAAAAACCTTAACTACATTCTAAAAACAACTGTGGTACATTTCATTTCTTACATCACCATCAAAAAATACGAACAAACAAAACAAATTATTGCATGCAAAGTCATCTCACAAAGCAATCACATAGTACAGAAAGCCAGTTAATCCTATACAGTCTATGGTGCCACCACCTGCATACCAACAAATCATTCCATCCATTCCATATGCATACATCCATATAGTTAGAAACATCCACATTCATAATGACATATGCATACATTAACATAAAAATTATGCATGAATAAACAATAAATATAGACAAGGCTACAAACCATAACAAGGAAATAATACAAAAGAAATTCATGTATATATTAAGTCAAAAATGCCCTTAGGCTACAATAAAATGGTCCTTTGACCTCATAAAAAAATCAAAAAACCCAAATCCTAGGGAGTCGGCCACCATGATCACGCAGGATCAGTGTGACTGGAACTACCCCCAGAGGTGTGAGTCCTATGGTACCTCTTAGGGTGGCTGCTACCAGCCCTCGCATCATGCCCGCTAGCGCTACCCTCACCCAAATGCCTATGATAAGAGGAATCAGACTGCTTAGTCTCATTGTCTCTCATTCGGTGTGAAGATCCCCCTCCTGTGAGCTCAGGTAACTGTCCATCGAGGTGAATAATCTCAGCCTCCAACTCCACCCAAAATAGACCCCACTCCACATCCCATCGATGGTACGTAGCCAATGCATCATCCCGTTGTGCCAACTAAGCCCATAGGGAATCCACCTTAGCTTGGTGCTCCTCATCTCGTCTCCATAGTAGCTCCTCAAATCGTGTTCTCTCAATGTGAAACCTTGCCTCCATATCCCTTGGGACTTCTAGAGGCATGGGCATCTCTAGGATGACAGGCTGCTCCAGCACCCACTACTCCGAGACGTCCTGTGTGTCCGGTTGCTCCAGAACCCCTAGATCATACCTAGTGAGGTCATATACCTCCACCATATATGTATCATCATGCAAAGCCCCCCAACCCTCCCTTGGTGCCTCTGCAACCCCAATGCCTATTGCTACTGCATTCGGACCTCCTAAAGGTCCCTCACCCCGCCATCACCGCATCGTCCACCATTGGTCATACTCGACAGTCACCTCAATGTTGTCCATGTCGAGGACATCAATCACTGCATCAGACTCCTTGCCTAGTGACTCAATGATCAGCTAGGCTAGGGTCCTCTCATCGCCCCGACGTCGATAGATCAAGGGCTCACCCAACAATCCTTGGTGCACCCCAAACTATCGAGTCACCCGAATGTACAGGAAGAACTCTTGCTTGGTCCTGTGTCGCTCGATTAGCCACCTCCCCATGTACACCTACCAAAGCCACTCCCCAGCCTCAGGCCAGGCTAGGCAGTCCCGATATGGTCGCCAGAACACCTCTCTCAAAGTAAGACGCGAGAAGGCATCAACATAGTGCCCCACGACACCTGCTCACCGTTGAATCTGCCCCTACTCTTGGGACCTTTGCCATAGGGCAGCATAGCCAATCTCCCTATTCACCATCTCTCCCTGAGTGGTCCAAGGCAACCCCTACGACCTCTCCACAGCTATGTGTTGTCATCCCTAGCACTGCAATAGGTAGCTGCACCCAATCCCCTTTCACTTCTGATAGCGAACCTCGTATAGCTTGTCATATAACTATGCCAGTAGCGTCTGACCCCACCTCATAATCAATGGTGCTATCATTTGACACTCCACCAGTCTGAACACTACCTCAAGCAGGTTCCAAGGGAACCTCACACCTGAGGAGTCAGGAAGCATAATGTTGGATATGAGGGTCATAAGCAACGTATGCCTCACCCCCAACACGCCCTTCTCAAACCACCATCGCACCAGAATCCTGCTAATCAGGTAGTCCCCCTCTGCCCTCTCCACCGCCCCATCCACCCCCATCTTCGTCGCATGCCCAAAGCACCATTTTAGCATCGTCGTCCGTTGATCTTAAAGAATCATCCGAATGGGCAGCCCGTCTATCGAAATCTGCAAAATTCGATAAACGTCCTCCAAAGTCACTGTCATCTCCCCTGTTGGGAGATGAAAGGTGTTGGTGTGGGGATCCCATAAATTGATCATGGTAGTCAGATATGCCCGATCCCCCACCACAGGCTCTAACTGAGTCACCTGCTTGAGCCCAAGGGCATCAAGCCAATCCAAGTCCGCCACAGTCAGCGCATCCCGTGCGTCAGAAAATACCGTCGACTGATGGTACCGACTCTTCACCACCTGCAAAACAAAACAACACAAAAACATTAAAACATGACAACAAAAAAAACTGTACAAAGACTAAAACAAATATACAACAATGTATACAAATTGTACAATAAAAATATTTAATAAACTATACAACAACATTAAAAAAATGTATAGTACAAACATTCAAAAAAATCAATAAACAACGCAAAATAAAACAAAAATTTTAACCTAGGGTTTTTAACCTTAGTTTAAACTCAAAAACAAAAAACAAAATAAAAACAAAATTTTAACCTAGGGTTTTTAACTCTAGTTTAAACTAAAAAAAAACAAAAAAACAAAATAAAACAAAAATTTTAACCTAGGGTTTTTAACCTTAGTTTAAACTAAAAAACAAAAAAATAAATAAAACAAAAATTTTAACCTAGGTTTTTAAACTCTAGTTTAAACTAAAAAAATAAAAAAACAAAAATTTTAACCTAGCGTTTTTTACCTTAGTTTAAACTAAAAAACAAAAAACAAAACAAAAACAAAAAATTTTAACCTAGGGTTTTTAACCTTAGTTTAAACTAAAAAACAAAATAACACCAAAATTTTTAACCTAGGGTTTTAACTCTAGTTTAAACTAAAAAACAAAAAATATATATACAAAAAAATAAAATTAAACTAGGGTTTCTAAATCTTAGTTTAAACAAAAAAACAAATAATACAAAAAAAAAAACAAATTTTAAACTAGGGTTTTTCATCTTCGTTTAAACGCAAAACAAAAAATACAAAAACAAATTTTAAAATAGGGTTTTTAATCTTAGTCTCAACGAAAAACAAAAGACACAAAAAAAATACAAATTTTAAACTAGTGTTTTATTTTTTATTTTTTTAATCCTAGTCTAAACGAAAAACCAACAACAAATCAAAACACAAATTAAAAACTAGGGCTTTTAATCTTATTTCAAATGGAAAACAAAAAAAACAAAAACAAATTTTAAACTAAGGTTTTTCATCTTCGTTTAAATGCAAAACAAAAAATACAAAAACAAATTTTAAGCTAGGGTTTTTAATCTTAGTCTCAACGAAAAATAAAAGACACAAAAAAATACAAATTTTAAACTAGGGTTTTTTTTTAATCCTAGTCTAAACGAAAAACAAAAAAAAAACAAGTTTTAAACTAGGGTTTTTAATGTTAGTCTAAACAAAGAAAACAGAAGAAGGAAGGAGCACCTACCGGTCTCGCATCAGCTCCGCCACTTGAGTATCCTATCCTTGAACTCATGGTGTCCGCAAAAATTTGGCAGCACTCCGCTTCGAAAACTCGAACTCCTCCTCCTCACAGCTCCAAATTGCCAGAAAAAACAATTGCAAATGAGCCCAAAACCTAGTTTTGGCCCTTAAATAGGCTCTTAGGCCTGTAATCGTTCCACCCTAGAAATAGAACTCTAGTTAGTACTCGTCCAACCCTGGGATGATTACAAAACTAGTATTCGTCCCACCTTGGGACGATTACAGAGCAAGAAAATCAAAAACAACCAAAACTGCATCGAAAATGCACCAAAAACAATAATAAGATCACCGAACAAATGCGCTTTTGCACCTGATATTCTCGGCATCCAAAATCAACATTGGGGTCACCAATTGCCACTATCCTACTCCCTAAGAAGGCAACCATAGCCGGACCACTCCACAGGAGGACGTATTTGCGATAATTTCATCCCTAAAAGGCGTCACAAAAAGGGGTCAAAACCCATCAAAAAACAACAATAAAATTGCCGAACAAAGGCACCTTTGCGCCTGACATTCTTGGCATACAAAACTGACATTGAGGTCACAAATTGTCACTATCCTACTCCCTAAGAATGCTACCATAGCCGGACCACTCGACGGGAGGACGGATTTTCGACAATTTCATCCCCAATAAGCATCACAAAAAGGGTCAAAACCCACCAAAAACAACAATAAAACTGTCGAACAAATGCGCCTTTGCGCCTGACATTCTTGGAATATAAAACAAACTTCGGGCCCACAAATTTTCAATATCCTACTCCCTAAGAATGCTACCATAGCCGGACCGCTCCACGGGAGGATGAATTTTTGATAATTTCAGACCCAATAAGTGTCACAAAAAGGGTTAAAACCCACCAAAAACAAGTCCGATTGTTGGAAAAATGCATAAGCATTCAACGCAAAACAACTGAAGGCACCCTTACAAAAGTCATCTTGGGTCAAGCGACTCGTCACTTTTCTCATGTCGATCATTCCCTCATCGATTCATCGCTTGAGGGGGTAGTCACACTTAGTCACCAATAAACAAATACACACTCAATCAAGGAAATGGCATGCATTCAAAGAATCATTGACAGAGACAATCATGCCCCTGCTTGGGGCAACAAAAAAGCAATAATCACAAGCTGATCAAACACTTGGAATTCTAGAATCATGAACTCAAGGTTCCCATAGACAAAAGGTTGCGCCCTTTGCCTATTCATGACTGAACAATGTCCAAGATCAAGTAACACCTCACCAAAAAAGGTTAACACTTGAACTAAGCTCCTTAGCTCGTTAGAAGCAAGGATTTAAGAATGCGTGCCCCTTTCCATACTTGGGGCATCAAAAGTTGGTTAGGTTACTAAGAAACCCTAATCATTTTAGTGCTTTGGTTATCTATTTTTGCTCAGCACTGTGCCACGCACATCGCATCCAAAAAATGGGCATCTGTAGACACCAAAACAACACCAATCCAATTATGTGACGACAAGCACTAAACGAATTGGCATACATAGCCCCTAGGGCAGCTCCTAAAGTTTAAACATTGGTCCTAACCACTACCAAAGTAGTTTTGGAAGGTTAGAGGTCAATTTGGCACCTTTCAAGCACCCTGCTCCTTATTCGTTCCACCCTGAGACAATTAGAATGCTATTCGCCCCACCCCATGACGATTAGCAGCAATCGCTCCAAGGTGGAGCAAATAGCAGGTTTGATGGGCAAAAAGTCAAACCTTGACAAATGGCAGCCCAGATCCGCCACTCAACTCCACCTTCAATGCATGGGAGTGTGAGTGAGCATTTTTGAGCTCAAAGAGGCAGTCATAGAGGTAGTCATGGAGCCCTTAATCAGGTAGGAATCTTATCTCCCATGGGAAGGCATGATGGCCAAGTGGTGCCCCTGCATGCACATTCAATGTAGACCTTCAGGTCTATAAAATGGTGAATCTTATCACCCCAAAAAAGGGACATAGCAGGAGCATTTGGAGAAACGGAGTGCTGTCGAATTATACCCTCACCCTCATTGAGCTTCCTACATCCTTGATCTCTCTTTTGGAAGGGAGGTTATCGGGTGAACATTAGGAGTGCAATACAGACCCAAAACATGAATAATTGCCCACAATACCACACCCAATTTGTCAACACAACCCCCTAGAAGTTTTTGGACCCATCCCAAGTGGATTGGTGTCAAAACCAAGCCCCAAACGATGGGCGTCCTACCCTCGGGCACCCCCTGCACTACTGTAGTCCTAATCGCCCCACCCCAGAGTGATTAGAAATCTATGGCATATTTCTTCACTATTTCTTTTGCATCATGTTTTTTGTGTTACATATATGCTGTAGTTCCAATTTCAAAGCATTCTGACTTGTTTTGGCTATGTTTTCATTGTTTTACGCTTTTACTAACATATAGGGAGAACCTTCAGATATAGGGCTATCGAGGCAGAATCAGTAAAATCCGACCTTCTAGGTCGTCTCAAAATGACCCATTTGGCCTAACCCTAAGTTTGTAGGTGTTTTGGAGGTCTTTAGATGGGACATTTGGGAGGTCGCTTTCAGGCATTTTATGACAGTCCTAATCGTCCCACCCGGAGCGATTAGAAATCTACAACAGATTTTGCGATTATTATTTTTGCAGTGTGTTCATGATGATGATTTTTACATGCTTCTATTCAATTTTTAGCTTATTCTTATATGATTTTATTACTTTTTAAATTATTTCATGCATGCATTAACCGGAGGCCTTGGGGATCGCATGTTTCCCTCCATCCGTAGGTGCTATTAATATTTTGTTATTTCTTTGAATGTAGGATCTCAACACCAGAGGGGAAGCAAGGAACTACAGGTGCATTCACACAAGCAGCAACAACGTTTGGCTTGCCCATTTTAAATATGGGCACGCAGAAGATCCCGAAGGGAAGCGTACCATCCGTTGGTGTAACAAAACTATATCTAACGCTCCGAGCCCCTGAAAATGGGGAGACGTATTGTAACATGATCATAATAAAAATTAATAGAAGAGGCTGCACTTTATTTTTTCTTTACATCTCGTTTCATTTTATTCGCTTTCCCTTCTCATGCACTTTAGTTCTTTGTTCATTCGTAGGACTTAGCGTTTTGTATGCTTTTGTTTGCATCGCACCTGGTATGCCTGTGCTTCCATAGGTACGAGTGCTAACTAGAGTGCTCATCCTAGGGTGGAACTATTATAGGCCTAAAAGCCTATTTAAGGGCCAAAACTAGGTTTCATCCCACCCTCGGATGATTACAGAGCAAGAAAATAAAAAACAACCAAAACTGCATCCAAAATGCACCAAAAACAACAATAAATTAGCCAAACAAAGGCGCCTTTGTGCTTAAAATTATCGGCATCCAAAACCAATGTTGGGGTCACAAATTGCCACTATCCTACTCCCTAAGAATGCTACCATAACCGGACCGCTCCATGAGAGGATGGATTTGCGACAATTTCATCCCCAAAAGGCGTCACAAAAAGGGGTCAAAACCCATAAAAAAATAGCAATAAAATTGCCGAACAAATGCACCTTTGCACCTGACATTCTTGGCATACAAAATTGATGTTGAGATCACAAATTGTAACTATCCTACTCCCTAAGAAGGCTACCATATCCAGACTGCTCCACAGGAGGACGGATTTTTGACAATTTCATCCCCAAAAGGTGTCACAAAAAGGGTCAAAACCCAATAAAATAGTCGAACAAAGGCGCCTTTGTGCCTGAAATTATCGGCATCAAAAACCAATGTTGGGTTCACCAATTGCCACTATCCTAATCCCTAAGAAGGCTACCATAATCGGACCACTCCACGGGAGGACGGATTTGCGACAATTTCATCCCCAAAAGGCATCACAAAAAGGGGTCAAAACCCATCAAAAAATAGCAATAAAATTGTTGAAAAAAGGCACCTTTGCGCCTGACATTATTGGCATACAAAACTAATGTTGATGTCACAAATTTTCACTATCCTAATCCCTAAGAAGGCTACCATAGCCGTACTGCTCCATGAGAGGACAGATTTTCGACAATTTCATCCCCAAAATGCGTCACAAAAAGGGATCAAAACCCATCAAAAAATAGCAATAAAATTACTGAAAAGATGCACCTTTGCGCCTGAAAATATTGGCATACAAAACCAATGTTGAGGTCACAAATTGTCACTATCCTATTCCATAAGAATGCTACCATAGCTGGACTGCTCCATGGGAGGATAGATTTTTGACAATTTCATCCCCAAAAGGCATCACAAAAAGGGTCAAAACCCACCAAAAACAGTAATAAAACTACTGAACAAAGGCACCTTTGCGCCTGATATTCTTGGCATAAAAAACCAATGTTGAGGTCACAAATTGTCACTATCCTACTCCCTAAGAAGGCTACCATAGTTGGACTGCTCCACGGGAGGATGGATTTTGACAATTTCATCCCCAAAAGGCATCACAAAAAGGGTCACAACCCACCAAAAATAGGTCCAATTGTTGGGAAACTACATAAGAATTCAACGCAAAACAACTGAAGGCACCCTTAAAAAATTCATCTTGGGTCAAGCGACTCGTCACTTTTCTCATGTCGGTCATTCCCTCATCGATTCATCGCTTGAGGGGGTAGTCACACTTAGTCACCAATCAAAAAATACACACCCAATCAAGGAAATGGCATGCATTCAAATAATCATTGATAAATACAATCACGCCCTTGCTTGGGGTAGCAAACAAGCAATAATCACAAGCTGATAAAACACTTGGCATTCTAGAATCATGAACTCAAGGTTCCCACAGACAAAAGGTTGCACCCTTTTCCTATCATGATTGAACAATGTCCAAGATCAAGTAACACCTCACCAAAAAATGTTAACACTTGAACTAAGCTCCTTAGCTCATCAGAAGCAAGGATTTAAGAATGCGTGCCTCTTTCCATACTTGGAGCATCAAATTTTGGTTAGGCTACTGAGAAACCCTAATCATTTTAGTGCTTTGGTTATCTATTTTTTCTCAGCACTGTGCCACGCACAACGCATCCCAAAAAGGGGCATCTGTAGATACCAAAATAGCACCAATCCGATTATGTGACGACAAGCACTGATCGAATTGGCATACATAGCCCCTAGGGAAGCCCCCAAAGGTTAAATAGTGGTCCGAACCACTCCCAAAGTAGTTTTGTAAGGTCAAAGGTCAATTTGGAACCTTTCAAGCACCCTTCTCCTTATTCGTTCCACCCTAGGATGATTAGAATGCTATTCACCCCACCCCGGGATGATTAGCAGCAATCGCTCTAGGGTGGAGCAAATAGCAAGTTTGACGGGAAAAAATTCAAACCTTGACAAATGGCAGACCAGATCCACCACTCAGATCCACCTTCAATTCATGGGAGTGCGAGTGAGCATTTTTGAGCTCAAATAGGCAGTCATAGAGGTAGTCATTGAGCCCTTAATCAGGGAGGAATCTTCCCTCCCCCAGGAAGGCATGATGGTCAAGTGGCGCCCCTACATGCACATTCAAAGCAGACCTTTAGGTCTATAAAATGGTGAGTCTTCTCATCCCAAAAAAGGGATAGAGTAGGAGCATTTGGAGCAATGGAGTGTTGTCAAATTATACCCTCACCCTCATTGTGCTTCCTACATCCTTGATCTCTCTTTTATAAGGGAGGTTATCGGGTGAACATTAGGAGTGCAATACGGACCCAAAACCTGAACAATTTGCCACAATCCCACATCCAATTTTTTGACACAGCCCCCTAGGAGATTTTGGACCCATACCAAGTGGATTGGTGTCAAAACCAAGCCCTAAACAACGGGCGTCCTGCCCCTGGGTGCCCCCCCACTACTGCAGTCCTAATCGCCCCTACCCGGAGTGATTAGAAATCTATAGTAGATTTCTTCAATTTTTCTTTTTCATATTATTTTATGTCATTCCTATACACTGCAGTTCAAATTTCAAAGCATTATGACTTGTTTTGACTGTGTTTTCATTATTTTACGCTTTTACTAACATACAAGGAACGCCTTCAAATATAGGGTGATAGGGGCAGAACCAACCAAATCCGACCTTCTGGGTCATCTCAAAATGCTCCATTTTTCCTAACCCCAAATTTGTAGTTGTTTTGGAGGCCTTTATATGGGATATTTGGGAGGTCACTTTTGAGTGTTTTATGGGAGTCCTAATCGTCCCACCCCAGAGCGATTAGAAATATACAGCATATTTTTCAACTATTATTTTTACAGTGTGTTCATGATGATGTTTGCATGCTTCTGTGCAAGTTTCATGCCATTCTGATATGTTTTTATTACTGTTTTAATTATTTCATGCATGCATTAACTGGAGACCTTGGGGATTGCATGTTTCCCTCCATCCGCATGTGCTATTAATCATTTTTTGTCTCTTTGAACACAGGATATCGAGACCGAAGGGGCAGCAAGGAACTACAGACACATTCATGCAAGCGACGATGACGTTTTGCCCGCCCATTTCAAATGTGGGCATGCGGAAGATCCCAAAGGGAAGCGTATCATTCGTTGGTGTAACAAAACTATATCTAACGCTCCGAGCCCATAAAAATGGAAGAGACGTATTTTAAATTGATCAAAAGAAAAAATAATAAAATAGGTTGTGCTTTACTTTTGCTTTACTTCTTGTTTCATTCATTATTCACTTTCCCTTTTCATGCACTTGTTCTTTGTTCATTCGTAGGACTTAGCATTACATCTGCTTTTGTTTGCATCACACCCGATACGCCTGTGCTTTCGTAGACATGCTTTCACTTTGGAAAATACTATCAAGAGAATTTGGTAATGATGCATGCTTCACATTTGATGGGTTTGGAAGAGAAGTGTGGTAGTCCCTTGATGGTGGACTCCATTTGTCTCAATCGATCAAGTTTGATATGACCCATGTGAGCATGTCATAATGCATCAATAGAAATTTTCTTGGGAGTCAATGTGGAATTAAGTTCCATTTTAGCTCCGATAATGTAAACTTCAAAAGTAGGATGTCCAACAAATATGATGAGTTTTCCATCTAAGGAACCAATCATGACCATTGTTTCTAAGGGTGGATGAATAACTCAAAGATTTTTATATTTGGTAGTGACACTCAAATCAAATCCATTATAGATGAGTGTAAATAGTGACAATAGATTTTACTTCAAATTCGGGATGTAGAGAATATCAAGTAGCGAAAAATTAGGTAATATAAGAAGTTTCAATCAAAAATTTCTAGCTCCTTCAACTGGTTGAGAGGATTTGTCAGCCATGTGAACTACCCAAAGTACTTCTAAGTTGAATTATTTAAAAAATTCCTTGTTGGAATTATTTAAAAAAGTACTTCTAGCTCTAGTATCGATGATCCATGAACTACGAATGGAGGTTATATTGTGGGCAACTCCAATGGATTGCAATGTGGGATGAGAAATGTCATAGCTAGCATATCTTGAATGTGCCTCAATGAATATTTTGGGATGGTCAAAATATGGTGATATAGGTGCCCATGTACTGATGATATGGGTATGCATAAATTGAGCACTATGTAAGATGTATTGATTAGAGTTATATTCATTTACATTATTCACATTATGCTTTTTAAACTGCTTGATCTTGTGTGTGGTATTTCGACAATCGATGGCATAGTGCCCTTTTTTATTATAAAGTTTGCACACAATATTTGAGTTGCCAGTTCCTTAAGAGGTACTAATCTATTTTATTTGTCCTTGACTATGTTGTCCTTAACTATTTTGAGGTTGTGAGTGTTCATGTTGAACATTGTTAAAACATTTTTCTTATCCTTTGTCTTTACCTCAACCATGTCCTCTGTCATGACTTATTTTAGCTTGATTTCTTGAAAATTTTACATCTTCATCCACTTGAAAGGTTGAGTTTCCAAGGTCAAAATTGGTGAATTTTGTGTCAAAGGTTTTATTAAGTTCAACAAACTTTTCTACTAAGACTTCAAAGTTGAGAGTTTTTAAGGTTCCACTAGGTGATAAACTAGCTAGCAAGTTCTTGTAGACTGGAATGTGAAGACATGAGGAAATCCCATGTGATACATTTATTTTTGAAGTCTTTATAAACAACCTACTTAATAGGGTGAAGGAGGTTGATGGTGGAATTGGCGTGTCATTTTTGTGTCTTTATTTGATTCATATTGAGGATAATATGAAAAAATTATAGGTCAAATTTGGTATCAAAGTTTTTCTTAAAGACTTCAAGAACTAACCATGTTGTGTCATGCTTGGCTTCATAAATCAAATTATGAAGGTGATATTCTATGACAAGTAGAATGTCAAAATAAATTTAGTCATCATCTATCTTCTATTTTTCCAGTGTAATAGTATTTGTGTCTAGATGGTTGTGCAATAGGTTCTCAAAATTTATAGCTATCCTAAGGCCTGTGAATCGTTGATCCTAATTATCCTTCCCTTTGAGGGTACATCCAACATTTTGTTTGAAATTGGAAGTCATTGTGACCTGTGACACTACAAAGACCTAAAAGAGGTGTGTCAAGGTGTGAACAAGGAAAAATGTACTAGTAAATCATGAGCTAAGTGATGATAATGAATGAATATGATCCACTAGACCTTGGCCACCATCCAAGTGGAATATCTTTTATAAATGATGAATTTATACAAGTAAGTGGCTATGAGTCTTGATGCAACAAGATGATGATGTGGCTAAATATGAAGTACTAAAAAATGTGTATAGCCCAAACTGAAATACTATAGATGAATGTAAAAGCTAATATATCCAATAGATAAATGTGCACGCTAATATATCCAACACTGTATTACACAATTGAATACCAAAATGTGGGATGTGCAAAACTAGTAACCTCAATCTTATGATTGCAAGTAGATGAGGTGCTAAAATTTGAAGAGGTATAATGAGCTTGTCTCAAATTAAGGCCTTCACCAGGATTCCAGCATACATACACTTGATGATGAAATATAAACCATAATGGAGCCCATGTCCTACCCATCCTCACTTAATTGACTGTGGTCAACAATATACTCTCTAAAGAGATGTACATGCTCTATTCCACAACTATAACAAAGACTAGACTGACTTAATTTTAATATTGATTATGAGTTTTTAATTATTCAAGCATAAGCGAAAGGATGATCCCTTTCCAAAGGATCATAGGTATGGCTAACCCATTCACTATGTATTCTCGTTAAGTCCAGTCCAACTTTGACTCATAGGACCTTTAATGTGGATTTCCCACCACCAAGGAAGTGGTAACCTATCATGAGGCTAGGCTATGAAATGAGTCACTAGATGCATTCCTTTTAGGGGTGATGTGAATATGTGAATTGATTTGAAATGAAAGAAAAATAAAATTTGAAAATAGACCTGGAGTGCAGATGGCATGCTACTATAGTGCTAATGTGGTAATCGATCCACTAGACCTTACTCATCATCCAAGTGGAATCACTTTTACAAATTAGGGCTATAAACTAGCCAAAAGCAATGTGGAAAATTATATAAGTCACTTATACAAGTACAATGGAGAGGCTAGAAGTTTTTTGTGCTATAAAAAATATACAGGAAATTTACATAGAGGCTAATCTAATTGTATGGTTATGTAAAAATAGACATGGTTAGTTTACACAAAGGTCGTCGAACTCTGTCAGATCCAGATTTTGGATATTGTATGGCTGTGTAAAAACAAACATGATCAATTTACACAAAGACCATCAAACTCGATCACGTCTAGATTTTGGATACTGTACGGTTGTGCAAAAATGAACACAATCAATTTACACATAGGTTATCGAACTCAGTCCAATATGAATTTTAGATACCTAAAAACAGAAATACAAGCTAATTCCTACAATAAAAAAATCTATGGAGTTTTTATGAAATCTCATGCAACATCTTCATGCTCTCCTTCAACTCTAGGATGAGAATACAATGCTTCTCTAATCTTGGTTGTGGGAGGGGTAAACATCCAAGCTCTGATACCACTTGTAGTAAGGATCAATGCCATGTGTCCAAGCTCAACCACATGAAACAAGAAAAAAGGAGGATAAGATTTTTAACAATGAAGAGAATGAAAAATCATGTCTCTCTGTATATTATAGAATTATATATTAAAACAAATAAAATTAGGATTAGGATCCCCAAATCCATATTACATGAAATTTAAATAAACATGAAATAATATTACACATTAAAATAACCTATTCTAATAAGGTCTTATTAAAACCTCATAACAATTAATTAAGAACCTAACTAATAAACATGCCCCTTAACGTCTTCACCTCTAATATAAGGTCAAAAATTATAAAAGTTGTGAGCATTCACTCCACTCACGGGAGTATCGTGAGTACAACTTATTCTTTGTTGTTCTGAATATGGAAACGTGCCCGATTAATCATGGGGCGACCTCTTAACTGGCCGTATCGTCGTCAAACAAATAAAAAAATCTGTGTGGTAATATTATCTGACGTAGTCACACAGAATTCTAAAATAACTGTCAACCATATCGTGTCTAATACGTTCATACTAATGTTTTAAATTATTAGTTATAAAATTATTTGTCCTCTTCATATCATTGCTTAGAATTTTTATCGATTCGATAAACGAAAACGGTCCACTTTATGTGAGATCTAAATTTACGATGTTTACATTAAAATAAAGGTTTTCAATATAATTTTTTAATTTATAAAAGATAATATTTTTTAATTTTTTTAATTTTTTAACTTATTTATTAATTAATTAAAAACAGATGTATATTTGTAAGTAATTCTTCTCAATTGCAAGGGGCATGTGCAGTTGCCTTGTAAAAGTGGTTTGCTTGAGCCATAGAATTGAACACAAACAATACTACACAAACAACACTATAGCCCATAGAAGATAAGATAACCTTCACATCATAAGGGTTGACATTCTTTTCCAGATTATCTACGACCAGAAATTTTGAGTGACAAATTTGTCTCTTCTCAGTGCGGTATGGACTGCATTCTAGCAAAGCGTTCAGGATGATATCTGATTCAGAAGGCCTTGAATAAGTGTTAAAGGAGCTTGTGCTCTTCTTTTGAAATTCTCTAGAGGTCAAATGGAAATGACCTTCTGGATCATGCTGACAGTGGAAAGGGGTCATAACAAAAGCATCTAAATAATCTGATGAATAGCAGTTTTTCCTTGTGGAAACACAATGCTTATAACCATCTTGATTATCCATATCCAAATATGATGAAGGTCTTTTCATTACACCAGCATCTATGAATAATTGTCAGAAAGCTTGTTCTATTTACTTCTGATGTTTTCACTTGGGCATATAGACTTACCAACAAAGTGACCATTATTAACATTATATGAACTACTTTTTTTTTTTTATGGGAGATCAGAATTCTATGGCTCAAGCAAACCACTCTTACAAGGCAACTGTACATGCCTCTTGCACATGCACCCTTGTTTTTTGACAATTAAAATTGATGTATAAAGCTTCAGGATTTATAATTGTTTCATCCTGATGACACCTCGAAGATTCTAGAATGTATGTTAGAAGTTAAAAATGAGCATTATTATAGGGAAGGTAACTAGGCTACTCATGTTATGGCCAATTTGGAGGTGGATAGTGGCCAATTCAAAATTTGGAAAGACAATTTCCCTTCATGGTTAATGATAATTGTTGCTTTGGAAGCATTGGGCCTACCTATCCAATAGGCCTTTTTATTGTCTTTCTGCTTGGATGAGGTCTCCTTTGTATTGTAGTGATCCTCTCTCTAGGGAGTCTTTTTTGGGGGTTGATCCTTTTGCTCCTTGGTGGTTTCTATTCTCAAGGAATATACTTGGTTTATTACCCTCGCCCTTGCTCTTTGGGATTGGGGTTTTCTTATCTGCATCTTTATGTATTTGCTTTCCTTCAGACTTATGCAAAAATAGAGCAAGATCATTGATGCCTCTAAAAGAAAGTTGAATAAAAAATTCTCCTTTATGCCCTGTTGGATGGTGGGCTGGTCTATGCTCTTGGGTGGCTATTGGGTTTAATTTTTGTTCTTTTGGCCTTGGAGACTGGTATGTGCTTAATTAGCCTTCTCTTTCTCTGCCTCCTCTAATGTAAAGGGTTATAGGACCTTACAAACTATTTCAAAATATTTTATTCTCTTACAAACTATTTACGGTCTCTTCTAGCATGGACTATTCTTCTACAATCGATTCATGAGTGAGCCCTGGGTTGTGCTTCAAGGCCTACAAATTTCCAATGTTGTTTTTCATCCATTTTTCCATGAAATCCTAACCTACATATACTACCACCTAATCAAATGACCAACTATGTGAAGTATTAACAAAATAAAAAATTATTCTTCTTTAATGGCTTCCCAAACCTTTGTATGAATGAAAATAGACCCAAAACACAACTCCAAAAATAACTTTTACTAATATATTAGAGTGGGAGTGGGTTTTAAATTTGTAGAAAATTACACATGTTTTTAAAAACAATATCAAAGGTTTGTAAAAGGTTTAAAAAATATATCATAGAATCACCTTTCATCTAGAAAAAAAAAATACCATTGGATAAAGAGAAAAAAGTACATATCAAGACATCCATAGCTTACAACCCAAAACTTTTATAGTATCTCTAAAACACTTGGATCTATTTCTAGGATAAAAATAAAACCAAACACCTAAAAAAATTACAACAGAAACCCTGTAGGAGAAGGGGTTTTGGGATAATTTTTCTCAAGGTAGTGCCAATCAGGCAGTGAAGTTAGGGTTTGGAGCTAGACCCAAAAACACATTATAACAAGATGGTAATGGAGATAAATGAATCATGTATATGCCTTTGAATGGCCACAAGAGAAGACTTTGTATATTCTAAAGTTAATCCAGTAGATTACCAAGTTTGAATACTTGACCTCCATGTGTGTTGCAATCCAACAATCCCTTGAGTCCATTCTATTCAATGCTTCCCCCTTCCAAGGCCTTATAGTCTTCTTCCATCATGAAACCCTAATTTTCATAGTCTACTCCTATTCGAATGACCAAATCTATGAAGTTATTGTATCCTCTAGATCTATGAAGTTATTTTCTAGTGATTATCTTATATTAGCCTAAATTCTGTTCAATTTAATATTTAGCTTCATCTTTCACCATTGAAGCTGAAGCTAAATGCCCTAGTGAAAGACCCATAGGTTAGAGATTTTGTTTTTACTAACAGGAAAAATGTGGTGGGATTTGTCCTATTTTTCTAGAACTATTTGATATTTTTGGACAAGCCAAGATTTTATATTGAGGATATTTTTGTGTAGGAGCCCTATAGGAGGAGGGTTTTGGGATAATTTTTCTTAGGATAGTGGCCAAATAAGTGATAAAGTTAGGGTTTGGAGCCAAAGCCAAAAAATAGTACAAGATGGTAATGGAGATAAATGAAGTCTATGTTGGGAATTTTGGGTACTTTGGGTACATTGCCTTTGCTCAAGTGTATAAGTTGTCATTGATGTCAAGAAGCTCTTGAAGAAATTTGATTTGATGTCAAATAATTTGTTTTGATGAAGGTTACGGCATGACAATTTCAAAGGTCTTTTACAAACCCCAAGTTGGCAGGTTTAGAGATTACAGGTGGATGCATTGGTTTAATGCATTTGGGTCCAGGAGGAAGTATTTATTTAAATAATTAAAAACCTTGTTAAGGTTCCATTTAATTATTTTTAAATAAATAAATTATTATTTGCAATGGGTTCTCCTAATCCATGGCACAAATGTTTTAACATTGTGGGCGCTAGCCAAGACCTCCGCCGACGTGTTAAACTCCTTGCCAATGTCAAAGAGCTTATGGTAAATTGCATATAAATCTCCCTCAACGAAAACAAAGATTGATCCCATCCGAATTTCGAAAGGAGTTGCTCACTGTAAATTCGTTTGTGTATTCGCCGTTTTTTGTTGATTTGTTGTTCATTTGTCTGCACTCGTCGTTTGTCGAATCTGTAGTAAATTTTATTTTCATCGTGTCGCGGCAGAGGAAAGGAAGGGACTGTGGTTTCATTTAATCCTTGGTGCAGAAGGATCAAGGTTGACAGCGTGAGGCTTAAATCTCACCGGGTGCCTTTGGCGCACCGGTAGCGACTAGGATGTTGGCACGCTACCCGAACGGGAGGTTCCGCGTTCGAATATTGTGAAAGGGTTTTTCATCATGAAGTGGATGCAGTGGGTGGTGTTAGAATTCGTGCGCAATTTCTCCATTGCGATTTTTGATGTGGCTAAGGTATTTTTGAAATTAATTTTTGCTAAGTGTTTTTGCGGATGGAGGAAGTTTTGTTAGAGAGAAAAACAACTTAGGAGTTATAAGGAGTTTAAAGCTTGTTTGTATTTTGATAAAAGATTCTTTTTGAAGATGATGTTGAAATATCTTATTGCATTCTTATGAGAGATAAATATTATTTGTGATAAGACTATAAGGGAGAAATAAGGTGTATAAGGGTTAAATATTTCTTGTAATGTTGAGAGTGCTTTTGGTTGTTTATGGAAATGAAAGCATGATGTTTTAAGGTCAATTACTTCTTGTGTGAAGTT
The DNA here is from genome assembly GCA_028583015.1 of Wollemia nobilis. Lineage (NCBI taxonomy): Eukaryota > Viridiplantae > Streptophyta > Pinopsida > Araucariales > Araucariaceae > Wollemia > Wollemia nobilis. Next base: position 4,032,014 of record JAQPPZ010016847.1, on the reverse strand, counting down.
GTGAAACCTTAAGTGGGTAGCTTTGAGATTGATATTTGCTTTCATTAAATTGGTAATAATCAAGCTATTCTTTACTTAGTTAAAGTGTTGAGCTTACTCCTTTGTTGAGGACTTGTGAGCTGAGTTTTGATAGTTCTATCAGAGAACTTGAGGACAGAGGAGCACTGGTTCTTTGAGAAGAACCTGAGGATAGATTTGGCAAGTCTTTGAGAAGGCTTGTGTGTAGAGGATTGATTTGTTCAAGTGTTGGACAGATCTCGACGAGACGGAGGAAGACTTGTACTAGACCGACTGACCGTGTTTAGTATAGGTTGCTTGAGCTGCTATGGACGTGATCATAGAAGGCAAAGGTCTCTTAGGCTAAACATTGAGGACAGGAGGTCTTCGGTGGAAAGGAGTTCCATGTGCTGGCAAGAGGTAGAGGCAGTTGATCTTCTGAGGGAAAGGAGTTCCACGTGCTGGCAAGAGGTAGAGGCAGTTGAGTTCCGTAGAATACTTGCAGCATTTGAGTTGAGAACTCAAGTGAAGGTTGATGTCAAGAAAGAGGCAGCTTTCAAGGCTACCAAGGAATCCAAGGGTAAACAGCTTCAAGATAGTGATGAGTCTTCTAGTGTTGAAGAGGCTTATTACAACAAGAAAGGCAAGTTCTCTAGAAAACACAAAAGTATGAAAAATATAAGATGTTTCAATTGTGGAAAGTTTGGTCATTATGCTACTAACTGTACTATTCCCAAGAATGAAAGTGATGAAGATAAACAGGATTCTAAGAGCAAGGATTCGAAAAGCACAAGCATCACAGGAAGATCAAAGATGAGCACAGTAATCAAGGAAAGAGGTATTCTCACAAGCACAAGAAGAGTTTCTACCTAGACAAAGCAAGTAAGTGTTCTAGTAGTGATAGTGAAAGTTCTTCAAGTGATAATGAAAATAAGATGTTGTTCATATCAAGAAAAAGAGGAAGAACCGAAACATAGATTCATTATCATGAAATGTCTTAGATGTGGAAATTTTGGTCACCTTGAGGATGATTGCACAAATAATGATTTGGTGTCTAGTATGTATGAGGATGCTTCAAAAAACTATAAGGAAGATGCATGTATGGTTTTTGAAAAGGGTAGCACCTCTAGTGATAAGAAATTTGAAAAAGGCTTTGATGATTCAAAAGGCAATCAAATAAAGGATCTTGAAAGTGAACTTATTAGTGCTCTTAGTGCTTTGAAAAAGGAAAGAAAGAAGAATGCTAGACTCAAGGATAAGTTAGATTAATGTTGTATGGAGAGAGATGATCTTATAGAAAGTCTTGACTTCTCTATAGCTAAGACATAAGAACTCAAGGATGAGTTAGAGTCTAAGGTTCTTGAGTATAGTGAGTTAGAATAGAAAATGGCTTCTTTGAAAGAGGAAACTAAAGAGTACAAGGATAAGATTTACAGGTTTCAAGATAGCTCCAAAAAGGTTAAGTCACTCATAAAAGGTCAAAGAAAGACAACAGATAAAACAGGCCTTGGTTTTGTTAAGCCACACAAGGAACAAGTTGGAGAGTCTAGTAAGAGACTCCAAAAGGAAGAGAGTTATGATGAGAAAAGTACTTCAAAAAAGGAGTCCTTGAATGATAGATGCACGAAATAGAAAACAGAATTCAGAATGAGAAGTTTTCAGGATCCAAGAGGTCAAATAAAGGAAAGTTTCAAGGCGAGATGTTTTGCTTGTCACGAGTTTGGTCACATGGCTTCACATTGCATGGCTCAAGTGAAGAAGGTAAATGACAATTTCAGAAGTGCTAGTTTCTTTCAAGGGTATTGCTACTCTTGTAAACATTTTGAGCACAAGGCAGTCTATTGCAAGGTAAATAACAGGAACAGGTTTGATCAAAATAGGTTTGGTCAGAATAGGTTTGGTCAGAATAGGTTTGGTCAAAACAGGTTTGGCCAGAACAGGTTTGGTCAGAACAGGTGGATTCAAAGATCAGGTTTACCTCAAAGAAACAACATTGTCAAGTGTTTCAAGTGCAACAATGAAGGTCACATAATCAGACAGTGTAGAGCTGAAATTCCAGAATATAGGAACAGGAACAGTGGCATGATCAGGTCCAAGGATCAAGGCATGGACAAGAACAGGGATGAGAACAAGAACAAGAACAGTGACAAGAATAGGAATATGGACAAAGAGTTCAAGAGAAGGCCCGACAAGGAAGTTATAGACATTGATGATGATCAGTGCCTAATGGGAGTTTTACTCCCACCCCAAAATTAATCACCTCATCAAGAGGTGGGAGAGGGACTAAGCTAAGAGGCTCATTCTTAGTCCCGAGCCCCAAAGGTGGCCCTTTGCCATTGATGACAAAGGGGGAGAGATATGAGTAAGGGGGAGAGCTTCAAAGTGAAGAGGAAAGCTTCAAGTCAGGGGGAGCAAAACTTCAAAGGAAGATTCTCAGTTGTGGGCACAATTTCTTAGTTGTTAGCATAGTTGGTTTCAGTTTTGGCTCTTGAGAAGTTTTTTCGAGTAAAGGTTTGCCATCAATGACAAAGGGGGAGATTGTTGGCAATTTTGGGTACTTTGGGTACATTGCCTTTGCTCAAGTGTATAAGTTATCATTGATGTCAAGAAGCTCTTGAAGGAATTTGATTTGATGTCAAATAATTTGTTTTGATGAAGGTTACGGCATGACAGTTTCAAAGGTCTTTTGCAAACTCCAAGTTGGCAGGTTTAGAGATTACATGTGGATGCATTGGTTTAATGCATTTGGGTCCAGGAGGAAGTATTTATTTAAATAATTAAAAACCTTGTTAAGGTTCCATTTAATTATTTTTAAATAAATAAATTATTATTTGCAATGGGTTCTCCTAATCCATGGCGCAAATGTTTTAACATTGTGGGCGCTAGCCAAGACCTCCGCCGATGTGTTAAACTCCTCACCGACGTCAAAGAGCTTATGGTAAATTGCATATAAATCTCCCTCAACGAAAACAAAGATTGATCCCATCTGAATTTTGAAAGGAGTTGCTCACTGTAAATTTGTCTGTGTATTCGTCGTTTTTTGTGGATCTGCTGTTCGTTTGTCTGCACTCGTCGTTTGTCGAATACGTCGTAAATTTTATTGTCATTGTGTCACGGTAGAGGAAAGGAAGGGACTGTGGTTTCATTTAATCCTTGGTGCAGAAGGATCAAGGTTGACAGCATGAGGCTTAAATCTCACCAGGTGCCTTTGGCACACCGATAGCGGCTAGGTTGTTGGCGTGCTACCTGAACGGGAGGTTTCATGTTCGAATATCGTGAAAGGGTTTTTCGTCATGAAGTGGATGCAGCGGGTGGTGTTAGAATTCGTGCGCAATTTCTCCATTACGATTTTTGATGTGGCTAAGGCATTTTCAAAATTAATTTTTGCTAAGTGTTTTTGCGGATGGAGGAAGTTTTGTTAGAGAGAAAAACAACTTAGGAGTTATAAGGAGTTTAAAGCTTGTTTGTATTTTGATAAAAGATTCTTTTTGAAGATGTTGTTGAAATATCTTATTGCATTCTTATGAGAGATAAATTTTATTTGTGATAAGACTATAAGGGAGAAATAAGGTGTATAAGGGTTAAATATTTCTTGTAATGTTGAGAGTGCTTTTGGTTGTTTATGGAAATGAAAACATGATGTTTTAAGGTCAATTGCTTCTTGTGTGAAGTTGTGAAACCTTACGTGGGTAGCTTTGAGATTGATATTTTCTTTCATTAAATTGGTAATAATCAAGCTATTCTTTACTTGGTTAAAGTGTTGAGCTTACTCCTTTGTTGATGATTTGAAAAGTTGTGTGTGCTATTATGAGTTGAGTTGGTGGATGCTTTTGTTCAAACAATATTGGAGAGAAAAGGAGTTCTACTTGTTTCCTTTTCTAATGTTGATTGTGAAATGCTTCAAGGTTGTGTTTTGAGCTGAATGGTGTTGATTGAACCTTGTTTGATGAGCATTGTTGTTGAATCCCTAATTGATGGTGAAAAGAACATGAGTATCATTGTTATGTGATTCTTTGCATAGTTGGCAATTGTTGGAGTTTCATGTTCTTGAAAGAAAGCATTCTATCCTATCCATTTCAGATATTGAGTTGAGTTTTTAGATTTGAGATTGATTTTGAGCTGAGTTGATTTGAGTTGAGTTTTGAGATTGGGAGTTGAGTATAGAACATATTGAGTCTCTAACAATTCTCTTTATGCTTCTATGAGTTTGACAAATCACATTGGGTCTCTAACAATTCACCTTGTGATTTCCTACTAAGAAAGTTTTTCTTGGTGAGCTTGCCGAGGTTTTGGACAGGTTTCGGTGGGGACTTGTGAGCAGGTTTTGGACAGGTTTCGGTGGGGACTTGTGAGCAGGTTATGGACAGGTTCCGATGGGGACTTGTGAGCAGGTTTTGGACAGGTTCCGGTGGGGACTTGTGAGCAGGTTTTTGGATAGGTTTCTGTGGGGACTTCTGAGCAATTTTTGGACAGGTTTCGGTGGGGACTTGTGAGCAGATTTGGAAAAGTCCTAGCAGAGGACTTGTGAGATGAGTTTTGATAGTTCTATCAGAGAACTTGAGGACAGAGGAGCACTGGTTCTTTGAGAAGAACCTGAGGACAGATTTGGAAAGTCTTTGAGAAGGCTTGTGTGCAGAGGATTGATTTGTTCAAGTGTTGGACAGATCCGACAGACAAGAGGAAGACTTGTACTAGACCGACTGACTGTGTTTGGTACAAGTTGCTGAGCTGCTATGGACGTGATCATAGAAGGCAAAGGTCTCTTAGGCTAAGCATTGAGGACAAGAGGTCTTCTATGGAAAGGAGTTCCATGTGCTGGCAAGAGGTAGAGGCAGTTGATCTTCTGAGGGATCATTTCCAGAGCAGAGGGGAAGGTATCTCCTTTGAGTAGAGGCTCATAAATTCATATTGAGGGGAAGGTATATCCTTTGAGAAGAAGCTCATAAATTCAGATAGAGGGGAAGGTATCTCCTTTGAGCATTTTCTCATAAATTTAGATAGAGGGGAAGGTATCTCCTTTGAGCAGAGGCTCATAAATTCTGATTGGGGGAAGGTATCTCCTTTGGGCCGAGGCTCATAAACATTGTAATTGGGAAGGATTCCCAAAGAACTTTGAGATAACGTTTAGAGAAAAGTTTTGTGGACGTAGCCCAGCCATTCTGGGTGAACCACGTTAAAATTGGTGTCACTTTGAAGATGATATTATGCATTGCTTTGTTATTGCTTTGGGTATATTGCTTTACTGTTTTGAAGTATAAAGGAAAAAGTGAAAAGAGGTCTTATACTGTTCACCCCCCCTCTCAGTATAAGCTTGTGTTCTTCAGTATATGTATGTCTTTGGTTCACCACAAAGGAAGACCGACCACATGTTTTGAAGTTGATCCAATAGATGGCCAACTTTGAACGCTTGACCTCTATGTGTATTGCAACCCAAAAATCCCTTGAATCCATCCTCTTCAATGCTTCCTCCTTCCAAGGACCTATATTCTTCCTCCACCACAAAACCCTATTTTGCACAGTCTGTCATCTATTTGAATGACCAAATCTGTAGCCTCCAACACATATTTGTCATCCTCAAATCATAACCTATATTGTGATTAGATAAGTGAACCTAGTCCTCTTTATGTGAGATCTAAAATTACTATGTTTACATTAAAATAAGGGTTTTAATTTAAATTTTTAAATATTATTTACTTTAATACTTATGTTATAATAATGTTATTAGATTAATTAAAATGTACCTAGTTTAGTAAAATTAATTTTATATTTTTTAAACATTTTAATTAAAAGAAAAAAATCTTAAGTGGTTAGTTGTCTTTTAAATTTGATTTTCATAGAGAAAAAGGTTAACACCACAATTGGTTAAATTATCTTCTAGATAGTTTCTTTCTCTATAATATGCTAACATTTCTAATATGGACATCAAAAGTACTATTATTTTTCATCCAATGTCCACATCCATCTTCATTAATATCATTAATAATAATTTGTGAATCCTTCTAAGTCAAAATATATTTGCATAATTTTCAAATGGTAATTTTAATTCCTATTAAAAAATGCATTGGCCTCTACATAGTTGTTAGTTGGAGTTCTATTCTTTTAACTTATTTTCTTCTCTTTAAAAAAACTTTTTTATGCATTTTTCACGTTAAACATTATTTTTTTTCAACATTCTTCCCCTTAATCCTCTAATGTTATTTGGTTTCTTGAATATAGCTCTCTCATCAACATGTTGTACATGCAACTTCAGTATTATCCATATACATTAATATATCATAAAACTTCCAATTGTTGCCTTTCTTTTCTTCTTTAATCTAGATGTGATCCCATGACCGATTGCTATTTTTCTTCTTTAACACATATGTGATCCCATTACTTAACCATGATTACCATTATGGTAACCTTCTCATGTTACTAAATTGTATGGATAATCATTCGTTGCAATCACCATATTTAATATGGATGTGATTCCATAACTCAACCATGAGTATCCTTATGGTAACCTTCTCATCCTATTGGATTGCATTGATAACCAATCACTACAGGTGTGAATCATTATTTACGAGGTTCACTCTATTGTTTCCATCATTAATCCCTCTTTCTATTTTGAGGATATTTATGTACCTTAATTGTTCTCCATACATATTCGCATATCATTGAACTTCCAATTGCTTCCTTTATTTTTTCTTTAACATATATGTGATCCCATGAATAGACGTGGGATTTCTTGTCTTCTTTAATATGGATATGATCCCATGACTCAACCAAGAGTGTCCTTATGGTAACCTTCTCATCCTACTAGATTGCATGGATAACCAATTGTTGCAACCACCACCTTTAACATGGATGTAATCCCATGACTCAACCATAAGTGTCCTTATGGTAACCTTCTCAACCTATCGGATTGTGTAGATAATCAATTGCTATGATCGTAAGGTGAAATAGAGCATATCACTACTTATGAGGTTCACTCTATTGTTTTCCTCATCACTCCCCATTTCTCTTTTGGGGATTATCATAGTACTTTTTATGTTCATTAATTTTAGTACTTTGACTCTCATACCCTATTAAAGGTATCAATTAGCAAGGACACAAATCTAAGATCTCCATGCATTGAGGTTGCTCTACAAATAAAATTGTGGCTCATTCTTAAACCAGCTTGTGGACATAGGATTGCTCCTACTCAATGCTCCAACATTCCCCTCGAAGTCACTCCATGAGTTCGGATGTAGGATTACTTCTACTTATTTCTCCAACATTCCCCTCTAAGTCACTCCATGAGTAAATGAGGCTTCTAGCTTCAACACCCATTCTAATAATAATTGTCAATATTGGCTCTGATACCAATTATAAAATTCAATTCTATAAAATACTATCACACTCAATCTAATTCAACTATGAATAAGACACATGTTAGATGATCTATGTTGAAGGATAGATGACAATTCGGCTAGTGGGTATATACCAATATATAAAATGATTACTTCCTGCTCTGGCTTCGACGCTTTGAAACCCTCTGAGCAGGAGATTGCCTATTTTATCTGCAAGACCTAGCTATTTTTTATGATCTTTATGTTGTATGTTAGTTGGATGACTCTGTGACCATGGTTTTTGTTGATTGGGGGTCTTATTGGTTCACTTCATATATTTTTAGGTTTGGTTTGCCATTGAATATTTGGTTGAGGTTCTTGAGGAGGATAAGGCTAAAAAATGACACAAACTTGCAAGGGGTGATCTTGGATTGATTGTACCACTACGAAAAGTTCTGGTTGTTAACCCCTTGGTTGGCATTGGATTTTTGTTACTTTGTTTGGTTCTTGAGTGACCTTGTTACTAGGGTTGGTTGCTAGTTGAGGGTCCTTGGTTAGATTTCTCTATTTTCTTATGGGTTTTGTTTGTCATTGAAAATTTGGCTGAGGTCCTTGAGGGGGATAGGGCCAAACGCCGACACAAACCCATTGGGATGACATTGGGCTATTATTGCTATGGTAATGTTTGATTGTTGTTCACTCATCTAGTGTTGGCTTTAGTTGCTTTATTACTCTAGTTAGTTTTGGTGGTTTGCAGAGTTTTTGTCTCCAGTTCTAACACTAGTGGTTGTGTTTGATCCCAAGGTTACATTGTTATATTTTTGGAATTTTTTGAGTAGACTCAAGCAATTGGCTTCAGGTTGGTTTCTCGCTCTGGCTTTGATATTTTGAAACCCTCTAAGAAAGAGACTTCATATTTTCCCTACTAAACCTAGTTTTTTGTTATGGTATTTATGCTCTACGTTGGTTAGCTGGCTCTGTGACCAGGGTTTTTGTTGGTTGGGGGCTCTTGTTAGTTCGCTCTGTATTTCTTTTGGTTTACCATTGAATATCTAATCAAGCCTGAGGGATATAGGACCAAATGCCAACCCAAACCCATGAGGGTGATATTGGGATGTTGTTGCCATGGTAATATCTAGTTTTTGTTCCCTGGGTTAGCATCGAATTTGGTTGCTCTATTACTTTGGTTAGCTTTGGTGGTTTGTAGATTTTTTATCTCTAGTTCCAACACTAGTGGTTTTGTTTGATCCCAGGGTTCCATGGCTATATTTTTGGTATTTTTTGAGTAGATTCAAGCAATTGGCTTTGGGTTAACCTCCTGCTCCGGCTTTGATGCTTTGAAACCCTCTGAGTAGGAGACCTCCTATTTTTCCTACTAGACCTTACTGTTTGTTATGGTCTTTATACTCTACATTGGTTGGATGGCTCTATGACTAGGATTTTGTTGGTTGGGGATCTTTTTAATTCACTTCGTATTTATTTTGGGTTCAGTTTACCATTGAATATCTGGTTGAGCCTAAGGGGTATAGGGCTAAATGTCGACCCAAATCTGTGGAGGGTGATCTTGGGCTATTTGTATAGCTATAAAATGTTTTGGTTATTGATCCCTTGGCTGGATTTGGCTGTGTTACTTTGGTTGGTTGTTGGGTGACGATGTTACTAGGGTTGGTTGCCAGTTGAGGGCCCTTGGTTAGATTGCTCTGCTTTCTTATGGGTTCGGTTTGTCATTGAAAATTTGGCTGAGGTCCCTGAGGGGGATAGGGCCAAACGCCGATCCAAACCCGTTGGGGGTGATATTGGGTTGTTATTGTTGTGATATTGTCTGGTTGTTGTTCCCTTGGCTAGCGTCGGCTCTGGTTAGCTTTGGTGGTTTGTAGAGTTTTTATATTTAGTTCCACCACTAATGATTGTGTTTGATCCTAGGGTTACATGGATATCTTTTTGGGATTTTTTGTTTTCACATTGTTGTTGGGGTGTTTGGGTTGATTCAAGCAAAACCTTTCTTCTAGTAGACATCCAGATTGTGTCTTATGGCAAGGGTAGAATGGCCTATGTGCAGTTTACCGGTTTGGGCACAAAACTAGTGTATTATTTCTGATTTAATATTTTCAGTGGGTTTTGGTGCCTAAATCTTTTTTAGATGGGAAGGATGCTCATTTGCTCTTATTTCGATTATTGTACTAGATTCTATCTTGGATGGACGACAATATGTGTTTAATGTTTAATTTTTTTTATTGTTGTAAGTACTGTTTGGTAGCTTGTTTTTTTGGTTGAAGTGTTTTATCGCTTTTTCGATGAATAGCTCCACTTTGTAAAAATATTTAAAGATCCTTTCAAAACTCTTTCATCCATCAAATATATACAACTATTTTTAACTAACAAATCACACATTTTAATCTTTAAAAATCTTTTTTATTTTACCATCTTTCTTGCTTTTCTATTTTTTCAAAAATTATTTTCTTCTTTAAAACAATTCATGGGATTTTTAACATTAAAAACATCACTGGAAAAGCTAGTGGAAAATCTGGAATGCCTCCATTATTAATTCCATGATCGTAAACATGCACAAGATAAGGGCTTTGACCACCTTTCTGCCTCTCTTGCTGGTTTTAAGATAACAGTGGAATGTAAACAGCGGACTCCCATGGTAGCAGCAAACACGGTTCCCCGCAGCAGTGTATGATATAATTTTGGGTTTTTCAACAAATAAGAATAAGCAAATTATTATGCGTATTCATGAAACGTATTAATTATGCCACCAAGTCAACCATGCGGCACTAACGGAATCCGCTGCAATATCTTAATGTTAAAAATGTCATCTGTAAAAGAAGTGCCCTTCACCTCTGAAAGGACAAGTACAACAAGGTTGTCCCTATAGCGTAAATAAAAACGCTTTATAAAAGCGAAAAGATTCTACAATAGGGATTGTCCCCCATTACGCAAATAAAAATGTTGTATGGAAGATTCTGGTAGAGTGGCCACCTGGGCAAAACTAGTCTTTTCACAACTACAAAAACTGTGGAGCTGTTAAAAGAAATGATATTTTCGACGCAAGATCCAAAGACATTGTCATAGATAAAAAAATAATAATATAAAATAACAGATTTCCGATTATATAGCCCTCAAAATTGTAATTATATAACAACAAATATATAAATTGTCAGTTAGAGTGTACAAGTTGTTTAAGAGGCCCACATTCTTCTCTCATCTCAGCTGAAGAAGGTATGTTTTTTTTTTTAAATTGAAAAAACTTGTATTAAAACATTGATCAGTTACAATTGGGATAAGATACATCCTAGTCGAAAACAATGAAAGCACATGATTACAAGAGAAGAGGAAGATTTGCACTGGATCCAAATCTCTTGAACCAATACCAAGCTAGCTGAGAGAGCTGATAGGTCAGTTACAACAACTTATCGCGAAAACACGCAGCAAACACCAACTTCACCTGTCTGCGAAAAAGCTGCAAGTCGTGAAATCGTGACACAAGACACCTCTGACCGCAAAAAAGTCAACCTGGCACGAAATCGCGACATGTCGCGAAATCACGACATGTCGCAAAATCGCGACAAAAATCCAGCAGCAGCCACAACGACGCAACACGTCGCGAAATCGCGACAACTTTCCTCTAGCGGCCGCGACGACGTAACATGTCGCGAAATTGTGACAACTTTCCTCCCTTGGCCGCGACGGCGCAACATGTTATGAAATCGCGACAATTTTCCTCCCTTGGCCATGTCGGCGCAACATGTCGCGAAATCGCGACAACTTTCCCTCGGTAGCAGCGACGGCGCAACATGTCGCGAAATCGCGACAACTTTCCATCCTTGGCCGTGACGGCACAACATGTCGCGAAATCGCGACAACTTCCCCTCGGCAGCAGCGACGACACAACATGTCGCGAAATCGCGACAATTTTCCTCCAATGGCCGCGATGGCGCAACAGGTCGCGAAATCGCGACAAAAATCATACTTAGCTTTTTCATTGATCATTTGTCTTAAGGATCTTTCAACGACAACTTCCCCTCGGTGGCAGCGACGGCGCAACATGTCGCGATATCGCGACAACTTTCCCACATCGGCCGCAACAGCACAACATGTCACGATATCGTGACAACTTTCCCTCGGCGGCAGCGACAGTGCAACATGTCGCGATATCGCGACCACTTTCCTCCCTTGGCAGCGACGGCGCAACATGTCGCGATATCGCAACAGTTTTCCTCCAATGGCCACGATGGCGCAACAGGTCGCGAAATCGCGACAAAAATTATACTTAGCTTTTTCATTGATCATTTGTCTTAAGGATCTTTCAATGACAACTTCCCCTCGACGGCAGCGACGACGCAACATGTCGCGAAATCACGACAACTTTCCCACATCGGTCGCAACAGCGCAACATGTTGCGATATCGCGACAACTTTCCCTCGGTGGCATCGACGGTGCAACATGTCGTGATATCACGACCACTTTCCTCCCTTGGCCGCGACGACGCAACATGTCATGATATCGCGACAGTTTTCCTCCAATGGCCGCGATGACACAACAGGTCGTGAAATCGTGACAAAAATCATACTTAGCTTTTTCATTGATCATTTGTCTTAAGGATATTTCAATGACAACTTCCCCTCAATGGTAGCGATGACGCAACATGTCACGATATCGTGACAACTTTCCCACATCGGCCGCAACAGCGCAATAGGTCGTGATATCGCGACAACTTTCCCTCGGCAGCATCGACGGTGCAACAGGTCGCGATATCTGAAGAAGGTATGTTAGGAGGAACAAAAGAAGATAAATCTTTCACATGTGGAGTAGACATATCTGTGTTTTGAACTAAAGTTATGGAGGACTCAGCACTTGGCACTGGTTTTAACGAGGCGGCTGGTGCCTTATTAATGAGTTGCTTTCTCATAACATCATGCAATCAGCTGAACAATTTTTGTTTTACGACTTCGAAGGCACGATCGAGTTTGTCCATTTGTTCTGTAGTGTTAACATTGTACATGAACAAGCCATAGTAAAGATCGAAACTATTGTTCTCTATCTGCAAGCACAAATAAAAGGGAAAATCGATATTTGGGAGCAAGCATCTCCTTCGTTCACGTGACGAAATTTGTCGTAAACGAAGGGCAACCCAGCCCAACTTTCTTTACCGCTCTCGGGTCCAAACATCGGATTCCGCATTCCAAAAGCAAAACTGAATTCCAGAACTTGTGCAAGATGGCATAATATAAATGCACTATTATCCAATAGTAGATCAAATTGTCGACATCTTCACCAAGCCACTTCAAAGGATGAAGTTTTAACAGTTCAAACAATAGATAGGCTTGAGAGCCTCCATCTCCCCCTAACCATGGAGATGCAATAGGACCAGCAAGGCTAATACTTATTCATAAAACCACCTTCACATGGGAAGAAAGTATCGACCGGTCTCTACTTTATTCCATTCATGAAAACCCCTTGTGGGTGCAAAAGGATAATGGAATGGGGAATGATCAAATGGTATATGGAAACCCAATGGATTGGAGACGTATTTTGTGGATAATTGGCTAATCGGCTATGCAAATAGCCACCCGAGCCACTCATCTACTGAAATAAAATGACCTTCTACCATTAAGGGGGGATTGAATATATGTTAATGCTACAAGGTCATATTTATTAGTTAGGTTTCTAATTAATTGCTATGAGGCTTTAATAATATCTCATTAGAATAGGTTATTTTAACATGTAATGTTATTTCATGTTCATTTGAATTTCGCATAATATGGATTTGGGAAACCTAACCCTAATATCATTTTTCTCAATATATAATTGCATAAAAAAAAGGGAGATATGTGATTTTTCATTCTTTCCATTTTCAAAAATCTTCTCCTCATTTTTTCTTGTTTCATGTGGTTGAACTTAGACACATATCATTGATCCTTGCTACAAATGGTTGCCATTTTGGATAAGAAATAAGAGGATAAGGATTCAACCAATCATTACACAAAAATATGTAGATTTCCCCTTATTTATTGACCATATAATATACTTGTTAATAAAGGTATGACCGACATATGGGACAACAATGTTTAGATTCTACAAGCAACTTCATTATGTGAAGGATCAACTGAAACAATGGAGGTGAGCTAACAAGTTGGACTTCTAGGCCCAAAGAGCTCCATCGGTAGCTAGATAGGATGAGGTGTAAAAACTCTTTAAGGAAGTAACAATTACAAAGAAACTAAAGGAAGAATATGATGAATTACGTAAAGTGGTTGAGGATATTGACAACCACAAGGAGATCTATTGGAAACAAAGAGCAAGAACCACTTGGTTATTGAAATGTGGTAAGAATCAATTTTTTCCATCGAGATACTTGTTCTAGGAGACAAATGAACAAGATGGAAGCTCTTCAAGATGAGAAAATGCACTCCTTTGATAGGATCCTAGGTATCCATTTCCATTCAATGGATTATTTTGCTAATTTGTTTAAGGAAGGTATGGTGCAAGACAAAGAGGCTTAGAAAGAACTTCTTGTTGTCATACCCTCTATTACCTTTGAAGAACAAATTTAGGCTTTACTTACACCCATTGATAGAGAGGATTCGAAGGTAGTCTTTGGAATGAGTACAATAAAAATGCTATGTCCAAATGGCTTCAAGAAGTATTTCGAAGACCCTCTCAAAAAGTCACATTATACAAGAATAATGTTCAAAGAGTCACCTTGTACAAGAAGTTTTGAAAGACCCTCTAAAAAATCTAATGAATATCTAAGAAAATCACCTTAGCTTTAGTTATGTCGTTGGTTTGAATCATAATCTTCAATGTAATCCCACTAGCCCTCTTGAGGTTACCTTTGGAAACCCTGTCAAAGTTCAAAATGATCCACCCTTTATATTTTTTATGTCATCTAGTAGCCAATGTTTTTTGAATAGTAGTAGTAGCCCCCTTCTCCACAGCTTTCTCCCTACCATTTCCAACAGTAAAGATAGTTAGCTTATTCTCAATAGCAACTTTAATCCTTCTAAAGATAAAGGATTCATCCCTAGTAATATGCTTGAATGTTCTTTTGTTCCTCTCCCACCAGATACCCCATAAAAAATAAGGAAGAACCAGATCCCAAACCCTAGTGAGGTTATGGCTATGAAGGAGGATTTCCACTAAGTGAAAAGTTCCTTGAAAGTTCAAGGTAATATCCACTTGATAGAAAATGAATCCAGTAAAGCATTGAGCACCTAATTTGAGAAAACATTTTGGATGAAAATATGATCCACAGATTCAACGTCCTTAGAACACAAGAAAAAAATATTAAGAAGATGGAAGTCTTTCTTACATAAATTATCAGCAATCAAATTTCATTTTGCAAACACAACCATAAAAAATGTAATCTTGGGGATTAAATGAGGATACCAAACCCTTTCCACCAGAAAAAATCCTCCCTTGGACAATGTTTGGGCCTCATATGCAATCTTGATAGAAAAAAGGCCTTTAGGAGAATGAGTCCATAGAAGGAAGTCCTTATCATTCTATTGAGGAAGAAAGTATTGTTACAACAACATGTTCAAATTTACCAAAATCTAAAGGATATGAATATTAGTTGTAGGTAATGTTGTATGCTTTCAAATCCTCTTTCCATTAGTGAAGATTATATAATAAATTAGTTTTTTACATATTTTAGTGACAAAGGATCCTTCAACTTGTAAAACTTAATACTAAGAAAGAGAGGTTCAGGAAGAATCCAAGTATTCTCCAAGAAGAACACATCCTTGCCATTCCCAATATACCACTACATCCCCTTCATAACCAAAATTGGACCCCTAGTAAACCATTCCAAATCACAGAGCTCCTAGGAGGACCAGTACTTCTAAACAATTGAATGTGATTTTCTAGATACTTAGCTCTCATAATATCTTTCCACAATTGATCCTCCTCAACACATAATATCCAAATTGTTTTTACAAAAAAAACCTTATTGAAAAACAAAATATTTCTAATCCCATGACCACCTTCTTTCTTAGAAGAGCAGAACCTATCCCAAGAGACAAGGGACACCCTCTTTTTACCCTCCACCCCAATCCACATAAATCTCCTAAAGATCAGATCAATCCTCCTCCTAACTTTTAAGGGTATTTTAAAAAGAGACATAAATTAGAAATGAGAAGTTGACTTGGTGGTATTTGACCATGTGCAATTTTGTTTCCTTCTTTGGCATGTCATCCAACTAGTTGTTGTACCATGCTCCCTGCTAGTTATAACTACCATGTTACTCATTCATGCTTCAACCACACTAGAAGCTTGGGCATACTCAACTTCCAACATCAAGTTATAGTCTATGTTTGATTCTAGATTGTGGTTTCATTATGGCAAAAAAAGTGCTACTCCTTTCGATGCTAGGCAAGTACTATTGAATTTGATGCTAGTTATGTGAACATAGTCTAACAACTATTACAATTATAATTTCTAGCACTAGGTAAACCCAACACCAACTGCCAAACTATCCAAGAATTCTTGTTGTGTACAAAAATCTAATAACCCTCTTTTTATTCAAAAAACTTATCATAAATAAACAAAATATCCTTTTCTCTACCTTTCTTGGCATATATGTTTACTATTTCTATCTAAACCTATATTTACTCCTAAATACTCTATTTAATCACATAACTACAATAGTAATAAAGCAAAGCATAACCTAACAGTGCAAAAAGTGGCAAAATGTTTAACAAAATTGAGATTTTTTTGGGCCTCATTAATTATTCTAAAGCCAAGGAATAAGTTGAGTAGAAATTTTACTTTAAATATATATATGTTATTTTGATGAAATAAAATTATTTAGGAAACAAATCCTACTTAGATGCTTAATAGCATTGAACTTCATATAAGATAGTTTACAATTTATTAAGAAATATATTATATGGTCAATTAATGAGAGGGATTATACAACATTTTGGTATAATGCTTGTTCAAATCCCTATTCTCTTATTTCTTATCCAAAATGGCAACAATTGACTCTAATATGTCCTACTTGTAAAGGTCTAAAGATCAAAAATTATAATACTATAAGCAACAATTATATATTATGGGTTTATACTAGAAATGCAGTTAAAGGATAGAATTGCAAGCAAGTAGTAGAAGAGCTTCAAATAATGCTTGAATATTTCTATTTGCCTATTTTTATGCTAAAGGATGTGTTGGTTTGAAATCAACTAAAATATAGTGGATATTCAATTAAGATTGGATATAAATATTCAGAGCAATCAAAATTTACAACTCCAAATAATTTCTCTTGAACAAATGTTTAATCATTAGGGAACCTCTCTAAGACCTCAACATTTCTTTGGTTAGTAGTCCAATGCAATATTATTATAGTGAGAGTATGCAAAAAAGAGAATATTATGGACCTTTAAGGTGTGCCTTGTGTAAGAATGATCTAGAAACATTAAATAATTTATTTTGTCATTGTCCCTTTTCTTATATCATTTAGGGTTGCTTATTTAAAAATATGAGAATATATTGGGTATCTCCATCAATATTGAAAGAATTGAAAAAGTGTTGGATTCATTATTTTAAAGTTGAAGCATCATGCATTATGGGGGTATGTAACAATTAATTATTTATTGGAATTTATGGTTGAAAAAAGTAAGAGTTTTTTAAAAACAAATCCCAAATTCATTCCCAAGTTCAGAATCATGTTATCTCCTCTCTTGTAGAATGTTTACAGACATGGGGCTCATCATGGAAAATTTGAAGTGCAAAAACAAAAATTTTAATCACTTGGTTATAAGATTTGAATACACATGGAAGGACCATCTATGAGAATGGAATTAACATAAATAATCTAAATTAATCTATGATTTAATGGTTTACCTAACATAGACTTTGTGGTATCTTCTCTTTGAACTAGTATACTATATTTCTTTTCTAAAATAATATAATTATTATACTTTTCATAATGTTGAGGAATATTGCATTATTTGGTACATGTTAATGTATCTCCATAGAACCTTAATGGTACATTTGTAAATAGTATATTAGAGTTGAATCTATAGTTTAGAGTGTGATTAATATTTTCCCTTTTATGTAAGTGTTAATGTGTAGGAAATGCACAAGTATCATGTAAAAGTGTAATATGCAAGAAATGCATGTGTCATGTAAGTTAGAGTGCAAGTGTAGATTGAGATAATGTGTACAAGTGTCTTGTATGTAAGAGTGAAAATATGTAATGTGAGGATGTGCACAAGTGTCCTAGATTAGGAGTGCATGTAGAAGTGTAAGAGTCATGTGCAAGTGTTGTAGAGTCAAGTTTCCATCAAGTATGTAAGTGATAAGTTGATAAGCCAAGAGTCATGAGACTTGGCATATGAAGAGCAATGGTCAAGTACTTGAAAAGTCACATTACTATTGCTATATTATGGCGATAGTGCTCCATATGAAGGTAATTCAATGAATAATCAAGTATTGATAATCAAATTTATAATAGGTTGAGAAGCAATAAGGCTTGTATACATTTTGGGCAATTAATATTGTAAGTTGTTCTTCAAGCATAGTTCATGAATGATTTATGCTATTTACATTCATATTTTAGTATATAAATGAATGTTATTTGATTTATTATATAATCCTTGATATACATATTAATTTGCTCATATTATTCTACTCATATTATTATTATCTTGACCTTTAATATTATGACTATTTTATATTTGATCCTATAAAATATTTTTCTATATTCTGTGGTAGATAGGCTAAAAAATAAAATAATGGTATTAGAGCTACCACCATTTGTCTAGTTTAATAGATTTTATTTTGTTAACCACCATTATTAATTAGCTTTGTCCATTTTGATAAAGTTAATTTAGAGTCTATCCACTTTAAAGGTAGTGCAGACTTGGACTCTATTTTTAAAGGTCTTATTGAGTAGAGCAAGCTAGAGTCTTTCCACTAGGTTGAAGGAAAACTAGTGAAGACTAGGACTCAACTATATTGAAGATAAGGGCCAACTTAGAAGAGAAGTTGAACATTAATTGATAGGAAAAACCAACCTGGAGGGGAGTTGGTTATTCAAGGAAAGAGCCACATTAACATTGAATTTGAAGAATTTGAAGATAAGAAGTATTTGAAATTTGAAGTTTTTTAAATTTGAGGATTTGCATATTAAATATTGAGGTAGAATCAACTCAAAATATAGTTGATCATTCAGGGATATTCATTCCCACCTTGACATTACTATTGTATTCACCAGTAAGGAGGATAATTATAATGAGATCTTAGGTGCAACCTAAGATATTGAAAATTTTAGATTGAAAGAAATATAGAGTTACAAAACTTAAGTTTGGGAAGCTTCCTACATAATATAAAGAAGAATTTCAACTTCTAAAGATAGAACATAGAATAAATGAATAAAGAAAAGAGAAGAAGAAGTAGCATAATATAGAGGAAGAAGAAAAAGTGGAGTTATCATCCACATAAGATAAAGCAACATTGAGAAGAAGAAGAAAATATTGGAGTCATCATCCACATAGATAAAGTGGCATATTAATAAGAAAGCCATAGCAGTAGAGAAATATATACCAATCTTGAATTAATATAAAGAAGCATACATAGCTTATTTTATATAGCTTCGATTATTGCATTGAAAGCTCCAAATAGTTAAGATCTACAAGTAGAAGATTGAAAGGAGAAAAGTAAGCTTAAGAAGAAACAACAAGCTTAAAGAAAACATCAAGAATTAAGAAAAACAACAAAGGTAAAGTGTGTTAAAAATATATTGAAATATATAAGTGTATTAGATATATTATAGCCAATAGAAGTAAATATTGAAGATATTTAAGCTAATTTTATAATCTAGCATGGCCATTCTAGCACAATGAAATGAGAAGCCTGCACATAGAATAAAAAGGAAGCTTACACATAGAAGAAAATAGAGCAAAAAAATATTAAAGAGAGTAGATTTAGCTACATAGATAAGGTTAGACTCAACCTTCTACAAGTGAAAAATCGAAGAGTTGTTTGGTGTCATCCAAGCAAAGATAACGAGACTACCTAGTCTCATCTAAATCTAGTCTAGCAGAAGCACCACTTAAG
The DNA here is from genome assembly GCA_028583015.1 of Wollemia nobilis. Classification (NCBI taxonomy): domain Eukaryota; kingdom Viridiplantae; phylum Streptophyta; class Pinopsida; order Araucariales; family Araucariaceae; genus Wollemia; species Wollemia nobilis. The sequence continues at coordinate 4,012,644 of JAQPPZ010016847.1, read as the reverse complement.
CAAATACTAGTAGAAGCATTGCTTGGATTCATCCAAGAAAAGATAAGCAGAATGATCACTTGAGCATCTCCAAGTGAAGACCAATAGAAGAGTTGCTTGGGCTTCTCCAAGAAAAGACCAACAAAATAATCGCTTGGGATTATTTAAGAAAAGATAAGCAAAAATACTATTTGGATTTCTCCAAGCGAATACCAGCAAAATAATTGCTTAGCCTCCTCCAAGGAAGACCAGTAGAAGAATCACATGGCCTCCTCCAAGTGTACTCCTCATAGCGAGCATATCAAGTGAAGGGTGACATAGATAAAAAGTAAGATAACATGAATATCAGTGCAACTCGCAGACGTCTAAGCGTAGAGTTGTAGTTATGAACAACAAGCAAGTAAAATATACGATAAAATTGTTTATTGTTATCATTTATGGATAGGCGTTCATGTGAAGAAGCAATGTTTGGGAAGCATTCAATGCTAACACTACAACAAAATTCACACTATCATAGGTAATATTTCTTAATGTTACATAAAGTTTCCAATGCTTAAATTTCTAGAGGGAAGTATAACATATTTATTTAAAAAAAAAAATCTAAAGTGGAGTAATAAGGATTAGATATGTATAATTGAGTTTTTCAAAACTTAATCATTGGAATGGAGTAATAAGGTTAGAATAGATTAATATTTTACAAGGTTAGAATATTAATTGGAGTTAAAAGGATTATTAAGTTTTTTATAAGTGTGAATTTTTTAATTTGAAGTGATCTAGATTTTTGAAGATTATTTGAGTTAGTTTGAGTGAAGTTTCTGAAGATTTTTTAAATTAGACAAGTTTTTTTATTTTTGAAGAAATTGAAATTTTGCAAATTTAATATTTTGGAGTTAAAATGTTTCCTCCACCAAGGATTGGAAAATTTTGAATATATTTAAGTTTTTAATTTGAGAGTTATAAGGTTTTCTACTTTGAAAGGAATAATCTTGTACACTTTGATCATTATGGAAAGAAATATGGAGTCTTTAATCAAGAAAACAAGATTAGAAGTTATTAAATTTGGCATTAGAACATTTATTGAAAAAACTAAAGTTAAGCTAGATATGGTATTACAATTAATCTATAGAGAAGGTAAGAAAGAACATTTTGAAACATTTGAGTAATATTTACATTCAAAACTTGTTGAAACAATTGATAATTCAAAGGATGATATTATGATACCTCTTGATATAGGTAGCATAATGCATATGCCAATACTTTCACTTGAGCTTTATAAATATGAAAAATTGAAACAAAAATAGTTTACTCAAGAGAATCAAGTGAATCATCTCTAAACACAATATTTCATTCTTCTTGTAACATTGACATTCCAAGATCATAAAATTCAATAAATTATTAAGATGTTTTAAGTAAATGTTCAAAAGAGACGGGACAAAATCATGATTGTAAGAAAATTAAAATCGAATGAAGCACATAGTGTAGAAGTCAAAAACAAAGGAAAGTTTTAAGCTATTCATTCACATGAACCTGAAGCAAAAGAAGAAGAAGTTAAAGAAGTTTGTGATCCAAATTTTGAAGATCCAAATAATGATGAAGAACTCAAAGCAGAACTCGTAAGAGGATGCATCTAAGAGTTAAGCTGGACTCAAAGAAACTGAAGATAAATATCAAAAAAAGGTTCATAAAAAATGCAAGGTCATTTGAAGATTAAAGACAAAGACGAAGACCAAGATTGAAGACTAAAGTCTTCAATAACAAAATAATGTAATACAAGGGGTTTTGAGAAATACTACATTATTTGGTACATGCTAATGTACCCCCATGGTACCTTCATGGTACACTTGTAAATAACATATTAGAGTTGAGTCTATAGTTTAGAGTGTGATTTATATTTCTTCTTTTATGTAAGTTTTAATGTACGAGAAATGCACAAGTATCATGCAAGTTAGAGTGCAAGTGTAGATTGAGAGAATGTGCACAAGTGTCTTATATGTAAGAGTGCATATATGTAATTTGAGGATGTGCACAAGTGTCCTAGATTAGGAGTGCATGTAGAAGTGTAGGATTCATATGTGCAAGTGTTGTAGAGTCAATTGTCCATAAAGTATGCAAGTGACAAGTTGACAAGCCAAGAGTCATGAGACTTGACATATGGAGAGCAATGACCAAGTACTTGAAGAGTCACGTTACTATTGGTATATTACGGATACAATGCTCCATAGGAAGGCAATTCAATCAAGAATCAAGTATTGATAATAAAAGTTGTAATAGGAAGAGAAGCAATATAGCTTGTATACATCTTGGGAAATTAATATTGTAAGTTGTTCTTCATGCATAGTTCATGAATGATCTAGGCTATTTACATTCATTTTTCAATATAAAAATGAATGTTATTTAATTTATTTTATAATTCTTGATATAAATATTAATTTGCTTATATTATTATTATCTTGACCTTTAATATTGTGGGTATTTTATATTAGATCCTATAAATTTTGCGATAGATAGGCTTAAATAGCCAAAACATAAAAAATAATAATAATAAATTTTATAGTTCTTCCCATACAAATTTAGGGAGAGCATATGGAGATGGTGTTTGTGGAAAAAATGAAAGCATATATTTTTTTTCTTATATATAGAACTCTCACGCCGCAGGAAGCCAATTCATAACTCACACTGTGGGAAGGTAATCTAATCTCATCCTCACTTGATCAACATGACACAGTCGCCTTTCATCACCAACATAATTCGACAACATCGGACATCTTACTCGCTTTTTTCTTGCAGGATATTGGCACACTTAGATTTGGAATCTAACCTTATCAATACGAAGGCCTATGAAACTTTGCTCCAGTTGGTGATGTTGGCAATTAGTTCAGGCCTCATCTACCTACCTATGATAGATCTGATATTAGAATTGTATTTACTTTTATTAGTTGCAATTATTCGAAGATTAGATTAACTCCTATAGATTAATTAATGCCTTAGATGAGCTTTTCCCTCTTTATTTATATATATATATATGGGTGTTGAACACTACTTCATATAGTTAGAGGAGTTGAAGCAGCAAGTGTAAAAAGCAAGAGATAGCAATAACATAGCCTCTAGGTAATCTCCTCTAGCACAACCTTTGCAAAGGTGAAGAAAGTTTCATGTGAAATAAGCCTTGGTTAAGAAAGTTCCCACTTGATATAAAGTTGTGTTTGAAATATATAATATAAAAACTATACTTGTGTGTTTGTGCCTTTGTCTAATTTGTTGCGAGCTTTTTTTTTTCTTAAGTGTTTGGTTTTCAGGATCGTGCAGCCCCGTTTTTGTGCTTGCCTTCACAGAACATCCTTGAAATAAGTTATTTTCCGGCTGGCTTTATGCTATATTATTTTTTAAAGAAGAAAATAAGTTAAAAAATATATAAGTCATTGTGATATAAAGACATATATAGCAAAATGAAAAAAAAAATCTTAAAATAAAAAGATAGATTTAAAGATATAAAAATGTGATTTATTAGTTAAAAAAGTCATTGTAATGATTTTATATATTGGTATATTCTTCACTAGTTAAAATACTCACCCATTTTTTATATGGATCATAATAACATGTGTGTCATCCATAATTGGATTAGATTAAGTGAGATGGCTATTTATCGCATTGAATTTTTACAATTGGTATAATAGTTAAAGTTGAAAATTGGTATTACAATTGATGTTGAATCTAGGAACCTTGACTACTCATGGAGTGACTTAGGAGAATGTTCGAGAAATGAGTAGAATCAATCTTACATCCCAATCACAAATTGGTTCAATAAGGAGCCAAAACCTTAATTTAGAGCAATCTCAATGCATGAAGGTCCTAGATTAGCTGGTCTATAACAAGGTATACAAGTTGAAGTAATAAAATTGATGAACATAGAAGTGGTAGGAGTATCTCAAAAAGAGAAAGGAGTGATGAGTGAAACAATAGAATGAATATCATAATTAGTGATCTACTTTATTATAGTTGACAATTGTAGTGATTGGTTATCCATGCAATCCAATAGGATAAAAAGGTTACTATAACGACACTCATGCTTGAGCCATGAGATCACACCAATGTTGAAGAAGAAAAAAAAGCCAATAGTTGGAAGTTTGATGATATGTGAATTTGTATGGATAGTAGTGAAGGGGGTTGGAAGTTTGATATGTGAATATGTACGAATAGTAGTGAAAGGGGTTGAAATTTTGATGATATGTGAATCTATATAGATAGTAGTGAAGGTGAATGTACAACATGTTGATGAAAGTGTTTTATTTAAGAAATCAAAATTTGAACATTATGCACTAAGGGCAAGAATGTTGGAAAATGTAATGTTTAATGTGAAAAAGTTCATGAAAGTGTTTTTCTTAAAGAAGAAGAAAATAAGTTAAAAAAATAAAAATAATAATATAGAAGGATAGCAAAATAAAAAATATGAATGGGATTTAAAAAGAATAGAAATAAAAATAGAAAAGTATGTTTTATTAGTCAAGAAAAGTCATTGTAATGATTCTATATTGGTGTATCTTCTACTAGTTGAATTATTCGTCCATCCTAGCAGCACGAAAAGAGTTGTATAGCTCGATGTGCCTACTTGATGTGACCTACTATAATAAGGAAACAAAAAACCCTTTCAAAACCTTAAGAAAAAATTATGCATCCATCCTTCCTTGGGTGGATCATCCAACCTATGCACAACCCATAGTTGAATTAGGTTGTATGGAGTGAAGTGATATAGCCACAAGGCCTATGAGATATATTGAAGAATATTGTATGTGGTTGGATGGTAATAAATATGTCATAATGATTATTAATTTAATGAAATAATTGAATGTACAATCACTCAATTTGAGCACAACATAAATTGTTTTGAAAAATATATAATATGTTGTGTACGAATAAATTTAAACGAGTGAACTTACATATGTTTATGCAATGTTAAAAATAAAAACAATTTTATTAGTATGAGAGCATTCTATTTTTTTTACTATAATTATCATGACATTAAAAGTGTTGTAAATCTATGGAAGATATATTGTACATTACATATCGATAGTGATAACTTTGGTTTCTATATGTTGTGACTCAAAATAAAGTTATAAATATCTCTATCTTTGTATTAGCAAAATACGCTTAAGACGTAATTGTTGCTCTTTTATAAAATTTTGGATAAAAACCTTATACATATGATGTAGCTTTTGTATTTACTTATGAGTAATGCAAAAACCATTTTTATTTATAAAATATACTATAAACAATTTTATAAATCATGCCCTGGGGGACAATGCAATGGTTCACAATTTAACTCTTCTTTAAGAGGTCCAAGGTTCAAACTATTATATATGGTTGTATGTTATTCCTCTATTGATAATATTAGCTCTCGTCTTACAAAAAAATCATGGGTGAGAGAAGACTACTTAACCGTAAACATTAGTGGTAAAACATTTTCACTCTAAATCAATCTAAAAAATAATTTAAACTTATAAAATTATTTCTAAATAAACTTAACATCAAGAAGAAGGAAAAAAAAACTAATCTTTTAAACTCTTGGAAAAAGTTAAATGTTTGTTTAGATGATAATCAATCTAAAAGCTTCCCACGTAATTAAATTTATAGGAAAATATTTTGTAGGAAAATTGGAGGAGAGCAAAATGTTTATATATATATTCTTTGTGAGTATATTTTATTAGCAATACTTTATCTTATCAACACCTCTATGCGACAAGTTGCAGCTATAGTCACTTCATAGTTTTGATTTTAGATGGGTTGGTTTTAAATAAATGATCTTAAATTAACATTTTTAAGGTTTAATATAAGATTTTTTTTATGTTATTTTATGAATAAAAACAAATACTCATCTTGTTAATATATTATTTTGGTTTAGAATCATTAAACTTTTTTTGGGGGATTTTTTTATTATTATTATTCAGAATCTAAAACAATACATTCCACAAGGATTTCCAAGTGATCCAAGCTAGCACATCATACAAAATACAATAAATCCACCAAGGAAATCCATGGATCATTTTGAAAACAACTTCGATAGACCACAACAACCCATGACAATCGAGTTCCTTCACCTTGAAATTATCTTTCTTGGTCCTCATGAATTAATTGATTAAGGAGTCTGGATTTCTTCTGATCAATATAATTCTAGATATCAACTTTCTAGTAAGAGAATCCTTTAGAAGCCCACTTCACCAAAAAATCAACCACTCTATTCCATTCTCTTGGGATATGAACAAATGAAATTTCAACAAAATTCCTAGCCAAGCTCAAAATCTGTTTCACTATTCTAGCCATAAACCAAGAAGCATCCTGAAAATACCTATTGTTCAAAAGAGACACCACTATCATGGAATTAGATTCACAAATAACCCTTATCCATCCCAAATAAAAATTTGTTTCTAATGCATGGAGAATTTTCAATGCTTCCATATGATTATTTGAATGAATTCCCTTGTACACAAATAAAAAGAGGTGGACAATACCCTCACTATCACATCCAATTCATCCTATACCAACATTACCTAGGTTGCCCTTGGAAGAACCATCTGTGTTTATTTTGATAACATCCCTAGGGGTAAACTCCACTTCCTAGATCTATTGACCTTCAACGAACCAATCCCCCTGACAAGGCCTCTATTTGTAGTTGGTGATGATAAAGAAATATCCAATTTATTGATAATCTACCAATCAGAGGAAGTAAGAGGAGAATTCATAACACACTTGGCCCTAATAGTCTCCTTAACCATCCTTTTGAATCTGAGCCATACTTTTAAGACTCCAAGTTGACATCCCTAAAAAATTATTTGATTGCGTTCCAACCAAATTTGCCAAAAGATGATAGAATAACCAATATACCAAGTAGTTTGAAGACATGAAGCAGAGGTAGGGGGTCTACCCAAAATTTCCCAAAAAATTAAAAATAAAAGTAGCATAGATGATGGGCCTTATCCAGATCTGCCACCACAAATTCCATACCTATAGGGAATATGAGCATTGAAAGAAAATATGGGGAATGGTTTCCTCATTCTTTCCACAAAGAAAACATAGTGAAGTACCTTGAAAACCTCTATTTTGAATATTATCCCAAGTTGAATATTTATTCTGACATGGAAGCCAAAGAGAAAATTTACATTTGGGCCAACCAAACTTATTCTAAATCTTCTTCCACTAAGGGGACACAATATCCTCTCTTCTATGCATAATAAGGGTTTGATAACCCAGAGCAACAGTGTATATCCCTTTTGAATTATGGTCCCAAGCAAGAATATCAGAGTCTTCAATAGAAAAACATAGTATCTCAGTCAAAATAGAAGCCAGAGTGTCACGATCCTTAGGATAACCACCCTCTGGCCAGCCCTGTGAATCCCACTAGTAGTGGGTAAACTAACTACCAAGAGGACTTTACCGCTTGAAGCCAACCACCTTAGACCAGCCCATTTCAAGAAAAAAAATCCTGAAGAAAGGTGGGGGAAAGAAGAAAGGATAGGAGGATGATTATCCCAAGAATATTTCCAATATAAGACATTGTTTCCCTTATTAAAAATCCAAAAGAGACCCTACTTAAGAAGCATGGCACCTTTTTTTGAGAGTGTCCCAATCAATGGAACATTTCCCCTTCAGCTACAATCTCAAAATCTCATCATCTAGAGCATCACAAAAATATTTGAGGCTAAGAATTTTAGCCCAAAGTCGATGATGATTAATGCACCACCTCCAATAAATTTTAGCAGCCAAAGCAAGACTATTCAAATCGAATTGCCTCAAACCAAGACCCCCCATATCTTTAAAGGGACACATAGTATCCCAACTAACGAGACTCCATTTATTACAGTCTAGGTTTCCTGCCCATAAAATTTTTCTAGAAAGAGAATCAAATTCTTCGACAAAGTACTTAGGAGCAACCATGATAGAAAACCTATAGATAGGAAAAGCATGAAGGAAAGACTTCAACAACGTTAATCTACCAGTAAAGGATAGCCACTAAAAAGTCCAATGATTAACCCTTGATTGAAATCTATCCAAAATACTTTTCTAGTAAGCCCTTCCAAGTTTTTTAGAAGAAATAGGAATCCCCAAATACTCCACTGGAAAATATCCCACCTGAAAACGTAGAATATTAGCAATCCTACATTGAATCTAACCCTTTGTATTGAATAAGAATATATTTGATTTCTCTTCATTAATCATTTGACTAGAGGTAGATAAGTAAATATCTAAAGCCTTCCTAAAATTCATTGCTTCCTCAAATTTTGCCCTCCCCATTAGAGTAGTATCATCGACAAACTGAAGATGATATTGGGATAAATAATTCTCCATCCAAGACCATCCTTAGATACCACCATGATTATGAAAACTCTTGAGAAGTCTTCCCAAACCTTTAGCCATAAGGATGAAAAGATAGGGGGACAAGGAATCTCCTTTATGAATCCCCCTAAATACCAAGAAGAAATTTTATGGTAAACCATTGATTAAAACTGCAAAGGAGGTCGAAGTCACACAACTCATGACCCATTCAATCCAATTATACGAGAACCAAAAATCTTGAAGGATGTTATGCAAAAAATGCCATCTAACCCTATCATAAGCCTTGGAAAAATAAAGCTTAATGAACATAGCCTTTTCCTTAGAGATATCCATAGAGTGAATAGCTTTAGTAGCAACCACCATACCATTTAAAATATTACAACCCTTAACAAACCCATCTTACTTAGAAGAAATAAGAAAATCAAGAACTTTATTTAGCTGATCTGTAATAATATTGGTAATAATTTTTTAAGTAGCATTGCATAGGAAAATAGGATGTAAAGACCCAAATGAGATAGCATTTTAATATTTAGGAATAAGATAAAGGAAGGTTGAATCAATAGCTTTAAGCATTTCCTTATTAACTTGGGATTCCTGAACAACTTTTAGCAGATCAAAAGATAACACTTCCCAAAATTCTTGGAAAAATTCTATAGGGAAACCATCAGGTCCATGTGTTTTACCTTTGTTCATTTGAAAAACCACCACTTTAAGTTCCTCCATCGATATGGGGTCCATTAGCATATTATTCATATCATTAGAGACCAGCCTAGGAATACAGTCCAAAATAAGCATCATATTTACAACATCATGAGGACCCTACTCGAAGAAAAGAGAGGAGAAAAACCTGACTGCTTCATTAGAGATATCCTCAAAGGATGAGAGAGTTTCTCCCTGATCAGAATTAACTGAGACTATAGCATTACCAATCCTACAGTATTTAACTAAATTGTGAAAGAAAGAGGTGTTTCCATCCCCTTACAACAACCAATCAATCCAAGATTTTTGCTTCCAAAAAATCTCCTCACGAAGCTCCCATTTAGCAAGATGACTAGAAATGGAAGATTCCATTTCCAATCCTTCATCTTTAATTTGAAAAGTGATCTCCTCCAGGCTATCCCTTAGTTGCTTTTTATTCTGAAATATATTTCCAAAAGAAAATATGTTCCATTGCCTAAGTTTGAATTTAACAAACTGGAAGATTTTGAAAAAATTAAACATAGCAGTGCCAAATTTGGGTTTCCCTTCGACCCACCACCTCTTCACACATTCATACAAATCCTTATCCCTGAGCCACATAAGTTGAAATTTGAAAGGTGGATTTCTTGGCAATGAGAATTTCGAGGATTGAAAGAGAATAGGCCAGTGATCAGAGCCCCTCGAGCCTATAATCTCTGAGAATGAAGTACAACTATCATCAAACCAACTATCTAAAGTAAGGAACTGATCCAGTCTTTCAGAAATAAAATTTGTTCCACATATTCTATTAGTCCAAGTAAAGAGCCCATTTTGAGGCTTCACATCAACAAGATTAAGGAAATAAATATTTTCCTACATCAAAGTAGAAGAAGGGCCCAAACACTCCACACCACCCTTCTTATCCTCTAGGGACATAATAGAATTAAAATCCCTAGCCAAAATCCAAGGATAATTGGGAGAAAGAGATCGAATGAATCTAAGATGATTTCATAAGATAATTTTACTAGATAAATCATTTGGGATATACACATTAGATAGAATAATAGAATATCCAGATGAAAAGAAGGTAGCAACCACAGAGAGACAGTTCCTACTACCCATCCACTAAGAGGGAGTTAAAATTTGTGGATCCCACAAACATGCAACACCAACCACTAAACCCTGGGCTCCAATAGCAAGACAGTGACCACCTTTCCATATCTTAGAATCAATTCGATCCATATCTTCACAAGATAATTTCATTTCCTAGATGAAAACAATATCAAGTCTATGATATCTGATCAAATTTTGAGTAGATTTTTGTCTAGGGCTGCTACCCAAACCCCTAACATTCCAAGATATCACTTTCATTTTGGAGGAATAGAGAAGTGAGAATATAATGTCTTAACAACACCAGACTCAAATAAGGATTCCCCTATAAATTTCACTTTTTCTTGATCCTTATTTCTTCCTAATTTTACCACCTTCTCCACCCCACCTTTTTTGATAGTTTTTGGATGAATACCTAATACATAAAAAAATTTATTTTTTCCTTCCTCTCTGACAATCCTAACCTGGGAGGGTTCAAACCTTGTCTCATCCTCATTTACCTCAATCAAGTTTTCAGCCAAAGGATAATGATCAAGAATGTTATCAAGACAATCCGAAACCTCTTTGGATTTATCTCCATTTTCTACAAGAGGGTTATTAGACACCAACCCTTATCAGAAGTTTTAATTTCAAAAGAAGGATTTAGGAAAGAACAAGTACTTGTCTCTTGAATACAAGCATCCATACCACCTCCATTCCAAACTTGCTCCTCAACATGTAGCTCCTCAAAATTCTCAAGCACATCAAATCTATTACCAGAACCTCCCTTCCCAACACCTTTATTCAAACGAACAAAAGACCTACATCTTGAATGAGATTTAACAGGAATAAATCCATCAGAACTCGGAATCTCATTAACCATAGGAGATTTTTCTTTTACCTTTGTAGATGCATCTTAAAAGTTAGATGAAGAGGATGAAGGCTGAGAAATCACTTTCTTACATTTTCTCTGAATATACCCATATTCATGGCATATACGACATTGAAATGGGAGAGCTTCATAATATAACCGTTGGATCCAATACATGTTTCCCAATTTAATATCCAATGATTTGGGCAACGGATTATTCAGATCTACTTCAACACAAAGCCATGCAAAAGAAGCATATTTCTTATCCAAGTTTTGGTGAGACGGATAAAACAGTTTCCCAATAATATTTGCAATAGAATGAAGAATATCCGACCTCCAATATTCCATAGGGATTCATGGCAAATGGACCCACATAGGAATCCTATAAGGCCTCTCCTCCACCAGATCAAATCCTAAATTCCAAGGTTTGATAAATAATCCATACTGATTGTGAAAGTAAGGAACCCCCTCGAACACTTTACTACGATCTGCCATACGGGAGAACACCACAATAAAATACCCATTAGCTACAAGAATAATCTCCAAATCACCTTCAGGGATCCAATTTCTCCTAACCCAATTTTCTAAAAGAGTCATAGAAATTTTGAGACCCATGAATTTGCAGATAAGCGCATGCTCGGACAAATATAAAACATCATCTGCAACAAAATCCGGACTAATAACCAAGAAAGGACGATCTTTTTTTTTCTCCAAACATCCATTATTCTTCAACTTTGAAGTCGAAGAGGAATTAGAAATAGGATCAAGGGTTACATGCAACAAAAAATTCATGGCATTTGCATGATCAGAATAAGAGGCATCCTTATTCAAAATAGTATCTTTAAAAGACAAAGATCGGGGGTCACCAGGACCCCCCAAAGCTGCCATATCTAAAGCAAAACTACAACACACCTTTCACCAGCCAACACGTTGGTTTTCATAGACTTTTCCATCACCGACTTGAAACCCCTTAATCATTAAAATTTTCAAAAGATCTCATAAACTATTAAAATATTATAATAATATAAAACAAAATAATTAATTTAATCATAAAATTACAAAATTAATAGAATATATATAATTTTTAAATAAAATATATAGATATATAGATTTGGTTAGTGTAAGAAATTTTTATAACTAACGTTCAGGGTTTGACATTCCTATCCCACTATGATCTTTCATAAAGGTGAGAATTGAACTTATCAATAGGGACCAAACACATCCTGATGCATGAGCCTATCTTTAGAGGTTTTTTTTAAAGAAGTTTTAAAATAATTTTTTATTACTAAAAAAGGAATTATTTGACACAAAAATAATTTGCCGAAAATGGTGATTACTAAAAACGGCATATTTTTTTTGAATTTTTTTTTTCAAAAATAGTAATTACTTAAAAAGGCAATTTTGGGTGGAAAAATCAAATTTTCGAAAATAATAATATTTTATTTTTAGGGCTTTAAGCTTTAGGGTTTTATTTTAGGGTTTCTTTTAGGGCTTCAATTTTTAGGGTTTTCTTTTAGGGTTTCTTTGGGGATATATATTCCCTTGGTATTGCATTGTAAAAGGGGGAAGTGAATCCAGGAATGAGAAAATAAATTATTTATTGGTTTATTTCCATGTACTATAGTTTTTATGTGAATGGAAGGTTTTATTGATTATTTTCATTTATTGCAGTTTTTATGTAAATGGAGGTTTTTACATATTATTTTCGTTTACCGCATTTTTTATGTAATGGGAGGTATTTTGTTTTGACCTCTTGCAGCTAGATTTACATGGACCAAGTTCGATCTTACTGGAGAGAAAAGAGAAGAAAGAAAAAGAGAAAATGAGAGGAGAGCGAAGGGGCTCCTAAAAAATTGGCACTTTTTGCAGTGCTTGCAGAAGGTTAGTAAAACCTTGGAGAAAAAAATTGGCACTCCATGTAAGTGCTTGCAAGAAGTTTTTTTATGTAAAACCTTAAAGGGAGGAATTGACACTTTGTGTAGTGCTTGCAGAAGGTTTGTAAAACCTTGGAGAAAGAAATTGACACTTTGTGTAAGTGCTTGTAGGAGGTTTTTTTATGTAAAACCTCAAAGGAAGGAATTGATACTTTGTGTCGTGCTTGCAGAAGGTTTCTAAAACCTTGGAGAAAGAAATTGGCACTTTGTGTAAGTGTTTGCAGGAGGTTTTTTTAATGTAAAACCTCAGAGGGAGGAATTAGCACTTTGTGTAGTGCTTGCAGGAGGTTTGCTATTTTCAAACCTTGAAGGAAGAATTGACACTATGTGTAGTGCTTGCAGGAGGTTTGAGATATAGAACCTCGAAAGGAGATTGGTACTTTGAGTACTTATAGATGTGTGGCCTTATATGAAGAGAAATTATGATTTTGATTAAAGAAACTCGTAGGAGCAGAGTTCTTTTCAACTAGAGGAGAATGATGCAGGAGCCTATCTTTAGAGGGTTTTTTTTAAAGAAATTTTAAAATAATTTTTTATTACTCAAATTATTTGACGCAAAAATAATTTGCCGAAAATGGTAATTACTAAAAATGGCAAATTTTGATGAAAAAACTAATTTTTCAAAAATACTAATTACTTAAAAAGACAGTTTTTGGTGGAAAATCAAATTTTCAAAAATAGTAATATTTTATTTTTAGGGCTTTAAGCTTTAGGGTTTATTTTAGGGCTTCAAGTTTTAGGGTTTTCTTTTAGGGTTTCTTTGGGGATATATATTCCCTTGGTATTGTATTGTAAAAGGGGGAAGTGAATCCAGGAATGAGAAAATAAATTATTTACTGGTTTATTTACATGTACTGTAGTTTTTATGTGAATGGAGGGTTTTATTGATTATTTTTATTTATTGCAGTTTTTATGTAAATGGAGGGTTTTATATATTATTTTCATTTACCACACTTTTTATGTAATGGGAGGTATTTTGTTTTGACCTTTTGCAGCTGGATTTACATCACATCCATACACACACCTACCCTCTCACACACTTTTCCATGTCGTGGAATGAACCATAGACCTCTCAAAGAAAAGCCAAAGCTATGTTGTTCCCCTGGAACATAAAATAATAAATAATAATAATAGTTTTAGTTCTTTAAATTTAAAATTTTCATCTTGAAAAATATTATTTTAATATGTTATTTTCACAGTGAATTTTATAGATGAAAATGAAATCTATCTAATCTTATGCAACTTGTTATATTCATTATTTTATTTATTGATGTTTGTATTTTTTTTACAAGAAAAAAATCGTAATTTTATTTCAATAATGAAACAACATTACACTTCTTAGGTGCCTCGGCATAAATAAAAACTCTAATAAAAAAAAATTACTAGGAGTCAAAATATTATTACAATCATGTAGATCAGAGAGGAAACCTTATCTTCAAAACAACATAGGGATTATAAGGAAAAAATCCTTATATATCAATACATAATCATAAAAATAACCTCAATGTCCATAACTTGGATGGAAAACAATAAAAAAGAAACCATTAGAAAGAAGAAAACAATAGAAAGAAAAGAAACAATTAAAATATACCATAAATCGCTAATCAAATGAACACACCCACAAAAAACACCCATAACTAGCATAGAAACTAGGGGTATGATATGTGAGTGAAAGAGGAAACTCCATCCTTGATGTATTTCATTTGCAAGAAACCTTCTAGAACCTGTTGACCTTCTTTTGATAACCTATTTGCTTGCTAATTTAATTACCTATAGACATGAGTAAAACAGATATTTTCAAAAATAAAAATTACCTCTAGCAGTTCATCTCCCATGGGTTTGAGCAGATTATTTTGTAATTGAGTAGATCCATTCATAAAGTTGATGACCAAAGTAGAATCTCCAAAAAAAATCATATTTCTCTTTGAAGCACACTTCATTAGTAATCTCAATTCCTGAAACTTAGCAAAATTGTTGGAACCTATCCTAAGACTTACTTTAAATTTGATATAGTGTGTATCTAAGAAGTATATAATACCTTTTGTGCTACTAAAATTTGACTATATATGACTGGCCCCATCAAAAAAATCCCATGGTTGAGACTTTTCAATGAACAAATTGTCTACTTTTCGAGGTTTCTTACATTTACAAGCCCCCTTATTGATTGAGATTAAAATTATCATCTAAAATATAATTTGAAGTAGGGGTATTAACTTCCCTTCAAAAATAGTTGCATTCTGTGCCAACCATATACCCCAACATATAAGAATGGTAAAGAAAGAAATTGTTTCATCTATTTTTAAAAAAAACCATTATGTTAAGCATACCTCCACTATTTCTCCTTCCCAAATATTTTGAACTCCATTTATTTTTCCAGATTCTAACAAAAATTGTTCAGAAAAAAGAGCATTTGATTAAAAAATGTGTGATGTTTTTATCCTCTGATTGACACAACATACAAATACTTGGACCTTTTTTTCTTCTCCTCTTTAAATATTTCCAAGTAAAATTCTTATTTCTCAAAGCTAACCACATGAAATTAATTATTTTTTTTGGGATAGATAATTTTCAAATCTGCTTCCACCACCAAGCAGACCCTTGGGGATTAGGGTCAAAACTTTCTTTGTAGCCAAGTCTAGTAGTTTACTAACCCCCAAATTTGTTCTATGCTTGTAGACATGAAAAATTGACCCACTCAAGTGAGAAAGTTTTCCTGAGTCCTCCAAAGAGACCCCTTAGAATTGTCTAGGGTGAGGGCTAGGTTTCTCCTCCTTTAATCTTAGTTTTTATCCCATTTCTATGAAATCATGGTTGCCCTAAACATGGCACGATTTCACATAGTATGAAATCACGGTCGGCCTTGATGGGGCATGATTTCACATTTTAGGATTTTCTTCCAAGGAAACTCTAATTTTTGAAGTTGGTGTGTTTAGCGTTGACTTTCCTTGGTGTTTCCATCTCATTTCGATTTCAAAACCACTATATAAGGAGGGTTTTAAATCATATTGCAATACAACAAGTGAATAATATTTCAAGTGGTTCTCACATGTGATCTAAGCTCTCTTCTTCTTGTGCTATTCTTTCCTAAAGGGATGTCTAAGTGAATTGTTTTCTTTTGCAAGCAAGCTAGCTCACAATTATAAAGTGTGATCTATTCTCTAGTACATTATATTATGTGTTACTATTACTAACTTTGATGGAAGAGTGTTAAAGCCCTAAGGAGAGATCAACTATTCAAGAGGTCTCAACCCTTCTATCAGCTTATGCGCTATCTACTAGGTGGTTTTACTTCTTTACATGCATGCATTGATTTTATGCATAACGTAATTGAGCTCTCATATCATTCTTCTATTTTTTGTATAGCTTTTTTAAAATCGTGTTCGGTCTCAATGGGGCATGATTTCGTCGGTCTACAAATTTTTTGTCACCTATTACAAGGTGCTATTGCACCCAAACCACATCTAGGGGCAATTTTTTGTTCCCAAACCCTAAGTCTGCATTCTAGTCTACATATAAGACATTGTTGCATTTTGTGTTATAATTTATCATTATGTTCTACTATATTCTACTATGATTGTTCATCTTCCAAAGGTTAAATTTTGCTTCTATTTTCAAAATTCAACTAAAAGGACCTAGGGGGCTTTACTACTATGCCTCCAAGTATTATCATACAGTGGCCTAAGCAGTCCCCTAGTGCTAATCATATTTTCCAAGTGTTTTGCAATCTATCTTATAGGAATAAGAATTGCTGATATCGCTTGATAAAATGATAAAAGCAAGGATCAATCACTGGATATGATAAGTTCCCTAATTTAGTCTTTAGGTTGTTTGATGAATATTTTTTATTCTTGTTTGAACCTTGGATCTGATATAAAAATAAAAATATTTTTTTTCAAGATATTTAAAAGGAAAACAATATATAGTGTGCACTTAGGGTTATACTTTTTGTGCATCTTCTCTTGAACCCTTGCTTAAGGTTTTCCATTTAGAAACCCTATGGTTAGAAAGCATTAAAACAAATAATAATTCTAGGGTTACCTCTTGTCTTCTTGCATTATGTATTTTTGCATTGTCCTTTATATTTCATAGCATAAATCTAGAAAGGACAAACATAGGTGATTATCTTGAAACAAATACATACAAAATTCTTGAGAACCACAAGACTTGGAGTGAGTCCTAAAACCATTATTGGTGAACCCTTCCCCCATATTTTACACTGAGTGTAGAGAACAACATAACCTCGAGGTCACCTTGGATTTATCTTGTGGATCTAGCTAATAATCATATGCAGTAGGGCATTTTTCCCCTTCTACATCTTCGGTGAACCCAACGTGAACACCCCTTTTTATTTTAAAACCTTAAACAAGATCATTATTTATTTGTTTGGTTTTAGAAAATTAATAACATATTTAAAAATATTTCTTTGTGTGCATGTTGTTACTATTCTTTTATATCATTTCACTTCTAATGGATCCCTTCCTTAGAAATCAATGGAAGCATATTGAATCTGATTATGTTTCCCTAGAAGATGATCAGATTGATAGAGAGGATCCTAACATAGATCTAGAATAACAAGATAACGTCTAAACTGAGATGAGTTTTGATCCTTATGAAGGACCCAATGGTGGGTTCATCTTTTCATCATTTAAGCATATTTGAGGTTTTATGAAATCTAATAAATATAAAATACTAGAAGGTATAGAACGGAAGGCTCATCTCGAAAGAGATGAGACCCCTCCGATAAGTTCTCCTAGGCTTGATAAGAATAACCCCTTGTTCAAATCCTTGCATCTTAATAATTTGATAAACCAAGCAACTGATGCCACTACTATGACCACCAATGTTGGAAAGAATTTGCAAGTTCCTCTAACTAGTGGTGTCACTAAAAATTATTTTCAATTTCCTTCTCAATATTCTAATCTCAACACTTTTGCTTTTGTTCCACCAAATATCAGTTATCCCTTTTCACAAGGTAACACATATAATAATAGTATCCATGCATTTAACCTGATCCAAGCACTTGCTTCACAACATATATACATCCCTCCCTTAGGTAATCTAGGGATATTACATAACAACAATCTAGAAGTGCAAAATTTAACAAATATGGCGAAGTTGTTGGTTTCGAAAGTTGAGATGATTCAGCCTTCAAGTTTTACTTATATTTATAAGGAAATGTGTAACCAACCATTGGATCCTATTGTTTCTACAAGGTCTTATCCTAAGCACTTTCTTATGCTAGTTTTACCTATATATAAGGGGACAAAAGATCCAATAGATATTTTAAGAATATTTAGGACAACATGCCATGATATTATATATGATGATATGTTGTTACTAAAAATATTTCTTAAAAGTATTGGTGGCATGGCATTAGAGTGGTACTATTGGTTACCTAATTATTCATTGAGAAATTTTGAAGAAACAGTGGAATTATTGAGAGCAATTGAGCGAACATACAAAAATAGTATTCAATGTAGGTGTTTAAATAAGAAATAACTTTAGGCTAAGAATAGCCTAAGATAGGGATGAAAGAAATCCCCCCATGAAGGTAGCTAACAACTAATTAATTAGTGCTGACTACTAACAATAAAATATTCACTAACAAGTGTATTCCTCATAGTGAACATATCAAGTAAAGGGAAACATAGATAACAAGCAAGAGAACATGAATATTAGTGCAACTAGTAGATGTCTAAGCGTAGAGTTGTAGTTGTGAACAACAAGCAAGGAAAACATACAATAAAAGTTTTGATTGTAATCATTTGTGGATAGGCGTTCATGTTAAGAAGCAACATTTGGTAAGCATGCAACGCTAACACTACAACAAGATTCACATTATCATAGGTAACATTTCTTAATTTTACGTAAATTTTCTAATGCTTAAATTTCTAGAGGGAAGTATAGTATATTTATTTTTTTTGAAAAACTAAAGTGGAGTAATAATGATTAGATATGTATAAATAGGTTTTTAAAAAATTAATCATTGGAATGAAGTAATAAGGTTAGAATAGATTAATATTTTTCAAGGTTAAAATATTAATTGGAGTTAAAAGGATTATTAAGTTTTTTAAAATTGTAAAGTTTTTAATTTGAAGTGATCTATAATTTTGAAGATTATTTGAATTAGTTTGAGTGAAGTTTTTTAAAGGTTTTTGAAATTAGAGAAGTTTTTTTTTATTTTTGAAGAAATTGAAATTTTGCAAATTTAATATTTTGGAGTTAAAAGGTTTTCTACACCAAAGGATTAGAAAATTTTTGAATTTTGATATATATATATATAAGTTTTTAATTTGAGAGTTATAATATTTTCTACTTTGAAAGAATAATATTGTACACTTTGATCATTATGGAAAGAAATATGGAGTCTTTAATCAAGAAAATAAGATTAGAAGTTATTAAATTTGGCATTAGAACATTGATTGAAAAATCCAAAGTTAAGCTAGATATGATATTACAATTCATCTATAGAGAAGCTATAAATGAAATTTTTGAAACATTTGAATACTATTTACATTCAAAACTTGTTGAAGCAATTGATAATTCAAAGGATGATATTATGATACCTCTTGATATAGGTAGCATAATGTATATGGCATTACTTTCACTTGAGCTTTATAAAGATGAAAATTTGAAAAAAAAAAAATTATTGATTCAAGAGAATCAAGTGAATCATATCTAAACACAATATTTCATTATTATTGTAACATTGACATTCCAAGATCATCAAATTCATGAATTAATTAAGATGCTTTATGTGAATGTTCAGAAGAGATGGGACAACATCATGGTTGTAAGAAAATTAAAATCAAATGAAGCATATAGTATAGAAGTCAAAGACAAAGGAAAAGTTTAAGCTATTCATTCACAAGAACCTAAAGCCAAGAATAAGTTAAAGAAGTTCGTGATCCAAATTTTGAATACCCAAAGAATGATGAAGAACTCAAAGCATAACTCAGGTAAGAGGATGGACCTAAGAGTTAAGTTAAACTCAAAGGAACTGAATACAAATCTCAAGCAAAGGTTCATAAAATATGCAAGGTCACTTGAGGATTGAAGACAAAGAAAAAGACCAATATTGAAGACTAAAGTCTTCAATAACCAATAATGTAATAAAAAGGGTGTTGAAGAATATTAAATTATTTGGTACATGCTAATGTACCCCCTGGTATCTTCATGGTACATTTGTAAATAACATATTAGAGTTGGTTTAGAGTGTGATTTATATTTCCTCTTTTATGTAAATGTTAATATCAATAAAATGCACGTGTCATGTAAAAGTGTAATGTGCAATAAATGCACAAGTATCATGCAAGTTAGAGTGCGACTGTAGATTGAGAGAATGTGCACAAGTATCTTGTATGTAAGAGTGCATATATGTAATGTGAGGATGTGCACAAGTATCTATATTAGGAGTGCATGTAGAAGTGTAAGAGTCATGTGTGCAAGTGTTGTAGAGTCATTTCCTTGCACATTGGGTTGCTGATGGAAAATGGCAAATGGGAAATGGAATGTAGGTTATGCCTCTGAAATGCGAAATCCTGTGTACCCATCCGATGTTTGGACCAAAGAGTAGAAATGAAAGCTGGGTTGGGTTTCCCTTCATTTAGGACAAATTTCGTCACGTGAACGAAGGAGATGCTTGCTCCCAGATATGCAATGAATTCTTGAGCATATTTGAAACTGAGGTAAAGAAAAATCTTATTTTACGAGTTAAACTGAATGAATAGTAAATATCTTTAATTTTATCTTTATGGTACATGAATTTATAAAGGAAAAATAAATTGTTCAACTTTATCTTTTGTAATTCACTTTAATACTATCATTGTGTTGATAATTTTTTTTTCGATCCGTGACAAATACCTTTTGTTTTAAATGTTGTTACACAAAACAATGTAACATCATATATTCTTGGTTTTCTTTACTCCAGATAAGGAATATTTTATATTTCTTAGAGAACATTTTTTCATCTTACTATTGCAATTTTACCTTTTTTTTCTCGTTAGGATCTTCTCTGTTATAGACTTTATATTAAACATACTTACGTTGGACCATCGTGGTTGTTAGTAGGGTTGTAGAATGGTGGAGATGTTGTGCGTAGAACACGATTGGCACACCGCAAGAAGCCAATTCATAACTCACACTGTGGGAAGGTAATATAATCTCATCACTACTTGATTCACATGACACAACAACCTTTCATCGCCAACATAGTTCGACATTAGACATCTAACTTGTTTTTTCTTGCAAGATATTGTCACACTTAGATTTGGAATCTATGTCTATCAATAGAAAGGTCTATGAGACTTTTCTCCAGTTGGTGATGTTGGTAATTAGTTCAAACTTCATCTACCTATGACAAATATGATATTAGAATCTATCGTTAGATTTTGGAGTGCTTGTATTTACTTTTATTAGTTGCAATTATTCGAAGATTGGAGTAACTTCTGTCCATTAATTAATGCCTTAGATGATCTTTTCCCTCCTCAGTTATATATTATATATATATATATATATATATATATATATATATATATATATATATATATATATGGGTGTTGAACACTACTTCATATAGTTAGAGGAGTTGAAGCAGCAAGTGTAAGAAGCAAGAGACGGAAATAGTAGAGCCTCTAAGTAATCTCCTTTGGCACAACCTTTGCAAAGGTGAAGAAAGCTTCATGTGAAAGAAGCATCTGGTTAAGAAATTTTCCACTTGATGTAAATTTGTGTTTTGAAATATATAATATAAAAGCTATATTTGTGCATTTGTGCCTTTGTCTAATTTGTTGCGCGTATTTTTTTTTGCTTTAAGTGTTTGGTTTTGAGGATCATGCAGCCCCATTTTCATTTTTGTGCTTGCCTTCACAAAACATCCTTGACATAAGTTATTTTCCGACTGGCTTTATGCTATATTATTTTTTAAAGAAGAAAATAAGTTAAAAAATATACAAGTAATCATGATATAAATAAATATATAGCAAAATTAAAAAGACAATCTTAAAATAAAAAGATAGATTTAAACATATAAAATGTAATTTATTAGTTAAAAAATCTATTGTAATAATTTTATATATTGGTATATTCCTCACTATTTGAATTATTCATCTATTGTTCACATGGATCATCACAACATGTGTGTCATCCATAATTGGATTATATTTTGGATTTGATTGAGTGAGATGGCTATTTATAGCATTGAATTTTTACAATTGGTATGAGAGTTAAAGTTTAAAATAGGTATTACAATTGACATTGAAGCTAGGAGCCTCGAATACTTATGGAGTGATTTAGGAGAATTTCAGAGCAATGAATAGAATCAATCTTACATCCCAATCACAAGATGGTTTAAGAAGGAGCTAAAACCTTAATATAGAGCAATCTCAATACATGAAGGTCCTATATTAGTTGGTCCATACCTTTAACAAGGTATACGAGTCGAAGTAATAAAATTGATGAACATAGAAATGGTAGGAGTATCTTCAAAATAGAAAGGATGACTGATGAGTGAAACAACATAATGAATATAATAAGTAGTGATCTACTTTATTATACACAATAATTGTAGTGATTTTTTATCCATGCAATCCAATAATAAGAAAATATTACCATAAGGGCACTCATGGTTGAGTCATGAGATCACACCCATGTTGAAGAAGAAAAGAAAGCCAAAAGTTGGAAGTTTGATGATAAGTGAATTTGTATGGATAGTAGTGAAGGGGGTTAGAATCTTGATGATATGTGAATATGTACGAATAGTAGTGAAAGGGGTTGAAATTTTGATGATATGTGAATCTATATAGATAGTAGTGAAGGGGGATGTACAACATGTTGATGAAAGTGTTTTATTCAAGAAATCAAAATTAGAACATTAAGCACCAAGAGAAAGAATATTGGAAAAAATAATGTTTAATGTGAAAATATTCATGAAAGTGTTTTTTTAAAGAAGAAGAAAATAATAATAATAATAATAATAATATAGAAGGATAGCAATCTGCTTGTTGTGGTGCAATGGTAAATGCCCTGGGTGCTGGTAGAGGCTGACCTAGGTTCCATTCCCCTTGTATCCATCCTGCAGATATATGGTATAGTTAGGAATGTCCTATGTTTTGGTAGAGGCCGACAAGGCTCCATTCCTCCTATGCCCAACCTGTTGAAAGTGGCACCTCAAAAGGGGTGTTTTCCACTATAAATTAGTTTTATCTGCTCGTTGTGGTGCAGTGGTAAATGCCCTGGGTGCTGGTAGAGGCTGACCTAGGTTCCATTCCCCTTGTCTCCATCCTGTAGATATATGGTATAGTTAGGAATGTCCTATGTGCTGGTAGAGGCCGACAAGGCTCCATTCCTCCTATGCCCAACCTGTTGATAGTGGCACCTCGAAAGGGGTGTTTTCCACTATAATTTTTTTTTTTTTACCCACGTGTTGTAGGTGAGTTGGAGAGGAGAGGGAAATCCTCCAAGAGAGGTCCCAGGTTCAAATCTCCACCCTACCAAAAATCTGAATTGGGTATCCAAAATCTAATTGATAATGTTGGTGCGGGCAGGGTTGGGTGCAACTCCCGAGTGACTTTGACGGTGTAGAACCCCCTGTTCGTGGTCTCTCGAACCAAGGTGCCCTCGTAAGGGATTTTTCAATTTAAAAAAAATATAGAAGGATATCAAATTAAAAAATATGAATGCTATTTAAAAAATAATAGAATTAACCCTGTCCCATATCCCTGGTCTTGTCCTGGATCCCTAGCACATCCTTTGTCCTTTCTCCTTGACTTGTAGGTGTTGCAAACGATCTCCTTAGGGTGGAATATCACTGTTCCTTTTTTCTGCCCCTTTCCTTGTTTTTTGGCAGGGTTTTCTTGTTGTTTGGCCTGTGTTCTAGGATGTCCTTTGATTTTTTTGGGATGTCCCTGGGTCCTGTTCTAGTTCCCTGGCACTCCTTTTGCCCTCCTCCTTGGTTGGATGGTGTTGAAGATGATAACCTTGGGTTGGGAGATATCTTATTCTCTTATCTACCCTTTTCCATACCTTTTGGTAGGGCTTTCCTTATGGTGCCTATGAACTGGGATGTCCCTGGATTTTTCTAGGATATCCCTAGTTTTTCTTGGGTCCTCCTTTGGGTTTTTTGAGTTATTTCAGGAACCCTTTCCCTTTTTTCTTGTAGGGTCCTATTTGGTGCTAAGGATTAGAGGTTCTTCTGGTGTAGTGCATTGTGGCTAGGATTTTTTGGCTTCATGAGAAACTCTTCACAATATCTTTTGGCTTGGATGGGGCCTTGTGCTTATTCCTATGGTGTTGCTCTTTGGGTTTCCAATTGTAGGTTTGATGATAGGTTCTCAACTTTTTGTGGCTTGGGGGAGGTCTCTATGTTGATTACTATTGTGTTCCTATGGGTCATCCTCTTCTAGATCGCTGAAGCTTCTCATTGGTGGTGTTGGTGGTTTTTGTGGAGCTCTTTCTACTTTTTTTCTAGCCTTTGGTAGGGCCCTACACTTTTATGTGGCAATTCGTGCTTCACAGTTCCTCTACTGAGGTTTCTTCGGGTCTCCCCACCTTTTCCGTTGGCTCACATTTTTGCATTGTTTTTTTCCTCTATCTCCCTTGGCCGCTGAGTAGTTTTCCTTACTGCAATAGGATTTCATGGTCTATGGAGTCCCTTGGTTGTTGTTCCACTTGCAAGTTTGTTAGGGATACTAATCCCTGTTGTTGCATCCTTCTGTTGTGTCCCTGTGTATCCTCAAGAAGGATTTTTTTGTGTTTCTCGCTCTAGTTTCAAATTTGAATTTTCAAATTATTGTTATGGGTGGGATTGCCCTGTTTCAAATATTTCTAGGTGGGTTTGCCCTTTTTCATTTCTTCCTTGCATGTGTTGTTTGGGCGGTCTTTGTGCACATGTTTTTTAGCTATTCTAGGCGGGGTGGCACTATCCCAGACTTCAATGTAAAAAATAAAACAAAACAAAACAAAATTTAAATTTTGTCCTTTAAGGCTATCCTTTAGCCTTTCCTGAAAGGATGTCCTTAAGCCTATCCTGAAAGGCTTTCCTTATGTATTTCCTCTAGATTTTGGTGTCCTTTCCTTTGGCCTTCCTCTGGCCTTTTTTTAGTCTTATGACTTGCTGTAATCAGGTTTTGGGATCCTTGATAAAAACCCATTTTTAATTTAATTTAACTTATCAAAAATAATAATAATAGAATTAAAAATAGAAAAGTGTGATTTTTTAGTCAATAAAAGTTATTGTAATGATTTTATATTGGTGTATCTTCTACTAGCTAAATTATTCATCCATCCTAGTAGCACCAAAAGGGTTGTATAGGTCAATGTGCCTAGTTGATGTGACCTATTGTATTAAGAAAACAAAAAAAAATTCAAAACCTTACATTTTTAAGAAAAAAATTCCATCCATCCTCCCTCGAGTGGATCATCCAACCTATGCACAACCCATAGCTGGATTAGATTGTATGGAGTGAAGTTGTATAACCACAAGGCCTATGATATATATTGAATAATATTGTATGTAGCTTGATGGTAATATATATTTCATAATGATTATTAATTAAATGAAATAATTGAACTTAAGATCACTCAATTTGAGCACAACATAAATTGTATTGTAAAATATATAATATTTTGTTTACGAGTAAATTTATATGAATGAGTCTACATATGTTTATGCAATGTTGAAAATAAAAACAATTTTTTTGAAAATAAAAACAATTTTATTAATACGAGAGCATTCTATTGTTTTACTATAATTATCAAGACATTAAAAGTGTTGTAAATCTAAGGAAGATCTATATCGTACACTACATATCAATGTTGATAACTTTGGTTCCTATATGTCATGACTCAAAAGAAATTTATAGATATCTCTATCTTTGTATTAGCAAAATGTACTTATCTTTGTATTAGAAAAATGTACTTAATATGTAATTGTTGCTCTTCTATGAAATTTTGGATAAAAACCCAAAAAAATTATAGATATCTCTATCTTTGTATTAGAAAAATGTTCTTAAGACATAATTGTTACTCTTCTGTAAAATTTTGGATAAAAGCCCTAGATATATGGACTTATCAATATGGTCTCTCATAAGGGTGCAAGTTGAACTTATCAATATGGACCAAACACACAACCACACACACCCACCCCCTGACACACTTGCCTATATCATTCTTTAAACCATGTTCAGGGTTGGGCATCCTTATCCTACCATGACCTCTCATAAGGGTGAGAGTTGAACTTATCAATATGGACCAAACACACAACCATACACACACCCACCCCCTCACACACTCGCCCATTTTGTGGTTTGAACCATAGACCTCTCGAAGAAAATCCAAAGCTCAAACTATTGTGTTGTCCCCCTGGGACATAAAATAATAAGTATTAATAATAGTTTTAGTTCTTTAAATTTAAAATTTTCATCTTGAAACAAATTATTTTATATGTTATTTTCATAGTGATTGTATAGATAAAAATGAAATATATTTAATTTTATGCAATTTGTTATATTCATTATTTCTTATATTGATCTTTGCCATTTTTCTTTTTACAAGAAAAAAAACATAATTTTTTTTTAAGAATGAAAGAAAATTACACTTCTCAAGTGCCTTGGCACAAACAAAAACTCTGATAAAAACATATTACTAGGAGTCAAAATATAATTATAGTTAGATAGATCATAGAGGAAACCTCATATTCAAAACAACATAGGGATAATAAGGGAAAGAATCCTTATATATCAATACATAATCATCAAAATAACATCCATGTCCATAACTTGGATAGAACACAACGAAAAAGAAATCAGTAGAAAGAAGAAAACAATAGAAAGAAAAGAAACAATTAAAATCTATCATAAATCTCTAATTCAATGAACCCACAATAAACATCCACAACTAGCATATAAACTAGGGGTATGATATGTGAGTGAAAGAAGAAACTCCATCCTTGATATTTTCTATTTTCAAGAAAACTTCTAGAATCTGTTGATCTTCTTTTGATAACCTATCTGCTTCCTGATTTATTTCTCTATAAACATGAGTAAAAGAGATTCTTTCAAAAAGAAAAATCATCTCTAGAAATTCATATCTCACCAGTATGAGCAAATTATTTTGTAATTGAGTAGATCTATTCATCAAGTTGATGACCAGATTATAATCTCCAATTTTTTTTTAAAAAATCACATTTCTCTCCGAAGCACACTTCATTAGTAATTTCAACACCTAGAACTCAGTAAAAATTTTGGAACCTATCCCAAGATCTACTTTAAATTTGATATAGTGTGTATCTGAGAAGTATAGAATACCTCCTATGCTACTAAAAGTTGACTGTCTCTAACTATCCCCATAAAAAAAAACCCATAGTTGAGACTTTTCAATGAACAAATTGTCTACTTGTCAAGGTTTCTTACATTTGCAAGGCCCCTTGTTGATTGAGATTAAAATCCTCATTTAAAATATGGCCTAAAGTAAGTGTATTAAATTCCATTCAAAAATAGTTACGTTTTTTGCTAACCATATACCCCAACATATAAGACATGGTAAAGAAAGAAATTGTTTGAGATATTTTTTCAAAAACCATTATCTTAAACATACCTCCACTATTTCACCTTCCCAAATATTTGGAACTCCAGTTATTTATTCAACTTCTAACCAAACCTGATGATAAAAAATGCATTTGATTAAAAAATGTGTGATATTTTCCTCCTCTAACTGACACAACATACAAATACATGGACCTTGTTTGCTTCTCCTCTATAAAACTTCCCAAGTTAAAGTCTTATTTCTCAAAGCTAACCACATGAAAATAATTGTCTTTTTTGGGGTAGATAATTTCCAAATATGCCTCCACCACCAAGCAATACCTTGGGGATTAGGGTAAAAAATTGCTTTGTAGCTAAGTATAGCCATTTAATGACCCCTAGATTTGTTGTATGCCTAATCAATAGTATCTATTTCAGCTCTCAGCTTGATATGAATCTTATTAAGATTATCAGTGTAAGCCTTCCATAAAATAACTTGCTTGTTGAAAAGACCCAAGAACTAAGCCTGCTTCCAACCTTGGGTTCAAAAACTGGAAGAATTTGATTCCTCTTCTTGATGAAGAAAGTAAAATTCCTTGTCTTGTAAATAACCTATCATAGCTTCCAACAGCAAAATGTTTTATCCACAATCCAAAATCGAATAAACTCCTATTCTAACTTGTTCACTGTTGCCCACTTTCCAAGCCAAATATTTTCCAGTCCTAGGAAAGGCATGTACTAGAAACTTCCATTGAATTAATTTTTTTATGCTTTTTTGTGGACTTTTAATCCAATATTCCAATCCATAAAGGTCCCTAAACGAAGATACTTATGTTCAAAAATATTCTTCCATAATCCTTCTCTAGTCATAATCCTCCACAAGATATCTGCTACCAAAGAAGAACAAAAAAAATTAATATTTTTAAGTCCCCAACCACCTTCATCCTTTGGCCTAGAAATACTCTACGACTTAACTAAAGGAATACCTTCATGTTCCATACATTTAGTAAAAAATAAATTTGAAGCAGTGTTTTCTTATTTTCTTTATAATTCCTTTGGGAATGAAGGCCAAGGATTTCTAAAAGATATGAATTGCCTTAAGAATAGAATTTAAAAGTGTTAATCTCCCAAAAATAGACAGCCATCGATTACACCAGTGGTTAATCCTAACTTCAATCTTCTCTAAAATCCATCCCCAATATCTCCTCTTATAACTATTCAACTTCAGTAAAAAACCCAAATACTTAAAGCCTTCTTGGAAATTTAATATATTAAAAGGAAAAAGTTCTATCAGACCCTATTTAATATCCTACTTTAGACCATTAAAGCAAATAGAAGGTTTTGAATATTTATCTCCATGTTGGTAGCAATACTGTATGCGTCCAGGATTTCCTTCAACTTTCTAGCTTCCCTTAAACTATCATTTGTGAACAACAATACATCATTAGAAAATAATAAATGAGATAAATCGAGGACCCTCACTTTTATCCTAGACATGAATCCTACCCTCTTTGCATTTAAAATAGCTCTACTCAATCCTTCAACAACCAACAAAAAATTAAAGGAGATAAATGACATACCTATCTCAGTCCTCTTGAGGGTTTAAATAATTTGTAAGCCAATACATTTATAAGAACAACAGAATATATAAATTAAATACATACCATAATCCACTTTGCTATTGTATAGCTAAAAATCACATTTAAGAGCATCAATCTGAGATACAAGCAATTAGTTATATCATAAGAATTAGATAGATCTAGTTTGAGGACCATTACATGAAGATTTTTAATTTTAATAGAGTGAAGGCCCTCTTGTGTAGATCTTATGGCTTCAAAAATATGTCTACTTGCTATAACCCTAAATTTCTCCTAGAAAATAACTTCAAAGAAAATCGTCTTCAATCTAACATCCATAATATTTGCAATAAATTTATATATATAAATACACAATAAAATATATTTAAATTCATCAAAGGTTTTAGGATTCTCCTTTTTGGGAATAAAATCTAAAAAAGTAGAGTTAAAAGCACCCAAAACTTAACCAGTCAACCTAACTTATTTCATTACTCTGAGAAGATCCTCCTCAAAAATATCATAGAAAACAAGGAAAAACTCCATAGGCCATCCATAAAACACCACATTTTTATCCCTTTTCAAATAAGTTAGGATAAATTTCACTTCTTCCTTTGTGACCTCCTTCATAAGGAACCGATTATCCTCTTCTATCACAAAATTGGGGAAGAAAGTATTTAACTTTAAAAGTTATCCAATATTGAATCTATCAATTTCTTTATAGATAGATTGAAAATGTTTTACTTTTAAATATGCTAACTCTAACAAACTCCTAACAAGGACCCCTTCTTTATTCTGCATCTCCCAGATAGTGTTAACCTTCTCCTATTATTAACAAAATTATGAAAAAACATAGTATTTTCATCCCTCTTTTTTAACCATACAACTCTACTTTTCACTCTCCATTCAACTTCCTTCCATTGCAAGAATTTATTCTTCTTAACTTCTACTTGAACCACTCTTGTTTTCTCCTCCTATTTAAAAAAACTAACCTCATTATTTTCATGAATTTATAAAATTTACTTCTCCACCAACTTAAGATCTCTATCCAGAATCTCCTTTTTAAATGCAATCCAAGATGTGACAACTCCTTTTAATTTTTTTAAAGCAATAACAAATTTAAAACTTGTCAATAACCTAAAACCAATCCATTATTTTTTAATTAGTTAGTGAAAATCTTCTTCCTCCAACCAAATTGGATTGAGCTTAAAAGTATTGGTTGGTTTTGCATCCTAACTTTATAATTGAAGAAGAATGGGAGATTTATCTCCACTGACCAAAAAACAACATGCTATCTAGTATGGCATGGCCCTGTTTAATACTCGTAGGTGGTTTATTTTCTAAATATTTTGATGTTATTGCTTCTAATCAAAAAGGAGATGTAAAATGGATCAATAAAGGGATTTAAATGCGAGTCATTATATCTACAAAAACCTTAGCCACTTTAGTATAGCCAACTAGCTAGAGCCCCTTAACATGATTTTGATGCCATATCCATAGATCATAACCCTTTATATACTTACACAAGAAGTCAAAAGAGTGGTGATGGAATTATATCATTATCCCATATACATTCAACACCCTACTGTCCATCTGTCTAGTTAGTTCCCCAACATCTAAGACTCTTATTGAAAAGATGACAATAATGCCTTTTATTCTATGCAATCTTGATTTGAGTAGAGAAGAGATCATGTGGTTCCAAACCCACATTGAGTAGAATAGAAATCACATAACTTTATCTCTCTTTAATCAAAATTTTCCCCTCAATACGCACCATCAAGGGAAATCCTCTTCTTGAATAGGAATATCCCACCTTGGTAGTGTAGTGTTGTAGACAGTACACAGATGAACGAGATAGAAATTAAATTTAAATTATTCCTTCCTAAATTCCTCTAAATGTTGATATCATATCATCCTTGGAACTATATCTTAGAATAACTCAAACTAAATTTTATAAGCATACCTTAATGATAATGAACCAAGAAATGAAGAAGGAATAAACTTTTTGGTAGATCTAAAGGAAAAATGGTACTTCATGGAGAACAAATCTTCTCTTCTTCTTATGCTAAAAGGGATTATTAAGTTTCAAAGAGAGCTTTGCCTTTGTTTATAGAATAAGAATTACATTCTCCAAATAGAATTTTTGTATTACCAAGAAATGTTGCTTCATACCCACTTTGATACCATGTGAGAATACACAATATTTTTTGGAAATAAATAGAAGCAATCCATCCACTCAAATCTTATACAAAATGTGTAAGAAATTATGAAAGAGAAAAATATATAATGGGAACATGTAGGAGCCATCAAGAATCACTATATTATCCATATAATCACAACACTCCAATAATAAAATGAGGAGTGGTAGGGATATTTATGCCAATGTCAAAATCCCAAGTACATAAATGAGCATAGCCTTAAGATGACATAATAGAAAAATATTTAAGTTCAATTACAAGTTTATAATGTGGGTTTAATCATTACAAGGTTAACCACAACCCATAGGGCTTACATAATAAAATATTACAAAAAATTCAATACCTAGTACAATGAGTTCCCTTAGGCCTATCAAATATTGCATCATACAATATAAGCCTTGGACATAAATTACATTACGCTTTCAACAAAATAATGGGTTACATGTGGTGTAATTACATGTATGTGAGTAAAAGTAGGTAGGTGAGAGCATTAGTTGTGGGTTAATGCGAGTGCATATGATATATTTGGAAATATACCCTAATATATGAAGGAAATAATACCATAGATAATAGATGTGGAGTGGATGTGAGGTAGAGTTCTAATTTATATTAGACAAACTCAAGAAAGGATAACCTTACACAGATAATGGATGTTGTGAAACCTTGCTTATGGGAAATAGTATAATGATGGGAACTTATCATTTCATGCCCTTGTGGGGATCATTTTTCACAAGTTTTGATTAACATGATTTTTGGAAATAGAACATGGAGTGGAATTTATGCACTAGTAATCCTCTAATATTTGGAAAAAGCAAATGCTTCGTGCCAAGGAAGCACTTAGAAATATTTTTCCATAGACCAATTTCCAATTTTCTAATTTTTTTGTTATTTTCACACCATCAATACCACAATAAAAATGGGATGAAATATTCATGGATTTTATCGATGGCTTATAGTGGATAGTCTCAACAAGTTTTTCCACTTTATGTAGATGAAGCATACCTACATATCTTAAGTGGTAGAATAATTTATTAACCATATTTATAATATTTATTGATTCCCAAAAGTAATCATAAGTGATTAATGATCAATTATTTACTACTAATTTCTAGAAAGAACTTTGTATAGAAACAAGGATATCATAAATAAGTAATTCAACATACCATCCTAAAATTGGCAAGCAAACAAATATTGTTAATAAGTTCTAAGAAGGTTACTTATAATGTTTTGCATCAAATAAACCCCAACATAGGTCTTAATGGTTACCTATAACTTAATAGTGGTATTTGAATGCTTACCATATATCATTCAAAATGACTCTCTTTACTCTCTTATATGGCTATGAACCTACATAAACTAAGAATTTTATATTTAGTAAACTAAAGGTGCTAGTTGTATGTAATTACCAAGAGGAATCTAATGCAATCATACATACCTCAAAAATTAGCTTAGAACGAATAAAAATAGGACAAAGTAACATGTTAATAATAATCATTATGCATGTGTATTTGAACAAATTGTTGGGTTTGTCGACATATTTAGTTGTACAAGTAAACATGTGTTAAAGATAGTGGAAATAATATGAAGTTGTCCCCTAAATATTATGGTCTTAATTGTATGCAAAGGAATATTAGTCTATTTGTCTATGATCTTGAAATTTCAAATGATAATTTCCATGTCTCATGTTTAAAACAAAAGTGGGTTCCCTTGCTCTATTTAAACTAAGCTCTTAATCATGGATGATAAAGTTCAACTTACACTTGAACCTAAAGGTATATTTAAAATATGAATGCAATTTCCACAAGCTTGAAACATCATCGAATACCTAATAAATTGGAAAGGTCATCCCAACGATGAAGCTTTGTGGAATTCCAATCCTTCATTATTATGCATCCTTTGCTCCCTATGTATTTAAGACAAAGCATTCTTATCCAAGAGGACTTGTAATGAACCATTGTATCCTTTCCAAAATATTTGTATAGATATATTTATAATTTTGGATTTGTTAATGTTGGATACCTTTCTCATCATTCAAATATTATTTATATTTCTTTCAGTGTGTGCTCATCTACATTATTTTATTTGTCTAATAAATGAGGAAAACAAGGAGTTTTGGAACTCAATTTTTTATAGAATGAAATCTTGTTTAGCAAATTGGAAAGGTAAGCTCTTAACTTAGATGAAACACTATAACTCATAAATACTGCATTACAATCTCTCTCTCTCTCTCTCTCTCTCTCTCTCTCTCTATGTGTGTGTGTGTGTGTGTGTGTGTATGAGAGAGAGAGAGAGAGAGAGAGAGAGAGAGAGAGAGAGAGAGAGAGATGTCACTTTCAAGATTACCAACAAGTATAGCATTTGAATTTGATAAAGTTCAAAGAGAATTTTATTTGAAAGGATGTGTGGAAAATTTTGGGTTTTTGCTTTGTATGTGGGATAGGATTGACAAAAAAAAATACTAGAGGAGTAAGATTACAAAATTGTAGACTTATGAGTTTGGAATTAGAAAAAAAAAACGGTTGGAGATTATTAAAAAATCAAGGAATAAGTTTTGAAAAGTTTTACTTTAAAATATATAGTATTATTAATGAAATAAAATTGCCCATGAAACAAATACTATTTAGAGGCTTAATAGCATGGAACTTCATATAATATAGTTTATGATTTATCAATAAGCATATTAGATTGCCAATTAATGAGTGGGATTCTACAAATTTTTGGTATAATGCTTGGTCAAATCCTTATCCTCTTATTTCTTATCTAAAATGACAACCATTGACTCTAATATGTTCTTCTTGTAAAGGTCTAAAGGTGAAAAATTATATTATCATAAGAGATAATTATAGATTATGGGTTTCTACTAGAAATGTAATTGAAGGATAGGATTGCAAGCAAGTAGTAGAAGAGCTTGTTGGAATTTTTGCCTAAAATATGTAAACAATATTTCCAGAAAAATTCATAAATTCATTTTGAGCATTTTCACCATATTTAAAAGAAAAAATGTTTTTGAAAATTTTTCTAAGTGATTGATGGGTGTTGTTTTAGGAAAAATTCGAGTGAAATCCTTTTTCACTCTCATGCACAGTGAAATACCTATTCGCCCCGGGTGTAGCAAAAATTATTTTTCGGGCATTCCACTAGTGAAAACACTTCCTGGGTATTTCACTAGCGAAATAACTTTATCAGCAGTTTCACTCCCATTAATGGCAAAATTCCTTTTCACTTCATTTCTTAGTGAAATCCAATTTCTAATATGGGCCCCACTTTTGGCAACACAAGCTTTCCCAGGTGGAGTCGTAGCAAAAGGGAAATATTGGGGTAAAATTCTATTTCACCTAGGTTTGGAGCGAAACTCCATTTCCGAGCGCAAGTCTAGATGAAAACCCATTTCGGGCATGACTTGGATGAAATGAATATGAAGTCCCATTTCAGGTGAAACTTTGAGCAAAAGCTAATTTTAGAAGCAAACACCATCACCCCTACATTTTCATTGCAGATCTTATTTATGAAAGGATTAAGGCTGGTAGAATTAATTTTTGTGGCAATGCAATAGATATATCCAGGATCACTGCTAAAAAATTGTTAAATTTAAGTATTATGCCCTTATCTTCGATGTAATATTGTTCATATTTAAAGTTTCATTCACTTTGGTGGGTATTCATTTCCAAGTAACCATCATGGAGATTGAAATCAGATCGATGATTTTTGCCAAAGCCCTGATACACCATGTGATGAAATCGCTAGATGTTTCCCAATGCATTTGCTAATTGGTTCGTTAAGAAGGAATTGGTGTTGTTTGATCCTTGACTAGTCAATTTATTTTTTTAATGTGCATTTAATTACAGAGGTGCAACCCTCTATAAATACTAAGCATTTAGATGTAAAAGGGGAGGATACATTCTATTGAAAAAAAAATTGAGTTTAAATTTTTGCCTTAATCGAAAGATGTTTGACTGTAGTTCGTGGAGAAGTCTTTGTGTGTTTACTTTTTGCTTGTTATTTCTATTAAATTCATATATTGGTTAGATATATTAAATTATGCATTTGAATTTGATTTTTGATGAAGAGTAATATCAAAATACTAACTAGAGGTTATATTTGTAAGTTGTGATTAGTTTTTATGTTATTCTTTCAGTTAAGTGTTGTTAAAACTTGGTGTGGTTGCTTAGATACTAGTTTATCCCCACCTTTCATCTCTGGATCATAGCTATATTTCCCATTCCTTTATATCATTTTCAATCTCTTTCTTATTACCCTAAGATTTAAACTAAATTATATTAGTAAGGTAACCAACCCTCTCTAGAGATTGGCCCGAAGGACATCTCTTTCCTTTGACCTTTCAATGTTGGTCGAGTATAGGGTTCATACATTTTAGGATTAGGCAGATTCATGACCAACAATTTTTGGCATGACTGGTGAGACTCTAAAAAAGTTCCACTTTGAGTAGTATTAAGGTTTGATGTTTACCTTTTTACTGTTTGACTAGAACATATGGCAACTCAGTTTTACCTAGAATCCTTTGAACGTGAAGTGAGTAAAATATTTTCTTCATGATCACAAGATCAAATGCCAAAAATCTAGAAGATCCCATTGAGTTTTATGAACTTGACACCCAAATTTTAGGAGCACATCTTAGGTTAGTCACTCTGGTTATCCCATCAAGTACAACATCTTCACAGTTAGCTAGTGTGTTCTATGTTCCTTCAAGCCCTGCTATCATAGCCACTAGTTTTCCATCTCCTCAAGCAAATACTCTAGTCCAAATGGCTCAAAATGTGCCACCATAGACACCAAGATAGTTCCGAACATGGAACCACTCTGAAACTTTAAATATGCAAGCTCAAAACCTGATTCTACAAGCAATGATGAAGGCTTTGCCTACTTATGATGGTACAAGGAAGACGACTTATGAGCATGTCCAAGATGTGGCTACCTTGATGACAATCCATAGCATCACAGATGAGGATATCATGGTAATATTTCTCATGCTATCTCTTAGAGGTAAGTTACTTTACTAGTATTGGTCATTATATCCTGCATCATTACCACCTAGCATCAGTTGGCTAAATTATTAATCAAAGGTTTCAACGAACAAGCGGATCCATTCTTATATTGCATCAGTTTACCACCATTCATAGGCATCTTTAGGAGGAAATTATGGGCTTTAATGTTAGGTTCACCCAAACTTGGCATAAAGTTCCTTATGGTCTTTGGCCCACTCCTAATTAAGATGTATTTTACTGCCTCTGTACTTTCAACTCTAACATTAGTATGGCCATATGATAGTCCAATGTCAACACATTTCCTGATATATATTTTACTACATAAAATATCAAGTCTGATTTGATTGCTATCGATAAGATTTCATAAAAAATGGTGATGCCTATTTTTTCGTATCTTCCATAGTATTTGTATGCTAATGCATCTTCTCAATCCTTACCCATGTCCCCCATGTATCCAATCCCTTTCTATAATTTGATTTCATCCCAAACCATGACAATAATTTTTTTCTCTAAATTGCTTGTTCTAACCATTGCATAGTTACTCACTCTAGTTCTAGTCCCATCACTACAATATTTGCCTATACCACTTCCATTACCAGCTCCCTCAACATATTGATTCACAAGGGAAAGTGTTGAAAGAATTGTAGTCAATGAACTCATCCATATGAGTGATGAGCAATGAGATCATAGTTATTAAAAGGAATCAAGATGAAATATATTTTTAGCCTAGGAGATTTCAACCTTCAATGATCACTAGGGATCAAGCAGCTCCAACCAACAAGGTGCCTAAGATAAACTCAATTGTATTGGAAAATGAAGAATCTGGAACATTTTATGCTCTATGTGCAATTATTTGCATCATGAAGAAACTTGCATGGTTCACCTGAACTACATGCAGACATTGGTAGAGATTTCTTTCAAAGATCAAATCAACATGATCACAGAAGTCGATCATAATTTTATGGTCCCTTCTAAAGAGCAAGTTTCAGTTCTCACAAGATCTGGAAGAAAACCTATCACCATGGACCCAGCTAAGATGGAGCCCTAAAGGTACCAACTAATTTAAATATGCAAAATGAGAAAAAGTAAGCATAAGAAAAAGAAACTATTCTAGCCCCCAAGTCAGATGTGCCTATCCTGTTAAAATATATTTTGCCTTTGTGAGTGAGAGAGTGCAATAAAAAGCTTCAACTTTGTAAGCGAAATCTAAAATAGAGGAACATGCTAGGGAAAAGATAAAATACCCATCTTTGACCAAGATTTAGAGGGTAGAGGCTACCCAGTAGTATCAAAGCAAACACAAGGCTTCCAATGAAGGAAAAGAGTCCAGTACATCTTCGTTCAACATCGTTGAAGAGCTAAAGAGGATTCTAGCCAAGGTGAGTCTCTATGATGCACTACAATTGCCTGGACAAGTGGAATTATTGCAAGAATCACTTAAATTTGTGAAATATAAGAGGAATAATCTGACTTAGATAGTATTAGCTCAAACATTTATGACTTCTACCACTAGAAATAATAGACCACCCCCTTTCTACTTATCTCTCAAGATAAGAGCCTGGATTGTGTACAATTGTATGATCTACTCTTATGCTACAATGATTGTCATGCCAAAGGTAGTATATGATGTTATGGGTATGGAATATACAAGAAATGGCCTTGGTTTTTTGCAATTATATGGAACCCCTATGAGGATAGTGGAGGTCATCAAAGACATCCCTATTGTGCTACATAAAATTCCTTAGATCACTATGATCCAAGAGGTGGTTGTGATTGATCTTGAGCCTTATTTTAGCATGTGCCTATCATGGGAGTTCACTGCCAAGTTGGGAGGCTACCTTTATCTGGATTATTCTCATTTGGATATTCCTATCACAGGGAGGAGAATCTGAATTTATAAGGAGAACCCTTAAACTTATCACATAGAGAAAATTGAAGAAGAAGATAAACCCATTAATTATGTCAACTTGATGACCAAAGAATTGGAGGAATTAGATTTTATGAAATAAGTTCTAGATAAATTTCATAAAAAAGATGAGTTTTCAATACTCAACTTTAATGCCATGATGGAGATTTAAATTGGTTGTTACACCATCTCTAAGCCTAAAAAAGTTGAAGAACACAAGCTTATACTGAGAGGGGGTGAAAAATATAAGATCAACTTTTACTTTTCTTTCCCAAACAATATTATCCAATATTATCAATGGCAATATCAATAGCAGTAATCAAAGCAATGCACAAATCATCACACACAATAGAGACACCAATTTAACGTGGTTCACCCAATGTGGGCTACTCCACGGAGAAAATATTTCTACTAAATTTTCTCAACAAATCTTCTTGGGAATCAATTCCCTATTACAATGTTTATGGACCTCTATCCAAAGGAGACACCAATCCCCTATGCTCTGATTTGTGGATCTCTCTCCATAGGAGAACTCTTTCCCCTTTTCTCTGGTTCATGGAACTTGATCCAGGAGACCTCTATCTCCTCAACTGGTTCGTGGATCTCTCTCCATAGAAGAACTCTATCTTCCCAGCTGGTTCATGGATCACACTCCATAGGAGAACTCTTTCCCCTTGCTCTAGTTTGTGGATCTCTATCCATAGGAGAACTCTTTCCCCTCTACTCTGGTTGATGATCTTCTAGAAGACTTCTACCCCCACTACTCTGGCTTGTGGATCTCTCTCCATAGAAGACCTCTATCCTCACTACCCTGGCTAATGGATCTCTATCCACTAGAGACTCCTATCCTCTACTCTATCACCTCCAAATCTTACTCTCAACTCTATCTCAGATCTACACCAAACTCTATCCCAAGTGTAGTACAAATCTGCTCTAACTCTATCTCAGGTCTAGCACAAATCTGCTCACAAATCTATACCAAACTCTATCCTCAAATCTATCCTCAAGCCTTAACACAAATCTTGATCCAATCACAAATCAACTCTGCTTAGATTTTCCCCAAGCCTTAACACAAAGCTTGAACAAATCAATCAATCAATTCTACTCTCAAGTCTTCACAAAGACTTGCCTCAAATCTACCTTCAAGTCTTCTCAAGAACTTTCTTAATCTCTCAATTCTCTCACCAAGACCTTGCTCAATCTACCTCAAGTCTTCACCAAGAACTTGCTTCAAATCTACCTCAAGTCTTCACCAAGACTTACCTCAAATCTACCTCAAGTCTTCTCCAAGAACTTGCTCAAATATCTTCAAGTCTTCACCAAGACTTACCTCAAATCTTCTCTCTAACACATACTCAAAACAACTCATAAAATATGCTCAATCAATCTCAAATCTTGCACACAATGCTATCAAATGCTTTGTCTAATCTTCAAGGTAATTCCTTTAACTTGAAGTAGTTTAGACATATTCTATTCAGAATTCGTTTAACCTCTGGAACATATAGAGAATGATGTACTCTATCAAAAACTCAATATGTTCTACTCAATCATTAAGTCTATCACTTTCACAAATCTGGTTTCTAATGTTTGCACATTCACTTTCAATATCACTCAAATCCAATGCTCAAGAATTTCACTCAATCATTCAATCAATGAAACACAACTTGCTCACTAACCCTAAACAAGTGTTTTCAAACTTCTTCAAACAAAGAGCACAATGTGGGTCTCAAACCCTAACTCAAATAATTCTCAATCTCTATCTCAAATCAAATCATCCATCAACAAGGTGCACTCAAACTTGCTCATACATTTCCAACAATACTTATCAAAAAATCCTTTTCACTCCACCTTATATTTCACAACATTCATTTCAACATTTCAAACAAAATATGATGTGCCCATACCTCTTTTCTTTGATGGAGATATGTCTTCAAAACCTGTTTTACTCACAACCAAATCCTTTTGCCAATTCTAGGTTAGATAGCAATAGTCTATCTCAAA
The DNA here is from genome assembly GCA_028583015.1 of Wollemia nobilis. Lineage (NCBI taxonomy): Eukaryota > Viridiplantae > Streptophyta > Pinopsida > Araucariales > Araucariaceae > Wollemia > Wollemia nobilis. The sequence continues at coordinate 3,972,567 of JAQPPZ010016847.1, read as the reverse complement.
ATCTCCACATGAATATTCACCTCAAAAATTATTTCACCATACAAGAAATACAATAAAATGTCAAGTCACAAATACACCTTATTACTCCTTTAAAACATATTCAACATATATCAAAATAAATTTCCTTGTTTATACTTTATAATCTCCTTCACTTTCAAAATAATATTCAACACACATCAAAATAAAGTTCCTTGTTTACACCTTATAATCTCCAATACTCTCAAAATAATATTCAACACACATCAAAATAAAGTTCCTTGTTTACACCTTATAATCTCCAATACTTTATTTATTTTCTACACACATCAAAATAAAATATTTAATCAACAACCCTTATGACTCCCTAAACAATTTCACACATGCCCTTTTTAATATCACGTGGCCTTAAAAACAACTTTCCGCTTTCAAAAACCTTTGGCAAATTTAATTCAAGAATCGCATACCTTAATTGTTGGCCCATGAAATAAAAATATTGCGCACGTCTTCAATGACCAGCACCCAAACTCGAACCCATGACCTAAGCCACCACAATGCCCTAGCCCAAGGCTAGGCTACCACTTGTGCTATGCACCCACACATGAACCAAAGGTCCACATTTTCGTATTAAAGTCTGCCTCTCATGAATTTTTCCAAAAATGAAAACTCTTTCCTCCTTCAGCAAAAATGAACTACATGGGATTCAAAACCATGACCTTCCCTTCACAAGCACCTTAGCCACTTTCCAACTTTCGTCTATACTAGCCAGCACTTTGGAATTATCTTCGCACTCCAAGCGAATTTAAATGCAACTCTACCTCCTTCTATTCAAAAACTCATGAACATCTTCTCCTCTTCGAAACTAGAGCGCACAAATTATATTCTCACTTAGGCATTCGAATTGCTTAGACTTTGGAAATGAAAAATCATTTCCTTTAAATACTCTTGCCTTTGGATTAAAACATGTCGGTCCTCCTTCAAATTCAAATTTAAATTTGAATTGAAACTTTGAACTTTGGCACCATTAATTATTTAAATTAAAATTTTAACCTTAGGTTAAAATATTTTAATTTAAATAAATTAAAACCTTTGCCAACCTTTATAACTTGCTTAATGGGATATCTTTTTTAATGATTTCTTGGACCTTGTTATTTTTCACCTCTTCCTTTTGCTCAAATATTATAATATTATTATTTCTTTTTAAGCCTGCTTCTCTTTTCTTGGGTCTTCAACCTTTTTAGCCTCTTTAGGCATATAATATTTAAAATAAATATTATACCCTTTTCCTTTTAACAACTTCCTTGCCTTTTGGAGAAATCAACCTTTTGACCTTAATGACAACAAAACTAGACATCAAACCTCTTGACATCAATGACAACAAAACTTGCTCAAATTTCCAACAATCTCCCCCTTTGTCATTGATGGCAACCCTCTTTTTCTTTAAGCATATCTTTTACCTTTTTCAATTCTGCTCCCCTGAGAAATTGCTCCCCCTGACTGAATGCTCTCCCCCTAACTCAAATCTCTCCCCCTTTGACATCAATGGCAAAGGGACTCCTTTGGGGCTAAATATAAGACTCTTAGCTCACCCCCCTCCCCACCTCCTCTCCTTGAGGTGATTAATTTTGGGGTGGGAGTATCTCTACTCCCAACATACACTGCTCTTTTTCTTTGTCCACCTTCTTCCTCAATTGATCCTTCTGACTCTTTTGAATATCCCTGTTCTTGCTTGTCCCTGGAAATTTTGTTCTACACCACTTAGCCATATGCCCAACATTATTGCACTTATAACACTTAATGTTGTGGTTCCTTGAAGGTGCAAATATCTTGAAGTTCCTCCTGGTGAAGCCATACCCATTCCTGTCATGAACCCTACAATCAATTGCTTTATGACCAAACTGATTACAAGAGTAACAATACCCTTGAAAGAGATGCCCATTTCTGAAATTTCTCTTAGTGAAACCATATTCCTTCTTTTCATGTGTCCTACACTACATAGCCTTGTGACCAAACCTATGACATGAGAAGCAATATCCTTTGAAGAAATATTTCCTTTGACCCATTGGTCTCTTAGTCCTTTCTTCCCTGTGATGTTCCATGTTCCTTATTTGTGCATTGTTTCCTTCCTTGGTGAACCTTCTATTTTTCAACTTATCCTCATAAGTCTCACTTTCTCCTTCACTCTCTTCTTCTGAAGCTTCTTCTTCTTTGGAGCTTGAGCTTGACTCCTCTCCTTGTTCTCTTTGTCCTTCTTCAAAACCAAGTCCTGTCTTGTTTGATGAAGATCTTTGTACATTGATAATATTATCCAAAGTCTTTGAACTTTTCCCAAACCTGTGTAGCTTGTCTTTAGACTCTTTCACTTCCTTCCTTAGTGAAACTACCTCATGCTCTAATATTTCACATTCTAAGACTTTTACCTCTAAATTTTCTTTAAATATCCTTGTCTTAGATATTGAGTTTGTCAGATCTTGTATAAGCTTTCCTTTCTCTTCATCACATTCTTGAAATTGAACCTTGAGTCTTGAATTCTACTTTCTTACCTTTCTTAATTCCTTAAGAGTATAAATAAGTTCAGCTTCTAGATCTACTACTCCTTCATTTTTTGATTCTTCCTCTACTTCTTTGTCTTCAAGAGCATCTTCATACTTTTCAGATTTATCTCCAATAGAAGCACTTCCTTCTTCCTCTATTTCTAAGAAGAGAATTTCTTCTTCTTCATTATCTGAGGATCTTCCATCACTATCACTTGAACTCTTGTTTCCCTTATCAACATAGAAACTCTTCTTATACCTTTGGAAAAACTTCTTTTCATGCTTGCTTTGTCTATACCTATTTTTCTTTTCATACCTAGATTTTCTTGCTTCCCTGTTCTTATGATCTTGTCTCTCTTCACCACTACTACTTCCAGCTTCTGGATAGTTAGATGCATAGTGACCATATTTACCACAATTGAAACACTTAACTATTTTTGTACCTTTGTGCTTTCTTGAGTCCTTCTTGTTCCTTCTGCCATAGTTTGCTTCTTCATCACTGGATGACTCATCACTTGAATCTGACTTCTTATATTTTGTCTTCTTTGCTACTTTGAAGGCTACCTCTTTCTTGGGGATAGGATCCTTTCCTATTCTCATCTCATAAGTTGTGAGAGTTCCATGCAACTCATCCATAGTCAAAGTTTCAATATCTCTTGTTTCTTCTATGGCTGAAACCTTTTCACTATACCTCATAGGGAGTGACCTTAAAACCTTTTGACAAACATCTGATTCTTCAACTTTAAACCCAAGTCCTCGCATGGAGTTAACAACCTCATCCACATGAAGTAAGTATGTAGCAATGTCTTCCTCATCCTTCATCTTCAAGTCTTCAAATGTTTTCTTGTGATTTTGCAATTTTGCCATCTTGACCTTTTTGTCTCCCTCATATGTTTTCTTCAACTTTTCCCAAATATCTTTTTTTGATGTGCAATGCATAACTTTTACAAACTCTGCTTCATGTAAACCACTTAATATTACATTCATTGCCTTTGCATTATATATATGTAGGAGCTTACCATATTTATCTGTAGGAGGACTAGCTGGAGGTGTGTATCCATCCTCAACTGCCTGCCATGTCTCATATCCTTGTGCCATCAAGTAAGTCTTCATTCTTATGTTCTAGAAAGCATAATTGTTCCCATCGAACAATGGTGCCTTATTTTCTGAAGATCCACTCTGAGATGCCATCTATGTTCCTGTATACTTTTCCTTCAAGTTGTTAAACTCTTTCGAAGGAACCCACTCTGATACCAATTGAAGAACACAAGCTTATACTGAGAGGGGGGGTGAACAGTATAAGATCAACTTTTACTTTTCTTTCCCAAATAATATTATCCAATATTATCAATGGCAATATCAATAGCAGTAATCAAATCAATGCACAAATCATCACACACAATAGAGACACCAATTTAATGTGGTTCACCCAATGTGGGCTACTCCATGAAGAAAATATTTCTACTAAATTTTCTCAACAAATATTCTTGGGAATCAATTCCCTATTACAATGTTTATGGACCTCTATCCAAAGGAGACACCAATCCCCTATGCTCTGATTTGTGGATCTCTCTCCATAGGAGAACTCTTTCCCCTTTTCTCTGGTTCATGGAACTTGATCCAGGAGACCTCTATCTCCTCAATTGGTTTATGGATCTCTCTCCATAGAAGAACTCTATCTTCCTAGCTGGTTCATGGATCACACTCCATAGGAGAACTCTTTCCCCTTGCTCTAGTTTATGGATCTCTATCCATAGGAGAACTCTTTCCCCTCTGCTCTGGTTGATGATCTTCTAGAAGACTTCTACCCCCACTACTCTAGCTTATGGATCTCTCTCCATAGAAGACCTCTATCCTCACTACCCTAGCTAATGGATCTCTATCCACTAGAGACTCTTATCCTCTACTCTATCACCTCCAAATATTACTCTCAACTCTATCTCAGATCTACACCAAACTCTATCCCAAGTGTAGTATAAATCTGCTCTAACTCTATCTCAGGTCTAGCATAAATTTGCTCATAAATCTATACCAAACTATCCTCAAATCTATCCTCAAGCCTTAACACAAATCTTGATCCAATCACAAATCAACTCTACTTAGATTTACCCCAAGCCTTAACACAAATCTTGAACAAATCAATTCAATCAACTCTATACTCTCAAGTCTTACACAAAGACTTACTCAAATAATTAACAAGTCCTCTCAAAAATACTTGCTCAATATATCCTCAAGTCTTCACTAAGACTTACCTCAAATCTTCTCTCAAGTCTTCACCAAGACTTTCCTCAAATCTGCTCTCAAGTCTTCACCAAGACTTACCTCAAATCTACCTACAAGTCTTCACCAAGACTTACCTCAAATCTACCTTCAAGTTCTCTCAAGAACTTGCTCAATCCTTCTCTAGCATATGCTCAAATCTGCTCTAATACATGCTCAAAACAACTCATAAAATATGCTCAATCAATCTCAAATCTTGCACACAATGCTATCAAATGCTTTGTCTAATCTTCAAGGTAATTCCTTTAACTTGAAGTAGTTTAGACATATTCTATTCATAATTCGTTTAACCTCTGGAACATATAGAGAATGATGTACTCTATCAAAAACTCAATATGTTCTACTCAATCATTAAGTCTATCACTTTCACAAATCTGGTTTCTAATGTTTGCACATTCACTTTCAATATCACTCAAATCCAATGCTCAAGAATTTCACTCAATCATTCAATCAATGAAACACAACTTGCTCACTAACCCTAAACAAGTGTTTTCAAACTTCTTCAAACAAAGAGCACAATGTGGGTCTCAAACCCTAACTCAAATAATTCTCAATCTCTATCTCAAATCAAATCATCCATCAACAAGGTGCACTCAAACTTGCTCATACATTTCCAACAATACTTATCAAACAATCCTTTTCACTCCACCTTATATTTCATACATTCATTTCAATATTTTAAAAAAATATGATGTGCCCATACCTCTTTGCTTTGATGGAGATATGTCTTCAAAACCTATTTTACTCATAACCAAATCCTTTTGCCAATTCTAGGTTAGATAGCAATAATCTATCTCAAAATCTCCACAAGAATATTCTTCTCAACAAATTATTTCACCATACAAGAAATACAATAAAATGTCAAGTCACAAATACACCTTATTACTCCTTATTTAAAAACATATTCAACATATATCAAAATAAAGTTCCTTGTTTACACTTTATAATCTCCTTCACTTTCAAAATAATATTCAACACACATAAAATAAAGTTCCTTGTTTACACCTTATAATCTCCAATACTCTCAAAATAATATTCAATCACACATCAAAATAAAGTTCCTTGTTTACACCTTATAATCTCCAATACTCTCAAAATAATATTCAACACACATCAAAATAAAATATTTAATCAACAACCCTTATGACTCCCTAAACAATTTCACACATGCCCTTTTTAATATCACGTGGCCTTAAAAAAACTTTCCGCTTTCAAAAACCTTTGGCAAATTTAATTCAAGAATTGCATACCTTAATTGTTGGTCCATGAAATAAAAATATTGTGCACGTCTTCAATGACCAATGCCCAAATTCGAACCCGTGACCTAAGCTACCATAATGCCTTAGCCCAAGGCTAGGCTACCACCTACGCTATGTGCCCACACGTGAACCAAAGGTCCACGTTTTTGTATTAAAGTCTACCTCTCATGAATTTTACCGAAAATAAAAACTCTTTCCTCCTTCAACAAAAACGAACTGCGTGGGATTCGAAACCATGACCTTCCCTTCACAAGCGCCTTAGCCACTTTCCAACTACCGTCTATGCTAGCCAGTGCTATGGGATTATCTTCGCACTCCAAGCGAACTTAAATGCAACTCTACCTCCTTCTATTCAAAAAGCTCATGAACGTCTTCTCCTCTTCGAAACTAGAGCGCACGAATTATATTCTCACTTAGGCATTCGAATTGCTTAGACTTTGGAAATGAAAAATCATTTCCTTTAAATACTCTTGCCTTTGGATTAAAACATGTCGGCCCTCCTTCGAATTCAAATTTAAATTCGAATTGAAACTTTGAACCTTTGGCACCATTAATTATTTAAATTAAAATTTTAACCTTAGGTTAAAATATTTTAATTTAAATAAATTAAAACCTTTGCCAACCTTTATAACTTGCTCAATGGGCCTTGGGGATATATTTTTTAATGATTTCTTGGACCTTGTTATTTTTCACCTCTTCCTTTTGCCCAAATATTATAATATTATTATTTCTTTTTAAGCTTGCTTCTCTTTTCTTGGGTCTTCAACCTTTTTAGCCTCTTTAGGCATATAATATTTAAAATAAATATTATACACTTTTCCTTTTAACAACTTCCTTGCCTTAGGTCCGAGGTGTAGACCAATTGGTTCATCCAAACCCTATAATGGGGGCAGAGGTCCAAGGTTCAAATATCTGGCCTCATCGGACTGAACGCTTATCCCTTTCCTAGTGCTTTCAGCGGTGTAAAAGGTTTAAAATGATTGTGCCATGGTGGTCATAGGGGCGGACTGCACGAAGATCTATGTGGTGTATTTTAGGGCGGACAACACAAAATGCTATGGCAGCCATAAAAAACTGGAAAGCCTACCCGGATTCGTGGCGGCTACCGATTACACCATGTAAATACAAAAAAAAAAAACTTCCTTGCCTTTTGGAGAAATCAACCTTTTGACCTTAATGACAACAAAACTGGACATCAAACCTCTTGACATCAATGACAACAAAACTTGCTCAAACTTCCAATAAAAGCTAAAGTGAAGGTGTCTAATGATCAATATCGTTCTCTAGATCAATTATGGAAGTTGTACTTCGATGGTGCGATGTGTAAGAATGGCGTAGGATCCGAAATCGTTCTCATTTCTCCTTATAGCATACAAAATATGTACACTTACTGACTGGCCTAGATTTATACCAACAACATCGCTGAGTATGAAGCACTCTACCTAGAATTGAAAAAGGTAGAGAAACTTGGGGTCAAAAAATTATAGACTTTTGTATATTTCGAGCTTATCATACATCAAGTAACGAAAAAATGTGTTTTCAAATAGTACTACCTGAATGCGTACTGTAACAAAGTGTGGGAACTGTTTGAGGGCTATACAACGTTGAATATCTAAGCAATCTCATTGGAGAAAAATAAGCATACCGATCTCCTCGCATCCTTTGGCACTAATTTTTATCTAGTTGAGCATGTGGTGAGAAAGCCCAAGACTATGAATTTAGTTTATAGACCTTCAGTTCCCAACAAAAATATCTTTTGGCAAGTGTTTGATAGTGATGAACAAATTATAAATTTCTTGATAAGAGAAGCTAATAATGTGGAAGAAAGAACACTTGATGAGGAAGATGTTGAGGGATTGATCCAGCTGCAGAATAATCATATCCCAAAGGATTGATTATGCTTGAGAGTCTCTTTGATTAAAATGATAGATCAAAAAAGTATAATATCAAAGTGGACAAAAAAGAGTACACTGAACTGCAGTTGGGACCTGAGAAGTCAATCAAAGTTAGTACCAATTACACTCAGGAAGAGATGGATTAGATCAAGGAACTATGCCATGAGTACCTAGACATTATCTCTTGGAGATACCAAGATTTGAAAGGCTACAATAAATATGTGATCCAACATACCATTGAATTGTAGGAAGGAGTGAAATCCTTCAGGAAAAAGCAAAGGCAAATCAACCCCAAGATTGAGGCCTTGAAGAAAGTAGAGCTTCTAAAAATACTGGAAGCCAAAATCATCTACCTAATTAAGCACTCTACCTAGGTAGAAAATCTGGTCCCCATGAGAGAGAAGAATGGAGATATCCACCTATGCATGGATTTTTAAAATTTAAACCAGGCGTCTCTAAAGGATCACTATCCACTACCACAAATTGATCATATTATTCATGTGGTTGCTGGTGCTCAGATATTCTCTTTCTTAGATGGATTCTCAAGTTATAACCAAGTCTAGGTCAAATATGAAGACCAATATAAAATGGTGTTCACCACAAAATGGGTAACTTTTGCTTATCAACAGATGTCTTTTGGTCTTTCAAATGCTGGTGCAACTTTTCAAAGAGTGATAGACGTAGATTTAGGTGAGTTGTTAAATCGTGTTATTATGATTTATTTGGATGACATGATTGTATTTTCTCACAATAGGGTGGACCATAGTCTACACCTAAGACAAGTTTTCGAGAAGTTTCGAGAGTTTGGAATATCAATAAAACCGAAGAAATCCATATTTGTGGTAAAATAAGGAAAGCTCTTGGGCCACATTATTTTGGAGGAAGGTTTGGCTATAGATCCAGCTATATTTGAGGCTCTCCTGAAGCTCTCATTTCCACCCAGTAAGAAGGATTTGCAATTATTTTTTGGGTAGATCAACTTTGTTTGAAATTTTATTGCAGATTTTGCCCAAGTGGTAAAATCGATGAATTAGTTTTTTAAGAAAAATGTTGTGTTCAAATGGACTAAGCAAAGGAAGGAAGTGTTCAGGGAAATCAAAGAAAGGATTTCTCAAGCCCTAGTTTCAGTAAAACCTGATTAATCAAAATATTTTATCCTATATGTTGTTAGCGAGAAAGAGATATATGCAGTGGTTCTTATGCAGAAGGGAGATGATGGAGATGAGCGGTCAATTTATTTCTTGAGTTAAATCATCCAACCACATGAAGAAAAATATAATTTCATTGAAAATCAAGGGTATGCGGTGATAAAATCCTTGAAATAAGTTCTGGCATTTTATTTCTCAAAGCAAAACAATAGTTTATGTTTTTCATCCAGATGTCCAGAGTTTCATCATCTAGGGAGATCTTGGATAAAAGAGAGTTGGGAGGGTCTATAAAATTCAAGAATATGACATTGAAATCTGATCAACCAAGTTAGTTTGAGTCCAAGAATTATGTTAGGAGCTTGCAAAAAGTGTTGCATTTGAATCCATGGTTTGCCAACGTGAGGATTCAGTAAGCAATTTTGTTATTCACTCTATGAATTATCATGATTGGATAGAGAAATTGGTCAAATATTCCCATTCAAGAATATGTCCTCCACACCTCAATGCCTCATAAATAAGGATATTTATATTTCATGCCCTTAGGTACATGAAGATGCCAAATCGACTATTCCATATGAACATTGATGGAGTTCTTCTAGGTGCATCCCAATATCAGAGAAACAAAGAATCCTGGAGGAGTTTGACTCTAGTATATCAGGAGGCCATTATACATGGAGGAAAATGGCATTGAAGATCATCAAAGTAGGATATTTCTAGCCTACTCTCTCTGCAGATGCTTTCAATTTTAGTTAGAGTTGTGACAAGTGCTAGAGATATATCAGTAGAATAAAAAATGCATCATTGTCACTTCATCCGATTCAAGTAGAAACACCATTTCAATAATGGGGCTTAGAATTTATTAGGGCCATTGATCCTAATTTATCTACCAAACAGAAATACATCCTGACTACGACCGACCATTTCACCCGATGGTCAGAATTAATTCCAACCAAGAAAGTAAACCAGGCGATAGTTATCTCTTTCCTTAAAGGTTTAATCACTCATTTTTGCATACTAGATGCAATCATAAAAGATAATGGAACTCCCTTAATTGGTTTCAGGATCAGTGAATTTGTGGGTAAGTATAGGATTCATTTAAAAATAACATCTAATTACTATCCGTAGGAAAATGGCTTGATTGAATCCACAAAAAAGAATTTGCTAAGAATTCTGAAGAGAACTCTGGGAGATAATAAGTGCAGTTGGTACTTGCTCCTAAACCAAGCATTATGGGTCGATCACATCTCCATGAAAAATCTATCAAGACGTCCCCTTATCCCTTGGTATATGACAAAGAAGCAATGTTGCCCATTCATATTGAATTTTTGGTGCTTCAATCATGGTATTTACTATATGCTAAAGAAGATGAGTTTGATCCCATGAGCATGATATTGGCTCAACCTTTGTAGCTAGAAGAAGAGAGGATAAATCATACAATACCTTCATGGAACATGGTTTGGCAAGAAAACTTGTGAAAAATTGTTTGAGGTAGATGATCTAGTGCTAAAATGGAACAAAAAAAAGGATAAACCTAGTAAGCATCACAAGTTTGAAATGATATGGGAGGTTCAGTTCTAGATTTTGGGTGTGAATCAAGTTAAATCATTTTATTTACAGGATATGGATGGTTATGCACTACCAATTTTGATCAATGGTCTTCATTTGAAGGTCTACTATCAGTGAAAATAGAGATTATGAATTTTAATATGTACATATTTTTATTTAATGTTTCTTTTTGGATAAAAAAAATGGCTAGGGATGGGAAGCAAAATCCTTTTTTGCTATAAAGGAGTGTTTTCACTAGTGAAATTCATTTTTGTCAACGAAAATCCTTCTTCTTCCCTTCTGCCTGGAAGAAAGAAGGAAAAAAAATGAGGTGAAAAATTTGTCAGAACCTGGGACTTCCTAGGAGGTCACCCATTTGAGTACTACTCCATAGACTTAATGCTTAACTATGGAGTTCTTAAAGAATTGGAAAATAGAAAATCAACTTGTGTAGTGTGTCTTTTGGGTTCAAGGTTTTGGAGGTGTAAAAAAGAAATGAAGGGCTTATATTTTTTGCCCTTACTTTCAAACCACTCTTTTTTGGTTTTTTTGACAAAGTTTTATTCTTGCTTATTTTGCCTGCCCAAAATGTGCTTTCACTCCTTTCCATCCCTTTCCAAAAAAAATGAAAAGAAAATAAAAAATTATAAAACACAAAAAAAAAAAAAAAAAACGAAATGCCTTTTCATTGGGTGGGTGTGATTTCGCTACCAAAAATGATTTTTGCCAGCGAAATATCTTCTTATTGTCTTTTTTCTCTTTTCCCCTAGTTGTGCTTTTTTTAGCATGAGATTCATACAAAAAAATATTCATTACAATCTTTTTGCTTTTTCAGGAAAGTAGGAGTCAATCCGTGTCATATTTAGGAGGGGCGCCCAAGTTAGTAAAATCATTTTATGGAAAAGAAAAGAAAATAAGAAATAAAAAAAAAGGTGATTTTTCTCATGCATCATTCCTTTTCAGAGTGAATCTTAAGTTTCCAGCCATCAACCCCCAGTTGCATGCTTTTCGATCAAATAACACAGCAAAAGTCATTTTTGAAGCAAAGTGGGGCAAAATGCCTTTTCACCTTACCTTTTCAATGCATCCCCAACATGCATGGTGTTTCACCCATAAAGGTGAATAATTTCCTTTTTTGGTGCCCCACATCAGTGAACCAAGGCACTCATCACGCTTTCCATGGTAAAAAAGCAACAAAGCACGTTTCCAAAAATAATCATTAACAGCTAGTTGCGACCCCAAAAGGAAAAAATAATTTAAAAATTAAAGAAACCAATCAGAGTGCTTGAATAAGAGGTGGGTGAAACTGATAAATCATTGGAAAGCATGGAATATCCCTGAAATTATATGGCATACCATAGGTATTTATTTCTATAGGTGTGCTTAAAAATTTATAAAAGGGCAAACATTTCTGTTCAAAAAATCAAAACAATTGCAGAGTTGCTACAAATTTTTTTTTGCTCTAATATTTACAATTATTTGCCACTTGTTCAAAGAAATATAAATATGGCTAAGAGAACCATAGAAGCCAAGAAGGAGAAATCTCAAAAAAAGGCTAAACGAGAAATGAGGCAGCAAAAATCCAAAGAGTGGGAGGAAGAAGTAGAATTAACGCCTTACTATGATTGCCTGGTGCAAATTAGTGACTATGTAATCACAAATAAGGGTGTGGATAAATTGCACCAAGATGTTGAGTTCGCTCTGCAGAAGGTGTCTTCTAAAAGTTCTTGTGCCATGAAATTCTACACTCATCTCTTTTGGTACCTATGTACGCCTGTGCACCCATGTCCCGAGTTGGTCTAGGCGATTACGTAATTCTATAACTTTGCTTCAAGAACTATTCAAAACACCCAAGGAGATCAATTGTTCAATATTTTAGCTAACTCCATAAGGGATGCATTCACTTGTGGTGTGCGACCTCCGCCCGACATCATATTTAAAAAGCTCAACCTTATGGAGCAATATAAAATGTATTAGTCCACTATTCATATGCAACAGTTTATAGAAAACGAGTTGTTGAAAATGCCACATTTTGGGGAGTTGCTAGAATTTCCAGTGCCACTAAGGGATTTCAAGAGCCCAAATTTATACTCAATTTTGTCTTGGTTGTGGGATTGTCTTTGGATTTCACAATGCATAAGTGGAAAGCATCATTGATGCAGTGCATTTTACAAGTGGAGTTTTACGTCCAGACTACCATGACAACAACCACGGATCCAATTTTCTTTGATTGGCTAGATTTCTTAGCATGGAGAATGCACTTGAAGTTGTAGAAGGTGCAAAGCAGGGAAGATGTTACTTTTAGGTATATATCCATTCTGGTATGGTACTTTTTCTATCACATGCAATCCCATTTTGCTTTTATAGCAGTAAGGAAGAATATTACCGGTGTATTCATGGACTCAGAGTCTTTCCAAAAGAGAGTTCTCTTATAATATTAACATAATTTTTTTGGGGCTTGCCCTTGAGTTGATTTATGGGGTATGCAATAAAGTACCTCGAGCAATGAAAGTAGAGGTGGTTGACAAGAAAAATATGATATATTTTTGCTAACACAAGGAGTGGTGGTCAGACTTTTTGGTTTTATTGGGAAATCCTTTCTGTTTTCGTATTTCACCATTGAACATATTTTCACCTTGGAGGTAGCCCGACAAAGCGATTTTACAAATGATAACTATGGGACATGCAGGGGAAAGAAATATACATGTGTTATGCCCTTCTTGTTCGATGATATAAGAGTAACTCAGTGCGGCCAGAATGGATTGATTACTGAGACACTGTACGACCATGGGTTGGTTGAGCTTCCTCAACAATGATGGTATGATCCTTTGGATGTTTTCACAAGTTACATCAAAGCCAAGAATTTTTATTATTGCCCTTGAGAAGACATATTACAGTAGATGAATAATCCCAAGGGGTACGACCTTGAATGGCATGTTGAGAATATGATGTCACTCCCTCCTTTACATTATTTTTATGAGATGGAGGTTGAGTATGATCCTACAAATCATCTAGATCAAGTTCCTCCTCTAGGTTTGTTTGATCAAATGAAAGAGAAATTTTCTAATTGGTCTGAAGAAAATATTACTAACTAGTGGATCATGAGGTTCCATAGAAGTAAACCCAAGTCAAGTTATCCATTGGTTATGGATGACACAATTTCGTTGATTTATGATGATTAGTGTGAAAAGTACTAGCCCCTCTCTTTTGTTGATGTGGTACCTTGAAGTATCTGTAGCCCTGACAAAGAAGAAAACATGGTGAGATAAAAGGAGGCATCAGTAGAAGAGAGCAGTTAATAAAGAAGAAGAAGAGGTGAAATTACCACCTGAGGAACATCTTTCACTCAAAAATAGGAGCGTGGGTATATGAGTAGACTATTTTTTAGGAAATACCCTCTTCGGCTTAGCTGGAACAATCAATCCCAATGGTGAAAATAGTAGATTTGGAAGTAGAGGAAGAGAAAGACATTGTAGTGCAATAGCCTTCATCGTTGGCTCAAATGGTGTCGAAGCCCGCAGGTACGCATTTTCTTTCCTCTTCTCTCTCTAACAAGCACTTGGTGACCATTGTCTCAAGATATGCAATTCCCATATCTACTTTAACTCTAGTTTTTGTACCCATCTCTTTTGTTCCCATCTCTATTTCATAATTGTAGGTCACCAGCGCTCTCCCAGTTTCATCCTTTCCCTCATTTTCTCTTTCATTAAGTTCATTCGTATCTGCCCCTAACCCATTTTATCTTTCATTGTTCTTTGCTTCATCTTCCATGCCTTCCAATTATGTTACCACTATAAGTACGCAACTATAAGTACGCAAGCCCATCTTAGAGTGAGCATAATTGTAGCGTCCTCCACTTCCATACCTATTGTTTAGTCAAATCCTCAATAGTCCCTTTTCTTATCTTCCTCATTTTTTGTAGTGTAGGAGCCACTGACTTCTGATATGGAGTTACTTCTAGAACACCCTATAGCAGAAAATATCAATAGAGAACGACAAAGTTTATCATGGTGGCTGAAGAATTGCAAGCAGAAGGATACACTAGCCCTAGAAAAACTGATGAAGAAAGTGAATTTTGACCCAGAGACAATGGAGGTGCACATAGTGAATATGGTTCCTCAAGTTCAAAAACCTCAAGGAGATATGGCACCTAGTGATTATTCATACCAAGTTGTCATCGAGGACCTCACAAAGATAGATGCAACTGAGAAAATGGGTAACATACAGGTGGATATGAGTTTGATCTACCTACATGAAGAGCATTACAAGGACCACTTCGTCTAGGCTGAGGTAAAGATAGTGGAGTTAGAGGAAGCTTTGGCAACACAAAAGGTCCAACTCAACAATATGCAATTCGAATATCAGTAATGGCAGTAGAATACGATGTGCTTGGAGGGAAAAATTAAGGAAATTAAACAAGTAGCCACACAATACTAGGTAGCACAGCATGAAGCGCAACAACAGATCTAAGCCTTACAGGACCAACTCAAGAATTTGCAAAATTAGTTGGCAGTAAATGCAACACATTTGATAATCCTCATGAAGAAAAAAATTATGGACGCTCATAGTCAGCTACTGATTTATTGTAAAAATATGGTGACAAAGGCTACGTTAGTTCTCGGTTCCTTCAACAAGTACATATAGTTGTTTTATACAACAAATATGTAGTGGAGTATACAGAGGATAACTTGGAGCTAAAATTAGAAATGGTAATGAAGATCCAGACAATGGCTCAAATGAATCTCCTCACCCGCTGAGAGAAATAGCCTGCACTTGGGAAAATGCCAAGATCACACTACGTAGTTATTTCTCCAAGATGGACTTGGTTAAAGAAGCTTGTAAGATGCAAGAGATATTTGAGCATGAGAGGCGTATTTCATTGGTTTACTTTGATACAATCACATCTAATGGTTTCCCAGTTTTGTTGATGATCAAGGGAATATTCTAGCAAAGGATATAAACATAGTATGAGTTGTTTTCATAGATGATGCCTCAAAGATTTATGACTTGGAGGAGCCCATCATTGAAGAGTATGTGCTGCCATTATTGAGGAAATTCACCCGCATTGAGTTTGGATTGCTGGAACTCAGCTAGAGGGCCAAGTACATTGATCTAGATCAGGTTGAGAGCTTTCGATATATTGTGGATACACTCAATACTTGTGAGGTGATTAGTATGGACTCCTGGGCTGAAGAAGTTGTGGTGTATGAATCTACAACATCACATCTTAAAAATTAAGAAGAAGCTAGTACAAGTAGTAGGTTATCAAATGCATATGATAGTGGAGACTTTGAGCCCAATGAATAAAGGCCTTGGATTGATTGCATTCAGGCAAGTTGAATACCCCGCGAATCACCAAAAATGTTGGTATTTTTGCCACATTAAAATTTTGTAAAATTTTTGCCTGAAATATGTAAACAATTTTGCCAACAAAATTCATAAATTCATTTTGAGCATTTTTGCCACATTTAAAAAAAAATTTGTTGAAATTTTTTCTAAATGATTTATGAGTGTAGTTTCAAGAAAAATCTGAGTGAAATACCTTTTCACTCTCATGCACAGTGAAATGCCTTTTCACCCCCAGGTGTAACGAAAATCCTTTTTCAAGCATTCCTTTAGAAAAAACACTTCCTTGGCATTTCGCTGGTGAAATAACTTTACCAGCAGTTTTGCTCCCATTAATGGCAAAATTCCTTTTCACTTCATTTCACAACGAAATCTAGTTTCCAATACAGGCCCTACTTTTGGTAGTGCAAGATTTTCCTAGGTGAAGTCATAACAAAAAGGTAAGATTGGGGTAAAATTCCATTTCACCTATATTTGGAGAGAAACTCAATTACAAGCGCAAGTCTAGGTGAAAGCCCATTTCGGGCATGACTTGGGCGAAATGAAGATGAAGGCCCGTTTCGGGTGAAATTTTGAGTGAAAGCTCATTTTAGAAGCAAACACCATCGCCCCTACGTTTTTCAGTGTGGATATTCTTTTGGAAAGGATTAAGGCTAGTAGAATTAATTCCTATGGCAACGCAATAGATATATCCGGGATCACTGGTGAAAAACTATTGAATTTAAGTATTGCACCCTTGATTTCAGTGTAATATTGTTCATTTTCAAATTTTCGTCCACTTTGGTGGGTATTCATTTCCAAGGTACTGTCATGGATATTGAAATCAGACCGATGATTTTTGCCAAAGCCCCGATACCCCATGTGAAAAAATCTCTAGATTTTTTCCAATGCATTTGCTAATTGGTTCATTGAGGAATTATTGTTGTTTGATCCTTGACTAGCTGACATTTTGTTTTAATGTGTATTTAATTACAGAGGCACAACCCTCTATAAATACTAAGCATTTTGATGTAAAAGGGAAGGATAGACATTCTTCTAAAAATATCTATGAGTTTAAATTTATGCCTTAATCGAAAGATGCTTGACTCTGGTTCCTCGAGCAATCTTTATGTGTATACTTTCTAATTGTTATTTCTATTAAATTAATATCTTGGTTAGATAGATTAAATTTTGCATATGAATTTGATTGTTGATGAAGAGTGAATGTTGAAATACTAACTGGAGGTTATCTTTGCAAGTTGTGATCAATTTCTATGTTATTATTTCGGTTAAATACTGTTAAAACTTGATGTGGTTGCTTAGATGCTATTTTATCCCCATCTTTCACCTCTGGATCATAGTCATATTTCTCATTCCTTTCTATCGTTTTCCATCTCTTTCCTGTTACCCTAAGCTTTAAACCAAATTATATTAGTAAGGGAACCAGCCCTCTCTGGAGATTGGCCCGAAGGACATCTCTCTCCTTCAACCTTTCAATGTTGGTCTGGTCTAGGGCACATACATTTTATGATTAGGCAAATTCGTGACCAACAAGAACTTCAAATAATGCTAAAGAATTCTATTTACCTATTTTTATGCTAAAGGATGGGTATGTTTAGAATCAATCAAAATATGGTGGATACTCGATTAAGTTGGGATATAAATATTCAGAACAATCAAAATTTCCTACTCCCAATGATTTCTATTGAAAACATTTAGTTGCTAGGGGACCTCTCGAAGACCTCAATATTTCTTTGGATAGTAGTCCAAAGCAATATTATTATAGTGAGAGTATACAAAGAAAAGGATATTATGGACCTTTTAGATGAGCCTTGTGTAAGAAGGATATAGAAACATTAAATCGTTTACTTCTTCATTGTCCCTTTGCTTACACCATTTGGGGTTTCCTTAAAAATATGAGAATATATTGGGTATCTCCATCAACATTGAAATAATTAAAAAAATGTTGTACTCATTGTTTTAAAGTTAAATCATCATGCATCATGGGGGAATTTGACAATTCGTTATTTATTGGAATTTATGGATTGAGAAAAGCAAGCATTTTTTTTAAACATATCCCAAAATCATGCCAAACTTTGGAATCATGTTATTTTCTCACTTGTAGAATATTTATAGACATGGGGCTCATTATGGGAAGTTTCAAGTGCAAAAAAAGAGGTGCTAGCCTCTTGGTTATAAGATTTGAAAATACATGGAAGGGCCATCTATGAGAATGGAATCAACATAAAGGATTTACTTTAATCTAGCTATGCCTAGCATAGCCTTTGGGGTGTGATTTTCTATTCATCTACATTTTTTGCAAACTAGAGTACTATATTTCTTTTCTAAAGTAATATAATTATTGCACTCTTTCATAAAATAATAATAATAATTTTGATAGTGCTTCCTATGGAAATCTAGGGAGAGCATGTGGAGGTGGTGTCTATTGAAAAAATAAAAGCAAAAATTTTCTCACTTACTAAGAAACATATAGAACTCTAACTAACAACTATGTAGAGGCCAAGACACTTTTTATAGGGATCAAAATTGGCATTTGAAAATTATGCACATATATTTCAACTTAGAAGGATTCACAAATTATTTTTAATGCTATTAATGAAGGTGGACGTGGATATTGGATGAAAAATAATATTACTTTTAATGTCCATCTTAGAAATGTTAGCATATTTATAGAGAAACTAGCTAGAAGAATCAATTGTGGTGTTAACCTTATTATCTATGAAAATCAAATTTAAAAGATAACTAACCAATTAAGATTGATTTTTCTTAATTAAAATGTTGCCAAAAAACTGCTTACAAATACACATCAGTTTAAAAGAGATAAAATTATTTTTTTGATGGCTTGGTTGATATAGGCATTGTTGTGGATCCTCCTAACCCCCCTCGACCTACTTCTGTAGCCTTCGATTTTTTCCAATAAGTAGCTCCTCCCCTTTTTGGTCGAAGATCATTTGCAGATGTTGTTTGAAAATCCCTCGTTTATGAGCATGGAATATGCAACCTTTTTGACCTTCATCCTAGTAAGGATGAACTCCATATTTCCTCAGAACTATTGCAAATGGTTTTGTTCCATGATGCAAGTTATTTTGTAGAAAAATTCTTGGGTTCATGCCCCAAATTGGAATCCATCAAGTGTGGGCTCACTCCAAATGGAAGCCTCAAGGGCACATGGAGATTGGGGCCCTTCCCAGAGACTTTTTTGTCATTAAATTGCACTATGCTAAGACTCAACTTGCATCCTCAAAGGAGGATCCTGAATTTATGGTAGATGTGATCTCTTCTTGAGAAGGTGTAATTCAAAATTTGACCCAAACACTCAAAACATCAATTATGCTCTGATTTGGGTCAGACGCCCTGGTCTGTTGGTTCAGTTATGGCATGATGACATCTTCATTCACATTTTGAGAGCCATTGGGGATCTTGTATCCTTTGATCCAACTATGAGAGCCATTGGGGATCTTGTATCCTTTGATTTAGCTACCAAATCAAAATCTAGAATGATAGATGCTAGAATGTGCATCCTTATCAATCTAGAGTCAAATTTGCCAAAATCCATCAAGTTGATCTCTAGTTTTTCCTCATGGACTCAATATATTGTGTAGGAAAGCAAGCCTTTTTTTTGTTCTACTTCTCTTTGGATAAATCTTGGACACCTCTCCTCTAGGTTTCCTTATTCAGTGACCCAGCCCTCTAGAGTTGCTCCTCACAACTCTGCCTCTACTTTCCCTAATACTGCTAACTTTATTTTCAAGGCATTTGCTATTGTTGCTCCTTAGGATACCATTGATGATCTTGTTGATCTTCCATTGGAGGTATCCTCTACTACTATTTCTAAAGCTCCTACCCCTGCCTTCGTTGTTGTTTTGGAGGCACCCTCTACTGCTACTCCTCAAGATGCCCTTACTACTCCTTAGGACTCTACCTCTACTTCCCATGCTCCTATTGACATTTCTATGAAGGTGCCCTCTGTTGATGCTTCTCAATATGCCCTTGCTGCTCCTACTAATCCTACATTGGAGGTATCCTTTGATGTTGTTTCTTAGGCTCTCGCTCTTGCCTCCTTGCCTCCTTTAGAGGTACCCTTTGGAACTGTCCCTCACCCTGCTCTTGCCTCACCTACCTTGTGTTTGGGTTCTCTTCTTTTGCATTGTGCTTCCATTTTGGTGGAGAACAGATCTTGCACAAGATAGAAAACCAAAGAAACAAGAGCCCAAAATTTGTTATTCAATACTTTGGAAGAATTTTACAAGAATATACAGCCAAACTGCCGTTTTCCAACCCCCTCTCATTACAATCCATGGGTTTTTATCGAGGTCCCGATCCTCTGTGCTTTCAAACTTCCCACGATCTACAATTGCCACCTGGAACAATTTTGGAAAGTTGCATTGATGAGACTCTAGGTGAGGTGCGCGACTGGCTGCCATACCCAACATAATCTTCTTCTCGATCTGTTGCTTGCTGTTAGTTGCCATAAACATGTCTCTAGATATCCTGCATGAGTGGCCAACATGCCCGTTGAAATTCTCCTTTGAAACTGCTACTTCATTGCTACTAATCTTGCCGTGCACGAAGGGACATCTTTATGAAAGCTGGGAGTGCGTGTTTTTCTGTTTGGTCGTGATATCGCGACATGTCGCGATATCATGACCATTTCCTTTCTGCGCCTTCTTTCTCCATTTTGGTCGCGATATCATGCCATTTTTTCTATCGGCCTCCGTTCTCCCGTTTCGATCATGAAATCATGACATGTCACGATTTCGCGACCTTTTGTCTTTCGCGCCTTTGCTCCCTGCTTCGGTCGTGAAATCACGACATGTCGCGATTTCGTGACCTTTTGTCTTCCGCGCCTTTGCTCCCTACTTTGGTCGCGAAATCGCGACACGTCATGATTTCGTGACCTTTTGTCTTCCGTGCCTTTGCTCCCTGCTTTGGTCGCGATTTCGCGACCTTTGTTCCTCCACGCCTTTGTTCCCCTGCTTTGGTCATGATTTCGTGACCTTTGGTCCTCTGCACCTTTTTTTCCCCTACGGTGGTCACGATTTCGTGACCTTGTGTCTTTCGGCCTTTCTTTCCCTGCCTTGGGTCACGATTTTGTGACATGTCACGAAATCGCGACATGTCGCGAAATCACGACATTCTATCCGCTGCTCCCCTATATTTTGTTTTGGTCACGATATCGTGACACTTTTTGTATCGTGATATCGCGACACATATTTTTCTTTGCAACACTTAGAAAAAATAACTTTGCAACACTTAGAAAAAAATAACAACAAAAAGTTTGGTTGATGCTCGATTGCTTTGCTGCCCTCGGATGCTCCTGCATCGTACACCCGGGTGGATTGAGAAGTGATCCTCACTTCTGATCTTTGAGAGGAAGACCCAGGCGGTCAACCTCTATTTTTGACAACCAAGTTGCATCTTCTATAGGTCTGCTCTTCCACTTGATCAAATACTCAGAATATTTTTTATTCCTTGTGCTTCTGCCTTCATGAGTATCTAATATTTCCTCGATCTCATCTTTGGTTGGGTTAGACGCTGGAATGCTCCATAATTCTGTGCTTGGTGCCTCTGTACTATCTCCTTCATGGTATTCCACTAAATCTGATATGTTAAAAATAGGTGAAATGTCAAGCCCACTTGGAAATTCCACTTCATATGCATTGCCTGAATCCCGTTTTTCCAAGTATTCTGCATGGCCCAAACTTCTTCATCTTCAACTTGTTATAAGTTTTGGCTGGAAATATTTCTTTTCTGAGATGGACCATGACTTCATCTCCCACTTTGAACTCTTTGAACTACCGCTTTTGGTCTGCTCTTGCTTTATACTGAGTATTCATTTTTGTAATTTGTTTCTTCACTTCTTCATGCAGGCTTTTCATCTGTTTCGTGAATTCCTCAGCCTCTGCACTGCACTTTTCTCCTTTATCTAATTTCCTCAGCTCAGAAACATTTCTTGGACTATTTCCATATATTATTTGGAATGGAGATTTGTTTGTACTTTTATTGACATAATTGTTGTATGCAAATTCCACCTACGACAAAGCCAAATCCCATCCCTTGGGTTTATCTGCTATTAAGCATCTTAATAAATTACCCAGACTTCTATTTACCACCTCTATCTGTCCATCGGTCTGTGGGTGGTATGCAGAACTGAACTTCAAATCTGTCTTCAGCTTTTTCCATAATGTTCTCCGTAAATACCCAACAAACTTTGTATCTCTGTCAGAAACTATGCTTTTTGGTAGACCATGGAGTCGTACCACTTCCTTGAAAAATAACCCTGCAATGTGAACTACATCACTTGTTTTCTGGAAGGGAATAAAATGTGCCATCTTGGAGAATCTGTCAACCACCACAAATACAGAGTCATTTCCCCTCTGTGTTCTCGGTAGCCCAAGAATAAAATCCATGCTGATGTCCTCCCATGGCCTCTCAGGTATAGGTAACGGCTGGTATAATCCTGTGTTTTGCCTCATGCCTTTTGCCATCTGGCATATTCTGCAACTTTGCACAAACCTTTTCACATCTTGCTAAAGTTGCGGCCAGTAGTAATTTTCATTCACCAGGGCAATGGTCTTATCCCGACCAAAATGTCCAGCCAGTCCCCCGCTGTGCTTTTCCTTGATTAAGTTCTCCCACATGGAACTCCTTGGAATGCATAATTTACTTCCTTTGAACAACATTCCATCTTGGATTAGAAAATCCAACCATTTTGTCCTGTCCACAGTAACAGGTGCTAAGCAAGCCGTCCAGGCTTCTGCAAAATCAGGATCTTCAGGATAAAGACCCTTCAGTTCTTCGAATCCTACCACTTCCACTATCATTTTAATCAACAGATTCTGCCTTCTACTTAAGGCATCTACAACTCTGTTTGATTTCCCGCTTCTATGCTTTAACACAAAGGTATAGCTTTGGAGAAACTCAACCCACTTCATGTGCCTCTGATTCAGTTTTGTTTGGTTGTTGATGTACTACAATGCCTGATGATCCGTAAATAGAACAAAATATTTTGGCAACAAATAATGCCTCCACTTCTTCAGAGCCTGAACTATAGCATAAAATTCCTGGTCATAAACTGAATACTTTTTCCGAGCATCATTGAGATTTTCACTAAAATAAGCAATAGGTCTGCCTTCTTGGCTCAGTACAACCCCTATTGCACTGCCACTGGCATCACAGTCTACCTGAAATACTTTGTTAAAGTCTGGGAGTGCCAAAATAGGCTGTTCTATGACCTTTTTCTTTAATGCATCAAAGCTCCTTTCAGCCCCTAAGGTCCACTTGAATTCTTTCTTATCCCCTCTCATTGTTTCTGTGAGGGGTGCACAAATGCCGCTGAAGTTTCTTATGAACTTTCTGTAAAAGTTGGCTAGACCATGAAATGATCTTACCTCTTTTGTGCTTCTTGGGGTAGGCCATTCGATGATAGCTCTCACCTTCTCTGGGTCCATTTTCAGACCTTCTATTGAGATTACAAATCCCAGGTATACTAACTCTTTCTTGACAAAATTACACTTTTTCAGATTTATTAATAACTGCTCCTCCCGCAGCTTTTCAAAAACCCTCCTGATGTGCATCAGGTGTTCCTCCAGGGTTCTGCTGAATATTAATATATCATCTAAATAAACAATAAAAAATTTTCCTAAAAACTCTTTCAGTACCTCATTCATCAACCTCATGAAGGTACTTGGTGTATTGGACAGCCCAAATGGCATGACCAACCATTCATACAAACCTTCTCTGGTCTTGAAGGCTGTCTTCCACTCATCTCCTTCCCTGACACGGATCTGGTGGTAACCACTCTTGAGGTCAATTTTGGTGAAGTACTTGGCTCCACTCAAACAGTCCATTATGTCATCCATTCTTGGCAATGGAAATCTGTATTTTATTGTGATCTTGTTGATGGCTCGGGAGTCTCCACTCTCCATCATTCTTTGGAGCTAGCACTGCAGGTACTGTGCATGGACTTAAGCTTTCCTGAATTAGCCCCTTCTACAGCAACTCCTGGACCTGCCTGTTTAGTTCTTTAGTTTCTACAGGCGTCATTCTATGTGTAGCTTTATTGGGCAAGTTTGATCCTGGCACCAAATCAATATGGTGACTACTCTTCCTTACTAGGGGTAAACCCTCAGGCACATTATCAGATATGATATCTGGAAATTCCCTCAATAGATCTTGGACTTCTGCTGAGGCATCTTTGCATTATGTATCCCTGACTCTAGGAATTAATGCATAACACATATGTTCATGCTTTAAATCATCTAAAAATTTTCTTTCATCAACCAAGCAAATTCTTGCACTGCCACATACCTTTTCTTCCACCTCCTTCAGGGGTTTCAACTTATGACGCATTCCATTCTTGGTCATGGAATAGGTGTTGGCACGGCCATCATGAACCGCACACCTATCAAACTGCCATGGCCTTCCCAACAGCAAATGGCACACATCCATGGGCATAATGTCGCACAAAACCTCATCATGGTAATTCCCAATACTGAATTTTACCAGGAACTATTCATTGACCAAAACCTTATGGTCTTTCTGCAACCACGTGATCCGATATGGATGTGGGTGTTTCTTTCTCTCCAGTTGTAGCTTTGTAACCATTCCCTCTGAAACTAGGTTATTTGTGCTATCGTTGTCAATGATAATGTTGCAAATCTTACCCGCGCATTTACACCTTATGTGGAATAAGCTTTTCCTCTGATCTACAGCTCCCTCTTCATTTAGCAAGACTCTCCTTGTAATCATTACTTCTCCTCTCTCAGCTTCTTTAGAATGCTCAGATCCAAACATCTTCATCAGCGACTGCTACTCTGGCATTTCCTTTCGACCTTCGATTATTTCTTTCTCATTGCTATGGGCATTCATATTGGTGATGTCCCTCTTCCCCACACTGGAAGCAAGTCCTCCAGAATCTTCCTCTTCCCTGGCCACGTCTAGCTCCACCTCTTCCCCCTCGGTAACCATTATTCTGATTACGGAGGCGGTCTGTATTTTCTCTCCTTTGTTCTTGATTGCTGCTACCTTCTCCATTTTTCTTAGAATCTTCATTTCTTCTTCCACTATTCCTTCCGTCGGTTCTTCCACCATGACCTCTTCCTCTTTTCTTGTTTTCAAACCTCCTATTGAGCTTTTCTTCAACCTTTAAGGCAAATTGGTAAGCGTCCTCTATGGTGGTCATCCGGACTAGACTTAATTCTTCCTGAATACTTGCTCGTAACCCATTAATGTAACGGGCTACCTTCTCCTTGTTGGCCTTTGAGTGGCCTATTTTAATCATTATTTTGTGAAATTCTTCTGTGTATTCTTTTACAGACTTTCTTGATTGCCTCAATCCTTGCATTTTCTTTAGCAGGTCTAACTCATAGTCACCAGGGATGAACTGCCTCTTTAGCTTTTCTGCCATCCATTCCCACTTTGTTATTCTCTCTTTTCCTCTTTTATTTTTCTCCAGCTGCACTCCCTTCCACCAAATGCTGGCATGACCTTTCAGTTTGGTCTTTGCGAATCTGACCCTATCAGGATCCTCAACCTCCTCGTACTCAAAGTACTCTTCCAGGTCGTTGATCCAGTCGATCAATTCCTCTAGATCAAGGTTCCCGAAATATGTGGAAACCTCCATCTTCGACCTCTTCCCAATCTGGGATATGGCTTTGTATAGTCTGGCCTGAGCAGGATCTACTGCTTCTTCTTCTTCCTCAGGTTGGTCTTCTTCTTCATCATCTTCCTCTTCACTACCTTCGTCTCTTCTTGGCTCTAATCTTCTACGCATTTCTTCTTGTAGGGCTTGCATTTTTCGCTGCAAAGCTCGAACATCTTCCGCTGCTGCCATGCCTCTCCCACCAACAGGGTTTCTCCTTAGAGGCATTCTGCTCACCCAATTCCAAGCCCTTCCACAGATCCTGGTGTAACTGCCTCTCCTTCGGTGATCTGTTACACACTCAAGAACTACTGGCTCTGATACCACTTGGTGGAGAATAGATCTTGCACAAGACAGAAAACCAGAGAAACAAGAGCCCAAAATTTGTTATTCAATCCTTCGAAAGAATTTTACAAGAATATACAGCCAAACTACCATTTTTCAACCCCCTCTCATTATAATCCATGGGTTTTTATTGAGGTCCCGATCCTCTATGATTTCAAACTTCCCACGATCTACAATTGCCACCTAGAACAATTTTGGAAAGTTGCATTGATGAGACTCTAGGTGAGGTGCGCGACTGGCTGCCATACCCAACGAAATCTTCTTCTCGATCTGCTGCTTGTTGTTAGTTGCCATAAACGCGTCTCCAGATATCCTGCGCGAGTGGCCAACATGCCCATTGAAATCCTCCTTTGAAACTGCTGCTTCACTACTGCTAACTTGCCGCGCATGAAGGGACGTCTTTATGAAAGCTGGGAGTGCATGTTTTTCTGTTTGGTCGCGATATCACGACATGTCGCGATATCGCAACATGTCGCGATATCGCACCATTTTTTTCTATCGACCTCCGTTCTCCCGTTTCGGTCATGAAATCGTGACATGTCACGATTTCGTGACCTTTTGTCTTTCGCGCCTTTGCTCCCTGCTTCGATCGCGAAATCGTGACATGTCACGATTTCATGACCTTTTGTCTTCCGCGCCTTTGCTCCCTGCTTTGGTCGCGAAATCGCGACATGTCACGATTTCGCGACCTTTTGTCCTCCACGCCTTTGTTCCCCTGCTTTGGTCGCGATTTCGTGACATGTCGCGAAATTGTGACATGTCGCGATTTCGCGACCTTTGGTCCTCCGCACCTTTGTTTCCCCTGCGGTGGTCGCGATTTCGTGACCTTGTGTCTTTCGGCCTTACTTTCCCTGCCTTGGGTCGTAATTTCGCGACATGTCGCGAAATCGCGACATTCTGTCCGCTGCTCCCCTATCTTCTGTTTTGGTCGCGATATCGCGACACATATTTTTCTTTGCAACACTTAGAAAAAATAACTTTGCAACACTTAGAAAAAAAATAACAACAAAAAGTTTGGTTGATGCTCGATTGCTTTGCTGCCCTCGAATGCTCCTGCATCACATTCCCTCTTAAATCTCTCTTTAAAAGGCTCGTTAGTTAGGAGACCTTCTCTTTGATAAGCTCTTTGTGCATCATTTGAATGATCCTCCTTCGACTACCAAGAAGTGCAAAGCTAGAAACACAATTCATCTTGCTTCTACATATCCTCTCTCGGGATCCTAGGAATGCAAGCTGCTAGCCACCATAAAGAAAAACTTAAGGCAAATATTGATGATCACCATGTATTTGTTTTGGATTTTAGTTTCTCTTGTATTGGTTTATTCTTAGGTTTGTGCTTGGGATTTTTTTTTTTGGTTACATAGATGAATTGGTTACAATCACAATTTTTAGTAACTGTCAGCGTAGCTGGTAGGGTTCAAACTATCAGCGAAGGCTTCCAACACACCCACCATCTCATTAATGGTAACCCGGCGTGAGATGGGGACCGCCGGACGCACAGGGTTCGCACCGTCTTCGTCAGTCTGGTTCAACACGTGGCATGAAGGAGGACCATCGGACAAGCAGAAAATAGATCGTCATCATCAGTTAGGTGCAACACGCAGAGGAGTCGGATTAGACTACTGGCTATGCATGGGCATGCCCGTGGGATTGGAACCTAGGTCTCCTCTCGGTAAGTGCCCCAACTTACCAATCCACCTAAACCCACAGACTCGTGCCTGGGATTTTTCTCTCTAGGTTCCTCTACGAGGGCCTTTTCTTGTTGTAAGGTTGCTCTATAGACTCCTTTCCGAAGACCTTCTCTTAATGTAAAGGTTTGGGGACCCTTTCAAAACCCCATACTTCAACCAATAAAATATATATATATATATATATATTTATGAGCTAGATACATTTTAAAAAACCTAATAACATTATTATAATATAAATATTAACTTAAATAATCTTTAAAATTTTAAATTTAAAACCCTTATTTTAATGCAAATATCTTAAATTTCGATCTCATATTAGAGGACCATGTCTGCTTATCTAATAACATTACTGATATAAATTCAAACAATGCTCTGAAGAGGACAAATAATTTCATAACAACTAATTTAAAGCAGCATAGTAAGAATGTATTATACATAAGCATTTCGACACGGGATGGACGACTGTTTAGAATTATGTGCAACTGCGTCGGTAGTATTACCAGACATAGCCTTGCTTATTTGTTTGACGACGATGCGGCCAGGATAAATTCATATATGAGGTAGCCCTCGATTAATCGGGCACATTGCCATATTTGGAACAACGGAGAATAAGCTGTTCCCACGTTACTCTCGTGAGTGGAGTGAATGCTCGCAACTTTCACGTTTCACATGTCCAATACTTGAAGACGTTCACATGCCTTTTAATATCCCAGCCTATCATACTGAAACCGGCCGAACCTTTGGGTAAAGAGTGAGAAGGCGAAGTTGGATCTTGATTCTGCAGAGATATACCAAGAAAGAGTCCAGCAAGCTAGCCTTCTCTCTCTTGAATCACAAGGAAAATGAGTATCAGTACCCTCATGGACTTATCCTTCTCTGCAGCAAATGCATCGTCGTATATCGCTTGGTGAGCAGTAAAACGAACTTATATCATGTATATTGCATAACTACATTTTCTTTAAGTCATGGTCAACGAAATATCGATTTTATCTTGATTTGTGCTTGCAGAGAGAGAACACAGCGAGCGACAGTTTCGATCCTTACTATGGCTTATTCATGTACAATATTAATACTACAGAACAAATGCTTCAAAGCCGTCAAACAAAAATTGCTCGGCAGATTGCATGATGTTCTGAGAAAGCAGATAATTAATAAGGCAGAAGCCGCCTCGTTAAAACCAATGCCAAGTGCTGAGTCCTCCATAACTTCAGTTCAAAACGCACATAAGGATTTATCTTCATTCGTTTTAGCGAAAATGCCTTCAGCTGAGATGAGAGAAGAATGTGTGCCTCATAAACATCTTGTAAACTCTAACTGACAATTATATAATTGTTATTATATAATTACAATTTTGAAGGGCTATGTAATCCTAAATCCGTTATTTTATATTATTATTTTTTCCTCCTTCGTATATCTATGACAATGTCTTTGGATCTTGCGTCGAACATACAGATTTGAGTTGTAGTTGTGAAAAGACTATTGTTGCCATCGTGGCCACTTCTTGGAAAAGCTACCTGAATCTTCCATCAATCCCTATTGTAGAAACTTTCATCTTTTATACAACGTTTTTATTTACGCTATGAGGACAATCCCTGTTATGCTTGTCCTTTCAGAGGTGAAGGGCGCTTCATTTAGGGATGACATTTTTAACATTAAGATATTGCAGCGGATAGCGTTAGTGTCGCATGGTTGAGTGGCTGGTTATAAGGTTAGTAGAATGGTAAATGTTTGTTTGGTCAGGTATTTTCTAAGAAAAGATTTAGGTTCAAATCTAACATAAGGTTAGTGGAATGGTAAGTGTTTGTTTGGTCAGCTATTTATTAAGAAGAGATTTGAGTTCAAATTTTGGGGTGCCAATTTGTAAAGGTAGTAGTCTGATCTGAATTATGTGAGTACGCACCAGACCTGGAATCCTAAGTGATCGGTGGTATCTCTCACACCAGGTCAACAACTAAACGAATAAACTTGTTAAAAACAACCCTATACTTTTTAATTACTAAAAATAATGTAACTGTAACCAATTTCTTTATGTACTTAAAAATATGCTTGAATATACATAATAATTTACTTATTATTAAAAAAAAACACAAAGATATATCTGTTGGGAACCTTGTTTGTTGCTACCATGGGAGTCCGTTGTTTGTATTCCACTGTCATCTTAAAACCAGTAACGATGCAGAAAGGTGGTCAAAGCCCTTATTTTATTTTTTTATTTTTTTTTAAAGTGTTTTGTATTATTTTAAAAAAATTATTAGATATACTGATCATAAAAAATGGGTTGTATAGAAACACATCCCGATATGTCAAATTAAAAAATAATCCGAAACCTAATGTAAGAATTTGTGGCTTATATAGATAATTTTGAAACTAAAAACAAAATAATTTTAATTAAGAAACTAAAAAATTGAAAAAAAATTGCAGCTTTTAGCTCTTACAAATATAAGAGACCTAAAAAACTATAGACAAATTGTGTGCCTCCAAAGTATGTTTGGTACCTACAAACCTTAAGGAAAGCCAAACATTTTTTCTCATAAACAAATGCCTTTGCCTTCATTGATTCAACAAGGTATAATACCCTGAATCTGTTAGCATCCACGAGGTTAGATTTGGAGATCCTTATTTAAGTAATGGAGAGATGGGGTCGTTTATTTGGTATAAAAATTTCCCTTCTTCTTTCTCTTTCTTGGGACTACGAGAGAAATGAGCACATGTAGGGAAAGAAGAAGGGTGAGAGCTTGCCTCAGTGGCTAGTGTGGCACCCAAATTAGTTGTTGGTGGGGTGTGCCTTTGGTGAGGTGGATAAGCCTCATAAATCATCAGCGTAGTCGTTGGTGGTCAGTCATTGATGGCCATGAATTGGATGCTCATTTATTATTTCTAATGACCCTTATTTTGTGCATGCATTTGATGATGAAATTGATAGTGGAGGTATTCCAGCGTTTCCACTACATCTTAGAAAAAGTGATGTCTTTTTTTGATTAGTTGGAGGAAGGGGTTTTGAAAGGGTCCCTGAACCTTCTACAAAAAGGATCAGCAAGGGAGGCTATCTCCAACAATCAAAAGTGACAAAAAAAGACCGAAGATAGTCTTCGAAAGAAGAACAATAACCAGAAGACTAAAGAGGGGGTATCCAAGCTAGAAGGACCTCCAAAACGAGCAAAGAAATAAACACAAAAGGAATCCCAAAAAACTATTAGAGACCCTTCAACTGTCCATTCTAGAAATAGGGGAGTCAACAATGTCCATTGGTTTATCACCTTTGAATAGGTTGCAGAACTCCCCCAAGATGATATTGGCTTGTTGTAGTAGTGAAGCATTCATCTTGGTGGCTCGAGACATCGTGCTCATGATATCATCCAGCTCTTGCACATAGCCCTTATTGGTGATAAAGGGGAGTCACACACGCTGTTGGTTATGGTTAGAATGCTTGGAGGAGCCACATAGAGGAGCTTCTTTATAAGAGGAGGATCACATTAGAGCATCTTCTCGCTTGATTTTCTAGGTTTCAATGGGAGAGTCTTCAGATAAGTCCTCATCTTGCTCCAAAATGATGGGGGACTTACACTTCCCTGTTTGGGATTTGCTGTGATATGAGTGACAATGTCCTTCAAATTTAATGGTCGAAGGAGTGTCACAGGCTTCGTCGTCGAACTCCAGCATGCGTCTAGTCTTGGGAGGGGCTGGTTTAGGAGTAAAATCTTCAATAATAGCAAGGGAAGGGCTTTCACAGTGATTAGACAATTGGGATGGTTCAAGGGGCCAACAATGCATGAGATAATTGCTTTATTGGACTCTCTATGGAGTACATGTCTTTAAATAATAAGGTGAGTCCCTAGTGAACAGAAAAGCAAGAAGTTCCTTTCTTGACATTGAGGACGGACCTTTAGATGAATTTGAAAAGGTACTTCAAGATGTGTTATGACTTTGTTACCATGAAGATGGTTAAGGAAGGCCGGATGGAAAATATGAACAATGGAATTAGGATCATTTGTAGTGAAGTATTTGAGGACTGGCACCATGACCCTATTCCAGGGCTTGGGAAGAGATTAGGGAAAAAGTAATGTTAAAAAGCACATGAAAGTATTTTTTTTTAAGAGGAAGAAAATAAGTTTAAAAAATATAGAAAATTAATAGTAATATACAAAGATAGATGGAAAAATGAAAAGGATGGATTTTAAAATAAAAAATAGATATAAAGATAGAAAAGTGTGATTTTATAGTTAAGAAAAGTCATCGTAATGATTTAATATATTGGTATATCCTCTACTAGTTGAATTATCATCTATCCTTCACATGGATCATCCAACATGTGTTTTAGTCACATTTAGATTAAGTTGAGTGAGATGTTACAAATGGTACTAAAGCTAATATTGATAATCAATAATAGAGCTAATTTTGAAGCTAGAGCCTCGATTACTCATAGAGTGACTTGGAGGGGAAATTTTGAGCAATGAATAGAAGTAATCCTATATCAAAACTCATAGAGTGGCTTAAAGGGGAATGTTGGAACAATGAGGAGAAGCAATCCTACATCTAAATTGTAAGTTGGTTTAAGAATGAGCCAAAATACTATTTGTAGAGAATCCTCAATGCATGGAGGTCCTAGATTCATGTCCTAGTTGGCCAATACCTTTAACAGGGTATGAGAGCTAAAGTAATAAAATTGATGAACATAAAAGTAGCATAAGTATCTCCAAAAGAGGAGAGTGATGAAAAAATAACAAAGTAAACCTCGTAAGTAGTTATCTAATATATTACACTTGTAGTGATCTACTCTGTTACACTTAGCGGTTGTAGTGACTAGCAGGGTTATGCATAAGGGGACAAACCTAAAATGTACTTGTAAAAAATTGGCAAATTCGTTTCAAAACCCTAGCGAATCCTATCCAACTTCATGTAGGAGGAAATGGTGAATTACCTTATTTTTCACAAAAAATTGTAAAACCTTGGCGAAATTGATAGTTTTGGCTGGACTGGGTGGAAAACACAGTCTGACCATGGACCAGGTGGAAAACATAGTCCTACCATGGTTCGAGTGGAAAAATTAGTCCGACCACAATCCGGGTGGAAAACTCCATCCGACCATGGTCCAAGTGGAAAACTCAATTCGGCCACAGTCTGGGTGGAAAACTCCATTCGACCATGATCCAGGTGGAAATAAGGTCCGACCAATGGATTAGGTGAAAAACAAGGTCCAAGTAAAGGATCGGGTGAAAAACAAGGTTCGTGTAATGGATTGGGTGGAATACAAATTTTGATTAACGAACCAAGTGAAAAACAAGGCTGGCTTATGAACCGGGTGAAAAATAAGGTCTGGATAACAAATCGAGTAAAAACCAAGGTCTGGGTAATGGATCGGGTGAAAAACAAGGTTCGAGAAAAAAAATGGGTGGAATACAATGTTCAATTAATGGACCAGGTGAAAAATGAGGTTCGGCTCACGGATCAGGTAAAAAATAGGGTCTAGCTAATGAATCGGATGAAACATAAAATCCTACCATCCGATTTGTGACCTAATAATGAATGGTCCATATTTACAAAGGGACCCCTCGATGACAATTGTAGGGGGCATTGCCCCCCTACACCCACCCTTCATGGAATGGGTCCAAGTGCAGCTGAAAAACAAGATCTCCAAATTAGAGAGAGAATCAGGCTCCACAACCAATAGTCTAGTAGTCGGTCTAGGTAGAAAAAGAGGTTTAGCAGTCAATTTAGGTGGAAAAAGAGGCTTAGCAATCGATTCGGATGCAAAATAGTGTTCGGTTGATGGTCTGGTGTAGAAAAGAGTTTGGTAGTCCATTCATGTGGAAAATGAGAATAAGATCTATCTAGGTGCAGATATTGGTTCAATTTCGATCCTAGTAGAGTTTTGATCTAGAACGACTAGTTTCTACACACGACTGAAGTTCAATGGAATTCTGCAACAAATCGAATGTTTTAGTTCATATTTTCACTTGGAAGATTTTAACATTTTTTGTAGCTACTCGATTTTCTAATAGTTTGAATATTTGAAATGAAAAGGTATCGTTAGCATGTTAATTATATATAGTGGTATAGTTGGCGAATTTAGCAGGATAAGTTAAAATTTTTTAAAATTTTAGGTGAAAAGGGTCCACAATTTAAGTGGGAGTGCTGGAAATTTTTTTAAAAAATCTGTAATACTATTATCAACGCATGGTGAACCGACACCTAAAATTTTTTGTCCCAAAAATTTCAGACGAATTGGTCAACATCCAGGGTCCCCCAAAATTGCCAATTTGTATTTTCTAAAATGCTAATATTCACCCAATTTGTGAATATTTATCGTTGTGCATAACCTTGGTGACTAGTTATCTATGCAATTTGGTATTATGAAAAGCTTACCATAAGGACACTTGTGGTTGAGTGATGGGATTACATCTATGTTAAAGATGATAGTTGCAGCAACTGGTTATCCATGCAATCTAGTAGGATAAGTAGGTTGCTATAGAGACACTCATGGTTGAGTCATGAGATCACATTCATATTAAAGAAGAGAAGAAAGCCATCAATTGGTAATGGTATCACATCCATGTTAAAGAAGAAAATAAAGGCAAAATTTCTAAGATCAACAGTATGTGAATTGTAAATAGTAGTGAAGGTATAGAAGTATCCCCAAAATAAAAAGGGGAAGTGATGAAGCAAACAACAAAGTAAGCCTCATAAGGAGTGATCTACTCTATTACACCTATCTGGTAGGAGAATAAGTTTACCATTAGGACACTCATGGTTGAGTAATGGGAACACATTCATGTTAAAGATGGTACTTGTAGTGATCTTTAACGTAAGGAGTCGCGTTCGCCATATTTCGTTTTCCGCTAGACAGCAGAACAGATAAGAAGGGAATCGAACCCTTCATCATGCACCAGCTCATCTCTAAGGGTATGGGTATTTTCCCTCCCTTCAAATTATCCTCCATTCAAATTCTCCTCCTCCAGGACCCTACTCATATACATCAGGGCAAGCTCCAGTGGGTAGCCACTCCCTTCTCAGAGAACCGTACGTGATACTTCCGCATCATACGGCTCCGTCCCGAGATGTAAAACTTGTTATCTAGGCAATCTAGTAGATATAAGTCTTTCTAGATTTATAAGGTTTATAAGGTGTATAACTTAAGGATGAATCCATTTATCATTTACATTGGAGATATAAGTTAAATCAGCCTTAGTAAATTGAAATAAAATCAAAGGAATCTTATATCCTTAAAGGTATTTCAAATTAATTTAATTGAAATACAATTATTTAATATTCACAATTAATACCATAGGAGATATAAGGCTTTCTACATGGAAAATCAAAACTTTATTATATTGCAAATATTATTAATTTCTAATATTCCAAATTGGGGAGTTATAAGGAATACTACATCAAACATAGTTTATTGGAATTTAGAAAATCAAACTATTGATTATTAGAGGGAAGTTCATTAATTACTTAAAAGAGTTGGAATTATTTACTTATACTTGTCCCATAGTCACATTAAAGGGACAAAAGAAACCTAATTATAGAGAACTTCATCAAATTGAAAATTTCATAGGGAGAAATAAAATTAGGAGTTGAACATCAAACCATTAGGGAGTCAAAAGGGATTCAAATCAAAGTAAACCTAAAATTTAAATCTACTATAAAGCACTTTATCAAAATCATATATTAATTAAATCACTTGGGAGATATAAGGAATCCTATAAAACCTAAATCTTGAATAAATTATATCAAATTACTTCACATTATTTAAACTATGGAGTCATAAGGTAGTCTACAACTATTATTATGATAACAAACAAAGCAATCCTTATAGAATATCAACTACCCAAAGGACCAAATTACTCCTCATAGAAAAATAAAGTGAAGGCAATTATAACAGTTGAAAAACTTTGGGATATTGTCCAAGTAACAATGGCTAAACCTAATAGGTGAGGTATATATTCAGAAGTATGAATAAAATGTTGCAAAGGCCCTCATGATAATCACCTTTGCAATTATAGATGAAATACAACCTTACATTAGTTCAACAATAACTTCTACAGATGCTTGGAAATATTTAGACAAGATATTTGAAGGGAAGAACAAATCCACTATCTTAAATCTCCAATGACAATTACATTCCTTGAAAATTAATAGTGGTGAAATTATAGAACTATTCCTAAGGAAGGTAGCAAATATAAGTAGAAAAATTTAACCTTAGGAAAAAAGGTTGAAGATAATTTTCTTGTTAAAGTAAATATGACAGCACTTCCAAAAAACTACAAATATTTGGTTACATGTTTGTAAATTCTAAGTAACAATACTTCCTTAAATGAGTTAGTCAATATTATTCAAGAATGCGAAGTGGAAAATACATTTGAAGATAAATGACTAACAATGCATTGGTTTCAAAAGATACTCCATGGGAAAATGTTGCCTCAACCTCAAAAGGATGAATACCATGGAATAACAGATATTGTCATGTATGTAAGAGAAAAGGACATAGCACTAATTACTACAAATTCAAACCCAAAAATAAAAATCAGAGAAATTAGACAAACTATGGAAGCCAATCAAATAGGGCATTCCAACCAAGTCAATATCAGAATTAGTATA
The DNA here is from genome assembly GCA_028583015.1 of Wollemia nobilis. NCBI lineage: Eukaryota > Viridiplantae > Streptophyta > Pinopsida > Araucariales > Araucariaceae > Wollemia > Wollemia nobilis. The sequence goes on along the minus strand of JAQPPZ010016847.1, from coordinate 3,936,307 downwards.
GTCCACATCAGCAAGAATTTTAGCACCCATATCCTTCACAAAAAAAATACAAATATCCTCAGTTGTAATATCGATAAGAGAATCGAAAAGGGCACTTGGCTCAATAAATACCTAAGATTCAAGAATTGGAAGAACCTATAGAGGAACATGAAGTTGAAGCTCTCTCAGTAAATGTGACATTTTATGAATACACTAACTACTTTATTGCACAAGATTCAAACATCAGGGAAGGAGAGTACAAGGTCTAGAAAGATGAAGATCCATATTGAAGACTAAAGTCTTCAATACCCAAATAATGTAATATAGGGGGTGTTAGAGTATATTACATTATTTTGTACATGTCAATATACCACCTTGGGTACATTATTAGATTAGGATTTTATCTTATGTTAAGTAGTTACTTGGGGAAGAAGTAATAAATGCACAAGTGTTAGAATGTACAATAATGTAAATGTGCATGTAGTCCACATGTACATGAGTCATAGGAATAGGTAGAGTAAATCCCAAGGAACTTATATTATATATATGTACCTTGAGCTATAGTGAGACAAAGAGAGAGACAACATTACTATAGAGTAGTGAGTAGGTACAATGTAGATCTTCATTGTAAAAGTCTAGAGTGTTCATAGTCCTCCATTATATTGCATTGTACTATTTTCATGAGATTTCATTAATGGTATTTTACTGAGTTATTACAAAATTCTATTCTCTTATTTTCTCACATATTTAAGTACCATTTGTGAAAGGTGAGTGTGGACGAAAAAGGATTAATTGCATTAACATTAAAACTTAGGTTACATAGATTAAATAGGCAGTAAATAACCTATTTGAGAAAGAAAGGGGGAAAGGAGAAATTGGGGGAAAGGAAAGATGAATAGAATTCTCTTGCCGCCCAAATGCTGTCGTCCACTGCCGTCCAGGTAAGGTAAAAGGTAAGTTACCTTTACCCAAGGTAAAAACAATTTTTTTAACCTTTTACTAATGGTAATATTCCAACATTCTCCCCCTTAAAGTTGAGAGGACTAACTATATAGTCTCTCAGCTTTATAAATTGAGCTTTAGCCATGCCTTTGGTAAAGATGTCTGCTAGATTATCCAAAGTGCTACAATATTGAAGCTCAACCTGTCCATTTGTTCCACCATATCTCTTATGAAGTGATACTTCATATCAAAATGTTTTGACCTTTTGTGGTGGATCGGATTATATGCCAGCTGTATGGCACTAATATTATCACAATTCGGTTTGGTTGGACCAATTTGTTTTTCGCCAATCTCTTCAAGGATTTTCCTCAACCGAGAGGATCCGAGTACTGGCATGAGTAATGGCTATGTACTCGGCTTACGTAGATGATAATGCTACAACAGATTGCTTCTTGGAACTCCAAGTTATTAGTCCTGAACCTAGACTAAAACAGGTTCCACGATGTAGATTTTTTGTCATCTATATTCCTGCCCCAATCGTTGTCACTATAACCAAATAACTTCACAGAGTTAGACTTGTGGTAATGGATTCCAAAATCCAATGTACCTTTTACATATCGTAAAATTCGTTTGGTTGCTTGTAGATGCAGCTCGGATGGGCATGCCATAAACCGTGATACAAGAGAAACAACATCTTGTATATCTGGCCTAGTGTTGGTGAGAAACATTAAACTCCCAACCATGCTTCTGAAATTGGTCAAGTCAACTTTTGGTGCTCCATCTTCTTTGCTTAGCTGGATTCCATGTCCGGTTGGTGTTGCGGCTGATTTGCACTGCTGCATAGCAAATTTCTTGATCATGTCATGAGCATATTTCTGTTGACATATGAAGATCCCATTCTTTGATTGATGTACTTCCATTCCTAGGAAGTATCTCATTAATCCGAGATCCTTCATCTCAAAGCTGATTCATCATGGAGTTTTTGAAATCCATATTCATTTTATTATTACTACCCATGAATATTAGATCATCCACATATAAACAAACTATGAGGATATCTACTCCATTTTTCAGGTAGTATAGTGTTGGTTCACTCTTGCTTTTTGTGAAACCATATTTGCTGAAATAGCCGTCAATTCGTGAGTACCATGCTCTTGGTGCTTGCTTGAGGCCATAAAGTGCTTTTTTTAATTTATAAACAAGGTTCTCTTTTCCTGGTTCTTGGAAACCTTGAGGTTGTTGAACATACACTTCTTCTATCAGGTATCCATTTAAAAATGCACTTTTCACATCCATGTGTTGAATTTTCCATCCTTTATGGGCTGCCAAGGAAAGAAACAGGTTCTAATTGTTTCTTGTCGAGCAAGCTGGAGCAAAGGTTTCCTCATAATCTATTCCATATTTCTGAGTAAAACCTTTAGCTACTAATCTTGCCTTGTGCCTTTCAATGCTTCCATCGGCATTGAATTTGGTCTTATAGACCCATTTACATCCAACACATTTTTTTCCCTTGGGAAGCTTCACAAGCTCCCAAGTATCATTTTTTAATTGAGGATATTTCCTCTTCCATGGCATCTTGCCATATATTTTCAGTGCATGCTTTTTCATAGCTAGAAGGTTCTAGCTGTGCAGCAACCAACAAAGCATAATTGACTACATCACCCCTTGGTTCATGAGACTCATCATCCCCTGACATTTGAAGATTTTCAAGTCTTGACAAAATGTCATCCATCTCACTAGCTTGACTCCTAGTGTATCTTTGTTGGAAATTCCTATCCAACATTTGAGTAGATGGATGACTCTGTAGTATGCGCTTTCCTCTATTTGTCTCTTTCCTTTGAGAAACTGAATCAATATCCATCGGGCTTGGAGCGCTTACTGATCTTTGAAATCGTTTTGGAGAATTTGGTGGTGCCAACAAAGAAGTCCCTCTTGGACTTGGTGTACCACTTGATGTACTTGATGAAGTTTTCTGATGTGGAATTTGTGGAGGAGGACTTTTTCCATTGCTTTTCTTGGGTTGTACCAATGTGGGAGGTACTAATGTAGAACTGTCCGAATTAGAGTCAAAATCAACAAATTTTTTATGACCCCATTCTCCCCCTTCATCAAAAATTACATCCCTGGAGATAATGATTTTATGTGTCGTGGGATTGTACAATCTATACCCTTTGGTTGAATCACAATACCCTACAAAAACACATGCTTGACTCTTTGGATCAAGCTTCTTTCTCTTCTCCTCAGGGAATGTGTGCATAAGATAAAGAACCAAATACTCCGAAATGTTTGACATTTGGTTTCTTACCGTACCATCCTTCATAAGGAGTGATACCATCTAAACTAGAAGTCGGAGTTCTATTTAGAATATATGCACTTGTTCTCACTGCATCTGCCCAATAGCTGTTTGTGAGATGTTTTGCCTGAAGCATTGTTCTTGCCATTTCAACAAGGGTGCGGTTCTTTCTCTCAGCCACACCGTTCTGCTGTGGGGTATAGGCAGTGGTGAACTGCCTTTTTATCCCATTTTGCTTACAATAATGAAGAAATTCATTTGAGGAGTACTCTCCTCCTTTATCAGTGTGAAGACATTTGACATAGTAGTCACTTTGCTTTTCTACATTATTTCTGAAGTCTATGAAGCAATCAAATGCTTCATCTTTGTGTTTCAGAAAATAGAGCCAACACATTCTAGAATAATCATCTATGAATGTTAGAAAATAAGAATTGTTTCCAAGACTTTTTGTTTGCATTGGACCAGAGATGTCCGAATGTACTAGCTGAAGAGGATAGCTTGCTCTCCACGCTCGGCCTTTTGGAAACTTCGTTCTAGAGTGCTTTCCCAAAGCACATGCTTCGCATACCTTTTTATGTTCTGGAATTTTTGGTAGTCCTGTCACCATAGCTTGTGATATTAACATTTTCAAGCTAGCGGAATTGAGGTGACCATATCTCAAGTGCCACAATTCACTTGGATTTGTAATAGCAATGTTTGCAAGTTGAGCTCCCCCTGGCTCACCAAATTTTAGAGGGAACAACCTATTCTTTGTCATAGGTACTTATGTGATGACCCGGTTACAATTGTTTTTATCAAAGATTGTACATTTGCTTTCATCAAAAACTAATTTGTAATGCTTCTCCATCATTTGGCCAACACTTAACAAATTGTGTTGTAGTTGTGGAGTATAGTATATGTCATTCACATTTTTAAGGCCTTCTTTTGTTGGAACTGCCATAGCTCCAATGCCTTCAAATTGCAAAGATTTATTATCCCCTAACTTAACATGAGATTTGTAATTTGAATCTAATGTAGCAAAGAGATTTTCTTTGCCACTCATGTGGTTGGAGCAACCAGTATCCAAAATCCATGTATCATTTAGATTTTGATCTGGCTGTCCATAAGAGAGAAAAAGGTTTGATGGACCTTCTTCTTCTCCGTAGAATGAGCCATATTGACTTGCTTTGATCTTTTGAAGACTTTGACCAGCAGTCCACGAGCGAAGTGACCTTGTTTCCCACAATTGAAACAAGTTGTTTTAGTCTTGTTACTTCCTCGTCCTTGATTTCCATGGGCTGCATTGCCTCTTTGGTTATGATTGGCTCCTCTGTTTTGATTTCCACCTCTGTTTTGATTACCTCCTCTGTAGGAGTTGCTTTGGCTCTTGCCTCTTTGTTGTTGTCCTCTGCCTCGGCCTCTTCCTTGTTCTCGTCTTGCAGTTTCATTCGAAGTGAAGGCTTTGTCATCACCTCCATAGCTTGTTGAAGGGGCTCCTTGAAGTCGCTCTTCATGTGATGTTAATGATCCAATCAAACTATCAAATGTAAGAGTAGAAAGGTCTTTGGATTCTTCAATTATGATAGCAATGTGATTCCACTTAGGAAGAAGTGTTCGCAACACTTTCTTCACAATTGTTTCATTTTTTGTGTCTTCACCTAAAGTTTGCATCATATCAACTATTGCTTTGACTCGTACACAGTAGTCTCCGACTCTTTCATTTTCCTTCATTATGAGATTTTCAAAATCTCTTTTCAAAGTCTGAAGCCTGACTTGCTTTACTTTATCACTTCCTTGGAATCCTTCTTTCAAGGCATTCCATGCATCTGTAGTGATTAAGTAAGATGCAATTCTAGGAAAGATACTAGGATCTAATGCTGATTGAAGATGGTATAAGGCAAAAGAATTATTTTTCTGTGCATCTTTGTAGATCTTCTTATCATTTGCACTTAAAGTAGTCCAATCTGTTGGAGCAATGTATCCGTCTTCAATAATATCCCATAGTCCTTTTCCAATGAGTAATGTCCTCATCTTGATGGACCAGTACTCATAATTATCCCCACTGAATTCGGGAATTGGTAGATTATTATGTGATCCCATTATTATCTACTAAAACAAGAAACCTCTCTTTTATAGTCTTATTGCAAAAAAGACTTTACAAACTATCAAGCCCTGCTTGATTTACAATCATAAACAACTCACACTTGTTGTTCAGCAATTACAAAATTGTCAGCGATTTGTTCATCATCGTCATCTGATCAATATTATTTCAGGAGAAGGAGGTTGAAGGATTTCAACTGAATTACTATAATGAGTATATTCGGATCCTTGTGAAGCAATTGCAACTGTGTCGGATTGTTCAAATTTGCTTCGTATCCTTGATCAGAATTTCTCTGGTGTGCAATAACCGCGTTTTGCAACTGTGAAAAAACTGTATTAAGTCCTAGTGTTTTCACGTGCCTATCAAAGTTTTCGGGGTTTGTTTTCAATAACAACTTGCAGAGGGCATGATAACATCCATCCGATCTTATCATTTAAGAAAATTTCCCAGAAATTTTCTTTTACAAAGATTTCCTCTTAGGAAATAATAAAAAAAAATTAACTTTCAAAGTTTTTTTTTAAAAAAAACTTTACAATTATTTCCTCTCAGGAAATTTCTATCAACTTTGAAAAAAAAAAAATTATAAAAAACTAATGAACAGATATTTCCTCTTAGGAAATTACACACAAAAAAAATTATTATTTTTTTTTAAATTTAAACTATTCCTTAGTTTTTTTTTTTTTTTAATTTTAATTATCTATTGACCCCGCCGAGAGTCGATCCTGCGACCTCGCGGGTGTCAGGGCTGAGGGTAGCCGCTGCGCTACCGGGCTGATCCGGGAGCAATGCGTGCTCCCCGCCCTTTAGCTTCCGCGTCGAGCGCGAAGCTAATGTTGGCTCGCGCTTCGGCGCGAAGCTTGATTTTACTTGGGACTTTAGTCCCACATCGCCCGTAGGGCGATGTAAAAGCTCTTTAAAAAGAGCTAAGCACATAAAGTGCTTTGACTGCCTGCGGGCAGTCACTAACGCCGCAGGATCCTTTTGCCATCGATGCACGCGCGGATCGCCACGTCACCACTCCTCGGGCCGCGCGCCAGTGCCACGTCACCACTCCTCGGGCCGCGCGCCAGCGCCACGTCACCACACCTCGGGCCACGCGCCAGTCACACGTCGCCACGCGTCATGCCACGTCAATCTCGTGCCTCGGGAATCGTGCGCCACGTCAACAGTGCCTCGGGAATCGTGCGGATCTGCTGCTCCTGCGGGCCGCTTCGTCCAGCTCCTCCAGCGCCTCGAGAAACATGTCGGACTGCTCCTACGGGCCGCCTCGGGATCCGTGCCGCCTCGGCTCCTACGGGCTGCCTCGGGATCCGTGTCGCCGCCTCGAACTACGGGCCCCACCGCCTCGGGAATCGCGTCGCTCTGATACCAAATGTGAAAGGTGAGTGTGGACGAAAAAGGATTAATTGCATTAACATTAAAACTTAGGTTACATAGATTAAATAGGCAGTAAATAACCTATTTGAGAAAGAAAAGGGGAAAGGAGAAATTGGGGGAAAGGAAAGATGAATAGAATTCTCTTGCCGCCCAAATCTGTCAGATCCACTGCTGTCCAGGTAAGGTAAAAGGTAAGTTACCTTTACCCAAGGTAAAAACAATTTTTTTAACCTTTTACTAATGGTAATATTCCAACACCATTATCATATAATTACCATAGCCTACATGTTTTACATATTGTGGTTTCATCTCCATTAATATATATCTCCAAAATCTAACATACAAAGTCCTAAAGAGTTATACAACAAATATACTACAAAAGTTAATCATGGTACCAAATGAATCTTAACACCGCATATTCCAACTTCTCCCCTTACATTAAATTATGGATATAGAAGTATATTGTTATTATCCATTTCCTGTTAAGATACTCTCTTGATCGAAGATGCTCCTACAATCATACAAAATCTACCTCTAGCATAACCTTAGTCAAGATATTCATTGTTTAATATACTAGTGACACAAATATTGGATCAAGCATCCCATGGGCATAAAACCATTGAATATAATGATTCCAAAGCTTTATGTGCTTACTCTTCTAATGAAATACTAGATTGTAGATAAGCTTGACAGAACTTTAATTGTTACAATGAAGAGTGATTGAAAATTATTGAGTGATACCAATTGTTCTAAAATTATGAGCATCCACTAAATATGTTTGACAACCTCATTCATAGTACATTATCTAGATTTCATAAAATACTAAGATATGGTGGACATTATCTACAATAGTGAAAGAGAAACCTATAACCAAGATAAAATAAAAACCAGTAGTAACCAATAAAGAATGAGTTGAGGATTCTAAAGCATAGTCTAGTCTCACTTGGGCACCAAATGAACTATGAAAATTTTTGGCACATCCTATGTACAGGTAAAATTAAAAGGATCTATTTATGTGCCTTCATAGGGAGGTCCAATACAACTACAATCATGTTAATAAGAATATTAGAGGAGAGATCAAGAACCACTAATGGATCTATGAGAGGATAATAACTGTTCAAAAGAATAGGGAGAGCAGTGGAAGAAGAAAATGGAACAACCTCATCAATAACCACCTCTCTAAATAAGAAAATGTCACTTTATGGTACTATACAAGATATGAGCCTTGGAGAAGTCAAAATACCCCACAAGGATGCAATGACGTCTCTTGGCATCCACCTTCTTACATGTATATTTGAGAATATGGTCAATGTAGTAGATCCAAATATGCAAAAACTAGATATATTAGGCTTATAACCTATTATAAATATCTCAATGGGAGTCATACCTTAAATGAATTGAGTTATAATTTGATTAATGATATGCACTACCTAATTCAATGCTTCTCCCCAAAAATTGGGCTTCATCTACTTGGAATGCAACATAGATCTAGCCATTTCCATGAGAACTTATTCTTCCATTCAATCACCCCATTTTTATTAGGTCATAGTGAATAGTCCTCTAAAAATAAATGTGATGAAGATTTATAAAATTAGCAAGCACTTTATCTTTCTCTCAAAGTGATTCTCCATAAGATCTTTAAAGTCCTTGAGCTTACCAAAGGCTTCATCTTTGGTATGAATGTTGTACAACCATACATATTTAGAAAAATCATCGATAAATGTGAGCAAGTAGATTTTTAAAAAGATATGGAGCTTCTATTGATCCACAAACACTACTATGAATGATCTTCAAGGATTTTGTAGCATGTCTAGTAGTCCCTTTTATTATTGCTATGGTACCTAGGGATAAGTATATAGGGATATGATATTATATTGTCTATGGGTATTATGAATAGTTAGCATAAAACTGCACATAACCCAAGGTTTAATGTATTATAATATTATATTATAATAATGTCTTGGATTTAGGTTTATGAATTGACTAGGTTTAGGGTTATACCCTCCCAAAATTAGCATGAGGTGTTGGAAATACAAAGAATAGATAAATCATCCATTTTGAGTACTCTCTTGTAATCATCTTTGCCTTTTTAGTGATCTCTCACTTAAGGGGATCTTATGGAGTTGTTTCTTTCTTAAGGAGTACTATTGGTGTTTTCGTGTCTTAAGGGTTTATTTATATTTGTCTCATTATGTAGATTATTACACTATGAAATATTTATTATCAATGAATGATTTGTTATTTTATTATATGGTGAATGTATTGGAGTATATCACATTATTTGGTATATTTTTAATATACCCCCATGGTACCTTCATGGTACATTTATAAATAGTAGATTAGAATTGAGTCTATAGTTTAGAGTGTGATTTATATTTCCTCTTTATGTAAGTGTGAATGTGTAGGAAATGCACAAGTGTCATGTAAAGTTGTAATGTGTAGGAAATGCACAAGTGTCATGTGAGTTAGTGTGCAAGTTTAAGTTGAGTAAATGTGCACAAGTGTCTTATATGTATGAGAAAAAATATGTAATATAAATATGTGCACAAGTATCCTAGATTAAAGAGTGTAATTAATAAGTGTAATAGTCATGTATAGGTGTGCATATGTTATAGAGTGAAGTGTTCATCAAGCATGAAAGTAGCAAGTAGATAAGCCAAGAGTTATGAGACAACATATGAAGATAAATAGTCAATCACCAAAGAGTCACATTACTATGGCTATATTATGGAGGTAATGCTCCATAGGAAGATATAGAAAATATCATATTCATAGATATTATTATTTGATTGTAAGAAGCAGAGGAGTAATAAATATTGTATATATTTTGAGCAATTAATATTGTAAGTTGTTCTACATGCATAGTACATATATGATTCAAGCTATTTACATTTATATTTTAGCATATTTTTTAATGTTATAATTTGATTTATTATAACCCTTGATATACATATTAATTTTCTCATATTAGTCTACTCTTATTATTTTCTTGATCTTTATATATTGTGGTTATTTGTTTTGAGTCATGTGAGATATAACTTGTGATATTATGTGGTAATATAAGGCTTCAAAAGCCATCAGAATGATTTATCTTTATGAGAAATAATATTTGTAACAGGAAATAATATTAATGATGTTTTTTGCAAGATATATCCCTCACAAACACCACTAGGAGGATAAATAAGAGGAATTCCAGCAACCAACTAATTTCAACTCATATACCTCAAGGATCCATAGCCAATGTATCGAATTCTATGATTCCATTACTTACTAACATAATCTACCCACACCACCACAACCATACTTTGTTTCTCCTTAGAATAAGAAGTCAAAGAATCACCAAGCTCATAAATTTGTTCAAACACATCACCCTATCCTAAGGTAATTATCTTGAAGCCATCATCAATATCTTTAATCATCCATCAATCTAGATAAAAGTCAACCTTTTTATTCATATGAATAATGTGATATTTAGAAATAATATTGAGACCCACACTTGAAACATGAATAAATTCATCAAATGAGGAGGAACCAATTATCCTGTCACCACATCCAAACACCTATAAAGAGGAATAATCTTGAATAGCCATGCATTCCCTAGAATGTTGTCCATTGAAGTCTTATAAGTGATGGTGAAGATTATTTATATGTTGTGCAAGGTTATGCATAGTGGCGAATATTCACAAATTGGGTGAATAATTGGATTTCCAAAATTGAAAATTGGCTAATATGAGGACCCTCAATTTCAGCCCATTCGCTTAAAATTTTCAGGACCAATTTTTTCTTAGGGTCAATTCGCCACAATATATATCCAAACATAGGTATATTTGTACTCGTTGGAAAGCTCTTTTCAATCCTGATCTAATGGTGGTGTTTTTATGAATTTATAAGATGATATAATAGGTCAAAAGTGTCCCAAAATATGACCTTATATTTTAGAGCTTAAAATACCCCAAATTTTGGTGTGAAGATGCTCGATTTGATTTTCTTAAGATTCTCCATGATTCACCTTTATTTTTATTAGGATTCACCATTTTTTACAAGTATTTTTTGAGTCCAACCCCTTATATATAACCCTGGTGTTGGGTACCCCTAAATTTGTAATCCATTCTTTAGAGGAGAATTCTAACATGCTTAAATAGCTACATGTGCATATGAGGTTTCACTATCATGATTATCCTCACCCTCAACATTTAATAGACCAACATCAATACCTAGTATTTGGATTCCTCTTTAAGCAACTTAATCCATAATTAGCAAAGCCCTACCACATTTATAGTAGTAATATTTACCTCCAATATACTAATATGTGTAGATTCAATGTGGTTACACATTTTCTAGAATTTGGCTAGTAGCTCCATTGATTTGAAGTGCTACTAGCATGGTTATCATAGGTCTTGTCAACATGAAGAGTAGTCACACCATGAGATTTCTTCTTCTTGCTCAATGTCTAGAGGGTCCTCACTTATATATTTGGAATGTCTCTTATTATGGAGTAGAGCTTCAATTTTAATTTTCTAGAAGGTATGGTTAGGTACATTTATCTAGGGTACATGTTGATCCATGGAATTCCTACCAAGTTTATAGCCTCCTACATGCAGTCGTGACCATACATATATTCAATGCAAAGATATCAAAAATTAAACAATTTGAATAAAATGGGCTCAACACTTTTTGTATACAAATTTATTTCCCTAAGAAATTTAGTGCTAAAATTGCACAAAATGTTACCAAAATATTTCAAAATATAAAAAATTAAATATGCCTTCAACAAGTGAGTTGATACCATGTTTTATTTACTAGATGGTTAAGTGGGTGCTCGTTGTGCATTGACTATGCTATTAATTGAGTAGATTTTTAGTGAATAACCTACCATCAAATATCATTGAACTAGATAAGGGGTTGTCATTGGGATGTTGACTATGCAAACCACTGGATAGAGTATAGATAAACCATAGAGTGTTATGTGTCATCTTATAGGATAGAGAGAGAGAGAAGATACATGCATTTCATGTCTATTGCCAACTAGATAATGGAAATTATAGTTTGAATTAGTATTTTGCAACATCTCATTACCTTGACCACTGCTTAAATAGGAAAAATTAGGGTCTAGGCACACCATCATCAATGCAAACCATCCATCCATACCACATTATCTTCTAAGTCATCAAACAATATTTTAATGCTTTTAAAAGAAAAGAAAAGAGATTCAAACTACATAACTTTAATATCCAAAGCCTTAACACCCTTACATTTAGCCAAGGAACCACCATGGTGCATTGGAACCAACACACCTTCTTTGCATAAAACTCCATCAACAACATATCCAAAGTTCTCCCTTAGACTAAAATGAAGGTAGTGGGGTTTGAACCCATTCCCAAGGGGGAGAAGTATCTTATCCCAATGCCTCCCAACCACTATATCACTCATCGAGTCAAGCATAATCAATACCCTTGTTAGATATATACACACACTAGTATGGGAAGTGAGCATGCATGCTCCACCATGCACCCACAATATGTAACATAAATATGATATATTGAACTCATCATAAATGCACATCCAAGCCTTGGCTTAGCACATAGTAGCCAATAATCCATGATGTTCAATGGATTTGAGATAAATTTGAAGGATATATCTAAAACATCATCATGATATCTCTATCCTCAAAGTGTTGCCCATATTACCCCTAGCATCCACATGATGGAAATTTAGCAAAATATTCTCTTTTTGTATTTCAAAATTTTAAAATAGTGAGGGAAAATACAAAAAAAATAGCATTTGAATGTGAAATAACTAAACGTCCCTAATAAACCCTCCTTAATTTTTTGTAAAGAATCCAAAATTATCGATAATTAATTCATATTTGTCATGATTTTCCCTACACAACGTTTTTCTATCATACAACTAATCAATTCACCCTCTCTTGTTGATGTAGTAAAACATTTTTTGGACCATATTAGCAACTTTTTCAAGTGGCTTGAAGGTCTTTGCCATACATAAAAGTCTATCCATGACTTCTCTAACATTAATGGGTTGTCAAAAAGTGTTCAACTTCTTTTATCCTTCAATTATCATGTAGAATGTCCTTTTATTTGTGTTGTGTCCAAACCAACAAATCTAAATCAAAAAAGTAAATGGACTTTTTAGAAAAAATTGTAAAATATAAATGAGGGTTTTAATCAACCTCGACAAATTCAATCCAAAATTTAGGGTATCCATTTGGTCAAAAGAAATCGAATTGAACATCAAGAGACGAAAGAACCTATTGGTGAATAATTTCCATATAACAATAGATATATTACAACATAAAAGATCCTTCCGATTCAAGTTCTCTGGATTTTGAAGTACAACCCTAACAAAAAGACTAATAACAACACAAATTATACAAAATGATTCTACGCTATACTATTTTTGAGACTATTATAAAAGTGAGATTGTCAAAAGACATGAGGTTTAGCAGTAAATATTCACACCATATTTAATACCATGTTAAATGTCATAGTACTTTTTTAAAGACTAAAGAAGTAAATATGTTATGTAAAAAGTGGAACAACTCACCCAAAAAAAAATACAAAACAATATTCTTAACACTCCTACCAATAATCAAATGGTTGGCATCAAAAATTATAATACTTAAAAATAAAATTAAATCTTAACTTCAAAATTTTAAAAATAAAATATAACAATGTAGTATTAGAATTTAAAAGTTTTAAACCTTGATTGTTACCACGGAACCAAACAATTGTTAGGCATATGTTTTGCTTGGAGATCCTTTTTGATGAAACAACACTTTTTTTGTAACTGCTCCATCAATAGAAGTCTTCAAAAGACAACAACCAGCTCTGGATTAAGTAATTGTACGTTCTTATGATTGCCATGTCATTGCATCCACGTGCAAACTTACCGCATATTCTCATGGATAAAAGTAGTGGTATTCATCGTTAAGAGTTATTTTACAATTGGGTCATCTCTTCCTACACACCTTTAGACAAACAAATTAGTCTCGGGCCTGCTCGAAGCAATACACAAAAATATATTGAATGGTCATATGCCATTTTTAAGTCTCTAGCAAGAGAGAACTGATATTGTTCAAGATGATTCTGGCAGCATTTATGACAGACACCCATTTCTTCGGACAAATGCACACCAGAAATATATTACAATGAGATAGCGTTAAATGTGGCATAGCTTGTTACATAGTTTGTAATGCACGTGTTTATGCATAGCGCAGAATCCCCGTGCGAGGTAACAAGTAGGCAAAATCGAAGGCGCCGAAGCCATATGGCCCTCATTCTCTATCTTACGAAAATAGCTCTCTAGCTATCGGACATAAGCTTTTACGCCCTTTCTTGTTGATGTTTTCTAAGCTTTCCAGTGTATTCATGGGTGAGATTACGAAAAACTGGCTGGTTAGCACTTTTTAGTGTCTACATTCATGGCTGCGGAGGCTTCACTCAGAGAAAAACCAATGAGCTTAAGAATCGTTGACAGTAACCGTGCGTATGTGACGTTCCTGGCTAGAGATGGGGATTACTTAAAAGGTGTGGTTGGTCTAGCAAAGGGTCTGTGCAAGGTTGGTAGCGCATATCCTCTCGTTGTGGCGGTTCTGCCAAATGTTCCACACGAACATAGGAAGATCTTGAGCAGCCAGGCATGTATTGTTCGAGATATACAACCCATCTACCCCCAAAAACTCCAGTCCAGTTTGCCATGGCCCATTTTGTGCTAAATTACTGTAAGCTCCGCTTGTGGGAGGTAAGATAGACATGTTAGATATAGTAAAAGCTCTATTTCTTTTGATTAAAATTTATTGAGGGCCTCCTATATGGTGTAGTTCGAAGAATATGACAAGATGATATATATGGACGCGGATATTCAAGTCTACGACAACATTGATCACCTCTTCGACCTCCCCAACGGTTATTTCTACGCTATGCCGGATTGCTTCTGCACGATTGAGTGGGTAGAACACCCGCAGTACAAGTGCGGGCACTGCCAATAGTGGCCCAAGAAAGCCTCTGGATTTTTTGAACCCCCGACTGTGTATTTCAATGCCGGTATGTTCGTTTTTGAACCATACAGTGTAGACACCTAAATCGTGTTATGCTTATGGGAGCTACTTACATAAACACACTCATAAGATCATAAGACATAATATTGGATTTTCCAAGCATCAACAATGATTCTCACCACTCATTTGGGGCCTTTTCAAGCCATCCAAGCTTTTGGCCGCTCAAGCCAAGAGCGACCAGATTCTAGTCGCTCAAGCCTAGAGCAGCTAGACCTAGCCGTTGCAGACGACAGCGGCCAGATCATAGCCGCTGCAAATGACAGCGGCTAAGCCATAAGAAGCGGTTTGTCGACAAACAGGCCCAATCTCGGGTGGAAGTGGCAGTCTGCATGCAATAAAGGTGAACGGGAGTGACTTTGCATTCTTTTTCATGACCAGTTCACATAGGAGACTTGAGTTTGCATTTAGACTTAAGTTAACTGACCTCCAAGCATAAACAAAGGACAAAAGCTTCTCATGCTAACGACCAGTTCGCATAGAAGACTCAAGTGGGTAGTTAGATTTCAATTAACTGGACTTCAAATATAGACAATGGACAAGAGCTTCTCATGCTAACTTGCACTACGCATGAGAAATTCATTTCTAGGGCTTGGACATAGACCTAGGGTTTCACACTATAAAAGGTGCAAGCCTGAGAGCACCAAGGGAGCCTTATCATATCCAGAGATCCTTTAATATTTTATCATACAGAGAATAGAGACCCGAATCACATACAGGAGATCATTTTAGAGAGAGAGTTCTCTTTGAGATCACATGTGCGACGAAGCTTTGACAAATAAAAGGGCATAACACCTACTTTCTTCAATATCAGATCATAGTCTTTGACCCATAGATTTGGGGCAAGGAGAGCAATGTTTTCTTTAGCGGCCACTATCTTGGACAGTGGCCCACAGGCTTGGCTTAAATAGACATAACATCTTTTATCTTGTTTTCTTATATCATTAGCATAGATTTATTTGATTCCATGGTATTGTTTTATCATATTTCTGTTACATTCTTTGATTACTAACAACCTCATCTAGGGAGGCAATCTCGAACACCTAAAAGTGTGTTGTTGTTTCATTGCTCACAGGGCCATAGGTACATCAGACAAAGATTACAACATACGAGAGTAGAAAGGATCCCTCTAGGAAACAAACCTGGAGAAGGAGGCACCTGTAAGCCCTCATACATTTCTGTGTGCAAAATCGAGAAGATAAGCACACCACCTCTTCGCAGAAGGGGCACTCCTTGCCCACTTGTAATTTATAGTATCAAAATGGGTATCCCTACGAGGGACTGACATGTAACCGATCTTCAACATCAATAAAGAGATCCGTATTTTGTTATTTTGTGTTATATGCTTTATTTTTCCTCTTGTCTTTCCATTTCATCTTTGGTATTTTAAATAAGCATTGCAAGTAGGGTTTTAAGAAAAGGGATCGGTGCGCACGTTCTCGGGGCCGCTATAGATGGCGATCACGATGGGACGACCACTAATTTTTCATTTTTTGCCAGAATACTAACTTAATTTTGTGTGCAGGTCTAGCCGCTCTGAGCTACAGTGGCCAAAAACTAGCCGCTCTGAGCTACAATGGCCAGAAACTAGCCGCTCTGAGCTACAGCGGCCAAGAACCAGCCACTCTAGTCAATAGCGACCATGACTGGAGTGGAGCACAGATCAAAACATCAACTCTCTGAGCTAGATCAAAGGTTGGTATAGTTTTTTTGATATTTTATAGCTTTTTTTTTGCTTTTGTGTGTTCAAAATAGAGAACTTAAAGCACATTTATGTTTGGAAATTGAAAGAATAAAGAAAGAATTAAGCATTTTGCATATCTTATATCTTCTTTTAAATTTTCCACTAGA
Organism: Wollemia nobilis; assembly: GCA_028583015.1. NCBI lineage: Eukaryota > Viridiplantae > Streptophyta > Pinopsida > Araucariales > Araucariaceae > Wollemia > Wollemia nobilis. The sequence continues at coordinate 3,919,714 of JAQPPZ010016847.1, read as the reverse complement.
CGTTGCTAGGAAGAGCGACTTATGCCTAAAAATTTTACCCTAGAATCCAACGTGCTAGACATTGTATGTTGTTTGCTTGCTTTGCGGCCCTGCTAGAGGCCATAGTTGCACGAGATAAAGTGCGCTCATACAAATCATAGTAATTCATGCATATTTCTGAATACTGAAATGTATTTTTGCACTTAAGCATACAGGAAAGACTCATTGCTGCTATATGATGCACTTTATGTTACGTAAGCTTAAAATGAACACCACACACGCACGTCTCATTTAAACATTGGAGATTTGGATTTCATCACCAACCTTCAATTCAGTCCAGTGACATTGGAATTCATCTCCTTCCACTGGTTTACCCCCTAGAGCTTCCTAGAAATGGATTGGGAAACTTACTTATAGTGACACTAAGTTATTTGTGTTCAAACTATCTCCCACTGTTGGAACAATCATTGGTTCAGAGTGGAGGAGCTAGGCGAACCCCCCATTGGGTCTTCAACGGTGTACCCTAGATTCTTTTGAGAAAATCATGTTTGGCATGGGTGTACTTGATTGTCACTATGGATGAGTCTTCTCATTCTTAATCCAATAACAAGAGCAAAGAAATCAAGAGAACAACACATCAAAACACATTAGGGCACACTCAAATTGATAATCAAGATAAACATTTGTTTGGAATTGTGTGGTCATTCCTAAATTGCAAACTCAAAAGATCAAGTCATAAAACAACATGGTCAAAATAAAAATTAAACACCCTCGATCTGATGTCGATGGAGAGACATAAGCAATTCATACCCATAGGCGGAGTCATAGTAATGTTGAACGACCTATCCATAAGACCGTGAGACATAGCTCCATGAGCCTAAGGTGTGATAACTCAACTCTTGGGGGATCTTCTCGAGAAACACCAAGTAAGGAACCACATCATGGAACAAAGTCACATAAACAAAAATATGCTTCACAGCCATCCTCATCAAGAAGACATAAGGAGACATCAAGGTCCTCCTCTAAACACACAGAAACATCTCAAAGACATGAAGAAACTTCAAGGGCTTCCTCCTCACATGGACGTAAAGAAGGTTCTAAGACTCATTCTTCACATAGGGATGATGAGACTGCCACATCTCCATCCACATGGAGAAAACATATCACCACAAAGCCCTCTTCATCAAGAAGGCAAACAAGAATTGCAACACCTCAAGACTCACAAGAAACATATGAAAAATGTATGCCCACTAAAGGGAAAGAAACTAAAGCTGCATCTAGTCATGGGAATCATATAGAAGAAACCCTTCACACAAAAGGAAATATTAAAATAGACTATGACCTCATAGGAGTAAATGGCACCCCATGGGATCAGCCATGGAGAATGAGATGGCTAGACAGGTTGGATCGATTTCCTACTCAACCAACCCAAATAACTATAGCTATTGAGAAATCTACATCTGGAAGCTCACGAACTATGACTTCTAAACATACCTCCTAGTCTGGGGTAGCTCAGAGTGACCCCATAGAAGACGCGTGGAGTCTGATCATAGGGATATTCAACAGTACACTAAACAAGTCACATTAACTAGCAAGAGTATAGATACAACAAAAACCCCCTCGAGGAATCTGTGAGTCAAGACCACAAGAATAGAGTTAGATAAACATGATTCTTCTACAATAGCACAAACTAACCGAATGAGGCAGTTAGAAAATGCATTACGTAAAGAGCGAGAGTTAGTGGAAGCTCTCAAACAAGAGAAACAAATAGAAATATTCTTGCGCCAACATGAGCAGTGTTTAAGAGAGCAAGCTTAGAAGCTAGCTCTTAGCAATTTATAGATAAATGGTGGTGACCACAAAATAATAAGACACGATGAATCACCTAAGGAAAGATGCACTAGATAAGATAGCCCACAATGAAACCCCCCACAAAATCATGAACAAAATCCAACTAATTGGAGGAAGGTAAACATAACAAACCAAGATCACAATCCTGAGTCCCCTCATAGGAGGGAGGAAAATGGAATAAATCAAATGGATAGATATTTACCTCCATTGCCAATGTGAATAGGCTTGCACAAGGAGGAAATTCGTGCATCAAATGCATTTCAATAACTTGCTGAAAAATGAAAACCTTTGAGAAACAAGAGGCAGTTGGGAACTCACCAACATTGAGCAAGATACACAATCAACCATTGTGTCCATAAATCCCTAGCCCTCCATATCCTAAGCACTTTGAGATACCTAGGTTAGAGAAGTTTAAAGGTGAAGAGGATGCACAAGAGCATGTCACCAATTTTATCAACACTTGTTTTCATCTTGAAGACAATGATTTTGTCATGTTAAGAACATTCATAATGACATTTTCAGGGACTGGCACTCAATGGTTCAACCAACTACCTAAGTATAGCATAACCAACTTTGAAAAACTAGTAAACGCATTCTTGAAGTGTTTCTCCTTTGGTGCTAAGAATAAGGTGAACCTTTCAGACCTGGCGAACCTGAAACAGTATGATGATGAGCCAGTAATGGATTATGGGAATAGATGGAGAAAAATCATGGTAAAATTATCATTCTCCGTTCCCATAGAAGAGATCATTCGTATGTTTACCAAAGTTATTATAAAAATATCTCCCTCTTGCTACAACTCCAACAGTATCCTTCATTTGAGGAAGCTTTGGCACATGCCAAGCTCATCGAAGAGATAAAATTAGATGAGGGAACCATTAAGCTCTAAAACAAAAAGGAGTGGAACAAGAATGGTAAGAATGACAAGTACAAGTAGAAGCAGAGTAACCCTACTCCAGTCAATCAAGTCGTATTGGCTACACCCAAGGATGGGGGTGCACAACAACCACAAAAATATCAAGCACATCCTCCACTAGCCAACTACGACCAAAAGAAAAATCAAGGAAGAAATCAAGAACACAAGCCACCTTGTTATTTAATGCATCTAACAGAATCAATGCAATCAAAATTTAATCAGTTGAGCGAGGCCAGGAGGATCATATTTCTTGATATACCTCTTGTAGATCCCAACCATCCTAAGCCAAAAGTATATAGGAAAGATCAATTTTGTCCTTATCACAGGATACCGGGGTATGACATTGAGGCTTACGTCGGGTTTAAGCATCAAGTGCAAAACATGATTAAGGTGGGAGAGATCAAAGTTGACAACCCACTAGCTCCCGATAATAGAGACATGGGCATATACAGAAACCCATTGCCCAATCATGAAGCCCCTCGAGAGCAAGGGGCCCAAGTCAATCATGTTTGAGTTGACATACCTACCCACGGATGCGTTGGGATGGTTGATATCATTAACATAGCAACAAGGACTAGGTGGTATGGTCAACCGCAATCGCCTATAGCTCCCATGAACATCCCAGCCACTCCTAGGTAAAGTCAAGACAACCTTCTAGGTCCACCAATGAGACCTATGGTAACTATTCGGAGTATATTGGAGCAAAACCTACAGATGACTCCAGCTAAGTTATCCATCTATGAGCTCATACAAAAGTCCCCAAAGCATAGAAATACTCTAATGGAGATTTTAAGAACAATTGAGCTTCAACCACAAGATACAAATGCATTCACTCACTTTGTGGGACAAGTGCAAGAATTCCAGGAACCTGTAATCCGATTCTATGATCATGATATTAAGATAGTTTCTGCTACCTTACCAGACCCTCCACTAAACATTATAGTAGCCATCAATAACTTACCGTTCAAGAGGATTTTTATCGATACAGGTTCATCGATAAACATCATTACAACTACAATAGAGCACCTCAAGATACCCAAGACCAATATCATTCCAAGAACTTACACATTGAGAGCTTTTAATGATGCTTTATGCAATACTGTGGTAACTATAGTCCTACCCATCAAGGTGGGGCACAAGACCATCCCCGTGATGTGTCATGTCTTGGAAGGTGCTATGGAGTACATCATCCTCTTAGAGCACCCTTGGATAAGGGCCATGAAGAGTGTGCCTTCGATCTTGCACCAATGTGTCAAGTATGTCCATGAAAACAAAGTCTATGTGGTTCTGGCCGATTAATAACCTTTTAAATACATTAATCATGTGGATATTCTAGGATAATTTGTGATCCCTTATTTTCACCTATACGTGGCACCTTCATCCCCAACCACACAAGTTGATAACAAAGACAAAGAGGTAAGAAAAGACCTAGGCACATCAACACCTCCTGGTGCACTCAAGATAGTCAATGCTTCTAAAGTACCATCAACATCAAAACAAAAAGATAATCAGAAGCTAAAGTCCCCCTTAGTTAAGGAAGAGAGACCCAAAGAAGTGCCAACTATAGCCATTGTTGAAATGCCAAATCCTATGGAAGAGGAAGATCCTCAAGATCAAGATGAAGATAGTGATTATCACCCTACTTCACCAGTATCATCCATGGGGTCATCCACATCGCATGCATCAATACACATGGCAAGTATAGGCATAGGGGAATACCTTGTATAGAACATCACCTTTACGCCTATCATTGAGTCTACACAGGACATAAGGAGGCCTAAATACTTGAGGCCGCCAGTAGGAATAGTGGTTCCACTTGGAATCCCTTCCAACCAAACCATTTTTTTCTATGCTGGCCTGGACTGCGCTTATAAGTCTTCAAATATAGAAGGATATGGTAACAAATTATTCATATTCAATGTTCATTACCTCTCTAATATTGAGTTTGCTCTAAACCACTTTGAGTTTTTCCATATGGCCTTGGTGTATATGAGCAGGGGCGCAGGAGGTCTTATGAGCCACTATATCAGATTCCTTCTGACATATTTGGCTTAGGCTATTATAGCAAAGGTCGAGATGACTTGCTTGCAACGGCATTGGAAATATTAAACATGGGTTGGGAGAAGACATTGATTTCATTCCTTATCACCCCCTGAGAATAGAAAACTTGAGCAATAGACAAGTGGCCATGGTAAACATACCGCCTCCAAAAACTTATCATCCAAACGCCTCAATTGATTCCACCCCAATAGGGTACAACTCATGGGATGATGAGAATGGATATGAATCAAGTGATGATGATGCGCAATTTGGCTTAGCCTATCAAGGGCCTTGTTATTTACAAAGGTTGACATGGTCCATCCATGATGAGATTGAATATACATTAGATGAAAGTGACTATGAATCAGAAGACTCAACAAAAAGAGCCTACTTAGGCCTAAGCCATCAACCCCTAACTTTGGGGCAAGAGACAAATGCAAATGGATTATTCATAAGTGATGAAGAATATGAATATGAAACAAATATGGCCTACTTGGGGCCAAGACATGAGCCCCTTGTCTTAGGGTCGCATACCAATGCTAATAGTTTCTGGATAAGTGATGATGACTTCGAGGATGAGGCCAAGATGGCTTATCTTGAACCTCACCACTTACGGTAAGTCAACAAGCTAGTAGAAAGAGAGGTGGCACTTCGTTCCATAGACCCTCAACTTTGATTTTTGGGGAGACCTATTGACCTAGTTGTCATTCATCGGATGGTTAATCCCCATCTGCCTACATTCAGAGAGAAGTTAGAGCATAATGATCCTATTGTCTTCTCTACTCATGGGCTAGATCCAAAAATTCCCATTCCTCCAAAAGCTCATCATGAGTATGAAAGGGAAACCCCTGAGACAAGATTACACCCATGTGGTCCTAGATATTTCATCCCATCCATAACATGATCTCCATCGATTTGACCACTCCACTTCATAATCCAGCAAACCCTACCAAATAATTGCATCTTGATATAGACGTTATTGATTGGGATCACGCTAGTTCACCCATAGAGCCAGAATACCTCTTCCCCAACAAAGATATGTTATAGCTATTCCATTTTGCATCAGGTTGTGTGTATGTCGTCTTCCATGTTGGTTTCGAACATGAGTCAGTAGGTCCTATGAATCCCACTGATGACATTCATTTGATACCCACACCTCATCATCTAGAGGATGGGTCACATATGGCTATAGAAGTAACTTTTGAGGTGGACATTAGTGATACTCCTACCCAACCAAGGAAAGTCAAGTTCGGAGAAATTCTATCTCCATAGGAACAAGCCATCTTGATTCCACTCCTCAAGGAGAGGCCAAATATTTTTGCTTGGACTTACAAATATATATCAGAGATAGATCAAAAGTTAGTCATTCACAACCTTTCATTGGATCCCATGAAGAAGCCAGTCCAGTAAAAACTGAGGAAAATGCATCCAATCATCGCTTTGATGGTAAAAAATGAATTGCAAAAACTAGTGGATGCAGTATTCATAGTTCCTATAGACTACCCTGAGTGGGTGTCAAACATGGTACCCATAGGGAAACCTGACGAAAGAGTTCGTATCTGCACGGATTTCAGATATTTGAATAGGGCAACACCAAAGGATTCATTCCCATTGCCAAACATATATGCTCTTGTAGATACAATCGCAGGTCATGAAATGCTCTCCTTAATGGATTGTTTTTTTGGATACAACCAAATCCGGATTAAGCCTGAAGATCAACATAAAAACTGCTTTCATTACTCCATGGGGAACATTCTATTACAAAGTTATGACATTTGGTCTCAAAAAATTTTGTGCCACATATCGGCGGGCCATGACATACATATTCCATGACTATATGCATAAGATCTTGGAATATTACATGGATGACTTACTAGCCAATTCCTATTGCGGCAAGAGAATGCCAAAGTCCTTAGACAAGTCTTCGATTGCCTCATAGAATAAAATGTCTGATTGAATCCTAAGAAGTGCGTATCTGGCATGACTTCTGGAAAGCTTTTGGGATTCATCGTATCCAAGAGAGGCATCGAAGTAGATCCTGTAAAGGTAAAGGCTATACTGGAAATGGCCACCCCTACCAACATTAGGGAGTTGAGGAGCCTACAAGGTAAGATAGCATCCATCAAAATATTCATCATGCAATTATCAAAAAATGCAGACCTATGAATAGGTTGCTACGCAAGGAAGTCCCATTTCATTGGGATGAATAATGCCATCAAGCCTTTGCAGAGATCAAAACTTATCTAGAAACACCACCAATATTTGCTCCACCAATGCAATACATACCATTTTTACTATATATATCGGCTACTAATTTCGCATTGGGCACCATGTTAGCCCAAAATAATGCACAAGACAAAGAGCAAGCTATATATTACATTAGTTGCACCTTGGTGAGCTATGAGCTAGGATATGCGTATGTCAAAAAATTGTGTTTAGCAATGGTATTTGCAACTCGAAAGTTGCGACACTACATGTTGAGCCATACGACCTACGTCATATAAAAACAAAATCCTTTGTAGTACATGATGAGCAAGACGTATCACAATACACGTACTACAAAGTGGATCATGCTATCAACATAATTCAATCTATAGTTCATAAGCCAAAATTCCATCAAGGGACAAGTCATAGTAGATCAATTAGCAGAGGCGCCTCTTCAGGATAACAATCCTCTCACCATAGAGTTGCCTGATGATGCGGTCTTTGCATTATCAGATCTGCTAGAACTCGAATAACGTAAGAGATAAAAAGACATGTCACTTTTCTTCGACGGTTCAAAGTGTGAACAAGGAGGCAGAGCAGGGATTGTCTTTATCACACCGTAGGGTTCTCCATTATCCTTATCATTCAAACTAGACTTCTCGTGCACAAACAATAATACATAATATGAAGCATTTATCCTAGGACTCCAAACAGCCATAGCAATGGGCATTAAAAGACTGATATCTTTGATGACTCCTTGCTCATAGTAAACCAAGTCCAAGGACTCTTCTAATGCAGGTGCCCACTCTTGAAGACTTACAAGGAACTTGTTGACAATTACTTAGCCCGATTAGAATGGTACGACATCGAGGCAATCCTTCGTACATCGAATAGATTTGTAGACACTATGGCCTCTTTGGGATCCTTAATCCTTTAGAATATTTTTGCTGATTTTACAACCATTCATGTGAAAGTGCTTTTTAAATCAGCAATATGCCATGAAGCTTTTGACAATCAAGAATCATTCAACATGATCAACATCAAATCGAATTAGTATTGGTCCTTTGTAGCTAGAGGTTTCTTACAAATAGCACCTTGGGGGTCTTTGATCTCCCAAGGACCTATAGAGTGTGGTGCAACCATATACCATAGAGTTGTTCCTCAATCCGTGTTCACTACCTCAGAAATGCAGAAAGAGCAAGTTGTCTATTCTATAGAGGTTGTGGCCTATAAGGATTGGTTTTCCCAACTGTGGGACTTCCTAAAGCTCAGAATAATACTTTAAGGTTTATCGTATACTGAAATACGAACATTTAAATAGAGAGCAACAAGATACATTTTTCTAGGAGAAATCCTCTACATACGAGGATATGATGGAGTATTGCTTCGTTGTCTTGAGCACCAAGAAACATCTTGGGTAGTTTCACAAGCTCATGACAGAACATGTGCAGGCAATTTCAATGGTATGGCCATTGTTAAGCACATCTTGAGAATGGGTTACTATTGGCCCACAATGGAAAAGGATTGCAACGAGTATGTCAGGAAATGTTGTAAGTGCCAACATCATGCAAATATAACACACTTACCATTGCAAGCTTTGCAGCCCATCCAGGCAGCATGGCCATTTTTGCAATGGGGACTAGACTTGATTGGGAATATCTCAGCCTCGTCCTCAGGCTGACACACATTCATCATAATGGCCACATAATACTTCACTAAATGGGTAGAAGTGATTCCCTTGACATCAACAACTGGACCAAGGATTACGGATTTTATACTCCACAATATCATAAGTCATTTTGGGGTCCTTTCTAAGGTAATATTGAATAATGGGCCATATTTTAAGAATAAAAAAGTGTGTTCTTTAATGAACAAATATCATATTCAGTATATTTTTTCATCGCCTTATTATCCGTAAGCAAACATGCAAGCAGAAGCCTCAAACAAAACAATAGTCTCCATTTTAAGGAAGACATTGCAATAAATTCATAAGGATTGGCACATGTAGTTGCCTCTTGCACTATGGGTATACAGGACTAGTATACGGACGCCCATTGGGGCAACACCGTTTTCACTAGTATATGGCACTAAAGCCATCATGCCTCTAGATTTGGAAATCCTGACTCTACGCATAGCATTAAAGGACTTCATAAATGATGAAGCTGCATGGTAAGGCCTCCTTGATTAGTTGATGCTTCTTGACGAACATCGATTCAATGCTTTAGAGCATCTCTGTGTTTACCAAGATCACCTTGCACGAGCTTACAACAGTAAAGTCCACCTATGGGAATTCAAGGTTGGAGATCTAGTGCTCAAAGAAAACCAGCAGAATTCAAATCTGCCACCACATTTGCGAGATAAGTTCACGGTAAACTGGATAGGTCCATACATTATTTCACAGAGAGTTGGGCTTGGAGCATATCGCCTTATATCATTAGATGGTGTTGAAGAGCCTAAACCTCTCAATATCATTCACTTAAAGGCATTTTACACATAAAAACACAAAAACATTCAAATATTTCATAAAACACAAAAACATTCAAATATGGCATAAAAACACAAAAACATTCAAATATTTCATAAAACACAAAAAAATTCAAATATTTCATAAAACACAAAAACATTCAAATATTTCAAAAATAAAAAAACATTCAAATATGTCAAAAACACAAACAAATCATAAAAGCATAAAATTTCAAAAATACAATTAAAGGCTCCAAGGGTAATTCATACTGCTTGGTCTAACAAATAAATCAAAGGCTCCAAGGATAATTCATACTGCTTGGTCAAACAAATAAATCAAAGGTTCCAAGGGTATTTCACACCGCTTGGTCAAACATCAATTCAAAAGGTTGCAAGGGTAATTCATACTGCTTGGTCAAACAATCAAATCAAAGGCTTCAAGGGTAGTTCACGCCGCTTGGTCAAACATCAATTCAAAAGGCTCCAAGGGTAATTCACGCTGCTTGGTCAAAAATCAATTCAAAAAGCTCCAAGGGTAATTCATACCGCTTGGTCAAACATCAATCAAAAAGGCTCCAAGGGTAATTCATACCGCTTGGTCAAATCCCATCAAATAAAAAGCTCCAAGGGTAATTCAAATCGCTTGGTCAAAATCAATAACAAAATCCCCAAAGGCATCATAAGCCCTTTGGTCAAATTAATCAAATAATACAAAAACACCATAAAATCAAAAATACAAAAACAATTGCACTTCACATTTTGCATCCACAACATTGCATTGCATTTTCACATACATTACAAGATATGTCATGAGAGTCTTAAAAGTGATACCACAGTTTGTCACACAAGTCATTCATATCCATCCACATGTGTGTAATTGTGTTTTTCAACACAACCATTATTTGTTGCTATACATAATATACTAAGGCTTTTCGGTTAGTCAACCAAATCTAGTAATCTTATCAACTTTTGAGGAAAATAACTTTGATTAGTAGAAAATAAGGCCTAGTTGTGATAAAGCCTTGGATATTCAAGATCTTGTCACTAATTGAAACACTAAAATCCTAGCTGGTACAAGGAAAAGATGAAAGCTGCAAAGCGGTCTAGGTTACCTTAAGCGAAAAGGATTATCCTTGCTTATCCCCCTATGCAACCAGTTTAAAGGTGCTAAGAATTGGCAAAAGTACAAGCTTTACCCTATCAAAATCCCTTGCTTAAATCAAAACAAGCAAAATCCCAAAGCAAAGTACATATTCAAAATGCCAAGCATACAGTCCATATTTCAAAGCAAAAATCCGATACACAAATCATATATTCAAAATACAAAAAAAGCAAGCTCAAGAAAAAATCAATCAAAAATAAATAGTGATTTTCATCACTCAGAATGAGAAAAATAAATAGTGATTATCATCACTACAAAAAAAATCAAACTCAAAAAAATCAATAAAAAATAAACAGTGATTTTCATCACTACATATGAGCAAAAATCCAAAGCCAAAAAGAAGGTAATAAAGCTTGAATCCCTGGAATTCTCAGCATTGTACAAAACTGGAAGGAGAAATCCTTACGCATGACGATATGTCTATTACAATTTCTTCATGCATTTGTGTAGACCAATGTTTGAATGTGGATGAGCTAGCTTAGGTAACCAAATATTGCCTAGTGGTATAGTCCAACTAAGTCCAACATAAGGATGAGATGAACACTTGAGAATCCTTGATATTAGCAATGGGCTGAAATAATCCCACCTAACATCAGAGGAAATGCTTGAGTTCCAACTCAAAATATACAATCACATGCACACACAGAGATCATGAAAAGCCAGGTCCATGGTAAAATCATTGCTTTTCAAAAGTCTAAGTGGTAAGTAGACAACTGTTGATAGGGGAACTAGAGTTTTTGAATCTCCTAAAAACCCCCAAAAAAATTTACATAGCAATTTTTTTTAACATCATTCACACCATCATATTCCTTATAAGATTCTATAAATTAGGGGGTATCAACATAGTAGGACAGATACCATATGTATATTAGAAATAGTATATAGACGGCCACTGACTACTTTATATATTTTAATTTACAAAAACTTATTAAGAAAATACATTACACACCATTACATCTCATAAATGAATACTTAATCAATTCTTATGATAGAAGTGATTATTTAAATTCATGATTATTTTTAAAATTCATGTGGTATCACCCATTAATATTGTCAACATCATATGCATTCCGTATGTTTTAAATTATTAGAGCATACAAGTTCATTTATACCATTCCATCACATAAGTTAGATGCATACAATTAAAGCAAAGTTAAAACATGCATTCAACAATAACATCGTATTCACAAAAACAAGTCATCATCACATTCATAAACCACATCATAAAACATATAGGCAATATCCATTTGCATACCATAAATTCATCATTCATCATCAAAATACATTGCATCATATCATCAAATCATATAAGCATCTACACATCCATATAAGCATCTTCAATATCATATATCATCTAACATACTCATCATATCATCATAATACCATCATCGCATCATATCATAAAACAAAATAACAACAAAAACATAAGCACTGAATGATACATATAATGAGTCATAAAAGACAAATCTATCATAAAAATATGTGTCAAGTCCAATGGATATACAAAAATGCCTGTAGGCTAGTCATGTAGGTTAGTCGACCTCAAAAATGGATCAAGAACCAAGTAGAACATCAATCAAGTGTCGATTCTGAGGCCCCTGTGCCATCTCCTCCAATGCCACCTCCCCCTGTGATGGTGTCGTGAGTCGAGTGATGTGAGCCTATAGGTCTCTCTATCCAAGACTAGGTCTGCTGGCTAGGATGGGCGGAAGACTACCCCGAGGTAGAGTGTCCATTGGCCTACGAACCACCTGCACCTGTTGGATCCTTAGGGACAATCTCATGCCTCCTGAGCTACATATGAAGGAGGATAACATGATCCACAAGTCCCCAGATCTACTCCTCATGCTCATCCAACAAGGACTGAAGCCATACCACATCTACCCTTGAGCCTACCATTGGAACCTCCTATGGTGTAGAAGTAGGAACAACAAACTGCATCTTGACATCTCCACCCTCAATAGTAGCCTACAAAGCCTGTATCTAGGCTGTGAGCTACTCAATAGTAGCATCTTGCCATTATACCTGGATCTTAGTAGCCTGGAGCTCAACCTCGATCTCATGCAACTGTGCTCTCAAAGGAGAGTCTCTCTCCTTGAGCTCTAACTCCTCTTCCTTAGGAACATCAGTATCCTCTACTACCACCTGCTCTATCGACTGGCCCCATACCTCAGTCCTGGCTTGAACCCTGCGTCCTACCAGATCTATGCCATCACCCTCGCCATCATCCTCGTGCCCTAGGCTACCAATGCCATGTCACATCTGATCACCCCACCACTGAGAGTAGGCCTCTATAACTCCCCCAGTCACTGTAGGCTTTATGGCTAGGGCATCCTCCTCATCTACAAGCTCTATGACCTATCATGGAGGTAGTTCCCTCTCTACTATGAGGCGTCTATACAATAATGGTACCAAGGGCACATCCTACTGCAATCCGTACTAACAAAGAATCTAAGAGTGGAAGAAATACTCTCGAATGGCAATCTTACATCCAACGAGCCATCACTCGTGTTGTGTCTTGGCAGTAAAACTAGTTAGATCATCCCAAGCTAGACACTCATAGTAAGGCCGCCACACGACATCTTCAGCCAACAGTCAGGTGAAAGCATCAGTGTAGTGGGATAGATCCCCTGCAAAAGTGTGGCTCTTATGCTCCTCATGCTCTTGATCCCATCTGATAGCATAGCACTATGTACGAGCCTCAATAGATGTAATCTCAGCTGGGAGCCGCTTAGGGTGATCTACCTTAATGTGCTCCCATCCCCAGACCTATAAGAGCAAACTATAAGCAATGTTGATGCATCCCCGCCAATGGATGTGGTACAACTCATCATAACATTGAGCCAATAGTGATCTACCCCATGCATAGATGATAGGCTCCTTGCTATCCAGAAGGTCATGCACCATTGCCAGGAGGTTCCAAGGGAACCTCAAACTTGAGCAATCCAAGACAAGAATGTTTTTGATCACCATCAACAACATGACATGTCTCGCTATGAAAACTTGATCATCATACCAAGTCTTGATAGATACTCCCCCAGACCCAGTCTCTTGGAGGGCCTGTGCAGAGCGTGCTCCAAACACCCGAGCATATACGACCACCTGATCAGTAGTGGCCAATGAAACAATGGGCACCCCATCGAACGGGATCCAAAAAATCCTGTAAACATCCTCCGACATGATAGTCATCTCGCTGGGCAGAATATGGAAGGTGTTGGTCCACAGGTCCCAATGATGGGCTAAGGTCATAAGATATTCTTGATCGGCCATAATGTGGGGAAACCTAATAACGTACTATAGCCCACGGGCCTTAAACCACTCCTAGTCAATGTCATCAAATCCAGGAAGCAAGTCAAGCAGGAGCTTCGGGTCCTAAGCCCGAGCAGTGAGGATCTAAACAAAGCAGAAGAAAAACAAAACATAACTACAATGCATCTAAGGCATAATTCACAATAAACATGAAAATAGTGTAAAATAGTATGAGTTACTCTAAATCTAAGCAAGAAAAGAATAAATTGCACCTAAGCAAAGCAAAAATTTAAAAAAATCATAAAAATAAATACACAAAATGCAAAAACAAGGCTTAAGCTTTAGTCGCTATCGCCTACAGTAGCCGAAGCTTGACCGCTGGGGGCAGCAACGGCCAAGGCCCAATGGTCAAATTTTTGAGCATTGGGATTCAATCTTGGCTGCTCTTAGCGATAGCGGCTCAGATCCGGTTGCTCTGAGCGATAGTGGCCAAGGGGTGACACAACAAACCCGTGAACCCTTGGCCAAAAAATAAAAAAAAATTACAATTTTGACAAGATAGCTTCAACAAAACAACAAAAGGGAGGGAAAGCAAACAAATTGGAAAACAAATCCCCTACTCAAGCATCGAAACTAAGCTAAGTTTGAGAATGCCCAAAATGGTGATAGTAGGTGAATAATGGAAAATTTTCAAAAACCCTAGGCTAAATCCACTGACAAATTGTAAAATTGGGGACCAAACCACCATGGCAAAAAGGAACCTAAGCCTAGTTACAGAGTTTGTTCATTGCCAGAAGGTGTAGTGATGTTTGTTTTGCTCATTTCTTACTGGAGTTCAATTTTACTTAAGCAAAGAAAAAACATCTAGGATTTTGAAGAGAGATACCCAAGAAGCTCCAGCTCCTCCAGCAGTTGATGTCTCGTCTCACACAGCCATTTCCTCAACACCAGCAAGTTTTGAAGTCACAACCATTGCCATTGTACTAGAGCTCTGAAAACGGAATCTTCAACAGTGAAAATGACAAGTAAAAACCCTAGAATTATAAATTTTATATTTCCTTAATTATGCCTTGGTCATCGTTTATGTCAGTAGCCTAAGCTTCTTGGCCACTCAAGATGATAGTAGCCATAGGCAGGAAATAAAAATCCATTAGACCTGACAATGGCCAGGCTCACAGTTCAAATTAAAGCAGTTCCTTCAATGAGGTAATAACAAAAATAGCAAATAATGACACTTTAATGGTTTAGGATCATCAGAATGTTAAAAATAATAGAATGACCTTTCACACTCTGGTTGAAACGCTGAAGGTCACCCCTCCTGCGTCCTACGTAAAGCAGGACTTCTTGAACCTATTTTTTTGCAAGACATATAATCCCATACCGATGATCTACAACTTGGTCGTCGCCATGTTGTGGCACCACCTAGAAAAGATCGACTTGGAGAAAGTAAAAGTCATCCATTAATATATAAACGTAAGCATTTAATGCCCTCGTTACTTTTAGAATATGGGGAAGGTGTCTATAATTTGTGGCATTGTTGAGATTCTGAGAATGATTGGAAAGGGTGGTGCAGCGATCGAAGTCATGGACATACATAGGAAAGGAGGCAAAGATGTCGAGGGAAGATATTAAGATGCTGGTGAATAAATGGTGGGATATCTACAACGATCTGTCTCTCGACTTTAAATCGAAGGAGGCAATACCAAATAGTGGGGATAGTTTGTAGCAATTGAATGACAATTGTGTAGTACCTACTACTCCCACGACGGATATTGGTTTGAGGTCTCTTCTACCTGCTGCTTAAAAAAATTATAGTCACCTTGTTAAGCTGATGTAAAATACGTTGAAGACTTGCATCCCTTATATAGTAACAACATACGAGCAAAACGGGTTTAGTTGGACTGATATTACCATATGAGTGCTATTCCTTCGAACTAGCTTTTACCGACATAGTGTTTAAAAATTAAACAAAAACAAAAGACACCATTTGAATACAAACATAACTTATATGAACGGCATTCGTGTGTATTTTTATGGATGTATATGTATTTGATGAGAGGCATTACATTCATTTTGATTTTTATTGCATCTTATAATTTCATGAATGTGCTGGTTTACAATATCATTGAAACCTATCCTAGCATTGATAACAACTATTATTATTACTTGTACTGCATAGTCGTGTATGGCCTTTTTGACCTCTTCATACTTCTACTCTTACCACTTCTCCATTAACACTTCAACTTGGTAGTTTTTTTACTTATTCCATCCATATAAATCTCATGACTTATGCCATCCATATAAATCTTATGAGAAATCAAACAAATGGAGTCTGATAAACACCATCCACTACACCTATTTCTATCATCATTTGTTTACCACATACATCTATCAATTGTTCAAAGTGATAACATAGGATATCCAACCACTATCACATTGAGATTTTGGTCCATTTAAAGAGAACTTTGGTGCCCATACTCGTCACTAATATGGAATTTATGCATAATGTCTTTATATTTCAATAAGTCAAGTCTTTGGAGAATTTTGCTTCTTGTTATATAGTCAATAGATTTATCACTTAATTATTGGTTTATTTTTTTAAATATATTTTTAACCATATTTATTTTTTTTATGATATCACATATAATTTTTACAAATAGTATTTGTATTCTTCCATGTGCCTTTTTTTATACCTCTCACCTTATTTATGATGATTGGACTCCACTTTAAGAGTTGCATGCACTTTTTACACCCACTTCTCATCAATCTCCACTCCCATAATTATGCACAAGGCTTCTCATTAATGGATTTCTCATCAATCTCCACTCCCATAATTATGCACAAGGATTATCATTAATGTATTTCTCAGCAATATCCACTCCCATAATTATGCACAAGGCTTCTCATTAATGGATTTTCTTAGTTAAATACATGAGGTCAAATGCATTTCTGTAATCACATAATACAAGAGGTCAAATGCTATGTCTTCTATCAATATAATGTCTCATTATATTTCCATAATCACATAATACATGAGATCAAATGCTATGTTCTTATATCAATATCATGTCTCATTCTCTTTGCTAATCATGCATGAAACTTATCTCCTATGTATTATATTTTTCATCCTCCATTCTAGTTACTCTTATGGAAGAGGAATTACGGTTTCTTATTTCTCCTTGCAACTTTATCCATGGTCTCTCTCCATTTTAAACCTCACCACTAGCATGCTTTAAGTTTAGTTCCATCTTGAATTTATTCTTTATAGCATATTCTTCCTTCCTTATCATAGTCATTATCATACACATCAAAACCTTAAATATACAACTTAAAAATCTCATCACCTCAATCCTCCCATGTTTTCAAAGCTCCTATACATATTGCCTCTATATTTTTTAGCTTAAGTAGGATTGATATTGAAATCTTCTACCCAAATAGGATATCTAATATTTAGATCTAAAAGATATTAGGTTTGTACAACAGATTTTGGTACTAGGGTTTACTTGGTTTAATACATGTACTAGTTAAAAACATTCTATTCCAAAACCTATTTTACTTTAATTTTACTCCTTACTATCATCATTTTTGCTTTCCACATCTAATTTTATCTAGATAGTCATGATACTCATATGCCTTTCCCATTTTATTTCTCCATCTTGTGCTATTTCCCTTTATAGTACATTTGATATTTTATAATGATGTTTGAACACTCTAAACAAACAAACCCTATTAATTATTTTTTTATTTTATCATATCCAAATATAATATTTACAATATTAAAATAGATTTTGGTCCCCTTGATATTCATAGTAATATATCTACCACATGTTAAAGTATTGTCTCCTTTCACATCCCCTTCCTTATTTTTAACAAGTTATATGTGCCCTTTACAAGGGGCTCCTTGTATAGAAAAGTAAAATATTACATCCATTGTTAGGTCAATTGGATCATATCAAAGCATAATTTTCATGAATGGTTCTTTCCTTTTCTTTTGATATTTTCTCTAGTTCCCTCTTATTTCTACTTTGTCTCATCATATTAATTTTTCTTTATCAATTATTTAACATCATATTTTTTGAAATATCAATGTCATTCATTTACCTTTTCAAAATTTGATATAACAATTGGCTAATGTATCTTCTACCCTATTTCATAGATACTACACCATCATTAATTCTCATATTCATTCAAATGCCTTCCTACATTCTCTATTATCTATTTTCTCCTCTTGTATTAAAACAAATTTTAAACAAACATGTATTATTAAGTCCTTGATACTTATTTTGATATCATAATCATACCTCAAATATTTAAGGTGTCATTTTAAATCATCCTTTTTTATTTTTATTTTTGCTTAACCCTCTTTTTATTGATATTTGTAATACTTGTATATGGATTTTTAATTCAATCCACCTCTTAGGTTTCATGTTCTATTTAATTATATCTTATAGGTATTCCTCTCTTGTCTCCATTTCCACAATTTTTTCATCCTCCTATATCTCGTTTAGTTGTTTAAATTATTCCAAACTTGATTTATTATTTTTATACTACCTTGGAGAGTCTAAAATGTAAGGTATAACTTCCACCCTACTTTTTCTTTCTTTCTTACACCTTGCTTGCACCCTACTTTTTTCTTGAAAGGAAATTATTTTATAGTACTTAAAACTTGATCAAAATGGATCCATAATATGTCATTTAGATGTATGATAACACCATGTAGATAATAAAAAACCAAGTGATGGTGAACCAACATGTTTTTAAAATAGGACATCATTATCCTTTGGACATAATTCTTTTAAATGATACTATAATTGAATGAAACTTTAGATATATAGAAGATACAAGAGTTATATCTCTAAAGTTTCATTCAACTATGACATCGTTTGAAATAATTATATCCAAAAGATAATGATGTCCTATTTTAGAAACATGTTGGTTCACCATCACTTGGTTTTTTATTATCTACATAATGTTATCATACATCTAAATTATATATTATGGATTCATATATATAACTATTATATATAGAGATATAAATATATAATCAAAAATATTTTGGGCTTAAAAGCCCATTATTCAACCCCATAACAATCAAAATAATTTTCAAAACTAGCTGGTCATATTTTGGACATAAGTAGATCAATTAATATACCATTTGAGTGATTACTTTTCTAAGTGTAAAATAACTTATTACATGCAATATAATTATTAGTTTAAAATATTTTTTAATACTTTAAAATAATAAAACTTGATAAATTATGTAATCATGTTTCCTCTCTTTTAGAATATCCAAATAGAAAAACTATTTCTTAAATTTTTACATAAATTCCTTATTCCTACAAAATTTTATCCCAAAATTCATCCATTTCAACCTCCAAAATGTCAAAAAATAGTCTTACCCACAATTTGGCTAGAGGTGGGTTATGTTTACATGTGCAACATGGCCAAAAAGTGAATTGGACAAGTGACAAGAAGGATACATGCAAGGGAAAGATTGAAAAATCACCTCCCTACATATTTACACTTGGAAAGATAAAATAAATAAATTAATATTAATTGCACTCTCATATTTGGAAGAGGAAAATACATAAATTAATGAATATTAATTGTGCTCTCATAAAAAGACACTAATAGATCAAGAAGAAGAAGGACTCATGGAAGGAGTGGATAAGAATAATAAAAATAATAACAACCATGATCAAGCCCCTCTTTTAGCTCCTCCTACCCTAGAGTAGGTAATACATTGTAGTGAGTTACCACAATCAAGATTTTAGGGGAATTGATGGTGCATAACCAAGAGCAATCAATAATAAAGGATATATTCATGGATGTGGCAAAAACAATAGATAAAATCCAACTCTAAGGATGATCTAGGTGGAGAAGAGACCAAAGCATATTAGCTCTTAAGGAGTGGGTATAAAATCAAATAAAAAATTGATAGCATCTAAAGGAGACAAATTGATCATTGGGGATCCAATGAGGCTAATAGACTCTTACTACTCTCAAGGTAACCAATGATTATACAATCATGGAATATTAGGAGTATAAATAGTAGAATCCATCAATATGTTGTTTGAAGAATATTAGAGAAAAGTAAAATATATTTTTTTCTTATCTAAAAGATAAAAATATCGATGGATCTCATGTATAAAATAGTAAATAGACTTTGGATCAGTGCTAGTCATATGGATGTGGCTACCTAAGGGGTCTTAGGGGGGGTATTTACCTTTTGGAACTCTCTGGAATGGACAAAAATAGAACATATTACTTTGAGGGGTGTCCCCACATTGCATTTTAAGAATAATGTGACCACTGAGTAGGTTAGACTGGATTTTTTCTAGGTATTTTAATGTTAAATTATCATCCAAAGATAAAAAATGGGGAACCCCAATTTTGGACCCAAGGGATAAACTTATGATTTCCTTTTACACTTGGTGGATATTAAATGTCTTGGAACCAACTATATTTGGACTAATAAGAGGAGGGATCCACAAAGCAGCAAGGTTAAGTTAGACCATATTTTGTTTTTAGAGGAGACATTTGTGAAATGGAATCTAAAATTCTAAATATTGTAGGGTCTAATTTTGGATCGCTTTCCCATTCTATTGGAAAGTGGGATCAATATGAGGCAACACCACAAACCATTCAAATTTTTAAAAAATGGTTACAAAAGAAGAAAATTTGGAAGAAAATCACATAGTGATGGGAAGAGGGATGATTAACATATGGGACAACAATGTTTAGATTCCACAAGCAACTTCATTATTTCAAGGATCAATTGAAACAATTGAGATGAGCTAACAAGTTGTACTTCTAGGCCCAAAGAGCTCTATTGGTGGCTAGACGAGATGAGGTGCAAAATATCTTTAGGGAAGGAAAAATTATATATAAGCTCAATAAGAGAATTATGAATTGCATAAAGAGATTGAGGACACTAACAACCAAGAGGATATCTATTGGAAACAAAGTGCAATAATCATTTGGTTATTGGAAGGTGACAAAAAAATCAATTTTTTTCATTGTGTTGCTTATGCTAGGAGACAAATGAACAAGGTGGAAGTTGTTCAAGATGTGAATGGGCAATCCTTTAATAAAATCCTAGGTGTGCATTTTCATTCAATAAATTAATTTGCTAAATTATTTAAGAAAGCTATGGTGCAAGAAAAAGAGGCTAAAAAAAAGTTCTTACTATCATACCCTCTATTATCTTTCAATAATGAAATAAGACCCTACTTAAACCCATTGATAGAGAGAATCTGAAGAAGGTAGTCTTTGGAAAGAGTATGGGAAAAACAACAAGTCTAGATGGTTTTTCAATTGAGTTTTCAAACCTTCTAGGACAACTTGGAGGAGGATGTAATGGCTATTATAGAGGAATCTAGAGGTAGTAATATCACTAAAAACATTAAATCATACATTCATTTCCTTAATTCTAAAATGGAAGGAAGGGGTGTTGTAGACACCAAAATCTAGCCACTTGTCATCCATCTAGGTCTTCCTACCATTTTTACCCATTTATTTATATATATTTAGAAATATTTATTAAATATATGTTTAATATTAATATTTTAATATTATATTTTATATATTTAATAAATAAAAATATTATATATGTAAATAAATCCTATCCATTCGATTTGACTCAATCCTAGCCATTCATCCACATCAATCCATGTCATGCACTCAGAATTAATATCCACCCTCCAATATGTTTTAATCTGAACCACACAGTTTGTGTCGCTAAAACCCTAACATACCCTAGTTTGGATTATTAATAGAGGTCATTTTGATGGCTCAACCCCTAAGTAATATGAGAATTTCCTAAGTGCCTGCCCTGAAGTATCCAAACATTCTCGACATTCATCCTTGCTTGTCCTAGCCTCTACATCCGTCACCACCCATTTCACTCAGCCAGATCTGCCTCTATAGATCTTCACCTCAACTCTCGAATGCCTTTAGGTGCTCCCCATCATTATCGAGCACCTCTAGGAATTTCCTTCCACTACCAAGTTCCTCTAGGAACTTTCCACCACCCCCGAGCACCCATGGGTGTTTTCTGCTATCATCGAGCATCCATGACTATTTTATAACCTACTAGTTGAAGACTAGTAAAACCCTCAGGTGTCGCTAGGGTATCATTGCACCACTTTCCTACAACAGTTACAACATATTGAAGAAAAACAAGTGAACAAGGTAAATCCAGCATTGATTATTTCATTTTGTGTATTTTTTAGATATTATTCATTGTATTTATATTGCATAGCTAGGGTTTGTATTAATTTTTGAGGGTATCACACTGTGGAGCCCTCACAGTTGCTACTGACCTATTTGTTGTCTTTTTATGTGCATATCTGGAAGTACTACACCTACATTGTGCAACTACTTAAGCTAGAGTGGCCCAGTATTGGATAGCATGAATCCCACTCACCTCTATTGGGATTAGAAGTGAGATTGAAGATACCACCAACACTGTTCACTAGGGTTTTCAAGAACCCTAGTATTCTAATACTTTGTATCAAAGAAGAAATCAATTCTTTATTGTAACATTGGATATTTGAGGCTCCTTCCATATCAATAAAATCATCTCTTTTGTGCAATATTGTATATTTATTTCATTTTATCTTGTCATATTTCAGTGTTTCACTTTTGCATCTACAAATGGTTTCTTATTTTTATTTACTATGTTGACTAACTTGCTATTTTTTGTCTTATCTTGTAGGATTTTCAAAAGCATAGATCATGTGATTTTTGTTGGATTAGGATTTCTGAAGGTTTGCAGAAGGTTGTAGAAGGTATGTGAACACCCTGCAGTGCTTGAGGGTCATCAAAAAATGCCAAGGGGCATTTCAGAAATACCTGGAGGTGTTTTACAGAGAGTTAAAACAAAAACGTAGGCTTCTTTGTAAGTTTACTTTTTTCAAATTTTTTGATTAAAAAGAACATCACTAATAAATCTGGTAAAAATAATCATTTTAGTTTGCATTCTAGGAATTATATTATCCATTGCAGTTCATTCACACATTTCCATTTTCCACTTAAATTTTATGGTTTTCTAGTGTGTTGCAATTGAAAAATCCTGCATTTTGGTTGCATGTGAAATATTAAATTGCATAAATTAGATTGCATTGTAGTGTTAGAAGCTCATCCTTTTGCTGGTCTAAGTAGTAATATTATTAGTGTGTCAAAAGTATCCCCGCATTGGGTTATTCTAGGCGGAGGAGTGGATGAACCCCCCACTATTTAGAGAGCAATTTAAGTGGTGTACTTCACATACTTTGGATAAATTGATACTCTTAATGTTGGCTTCTAATTTAGACTAGTAAAATTAGTTGTTTCTAATATTGTATGTGCATCATAAAAATAGAACCTTAAAAGGAAACTCACACACACTTCATATTTCACTTTAAAAAGTAGTGTTTGGATTTCATCACCAACTGTTGCTTGAGATTTGGTTATGGTGGCTTTCATATCCATCCACCAATCTTTGCCCATAGACATCTTATATTACCCCCAAGAAAACTTGTTGGATTTCATCACCAACAAGAATCTCGTTGCCCTATCCAAGACATAGTATTCACCCATTTCTAAAATTCATATTAGCACATTGAAACACATGATATCAAAATCTAAAAATGAATTCACGCTAAAATGATATAATAAATGAATGAGGTAAGACACATCTATTGAAAAAAATTAGCATTGATTTGTCTTAATTTAATTTTTATGAAGTTTTTGCATTTCCTTTTATTACACAAATTGTATTTGGTTTAGTTGTTTATGGTCTTAACAAGAAATCATCATTAAATAAAAAAATCCATGGAACATTCATTCACATTCCCCACCACTTCTATGGTAGATTCCCCAAGTGTGACACAGACATATTTGTCTACAGGTCAATCACACATTGTATAGACTACTAATATTTTGTATAGGTATACCAACACTTCCCTTCCCCAAACCAAATCATCTTCACCATCCATTGACCACAATATCACCCACATAGACATGGCCAAAGTAGAGACTCTCTACAAATCATCTAACTATGTCTTAGATTCCATTCATGATTTTCGTAGTCAATATCCTACTTTACATTATGAAATTTCTTATTCCTAGCCACCTAGATTTACCCAGGTGTACACTAGCCCTATTTTTGAGGCATCGGTTGCATCTACCTCTCATGTATATATTACCCAATACTCAAGTTCTCCTAGCACTTCTATCCTATATTCATACACATCCACATACACTAATCCCTTGTATGAAGCACATGTAAATGCTACTTTACAAGTTTCAGCCTCCCAAGTCACCATGCCAAGTGTAACTTACACCTTGGCCACATATTCCATGCCATCTACGTCCACACCTTCCATTTATTATAGATAAATTCATGAATCATGAGAACATTTGAATAAATTGCTCAAGCAGTGTCAAAACGCTCAATAGCAAGTGCAAGTGAACCCTAAGCCTCTACCAAACTCTACTCAGACCATCCTCATTAACCAAGGTCCATCATGGATACCACAATCTTCTATGGTTTCTATCCCTACTCCTCCACCAAGCCATACCAATATCCATTTAATTACCATAAACCATACCAATTCCATTCCCATAGGTCAACCCAACCATAGTCCCCATGCATTGTCCCCATTCCAACATTCTCCATATCTTCATCATCAATCTCCTCTTCATCAATGCCCATCAACCTCACCTGGTCATCATCATCAATCCCATCATAATCTAGTTACTCCACCTTATTTATCCACCGTTCCTTATCAAAATCATCAAGTGATTCAGGGCTTCCACATTCCTAGGGAAGATCCTAGGATAAATGCTATGAAACAACAAATAGATCAGTTGATACAATATACTCTTGGTATGACAAACCAGAATCCCACCTTACGTTAGTTGATTAACCAACCCATTTATCCTTTGGTACCATCACTACCATATTCAGTAGATTTCATGGTGCTAAAGTTTGATAAATTCAAGGGGATTGAGGACTCCAAGAAGCATGTAAGCACATTTGTACACTCATGCTTTAGAATCCAAAGTGAAAATTCTCTCATGCTTAAAACATTTTCTCAGATATTAGGTGGAGACACCATAGAGTGGTACAACCAATTTCCTAGTCATAGTATTTATACTTTTGAACAATTGGTTGACCAATTCTTTGAAAGCTTTATCCTTAATGTTAGAAAGAAAGTCTCATTATCCAACATTTATGCTTTAAGACAACATGACGATGAGTCTATCTATGATTTTGGCAACCATTATAGGGTCATTATTACCAAATTGCCATTCACCCTACCATTGGAAAATATTATCAAGCTATTTACCAAGAGTTGTTTAAAACCCATCTCTTGGATGCTTCAATTATTGACATATCACTCATTTGAAGAAGCTCTAGCACAAACTAGTGTCATCGAGGAGATAAAAATCCAAGAGGGTATACTTAAGCCTAGGAAAAAGGAATGGCAAAACAAGGGCCAATACAAAAGCAATTATTCTACTCAATAAAAATCAACACAGGCCACTTTGGCTAATCATCCTATTCATGTCAATCAAGTGGTCATGAGCCAACTAGTAATGGCTCAACAATAATTAGTGCAACAACCACTGCAACAAATTGCCTATCATGTGGTACCTTCAGTGTCTCAATCAATGCAAAGCATAGTTCCAACTATGGAGAACCATCCCTGACGATAGTCTGTACGATATAATCACCAATACACCCCCTTGGATGAGTCGTATGCTTCCCTCTTTCGAAGTTTGTATGACACAAATAAACATGCATTGCCCAAAATCAGACCAGATGATCTTGCTAAATATGGAAAGCATTATCGAAATTATTTATTTTGTCCTTACCATAGGCAAAATTGGTATGATATTCTGTTGGCATTTTTGCCACATTTTTTTGTTGTTGTTCATGCAAAATAATGCACAAATTGTAGAGATACTCACTCCTCTGTTTGTCCCTCCAAGCACCTCGAAAGGGATAATAAGTAAAAAACAAAAATCTCTACAAGTTTTGTGCCAAAGCAAAGTAAGTGAAAAATGTCGCGATATCGCGACATGTCGCATTTTCGTGACCTATTGCGGTTTCGCGGCGTCCGATGCAGAAAAAAGCTAAGCATAAAAAATGTCACGATATCGTGACATGTCGCATTTTTGTGACCTGTCACGTTTTCACGCTAGAAAGCAGCAAAGGAAGCAGTAAAGGCAAAGTTGTCGCGACATCGCGACATGTCGCATTTTCATGATCTATCACATTTTCATGGCAGACGGTGGCAAGAAAGCAAAGTGATAGGCAGATGTCATGATTTCGCGACATACAAGCAAAGGGGAGCGCCAAGGAAAAATGTCATGATTTCGTGACATGTCGCGATATCGCGACCTGTCACGTTTTGTGGTAGGAAAGCGAGGAAGGAGCAAGATGGTATGGAATGTCACGATTTCGTGACATGTCAAATTTTCGCAACGGAGGTGGCAATGAAGGAGAAGATAAAAATGTCATGATTTCGATGACATGTCAATGCGGAGAAAGCAAAAAAGTACAAGGAAGGGGAAAATTGTCACGATTTAGATCGTGACATGTCAGTTTTTTCGGGGAGAAAGCGAAAAGGAATCAAGTATGAATGTCACGATTTCATGGACATGTCACGTTTTAGGGAGAGAAGGAAAAAAACGAAGTAGATTGTCATGATTTCGTGACATGTCACTTTTAGAGGAAAAAAGATTTATTTTCGTCTTTTCGAAGGAGCAAAGAAGGAAATGTCACGATTTTGTGACTTGTCACATTTTCGTGGAAGTGAATGAAAAGAAGGCCAAGCAATAGGAGAATGTCATGATTTCGTGACATGTCACATTTTCATGACTTGGAGCAACGAAGGAGCAAAGCGAGAGGAGAATGTCACGATTTCGTGACATGTCACATTTTCGTGAACTAAAGAAGACAAAAGCCAAGCAAGAGGAGAATGTCATGATTTCGTGACATGTCACGTTTTCGTGACTAAAGGTGATGGAAGGGCAAAGTGAGAGAAGATTGTCATGATTTCGTGACATGTCACATTTTTGCGACTGGTAGCAATAGGAGAAAGCAGTAAGTTAAAAATGTCATGATTTCGTGACATGTCGCATTTTCATGATAGAAGCGACAACAAAGGCCCAATAAAGTTATGTCCGCATTTTTCTTCATATTGCATAGGAGAACGTAAGGAGAAAATGAGGATCGAACAAAGTAATGTTTTAAAAGCTCTCCAACTGATTTTGAGATCGAGGTCAAAGAGGCTCCAAGATTAAATGTTTTGTTGTTTACCTATGTGTGCAAGATGGGAGAACGTGTTAAATCATGCAGTTTTCGAAGCCACCAAAATTAAATATGCCTCCGGTATTAAAAGCTCTTGTTCGTGATCTCCTAACACTTCAAGCATGCCCCGAGAATAGTCATTTAATGAAGAAATCTGGTCCCTTGTTTTCGTTCGATTTTCAAATTTGATCCATAAAAGCAGGGAATGTGATTTCTCCGAGGTAGATTTAGGGGGATTGTTTCTCTTTTCAAGTGCATATTTTGTGGATCTCCTCTTCAAAATCTGTTTTATGTTTTAAATGTTATGATGCGAAAGGGAGAGGGAAGACCTCTATAAATACTAATGTACATCTCAAGAAAAGGGGAGGACCTTTTTGCAAAAATTGAAGCAGAAATCCTAAATGCATTTTGCTCTGTTCTTAGAGTCTTTTGAGTTGGTGATCCAAACTGATGTTCATGTGATGCTTTTTGTAATTCACTTCTGCTTAGTCAAGTGCTAAAATATAAGTTGAATTCTATTGTTCTGAATTTGGCTATGTTTTCATTTGAACATTTGAAGTATAATTGAAGGCAAACTTATGGTCAATGTTTGATCCAATTTTTGTATGTGCATTCTAAGAATCAGTTGCTGCTTATCTTCGGGATTTAGTTTGAGGTTATTTGCTATCTGAGGTTGTTCTCCCTATCAACTATCGGCTTCAGCCATATTTCCATCTCTTTCTATTATTTCTAACCCTTACCTTGAAATCAGTTTTAGATTAGTTTGGGAGCTAGCCCTCTCTGGAGATTGGCCCGGGAGACTTCTCTTTCTCTCGGCCTTTCAATGTTGGTCGGGTCTAGGGCACATTTTATATGACTAGGCGGATTCATGACCAACAGTTTTTGGCATGCCTGATGGGACTCACAAGTCCCATATTTTGACACTCGGAGGAATCAAGATTTTGATGAACTGTCTTGACCTCAAAGCGGAGATTGTAAGTTCATCTGGTGACTCTGTTGAGGGTGACTGTATAGTACCTAGAAATCTCCAATCGTGAAGTTGGTGAAAATATTTGCTTCATGATCATGAGATCAAGAGCCAAAGAATCGGAAGACCCAGTCGAATTCTTCGAGATCGATGTTCAAAACTGGAGGGAGCGCTCAAGATTGGTAAGTCCTGTGAACCCATCATTTGCTATCTCTTCGCAGGTGGTGGGTCAGTTTGTGCCATCTCCGACTCCTCCCAGTACTGCTACGAGCTTGCTAGTACATCCAAATCTAGTAGTGCAAATGGCTGGTCAACAACCTCCTCCATGTCAATTTCTTGCTTGGAACCATTCGGGAGCATTGGACCTGCCTTTTCAAAATCTAGTTCCTACTGTAGCATTAAAGGCTTTGCCTACATACGATGGGACTGGAAAGACCATGTATGAGCATGTGTCAGATGTGGCATCCTTGGCTACAATTCATAATATCATAGATGAAGATGTCATGATAAAATTGCTCGTGTTGTCACTCCGAGGTAAGTTATTGTGCTGGTATAGATCCTTGTCTCCCAACTCCATAAATTCATGGGATCAATTAGCAGAGATGCTAATCAAAGGGTTCAATGAGCAAGCGGACCCATTTTCTTTGTTGCATCAATTTACTAATATCAAGAGGCATCCTCAAGAGGAGATAGTGGATTTCAATGTTAGGTTTGCCCGAACTTGGCAAAGAGTTCTTGATGGTCTCCGCCCTACTAATGACCAAGCGACATTTTACTATCTTAGGGCTTTCCACTCAGATATTAGTATGAACATTAGGATGTCCAATGTTCAAACCTTTCCTACACTATATTCCTAGGCACAGAAGGCTGAGGCCGATCTGATTGCCATTGGGAAATTGCCTCCAAAAATGACTATGCCCATTTTTCCCGAGCTTCTGCAATACCAGCTTACAGGTGCAGCCTCCACATCTTACACTGCTCCATCCATGTACCCTTCATCTTCATGGAATCCTCCCACAACTTTGGTACCTATGATTCCCATTCCATAGTTAACCTCTCTAGTTCCAACTCTTGCATTACCTTCTCCACCAGTTCCATTACCTCTACCGACACCGCCTGTGTCCTCAAGCCCAGATCCTCAATTGGCTATTTTGCAAGAAATTCAGTCGGCCATGAGATCCCTCACTAACAAGATGACATCTATGGAGCGGAGAGAGGCAAAAAGGAACTTTCAGCCATGAAGATTTATTCCGACGGTAACTAGAGAGCAAGTTGCTCCTAGCAAGGTTATAGAGAAAGTACCTGAGAGGAACTCAACGATCCTGGTAAGTGAAGAGGCTGGCCCCTCTGAAGTTTCACATGAGCCATCTTACTGGTGTTCTTCATGCAATGACCCACATGATGAGTCCACTTGCATGGTCCACCAAAATTATTTACAAGTTCTTACGGGGAGCCGTATAAACATGATTCGAGAGGTGGATCATAATTTCATGATGTCTCCTGAGGAATACATTGCAGTCTTGACATGCAGCGGCAAGAAACCAATGGTGGTAGATCCGGCTAAGATGGAGCCATTGAAAGTGCCTCCTGCACAAGCAACAAAGCAACAAATACCTGCAAAGACTCATGATCCTCCAGCCCCGCAACAAGACCCACCTATTTTGTCGAAGGATTTGCTTCCACCACAAGCAAAAGAGAGGTTGCAAGCTAAGGCTTCTACCTCCCAGCCACAAGCGAAAACGAAGGAACAAGCTAGAGAGACGTTGCGGTATCCATCATTGACTAAACGGTAGCGAGTGGAGGCCACCCAACAATATAGAAGCAGATTTGAATCTGCTAGTGGAGGGAGAGAGCCGATTTCGATGGAGTACAACATCGTCGAAGAACTCAAAAGGATACCAGCCAAGGTAAGTCTGTATGACACCTTGTAGCTGCTTGGATAGGTGAATCTCTTACAGGAATCCTTGAAGACCACACAAAGTAAGGGGAAGGCTCCAGCCTAGGTAGTTATGGCTCAAACTCTGACCTCTTCAGTCATCAAAAAAAATAGACCACCACCTTTTTATCTTTCATTGAGAATGGAGGGACATGTGGTGCATAATTGCCTCATTGACTCAGGAGCAGCTACTACTGTCATGCCTAAGGCAGTATGTGATGTCATAGGCATGGAATATACAAGGACTAGCATGGGAGTTTTGCAGCTAGATGGTACCTCAGTAAAGATGGTGGGCGTAATTAAGGATGTTCCTATCTCCCTGCACGCCATGCCTCAGATTACTGTGATCCAGGAGATCATAGTAGTGGACCTAGAGCCATGTTTTGGTATGTGTCTCTCCCGAGAGTTCATGGCTAAACTCGGGGGTTACCTTTCTTTGGATTTTACTCATTTGGAGGTGATCCATAAAGGTAAAAAGGTGAAAATTTTCAATGAGAAGCCTTCCACATTTCATGTGGAGAGAATAGATGAAATGGACAGGTTAGCAAATTCGGTGCACATGATGTCTGAAGAATTTGGTGAGCTTGACTTAATGGAAGAAGCTTTGGAAGAGCTCCACCCAGAAAATGAATTTTCCATGGCCAATTTCAATGCCATGATGGAAACTGACTTGGGGTGTTACTCCATTTTTAAGCCTGAAAAGGCTAAAGAAAAGAATGATGAAAGTCAAGACCAGCTCTGGAAGCTCTATTTTGATGGAGCACGATGTAGAAATGGCGTTGGAGCTGGGATTGTTCTAGTATTACCTTCTGGGATTCAATGATCCTATTCATATCGTTTGACCTGGAGCTGCACAAATAATGCAGTAGAATATGAGGCTTTATGCCTAGGCCTCAAGAAGGTTGAGAAACTTGGAGCATGACAGTTGCAAATCTTTGGTGACTCCGAGATGATTATCAATCAGGTGACCAATAAGTGTGTGTCCAAGCACCACTATCTCAAGAACTATCGCAACAAGGTCTGGGACCTGTTCGAATCATTCTCTGCTCTCAGCATGCATTTCGTTCCATGAGAACAAAATAGACATGTTGACCTGCTGGCTTCCTTGGGAGCAAATTTTTCACCAATCGAGCAGGTGGTGAGAAGGCCAAAAATAGTGAGAATGGTGTATAGGCCCTCTGTCCCAGACAAGGACACCTTTTGGCAAGTCTTCGATAGCGATGAGCAAATTGTTAACTTTTTGGTTCAAGAAGCTGCCACCATCAAGGGAAGGACCTTGGAGCATGAAGAAACTGAAGGCCTGATTCAGTTGCGGAATAACCACATTCCTAAAGGCCTCATTACTCTAGAAAGCTTGTTTGATCAGAATGATCGGTCCAAGAAGCATCGGATCGAGGTCGACGAGAAAGAATACATGGAGCTTCAGTTGGAGGCTGATAAGGTCATCAAAATTGGGACTGATTCTACTCCCACTGAATTGCAAGAGATCAGACAATTGTGTCAAGAGTTTTCTGACATCGTGGCCTGGAGCTATGAGGATCTGAGGGGATATGATAAAGAGATCATTCAACACACTATCGAGCTAGAAGAAGGAGTCAAACCCTTCAGGTAGAAGCAGAGACCGATGAACCCAAATATTGAAGCCCTCATGAAGGCCGAACTTGCGAAGATGTTGCAGGCCAAGATTATATATCCGATTAAGCACTCGACTTGGGTTGCTAATTTGGTTTCGATCCATAAGAAAAATGGAGATATACGGCTGTGTGTGGATTTTTGAAACTTGAACCGAGCATCCTTGAAGGATCACTACCCATTGCCTCGCATTGATTAGATCCTTCACGTTGTTGTTGGGGCTCAACGCTTTTCATTGCTAGATGGATTCTCTGGATACAATCAAATTTGGGTCAGGGATGAGGATCAGCACAAAACCACATTCACAACCAAGTGGGGTACCTTTGCCTATCAGCGCATGCCCTTCGGATTGTCCAATGCTGGGGCTACGTTTCAAAGGGCCATGGACATCGCATTTGGGGAGCTTTTAAATAAGATCATTGTCATCTATCTCGATGATATGACTATATTTTTGCACAAACGAGAAGAACATTGTTCTCATTTGAGGCAGATATTTGAGAAATGTCGGGAGTTTGGCATTTCCATCAACCCAAAGAAGTCCATTTTCATAGTAAAGGAAGGTAAGCTCTTGGGACATGTCATCTCAGAGAATGGTTTGGCAATTGATCCATCGAGAGCTGAAGCTTTGAAGAAACTATCACTCCCTGCCAATAAGAAAGAGTTGCAATCTTTCTTCGAGCAAATCAATTTTGTCAAAAAATTTATTTTTGACTTTGCCCGAGTAGTCAAGCCCATGACTGAGCTATTAAAGAAAGATGCGGAGTTCAAGTGGACAACTCAGAGGAAAGATGCATTTCAGGAGATTAAATATAGAATTGCACAAGCCCCTGTGTTGATCAATCCAGATTATTCTAAGGACTTCATTCTGTATGCAGTTGGAGAGGATGAAAGCTATGCTGCAGTGCTTACATAGAAAGGAGATGATGGGGATGAAAGACCCATTGCTTTCCTTAGCTAGGTTATCTTACCCCATGAGGAGAGATACAATTTCATTGAGAAGCAGGTCTATGCTATCATGAAGTCTCTCAAAAATTTCAAGCACTTCGTATCTCAGAGCAAGACGATCGTCTACGTCATCCACCCCGATGTAAGGAACTTCATCATTCAGGGCAAGATGGGCGATAAGCATGCCGGTTGGGTCACCAAAATTCAAGAGTTCGATGTTGAGATCCATCCAACCAAGTTGGTGCGGGGTAAGGCCTTATGCCAGCAATTAGCAAAAACTACGGCCTCTGAGATAGTTGATCATCAAGTGAATGACCCTGCTGAAGAAAGGAATCTAGTGAACATCTTTGCACAAGGCCAAGATTGGGCAGATGACCTTGTTGAGTATTTTTCAATGGGTAGATGTCCCCCACAATTAAATGCTTCACAATGGAGAAGGTTTCACCTACAAGCTCTTAGGTATGTATTGTTGCCCGAGGGATTGTTCTTCAAAAACATTGATGGAGTTCTCCTAAGGTGCGTTAAGGAACCCAAGAAAGCTAGATTCCTGGAGGAGTTTCATTCTGGCATGTCGGGAGGACATTACGCTGGTAGGCCTATGGCCTTAAAGATTATTCGGGCTGGTTACTATTGGCCAACTTTGTTCATGGATACTTTCAAGATTGCTCAAGCTTGCGACAAATGCCAAAGGTATACGAGATGGATCAAAAATGCACCATTGCCCCTACATCCAATTCAAGTAGAAGCACCTTTTCAGCAGTGGGGGCTGGACTTTATTGGGATCATTGATCCAAACTCTTCAGTCGGACACAAGTACATCTTGATGGCTACTGATTATTTTACAAGATGGTCTGAGGCCATTCCAACCAAGGCTACAAATCAGGATGTGGTAATCACTTTCATTGAAGGACTGATCACGCATTTTGGCATTCCTGATGCCATTATCATAGACAATGGAACTCCATTCATTGGATCCAAGCTAGGAGAATTTGCAAACAAGTACGGTATTTTTTTGAAGACATCCTCTAATTATTACCCTCAGGGGAATGGCTTGGCAGAATCTACAAACAAGAACTTGCTACAGATTTTAAAGAGAT
Organism: Wollemia nobilis; assembly: GCA_028583015.1. NCBI lineage: Eukaryota > Viridiplantae > Streptophyta > Pinopsida > Araucariales > Araucariaceae > Wollemia > Wollemia nobilis. The sequence continues at coordinate 3,885,966 of JAQPPZ010016847.1, read as the reverse complement.
CCTTGGGGGATAATAAGAGATCTTGGCACCTTTTGTTGAATCAGGCCTTATGGGCAGATAGAATTTCGATCAAGAAGTCTATCAAGACTTCACCATATGCCCTGGTATATGGGAAAGAGGCAAGATTGCCTATTCATTTAGAACTGCCTGCCTTGCAGCAATTGAAGGAATTCTCGGATGATGAAGAAAATATGGATCCTATGAACATACGATTGGCTCAGTTGTTGTAGTTGGAAGAGCAACGTTCTTTGGCCTATGATGAGTTTGCTAAGCATTCACAGGCGGTTTCAAAATGGTTTCACAAAGGTTCTACTGACCGCACATTCAAAGTGGGTGACTTAGTCTTAAAGTGGAATGAAAAGAAGGCCAAGCCAGGGATGCACAAGAAATTTGATGCTCTGTGGGAGGGTCCATTCCAGATTGCCAGTACAAGTGCAACAAATTCATTTTATCTTGAGGACTTGGAAGGTAATTCACTTCCTATCTCAGTGAATGACTTTCATTTGAAAGCCTACATTTCATGATGTGAAAACACAAGTGTTAACAAAAAAAAAAAAATAAAAAAAAAAAAAATCATCAACTTCGGCTCCTTTTGCACACGAGCCCGCAGGTATGTCTATTTCTCTCTCTTTTTCTTTTCCTTCCCAGCAGGTAGTGGCTTCCATCTACTTCTTTCTTCCACTTCCTTATTTTCATTCCCTTCCTCTCCCACTCCTTCTTCCACTGTACATAATCAAGCCACTACTGTTGTTTCTACTCCCCTCTCTGATGTTCCCTTTTCTTCACTTCCCCTTTCTTCCAATCCTTTGTCTTTTGAGCACTTCTCCATAGTTCCTACCACTTTCTCCATCCCATCTACTTCCATTTCATTATCTATTTTCATGGAATCCTAGTAGCTGGTAGCACAGTAGCGCCCTCTTCAGTTGTTGTATCTACCGCTTCTACTCCTCCATCTTCCACCATTCCATCATTCACCATTCCCGTTCCACGGCCTGCACATCTACCGGTCATCACCCCATTCATTCCCATTTTTGCAACCTAGGTGCTTCTCACCACTGCCATGGAGACCCTTTCACAGCACCTGGTGATTACCCAACTCAACCGAGCTAGGCAAAATGCAGTAGTTAAAGGAATAAGGGAAGTTCTGCTATTCCACAAATTTTTGTTGAAAGTCCTATTTTAAGTGTCGAGCGCCAACAAGAGCTTGTTGCAGTAGCCCGTAGAAATGTCCAACATCAACCAACACTCACTTCTTCTGCTCCTCCAGCTTCTTGACTCTATTGCCCAATGAATAAAGGCCTGGGGTTCGTGCATACAATAGAACTGTATACCCCGAGAGCCACCAAGAATGTTGGCATTTTTGCCACATTGTTTTTGTTGTTGTTCATGCAAAATAATGCACAAATTGTAGAGATACTCACTCCTCTGTTTGTCCCTCCAAGCACCTCAAAAGGGATAATTAGTAAAAAACAAAAATCTCTACAAGTTTTGTGCCAAAGCAAAGTAAGTTAAAAATGTCGCGATATCGCGACATGTCACATTTTTGCGACCTGTTGCGGTTTCGTGGCGTCCGATGCAGAAAAAAGCTAAGCATAAAAAATGTCGCGATATCGCGACATGTCGCATTTTCGTGACCTATCACGTTTTCGCGCTAGAAAGCAGCAAAGGAAGCAGTAAAGGCAAAGTTGTCGCGACATCGCGACATGTCGCATTTTCATGATCTATCACATTTTCATGGTAGACGATGGCAAGAAAGCAAAGTGATAGGCGGATGTCACGATTTCATGCAATACAGCAGCAAAGGGGAGCGCTAAGGAAAAATGTCATGATTTCGTGACATGTCGCGATATCGTGACCTGTCACATTTTTGTGACAGGAAAGCGAGGAAGGAGCAAGATGGTATGGAATGTCACGATTTCGTGACATGTCAAATTTTCATGGCAGGAGGTGGCAACGAAGGAGAAGACAAGAAAAATGTCACGATTTCGTGACATGTCACATTTTAGCGACAGAAAAACAAGGGGGAAAATTGTCATGATTTTGAATGTCATTTGTGATTGTCGTTTATGGGGAGAAAGCAGAAAGTAAGGCAGAGTAAATGTCGCGATTTCGTGACATGTCACATTTTCGAGGAGAAGCAAAGGAACAAAACGAGAGGAAATTGTCATGATTTCGTGACATGTCATGTTTTCATTAAGAAGAGAAAGAAAAGGGAAGTCAGATTTGACGTGATTTCGTGACTTGTCAATTTTGAGGAGAAAGAGGGTAGGAGAATGTCACGATTTCATGACATGTCACATTTTGATGAGAGCAGAAGGAGCCAAGCGAGAGGAAAATGTCATGATTTCGTGACATGTCACGTTTTTGTGAAAGTAAAGAAGATGAAAGCCAAGCAAGAGGAGAATGTCACGATTTCGTGACATGTCATGTTTTCATGACTAAAGGCGATGGAAGGGCAAAGCGAGAGAAGATTGTCATGATTTCGTGACATGTCACATTTTTGACTGGTAGCAACAGGAGAAAGCAGTAAGGGAAAAATGTCACGATTTCGTGACATGTCGCATTTTCACGATAGAAGCGACAACAAAGGCCCAATAAAGTTCTGTCCACATTTTTCTTCATATTGCATAGGAGAACGTAAGGAGAAAATGAGGATCGAACAAAGTAATGTTTTAAAAGCTCTCCAACTGATTTTGAGATCGAGGTCAAAGAGGCTCCAAGATTAAATGTTTTGTTGTTTACCTATGTGCGCAAGATGGGAGAACGTGTTAAATCATGCAGTTTTTGAAGCCACCAAAATTAAAGATGCCTCCGGTATTAAAAGCTCTTGTTCATGATCTCCTAACACTTCAAGCATGCCCCGAGAATAGTCATTTAATGAAGAAATCTGGTCCCTTGTTTCCGTTCGATTTTCAAATTTGATCCATAAAAGCAGGGAATGTGATTTCTCCAAGGCAGATTTAGGGGGATTGTTTCTCTTTTCAAGTGCATATTTTGTGGATCTCCTCTTCAAAATCTGTTTTATGTTTTAAATGTTGTGATGCGAAAGGGAGAGGGAAGACCTCTATAAATACTAATGTACATCTCAAGAAAAAGGGGAGGACCTTTTTGCAAAAATTGAAGCAGAAATCCTAAATGCATTTTGCTCTGTTCTTAGAGTCTTTTGAGTTGGTGATCCAAACTGATGTTCATGTGATGCTTTCTATGTAATTCACTTCTGCTTAGTCAAGTGCTAAAATATAAGTTGAATTCTGTTGTTCTGAATTTGGCTATGTTTTCATTTGAACATTTGAAGTATAATTGAAGGCAAACTTATGGTCAATGTTTGATCCAATTTCTGTATGTGCATTCTAAGAATCAGTTGCTGCTTATCTTCGGGATTTAGTTTGAGGTTATTTGCTATCTGAGGTTGTTCTCCCTATCAACTATCGGCTTCAGCCATATTTCCATCTCTTTCTGTTATTTCTAACCCTAAACCTTGAAATCAGTTTTAGATTAGTTTGGGAGCCAGCCCTCTCTGGAGATTGGCCCGGGAGACTTCTCTTTCTCTCGGCCTTTCAATGTTGGCCGGGTCTAGGGCGCATTTTATATGACTAGGCGGATTCGTGACCAACATATCCATGTATTCAAAGACATAGTTCAAGACCTTATTAACTTGGGGACCATCAATATTGACAACCCCCTTGCTCAAAAAAACCAAAATATTGTTATTTTTCTAACACCACTTCCTCATCATGAGGAGGTGCAACCAACTATGGGGAGGGCTAAGACCAAAACTCCTCCCAATAAAGTTAACCATGTCCAACAATACTAAGGTTTTGTAGGTGCTATTCATGTGGTAACTAGAGGTCAACAAAATAACCAACAAAAAGCAAGGAAACAACCTCAGGCAAGTGTATCACAACCTACCACATCACCTCCCATTCAAATTTCCCCTACTTCTTCCTCGCAAATTCATATTCCTAGCCAATAAAATCCTACCATTCATCCCATCAATCACCATCCAGGACTAGTCATCTCATTGAGTAGTCGGTTAACCACAAGCCCAAATATAGATTTTGCCAAATTGTCAATATATGAGCTAATTCAACAATCTCCCCCACATCATGAGGCATTAATGGATATTCTAAAATCCATTGAGTTACAATATCAAGATGCTAATGCCTTCAAAAAATTTGTAGGGAGCATTCAAACATGCATGGAGCCTTCCATTACATTTTATGACTTTGAGATTAAGCCAATCTCATCAAAATAAGTAGATCCTCCATTGCACATCATGGCTCTAATTGAAAATAAGCCTTTCAAAAGAGTTCTAATTGAAACTAGCTCCTCTATTAATATCATCACTACATCTACTCTTCATCATCTTAACCTTCCTTCATATCATATCACCAAGTCATATTTCACCCTAAAAGCATTCAACAATGCTTTATGTTCTATAGTTAGCACTGTTGTTTTTCCCATCAAAGTGGGGGTCAAAACGTTGCACACTATGTTCCACATATTGGAAGGATACATGGTGTACAATGTACTCCTTGGAAGACCTTGGATGAGGGATATGATATGTGTCCCTTCCATACTACATAAATGTCTGAAATATGTTCATGAGGGACAAGTACATTGCATACTAGTGGATGTCAAGCAGTTTAAGTATTGCAATTTTATTTTGAATCCTTATGAATCCATGATTCCTTCTACCCACCTTTTCCTATCACCATTAGCTAATCCATCTACCATCCTAACCATTTCTTCATCAAAATATCCCATTATTGAGGAACCTCTTATCACCAATCCTCACCAAGCTTCCATGCCCCCATCATCTTCATCATTAACTACATGCACATGTTTTCAAAGTCAATCCAAAGCATAAACATCATCACCTTCCATAACTTTACCTTCCATGTAATCATCATCCATACAACAACCCTCCCAATCTAATCCATCTCCATCAGATAATGTTTCACAAGTTGAGTTGATTAATTGTGAGATTTCTTCATCTCCATAATTCCTCGATTCATTATCCAATCATGGTCCTTTCAAATCATCCCAAGTTGAATTCCACCTCACTAATCTTGATATTGGTGAGTATGTGGTCCAAGACATCACCGTTACAATGCTCACCATTCTAACTATGAAGGATTTAGGTCACCCATGTGACCCACCTTTATCCATAGGAGTGGTATATGCCATGGGTTCATCTCCCAACAACATAAATGTTGTATATGGGGGATTGATTCTTAATAAAATCTAGCTCCCCTAGAAGAACTCAAAGAACCAAAACCTACCAACATACAAAACATGTCTGGATTTCCATCTCGTTATTTTCATATAGTTAATTGGCAGGGTCATAGTTTTAGGATTGCATTAATAGGGAATGCATGACATTATTGATGTTCCATATCAAGAAATGCATGACCATTCAAGCTTAGGTTACACTCCACTTTACACCAACTCTTCTCTTGAACAAGCATTCCAAAGGCTTAATCTAAATTTAGTAGAAGAAGCCCTCCACCTCGATGCCTCTGATGATGAGATATATGAATAATTCGAACTCATGTTGATAATGTTTGATGAATTTGAAGAGGAATTAGAGCCCATTATTCCTTATACTAATCGGGATGAATTTTTTCTTAGAATGTTCCCCATTCATGAGCCCATATTTCACTTTCTTCTTCCACAAGAGTGATCTGAACCTACTAGTGAACCACCACCTCCATATCATTAATCCATATCATAAACCAAACTTGTAACATATGTACATAACACAAAAACAATGGTTTTCACCACTACAAAAAAAACAAAAACAAAAATAAATTAAAAAATCAAACAAAAACATTTTCCTTTTCTACATTACATGTATATATCATTTACTTAAATGCATTTATTTGTGTTGCTCGCTTCTATCTAGGTTTACCAAGCTCCTAGAATCAATTCTTAGGATCCATTCATCCCATCAATTCCAAACTCATCCATATTTTCCCTTAAGTCAACTTGATTCTTGTTGACTTATTCACCCCCATTCGTAATCCATACGATATGGCTAAACCAATTCAAATTGACATGAGTCTTATTGATATGGATCGTATCCCTTCACATCCATACTTCTTTGATTTTGTCTTGTTCGAGGAATTTTTAAGGGCTTTCACCAACTACATTCATTGATCCCCTCCACCTTCACCTTCACCTTCACCTTTGAATCTTGAGGTTTTTTGAGAAGACATAGATGAGGAAAATTCAAAATATTTTTATGACATCATATATGATATTCATCTGATCCCTACACCCCTCAACTTGAGAAAGATTCTCATTTGTCCATTGAAGATACCATCGATGTGAACCTTAGTTCACACAAATACAATTACCAAATTGTCAAGCTTGGAAAAATCTTGTCCAATGATGAACAAGAGCAATTAATTGCTCTCCTCAAGAGAAGGAAGGAAATTTTTGCATGGTCCTACAAAGACATTTTGGTTCTTGACCCTAGATTGGTTATCCACAACCTCACCTTACATACAGATTCTAATATGGTCAAAAAAAAACTTAGAAGGATGCATCCTACCATTGCTCTCTTGGTCAAAGAAGAGCTCCAAAAGTTATTATGTGGGTTTCATTGTACCCATTGACTATCATGAGTGGCTATCAAACATGGTATATATTCGTAATCTTAACAGGGTGATACACGTTTACACTGACTTTCAATATCTTAAAAAAGCATATCTTAAGTATGACTTTCCACCCAGGTGTTGTAGGTGAGTTGGAGAGGAGAGGGCAATCCTCCAAGGGAGGTCCCAGGTTCGAATATCCACCCTACCAAAAAGCTGAATTGGGTACCTAAAATCCAATTGATAATGTTGGTGTGGGCAGGGTTGGGTGCGACTCCCGGGTGACTTTGATGGTATAGAACCCCCTGTTTGTGGTCTCTCAGACCAAGGCAGCCCCGCAAGGGGTTTTTTGCTTAAAAAAACAAAATTATGACTTTCCTCTTCCAAAAATTGATACTCTTTTTGACACTTGTGTGGCCATGAAATGCTTTCTCTCATGTACAGTTTCTCAGGATACAAAAAAATTTGAATAAATCCTGACGACCAACACAAAATAATAGTCACTACACCTTGGAGAATATTTTATTACAAGGTGATGCCCTTTTGCCTTAAAAATGTGGGTGCCACTTATCAACGTGCCATGACATACATTTTCCATGACTACATGCATAAGTTTTTCAAAGATTATGTGGATGATCTCTTGGCAAAATCTAAAACTCGACAAGAGCACATTGGTGTATTAGAGAAAGTTTTTGACCAAATTATAGAACATAATGTAAGTTTGAACCCAAGAAATGTGTCTTTGGTGTTACCTCTGGAAAATTACTAGGATTCATTATCTCCAAAAGAGGCATTGAGGTGGATCCAAACAAGGTCAAGGTCATCATGGAAATGCCTTCCCCAATAAAATTAAAGGAATTGCATAGTTTGCAATGAAATATTCAATCGATATTTCATTTTATTATGTAACATTTTGATAAATGCAAGTCATTCAATCATCTGCTACAAAAGGGGGTGTCATATAGATCATCCTTTGATTATTGAGCTCCTATATGATTTGGTATTTGCTATCATTGAACAAGAAGAATATGCCATTTCAGAGGAAGAAGTTGATATCACACTATTCTTTGATGGCTCTAAGTGCAAGAAAGGTCAAGGTATTGGATTTGTGTTTCATACACCTTAGGGGGTACCTATCCCCTTATCATTCAAACTTTACTTCTAATGCACAAACAAAAATGCATAGTATGAAGCCTTAATATTAGGCCTTCTATTAGCTATAGCTATGGGTATTAAGTGTATTAGGATATTTGGTGATTCTCAACTTGTTGTCAAGAAAATAAATAGAGAATACCAATGCAAAGAACCTATCATTAAACTTTATCATGAAGTAGCAATAAAATTGCTATCTAAATTTGAATGGTTTGAAATCTATAGTTTGCCACGTTTGACTAATATATTTGTAGATGCAATGGCCTCCCTTGGATCATTGATTCCAAAAGACTCCTTAGTAGAGGTACAACCCATTATTATTTCAATGATCTCTAAATCTGTAATTGTCTGTGTTGAGTCTAAGGATGAAAAGGATATTTGCTTAATCCATTCGAATCCATATGAGCCTTGGTTAATCCATATAATAGCCTTTCTTAATTTTGGAACACTCCCATATGACATGTCTTGAACTACTAAATTCACTTTCAAGTAAAAATTAGCTCATTTTGTTCTCTCGGGGGACGTGTTGTATAAGTGTGGTTATGATGGCATCATTCTTTGTTATCTCAAGTCTAGTGAGGCACAAAGAGCCATAGTTGAAGCTCATAATGGTCCTTGTGGTGGTCATTTTAGTGGGATAGCCATCACAAAGTGTATTCTATGCATGGGTTATTATTAGCCCACCATAGAACTTGACTGTTGCACTTATGTCAAACATTATAATAAATATCAATAGCATGCTAATCTAACTCATGTGCCATCACAAGCTTTACAACCTATTCAAATCCTTTGGTCCTTTTCAAAATGAGGTCTTGATATAACTGGAAAAATTTCACCTCATTCCTCGGGACAACATACATTCATCATCACAACCATTGTCTACTTCACAAAGTGGGTTGATGCAATTCCTTTAACCAGTATGACAAGACCTATAATTGTGGAGTTCATACTTCACAACTTAATGTTATACACTTGATAGCAGTCTATGCATAATATGGTCTATATATATGTACATATACATAGCTAATACACAAAAACATTTCACTTCATTTGCACAATTTTATTCAAAAACATTGCATTGCATTTGCAGACATTTCAATCAAAACAGTTGCATGCATACACTCCAATTCACAAAATTACATTTCATACATTCCATTACCATTCCACATTTCATAGTAGGGATTATTTATTGATTTCAAGGTCTTAATTGGTCCAATAAATTCATGTTGCCTTAATCATAGGCACCTTCACAACATCATTTACATCATTCCACCAAGCCAAAATGTCATTTACCTACATATGTCCATAATTTCTAGGTTTTTTGGTCACTCAGCCACTCCTAGTGTTTTAAGCAAACCACAAATACGTGTTGATTTATTTGTAGGACCATTACACATATTCAAAAATAAAATCTTTAGTTCTGGGAATTGACTCCAAAACATTCTTGAACCAACCACAATTTCACATATTAAAAATATCTTGTGTTAAAGAGAGATTACACCATACTTGGTTTGAATCTCTAAGTGAAAAGTGTAGTCCTCGCGTGTCCCATCATGCAACATAGTCCACAAAAATAATTATTTTCACCACTATAATAGTTTCTTCCAAATTCAAAATATAGAGTAGTAAGGATAGGGTACAATTCTCATCACATTTAGGTTGAGAATATAATTTCTAAAAGCTCTAAATATTTTATATCACATACCATCGATCATTGGGTTGTATGGATCGTACTACATTTCCAGTCATATGGTTAAGTAGCCATCCCCAAAACTTAAAAGATAAAAATTCTTGGACTGTGGAGTTAGCCTCCACCGAAGCTATAGATGCTTGACTAGTAGTGGACTATGCTCATGCGTGGTCATACATCTCTTTCAAAGAGAAATTTGATCGCACATACGAACAAACTAGCTTCTTGGTTTCATCCATAACATGTCACACCCAATCTACTGAAGATGAGTTAGTGCGTTTGTTTGATATCACTAATATTTCTGAGTCTCTACAAAATAGTCACTTTTCCATATCAACATCCATATATTATTCCATATCAACATCCATACCTTCTTCCATGTCACTTCATCCACCCCACATGCCACCACGTTTGGTGTCCCTGATTAAACAACAATGCTAGAATATGGCCAAGCAAAATATAAGCTATAAATGATCATCAGAACATGTGCATTCCATGCCTTGCATTAATCATCCATAACATATCATATGCATCAATCATCCATATAAACAAAACATTCCACAAAATAACTCATAGAGTAAAAGCCATGTATATATATGTATAAATATCACATATACAATGAGTACCCAAAATGCAACATACAATGGAGCACCAAGGCTCACATACAAAAAGTGCATCTAAGCACTATATAAGCCCTCCAAGAGGACCCCTATGAACTATAAGGAGACCTAGACCTAGAGTTATGCCTAGAATCACTATGCCTATCAGCATTAGATACAAAGGAGGTAGGAGGATCAAGAAGTGGAATATGATGCTCCATCAACCTATCCTCAAAAGCCTCAATATACCTATGTCAAAATTATGATGCCACTACCTCTCTAGCATCTCTACATGGAGCCTTGTGATCCTCTCATATCGAGCTGACACCATCGCATCTTTCTCTACCACCTACTACTCCAACCTCACCCAATCCTTCTCACTCTGACCTAGAGGTCCATTCGAAGTATCCTCCATATCATTATCATATTCATCATCTCATCCATTCCTAGGAGCCTACATCATTGCACCCTCAGTATTCCTCCTTTGAATGTTATAATGAAGGTACCTCTACTACTTGGGAACCTCATGGGTCTCCTCCACCTTAGCCCCATATCCACTAGTTGCTACTAGATTCGGTTCCCATGGTGGCTATGTAGCGAACCATGCATTGTACTTCGTAGTAGTCCCACTACTCATCTCCTAGCATAGGTCTACCCCCTACCTAAACCTACAATTGGTAGACCCTCCAATTGAGCCACACTAAAATTATCCCATCCCCAACACTACAGTAGCAAGATGCAACCCAATCCCTTACTCCCATACCTCCTCACCTCATACAATGCCTGGTACGCTTGTGCTAATAAGGTAGGAGCCCATGCATACACCTGTTGTATAGTGATAATATCTCTCACCAACCCTATCAAATTCCAATGGAACCTATAGCTAGTACTATTTAGGGCCATGATGTTGGCCAACATAAATATTACCAAAGCCCTGTATCCACTTCCTTGTCCACATACATGGACAAGTATGGAATGCCCCTACACTCCACCCTCACACTCCTCCAACCATAGCCAAACATCTTCTTCATATCTTCCCCCAATCGTGTCCAACCTCGATGCGAATACACTCCACTACCACCTTTAGGATATGGTATACATCCTCAAGTGTAAGGGTCACCTCTCCAGTAGAGAGCTAAAAAGTTTCCCTTTTTGGATAACATTTCTCTACCAAGGCAGAATGGTACCCCTCATTTTCCCTTCCCACATCTATCTAAGCTACCTTTGTTAGCCCCATAGCCTCTATAAAATATCACTCATCCTTCACTAGTGCGTTCCTCATCCCAGGGATGTAAAGTGAGAACCAGTGATGAGCCTCCAAAATCCTTAACTATAGCACAACACAAAACATTTGTTATTAACACATGTTCAAAAAAAAATCATAAAAATATAAAAATTTTGTACAAAAACAAAGAGAGCTTCAAAGATAGGACTTACCTCAGCAAATCACACTCCATCTCCAACTTCGGTCCCTACATGCGCTCCCTCCACCACCATAGTTTTCGTGCCCACCTTGCTTCACCTCACTCCACTCCACTTCACCCAAATCTCCCAAACGCAGATTCTCAAACTCACAAATGTACAAATGAGCTTCATTTTCACCTTGCAAGCTATTTATAGCTGCTTTAGGTGCCTTGAAGCACCCATGGGTGTTTCCTAGTGCATTAAAGTGCACCAGGGCATTTTCAAAGCACCCAAACACCGGTGGGCATCTATGCATGCTGAAAGTGCAAACCAATGTTTGGCATCAAAATTGACATAAGATCAAATAAATACAAAATAGTGGCTTACCCCCACCAAATCACTCCATATTACATCCATGCATCCATTTCATCATATTATCAATTTTTATGAAGATCCAAACCGATTTGGATGTATAATTTTTGTTTGCGCTCAAAAAGATGCAAAATCACTTATCAAATTCAAAAATGTTCCAAAACGGTCCAAATTTTCACAAAATGGCCATAATAATAATTATCATTATCAATACTTCATTTCCACATTATTTTACATCCTTAATCATAACATTTGCATATTTTCCAAGTTCAAACAAAAAATTCAAGTGAACCTTGTATCTAGTGGTTTTTTCTATATACTTGGCGAGTGCAGCGATTTGCATCCATGCAATTCAGAAAGATGAATAACCTACCATAAGGAAACCCGGTCATTTTCATCATCTATATCTCCTTGTTTGAAATCACAATCATATTTGGTACTTCACATTTTTGCAGGAAACCTTGCGAAGAACAATTTGCACAAAATCTATCATTGATGGCCTAGTTTGTGGGGCTTAAAACATGGATAAAATCACATTTTATCATTTCACATCTCCTTGGTAGTCATCATGGTGACTAGCCTTAGCTAGGGTGATTGGTTTCAATCATAGGAATTATCTTACAGTCACTAGTTGGCCCTCGAAAGTTTTCTATTTTTACCTTTGCATATTCATCCTTGCATATCAATGATGCCCAAAGGCACATTCTTTAGCAACATAAAATCACCCCAAATTTAGGGCAACCACATTTCCCACAACTGGATACATCTTACATGATCATGGCATCTACACTTGGAAAAACTCCCTTCATATGTTGGAGCAAAAGCAAACACATTTTCACAAAACCCTTCATCTATTGGGGAAAAAATAGATGCAATCATTCCACATTTTCCACTAATCCTCTCTTCCCATTGGGGTAAAAATGGTATCACATTTACATCATTCATATCATTCAAAATCATTTGCACACATTTTTCAATTGGCTCATAAGATTCATATGCAAACTCATTCACCAATTGAGGGGGTAAGCTATGCAAATCCAAATTGTTTAATTCTTTTGTCTTCAAGTTTATTTGTCCATCCTAAGGGAAATTTGCTTCCATGCCTAGCCCAAGTAGGTATCTTGTGTTTTTGCATTGCATTGTGTTTCACTCAATGCAGTACAAAAGGGGTATTTGTAGACACCAAAATCTATCCACTTGTTATCCATCTAGGTCTTCCCACCATTTTTACCCATTTATTTATATATATTTTGGCATATTTATTAAATATGTGTTTAATATTAATATTTTAATATTATATTATATATATATAATAAATATAAATATTATATATGTAAATAAATCCCAACTATCTGATTTAACTAACTCCTAGCCATCCATTTACATCAATCCATGCCATGCACACAAAATTAATATCCACCCTCCGATATGTTTTAATCTGAACCACACAATTTGTGTCGCTAAAACTCTAACATACCCTAGTGTGGATAATTAATAGAGGTCATTTTGATGGCTCAATCCCTGATTAATATGAGAATTTCCATAGTGCTTATCCTAAAGTATCCAAGCATTCTCACCATTCATCCTCGCTCACCCTAGCCTTCGCATCCATCATCACCCATTTTGCTTAGTCAAATCTACCTCTACAAATTTTCACCTCAGCTCTTGAATGCCTTCAGGTGCTTCCCATCACCATCGAGTACCTTTGAGTGCTTCCTTATGCTACCAAGCACCTTTGGGTGCTTTCCATCATCCCCAAGCATCCATAGGCATTTTTTGCTATCGTCAATCACTCACAGATATTTTAGAACCTCCTACTAAAGACTAGTGAAACCCTCAGGTGTCGCTAGGGTATCGTTGCACAAATTTCCTACAAAAGTTACAATAGATTGAAGAACAATAAGTGAACAAGGTAAATCCAACATTGATTATTTTATTTCATGTATTTTCAGATTTTTTTCATTGTATTTATATTGCATAGCCAGGGTTTGTATTGATTTTTTAGGGTCTCACACTTTAGAGCCTTCATAGTTGCTACTGACCTATTTGCTATCTTTATGGAAGTACTACACCTACATTGTGTAGCTTCTTAAGCTGAAGTGGCCTAGTATTGGATAGCATGAAGCCCACTCACCTCTATTGGTATCAAAAGCGAGATTGAAGACACCACAAACACTATTCACTAGGATTTCAAATAACCCTAGTATTGTAATACTTTATATCAAATAAGAAATCAATTCTTTATTGTAACATTGGATACTTGTGTCTCCATCCATATCAATAAAATCATTTCTTTTTGTGCAATATTGTATCTTGATTTAATTTTATCTTATCATATTTTTATGTTTTGCTTTTGCATCTACAGGTGCATACTTTATATTATAGACCTATTGCTTTATGCAATGTCGTATACAAAATATTCATGAAGGTGATGGCTAAGAAATTAAAACCTCTCCTAGATAACATTATCTCCTTAAAGAAAGGGGGTTTTAGAGAGGGTAGTATATCTTGGATGGTTTGGTTCTAGCTCAAGAGGCAATCCACTCAATGCAAAAATCTAGCAATAGAGGAATGTTCATAAAAATGGATATGTAAAAACAAGGTCCACATTGATGGTAACAAACATTTTTAATTCATACATTTTGTAAGGATTATAAAATTTGACTTATTAATTTATGGGTGATCTTCTCCATGATGGTATTACCCTCTCTAAACATTGTGTTTTTACCATTTAAGTGTGTCTTATTAGTATTTTTTAAAATAATTTATATGTGGATTTTATTGGGGGCCACCCCATAAAAAACCAAAATGTTACATTTGTTGTTAGATCAACTAAAACATATCCAACATGCCCTTTTATAACAAATATTTTTCATTTTCATTTCTATCAAATATATTCTCCAACTTTGTCAAAATTTTATGTTTCCACAATTAGCTTGTTGACATCATTTTTATTAAGAGATAAAATCTTATTTGGCTAGTTGCTTTCTAAAATTTAAATTTCACCTAGATGAAGATCAACACCACAATTAGCTAAAAAATCTGCTACCCAATTTTCTTATATATAAAAATGCTCATATTTATAATAGATTTCATTTAATAATAGATTGATGAACATTATGAATAATATATTTTTTAATCCAATCTTCACATCCACTTTTAAGGATATCATTAATGATAATTTATGAATCGCCCTCAATTGAAATATATTTTCAACCTTTTCGTATTGCAATTTTTGTCAGGATATAGTTCATAAAGTACTTTCTCATTGCATAAAAGTACTATATTATTGTATTATTTTTCCTCCATGTCTTTCATATTATATCACATTAAAATTTTGGGTATGTCACATAAATATAACGAGTTAATTTAGTTAAAATTTATCATTATCTCATTTCTTTAATAGTTTATACAACATTATTTTCTTATGGGACTCATATGGAAAATATTTTATACATGTAATTGTAAGAAAATAATGTTTAATTTTGAGATTAGTAAATAAATTTCTATATGTTTCACTCTATTCCAAGATGTGTAATTAGAGTGGACAATTTCTGAGCCATTATAAAAGTTGATTGAATGATTGGTAGTTGAAAGACCTTTATACACCATTAAAAGCATGTTGTCATTTAATTAGGGGATTATAAGATAATTGAAATATTTTTTATACAGTTGAATTTTTTGAATACCATTTTCTCATTAAAAGATTAAAAAGGAGTTACAAACTTTTCAAAAAATAAAAAGACTATTCAAATTTTTCTTTTAGAATCACAACAATTAAAAAGTCCAAAATTTATTTCTTGGAAGAATAAAATGAGGACTATTCTTATAGTGGAAAAACTTTGGGATATAGTGTTATGAAATGAACCTCATCCTAAAGATCCAAATGCACAAATCGATTTTGATGAAAAATATATTATGGCACCCATTTGGGTCCACTTACCAAACCTCCCAGCCCAGTTTGTTAATGATTAATGGCTTAGTGGCATAGCAAATACGATAGAATAACTCATGGCAATAGACCATTCAACCTGGGCAAGGACTAGACTGACGCATGCCAGGATCTGTGTAAATGCAAACTTGGATTCTGATCTACCTTCTCAGGTGGAACTAGCATATGGAGAGTTTCTAAGGATTCGACTCGTGGAGTATGAGAACAAGTCGACATTTTGTAGCATGTGCAAAACCTAGGGCCACATTCAAGCCCAATGTCTGACAATAACTTCAAACAAGGAAGCCACGAGTGAAGGTTTTCTAGGGAAATCTAATGGGAGAGGGATCCCAAAGTTTCAAGGACCGCGTCTTAACTTGGAAGGATACAGACAAGTTAAGAATAACCAGGCTGACCAAGCTAACACAAAACTGGAAAAAATCCAGGAGAAAGGAAATTAACATAATGAGGGAGGAAAAAATCATAAGGTATGTAATAAAGATCTCATCTTGAACATGTTTGATATCCTAGCAAATCTAGAAGTTGAAAAATAAAACAGTAAGGATGATACCATCAGTGTCAAGTTTCCTAAAACCCTAGACTCCCCATCCAAATCGGGACCATCCACAGCTATGAAAAAAAGCCCCAAAAGCTATGCTAAAAATGAAAAAAAATTGCCAGGTCATTTCAGTTTAAACATGGAAAAAATAGAGTCAAGAGTCGAAGTTGTGGAAACAAGATCCAAGAATGTAGCTCCTAATATTGTAGTGGAGCAAATTATCCCTTATCAGACGAGCCCAATGGTAAAAGGTTCCTTGAAGGAAAGCCCCCTGTTTAGGAACCATATAAGAGAGGTGAACCAAAACAAGGCTGAGGATGAAGAGGAAATTGAAAACCCCCAAAATGAGGAAGAAGGTTCAAGCCCTAGACTTTCACAGTATATGCCCTCTCATTTTAGTCCAAAACAGACTAGAAGCACTACCAAGCCTCCGATAGATTATGGAAGTGAAAGAAAGAAAGGGAGAATATCTACAGCAGAGCACTATAGAAGGAGAATCAATGAAGAAATTGCAAATAGAAAGCAAAGAACATTGTTACAGCAAGCTATTTCTGGCCAGGATAATAGAAAATTTGAAAAACCCTCTTTGGATCAGGGAAAGGGGTAGAGAAAAAATATCAAATAGTATAAATGAAGGTTCTCTCATGGAATGTGAGAGGCCTAAACGGCCCACCAAAACAAAGGATGGTGAAGTCTATAAGGAAGGATTGGAATCCTACTATTATTTTTCTTCAAGAAACCAAAACAGATGCAGCACAATCAACACTTATAGCTAGAAGGATTTGGAAGCAAGGGGAAGTGGCCTTTCAACAGGCAAGAGGAGCATATGGGGGCCTCATGATCTTATGGGATCCTATTAAAATAGAAGGAAGTATTATTCAGGCAAATGAAAGAGTCTTAAGCGTATTATTTCATTATTTTGGTACTAATAAGAATTGGATTGTGTCAAATGTTTATGCCCCCACCTCTGTCCAAGGGCGGTCTAAACTGTGGGAGTTTTTGGGGCATTTGAGCCAAGCTTTTCCTTGGGTGATTGGGGAAGATTTCAATACCCCCCTTTACCCATCTGATAAGAATGGAGGATCTGGGTTACCCTCAAGGAGCATGGAGGACTTCAATAAATTCATTAACACAAATGAATTGATGGATGTAAGACTAAAAGGAGCCAAATTTACATGGAGTAACAAGAGGATAGGAAGTCAGCTGATTCAAGAAATGTTGGATAGGTTTTTTTTATCCAAGGAAGCTACAATAATGTTTGGTGATTCAGCGTTACAAGCCCTTCCTAAATGTGCTTCAGACCATAATCTTATTCTATGGGAGGCATTTCAGGCTAACTCCTTTAAAAATCCATTCAAATTTTTGTCAATGTGGGTTAAACATCCGGACTTCAAGAAACGAATAGAGGAATGGTGGCAAGACCTCATCCAGGGAAGTGCTTCCTTCAAACTATCTCAAAAACTTAATATGGTGAAAAACAACCTTAGAATATGGAATAAAGAATTCTTTGGAAATATTTTTGAGAATAAGAGAGTAGTAGGGGAAAAAATGAGAATAATAGAAAGCAAAATCCAAAATGGAACCTATGATAGGCGACAAGGACTGAAGAGAAGGAAACCCTTTGTGAGTTTTATAATATTTTAGCTTGTGAAGAGATGTATTGGAGGCAGAAATCAAGGGCATTATGGCTAAAGGAAGGGGACTCTAATTCAAAATTTTCCATGTTACCACATTGAGCAATAGAAGCAACAATAATATTAGAAATTTAACTAAGGTGGATGGATCCTCAACTCAAAACATTCAAGAGATCAAGGACGAGGCTGTTAATTTTTTTAGTTCATTATTGGGTGAAGAACGGGCCTATAATGCCCAAGCAAAGGACTCTCTCCTTCAATTCATTCCACAACTCATTAATGAAACGATTAACGAGTCTCTTACAATAGCTTTTTTAGACGAAGAGATCAAGGAGGCTTTGTTTAACATGGATCTTGACAAAGCTCTTGGGCCGGATGGGTTTTCACCATGGTTTTTCCAAGTTTGTAGGGATATTGTTGGACCAAAAGTTATTGTTGCAATCAAGGAGTTCAAAAGTTCAAATTATATTACAAGGGGTTTCAATTCAACTTTCATTGCTTTTATCCCTAAAGGCCCCAACCCCAAGACTATGGCTGACTTTAGGCCGGTTAGCCTGTGTAATATATCCTATAAAATTTTGTCCAAAGTTTTAGCCAACCGTTTGAAGAAAGTTCTACCGGTTATCATTGATCCAAGTCAATGAAGTTCTGTACAAGGAAGATCAATCTTAGATGGAGTTATTACTGTTCATGAGGCTCTTCATATAGCCGCTCAGACCAAAAAAGAAGTCATGGCTTTAAATTTAGACATGAACAAATCTTACGACAGGATAAATTGGGAGTTCCTAGATGCAGTTTTATTAAAATTTGGCTTCAACATGAAATGGGTCAAGTTAATAAGAGAGTGTATTTCTAAGCCTTGTTTTTCAGTTTTGGTTAATGGCTCTACTATATGTTCTTTTCAAAAAAAATGTGGTCTAAGACAAGGAGATCCCATAAGTCCTATGTTGTTCATCATTGTAGTTGAGGCCTTGGGAAGAACCATTAAGGCAGCAACAGTTGCTGGACTCATATCAAGTATCAAGGCCACGTTGCTAACTACCCCAGTGACACATCAACAATTTGTTGATGATACATTGCTACTGACTTTGGATTATGTGGTTGAGGCAAGAAGGATTAAAAGTATTCTCATAATGTATGAAGAAGCGGCTGGACAGAAAGTGAATTTTAATAAGAGCAAACTTTATTTCATCAATACCCCCATTCCTAGGCAAAACATAATAGCAAGGATCATGGAATGTTAGATTGCATCCCTTCCCACCTCCTATTTAGGTCTTCCCCCATTTACGGGGAAACCTGAAGGATCAATGTGGAACATAGTTCTAGAGAGGATCAAAAAAAATCTAGCAGGTTGGAAAGGACATCTGTTATCTCAAGCAGGCAAAGCAGTTTTAACTATGGCTTCACTTCAAAGTATACCTGTTTAATTCCTATCATTCTTCAGAGCTCCCAGCAAGGTGTATCATAAAATTGAGCAGCTTCAAAAAAATTTCTCTGGTCAGGGACTGAGGATAAGAAAAGGATCCATTTTGTAGGTTGGAACAAGGTTTGCAAACCTAAAGCGTGGCGGTTATTGACTAAGGTCGATAATGAATGTACTGCCATATTTAGGAGGAAATACCTCCAAGGTGTGAACTTCCTTAATGACAACTTAGCAATCAGGGGGTTTGCTTTTTGGAAGGCAATCCTCATGAGCAGGGATCTTGTCAAGAAAGGTCTTAGATGGATTCTAGGAAATGGGCAAACAATACACTTTTGGAAGGATCGGTGGGTGAGAGCCGAGGAGTTATCCCAGAATCCTCGTTTGGCTAGGATTTAAGAGCATATGGAGCAGCATATTGGGAAGAAGGTTGCAAATTATATGTGGCGGGATATAAATATCAACAGGTGGAAACACATCACAGTACAGGGTTTTGAAGCGGAGTCTAAAGAGCTTTATAACATTTTAACTCAGCAAATTATTCCCTCTAGAGATGATGAAGATCACATTGTTTGGGGCTGAGACTAAAAATGGTGACTTCACAGTTAAGTCTACCTATAATTTGCTTCTCAATGTGGAAGGTCAACAATTTCAACCGATTTTGGTTTGGATCAAAAGCTTAATTCCTAAAATATCCCTTTTTTCATGGCTGGTGATTCAACGAAAAATCCTCATTATAGACAATATGTTATCCAAAGGTATGGTTATTGCTAACCATTTCTACACGTGCAGGGCAGGATGGGAGACAACCCAACACTTGTTTTTGGAGTTTCCGATAGCGGAGTCCATCCTGGATGAACTTTTCCAAGCCTTTAGGATCTCGTGGGTTAAGCTTGCTCTTATATCTGAAGTGTTCCATCAATGGACTCAACCCTTTGTTAGCCTAAAACTTAAGTACCTATGGAAAATTTGTTGGCATCATTTTATCTGGAAGATTTGGCTATAAAGGAACCATAGAGCCTTTAAGGATACCATTCACAACCCAAAAACCATCCTCAACAAGATTATTGTCTTTGCGAAAGAAAACCTTAGCACCTTAGTGGATGAGAACCACTCAATTCTTCCCCAATAAAAACAATTAGCTCGGGCCTTAGGTATTGAGGACAAACCTTCCATTATTTTGCCCAATCCCAAAAATGGTATTTCTTGGGAGCCACCCCCTAGGGTTGGTTTAAACTAAATTTTGATGGTGTAGCCAAGGAGAACCTAAGAAGAGCTAGAGCTGGAGAAATAATCAGGGATCATCAAGGAAATCTGGTCAAGGCCTTTGCTGAACCATTGGGAACCAGAACTAATAATGAAGCAGAAGCTAGAGCCCTTTGGAGAGGGTTGCAAGTAGCCCAAGCAACTCAAGGTAACTTGATGATTGAAGGTGATTCTATGAACATCATAAACTTGTTAACCAATGGCAAAAAACATCCATGGAGAATCGAGGGAGTCATCCATGAAGTGAGGATCCTTTTTGCGGCAAGACAGAACAGGAGGGCTCGTCATGTGTACCGTGAGGCCAATAGGTCAGCTAAAAAATTAGCCAACATAGGTGTTGATGTTGGTAGTTTGGTGACATGGACACAAGGTGTGCCATGTGAAGTGGAAAACATTATTAGTCATGAAAAGAAACCTACCCATTAAGGAGAAAGATGAATGGGTGTTCTTTCCCCATGGAGTTGGTAATAACTATGGGGTTTCCCTCTAAATCATACCAAATTGGAAATGAAGGTAATAGGGTGTAAGCCTTGGAAGATTTCGACAGAGAATAAGAAATGGTCAAGCAACAGGTTTCACAAGTGCAAAGCTCCAAACTTCAATTCCTGTCAATGTAAGTAATGTTTACAGTTATGTTTAGGTATGGGTGTGCTTTGTTAGTAAGGTGTTGTAGGGGATTCAACACAATTTTTGGTAAGAAAGTTTCAAGGATGACTAGGATCTACAATCTCAGTAGAAGGCTGGATATTGTAATAGGTTTTGGATTAACCTGCAAAACCTAGTAATTAATGAAGACTTTTGTTTACCAAAAAAAAATATATTATGGCTAAATTAATAATTCTACTAATACATGTTAGTGAAGCTAATACATCAAAAGAGGCATGATACATCCTATGAAAAAATTATGACAGTAGAAATCAAGCAACTATTCATCACTTATAGTATCAGTTATAACATTCAAATTCTAGACAAAAAAATTGTGGAACACTTTCTTTGAAAGATAGTAGAACTAAAGAAAAAATTAAAAACTTTGGGAGAAATAATTGATGATAGTCTATTAATTTTAATTGTACTATGTGCACTATTAGATCTATATAATGTTTTGGTAACTTCTTGCAATTCTCAAAATTTAGAGGATGTTTTGAATAACTAATCAATATTCTACAATAATTTGAACTATAAATACAACTAAGAGATGATTCTTCAAACAATGGTCTAATCTTTAGAAGAAGATATCAAAGAAATGCCATAGTTTCCACTAATCCTTCCTCATTTTATTCATAAAACCAATATAAATGGAAAATAATATATTGTCACATATGTGAGAAAGAAAGTAGTCATGGTACTAGATTATATTGATGCAATACTTTGAATAAGTGGAATCAATCACAAACTTCTTATCAAAATAGGCCATAATTAAGAGCAATATCAATCTAGAAATTCAAATAATTTACCCAAAAATGGTATAAGATCAAATTATTCATACCAAGATCAAGTGGCATAGGAAGTGGTACATAAAGAACCATAAGTAGCATACAAATTCCTGATGACACACTAAAAACGAAAACAAGGATATTAATTGGTAGGCGATACTAATCATATGATTGGAAATAAACTGTTGTTTGACACTTTTTAGAAAATAGAAGGTTGTCTAGTTACAATTATAGAGATCATCAAGTATGAGATAAAAGGTATAGGGACTATTTCTCTAAAGTTACCTTTTCTAGAATGCAGAGTTAAAAAATATTGTATGTACCAAGACTTACAAATAACTTGTTTTTCATTACCCAAATGATGGATAAAGGAACTTCTATTAATTTTCAAGTTGTTAATGGTTATAAAAGATGCATTATCTCAAGAAAAAGTAATTTAGAAGATATTAAATCCTACACTGGTAGACTATTTTCTTTAGATGTTATTACACCTTCAACCCTACTTTGAGAAGTATAGATATCATCTCACAATCATAAAGGGGATAGAGCTATAATGACCAAAAAGGTAAGAAATAAAATGATAAATAAAAATATTTTAGATAAAGTAATAGAGGAACAAAATGAATATCTATTGATGCACAAGAAAATAATGAATATGCAGGGCTTAAAATATGGATACAAATTATTGTAAAAAGAACTGATGGTCCAAAATATTTACAATCAATATTCCAAGATGCTAATGAAAACATTTTCACTATACTTAAGACCTATATAAGTCTATATCTTGAAAAATAAATTGACTATGGGGATAAATTTATTATACTTCCTACTAATTTAGTCAAGATCATGTATTTGTCACTTCTTACACTTGGTATATATAAAGAGAAGAATACATACCAAGAGGAAGTAATTGTACAGATACAGAAGAATATATTCATGCAAAATATCATGTTTGATACAGGTGATCTTATCAAAAATAAAGAAATTGGTTGTAATACACAAACTTTGATGAAGAAGGTTTTATGTGATATAGGTAACCTTATTATAAAGAAAGCAATTGCTTGTAATAAAAGCAATATTTATATAGAGGACTTCAGTTGTGACACTAATAACTTGGAGATCATTCAATAAAGTAGCACTGGTGTAGATAATAGTTGTATCATATATGACAAATATATTGTACAATTTAATGAACAATTAGAAAACAAAATGCTACAAATTGACATCATGGCACCATATATGTCTTTCCTATAAAATAGTTGTAAATATTATGGATGGATATCATAGATTGACATTAGATAAAATATATATCATAGATGGACAAAAATTGGAACATTCCTCAAGGAAACTACACAAAAATTTAATTGAATCATGGATGGATATTATATTTTGACATTAGATAAAATAGATATTTTATGTATATTATAAAATAAAACAAAGTATTTTTTTTATCCATAAATAACAACATAGAGAGCACAAATATCTCAAGAACAAATCTTGCTTATCTCGTAATTTGGGGGGGGATTTATTCCATTATTTGCTTTCTCAAATATTGTAATAAGGGAGGGATGTTAGGATATAGTTCATAAAGTACTTATTTCATTAAAGTACTTCCTTATTGTATTGTTTATCCTCTATATATTTCATATCATATTATGTTAAAATGTTGGAATGTCACATAAATATAATGAGTTAATTTAGTTAGAAGTTTTCATTATCCCATTTCTTTAATGATTTATACATGATTATTTCCTTACAAGACTCATATAAAATTCTATATACTTGCAATTGTAAGACAACAACGTATAAGATTGAGATTAATGAATGGATTTATACATGTTTCACTCTTTTTCAACAATTTTAATGCTTGTACGAAATGTGTTAGCCTTCACATAGTTGTTAATTGAATTTCCATATGATTATGAGTAAGTGAGGAGAATTTTCCCTTTGGTAGTTTGAAAAACACCATAGCCATATGCTTTTCACAAATTTTCTTTAGAATCACAATCAAAACTAATTTTGATAATCCTGATTTATGGATATTTTCATTTTATCCAAAATTGAAGTATATCCTTTGTTTTAATTGTTTTAATGTCATTATCACATACGATTATTCCATGTATGTTCAAATCATGTAACCAAGTTGTTACTACTATTTTTTCCACATTTGAGACTTCCCATGATGAGCAACACATTTGTAAACATTCTATGAGAGAACCAATACTATGGTTCTAAATTTTTGGTATGAATTTGACATTCATTTTTTTAAATTATATTATTACTTTCAATCCATAAATTCCAACAAATAATTGTAGGACCAATCCTCCACATAATACATAATTTTTTAGATTTGAAATAATTTATCCAATATTTCATCAACTCTTTCAATGTTGATGGAAGTATCCAATATATTTTTATATTAAAATAAAAAACCCAAATGGTGTGATCAAATGGGAAATGAAGTAAATGGTTTCAAATTTCTAAATCCTTCTCATAGAAGGAACATCTGAAAGGTCCATGATATCCTTTTATTTTATACTTTTTTTCTTGTTTTTTGGAGTAATATTACTTATACACATCCACAATGGGGATTGAACCTGGGTCACATCACCGATAATGCAAGTGGCATTCTTTCTAGTAGACCACACTCATGGGGATTGATATTTGTTTCTTTGTATAATATCTCCTATAAAAATATTAATTTGAACAACTAACAAAAGTAATGTTGAGGCCTTAGGAAGAGCCTCTAGTTATCAATTTGTGTAAACTTTTATGCACAAATATAATTTTCAATTCTTCCAATCCCTTCATCAATTAGCCTTTCAATCATCCAAATTGAATCAACCTTCCTTATGACTAAATTTAGAGTATTTATTACCTAAAGAGAAAATGTGTTAGGGCATGAGCAATAGTTCTAGTGGCACTTTCATGACCTTCGTGGTGATTTCTCCAAACTTTTCAATTTTGACCTTTCCTACCCAAATTTCACCTCCAATGATCATGACATAAAAATCTCCATTGCAAAAGAATCACTAACACTTTCACCATCTAGTTATTTTGACAACCATACATCAAAATTCAAAAATTTGTCATGTTGTCCCTATCAAGTTGGCCACCATTAATGGACAATTTCCCTAAGATATCATCTATAGCCCCTTTTAGAAATCATAATATAAGAATTAAAAAAAATTATCTTCTTCTATTAGTGGTTTCTTTATCCCTTTCAAATTTGTACCATCTCCAATCTTGTCATATTAAATGTAATTTGATTTTGGAAAATAACCATCAATATAAGAATTAACAATTTTATCTTCTTCTATTAATGTAATTTGATAAGGAAAAATTAACCTTGGATCTTTAGTTGTGTTCTTTTTCCTTATTTGATTTTGGAACTCTTCGTTTGGTAGCTCTAATATTTTATCTTGTTGCATTTTTGACTGATATTGCATCTTGTATTTGCTTTAGTTAGCATCTCATTTTATCACTTAGTCATCATTTCAAGCAAGTATATCTTTATTTTTCTACTATTTAATAGGCTTTATGTGCTCCCAAGATAGATTCGTTCATCATTACAATATCAATTTCAGAGATATTTGCATTTAATATTCTTGTTATGCTCTCAAAATCAAAAGTGTCACTAAACAAAAGGTTAGTGGCACTATTTCTCTCTAGTTTACACAAAATAAAAGAAATAATATCAATATAAATCACCAATGGTGCTATATCAACCCTATGGCACTTCTCCACCAAGTATGTATTTCATGCACTTTTCATTTTATCATTATATATATCTGATAGGGGCTTGATTATTGTCCAATGGAGTCTAACATACTTTGAAAACACAAACTGACTCCTCTACCATTGATCATATATTTTTCTATCTATTTTGTAGGTTGAACAAAAGTTTCATCAATAGGCGAAAACACTAGCAACACTTTTGTGGACTAGGGGTGATTCTATTGCTATGGTAGATATAGGTTTTTGCCCCTAATAGATGTCATTTTAGCATTTAATACTATGGTTTTGCTTGATATTTGATTAGATTAGTTTTTGTTTTCTATGTATTTAGAAAAATAAGCAAAATGAGAAAGAAGGAACTAGTTTAGTATTAATTATATAGGGGATCAAAATAAATCATTAAGCATTGGAAATTAATTGTAATTGTATGTAGTTGCATCTAGGACTTGTTTGTTGCATTCTTATTGCACCCTTGCCTTTTAAAGAAAAAAAAAACATTATTTACTTCCTCATCAAAAAGCAAAATATCATTTTATTTTTAGGCCTTGTTTATTGCATTAGTATATATTAAAATTAATCTTATACATAGGAGCATATAAGGAGAAACAAGGTGTTTTTCAACTAATCCATAAAACACTTGAATTTAAACATACAAAATACCCCTAATTTTGAAGTGATATAGAAATAATAAAATCACAATATATCCCTAAGAGGCCCTTCATGATCTTCTCTTTTCCTAGATTGACATTAGATAAAATAGATGTTTTATGTATATTATAAAATAAAACAAATGTCTTTATTGATCCATAAGTAACAACATAGAGAGCACAAATATCTCAAGAACAAAGATTGCTTATGGGGAGGGGGGGGTGATTTATTCCATTATTTGCTCTCTCAAATATTGTAATAAGGGAAGTATGTTAGGATATAGTTCATAAAGTACTTATCTCATTAAAGTACTTCCTTATTGTATTGTTTATCCTCCATATCTTTCATATCATATTATGTTAAAATGTTGGAATGTCACATAAATACAATGAGTTCATTTAGTTAGAAGTTTCCATTATCCCATTTATTTAATGATTTATACATGATTATTTCCTTACAAGACTCATAGAAAATTCTATATACTTGTAATTGTAAGACAACAATGTATAAGCTTAAGATTAATGAATGGATTTATACATGTTTCACTTTTTTCCAATAATTTTAATGCTTGTAAGAAATGTGTTAGCCTTCACATAGTTGTTAATTGAATTTCCATATGATTTTGAGTAAGTGAGGAGAATTTTCCCTTTAGTAGTTTGAAAAACACCATAGCCATATGCTTTTCACAAATTTTATTTAGAATCACAATCAAAAGTAATTTTGATAATCCTGATTTATGGATATTTTCATTTTATCCTAAATTGAAGTATATCCTTTGTTTTAATGTCATTATCACATATTATTATTCCATGTATGTTCAAATCATGTAACCAATTTGTTACTACTATTTGTTTTACATTTGAGACTTCCCATGATGAGCAACACATTTGTAAATATTCTACGAGAGAACCAATATTATGGTTCTAAATTTTTGGTATGAATTTGACATTCATTTTTTTAAATTATATTATTACTTTAAAGCCATAAATTCCAACAAATAATTTTAGGACCAATCCTCCACATAATACATAATGTTTTAGATTTGAAATAATTTATCCAATATTTCATCAACTCTTTCAATGTTGATGGAAGTATCCAATATATTTTCATATTAAAAAAAAAACCCAAATGGTGTGATCAAATGGGAAATGAAGAAGTAAATGGTTTGAAATTTCCAAATCCTTCTCATAGAAGGAACATCTGAAAGGTCCATGAAATCCTTTTCTTTTATTCTTTTTTTCTTGTTTTTTTGGAGTAATATTACTTATACACATCCACAATGGGGATTGAACCCGGGTCACATCACCGATAATGCAAGTGGCATCCTTTCTAGTAGACCACACTCATGGGGATTGATATACATTTTTTTGTATAATATCTCCTATAAAAATATTAATTTGAAAAACTAAAAAAAGTAATGTTGAGGCCTTAGGCAGAGCCTCTAGTTATCAAACTGTGTAAACTTTTATGCACAAATATAATATTAAAGTCTTCCAAACCCTTCATCAATTACCCTTTCAATCATCCAAATTGAATCAACCTTCCTTATGCCTAAATTTAGAGTATTTATTACTTGAAGAGAAAAAGTGTTAGGGCATGAAAATAGTGCTAGTGGCACTTTGATGACCTTCCAGGTGCTTTCTCTAGACTTTTCAATTTTGACCTTTCCTACCCAAATTTCACCTCCAACGGTCATGACATAAAAATATCCATTGCAAAAGCATCACTAACACTTTCACCATCTAGTGATTTTGACAACCATACATCAAAATTCAAAAATTTGACATGTTGTACCTATCAAGTTGCCCACCATTAATGGATAATTTCCCTAAGATATCATCTATAGCCCCTTGTAGAAATCATAATCTAAGAATTAAAAAAGTTTATCTTCTTCTATTAATGGTTTCTTGATCCCTTTCAAATTTGTACCATCTCCAATCTTGTCATATTAAATGTAATTTGATTTTGGAAAATAACCTTCAATATAAGAATTAACGATTTTATCTTCTTCTATTAATGTAATTTTATAATGAAAAAATAACCTTGGATATTTAGTTGTGCTCTTTTTCCTTATTTGATTTTGGAACTCTTCATTTGGTAGCTCTAAGATTTTATCTTGTTGCATTTTTCACTGATATTGCATCTTGTATTTGCTTTAGTTAGCATCTCATTTTATCACTTAGTCATCATTTCAAGAAAGTATATCTTTATTTTTCTACTATTTAATAGGCTTTATGTACTCCCAAGATAGATCCCTTCATCATTACAATATCAATTTCATATTATCTTGCATTTAATATTCTTGGTATGCTCTCAAAATCAAAAGTGTCACTAAACAATAGGTTAGTCACTATTGCTCTCTTGTTTACACAAAATAAAAGAAATAATATCAAGATAAATCACCAATGGTGCTATATCAACCCTATGGCACTTCTCCACCAAGTATTTATTTCATGAACTTTTCAATTTATCATTATATATATATATATATATATATATATATATATATATATATATAATAGGGGCTTGATTATTGTCCAAGGGATTATAACATTCTTTGAAAACACAAACTGACTCCTCTACCATTGATCATATATTTTTCTATCTATTTTGTAGGTTGAAAAAAATGTCATAAACAGGCGAAAACACAGGAAACACTTTTGTGGACTAGGGGTGATTATATTGCTATCATAGATATATGTTTTTGCCCCTAATAGATGTCATTTTAGCATTTAATACTATGGTTTTGCTTGCTATTTGATTAGATTAGTTTTTGTTTTCTATGTATTTAGAAAAATAAGCAAAAAGAGAAAGAAGGAACTAGTTTAGTATTAATAATATAGGGTGACCTACCCAAAAAGCATGCACCTATCTACTGTATCAATCAGATTCAACATAAAAGCATAAAATGATAACAAGATTGCATAGATTCAATAAAATAGATGTTTCTTTTATTAATATTGCAATGAATCCCGATTACAATCATGCCCCTCTTAGGGTCACCCAAATGTTGATACAATTAATACAATGCCAAAGCCCCCAATGGGGTAGGTGCAATACTATTGCTCTCCAAATAGTCACAAACTGCTCTAGGGTGGAGTTGACCCTCTTCTTCGTGTTGAGGAAGGAATTTGATGATTGAAGCTCCTTTGAAACTTGATTCCCTACGATCAAGAAACAACAAAGAAGTATAAAAAGCATATGAAGCCTCTCATGATGAGGCCCTTTAAAGACAATGTAGCACAGAAAATAGCATAATGACATGAAATCAAGAAGAATGGGTAAACTATGCTAAACATATGCAAATCCTATCAAGATTGATGGAAATATGTAAATGAAGAATACAACTATCAATCTATGGAATCAATTGCTTGAAATGAAGCATTATAAATAAAAAATAAACCATTAGCATCACTACTTGCTGAAATGAAATAAGATCTAATCAAATATTCTAATCTTCGGTCAGAAAGTCTCTAAACTACTAATTAACCACTGTGAAATGACTAATCTAACCTAGTTAAACACTTAAAAAGAACAAGTAAGGTGGATGATACCTGTTGCAAACCATAGCTCTGATGAGTGGTCTGCACTGTAAACCATGGCTGAAAGCCATAGTTAGCAATCAAGTAGGTTTACCCTCTAATTCTAGGGGTAGTGGGCTTGACCTCCTTGTCCAATTGATGTTCAAGGGTCACCTTCGGTGTCCTCTGATAGGTTTGGTGGTTGAATTGTTGAATAGGGCCTCCGTTTGCTCGAATTTGCATTTCTTGGTTCTCCTAGGCTCCTAGGACATCCATGGCACAATTGATCTTTAGGTGAATAGCAAAGTGGCCTTCTCTCAATGCATGAATTTAGTATACAATTCGATAGGGCTTCGCTACTCGCTTGATCAATCAACTCTCTCTATCTTCTCCCCTAATTTGGAGGGGTACTTATAGGATTACCCTAGGGCTAGGGGTGGCTTCATGGAGAAGCCAAGATCAAGAAGGGGTGGTTAGGACAGTTGGAATGGAAGCCTCTAGAATTTCATCCTTTAACCACCTTCTTCTAGAACAAATGGTCATTCAAACCGATTTGGCTCGGATGAAGGCCAACTGAACTTTAGTTAAGACCGCAGGTGATAGGTTGGATCGTATTGTAGGTCTTAATTGCGGTTTAGACTGTAGACCACAGGTCTCAGCCGTGGTTCATATTGTAGACCACAGGACTCAGTTATGGTTCAGACCGATTAGGCCAAGGAGCCCAAATTGAGTGGTTAGAACCACTGCTCTATCTTGGAGTCTATCCAAGATCTTCCATATGGTCTTGTAGCATGTCCCATATGAGTAGTCGCCATCGACATGACGCGTTTTAGGTGTCTACAGATGCCCCTTTTGAGATGCATTGTGAGATCGAACAATGCGTGAGCAAAAATACACCACCTAAAATGATGTCGAAGGTTCTATGATGATCATTAGTCTGATCAACATTAGATGCCCTAGGTCCTACAAAAGGATGTGCATCCTAGAATCATTGCTTTCAACTGGGTGAAAGGCTTAAATTTGCTTCCAACTGGATGGAAGGCTTACATTTGCTTCCAACTGGATGGAAGGCTTACATCTGGTGCTTTGGCATTTTTGGGTATAATCGGATAGGACCGATAGACGGAGTGACAAAGGCTTAACTCATCATTTTTGCTGTTTTCCCCAGCAAAGGGTAAGCTTATGATAATTGTTGGCAATGATTCATAAGATGAACATAATTTTGACAAGATCAAGGGATCTTCTATTGACTTTGATTTATGATTTGATATTATGACTACCCCCTCAAGCGACGAGTCGATGAGGGTAATGACAATTAAATGAAGCGACGAGGTCACTTGACCACTATGAATGATCTTGAACAAATTAAGATTTGAGCATTTAAATACTTGGCTAGGCCTAATCAGCTATGATTGCAACTGTTAATAGTAATTGCACCTATTTCTATCCCATGGAGTGGTCCTAGCCATGAAGGCCTTCTTAGGGAATCAAAATGAAAGAAATTCCAATTAGGTATGTGTTGAATCATATTATCGATGATCTTCTGAAAAGATCATAGAAGAATTGACATGAATATCTCATTCCCATGGAGTATTCCAGCCTCTGAGGCCTTCTTAGGGATTGAAATGAAGCATATCAACTCCAACGATGATGAATTTTTGCCCCAAATGTCCTTATGGTAATTTACTCATCTTGTCGGATTGCATGGAGCGCAAGTCGTTGCAACCGCCAAGTGTATAGGGTAAATAACTAGGTACGAGGCACATTTGGCTTTTGAGTTATTTGATTTTTTTTGTTATTTTTACATTTTTGAGTTGCACGTGGATGCAATGCTTATATTTATTTGATGCTATATGATGTGATGTATGGATGACATGCACTAGATAGCTATTTTATTTATGATGATGATGATATGTAGTGATCTAGATGTTTAGATGTGCTATTTATGATGGATGCATATGGATGCGATGTTTACTTAAATGCATATTTGATTTTGCTTTATTGCATGCATTTAATTTTATGACACTATCACGATATGTTGATGCAATGTATGTAATGCATTATTTACATGATGGTAATCTAATGTAAATGAACTTGTATGCTTTAATCACTTAAAACATAAGGAATGAATGTGATATGTGTTTATCAATCTAATGGACGACACCACAGAATGTATAAAAATCATGAATATAATTGAAAGATCCTCATTACAAGAATTTAATCAATTAATCACCCATATATGAAATGCAATGGTATGAAGTTGTATGATGCGAATGATATAATGTGTCATTCTATTTTCTTTTGCAAGTTTGAAAAATATGCACAATATAGTCAGTGGTCGTCTAAATATCATTTCTGATATCCATCCGGTATCTATCCTATATCTTGATTGTGCTTTATGTAATGATGTATCATGGATTCGATACTTTGCAATTTGATGATTTTATTCTATATGGTTTGTGTTGCTATTAGAGAAACTTTTGAGGTTTTCCATGAGACTCAAACACCCTAGTAGACTTCTCAAACATCCCATACTAACTGTACAAGGCTTTTGTTGGACAAGGCTTTCGTCATGAAAGACCCAACTGTTCATTACCCCTGTGTGTGCACGTGAGTATATTAAGATAGACCATAGGCATACCCCAGATGTCAGTCGGGACTCTTCCAACCCATATGTGAGATCGGGTTCCTCCTATGTTCGTATCATCCTTGTTTTAGATTTGATTGGACTATAATGCTAGACAACCCCAGGCACCTAGAGCTAGCTCATCTCGCAAATTGATCAGGACTACCCCTCCAAAAATAGGCGGGACTCTTTCAACCCATTGTTGCGTTTGGGGATCACCCAATAAAACTACTACTCTAAAAGTAGGTGGGACTCTTTCAACCCATTGCTGCACTCGGGGTTCATTCTATGGCTTTGAATGGTGAACAATCCAGGGATTCAAGTTCTCACCCTGTTTTGATTTTTGCTCATATGTAGTGATAAAAATCACTATTTTTCACGTTTTACTCTGAGTGATAAAAATCACTGTTTATTCCCATTTTTCTTGAGCAAGGGATTTGTATAGTGCTTTTAATTCACTATATCATTTTAGATTTGAAATTTGAACTTTGGGTTTGAAATAAACTGTGTATCTATGTATGAGTAGGGGAAATTCTTGTCCTTTTGCCAAGGTTCACCACTCTAGACCAAACTATTTGCAATACAAGCAGGTAATAAAACCCATCTCTCTAAATACCCAGGACCACTTTCGTAGCTTTCATCCTCCCTTATCTTAGCAGGATTTTAAATGTTTCCATTAGTGATGGGATCTTGATATGCCAAGCACTATCACAACTAATGACCTCATCTACAAAAGCAAAGCAAGCTTTCTATGACGTCTGAGAAACCCACTAGGTATGGCTGAGTGATTGGAAAACTTTGGTATACACACATATCTCCTAGAAATAGGTGTTGTATATGAATGCAACGGATTATGATAAATGCAAAGGTGCATGATTAAAACACAAACATGGCATCGTTTGTAAGACTGACAAACACAATCCCTCCTACTACGGAATGCAATGGATGATGAATACCTATATGCAATGCGATGCAGTGAATGCATGTGTGAATGCAAATGAAAAATGCATAATGCAAATGCAAATATTTTTGGATTTTATGCTTTACCAATTTTTTTGGATTTTATTGATTTTTTAATTTTTATTGATTTTGAGCCTTTATATCTAACCAAATGGCGCATACATGCCTCTGGAGCCTTTAGGAGTGACCAAACGGTGAGGAAATGCCATTGGAGCCTTTAACTTGACCAAGCAATTTTTTAAAAAATCCTTGGAGCTTTTTAGGATGACCGAGCAGTTTTAAGCAAACCCTCGGAGCCTTTTGGGGTTGACCAAAGGTTTGAAATACCTTTGGAGCTTTTTTATTGACCAAACTACTCACAAGAGAGCTTGGAGCCTTTTAGGATGACCGAGCGGTTTTAAGCAAACCCTCAGAGCCTTTTGGGCTGACCAAGCGATTTTTGGGAAATCCTTGGTGCCTTTTTGGGATGACCGAGTGGTTATAAGCAAACCCTTGGGGCCTTTGATTGACATGACCAAGCGGTTTTAGGAACCCTTGGAGCCTTTTGGATGATGAGCGGTTATAAGAAAACCCTCGAGGCCTTTGACTGACATGACCAAGCGGTTTTAGGAACCCTTGGAGCCTTTTGGGGAGGGTATGCTACCCTATGTACCCCTAGTGTGTGTGCCCCTCAATGAAAGTGAAGGAGGTGTGCTACCTCTAGGATCCTCACTTTACCTCATTGAATTTGGCATGGATGGTGGGGAAGGTATGCTACCTTGAAGACCCCCAATGTGCATGTTATCTACTAAAATGTAATCAACTTGCTTAGGAAGAGTGATAGAAATCAACTCTTCCAATTTAGGCATGGACCTCTATAGAGTGCCTATGTCTTGGTGGAGGTGAACAAGAGAACCGTCTTCATGGATCTCATTTCATTCTACCAGGTTTTGAACCACTTTCCTAAATGATTGACACCCATAAATGCTATGCCCATGTATACAATGATATCTACAAAATAAAATTCCATCAATGGGTCCATGTTTGGATTCTTTTTGCCCAACCTCAGGCAATACAAATGCCCTTGCCTCATACAATTTTTGAAATAAAACTGTAGCAATTATTTGAAATGAAAATACTCGTTGAAGAGTCTTGTTAGGCCTACGAGGCGATGGGTGCCTTTGAGGTGATGATTGGGATGAGGAAGACTCTATTTTAGTAGGTTGGGGCACTGTAAGTGAACCATCTAGGTGATAAATCCCACTATCTATGAGGTTTTGAACCTTATGCTTGAATCCATAGCAATCGTGAATGTTGTGACCCTCCATTCGATGATAGAGACAATAATGATCCTCTCTATAACCCTCAGGTTTGACTCGATTTGGGTCTACAGGTTTGATGTCAGGTAAGGTGATGACCTTAGATTCTTGCAACTTTTGAAGAATGTTAGACATAGACTCGTTTAAAGGAGTCCAAATGCACTATGACTGTCTTGGGTGCCTAACCCGCATTGGTTTGTCATGAGGACCCAATGGTTGAGTTAGCCGAATTGGCTCTTGCTTTTGCTGAGGCTTTTCCTATGGTTGCACAGAAAGTGGTTCACCCTTAGATGTGGGTTGCTTTTGTAATTCTAGGTTTTCAAGCTGGTTCATGATATTGTGCAATGCCTTATCTTGATCATCCATTCGATGCTCCATTCTATCTATACGACTTAGAATGGATTGCAATACTGACAAAGAATTCATGTGTATTTCCAATGATTGACTCGAAATACCTTTGTCTATTGAAGAAGGTGAAAAATTGGATGCTAGAGATCCATTAGGTAATTGCACATCACCAATTTCCTTCCTTTGAGTTGATGTGGATGCTTCTTGATGATTCACTTTGTTAGTGTCATCCACATGCTCATGTTCATGACTCAGTTCATATTTTTGCTTCACTTTGTACTGTTGAACTGTGTAAGCCTGAGTACCCCCAGTTTGATGTGGGGAAGGCACCCGTTCTTTCTCTTGAAGAGGCACCATGAGCAATGAGTCAGGAGTGACTAATTTCAAAGGTTCTGGCCCTTTCAATGTGGAAGCAACATCTGATTGCCCCCTCTCTTGTTCTATCTACTTTAGAATCCCTTGATCCTCTGGCTTAATGTCAACCATTCCCATGAACTCTTGAGAAGGTGCTTTAGCTTTTAGACCAGTTGTAAGTAAATCATCAACTAGTCGAGATGATTCTATATCAGTCATGCTAACTGATGTTTTCTTCTCCTCATCAGGTAATATGATACCATGATTTTTGGTGATGGGAGAGGGTAGCAATTTCTTGATGCAAGCCCTAGTCGAATGTTTGATGATTTTATTCGAATGAATATTTTGAGGCTTGCATGCCACTAGAGTTTCTTGTAGCTCATCGACTTTCTTGTAATATTTGAATGGCTCCGGATCATGGGGGACCACATACACTTGTCCTTGGTGTATGAATTTTAGGTTTTGGTGCACTATGGAAGGCATGCATTCCATATCCCTCATCCATGGTCTACCTAGCAATATGTTATACTGCCTCTCACCCCCCAAGATATGGCACAATGTAGGAATTGTCTTTATCCCAACCTTTATAGGTAGGATTGTTGTACCGATCGTTGGGGATGTGGTATCATTGAAGGCTCTTAATGTGAATGTTGAGTCCTTAATGTGCGAAGATGGAAGATTTAAATGCTTCAAAGTTATAGTTATGATGATGTTGATAGATGACCCGATATCAATCAAGACTCTCTTGTACAGAATCTGATTGATGCTCGCTATGATGTGTAGCGGAGGATCGGGTTCATCCTTAGAGATTGGCTTAATCTCCTACCTACGAAAGGTAATCACAGGGTCCTTTTGTAAGTGAACTGAATTCATTGTTGATATGGACCATGATAGGTTATCAACTTTAGTTGAATTTTTTGGTATGTTGGGCTGATCAAGGCATTTCTTACTTTGTGCTACAATATTGATCATACCGATAAAACCCTCATCAGGTGGGGCTATGTGCATCTCATTAACATGCTCAACTTGATTGTTGTCATCCTCATGGTTGTGTTGAGGGTTTTTGGATATGTCGATGTCTTGATTATCGATAGCCGAGGGGCTATCTATTTGTAATTTGTTCTTATCCAACATATTCTGCACTACATTCTTGAATGCAACACAATCCTGGATATCATGGCCATTTTGTCGATGATAAACACAATAGAGATCTTCTCTATACCCCCTAGGTTTGCGGTGATTAGGATCCAAGGCATGCACTTCAGGCAATATTAGGGCCTTAGCCTCGCAAAGGCAATTGAAAATTGATGCCAAAGATTCATGCAATGGCGTATATTTATGAGGTGGACGTCTCTGTTTGTCCTTGCCTTGATTCTTGTTGCACTTGTTGTGATGTGTAGGAGGAGGTTGAGCCTGATAGTTCTCTTGTTGTTGGCTCTGTGCTTCTTTTGGAATGTTTAACATGATCTGGTTGACATGCACAGGCTCAACCTGTTGTGGTTGATATCATGTGCTCTTGTTCCATTCTTTCTCGCTATGAAGCTCTAGGTCTCCTTCTTCTAGCTTGATATCTTCAATGACCTTGGCTTGTGCTAAAGCCTCTTCGAATGTTGTATATTGTTGCAACTGGAGCAACAATGATATGTGCTTGGCACAACTTTTGGTAAACATTCAGGTAAGTTCAGTAGTGGGAATAGAGAATGGTAACTCTGCTATTAATTTTCACCACCTATCCCCATAATCCATGATTGGATCATCATCATTTTGACATAGATTGGCCAAGTCAGATAGATTAGATTTCTTTTTGGTGCCAAATGAGAAGCACTCAAGGAAAGCATCCACCAACTATTCAAAGTTGGTGATGTTGTGCCTAGGTAATTGATTAAACCATTCAGAAGCTGCACCTGAGAGGGTCATAACGAAAGTTCTTAACATCAAGGCATCATCATGTTGTATCTAGAAGCATGCACTAATGAAGCCTGTTATATGCTCTTGCGCATCTTCATCACCTTTAAACTTATCCCATTTAGGCATTTCAAAATGTTTAGGATAAGCAGGGCTTGGCACTGATGGACACAATGGTTGATTGTGTATCTTGCTTAGAGTGGGCTTTTGACTAGCCACATCTTGTTTCTCGAGAGATTTGATTTTCTCGGCAAGCACCTTGTAGGCTTGAGAAGAGATGATCTCTTCCTCCCAAAGGGATATTCGGGGTGCAAGCGGAGGTAAGTTCCTTTGAGTATGAGGTGGTCGATTGTATTCATCGGCCACATCTACAGAAGATGGTTTAGGATATCGTTGATCTTGGTCATCCAACTCTGATCTTTCATATTGCTTGTGCTCATGCCTGTTTGGCACTAAACGCTCTCGTGGCTGAGAAGCATGTCGAGAAGTATGGCAAACATAATCATCTACTCTCCTATTATGCAGCTCAAGGTGTGAAGTAGCATGTCTCTCATTGTGTTGCTGCCTGTACTCACTACGAGGAGGTAATTCAGATCGAGCCAATCTATTTGATCACCTTTCTTGCTCCTTTAAATCGAGGAGGTGTTGCTCTTCTAAGTGGTGTTCATATAACCGTTGTAGGTGCAACCACTGTTGTTTTGCACTTTCTCATTCTAGATTTTCTAAACACTCACGCTCAATGCGCAAACCCTTCAATTGGTCTTGAAGCATTTGTTCTCTCTGGATTGCATCTGACCTATGTGATCGATTTGATCGATTTGTTGTGCTAGGTCTAGGACTCTACAACTCCTTGTGAGGGTTCTTGTTTGCTTCAAATTGCACAACAAGGTTGGCAACTCTCTTTCCTCGATGAGTCAAGATTGCATTGATATTATGTTCTTCCCTAGGGGTGCAATCCTCATGCAAGGATGTTGCAGGGGTGCCACGTGTTCGCTGGGAACACTCACTATGGGTACGGATAGGATGCAACTGCGTGATAGTTCCTTCATCCATGATGTACTCCTCAATGGATCTGGTAGATCCATGAGAGGAACGATCATGATGTATGCTTCTATGCTCCAATTTCCCATGTTGAGATCTTCCAGCACCTTGGTCTAAGAAGTCAAAGTGATGGGACTTCCAAGGTTGTGCAAGAGGAGTACCTTCCTCACCAACACTATGATAAGACAAATGACATCCTCCATGATCGAAAGGATTTGGCATTATAATAGGTATGTGAATGGTTGTCTTACCTCTATCTCACCCTTCATTGGACTGATTTGAACTCTCAATGTAATGAGATGTGGTAGGTCTGGAGGTATTCTCGTTTAGGTCACGAGAAGATCTACTGTTAATTCTCTTGAGTGGGGTTCCTTGATGAGATCCACTGTGAGTGGTGTTGTCTCCTCTGAGACTACCTGAAGTGCATTCAGGTATGTTTTGGGTAGGTGTGCTACCTCTAGGGTGATCCAGACCCTGTGGTGCATTGGGTGCAACCTCAGTCTTAGATCGGGGATGACCCCGTGCATTGACCATGACCTTATGAATTTTGACTTCCAAAAAAAGTTGTAAGTGTTATATATCAAAATGATCAGTGCGATGAGCTGATCACAATGAGCTATAACTCAAAAAAGTGATTTTCGGGTCAAAATTTAGTATTTTTGGAATATTTGGCCAACCGGGGCTCGTGGTGAAATGACCACTTTTAGGAATTTTTGGGAAATTTTGAACCATGAAGAGTTAGGACCCAAAATTTCTATGAGAGGTGCACAAGGGCTAAAATAAGACAACAAAACAAATTTGGCAAGTTTTGGAGTTGTCTAGACCATTTTATGACCGTTTTAGTGCAGTTTTTCTCAGTTTTTGGCTTCGAAAATAGAGTAATCATAAAACCAAAATAAAATCTTCGTTATAGCTCTGATTTACATGATTCTCAAACCGTTGGATGCAGAATCAAAAAGTAGATTTTTACTTTTAGGGTTAGGGTTTGGTCCCCAAATCAAGGATCTTATGTTGATTACCCAAATAATAATAAGAACACACAAAGTAGACAATATGATTATCTCTTTTAAGGATTAGATGTGTGTCCTAAAACTGGTTTAGTGTGTTTTGAAATTTGTTGAAAACTTAAACTACTCTCATCATGTTTTTCAATAGTTGATGATATACTTAGTTTAAGGGTTTTCACCTGTATACTCATAGCTCGACAACTTGGCTATGAACTCCAAGTCACGTAATCCAACCTATAATGTGTGGTAATGAAGCCCACACACGATCAGGGAGCATAGGTCCTCCCAGATCCTCACCCATTTTCCCCAGTCAACATTATACCCTCTGAAGAGAATACATGCAAATTTTCTAGGGTACGAAAGGTTCTCGGATTCGGTATTGGTCTAGTATCCAAGGGTACATAGGATTTCAAATGAGCCAACGGAGTGGAAATCACCTCCACCGTCGGTCTGAACCCTACTAGTGGTTGGATGTCCAGCCCAACTCACTAGCGTTTAAGTGAAACGTGGTGTGTGTGGTTCCTTTTAATTTGCATAAAATAAAAATGCATAAAACAACATTCACATGATTTGTTTCCTACATGTAATGTAAAAGAAACATTTCATATTCGTAGAGATGCATGCTATACTCTCACATGATTTTTTGACAATGCAAACTAGTATGCAAATAGCCACTACTTGGGCCTCAAACATGCAAACCTACACACAAGTTCTAATATAGCACGTTGTATTCTAGGGCGGACTGCAATCAGAGATCCATTGTTCCTAGCAGCACCTATAGAAAATTTAGAAAAAGAAACCTAAGGACCTAATCCATTTTCAGTTCATTTAAGCCTTAGTAAATTTACGTTTCAATTTATGTTCTCTGGAAAATACAGACAAAATAAAAAAACATAGAGAGTGAAAATGGGGCCTACCTCAGGTCCTCATCCGATATGCACTCTATTTTTTATTGTCTGCTCTATCAGATGTAAACCGTAGGTCTGGTCTACGGTCTGCATTGTAAACCATGTGTTGAACCTGTTGTTCAATTGTTGGCCCACAATTGATAGTTGTGGTCTGTACCTGCAATTCCAAAAATCAAGAAATAGTAGTTAGATCACTTATTTTGTGGAGTTCCACCGTGATCACCTTCTAACCTACCCAAAAAGCATGCACCTATCTACTGTATCAATCATATTCAACATAAAAACATAAAATTATAACTAGATTTCATAGATTCAATAAAATAGATATTTCTTTTATTAATATTGCAATGAATCCTGATTACAATCATGCCCCTCTTAGGGTCACCCAAATTTTGATACAATTAATACAATTCCAAAGCCCCCAATAGGGTAGGCACACTACTATTGCTCTCCAAATAGTCACAAACTACTCTAGGGTGGAGTTGACCCTCTTCTTCGCGTTGAGGAAGGAATTAGATGATTGAAGCTCCTTTAGACTTGATTCCCTGCGGTCAAGAAACAAAAGAGAAGTATCAAAAGCATATGAAGCCTCTCATGATGAGGCCCTTTAAAGAGAATGTACACAAATATGGCATAACAACATGAAATCAAGAAAGTGGTTAAACTATTCTAAACATAATCCATTCACATAAATATTGTTAGAAACATGTAAATAAGGACTGTAACTATAAATATAATATATCAAATGTATGAATTAAAGCATGTTAACGTGAAAAGAAACCAATTATATCCTACTTGATGAAAATAAATAAATCTAATAAAATCTTTAATCCGGTCAGTCAGAGTATCTAAACTACCAAATAAAGTGCTAAAATGATTATTCTAACCTAGATAAACACTCTACAAAAAGAACAGTAAGGGGATCTTATACCTGTTGCAAACCATAGCTCTGATGAGTGGTCTGCACTGTAAACCATAGCTAAACTGGAATCTTCCATCCTTTAACTACCTTCTTATAGACAAAGTGGCAATTCCAACCAATTTGGCTCAGATGAAGGCCAACTAAACTTTAGTTAAGACCACAGGTCTTAGCTACAGTTAAGACTGTGGACTGTAGGTCTCAGCTATAGTTTAGACTGTGGACCACAAGTCTTAGCTATGGTTCAGACTGTGGACCACAGGTCTTAGGTGCGGTTCAAATTGATTATGCCTAGGAGCCCAAATTGAGTGGTTAGAACCACTACTCTAATGTGGAGTCTATCCAATATCTTACATATGGTCTTGTAGCATGTCCATATGATTAATCGCCATCGACATGACGCATTTTAGGTGTCTACATAGGGGATAAAATAAACCATTAAGCATTATAAATTAATTGGAATTGTATGTATTTGCATCTAGGATGTGTTTGTTGCATTCTTATTGCACCCTTGTATTTTAAAGAAAAAAACATTATTTACTTCCTCATCAAAAATTAAAATATCATTTTAGTTTTAGGCCTTGTTTATTGCATTAGTCTAGATTAAAATTAATCTTAGACGTAGGAGCATCTTAGGAGAAACAAGGTGTTTTTCAACTAATCCATCAAACACTTGAATTTAAACATACAAACTACCCCTAATTTTGAAGTTACATAGAAATAATAAAATCACAATAGATCCCTAAGAGGCCCTTCATGATCTTCTATTTTCCCCTTGTCACATTTTAATGAATCTAACATTAACACCATCATGGGTTCCAAGATCCTCTTTGTCCAAGCTAAACCTTAACCA
Source organism: Wollemia nobilis (assembly GCA_028583015.1). Lineage (NCBI taxonomy): Eukaryota > Viridiplantae > Streptophyta > Pinopsida > Araucariales > Araucariaceae > Wollemia > Wollemia nobilis. Next base: position 3,843,778 of record JAQPPZ010016847.1, on the reverse strand, counting down.
AGCTAGAATTTATAAAATTGTAACTAATACCTATTATTCTTTCTTATTTATATTATATCACATTAAATCTAGATAACAAGAACATAACCAATTTCTAGTCCTACAAAGGGTCTTCCCAATCCTTTGAGTTTTTTGGCATATGAGTTACAAGCCCATATTGGGTATATACCAAGCCTAGGCCACCAATAATCCATATAATATATTGCACATACTTACGCCTAGTAAGGAGTATATTACAGTGGGCTAGTGAGAGTCATAAAGAGGTATAATATTACCCCTTATGTACAATATTAGTCATGTATCCTAGAATTCACTTCTATGTATCATTGGGAACCCACATATCTACTTTCTCATGCATTGATGATTATACAAAGAGATGTAATGTATATAGGGGATTTTAGTATATAGGGAGGCATTTGAGGCATATAGGGTAGATTGAGTACATGAAGGAAAGGGATGTATTATTTCTAAAATATTTTATCTTTCTTCTTTAACCAACTCTTTAAAATTTAGTACTAAATATACTAAATCTCTCCTTTCCAAACCTATGGCCAAGAGATGCTACCTAACATATGGTGTTTCTAACAAATTGGTCACTAACCCTAAACCTTCATTTGAAGTACATGATGAATAACCCATATTTTTGTACCTAAATTTTGAGGAAGAAGATGAGGATTCTCAACTCACAGATTCTTTAACCCCTACCTGAGATGGGTAAGGAAGAGTGATTTTTTAATATACTACTCACATAGATTTTTTTTTGTAGAATCAATATGGAGGTTTCAAAATCCTTTTCTAGGGAACATCATGACATCCTAGGTGTCTATAGAAGGTAAGGTTCAATTCTGAATGATCCCAATTAACAACCTATCTCAACCCATTTTCCTTTAAATAAAATGCATCCATTCTTTAGATATTTAAATACAAACCTTAATGAATCAAATTATAATTTCATTGATTCAAATCCCCTTATCATGGATGACATGATACACAACCTCTCATCTTCTTTGGGATATAATTCATCTTTACCTTCTCTTGCATAACTACGATAGGGCAATATGAGTTACCCTATCTCAACAATCATGTAAAAGCTACATTCCTAATCTAGATGTACCCTCATGTATCCTAGTTTGTAATATTCATATCAATAGCTTTAATTCTAATATTATAAACATGATTAGGGTTTTCATTTCAATCCCTAATCTCCCAATTTTTCATCATTTATCTTCTAACCCTTTCATATCAAATCCCTTGGGAATAATTCATATGATGACCACTTCAACATAGTACACCCAACTATATCAACCTCCTTATATCAATTATCAAATTCCTCTTGTCTCTCCACACATACCTTTTATTCCATCAAATCCTATTTCTTTCGAAACTCAAAATCTAACCTCTAAGCTAGATCTAGTGAAACAATAAATGGTAATCATCCAAGGGTATTTCTCTAGTCACAAGTATTCTTATGATGACTTGTGCAACCAACCCTTAGATCATTTTGAAACTAGTCATAACTTACTCTCAATTATGAAACTCCTATATTTTAAATGTACAAAGAGGAGGAATATCCCATCAACCACCTTAGTTTTTTTAGTCACTTGTATTGATATTTATTATGATGAAACATTTATACTAAAACTCTTTACTAAGAGCCTTATTAATCCCAACTTGGAATTGTACTACCAAATACCAATCCATTCCCTTTTATATATTTAGAGACCTTGTTGAGATATTTTTCAAACAATTCTCTATCTATACTAACGATATTACTAATCTATACAAACTTAAGAAATCTAAAGACAATATTTTTACTAACCTCTTAGCAAGATGGAAAGCCCTAGTGGGAAGACTTAAATATGTCCCTCTACCTACATACCTTATATACATCTTTATAGGTAACATTAATGATCAATTGGAATTTTATTTAGAGATGGAAAATGTATATTCATTCAAATATGTGATTGACATGGCCAAGGGATTAGAAACTAACTTTATCAAAAGAGGATAATTGAAACCTAAATTCTATAAGGATGAAGATAAGTCTTCTTCTCACCCAAAGTGGTAGTATAAGAACAATCACATTGTAGGTGATGTATTTATATACTCACATGAGATAAACAATGTTAGTTTGTATCAAACCTTCAAAATCTTATCTTAGGGAATCCATACCAAACAAAAACTAAGGAGGAGGTACTCTTAACTAGATGACCTTATTCACCCATCATATATCAACTCCTAAAGTCAAATTGTGGAGCTTCAAATTACCAAAATTGTTAGCAAACATGTTGAATTTAATATTAAAATATGAATATAAATTCAAACTACTCTCACAATATACTAGGATGCATCACATATATTCAACTCATAAAAATAAATATAAAATATATTCATGTGGATGAGATAAATACAATACTTTATAGTAAAAAATAATGTACTACAATTCATAGTTCCTTATTCCTCACATGATATCCTTATTAATAGCCTTTACAATGAGTCTTTTGACATTTCAACTTCAACTAACTCTTCATCTCCTCAAACTCATGGGAGATATGAATATTCATATTTGTCATAGGAGAAATATATTTATTGAATCTCTAATAATGATAAACATCTAATGTTGATAAATATTTAAAAGACTCTTCACACTAAACTATTTAGAAGGTAATAGAAAGGTACCAAATAATGTAATAAACTCCAATAGCCCCATGTATTATATTATTTGGTATAAAGCCATTCTCCCACTCTAATTATAACTTACAAGCTTTGGTTCTAACATTGACTTTGGATCCTACTTTCTAGTTTTATCTCTTCCAAACATTTATATTTTATATGTGTCACCTTGCCACAATAGGTATAATTGGTACCTATCATAATTTTGGCTTCTTTATTTCCTATCACAACATTCCCTATTGCAAAATTTATATTAGTGTTCTTTGTTACAAAAGCACTATCATCAACTTGTCTTGTAAATTTGAATCCTTTGTACTCACATACAATATATTATTTTATTACTTACCTTTTTTTATCATATCCCTATTTAGTACCAACTATTTTTGTGTGTCTTTCAAATTAAAAATTACTCTAATTTGAATGTAGTAAGTGTGGGTACTTTTTAGCATTACCTACATGCACTTTGGTAAGAGGTGCAAGGGAGGGAATTTCAGGCCCTAATAGTAAAATTAGGAGGAATTCAAACACATTTGACATAGGTATGCTAAATACAGACCCTCTAAATCATGGAATCGTAAGAGAAGAATGAGAAAAATAGCTAAGTCTAGGATCGACCAAAACTTTTGTACTCATACAAAGCAAGCAAAGGTACAAAATTTTCATCACGGAGTCAAAGAGGAAAAGTCTTGACAATGGCTAAGTCCTAGAATGGAAATAACTTTTATACCCAGATGAAGCTAGTAGAGGTACCAAAAGTCTATCATCGAGCCAAAAAGTAGAAGTCTTGAAAATAGGCTAAGTCCTAGATCGGTTGGAAATTTTGTACCCATAATAAAAAAAGGTCATAAAACCAAAAATTCATCATTCGTCAGTAGCCTTATTATGCACATGATAGCCATAGATCAATAAAAGAAAAATAAATTTGATATCCCACACCAGATTTTCAACATATGGGTGACAATCATCCCATTCTACCTACAATGCAAGATTGCTTGTAAAAAAATCTTAACAATGCAATCTCACAAAAGTTATTATGTTGATGTTCAAGGTAGCTCAACTAAAATTTTATGAAAGTATCAATGAACTAGATGCAAATAGCAAGGTTAATACGATTCATGATGAAGCAATTCCAGCAAAGTCAGCAATCCACAACTAGGTGGTTAGAATAAGCATACCTCTGAGTAGCTTAATAGACTGTAGAATATTTTGATATAATTAGGAAATGATTCCTAGATAACTGAATGCATTGTAAAAGGCTATAAATACTAGAATGTAGAATGTAAAATGTTCGGCTCTTAAGATTTTACAATTTGCATGTATAAAGCATATTGCACATTGAGAAATATAAAGGGATTGTTGTTTGGCTTCTGGTTGACTTGGTTGTAGGACATGTATGTATGAGTGATTACTTATTCCTAATATTAGCTTGTTGAATGCTCATGGTAATAATTTTACTTTCTGGATTTATTCTCATGATTCATTCCTAGTTCTAGAATTAACAATTAGAATAACTACTCATGGTATAAATGAATGTCCTACGACTAATAAAAATGGTTGGTCTATTAGATAGTTTTATAATTTTATTAATAACATAGTCTTCTACAATAATTGTGTCTGATGTGGCTTAATTTGTACCACTTTAAGTTCTAGCTTTAGCTCTATTTTTCTTCTTTCAACACCCTTTTACCTCATATTTTAGGAATAATTATTTATAACTTCATTGTAACCAACCTCCTCTGATGATTGACAATTAACTCCTCACGACTTCTAGGTCATTCGATTTTGGTCAAGGTCTATGGGTGCAAAATCTTACCTTAGGCTGATTTTTAGACCAATAGTTTCTGGAATACCCAGTGGGACTTAAATCCCACAACATTATGATAGACCAAATATTTGGTGATTCTCTATTCAAATAAAACATATCAATCACCTAGCGACTCTGATCAAATATAAACTCCAAAATTTTCCCATATCCATTTTAGGAAAATCATAAATTCTAGAATGCTTTACTAAGTTCTAAGATACATGATCACAAGACAAGTAGCTAAAAAATCAAAGGTACCTATAGAATTTTTGGAGCTACACCTTGGTAGTTTTAAAAAACATCACATTCTATCCTCTGAATAAATTTCATATTCAATCCTCATTGAATATCCAACAAATAAACCAAATCCTACTCTTACAATCCCTCTCAATATAGCAACATAAATGGATAGAAATCAAAACCCTCAAGACTATCCAAATTGAAATCATATTGGTCCTCTCAATTTTCTCATTTGGAATCCTTTTCCTTAGGAAACTTTAAAATAATTGCCAATACATTATAGCACTATAAATATAGCATATGAGTACTATAAATATGTAACATCACTAGCAGCCATGCACAATATCCTAGAAGAAGATATCATGGTCAGACTATTAGTTATATCATTGAAAGGAAAAATATTGTATTGGTATAGAACCTTGTTTGATAAAACTATAACTACATGGGCCCAACTATCTAGAAAATTTATGGAAGAATTCAATGAGCAAGTAGATCTATTCTCTATGCTAACACTATTCACTATAATACAAAGGCACCCACAGGAGGAAATATTAGGATTCAATATTAGGTTTAGCCAGACATGGAGAGCTAGGGTCTTAGACCAACTAATTAATCTACCATGTATTATTATCTAAGGACCTTCCATTTAGATCTAGGCATGGCTTTAAGGCAATCCAATGTTTTTACATTCCCTTAGATCTTTCAAAAATTATTGAAGGTTGAGAAAAAATTGATTGCTATAGGAAGACTACCCCAAAAAATGGTAATGTTGATATTGCCAGAAGTTCTCAACAACAAATGCAAACCCCTACAACACAATTATTTTCCATCAACCACTCATTCCATCAACATTCTAGCATGGCTAGTTTAACCAATCACTCAGGCACTTTCGAAACCTCCTACAATACCATTGTTACCAACACCTTCTACTACTTCTGCATTACCAACCCTTGATCCTCAAATAGTTATAGTGCAAGAAATGGTCATAGCCATGAAGAAACTCACTAATGAAGTTACTACCATGAATATAAGGAAGGCTGAAAGAAAATTTCAACCAAGAAGCTTTCCATTTGTCACAAAGGATCAACATGCTTCTACTAGTAAAATTGTGGATAAACCCAACATAATATACAACAACCAAGAAGGTGAACCTTTGTCTCAAACTCTAACTCAAATATTGTTGGAAATATTGAGTATATTGGTTGTCATTGATGTCAAATGTGAAATGGTTGAAAATCATCTTAAAGGTTAAAATATTTGGTGTAAACTTAGCTACAAGAGACCAACAAAATGGACTCCAATCACATAACACAAATGCAATAATGGAAGAAAATTGCAAATTGATATTCTTATCATTCCTGAATTCACACCCCCTTCTACAAAATATTACAATCCATCATATAGCAACCGAAAACCAAAGAAACCCTAAAGAAACCCTAAAAACGTATTTTTTCTAAAACTGCTAAAAATAGATCTTCTTTCTAAAAACTTCTAAAAATATAAATGAGTCATATTGCACCCAAATTCAGTGCACACATCCCTCTTACAATAACAAACCTTACTTTAAAATATTAGGTCTCAAATTAAGGTATAACAAAAGATAATAAACTTATAACAGCCAAAAAAACCCAAAAAACCCAGGAACCTATTCTAAAAGCTAATTTTGGGACACTAGATGGAGGAGTCAAAAAAACCTTTTTTGGAGATTCCGACCAATCAAAGATTCACCTGATGTAAAAAATATACACAAAACCACCTATTAAATTTCAAGTCCAACGGGCATATGGTTCACAAGTTATGGCTCTAACAAGGTGCATCATTCTCCTTTGGTGAAAAAGAACTTAGCTCCTGCGAGTTCAGCTGAAGTGAAATCCCGTAGCTTATGGTTATCAATTTTCTTTATCTCTAACTCTGAAACCCAAGTGTTATCTGACTATGGTAATCCTTCCCACTAAACCAAGAATTTTTTGTAGTTCCCATGTCTGGTGGTGATCACCTTCTTATCGAGCACCTGTGCAACTCTGTATTTTTTCTTCTTAGGCATTTGTCGTGCCCAATTACTGTCTCTTATAATTCACCATCCTTGGTAGTACCAAGATACTAAAATAAATAAAAAACATTAAAAATGGGTGAAATATCAAATTCATCGAGCAGCTCCACTTTATAGGCATTATCATTGATCTTCTTTAAAATCCTGCATGGCCCAATTTTTTTAAGTTTCAGTTTGTTATACGTCCCCTTAGGAAATATTTATTTCCTAAGATGAACCATGACCATATCACCCTCTTCAAACACTTTCACCCTTTTGTGTGCATCAACAGACTCTTTGTAGTGAGCATTACTACTCTGCAAATTTTCCCTCACTGACTCTTGCACTTTCTGGATATGCTCAACAAATGCTTCTACATCATCACTAACTTGTTCCCTAATTGGTAACTCAACCAAATCTAATACACCTCTAGGATTTTTACCATAAATAATTTTAAAAGGAGATTTACCTATCGACCTATTCATTGAACTGTTGTATGCAAATTCAGCTTGTGACAAGGCTAAATCCCATTGTTTTGGTTTTTCTCCCACTATGCATCGTAAGAGGTTTCCCAAGCTTCTATTCACTACCTATGTTTGCCCATCGGTATGTGGGTGGTAAGCACTACTAAAATGCAGCCTGGTGTTCAAATTTTTCCACAACTTCTGCCAAAAGTGACTCAAGAACTTAGTATCCCGATCAGAAGTAATAGTATTTGGAAAACCATGTAACCACACAATTTCATCAAAGAATAGTACTGTAGTCCTAGTTGCATCATTAGTTTTTTGACAAGCAATGAAATGCACCATTTTTGAAAATTTGTCTACCATAAAAAAAACTGAATCCTTACCCCTCTGTGTCTTGGGTAACTCCAACATAAAATCCATACTCAGATCAGTCCATGGTCCTGTAGGAACTAGTAGTGGCATATACAACCTTGTATTTTGTGTATGGCCCTTAGCCATTTGACATACTCTGCATCTAGAGATAAACTTGATTATGTCTTTGTTCACTTTTGGCCAATTGTACTTCTCCTCTACAAGAGTGGTAGTTTTGCCTACTCCAAAATGACCAGCCAAACTCCCACTATGTAATTCCCTCAAGATGTTCTCTCTCATAGAGCCATTGGGAATGCATAATCGATTACCCTTAAACAAGTAACCATTCTGAAAAAAATACTCTTAAAAAATAGTATGGGACTCACCCCCTACCACACTTTTGCACTATTGCACAATATTCCCAAAATATGCATCAGATTCATACAGATATTTAATCCCCTCAAATCCTACCACTTCATTCTCCATAGTGGTCAACAACAAGACTCTCCTACTCAATGCATCAACAACCTTATTCTTTTTTTTTGACCTGTTTTTCAGGACAAATGATATTGTTGCAAAAATGAAACCCATTTGGCATGCCTGCTATTTAACTTTTTTTGAGAATTTACATACCTCAATGCTTCATGATTAGTAAACAACACAAACTTCTTTTAGATTAAGTAGTGCCTCCAATGTTGCAATGCTTGCATAATTGCATTAAATTCCACATCATATGTAGAATAATTCTTCCTTGCATCATTCAACTTGTCACTAAAAAATGCTAGAATTTGGCCCTATTGACTTAAGACACCACCAATCCCAACAAATGAGGCATCACAATCAACCTCAAACATCTTACTAAAATTTGGTAACACTATAACAAGGGATTCCGACACTTTCTTCTTCAAGAGTTCAAAACTCTCTGTTGTTGCCATAGTCCATACAAACTCTTTCCCCTTCGTGCACTCAGTTATAGGGGCAGCTATACTACTGAAGTTCCTGATGCACTTCCTATAAAAGGTAGCTAGTCCATGAAAACTCCTTACTTTTGTTATAGATCATGGAAGAGGCCATTCCAAAATCGCATTCACTTTCTCATCATCCATCCTCATGCCATCTCTCGAGATTACAAATCCCAAAAACACTAAACTATCTTGAAGCAATATACATTTATTTAGGTTGACATACAATTTCTCCTTCCTGAGCACTTCTAACACTAATTTCAGGTGTAACAAATGCTCTTCTTCACTTTTACTATAAATCAAAATATCATCAAAATACACAACTACAAACTTACCATTATATTCCCATAGTACTATGTTCATCAACCGCATAAATGTACTAGGTGCATTAGACAACCCAAATGACATCACCATCCACTCGTACAATCCATTTTTTGTCTTCAAAGTTGTCTTCCATTCATCCCCTTCTTGAATTATGATCTGGTAGCCACTCCACAAATAAATTTTACTGAAGTATTTATCTCCAGCCAATCCATCCATCATATTATCCACTCTCAGCATAGGATACCGATACTTTATTGTGATCTTTTTTATGGCTCTACTATCCACACACATCCACCAGTCACCATATTTCATCAGGGTTAGCAATGCTGGAGTCTCACATGGACTCATACTATCCCTAACTAATCCCTTCTTTATCAACTCTTTCACTTGCCTACTCAAATCTGCATTTTGTGTTGGGTTCAATCGATAAGCTGCTTGATTTGGGAGCGTTGATCCTGGAATAAAATCCATGTGATGATGGATATCCCTTTTTGGTGGTAGCCCATCTGGTAACTCCTCTAGTGTGACATATTTATATTAACTTAGCAACTTAGCTACTACTGCATGCATAACCACTTTCTCTATTTCTAGCTTCCTAGTTGTTAAGGCATAACAAAAGCTAGCATCCCTGGTCTCTGAAAGAAAATCCTTCATCGTCAACAAGCTCTCACTCAGCCCATACTCCTTCAAAGTCACAAGAACTACCTTTACACCTTCCTTCAAAAATGTGTAAGTGTTCTTTCTCCCATTATGGTTAGTATCCCTATCGTACTGCCAAGGTCTTCCCAATAGAATGTGACATGCATCCATCGAGATCACATCACACCACACTTCATCCTTGTAAGTGCTCCCAATTGAAAATTTAATTAAACACCTTTGATCTACTGTTACTTCATTCCCCTTCTTAACCCATGAGATGCAATATGGATAAGGATGTTTTTCACATTTCAAGTGCATTTTTTCAACCATGACATTTGACACCATATTCTCATAGCTACCACCATCAATGACAATGTTACATATCTTCCCTTTTGATGTACACCTTGTTTGAAATATGTTCATTCATAGCCAAGAATATTCACCATCTATGGTCTTCCCATTTGCTTTTCTCCACACCATATCTTTCTTAGAAGCAATCAACGTCCTCCTTATCATAAGGGCTTCCCCCATGTCAGCAACAACTTCATCCTCATCCTGATCTTCCATCTCAACCAGATTGACCCTTCCTTGTCCTCCTTCAACCCTTTCTTGGACATCATGTTGGGGAAACTCAAATGCTTTGTGCCCCTCCTCACCACATCCATAATAGGTATACGACCTCCTCGGATCATTCCCATTTCGTCCACCACCGTAACCTCTACCTTGTTGGTATCCTCTTCCTCTTAGATTCTACCCATATTCTTCTTGTTTAACAGGTATTGAGGATTCTCCCTTGATAAAATTATATCCATTTCGGCCCAGACCTAAAGAGGGTGTGAATCCCTTCTTACCTCTTCTATTAATCCTTTTCAATTTCTCCTCATCTCATCTCATCTTGAACAACAAAACTTAGGCCATTTACATTCCTGGCAGCCTTTTGGTCCTCTGTCTCATTATGCTCCACTCAAATGGATAGCTTGTAGGATTCATTAGTATATTCCTCAATGCTTTGATCCTTCTATCGAAGATTCTGAAATCTATGAAATAGGGTTTGGGAGTAGTCTATAGGTATAAATTTTTCCTGTAACTTCTTCTTCATCTTTGTCCAATCCTTGATCTTTTCCTTTCCATTCCTTTGTCATGTAGTCTATAAATGATCCCACAAAATCAATGCATGTCCCTTAAAATTTGTGCATGCAATCTTAACCTTCTTCTCTTTAGCAAGGTTACTCCATTCAAAATATTTTTCTAGGCTATTGATCCAATCGATCAACTCCTCTGGTTTCAAACCACCAGCATATTCGAGAACCTCGATCTTGATCCCATCTCGATTGTCCTTAAGCCCCTCTAGGGCTTGTATTAGTTGATTTTCAAAACTATGCCCTTATTCCTCTGGGCCCTCTAGTTATGCTTCTGCATGGACCTTAGATCCACATTCCTCAGGTATGTTTTCATCATCAAATCCTTGATCTACACATGCCCTGGGACGTCTCTCTCCCATGTGATCAATCACACCAGTCAGTCATGCTATTTCTGCATTCATATCCTTGATCTACCTATTCATCTGGGCATATCTTCTAGGTGGCATCCTTCCTTCACTAGTGATATCACACCCGCTCTGATACCAAATGGTGTAAAATCAGCTACAAGAGACCAACAAAATGGACTCCAATCACATAACACAAATGCAATAATGGAAAAAAACTACAAATTAATATTATTCTCATTCCTGAATTCACACCACCTTCTACAAAATATTACAATCCATAATATAGCAACCGAAAACCAAAGAAACCCTAAAAACGTCTTTTTCCTAAAACTGCTAAAAATATATCTTTTTCTAAAAACTTCTAAAAATAGAAATTATTCGGATTGCTCCCAAATTCGATGCACACATCCCTCTTACAATAAAAAACCTTAATTTAAAATATTAGGTCTCAAATTAGGTTATAATAGAAGATAATAAACTTCTAACAGCCAAAAAAACCTAAAAAACCTAAGAACCGATTCTAAAACATAATTTTGGGACACTAGATGGAGGAGTTAGGTCCTAAAAACACTTTTTTTGGAGAGTCAGGCCAATAGGAGATTCACCTTATGTAGAACACACACACAAAACCACCTGTTAAATTTCAAGTCCAACGGGCGTACGGTTCACAAGTTATGGCTCCAACAAGGTGCATCAATATTAAAGTACAAGGTAAATATCTTCCAAGGTACAATAATTGGCAAGGAAAAAGCATTCTTCATGGTTGTGTGAGAGAAAAGGACAAGGTATTATTTGGTTAAAAATATTCTCCATAAGTTATGTTTTCAAGAAAAAAGACAAGGTTCTCCATGGTCATGTCTGCAATAAAAAGACAAGGTTCTCTAGGGTTATGTTAGCAAGAAAATGACAAGGTAGACAAGGTTCGATTGAAAAATATTTATTTATTGTAAGGGTGAAAAAAGTTTTCAATATCAAAGGACAAAATATTAAAAAATAAATTATAATATTTAAACCAAAGTTTAAATATTATAATAAAATAAATTTGAATTTTAAATGGCACCAAAATTTAAAATTCAAATGGTGGCAAGAGATTCGATGTCTTCCCAAGCTTTGAATTGCATATATAAGGAGGAAAATAAAAATCATTTGCAATATTGATAAGATGAAGGAAAAGGTCATTCATTCATTTCTGAGGGCAGCACACAAATTTTAATGTGAAGGCAGTGAGGAGTAAGGAGGACACATGAGTTTTAAAGTGAGGTGAGCAGTGCATGAACCTCAAGATAGGAGGCAGCACGTGATTGATTCCAACTGGGAATCTAGCCCAAGTGGCAGGTAGACTCTACGTAGTATGCTAACATTGAGGAGGTTTTGCATTCGAGTCACAACGACAGTTTATTTTTCGAACTACATTTGGGTGGAAGAAAATATTGATAAAATTGTTATTGCATGCTTTTGGTTCTAGCGGGTTGGCCAGCCTAATTGACACTCTAGCTCGCGCATTAATTTTTAAGGGCATTAATTTTTGATAATATTTTTATTTGGATTTTAGGGAGTTATGAGGGTTGAGTTTAATAAAGTTTATTTTTGCAATTAGGGATTCATAAGGGTGTGATTTAATAATTTTTTGTGTGTAAATTAGGAGTTATAAGGATATGTTATAATTTTTTTCTAATTTGCAAATAGAAATTATAAAGGTGTTTTATAAATTTTTATTTTTCAAAGAGCATAAAGAGAATATACACAGGGGATAATTTTTGCATGTAATAATAGGAGGTACAAGGTTTATGAAATGGAATTTAAAATTATTCTACACTTAGGGTTTTGGATGATTATAAGGCATATTATTGATATCGAAAACTATTTATCTATTACAAGTAGGAGTTATAAGGTGTTATTGTGGTTTGATTTTTGGTTGAAATATTTGTATGGTGAAACGTAAGTTTGAGGGGTTTTGATGATTTTTAATGTCCTATATTTTGAGAACAAAAGAAGATTCATTGAACATTATTTTTAGATTTCATTGACCACATATTTTTGAGAAGAAAGTTAATGTTGATGGTTTGAAAGAGAAATCTACTAATGATTTTTAAAGTGGCACTTTGAAGAGGAAATTATTTTGAGACAGGTTTGTGAGGGCACATTTTCATCAAATCAAGTTAAGAGGTATGTTGACATTATTCCTTATCTAAGGTGTTTGGTTGAGTAAATATTTTAGAATCATAAGGTGGAGATAAAAGGGTTGATTAGTGTATATTGTTAAAAATATTTTGGCTAGGTTTTAAGAACAAATTGTGCATCATTGATTAGTAAAATTGAAAACACTTGTGCTAGGGTTTTTGAGAAGAAATTGTGCATTCTTGTTGAAATAATATGTGAAGCATTTGGGCATTAATGTGAGTGACATTGAATGTGAAAGGGAAAGTTCTAGAGACCATTTTTGTGAAGCAATTTGTGCATTATTGTGTTTGATATTTGAGAGCAAAATTGTAAGGAATATAAACTAGTTTTGTGAAACAAAGTTATACACTAGTTTGATCTGATTTGAAAGGGATTTGCAAGAAGTAGAGATATTATTTGATGAATGCAAGATATGTGAATGTTAAGAATATATTGGGTATTTGATAGTACATATATGTTCAAGAGGTTAAACGAATTCTAGGTAGAATATGTCTAAACTGCCTAGTTAAAGAAAGCATTTTTGAAAGAGATATAAGCATTGTTTTGAACATCATTTATGTGCAAGATTTGGGATTGGTTGAGCATGTGCTATGAGTTGTTTTGAGCATTTATTAGAGCAAATTAGAGCAAATTTATTTATGGAAGATTTAAGCAAGTCTTTATAGAATACTTGAAGTAAGTTTAAGGCATATTTAAGTAAGTCTTGTGAGAAGACTTGAATAAGGTTTGAGGTAGATTTGAGCAAGTCTTGTTAGAAGACTTGAAGCAAATTTGAAGATTGATTTGTGGATGTAATGTGTGTATATTTGGCATAGTGTTGAGAGCATATTTTTAAGAAGACTTGAAAAATATTTTGCATAGATTTATGAGAAGACTTGAGTAAGCCTCGTGAGTAGGCTTGGAGCAGATTCAAATAAAAGGTGTATACCAGCTTTGGAAGTGACCAGAGTAGAGAGGAGAGGAGTCTCCTATGGATAGAGTTCCACAAACCAAGGCAAAGGATAGGAGTCTCCTGTGGATAGAGTTCCATGAACCAGACCAATAATGGGATAGAGTTCTCCTATGGATAGATTTCCATGAACTAGAGCAAAGAGGAGAGGTGTCTCCTATAGATTGAGTTCCATGAACTAGCACAAAGGGGATAGAGTTCTCTTGTGGATAGAGATCCACAAATCAGAGCAGTGGGGACAAATATATCTTATGGATAGATTTCCACAAATTTGAGCATAGGGGATTGGTGTCTCCTTTGGACAAAGTTCCATAAACATTGTAATAGGGAACAAATTCCCAATAATTATGTTGAGAAAAATTATAAGAAAGATTTTCTTTGTGGACATAACCCACATTGGATGAACCATGTTAAATATGTGTCTTTCATGTGTGTGATGATTTATGCATTGCTTTGTTATTTCTATTGGTATTGCAATTGATAATATTGAGTAATATAATTTGGGAAAGAAAAGTAAAAGTTAATCTTATATTGTTTAGCTCCCCTCTCAGTATAAGCCTGTGTTCTTCAAATACTAGTGTTCAACCTGCAATGATCCTCATGGAGAAAATTTATGCATGATGCACCAATATCATATCCAAAAAAAATTCATTGTAGAAAGGGATTAGAAAGGATAGGTAAATATGCTAATGAAAATGTATTGTAATTTTATGATACTATTTTTTGAACAGGTATCGGTCCTAACAAGATCAAGGAAGAAACCTTTGCCAGCTGATCCTAAGGTAATGGATCCTTTCAAAGTACCTTATAAGAAAAATTACCATCCAAATAAGGATGTACCTCAGGCTATACTAACCCAAAATCCAACTCAACAACAATAGAAGATGACAAAGGAAGGTGAAACCTAATAACAAACAAGAGATAAACTAAGATACCCTTCTTTGACCAAGCGCTAAAGGATTGAGGCAACCTGGGAATACAATTAAGTATTATGAACCTCCAAATAAACATAGAAAATAGTTTGATATTCCTGGTTTCAATATTGTGGAAGAATTTAAAAAAAATCCATCAAAGACTAGTATGTATGATACACTCCTTATTCTAGGGTAGATTGATTTTTTGCAAGCTTCACTTAAGTCTATAAAAAATCAAGGGAAGCCTTTGACAGAGTATGATCTAGCTCAAGGCCACCCCACCTCAATAATAGGGAAGAAAAAACCATCACCATTTTATCTTTCCTTGGATATGGAAGGATGGGTAGTTCATAATTGCATGATTGATTCTAAAGCAACCACCACAGTAATGGCCAAGGTAATTTGTGAGATAATAGGTATGTAATACATAAGAAGCAGTGTTTGTGTGCTATAGCTAGATGGTATGCTAGTAAAAATAGTAGGTGTAATCAAATATGTACCCTTGAAATTACATATACTCAAATCACTATAATCTAAGAAATTATGGTAGTTGATTTGGAACCTTATTTCGGAATGTGTCTATCAAGAGAATTCACTACCAATTTGGGTAGTTATTTATATATTGATTATTATCACATGGAAATCCATTTTAAAAGCAAAATAATCAATATATTCTCTAAGAAATCGTCCTCCTTCCATATAGATAAGCTCGAGAAATAAAACCAAAAAGATAACACAGTTATCATGATGATGGAAGAAGTGGATATGATGGAATAAGAATTGGAAGATATCCAGACTGGATATTAGTTTTCTTTGAAGGACAAAATAAATCCTTGAAAAGACCCATTGAGCAGATTTTTTTTTTTTTAATTTACATGGTGGAATCAATAGCCGCCACGAATCCGGGTAGGCTGTCCAACTTTTATGGCCACCACAGTATTCTGCGATGTCCACCCTAGAAGCCGCCACACAGATCTTCACGCAGTCTACCCCTATAACCACCATGCCACAATCATTTTAAACCTTTTATGCCACTGAAAGCACCAGGAAAGGGACAAGCGTTCAATCCGACGAGGCCCGAGATTTGAACCTTGGACCTCCACCCCCCTTATGGGGTTTGGATGAACCAAATGGTCTACACCTCGAACCTTAATTGAGCAGATTTTAAAGGTCATTTTTTAATTTATAAAAATTAAAATATTTTAACCATAAGTTAACATTTTAATTTAAATAAACAATAAGGCACCAAAAGGTATAAATTTAAAATTCGAATTAAAAATTTGAATTTTCTAAGCTGACGTTTTGGAATGCAAAGAGCAATGTATAAAAGGAGACACTAATTTTTATTTTAAATAATCATGCAATTTGTATGTCTAAAGAGAAAAATAATAATCGTGCACTGCTTAAGAGGGGAGAGAATTTGCATGTGTTAAAGTTTAAAGAGGCTGACTTCATATTAAGTTCGAGTGGACTGCCAAACCAATCCCAAAGTGTTATGTAGTGCAACCAGTGGGCAAAGGCTGGTTAAGACGTTTGCGCAAGGCAGGTCAAGGGTTTGATTCATGTACCCTTCATTTTTAATTTAGCAAAGGATTTTTGATTAATTTTGAAAATTATTGAAAGCAAGGAATAAAGTGCAGATCATGTGCTTGGAGTTTTATATTGGGCATGTATCCCAACAGAATCCTAGCCTTGGGTTAAGTTACTGTGGTAGCGGTAGGTTACGGGTTCGAGTTTGGTTGCAGTCATAACAAGGCATAAATTTTTTGAAGACGTGGGCCATCACATAAGGTAAGTGCTCAATTTAATTTTTGGCCATAGTTTTGAAAAGTGCTAGAGGCCATGTGATAGTTTTGAAAGGCGCTAGAGGCCACATGATTATTTTTGCAAAGGTGAAATAATAGGGAGTCATAAGGTTGATTAATATTTTATTTCTGATTAGAATTATAAATAAAGATTGGAGTTATAAGGTGTTAACAAAGGAATTAATTTTTATTTTGTTGAATGTTATTTTGTGAAGATTGGAGTTATAAGGTGTTAACATAAGAAGTTAATTTTTGAATGTTATTTTGTGAAGCTTGGAGTTGATAAGGTGTTAACAAAGGAATTTGATTGTTTATGAATTGAATATTATTTTTAAGAAGTTTGGATATTATAAGGTGTACTTGAGACTTGATATTTTTTGTATGGTGAAATAATTATTAAGGAAAATATTTGAGTGAAGAATTTGAGATATATTGTTGCTATCTAAACATGAAATTGGAAAAGAGGATTTGATTGTGATTGAGATAGGTTTTGAAGACATATCTCCATAAAAATAAAAATAAAAGGTATGGGCACATCTTCCTTATGAGTAAAATATTATTGAATTGAATGTTGTGAGATGCAAATGTGGAGTGAAAAGGATTGTTTGATAAGCTTTATTTGAAATATTTGAGTGAGCCTTCATGTGCATGATCTAGGGTTTGTGATAGAACATGAGTATCATTTTTACGTGAGATTGAGAACTATCTTGAACTAGGATTTGTGAAAGAACAAGAGTATCAATGTTATGTGAGATTGAGAACTATCTTGAACTAGGTTTTGTGAAAGAACATGAGTATCACTGATATGTAATATTGAGAACTATCTTGAACTAGGGTTTGTAAGAAAACATGAGTATCATTGTTATGTGAAATTGGAATTATCTTGAGTCAAGGTTTGATATCCATAGTATGAGTTGATTGGAAGTATAGTTAAACACTTGGTTAGGGATTGTAATAAAGTTGTGTTTCATTGAATGGATGTTTGAGTGAAGTTGGTTGAGCATTATTGATTGAAATAATTGGAGTGATAGTTCAATAACTATAAAACAAATTATACTTTATTTCTAAATTGATTTGAAAGAGTGTTTTGAAAGTGATAGAGTGTTTTGTTGAGTACAAAGCATTGTGAGTGTTAAACATATTGAGTTTTTAATAATTTTCTATGTGTTACTATGATTAAACAAGATTCTAAGTGAAACTTGTTTGTGTATTGAAGAGGTTTTCTGAAAGAGATTAATTTGAGTTATGCAAGCAAGTTTTACAGTTATTTGAATAAGTTTTTGTGAAAGCTTGTGGGCAGATTTGAGTAAGATTTTGTGAAAGCTTAAGGACAGAGTTAAGCAAGCTTTTGTGAAAGCTTGTTGAGCAGATTTGAGGTAAGTCTTGGTGAAGACTTATTGAGCAAATTTGAGGTAAGTCTTGGTGAAGACTTGTTGAGGAGATTGAACAAGTTATAGGGAGAAATTTTTGAGCAGATTTGAAGAAAGTCTTGGTGAAGACTTGTTGAGAGGATTGGACAAGTTCTAGAGAGGACTTGTTGAGCAGATTTTAAGTAAGTCTTGGTGAAGACTTATTGATAATATTGGACAAGTTTTAGGGAGGACTTATTGAATAGATTTGAGGTAATTATTTTTGAAGAATTGATGAGAATATTGAGCAAGTTTTTGAGAGGACTTGTTGGAAAAATTTGAGGTAAGTCTTAGTAAAGACTTAATAGTATATTGAGCAAGTTCTTGAGAGGACTTATGAACAAATTTTAGGTATGGCTTTGAGAAGACTTGAGAGTAGAATTGATTGATTTATTTGTTCAATATTTGTGTTCAGGATTGGGGAATATCTGAGAAGAGTTGATATATGATTTTATCAAGATTTGTATTAAGGATTGAGGATAGATTTGAGGTCAGATTTTGGTGCAAATTTGAGTGCAGATTTGTGCCAAACTAGAGATAGAATTTTGACGAGATTTATGCTAGACTGAAGATAGTGTTTAGTGCAAATTTGAGACAAATATTGAATAGAGTTTAGAGCAAACTTTGGAGGTGATAGAGCAGAGGAAAATAGTATCCAGTAGATAGAGATCCATAGGACTTAAGGACAGATTTGAGTAAGCTTTTGTGAAATCTTAAGGATAGTGTTATGCAAGCTTTTGTGAAAGCCTACTGAGCAAATTTGAGGTAAGTCTTGGTGAAGACTTATTGAGTAGATTTAAGGCAAGTCTTGGTGAAGACTTGTTGAGCATATTGGACAAGTTCTAGGGAGAACTTTTTAAGAATATTTGAAGTAAGTATTGGTGAAGACTTCTTGAGTGGATTGGAAAAATTCTAGGGAGGACTTGTTGAGCAGATTCGAAGCAAGTCTTGGTGAAAACTTGTTGAGTATAATGGACAAGTTCTAGGGAGGACTTGTTGAGAATATTTGAGGTAAGTCTTGGTGAATACTTTATGAGCATATTGATAAAGTTCTTGAGAGGACTTGTTGGATAGATTTGAGGAAAGTACTAGTGAATACTTGAGAGAATATTGAGCAAGATCTTGAGATGACTTATGGATAGATTTGAAGTAAGTATTTGAGAAGTCTTGGGGAAGATCTAAGAAGAGTTTATTTATGATTTGATCAATATTTGTATTAAGTCTTGAGGATATATTTGAGGTTAGAGTTTGGTGCAAATTTGAGGGCAGATTTGTGCCAAACTAGAGATAGAATTTTGACCAGATTTATGCTAGAATGAGGATAGTGTTTAGTGAAAATTTGAGACAAATATTGAATAGAGATGAGAGCAAGCTTTGGATGTGATAGAGCAGAGGACAATAGTCTCCAATAGATATAGATCCATTAACTAGGGTCATGATAATAGAGGTCTTATGAGTGAGGATAAAAGTCTTCAGTGGAGAGAGATCCACAAGCCAGTGTAGTGGAGGCAGTAGTCTTCTAGAAGATCATCAGTCGAAGCGAATGAGGAGTTATCCTATGGATAGAGACCCACAAACTCTATTAGGGGATTGGTGTCTCCTTTGGACAGAGGTCCATATACATTGTAATAGGGAATGATTCCCAAGATATTTGTTGAGAAAATTTTAGTGAAATAGTTTCTCTATGGAGTAGCCCACATTGGGTGAACCACATTAAATTGGTGTCTCTATTGTGTGTGATGATTTGTGCATTGATTTGATTACTATTTTTTATATTACCATTGATATATTGGATAATATTGTTTGAGAAGAAAAAATAGAATTTGGTCTTACACTGTTCACCCCCCTCTCAGTATAAGCTTGTGTTCTTCAATTGGTATCAGATCAGGTTCCTTCTGAAGAGTTTAACAACTTCAAGGAAAATCTTACAGGAACACAGATGGATTCTCAAAGTAGATCATCAAGAAATAAAACACCATTGTTTTATGGGAATAATTATGTATTTTGGAGTGTAAGAATGAATATTTACATAATGGCGTAAGAAAATGAGATATGACAAGCATTTGAGGATGGATACACATCACCAAATACTCCACCTATAGATAAATATGGTCAGCTATTACATCTAAACAATTCAAATGAAATGAATGGAATCTTAAGTGGTTTACATGAATCAATGTTTATAAAATTTATGCATTGCACATCAAAAAAAGAGATTTGGGAAAAGTTGCATAAAACATATGAGGGTGACAAAAAGGTCAAGATGGCAATATTGCAAAATCACAAGAAAATATTTGAAGACCTAAATATGAAGGATGAGGAAGACATTGCTACATACTTACTTCGTGTGGATGAGGTTGTTAACTCCATGCAATGACTTGGGTTTAAAGTTGAAGAGTCAGATGTATGTCAAAATATTTTAAGGTCACTCCCTAAGAGGCATAGTGAAAAGGTTTCAACTATAGAAGAAATAAAATATAATGAAACTTTGACTAGGGATGAGCTGTATGGAACTGCCACAACTTTTGAGATAAGAATAGGAAAGGATCCTATCTCCTAGAAAGAAGCAACCTTAAAAGTTACAAAGAATACAAAGGATAATAATTCGAGTTCAAGTAATGATTCATCCAGTGATGAAGAAGTAAACTATGGAAGAAGGAACAA
Organism: Wollemia nobilis; assembly: GCA_028583015.1. Classification (NCBI taxonomy): domain Eukaryota; kingdom Viridiplantae; phylum Streptophyta; class Pinopsida; order Araucariales; family Araucariaceae; genus Wollemia; species Wollemia nobilis. Next base: position 3,822,878 of record JAQPPZ010016847.1, on the reverse strand, counting down.
GGACACAAGAAAACACAAAGGTATGAAATCAGTTAAATGTTTCAATTATGGTAACTATGTTCACTATGCATTTGAATTTCTAGAGGTTGGAAGTAGCAATGATGAAGAAAAATAGGATCATAAGAACAAGGAAGCAAGAAAATTTAGGTACCAAAATAAAATAGGTATGGACAAGGAAAGCAAGTAAATAAGTTTTTCCAAAGGCATAAGAAGAGTTTTTTGTAGATAAGGCAGACAATAGTTTAAGTGATAGTGATGGAAGGTCCTCAAATAATGAATAAGAAGAAATTCTATTCCTGATAGTAGAAAAATAATTTCTTAACAAAAAGGTACAAAGGGAACCAATAATTCTCAAATGTTTTAGGTGTGATAACTTTGGTCATCTTGAAGATCATTGTACAATAAATGAGTTCAGTTTCAATAAATATGAATATGAATATTCTCTTAAAGGTATAGAAGAAGAAATTCTTCTTATGGAAATAGAAGAAGAATGAAGTGCTCCTCTTGAAGATAAATCAGAAAGGAATGAATATGATATAAAATACAAAGAATCAAAAAATTAAGAGGAAGGAGAAGTTGATCTTGAAGGTGATCTTATTTTTGCTCTTAAAGAATTAAGGAAGGTAAGAAAGCAGAACTCAAAACTCAAGCTTCAATTTCAATAATATGATGAAGAGAAAGTAAAGCTTATAGAATATCTAACCAACTCAATAGCTAAAATAAGAAAATTTAAATAAAAGTTAGAGTCAAAGGTCTTATAATGTGAAATATTAGAGCATGAGGTAGCTTCACTAAGGAAGGAAGTAAAGAGTCTAAATATAAGCTACACATGTTTGGGAGAATCTCAAAGACCTTGGATAATATTATCAAGGTATAAAAATCTCCATAAAACAAAACAGGACTTGGTTTTGAACAGAAACATAGAAAACAAGGAGAGGATTCAATCTCAAGCTCCAAAGAAGAAGAGGATTCAGAAGAAGAGAGTGTAAGAGAAAGTGAGACTTCTGAGGATAATTTAGACAATAGAAATTTCAACAAGGAAAGGAACAATGCATAAGTAAGGAACATATGGAATAGGAAACATCACAGGGAAGAAGAGAATAAGAGACCAATGGGGTCAAGGCAAGGTTTCTTCAATGGACGGTGCTTCTCATGTTAAAGGTTTGATCACAAGGCTACGTAGTGCAGGACACATGAAAGAAAGTGACATGGTTTCACCAATATAAATTTCATAAATAGGCATCTCTTTCAAGGTTTTTACTACACTTCTAATCAGTTTGGTCATAAAGTAATTAATTGTAGGGTTCATGACAGGAATGGATATGGCTTCACCAGGAGGAACTTCAAGACATTTGCACCTTCAAGGAACCACAAAATTAAGTGTTATAAGTGTAATAATGTTGGGCATATAGCTAAGTGGTGTAGAGAAAAATTTCTAGAGACAAGCAAGAATAGGAATATTTAAAGGAATTAGAAGGATCAGTTGAGGAAGAATGTGGAAAAAGAAAAATAGTAGTGTATGTTGGGAGTAGAGATACTCCCACCCCAAAATTAACCACCTCAAGAAGAGGAGGTGGGGAGGGGGCTAAGCTAAGAGTCTTATCTTTAGCCCCAAAGGTGGCCCTTTGCCATTGATTTCAAAGGGGGAGATATTTGAGTTAGGGGGAGAGCATTCAATCAAGGGGAGTAGTTTCTTAGGGGGAGCATAATTTAAAAAGGTAAAAGAAATGGTTAAAATAAAAAAGAGTTGCCATAAATGACAAAGGGGGAGATTGTTGGAAATTTGAATAAGTTTTGTAGTCATTGATGTCAAGAGTTTGATGTCCAATTTCATCATTATTAAGGTCATCAGGTTGTTTTTCCAAAAGGTAAGGAAGTGGTTAAAAAAAATAGGATATAATATTTATTTTAAATATTATATGCTTAAAGAGGCCCAAAATATTGAAGACCCAAGGAAGGAGAAGAAGGTTTAAAAAGAAATAATAATATTATAATATTTTGGGCAAAAGGTTGAGGTGAAGAAAAATGAGGTTCAAGGAATCATTCAAAAATAAATCCTTGAAAAGACCCATTGAGCAGATTTTAAAGGTCATTATTTAATTTATTTAAATTAAAATATTTTAACCATAGGTTAAAATTTTAATTTAAATAAATAATAAGGCACCAAAAGGTTTAAATTTAAAATTCAAATTAAAATTTGAATTTGCTAAGCCGACATGTTGGAATGCAAAGAACAAGGTATAAAAGGGGGCAATGATTTTTATTTTAAATCATCCATGCAATTTGTATGCCCAAATAGAAAAATAATAATCGTGCACTGCTTAAGAGGGAAGAAGAGAATTTGCATGTGTTAAAGTTTAAAGAGGCAGACTTCATATTAAGTTCGAGTGGAGTGCCAAACCAATCCCAAAGTGTTGTGTAGTGCAACTGGTGGGCAAATGCTGGTTAACACTTTTGCGTAGGGTAGGTCAAGGGTTTGATTCATGTCCACTTCATTTTGAATGTAGCAAAGGAATTTTGATTAATTTCAAAAATTATTGAAAGCAAGGAATAAAGTGCAGATCATGCGCTTGGAGTTTTGTGTTGGGCATGTAGCCCAACGGAAGCCTAGCCTTGGGTTAAGATACGATAGCAGTGGTAGGTTACGGGTTCGAGTTTGGGTGCAGTCATAACAAGGCATAATTTTTTTGAAGATGTGGGCCATCACATAAGGTAAGTGCTCAATTTAATTTTTGGCCATAGTTTTGAAAAGCACTAGAGGCCACGTGATAGTTTTGAAAGGCGCTAGAGGCCACATGATTATTTTTGCAAAGGTGAAATAATAGGGAGTCATAAGGTTGATTAATATTTTATTTTTGATTAGAATTATAAATAAATATTGGAGTTATAAGGTGTTAACAAAGGAATTAATTTTTATTTTGTTGAGTGTTATTTTGTGAATATTGGAGTTATAAGGTGTTAACATAAGAAGTTAATTTTTGAATGTTATTTTGTGAAGCTTGGAGTTGATAAGGTGTTAACAAAGGAATTTGATTGTTTATGAATTGAATATTATTTTTGAGAAGTTTGGAGATTATAAGGTGTACTTGAGACTTGATATTTTTTGTATGGTGAAATAATTATTAAGGAAAATATTTGAGTGGAGATTTTGAGATAGATTGTTGCTATCTAAACTTGAAATTGGCAAAGAGAATTTGATTGTGATTGAGATAGGTTTTGAAGACATATCTCCATAAAAAAAAAAAGGTATGGGCACATCTTCCTTATGAGTAAAATATTATTTAATTGAATGTTGTGAGATGCAAAGGTGGAGTGAAAAGGATTGTTTGATAAGCATTGTTGGAAATATTTGAGTGAGCCTTCATGTGCATGATCTAGGGTTTGTGATAGAACATGAGTATCATTGTTATGTGAGATTGAGAACTATCTTGAACTAGGGTTTGTGAAAGAACATGAGTATCATTGTTATGTGAGATTGAGAACTATCTTGAACTAGGTTTTGTGAAAGAACATGAGTATCATTGTTATGTAAGATTGAGAACTATCTTGAACTGGAGTTTGTAAGAGAACATGAGTATCATTGTTATGTGAAATTTGAATTATATTGAGTCAAGGTTTGAGATCCATAGTATGAGCTGATTGGAAGTATAGTTAAACACTTGATTAGGTTTTGTAATAAAGTTGTGTTTCATTGAGTGGATATTTGAGTGAAGTTGGTTGAACATTATTGATTGAAAGAATTGGAGTGATAGTTCAAGAATTGTAAAACAAATTATACTTTATTTCTGAATTGATTTGAAAGAGAGTTTTGAAAGTGATAGAGTGTTTTGTTGAGTACAAAGCATTGTGAGTGTTAAACATATTGAGTATTTAATAATTTTCTATATGCTACTGTGATTAAAAAATATTCTAAGTGAAACTTTGTGTATTGAAGAGGTTTTCTGAAAGAGATTAATTTGATTTATGCATGCAAGTTTTGCAGTGATTTGAATAAGCTTTTGTGAAAGCTTGTGGGCAGATTTGAGTAAGTCCTAGAGGGGACTTAAGGACATATTTGAGTAAGATTTTGTGAAAGCTTAAGGACAGAGTTAAGCAAGCTTTTGTGAAAGCTTGTTGAGCAGATTTGAGGTAAGTCTTGGTGAAGACTTATTGAGCAAATTTTAGGTAAGTCTTGGTGAAGACTTGTCGAGGATATTGAAAAAGTTCTAAGGAGAACTTGTTGAGCATATTTGAAGCAAGTCTTGGTGAAGACTTGGTGAGAGGATTGGACAAGTTCTAGGGAGGACTTGTTGAGTAGATTTGAAGCAAGTCTTGGTGAAGACTTATTGAGCAGATTGGACAAGTTCTAGGGAGGACTTATTGAATATATTTGAGGTAATTCTTGTTGAAGACTTGATGAGAAGATTGAGCAAGTTTTTTAGAGGACTTGTTGGACAAATTAGATGTAATTCATAGTGAAGACTTAATAGTATATTGAGAAAGTTCTTGAGAGGACTTATGGACAAATTTTAGGTAAGTCTTTGAGAAGACTTGAGAGAAGAATTGATTGATTTATTTGTTCAAGATTTGTGTTAAGGCTTGGGGTAGATATGAGCAAAGTTGATTTGTGATTTTAATAAAATTTGTGTTAATGCTTAAGGACATATTTGAGGTCAGATTTTGGTGTAGATTTGAGGGTATATTTTTTCTAGACCAGAGACAGACTTGTGAGTATATTTGTGCTATACCGAGGATAATGTTTATATTTGAGATAGATATTGGGAAGAGATGAGAGTAAGCTTTGGAGGTGACAGAGTAGAGGATAGTAGTCTCTAGTGGATATATATCCATTAGTCATTATAGTGATTATATAGGTATTCTAAGTGAGGACATAAGTCTTCAGTGGATAGAGATCCAAAAGCTAGTGTAGTGGAGGCAATAGTCTTCTAGAAGATCACCAACCAAAGAAAAGGAGGAGTTATACTATGAATAGAGATCTACAAACTCAATTAGGGCATTGGTATCTCCTTTGGATAGAGGTCCATAAACATTGTAATAGGGAAGGATTCCCAAGATATTTGTTGAGAAAATTTTAGTGAAATATTTTCTCCGTGGAGTATCCCACATTGGGTGAACCATGTTAAATTGTTGTCTCTACTGTGTGTGATGATTTATGCATTTATTTGACTACATCTGTTGATATTGCCATTGATATATTGGATAATATTGTTTAAGAAAGAAAAGTAAATTTTGGTCTTATACTGTTCACCCCCCCTCTCAGTATAATCTTGTATTCTTTATATTGGTCTATTTTTAATCACATAACATGATTTGTTACAGTTGGTTCATACACAGGTATTATTCTCCTATTGAAATCATGTTCATTCACCAGAAGGATAAATATAATAATCCTTAGGTGTACGTAACAAACTAATCCTAAAAATAATGCTTTTAAAAACTTTACAAAATCAACCGACCAATCAATCAATAATAGAAGTGCTTTATCTTATTCTAGACATGATGCATAATTAGAATATTTCTCTTTTGTCTCACATGCAATAACCTCCTTATCACATTGGTCAATCGATCAATGTTGACTTGGTGCATCTTATCAAAAGGAGCAACACGTCATTGGGATCAAGGCACCTTTATATCGAAGAAAGGCACAATCGAGTTTAGGGCACATTTATTTGGGAGCAAGGCATCATCGGGATCAAGGCACCATCAATATCAAGGCACCATCAGGATCAAGGCACCTTTATATGGGATCAAGGTACCATCAAGATCAAGGCACCTTTATATGGGAGCAAGGCACCTTTATATGGAAGTAAGGCACCATAGGGATCAAGGTGCCTAGGATCATGGTGCTTAGGATCAAGGTACTTGGGATCAAGGCACCTAGGATCAAGGCACCTAGGATCAAGGTGCATTCCTTAAATAGGATCAAGGTGCCTAGGATCAAGGCACCTCCAAATGTATGGGATCAATGTGCCTCCAAATGTATGCGATCAAGGTGCCTCAAATGTATGGGATCAAGGCATCTTCTTTCAATGGGATCAAGGTACCTTCATTTTAATAGGATCTAGACACATCCAAATGTATGGGATCAAGGTGCCTCAAATGTATGGGATCAAGGTGCCTCTAAATATATGGAATCACAACACCTCAAATGTATGGGATCAAGGTACCTCCAAATGTATGGGATCAAGGTGTCTCCAAATGTATGGGATCAAGGCACCTTCTTTCAATGGGATCAAGGCACCTTCTTTCAATGGGATCAAGGTGCCTTCTTTCAATGGGATCAAGGTGCCTCCCATAAACAAGATCAAGGCACCTCCCATCAACGGGATCAAGGTGCATTCTTCCGCAATACACCTTGGCTCCCTTGAAACATAAATATACCAGGTCCAAGTGGGATTTAGATTGGGAAACACTAGATTAGTAGCAAAACCTTCATTTATACATATTTTCCACTAAAAACACCAGTCAAGCATAATACTGCATTTTCTATCAATTATATGCAAAATTTATATAAAAATACATCTCAAATTCTAATTAAACCAATAATAATGCCCCTTAAAAGTGTATATAAAATGAGCATTTCTAGTGCTCATCAATCTAACATGGCTAAAATTTGCGTACTAGTCATAGCATGATTCAATTCTAGGAAAGCCTATTTAGCAAGTCCCATTCAAGTAAAAGAGTCCTTCTTTAACATGGTAGTGAAAGGAGATTCAATTTTACCATAGTTGTGATTAAATTAATGGTAATAACATGTAAGATCTAAAATCCTTGAAGACCCTTTAGAGTGTGACATTTTCACCATTCTTGAATAGCCTAGATCTTCTTGGGGTCAACTTTGATGCCATACTTGGTGACAATGTGTCCTAAATGCTCCACTTTTGTTAACCCAAAATAATACTTGGACTGCTTAGCATAGATTTGATGTTGTGACAATAGCTGTAGAGTCTAATCCACAAGAATAAGATACTCCTCCTATGAGCGGCTATACACTAGAATGTCATCAAAGAAAAATAGGATGAACTTTTGAAGGAATTGGAAAAAAATGTTGTTCATGAGGCTTTGAAAAGTGGAAGGAGCATTAGATAAGACAATTGGCATCAGAAAAATATCATAGTGACCTTCATGAGTATGGAAACTAGTCTTGGGAATATCCTCGTACTTGAGCTCAATTTTATGGTACCTAGAGCAAAGGTCTAATTTCAAAAAGCACAAAGTCCCATGTAGTTCATCCACCACCAGAATAGGAAACTTATCCTGGATGCTGATTTTATTGAGTTCACAATAATAAATACACAACCACCAGGACCCATATTTCTTGCACACTAGTAAAACTAAAGAAGAGCAAAGACTATTACTTGGCTGAATGATGTCGAATTTTAACAATTCCTATACTAACTTCTTAATTTTTGACTCAAGAGCATGAGGATACTGGTATGGTCTAATTTTGGGTGGTGCATTGCTAGGTAACAAAGGAATGGCATGGTCATGAGAGCAATGAGGTAGTAATTATAATTTTTTAGCAAAAATAGAATTGTTATTGTTTAAAACAAGTTGTAAATATACTAGAATAGAATTCTCCTTGGAAGGGTGAAGTTGGATCACAAATATCTGAGTGATGACACCCCGAGATGATATTTTTAATAACTTTTCCATGCAACTTGAACTGATAATCTATGAAGGCCATGATTTTGATCCATGGAGAGTGTGGAACTACCCATTCTATGAAAATTGTATCCATAGCTCAAAAAATTTCTATGATATGGTTCCCAATGTGCCCAACCATTGATCTCCTAACACGATATCGCATCCCATTATTTGAATCACAAACATATCTTGTTTGAGCTCATAGTCACTAATTATTACCTTAACATTACAATATTTACAATTGCAAGGTAAGGTCCTACCATTGGCTACCATAACCTTAAAGGAATTACATGTATGTACGTAACAATTTTCTTGCTTAGCAATGTGGGTATCAATAAAGCTATGTGTATTGCTAGAATAAATTAGGATGGTAAGACATAGGTCTTTGAAATAATCCACAACTTTCATGGTTTGGGGAGTAGTAATGTCAGCAAGAGCATGAACAAAAATTTTAGCCGATGGTTCTTCTTAGCTTTCTTCCTTCAATTTTCTCGACTAGTTCTATGCCATCATCACTTTGGTCACTAGTGTTAAGCCTATCAAAATCTATGAGAAACAACTTCTTTTGGGTGGACCAATGCCCATGAGTAAAAAATTTATCATAATTGTAGCACAACCCTTGGGTGCATCACACATCCATTTCTATGGTAGTCATACATTTGGGTGCAATAATTTTTTGTTCATTCTGATTTTGGAATCTAGGAGGGAAGGAGGGTCTAGCTTGTGGAAATTTAGATATCTACCTCTGAGCTAAAAATTTGGATTCGACCAAATGAGCCAACTTGATAGCCTACATCATGTATTGTGATTTAAACATTGTGACCTCAGCTTAGAGATATTCCATCAAACTAATAATGAAATAACTCATAAAGAATCCTTCATTGAATCCCTTGGTTTGGTTGACCATTTTCTCAAATTATATTTGGTAATCTCGAACTGTCAAAGTCTGTTTCAACTTTGTCAATGCTCTTGTAAAATCATCATATTCACTAGGGCCAAAGCAAGTGGGTAATTGAGACTCAAAGTATTCCCATGAAGGATCAGGGGTAGTATTTTGAAACAATTGGTACCATTGTAAAGCTTTATATTCCAAGTTGAAGGAAGCCATTTGAACTTGGTAATATATATGGACCTCATGGAGTTTAAAAAATTGAGCAACACAATATAACCACCCATCAACATCATTTCCATTGAACTTAGAAGTCTAATTTAGACATCTTAAATGTAGGATCATGATCATAGCAAGGGTGAGAGTCATATGTTATCCTTCATTTACCTTTGTTAGAATGTGATTGTTCAGTACAATACTTAGACTTGATTGGATCACCTTGCAATTTGGACTCAACATCTACAAGTTGTTCTTCTAGGAAAATTCTAGAGGTATCATAATCATTTTCTAAATTTTTGAAGGTATATATATATATATATATATATATATATATATATATATATATATATATATATCCTCTATTTTGATGAGTCTACTGGTGTGGTCAGTTTTCATTCAGAGATATGGTTCAAAAGTTGGGTATGGATCAACTATATTTGAATTATAAATTCTATTGACTGACCACCTTGTCACTAATCATGTCTCTATTGTTGTCACGTGTACTGGAGTTACTGACATTGACCCTAAGGTCTTCTATACTAGGCAATTATTGACACTAACGATTCTATTTTTGATCCTGACCACCTATAATTTTTTACTATTACGGATGACTATTACTATCACCATCATCCTAACTAGCATTGTCACTGACCTAACTATTACTATCATTGATATAACTGTTATTGTCACTAACCCAAATATTACTACCACTAACCTAGATGGTACTAGAATATTTTATATTGTGATAGACACTTGCAAAATCTATCCTAACTATTTTGTGCATGCAAGTTTGTTCTTCTGTGATAGGAAAATCCTTTTGTATGGTCACTTTTTTGGAGGTCCATGAATGTAGGTTCAAAAAAATAGGGGGATGTTATTTTTGAAGTTTTAAATTTTTGATAGAACTAGGGAACGCTAGGCAGAGGAGTATGTAAAGCCCATAGGTCCTCTGTTATACCACAATAATAAACAATAGTTCTTGGACCAATATTTCAGGCCACTAGCAAAGGAGGATTCCACACATACCCTTGAGCACACTATCTACCTCTTTGATAGTACGAGAGGGTAATCATCTGAGATGTGTATCATCGACTATGGATGATACAAGGCTAAAAATCTTCCTACTAGATAAAATTTTGTCTACGCCTAAAATTATCTTTTGATACACCCGAAGATGCGTGGGAGCTCAATTTCATCCACAAGTGTTGTTTGAGGCCTAGGTATTGGATCCTGATCACCCCTCAATTCACTAGATGCTTTATGGGCTATCTAGCTTAGCCAATAACTATAGTTCCTTTGCAATATTTTAAAACCCTTGGCACATGGTTTCTAGCCTACTCAACTACTAAAAAAAGACTGTATTTTTTTGGATTTTTTTGGTTTTTGTTTTTAAATAAAGAAAAATAAAATGAAAAATATAAAAAAATTATACCTAATAGACAGAAATGGCTGAGTAAGAACTGTCACAGCTATAGAAAATAAAAATCACTCAAACAAAATACTAAGAAATAATTGAAATACATCAACTAACAAAATAACACTATGCAAAAAGTAATTGCAGTATTGAAGCAATCTCACAAATAACTCAAAATTGTGGGCCTCTTCAAGAGGGCAACCTTATTCAATATTTCATTAACTTGTCAAAATATACATTCGTACATGGCTTCATAGTTTTTAAAGAAAGACTTCACTTCCTTCCAATAAGGAGAATTGTATAGTGTTGCCCTACCTCAAGGGTTTGAAATATAAATTGAGAACACCTGAGCAATTTTTCATTGATTATGTTATTTTATTATTCATTATGGTTATTTTATTGTAATTGTAGATGAGCAAGGAGGAGTTATATCTAAATGTTGCTATTTCAGTAAATGTGAATATTATTTCGGTAATAAAAAAAGTAGGTTCATAACATCAACACTCTCTAAGTGACCAAAGCCTAAAATTTCACCCCCTCTAGGTACCCACATTTTCCTTTAAAATAAACTTGTGGGGAAGCATTTAAATTGGATTTTAGAAAGTAATAAATTATTGCTCGAATTTCACCTAAAGGTTCTTTCAAAGACACTTTTGGTCTCATCATTTTAGAAGGAAGGGCAACAAGGCATAGATATCTTGAGGGAGTGCTACCCTTATTTTAATTTTGTCCTTATTTTCAATTTGAGTTATCTTATTGCTTTATCATTATTACAATTATTTTTCCATGTTATATTTGGTCCCCTTAATAATTGTTTCCTATTTTTTAGATATACAATCTCCTCTTGCAAGGAGTATCAAAGTATTTCGTAGGCTAGAAGATCAATGGCTACAACCCCTAGACATTTCAATTTTAGTTTTACACTCAATTTTGATCTTCAACTTTGTTCGCATCCCTCTGGAGTGAATCTACGACCTAAATTATAGTCAGGTAGTGGATTCATTTGGGGCCACCTACACTACCCAATCTCCTAGTTCTAATCATTTTCCTCTAGGTAAATTCTCCCTAAGAATGCACGACTCCCTTTGTATTACCTAGAAAGTGGGTTCCATCACCTTTTAAAGCCCTTGTTTGGATCCATTACCTGTAGAGAGTGAATCAAATACATGTATCTAGTGTAGGTGGTAGATCCATCGACTGAAGATGATTGTCCTAGATTTTAGGTCAATTCAAGAAAATTGTATGTCCTATCAAGTCCCATCGACCTTGGTCCTATAATATAACAATCCTTTGATTATTTTCTACCCCTATATTGATCTTAACCCACTATTCAAACTAAAATTAATATCCATCATAGTATTAGGCATTATATTCACAATATCACTAGTACATCCTACTTTTAGAATCCAATTCCAACCATCTAAATCATGATTTCTTGGATTGAATCCACCATCCATCATGATTTTAGGCAAAAAATTCATGATAGGTAAAAAATTTCATCCATTCTACATTCAACTCACTTTTGTGTATATATATTGAGGGTATGTCCATGTTTAATATTTATCCTAGTATTCTTGTTGTTTGGAAAGCCCCTAAAAATATAATTTGCCTTTTGTATGTTTTTCAAGAATTTTCCATCCAAAAGAGTTGCAAATAGTGGTTTCATCTATAGGCAGTGGATTCATGTCAAGAATTGGGTTAGATAGGTTCTTTATTCATTTTTTATGAGTTTTAAGTCTATTTGCTTTGACTATCTCTTTTTGTTATGCTTCTTATTCATTTTAAAAGCACAAAATAAAAAAGAAAAGAAAAGAATCTTAGAAATTAGTATAAATTTATATTTATTTATTTTATGCAATAAAATCTAAATTTCATGTAGCATTTGCATTAGGATAGCTTTATGTCTGCATATCTCTCTTGTACCCTTTCCTTGAAAGTATTAGATCATGAATTTATTTTTTTTGTTTGAATCTAGGATTAACAAGCATTCAAAGAAACAAAATAATTTCTAGGTTAGCTCTTGTGTGGATGCATTTCATTTTATGCATATTTTTATTCAATAATATATATATATATATATATATATATATATATATATATATATATATATGTATGTATGTATGTATGTATGTATGTATGTATGTATGTATGTATGTATGTATGTATGTATCCTCAAGTCAATCAATTTTAAATCCAATATCAAAGGCTTTAGTCTTTTGTATTTATTGTTTGGCAATTTAGGCATTTGATAGAAAATTTACATGTAGATCTACAATAAGATAGTTTATCTATTTGTATTTTTGTTTGAATCAAAGATTTTATTCTATAGAGTTACATATTAGATTAGCATCAAAATCAAAACTACATATAGATCTTGCTTGCTACACTATTTGTACTCATTTTCTTTGGCTCGTCATACTTTGCATTTAGATACTAGGTTAGAACAAGAAAAATTAGGTGTTTTGTAAAATTCACATAGAACTTAAATTTATGGAAACAAAAAAAAACCCTTGGTGAACCCTTAAAGCTCACTATTTTTTCAAATATAAAGTTTGAAGAAACACAAATGATGGGGTGACAATAGTGTCATCCCGTTTGAGTGTGGGATCAATCTTAAGGTACATAGTTTGGAGGGCAGCACCTTTGTAGTCCCCTTTTTTAGCACCCATGATGCAGGAGCCTATCTTTAGAGGGTTTTTTAAAAGGATTTTTAAAGTAATTTTTTTTATTATTCAAAATGGAATTCTTTGACGCAAAATATAATTTTCCGAAAATGGTAAATTACTAAAAAAGGTAATTTTTTATGAAAAAATAATTTGTCGAAAATAGTAATACTTAAAAAGGCAATTTTTTGGTGGAAAAATAAATTTGCTGAAAATAGTAATTTTTTATTTTTAGGGTTTTAAGTTTTAGGGTTTTATTTTAGGGCTTCAAGCTTTAGGGTTTTCTTTTAGGGTTTCTTTGAGGATATATATTCCCTTGGTATTGCATTGTAAAAGAGGAAGTGAATCTAAGAATGAGAAAATAAATTATTTATTGATTTATTTCAATGTATTGTAGTTTTATGTGAATGGAGGGTTTTTATGATTATTTCCATTTATTGTAGTTTTTATGTAAATGAAGGGTTTTATATATTATTTTCATTTATCGTAGTTTTTATGTAATGGGAGGTATTATGTTTTGACCTCTTGTAGCTGGATTTACATCATTTGGTATCAAAGCAAGTTGGATCTTGTTGGGGAGAAAAGAGAAGAAAATAAAAGAGAAAATGAGAGGAGAGCAAAGGGGCTCTAAAAAAAAAAATTGGCACTCTGTGCAGTGCTTGTAGAAGGTTTGTAAAACCTTGGAGACAGAAATTGACACTCTGTGTAAGTGCTTGCAAGAGGTTTTTTATGTAAAATCCTTAGATAAAGAGATTGACACTTTATGTAGTGCTTGCATAAGGTTTGTAAAACCTTGGAGAAAGAAATTGGCACTTTGTGTAAGTTCTTGCAGGAGGTTTTTTTTATGTAAAACCTCAAAGGAAGGAATTGACACTTTGTGTAGTGCTTGTAGAAGGTTTGTAAAACCTTATAGAAATAAATTGGCACTCTGTGTAGTGCTTGTAGAAGGTTTTTTATTTTTCATTAAAAATCTCAGAGGGAAGAATTAGCACTTTGTGTAGTGCTTGTAGGAGGTTTGCTATTTTAAAACCTTGAAGGAATAAATTGGCACTATGTGTAGTGCTTGTAGGAGGTTTGAGATATAAAACCTCAAAAGGAGATTGGTACTTTGAGGAGTACTTGCAGATGTGTGGCACTCTATGGAGAGTAATTATGAGTTTGATCAAAGAAACTCACAGGAGCAGAGTTATTTTCAACTAGAGGAGAATGATGCAGGAGCCTATCTTTAGAGGGTTTTTTAAAAGGAGTTTTAAAGTAATTTTTTTTATTATTCAAAATGGAATTCTTTGACGCAAAATATAATTTTCCGAAAATGGTAATTACTAAAAAAAGGTAAATTTTTATGAAAAAATAATTTGTCGAAAATAGTAATTACTTAAAAAGGCAATTTTTTGGTGGAAAAATAAATTTTTTGAAAATAGTAATTTTTATTTTTAGGGTTTTCTTTTAGGGCTTCAAGCTTTAGGGTTTATTTGGGGATATATATTCCCTTGGTATTGCATTGTAAAAGGGGAAGTGAATCCAGGAATGAAAAAATAAATTATTTATTGGTTTATTTCCATATATTGTAGTTTTATGTGAATGGAGGGTTTTTATGATTATTTCCATTTATTGTAGTTTTTATGTAAATAAAGGGTTTTATATATTATTTTCATTTATCGTAGTTTTTATGTAATGGGAGGTATTATGTTTTGACCTCTTGCAACTGGATTTACATCATTTGATATCAGAGCAAGTTGGATCTTGCTGGGGAGAAAAGAGAAGAAAATAAAAAATAAAATGAGAGGAGAGGAAAGGGGCTCTAAAAAAAAAAAATTGGCACTCTATGCAGTGCTTGCAAAAGGTTTGTAAAACCTTAGAGACAGAAATTGGCACTCTGTGTAAGTGCTTGTAGGAGGTTTTTTTATGTAAAATACTCAGATAAAGAGGCTAGCACTTTGTGTGGTGCTTGTAGAAGTTTTGTAAAACCTTGGAGAAAGAAATTGACACTCTATGTACCACCCATCCTTTATCCTAGATTTTATGATCTAAATGCTAAACTAGAACAACTTGTAAAGGAACATATGGGTTTAAACAACAACTAGCCTCTATCTAAGGAGGCACAACTAAAAAATATGCTTTTATAAATTTTTGTGATGAACCTATATATTGCCTTAATAAATAAACCCTATCTCTCAAGCTTTGTGTTACCAAAGTTTTGGATGTATAGAGGAGAAGGTGATCTAGTATAACACCTTCAAATTATATAAGCTACATGCCATATCATCAAATATGATGAGATATTAGCATGGTTTTATCAAATACCTCATTATTTAGTTAAAATATTTTCTAAATTGATAGAAATATCTATACAACATTTTGTTGCTTATACTATAGAAAAGTGCATTGTTGATGACGTATATCAACTTAAATAAGGCAAGAAAGAGTTCCTTGATGAGTTTTTACCCTATTGGAATGTTTTGGTTAAGAAGCTTACATTTTCCCCATTGTAAAAATAACTTTTGGATATTTTCATATGCCACCTTCAAGAACACCTATCATATCCCTTAGATATAGCCTATGTCATGTATTTTGATGATACGGTTGATATCACTAAATAAATAGAATTTGCCCTCCAACATATGGGGGAAATAAAAACCAAGAAGGAAGATGAAAACCATATTATTCCAACCCAAAATCATAATAAATAAATAAATATCTATTGGGTGATAAAATTATCGACTCCTTCCCATTAAATAAAGTAAAAACAAGTTATTTGGGAACTTTAGTAGCCTTTAAAAAACTTATCCTAAAGAAAATGCAAGAGAACCTTTAAGGAATTTCACTAGGTTAAATCAATATTTATCAGTTATATTGATACAAATTTTGAAAGCAAAAATTATAGAGTTTCCTCCTATCAAGCAACACAATTCAAAAAGAGAAAAGTTTCCTTGGTTTTGGGAATATGACCAATGTGGTTACCATCGTATGATTGGACACCACACTAATAAATGTAGAACACTTAATAACCTAGTACAAGACCCTCTAGATGAATTTTAACTTGTAGTAAGAGGTTTTGAATAGGTAACTTCCTCCAATAAAGACTTAGGGAAATTCTAATGCCCCTTGCTCAAAATGAGAAAAAGACCACTAATACTATGTCCTATAGGAATGTGCTCCCATTCAATCAAAATTTGGTGGGTATGATCTCAACAAGTGTCATAACCAAATAGTAGGCTAAGGAAAGGGGTCAACCTTCAAAACCTTCTAACCCCCATCTAGTCTGAAGACCTAAACATGCATAAGACACAAAAGGTCCACCTTTGGTCTTAAAGCCACAATATTAAGGCAAAATGGATTTCAAACTCCAATAGTAGTTGGAGGAAACACCAACCAATATCTCCATATAATATCTCATTAAAACATCACCAAGCCATAGAGAAAGCTTATTCAAGATTTTAAGTGAGTAGATAGTCCACCAGAATGTTAGCCCCACAAACTTGGCTAACATGGTAGGATCATTATTAGTAAACCATTTCACTATCTACTTTAAGTATGATATCCCTCCAGAATCGATGATAGGTGAGTTACCTTTATACATTACTTGCCACATTGGTGATAAATGTATAAAAAGTGTTTTAATAAATGGTAGCTTAATGTTAAGTTTATCCAAAGAATAAAACTTGATAGAAAATAATTATAAATATATGACATTGTCATAAAATATTATGACAATGAAGAGTGAGAAGCTATGGGATCTATAATCCTACCAATTAAAGTAGGGTCTCACATTTTAAACACCTTGTTTTATGTGTTACCCTATGATTTAAACTATAATATCCTCTTAGGGTAGTCTTGGATTCATGCTATGCAAGTAGCCCCTTCAACATACCATCAATGTGTGAAATTTGAGTATCAAGGAAAACTATATAGCATTGAGGATTCAAGATGATAAGGAGTTTTTTGCATATTTTTATCCAAGATGAGAATCCTAAGGCTTGTCTATGTCCATACTTATATAATTTTCACCAATTTATTAATTATTCTATGCATTTAGTTTCACCTAAGGAAACTCAAGAAAATCAAGAAGCTGGAACAAATGCCCAAGCTTCACTCAAAGGAAAATAAAATGTTGAAGTATAAGATATCAACCACATAAACCTCAACCATTAATATAAAATTTTAGCCTTAGACTTAGCTAGGTTACCCCCATTCCCTTAGACTTTAGGTTTACCTTCTAGGAGGGGATAATGGTAAATATTGGAAGTTTTCCTTTTAGTTCAATTGGAATGACAAATAAAGAGAAACTTTGTGGGAACAATCCTTGTTTGAAATAATAGAATTATGCTTCTCGCTATCTTTTATATCTTTACCAAATACCTAAGAAAAATATTTTTAACTTTAGATATAAAGGAAAATTCTTAAGACCTCAATAACAAATAATAAAGGAACCTTTACAGTTAGAGGCCTAGACTAGATGTTGGAGATTAGGTTATTTCCCAACTCCAATGAAATGACAACTTATGCTTCCTCAAAAATTAATGATAATGAGGAAGTATATTTTTTCTCAATAGAACCTCAAAGAGAAATAACATTAATAAAAGGGTTATACCGAGATGAAGAGGATGATGATGGGATTTCCCCTTTATCTCTTTTTGATTTATTTACTCAATATACCCAAATCAACACTCTTAGTGTTATCCATCCCAAACTCATAGAAGTTTAACAAGATTCCAATAACACTTTTCAATGTGAGGATATGTTAACTCTACCTCCAACAACACCCCAATAAATAAAATATATTTTATCAACTCTAGTCATAAATGATTATGAGGTGAGATCTTTACCACATAACCCTTATGAGGATACTCCAGATGATTGTTCTATTCAGTATAACATCCCTACTGAAGAGCCTTTCCCTATAGTTCCACATCCCTCATAGTCAACCAACATTGAATAATGGAATTTAGACATTGATGAACTTTAAAGTATGGGGTTCTTGCGTACCCCTCCTCAACACAAATATGAGTCTCAAATATTAATAGAAGAAACTATTGAAGTTAATATAGAAACAAAATACAACCCAAGGATAATCAAGTTAGGAAAATTCTAACCCTAGAAGATTGTGAAGAATACACAAAACTCTTTAAAAAAAATTGGTGACATCTTTTTATGGTCTTACATAGATATGCCAATACTATACCCCTCTATAGCCATTCACCACTTAGTAATTAGGTCAAATTCTAAGCCAGTGAAATAAAAACTAAGAAATATGCATCCAAAATTTACCTTACTTATGAAGGAAGAACTCCAAAAAAAAATTGGAGGTCAAATTCATTAAGGCAATTGAATATTCTTATTGGATATTGAACATAGTCCCTATCACTAATAAATAAGGCACTATGTAGGTCTACATAGAATTTTGTGATTTGAACAAATCATGTCATAAGGATGATTTCCCTTTGCCTAACATAGATATGATAGTAGAATTTACTACTAAATGTAGGATGCTATCCTTGATTGATGGCTTATCTAGATATAATCAAATTTGGATCATGCCTGAGGATTAGGCTAATACAACATTCATTACTCCTTGGGTTACCTTCTACTATGAGATCATGCCCTTCAACTTAAATAATATTGACACCACTTACCAACACACCATGGCATGAATATTTTATGACATGATGTATGCAATGGTGGAAGATTATGTCAATGATATTTTAGGATAATCCATGAAATAGAGGATTATGTTAAAGACCTAAGGTGATTTTTTGAAAGATAGAGAATATAAATTTCACTTTAAGCCCTCCAAATGCATATTAGGAAAAATGTTACTGGTTTTATAGAAGAAAAGTGAACGTTTATTGAAGAAAAATCTTAGCTACAATTTGGAGGAGTTTCTTCCAAATTTGTGAGATTCAAGGACAACACTTCAGAGGAGAAATTGATTGCTTTTCAATATGAATATTTTATATTTGAGTACAACAAGGAAGCAACAATTTGGGCAGCATTAATAGTTGTTAAGTTTTAGATTTTTTGGGTGCATCCTAAAGGAGCGTTAAGGCCACCAAACTACATTTTCGGGCAGAAAGTTAGAGAAGTTTCAAAGCTACAAATTAGTGAGTTAAAATATGTTTTTAACAACAAAGAAGAGCTGTAATTTTATCTAATTCAAAACAACATTTTTTGAGAATCTAATCACCATGAAATCCAACATATACAGAGTCATAAAGGTAAGCAAATTAGGTGTAAAAGGTTCATTATTTGAACTTTATTTATTTGGTTCATTATTAAGTTTCATTAGCACCAATTTCAAGGTTTAAAGTTGCAAGGAAAAGGTTTTGAATTTAAAGTCTTCAAGGTAGTGCAAAAGTTAATTTCTACAAGGTTCAAACCTACACATAAGAAATAGGAGTTAGATATATTTCAAGAGAAAGAAAATATCAACTTCATATTATCTATTGGAAGCAAATAAGATATTATTCTTAAGTGAAAGTTGCATAGATTATAGTGCATATTTCAAGGTACTTTTAAGAGTTCATTTAAAGGAGCAATAAGGATTTATTAATAGTGCATTATACTAATTATTCCTAAAGGTTTTTAAAGTGCATTAAGTATTTATCAAAGGAGTAATATTAAGCTCACAAATCAAAGTAGAAGTGACGTGTCAAAATATAGTATTGAGAACAGGAAATATACAACATATTATGGTGAGGAGAAGCCACCAAAAAGAGTAATATAACCTCCAAATATTGGATAAGAAATACACCATATCAAGTCAAGAAAAAATCTTCAAAAGGAGACTTAAAGGTCTCAAAGTAAAAGGTGCAAGTTGAGCAATAAAAGGAAGAAAAACATAGCACATATTTTAGACATCAAGTGGTGATATTATAAAGCTTAAGAAGAAGCTTAGACACATAGAATATAGAGCCATCTAAGGGCTCAATATCCATCCATTAAAGGTGTCTAAAGACACCCAATATAGTTCTAAAGATACCTAATTTAGTGTCTATCATAGTGCAAAAACCTGCAACATTGAAGGAGTCTACGTAAGATAGCACCATTGCAAGGATTATGTGCAAGTGAGAAGGAAAATAGCACAAGGTTTGCATAGCATAAGTGAAAAAAAAAGGTGCAAAGGAGGATACAATACCCAAGAAAACATAAAGAGGAGCTTATATGAACTTCCCTCACTAAATATAGATCCAAACCACCATAAAGGAAGTACCACTACCATCGAGGAAGAGCCACCATGCATTGAGATGCAAGAAAGTACACTAGAATAAGTGTTGAAACAACTTGCAAAGGACATAAGGTGATAAGATACATTGATAAGCTTGAGTGTACACAAAAGAGGAGCCTCCACTTGCCATAATAATGAAAGGTATCTTGTGCCACTTGGCACAAAGGAGGAAGAGGCATCTACAAAACCTAATGCTTGCAAAGAGTGCTCAAGTAAAAGTAACACTCTAGTCAAATCAAAGAAGCACCCAAAAAAGTATAACACCCTCATTATCATTTCAACGCTTATTATCAACATTTCCAAGCCTCCACCACATGGAGTAACACCTCAAGAAGGATAACAACCATATTGAACCACCTAACAAGAAGGTATAAGGCCTTATGAAATATAAAGCACCACTTGGTATTTATTTCAAGGAATACAATGGTATTAATAGTCACCCACAAGAGGAGCACGTATATCACATAGGATATATCATGCATATCTCCAATAAATATATAAAAAGAGATGTCAAAGAGCATTGAAGGTAGTAGGAAGACCATTATAGAGGGTGCCCATTGAATTTTGAGAATTAATTGCTCATTTTCATACGTAGAAGACTAGAAAATACAATGCCCAAGCTTTGATAAAGAGCCATAACAAGAGTCAATCATATTTTAACATACAACATTTTAAGGAAGGTAAAGTTTTATATACTTCAATATTTTATTTCTTTATATATAAGGAGTTATAAATTTCTTCATTATATAAGGTTTAAGTTGTTTATTATTTGCATTTGAGATATTAGCAAATATCAACCTTAGTGAATTAGAAAGAAAACTTAAACAAGGAGTTTATATCCTTAAGTGACATTTCAAAAGTGTACTAGTTGAAATTCAAATCTCGTAATATTTGCAAATTAATTAAATAGGAGTTATAAGGTTTTATACCTTGAAAAAATTAAAGTATTACTCTTTGCAAATATCATTCCTAAATTTCCAAATTAGGGAGATATAACTAGTACTACATCAAATTGTATAACATTGGAATTTAGAAAATTGAACCATTGATATTTAAGGATAAAAGAAACAAAATCATTGATTGTTTAAAAGAGTTGGAATTTATTGCTTATACTTGTTTCATATTCGCATTAAAATGGTCAAAATGAATCCAACCATAGAGTCTTGAAGTTAGATAACTTCATCAAATTAAAAAGTGCATATATCAATAAGAAGAACTAAGGTGATATAGGAGTTGATTATTGTCTTCAAAATATTAAGGAAACAACTCAAAAGGAAATCTAATAGATGCTAAGAACTTTATCGAAATCACAATATACTATAATCACTTGGGAGATATAAGGGATACTACAAAAATCCAAGATTTGATAAGGGTTTATCAAGTTAGTTTACATACTCTAAACTAGGGATTCATAAGTTAGACTACTTCAAAGGTACTATCAAAAGTATTCTCAAAATACTAAAGAGCTAAAAGAATTTTATTGATTGATCATATACTACAATTTCTTAATGGATAAATTAGCAAGAGGGACATATCATCACAAGGCACACTACAAAAATATTCAAGGTCAAAACACATACAATATACCATCTCAAAGATGTAAAATTACTTCTAGATCAAACAATTCTACAATTCAAATTGAAAAGAATATTTGGTATATTGATTTCAGTGCTAGTCATCACATGACATGAAATATATAATGGTTTGATTATCTTAAAGTCATTAATAATTACAAGTTAAAAATTACATATGGAAAAACCTATCTTATACATGGATATGGGTGTGTAACACCTAGTAAATAATTTTCAAATTTTCTGTTACATAATGTGATGTATGTTCCTAGATTAACATCTAATCTTATTTCAATGGCCAAGCTAGAGAAAAAAAGGATATTATATTTTAGATACATAAATAGAGTCAATATGTACCACATCATAAATCAAAATGAGATAGAAGCTACTATATCAATCCATAGATATATATATGCTCTAGATTCAATTGAGACCTGTTGTGGCTGATCCACAATGTACCCCAAAATTGGGGACCCACCTTTTTTGCATGTGTTCCAAGAAGACCGAAGTGGCCCATAGGCTAAAGATCAAGGAAAAAAAGCAAAATATCACAAGGAGGAAAAGTGTCGCGATATCGCGACATGTTGCTCCATCACGGACAAAAAGAAAAAGTGTCGCGATATCGCGACATGTTGCTCCATCATAGCCAAAAGACAAAAAGTGTCACGATATCACGACATGTTGCTCCATCGCGGCCCAAAAGAGTAAAAGTGTCGCGATATCGCGACATGTTGCTCCATCGCGGCCAAAAATGAAAAAGTGTCGCGATATCGCGACATGTTGCTCCATCGCGGCAAAAAATGAAAAAGTGTCGCGATATCGCGACATGTTGCTCCATCGCGGCCAAAAATGAAAAAGTGTCGCGATATCGCGACATGTTGCTCCATCGCGGCAGAAAATGAAAAAGTGTCGCGATATCGCGACATGTTGCTCCATCGCGGCCAAAAATGAAAAAGTGTCGCGATATCGCGACATGTTGCTCCATCGCGGCAAAAATGAAAAAGTGTCGCGATATCGCGACATGTTGCTCCATCGCGGCAAAAAATGAAAAAGTGTCGCGACATCGCGACATGTTGCTCCATCACGGCAAAAAATGAAAAAGTGTCGCGATATCGCGACATGTTGCTCCATCGCGGAAAAAAATGAAAAAGTGTCGCGATATCGCGACATGTTGCTCCATCGCGGCCAAAAATGAAAAAGTGTCGCGATATCGCGACATGTTGCTCCATCGCGGCCAAAAGCAAAGGAAAAGAGGAGAAAGAAAAAGTGTCGCGATATCGCGACATGTTGCATTTTGCGATTCAAAATGGGCAAACAAGCAGAGAAAGAAAAAGTGTCGCGATATCGCGACATGTTGCATTTTCGCGATTCAAAATGGGCAGACAAGCAGAGAAAGAAAAAGTGTCGCGATATCGCGACATGTTGCATTTTCGCGATTCAAAATGGGCAGACAAGCAGAGAAAGAAAAAGTGTCGCGATATCGCGACATGTTCCATTTTCGCGATTAAAAGCAACAAAGGAGATCAAGGGGCCAAAAGTGTCGCGATATCGCGACATGTTCCATTTTCGCGATTCAAAGCAACCAAGGAGAGCAAGGAGGCAAAAGTGTCGCGATATCGCGACATGTTCCATTTTCGCCAAGGTAACGGACCTGCATAGTGACGTGGACATAAGGATAAAATCCAGTGAATAAGGCAAGCGTTACATAAGGAATCTTTAATGATTTGAAATCATTTAAGATGGTCGTTACACACGGAGGGAAACGGACGCAAAACCATGTGGAGAAATCGTAGCGAAGGGCCACAAAATGGAAAGCAAAGCACACGCATACAGGGAAGGTGAAATGAACAGTCAGGGAAGGTGAAATGAACAGCCATCGGCAAATGAAATGAACCATCAGGGAAGGAAACAAGGTTTTCACGAGTTTAAATACGCCATTCAAAGAGGCCAGAAGGGGTGGAAAACTGCTGCAAGTAGCGTTGCAGGTTTGAAGGCGATAAGGCCATTCTGGACCTAGTTGGGCTGTTTTTCTTTCGTAGACTGGTTTTTCTTCTTCATGGACATGGGTCAGAAATTGTGGCGAGCAGAGTTGCAGACTTGAAGGCGATTAGGCCATTCTGGACCTGTTTAAGTTGTTTTTCTTCCATGGACTGATTCGGGAAAACCAAAAATTCTGCCATTGTAAAATGACACATTTTTAATGCAGAAGTGTTCAGAAATTTGCATCTTGTGGGCAAGAAAGAAGGAGATTTTCTTTGCATGCTATGGATTTAATGTTTATTTTTTCATCTTTTCAGATTTCGAATTTATAGATAATGTTGATGCCATTTCTTTGGGTTACATTAGGCGAATATTTGAAATCTGAATTTTATTTCGTACCCTAGGAACCAACACTTAGCTTATCCGGATTGTGCTTGTTTGCAGGTCCAATAGGTTAGGTTGCATGCACGGAGACCTCACATCTTCGGTTTTGTCGAAATAGGATAGCATCATATTGAACGCATTTTATTTTTAGTTTCTGCATTTCATTTTTTATTTTTTGCTTTTTATATTTTTCCAGAAGCTTTAACTTTCAAGGCATTAAAATAAACATCTAAAAAATATCAAAATCCAAAAAACAATGAACAATCACTAAAGTTTCATGGTGAAATAAATCAACATTGCCCCTTGTTTATAGTTACTTGCAATCACTAAGGTGTTCCAAGCATTTAAATTGAATATCTTTATTTGAGATTACTAATACATATATGCAAATGCTAATACAACGGAGACCTTGGAGAAGTTGTTTGTCTAACTTCTTTGCAAGAGGGGATTTGGAACCCAAATCCTAAAGGAGAGTGTACTTTCACAATCGGGTGAAAATACCACTCAACAGATTGGCGCTAGAAGGAGGGCCTGAATCGGTTTATTTCAGTGTGATTTAAATGCTATAGGGATTTAAATTTTGAATATTTCATGCCCTATTGGTTATTATCTTTAGCCCTCTTTTAACAATACAACCTTGTAGTGTTAAAAGGAGGACATGAATTGCTATGCATTGTTCTAACGCTTTTGATTGTTTATACAAGAATAATGTGTCTTGATTTGATTTAAAAAAAAAAAAAAATTGACTAACGAGGTTGTCTCCATGCAATTACTATCATTCGATTTTAATGGATACACCTCTTGGTTGATGCTAACACGATTATTCATACGTTACATGTTTGATATTTGCTAGTCATTTCATGCTTATTTGTAAGGAATTATTTTGTCTAAAATGTATTTGTTGTCGGTATTATGCTCTTCACCTACGCGTAATGCGATCTTGTGAATCAGAAAGCCTACAACACTAGGAGTATGCTCTTCACTTGCACATATGTGATCTGGTGAATCAGAAACTAACTTACATTTTTAGAATACTGCTTTGTCAGGGTTCCTTCTTTTATTTATGACTAACAAATTGGTTTTGAAGTTATTCTTTGAATTCCATTAATTGCAGGATTTTCTGTGTGTCGCAACTGAGAGTTTTGTCAAGTTCTTGTAGGGTTATCATCATTGATTTTGAATCAAATGGCCCAACCTCCACCAGCTCCTTGGTACGGAGCCCATAACATTCCTTTGAATATTGCAGGGGATATTCATGAGATCCCTAGGAATATAGAGAGATTTTTGCCCAAATACAAACCGGATGGCCCAAGGACCGCAGAAGAACATATACAGGCCTATAGGGATGTTTTGATAAGATTGCATGTTCAACATGAAGATGTGGCTTGTAGACTCTTCCCCATGAGCCTAGACCCAGTGGCCTACGAATGGTACATTTGCTTACCTACTTGTTCCATTACGTCATGGACGCAAATGGAGAATGCTTTTGTCAACCAATTCAGGTCACCATTAGATCCCACAATCATCTATAATCAGTTCATTACATGCAAAAGAGGCCAGGGTGAGCCAATCCAAACTTTTAATCAAAGATTTCAGAAGTGCTATAATAGAGCAATTCGGCATTTTGCCATTGATCCCGCAGTAGCTTTGCAAATATATTTTGGGGCATTGGATCCTATGACGGCAATGTTTGCAAGGCGAAATCCTCAAGTTACCACTCTTGCTCTAGCCTACAATGAAGCTATGACCATTGAACAACAAATGACACCACAATATTATGGGTTTTCCCAAATGCCTATGGTAGGACAATATGGTCCATATGGTCAAGCTCCTATGATGAACCAGATCATGGCACCACAGATATCAGACATAAATGCTTTGCCTTATCAACAACCATATTCATCAACACCCGCTTACGCACCCATTCCAATTCAACCAATCACATCCATTCCCCCCATTCCTTCATTTTTGCAAAATAGTCAACAGACTATGCAAGGAGCTAGTCCGGTTAATTCTCAAGCTATAGTTCCTTTTCCCAATCCAATCTCGATTCAAAGTGTGAATCCCTACGCAAATCAAGTGGTTCAAAATCCAACCCAAATGTTAAGTCAAGATCTCACCAATTACGCAAATCCTATTGGAACTAGCAATAACATAGCTCAACCAAAAGAGATTTATTCAGAGGTTGAAGAGCTCAAAAATATGGTTCACAAATTGAGTAATGATTTGGTTCAACAACAGAAGTATGAATCCCATGCCCCTCACCCAAATCAAAATTTCAACAATGGAGGGAGACAGTGGAATACGAAGCCAAACCATGGGGGTGTGCCTTCCCCTATTGCTAATCAGATAGATACTTCTGCAGGACCAAGTCACTCTAGTTCCATTCTTAATATTTCTGATTTTGCATGGGAAAACGGGTGTAGATTGCATGATACAAGGGAGCATAATGAAAGGAATTGTCCCGAAATTGCTATGTATACCCATTGTCTCCAAGCTCAAGTGGATGATTTGGAACTTGTGCCAAATAAGGGTCCATCCCAACATCAACAAGGAGAGAACAACATTTTGGTGGGAGAAACTCTATATCGTCAAGAGAGTGAGCATGAGGAAGGTGAAGATGAATGGGGTGAGAAACATGTTGATGAAGATGAAGAAGAAGTACTTGAGCGTCATCACTTGTTCTTGGAAGACACTCTC
Source organism: Wollemia nobilis (assembly GCA_028583015.1). NCBI lineage: Eukaryota > Viridiplantae > Streptophyta > Pinopsida > Araucariales > Araucariaceae > Wollemia > Wollemia nobilis. Next base: position 3,796,186 of record JAQPPZ010016847.1, on the reverse strand, counting down.
GATGAGAAGCTTGGAATTAATGATCAAAAATTTCTTCACCCTCCAAATTGTGATAAAATTGAATCATGGGTTACAAATTTGGATTATGATAGCTTTACTAATTTGAATTCAAGAAATAACCCACTTTTGGAAATAACTGGACCATCTATGGAAGGTGAAGATGAATCGGATAAGGAACAGGTTGATGAATCAGAGGATGGAGAAGAAGTATTTGAGCATCACAACTTGAATTTGGAAGGTGACTACTATGATTCATGGAAGAAGTGGGAAGACTACACTCACTCCAAAACTACTAATGAAACTTGTGTGCCAATTGATATACAGGACAACATAATCGCCTACTCGAAGGAAGATATTACAACTCCTGTGCAATTTGAGGATGTTTTGGAAGAGATACCGGGGATAGTGAACAAAGAATTGGAATTAAATGACAAAGTGGTTGATCTATTGGAAGCAACGAAAGCGATTGATCATGAAGATGAGTTACTTGACATACACTTCAACCAAGAATATTTGAGGGTTGAAAAGGATGGGCATGTTTTTAATTGGGTGCCCAATTTTGGTATGTTTGATGAACAAGTAATCAATGAAGAATATGAAGACCAAGAGGTAAAAGAGGAAATTGCAAATCCTCACCAAGTTTTCGTAAATGAAAGTGTGAAAAAGGTAAAATCTAAACCTTTATGTCCAAACATCCAAGATTTTGGTGAAGATTTGCATAATTCAAATGATATTTATGATGAAATGCCATTGAAGGTGAATGAAGAACAAGGATTAATTTCTAACCACACCTTTGATAACATTACTTTAATGAATGAAAAGGAGCTTGATGCACTTAAATTGCTAAATCAAATTCATCAACAATTAATTCTTGAATCTAGGATAAAAATTCTTAATGATCCCCATTTAGTAAATATCCTAGATGCTTGTAAATTGTTGCAAAATTTTGATTGGCCTAAGAACATGGAAAATGAATTAGCTTTGAAATTTTTAGAAATAGGCTCTTGCTTACAAAATTTCATTTTGAATAAAGAAAGCCTAGTTCTAAATCATGAATGGGATTATGAAATTTGCACCTTAAAGAATAGACAAGAAAGAATTGAAAATCAACCATTGTCTAATCAATCTGGTAATTTGAATCTCACCTATGAGAATACTAATGGAACTAAATCTAATTGGTGGGGTGAGAGAGGAAAGTTGAAGTTGGTTGCATGGTTTGGTCTAATCTTGTTTTCGTTTGATTCCTTCCACATTCGGCATGTGTATCATATTATATGTCTTTTGGAATGCTCTAATCAGGTTTGGGATCCGGGAAAATGATAATCCAAATTTTTGCATCATCTTGTATTATATTGTATATACTTTTGGTTTTCGTGTTTTGGTTTTGGATTGAATCTTATTTTGGTTTTAAGTTTTGTGTGTGGTCCTTACGAATGTTGACTAAGACTAGGAGAATATGAAACATCGGAATTGTATTGCAGAAAGCTCCACGAATATCGCAAACACATTAAGGAATATCGTTTGGAACTTGTGATGCATGAAATTGTCAGTTTTATAAATTATGGCAAAGTAGGTGGTATAATCCATCCGCATTTCAAAAGGAGCAATGCATTCATATCTCATGTACATTCCGCATTGCATATACATTCCATCTCAGCTTGCATCTTCATTTCATGTGCAATCATTGAGAAGGTGTCGAATCCTCTTAGGGTCATTACATAACATATATTAAAAGGATCCTAAGGTTGGGAACTGATGCCCGAACTATCTTGAACCAAGCACGTTCTACGCATATTAAAGAGGATCTTGAGCAAAATGGTCAAAACCATACTTGGAAGAAAAGGTGAGGCGAAAGGAGTATTTCGTGTCTGTCCTATTATGCAACATAATCCTTAAAACAGTGGTTTTCACCACTCCCATAGTGCTTAAAGCCTAAAATCAGAGTAGTAAGGATAGGGTTAAATCCTCATCGAACTTAGGTTGAGGATCCAACTCCCCAAAGCTCTGATTTGACCTTCATGGAGTAGTAAGGATAGGGTCTAATTCTCATCTCGCTTAGGTTGAGAATCCGATTCCCCAAAGCTCCGATTTGACCTTCATGGAGTAGTAAGGATAGGGTCTAATTCTCATCTCGCTTAGGTTGAGAATCCGATTCCCCAAAGCTTCCATTTTGCCCACTCAAGAACTTGAAATTCAAAAGAAAATATTTTTCATTTCTTTATTAATACTGGACTGGAAGGATCGTACTACATGTCCCTTGCAAGGATGGGTAGTCATCACCAAGGTCCAAGAAATCACAATAAAGTCAAATCCTGGATTATGGGGTTAATCTCCACCTGGGCTATAGACGCCTGGCTGGTAATGGAGTATGCTCATGCGTGGCAACATGTCTTGTCTAAAAGCAAGACCACTGACTACTCAAACGGATAGGCTAGCCTGACAGTTTCATCCATAACAGGTTAAATCATTTTGTTCAAGATGAGGTAATGAACTCCAGATCAGAGTAGTAAGGATAGGGTTAAATTCCCATCTCGCTTAGGTTGGGAATCCGATTCCCCAAAGCTTTGATTTCACTTACACTCGCACATGGGTTCAAGATGGTAGTGACACAACCAACTTTGGGATCTAGTAAATTAATTCAACATACATATTTTTGGTCCTAAGAGGGTTTGACAGTTTTAATATGTTTGTTTATGATGCTAGAAGGTCTGAGCCTTTGCAAAGCAGGTTGTTATATCTCTAACATATTTATCATACATCAAATCCTTGCACAAATCATTCATAGCCTTGCATACGAATCATAAGTGAAGTTGACAATGGAAAGTTGAATGAATTTCAAACGATAGGGAATGAAGCACATTGCACACACCGAGCTGATGCTTAATAATTCTAATGTTTCATGTATTTCTCGTCTAGTTTCATTCTTGGGATATTTGCTAACGTTTGTATTTGAGTCTATGTGTTTTCAGGTTGAGTTCTCACCGAAATGCTCAGGAGCATTTCCCAGCAGAGTCGCCATTTGTTGTGGCTGATCCACAACGTACCCAAAAATTGGGGACCCACCTTTTTTGCATGTGTTCCAAGAAGACCGAAGTGGCCCATAGGCTAAAGATCAAGGAAAAAGGCAAAATATCACAAGGAGGAAAAGTGTCGCGATATCGCGACATGTTGTGCTGCTGGCCAAAAAAGAAAAAGTGTCGCGATATCGCGACATGTTGCTCCATCACGGCCAAAAGAAAAAAGTGTCACGATATCGCGACATGTTGCTCCATCGCGGCCAAAAATGAAAAAGTGTCGCGATATCGCGACATGTTGCTCCATCACGGCCAAAAATGAAAAAGTGTCGCGATATCGCGACATGTTGCTCCATCGCGACAAAAAATGAAAAAGTGTCGCGATATCGCGACATGTTGCTCCATCGCGGCCAAAAATGAAAAAGTGTCGCGATATCGCGACATGTTGCTCCATCACGGCAAAAAATGAAAAAGTGTCGCGATATCGCGACATGTTGCTCCATCGCGGCCAAAAATGAAAAAGTGTCGCGATATCGCGACATGTTGCTCCATCACGGCAAAAAATGAAAAAGTGTCACGATATCGCGACATGTTGCTCCATCGCAGCCAAAAATGAAAAAGTGTCACGATATCACGACATGTTGCTCCATCGCGACAAAAATGAAAAAGTGTCGCGATATCGCGACATGTTGCTCCATCGTGGCAGAAAATGAAAAAGCGTCACGATATCGCGACATGTTGCGACGCTCGCGGTAGAAAATGAAAAAGCGTCGCGATATCGCGACATGTTGCTCCATCGCAACAGAAAATGAAAAAGTGTCGTGACATCGCGACATTTTGCTCCATCGTGGCAAAAAATGAAAAAGTGTCGCGATATCGCGACATGTTGCTCCATCACGGCCAAAAGCAAAGGAAAAGAGGAGAAAAAAAAGTGACGTGGACATAAGGATAAAATCCAGTGAATAAGGCAAGCGTTACATAAGGAATCTTTAATGATTTGAAATCATTTAAGATGGTCGTTACACACGGAGGGAAACGGACGCAAAACCATGTGGAGAAATCGCAGCGAAGGGCCACAAAATGGAAAGCAAAGCACACGCATACAGGGAAGGTGAAATGAACAGTCAGGGAAGGTGAAACGAACAGCCATCGACAAATGAAACGAACCATCAGGGAAGGAAACAAGGTTTTCACGAGTTTAAATACGCCATTCAAAGAGGCCAGAAGGGGTGGAAAACTGCTGCAAGTAGCGTTGCAGGTTTGAAGGCGATAAGGCCATTCTGGACCTAGTTGGGCTGTTTTTCTTTCGTAGACTGGTTTTTCTTCTTCATGGACATGGGTCGGAAATTGCGGCGAGCAGAGTTGCAGACTTGAAGGCGATTAGGCCATTCTGGACCTGTTTAAGTTGTTTTTCTTCCATGGACTAATTCGAGAAAACCAAAAATTCTGCCATTGTAAAATGACACATTTTTAATGCAGAAGTATTCAAAAATTTGCATCTTGTGGGCAAGAAAGAAGGAGATTTTCTTTGCATGCTATGGATTTAATGTTTATTTTTTCATCTTTTCAGATTTCAAATTTATAGATAATGTTGATGCCATTTCTTTGGGTTACATTAGGCGAATATTTGAAATCTGAATTTTATTTTGTACCCTAGGAACCAGCACTTAGCTTATCCGGATTGTGCTTGTTTGCAGGTCCAATAGGTTAGGTTGCATGCACGGAGACCTCACATCTTCGGTTTTGTCGAAATAGGATAGCATCATACTGAACGCATTTTATTTTCAGTTTCTGCATTTCATTTTTTATTTTCTGCTTTTTATATTTTTCCAGAAGCTTTAACTTTCAAGGCATTAAAATAAACATCTAAAAAATATCAAAATCCAAAAAACAATGAACAATCACTAAAGTTTCATGGTGAAATAAATCAACATTGCCCCTTGTTTACAGTTACTTGCAATCACTAAGGTGTTCCAAGCATTTAAATTGAATATCTTTATTTGAGATTACTAATACATATATGCAAATGCTAATACAACTGGAGACCTTGGAGAAGTTGTTTGTCTAACTTCTTTGCAAGAGGGGATTTGGAACCCAAATCCTAAAGGAGAGTGTACTTTCACAACTGGGTGAAAATACCACTCAACAAGACCTCACAATATATTATTGTATTTCAAAGTAATACTAATGCATTTTTTGAGGAATAGATTGTAGAAAACGTAGAACCCATATATCATAAAAATAGACAATAAAATAGAAGATGCAAAAATAAAAATATGAGAGAAAAATAAAACTATGGCCTACTTGACCATATACAAGCTAAATAAGAAGAAGGACCAGATCAAGATGAAGAATATTTGAAATACGAATATCCATATTTAAGACTAAAGCCTTCAATATCCAAATAATGTAATACAAGGGGGTGTTAGAGTTTATTACATTATTTTGTACATGGCAGTGTACCACCTTGGATACATTTCTGGATTAGGGGTTTACCTTATATTAAGGTTTTAGTAGTTACTTCAAGCAAGTAATAAATGCACAAATTTTATAATGTCAAATGATGTAAATGTACATGTAGTCCACATGTACATGAGTCTTAGGATAAGTAGATGAAGAGTCATGGATAGACTAAAGTCCAAGGCACATATCCTCCTATATTTATGCCTTGAGGTATTGAGAGAGACTGAAGTTACTATAATTATTTGTAGTTAGAGTACAATGTAGTTCTTTCATTGATATTATGGAGTGTTCATGTCCTCCATTATAATACATTGTACTATTTTCATGAGAATCCATTAATGATATTAGTTTTCTTGAATATTATAGTGCCATTATCATATAGTTATCATTGTTTACTCATTTTAAGTCTTGTGGTTGCATATCCTTTAATATAAATCATCAAAAACTAATACCTATGTTTTTCTAGAGTCAAAATCTTCATGAGTACTAAACTAATTGTAATTTCATTGAGAGAAAAGTATTTGCAATCTTGAAATCATTAAATAAATTTAGATAGTAATTGGTTCAAATTAATACTCTAGATTATGTGATGCATCTATATGTTAGGAATTTTATCTTACAAGGAGATTTGGGTGATAAAAGAGTTGGTTGTATTACCAAAATTTAAGAATATGATGCAAAAATCCATACTACAAAGTTGGTCAGGGATAGAACACTGTCAATAAATGATAACAAAAGTAGGATTAGATTAGATATCATCTTGTTAGTCATCAAGATCTAGATAGAAGAAAGAGAGTTCTTCAGAAGAACCAGATTGTATTGATTAGTTGACAAGTTATTTTTAAACAAGAGTATGCCCCTAAGAGCTTAACACTTCATAAAGAAGAAGGTATAGACTTCAAGCTTTGAAATATATCCCTTTACCTGAGGGAATATATAAAAATAACCTTGATGGATTTCTTCTAAAATGTTTGAAAGATGATAAAAAATAGAAGATCATTAAAGAATTCCATAAGGGATTGTCAAGGGGACATTTTTTAGGGATAGTAACTACTATAAAAATAATAAGAGTAGGTTACTATTGGCCTACTATATTTTTTGACACTTTCAAAGAAATAAGAACATGTGATAAGTGCTAGAGATATGTAGGGAGGAACATGAATGCTTCATTTTCCTTTAAACCTATTCAAATCGAATAGTATTTCTAACAATAGGGACTATATTTTATTGTAGTAGTAAATCCCAACTCTTTAGCATGTCAAAAATACATTCTGACTACCACCAACTATTTCATTAGATGGATTGATGCAATTCCAACCAAGAGATGATATCAAGATGTACTGATCAAATTTATTGAAAGCCTAATTATGAGTTTTGGCCTCCTTGAAGATCTAGTAAGTGATAATGATCCATATTTCATAGGTGTAAGGTACATTGAATTTGTGAGCCAGTATGGTATATGTTTAAAGAATTCTTCTAACTATTACCCACAAGAAAATGGACTAGCAGAGTCTACTAACAAAAATCTACTCAAAGTTCTAAAAAGAGCACTGAAAGAAAATAAAAATTGGAATCTTCTATTAGAATAGGCCTTGTGGGTAGATAGGATTACTATCAAGATTTCAATTAAAACATAACATTATGCATTAGTGTATGGGAAAGGGGTTATTATTCCCACTTATATTAAAATACCAGCTCTAAGATTTATAGACCAAGATAATAAATTAGATTAGAATCTAGTAGAGGTCATATTGATGCATATTTATAGCTGGAAGATCAAAGGACCAAAGCATAAGAGAGTTTCTAGAAGCACTCCATAGATACTAAAGGATTATTTGATAAGAAGACCAGATTCAAAAATTTAAGGTTGGTGACTGGGTCCTAAGATGGAATGAAGAAAAATACAAACTAGGCAACCACCAAAAATTTTATTCCTTCGAGGATGGTCCATTCAAGATATTTGAAGTCAAGAAGAACAATGTTTTTTTAACTCTAAGATCAGAATAAGAATTTATAGCCAACCCTAGTTAATGGATGTCACTTAAGTTGTAATATGAGTAAAAAATACTTTCCTGTGTAATATATGTACATATTTGTATTATATCAACTTTTCTTTTAACTATTCAACAAAATAAAAATAAAGGTAGCAGCCCACAACATGTTCCCAAGTATAATTCAAAGCAGTCAAAATCTTAGAAAAGTGTGCTATTCCACTACGTGCTTTGTGCTACATCCAAAAAAGAACAAAATTTTAGTTGTGAGCCACGACAGGTTTTAGGCCACGACCAATGAGCAAATGAGGCTTCACATACAAGTTGCACTGTATTACCACAAATACAAAATTTTGAAGCATGTGGCTAAGTGGTAGCTCATCTACTACATTAATGATGAAAGACATGCATGCATGATTATTTAAAGGTAAAATTTAGTTGAATTTCATTTTGAAAGTAGTGCTAAGTTTTTGAGAGAAAAGTAGTGAGGTTAAGCAAATTTGTAAAGCATTAGAAGATAAATTTCAAAAAAAAATTAGAATTATCGTCACCAATTGTAGGGCAAGCTACTAAGATAAAAAGCAGTGAGGTTATCCACTACATTGAAAAAACACTAGTAGTAGCTGATATAAGGATGACATGGAGAACAAGAAATAAGCTCAAGAGAGAGATTGATTATAGATTTTTTGGAGGACTACCAATTTTAGTTCAAGGTACTTGTGTTGTTTGCTCTCTTTTGTCATTTTATATCTGTGATTCCATTCATCCAAGTCTAGAATTAATTTATGCCATAGTAAAATTTTATGACCCTAAGGCTAAGGCAATTGAAATAGCCCAGGGCAAAACCCTTTTCAATATAATTGCACAAGCTTAATGTGACATTTTTTCCATGGGTAGAATATTGCATGTTAAGCCCTTCAACCTAGAAGAACAAGTTGGATATTACTCATTAAAAGTGTGTACAAATAATGGTGACCATTTTAGGGAATGTGTGTATAGGTATTTAATAACCATAAGGTCTAGCAATACTTTACCCAATAACCCAATTGCCACCAAGCATTTTGCCAACCCATAACTCTTTTCTATGCTAGCAACATTGGTTGGGCTAAATTCTAACCAATATGGTAGATAGCCATATTGTATTGTATTTCTAATAAAATGTATAACATACCTATAGGTTATGGTAATACCAGATCAATTTACTTTGATTGGCCTACTTTCCTCATGAAATGAATGCATGAGAAGTTTATGGCAATGAAGAGAGGTTCTAAAGCTCCCTTTTTATGACACTGCTCTAATTTGGCTTGGATTTTTTTAAGTGCTACAAGGTAAGATATGTCTTGGATAGTAGTAATAGAAAAATATGATAATGGAAATCCTATACCAATCTATATATGTACTAGGGTTTTGAGGGATACTAAATCCTATTATGACTTCAATAAAGAATTTTTGGGGCTAGCCTTGAAAATTATATATGGATAGCATCCTAGAATTCCTCCTCTAGCTAAATAAATATTACAAACAAAGCAAGCTAAGGAAGGATAATGGTACATTTTGACTGAGGGCATAGTCATTATACTTTATGGCTTCACTAGGAAACCATTCTTACTACCACATTTTATCACTAGCAAAATGTTGGCATTGGAGTACTACAGATAAGTTAAATATATTAACTACACTTTTAGTACTAGGATAAAGAGAAAAGTGATGATCAATTACCTCACAATGTGGAAGATATTACAATAACAAGGAAGGACCAGTATGATCAGATTAATCAAACCTTGGAAAAACTAGGTCTTAGTCATCTTCCTTAGACATAGAGGTATGACCCAACCAATATATTTTTGAAAAAGCTAATGACTCTCAATGGTGATAAGGCTCCCAAGTTTGAAAGGACTTTGAGGCTGCAAATTGAAAAATCTATAAATAATAGTGAGATATATCCATTAGAATGGGATGTTGTAAAAATGGAACTTCCCTCTTGGAGAGACATTTATGATCAATAGGTTGATTATGAGCCTAAGAGTAAGAAAACCCACTAGATGAAAGAAGCAAAAATTCAATTGATTTAGAAAAAGGTTGGTTGGGATGAGGTCAAGATTTTGGAATGGTGGAAAATGAGAGTTGAGACAAATATAATAGCCCCTAGGTTTGGCCAACAATTTGATATTTGATTTATTTGAGAGATATGATAAACATATTAAGAATTCTATGGCCAAAAATAGTAAAATCTTGAGAAAGATGAATCAAGAAATGTAGAAAATATTCAGGTGGAAAAAAGGTCAAAATGTTTGGCCTTGGGGGTAAAAACTACTTCACAAGGTCTAATGAGAGATAAAGCGAGTGATAGCTTGGTATTTTATGCTATTAAATTTACTGCTACAACCCCTCTAAGTCCTTAAGTCCCCCTATTTGAGAGGTTGCACTACCAACTTCACAACAACAAGATGGTACTCAAAAGTTTAAACCTTCAATTCCTATTGGAGGCTAGTAAGTAATTTAATAAAAAGAAAAAATTGGATCAAACACAAGCAATTGAACAGACATAGGCCATAACTAAAGAGTAATTCATTCAACAAGCACAAAAACAAAGTGTTGATAGCATTTTTCAATAGTCTACTTTAGTAAACATAGGTATGATTCCTATATCTTCTTCTGCTTCCCCTTATCCTTCCCCAAGGAATTCTCCTTACCATTATTAAGAGTAGAAGGAACAAGAGTTATCATCACCACCTCATAATTTTTCATCTCCACAAATCCCTTAATCATCTCATTCCATTCCATTTCCACCTTATTCAATAGAAATCCCAATATCATAATCTCCAATTCACATCCCTTCACCTCCAAGATCATCACCACTCATATCAGTAGGGGAAAAAACACTTCCATATTCCTCACCATCTCCTATAGTTGTAATATATGTTGCCATTTCAACATCTATTACAACCCATACTTTAAACATAGATTACACCATCATTACTACTATACCTCTTCCATTTGTACCAATTCCTTTTTTACCCTCACTCATAACTGCCTCCATGCTTGCAAACCACCCTATAGTAGCTTCATTGCAGAAGGTCAAGAATATTTCATTTAAAACTCAAATATTTTGGAGCAAAAAATTAGCTCAACCTTTGAAGAAAGCTACTCGACTGAGAAATACTATGATTGTTGATCTTGTGGCTAGAAAAAGAACCAAAATATCCCTCACCCATATTTTTAATAAACTAGAGGAGGACATGACCGTAGAAGATTATCAACTAGAGGAAAACACTAAAGATATTTCTCAATTGCCCATAGAAGATGAATTGGCTGTAGCTTAGGCTTATTTTGAGACCATCTATGTGCAAAGTGATATTTGCAGGGAGAAATATAAGAAATTGGAGGAAAACGTTGAAAATATATAAATAACAATCAGTAACCAAAAGAAGGTGGAAAAGGCTATAATAAATGAATCTAAGAAGTGGTATAACAAGTACCAAGATATGGTCAAATTCAATAAGTAGGCTAAAGAGCTAAATAAGTAGAATGAGGCCTATGCCAAACAATACAAACTCTACAACAACAGTTGTAAGTTGAGAAGACTAGAACTACAAATTTATCCAAAGATAAAGTTAAGAAAATTAGAAAATAAATATGGTCTGATATTATGGAGAAATGTTTAGAGGTCTAGCCTATAATTGATTTTATGGATGAGACTAGCCATTTTTTACAAGAAACTAATGAAGATTTTGAAAAATGCTACTAAAGAGTTGTAGACAATGGTGTCACAAGAAGAAATAATATATAAGTTGTCTCAAAATAGATTCAATGCTACTTCTAAACCCATCCCAAGTAAAGAATGGACTAGTTCAATATTAATATCCCAAAACATCCTTAGAAAGAACAAGTTGATCTAGAAGGGGTGGCTATTAAAGGATAAAATTGAAGGTAAGCTCTAGAATATTATAGATTCCAACAAGGAAATGATGCAATATGATTTACAAGGGTTTTGGAATAAGGAGAATATTATTCTAACTGATTAAGACCTTAAAACCAACTTGACATTAATAATGTAGGATGAGTCTGAAATAAATGCTTGGTAGGACCTTGTTAATCAAGATCAAGTTACTCAATTGGTAAAATATTTGACCAGGCTCAAATATTTAATGGAAGATATGATAGATAGAGGATACACCATATCCTATGAAAATACAATGAAGATTCAATTTTTTCATCAGAAGCTAATGGAGATAGCTAATCCCACTCAAAAAACCTAGGATCAAGCTTTAAAAACATTAGATCATATGACTCAATTGTTTAGGGCATAAACAAAGGAAGAAGCTAGTGAAGATGAAGAAAATAGTGAAGAAGAAGAAGGTGACAAGGAAAATAGAATTGAATATATTGAAGAGGTGCAAAGGTAAGAAGAAGAATAAGATAAAATTCCATAGGAAGAAGTACAAAAAGAATAAATATCTCCTCCAAAGTAAGCTAAAATATATTGAGCACCACAATTGTTGAAGAGGCCTTGAAAACATGCTTTGTAAGTGTTTTGAGCCCGACAAGTGTCAGATACAACAAGAAAAACATGATCATGCAATAATCATGAGTAAGCCATACCATTGAACCTTCAAAAGAGCAACCCTATTGATGATATATATATTTTGTACCTCATGCATTGTTTTCATATGAACTGTTATCTATTGAATATACTTTGCTAACATCTACATGAATAACAGTCATATGGAAGTAATATCTTGAGACATACTCTATATTTGGTTGGAGTCTATCCTGTGTCCATATTCCCCTTCATAAATGCTACCATTTCATTTCCCTCATTGCATTTCCACTTCATAATTCATTTTCACTTCCTTATCCCCTTGTTTCATTCATTCATCCATTTTTATTTATCCCATTTCATCCTTCTATTTTCTTTCACTGTCTCTATTTGTCCACATCATAATTATATGATACCTATCCATTTGAATTTTTACTCCATATGCCCAAAGGATAATACTTTGAGTTCTCAAAATTTTCTAGAAAAGTTCCCCAAGAGGCACTAGCATGTAGGTCCAAAAGACCACATACTTAGATATCTTTTGTGAAATTCCCAAAGTTTCTCTATGTGTAGATATGTGCTCCAAATTACAACAACAACTCAGTGCAACGTGTCCAATGCTATAGTCAACTTGGTAAAAAGGGATCTTCGCACATTTCAAATCATAGCTTAGAACATAATTCGTGGTCTTGTCTCAGGATAAAAATTTTATACTAGGCCACCTAGGACATGGTTCTACGCCATGGTCAGCATGATCAAAGAAGGTATTATGGAATTTTGAATCACAACTCAAAACATGGTTCCCCATCGTGCAACTTAATGCATTGTTCTACATTGCATAGCTTAGTGCATGGTTCCAATTGTGGTTAAAGTTGGTCAAAGCACTAAGTTGTATAATATAAAAGTCAAAATAGAACATGGTTTTATACAGCATGGCTCAATGCATGGTTCTATGTCATGGTCAAACTTTATTGAATTGCATAAAGATAAATCCAAAGCATGGATCAAAACAAAGTTTTATTTTGCATGTCCCAAAACATGCTTCTATACCACATATCTCAACATATGGTTCTATGCCATGATCAACATAGCCAAAGCTATCATCTTAGTATTTAAAATCTTGACCTAGAACATGTTTCTATGTCACTTGGTACCAAGCAAAATTTAACAAGCACAACCCCAGATTAGCACACTCTTGTCCTAGGATGTGGTCAAATTGGTCAAATGACTTAAAATTTGGGATTCAAATGCTAGATCAAAGCATGTTCTACACCACGAGAGGTGAAAAGAGCAAAAGGTAAATATGTCATAGGTTGTGATATGCTCTAGGTCGTAAGATTCTCTAAATTATGAATCATAAAAGCACACCAAGATTAGTAAGGCTCTAATCTTAGCTATCCAAAAGTAGATCAACAATTCACATGGAATTTGGCATGAATCATGTATAAATACAAGATTCAACATAGCGTAAGGTTGCATGTTTTAGTCTAAGTTGGTTCTAAGTTGAAGTTGATGATTTGAGAAGATGAAGTGATGAAATCTAAGATCCACGAGCTCTTTCAATTTTATATCTATGGTGAAGAAGCAAAAAAAATAATAGGGAATGATCTGGATCTTTTCTTGGCAATATTCTATAGTTGGAGGGTGTGAAAATCCAAACAAATTATAGAGGCCATGTTAGAAGGGATCAAATGAGCACATGGTTTTCTTATTTCTAGAATTAAATAAGAGGTTTCCACCTTAGCATCTTGCTAATATAGCTCTCCAAATTCCTTGTAATATTCCTAATATTTTCAAATCTTTCAAATTTATTACAAAAACTATAAATAGAGGTCGAACCCTCATTTTAAAGGGTCAACTCTAAAGTGTTTTCTTATGCTACTATTGTACACTCTTTAAAAATTAATAGGAGCATTACTTGGATGTTTTCCTTATACTTGTATCTTCTTTTCTTATATATTACAAACCCTTGAATTTATTTCTGCTACTGCTACTATGGTTAGTCTATTCTGCTAATTTGGATTGCTAGCTTAGAGCAAATTGGAATGCTTCATGTCTAAACGTATGCTTGGAAAGGATTTATTTTTTTGTTAGTCAAAGTATTAATCTAATTCTTCTAATTTGGATTTTTAATACCCTAGATGTTTGAAATAATTCTTGAAGCATGCTATTATTATTTAAATGATGAAGATGATTGGTTTTGAATGTTGTTAGTCTCAAGTGTTGTTTGCTAGAAATTGATTTGTTAGAAGTTCTTTGTAGATGCCTATGCTATTAGCTTTATCCTTCCACCATTGATTCATTACTTCTTTAACCATTTCCCCTTTCTATCCCCATATTTAAACATTTATTTGATATTAAATGAGTCATCATTTAGTAAGTTGGCAAGGTATACCAACTTACTCTAGAGGTTGGGTTGAAGCAATTTTAACACATCCAATGTTGGGGTTTGGTTGTGATTAACGGGTGTTCACCTTTCAAAAAATTATTACAAATGATATTCATAGTTGAGTTCTATCTTGATGTCAATTTAGACCCCATCAAGATTGTGATTTATTAATTTTTTCTCTTTAGAAATAATGGAATATGATTACCAAGAGGGATTTTGTAGAAAGAAGTAGGGTCTTTTACAAAATAGTCGGCTAGTCCATCTTGACTAGAGTAAAAAAATCAATATAAATATTTATCTTAACCTATAAAGATCTTGTCAAATAGAGTATTAATATCAACCCCTCCTACAGCAAGATTTATCTCCTCTACAACCAAACAAATCATCATTTTCGCAAGAAAATCAATGTCTTCTATAGCAAGAGTTGTCTCCTCTATATCTAGAATAATCTTCATAATTATAGAATATTTATTATTGCAAATAGAACAATATCCCTTTTAAAATATTGTTCTAAGGAATGATTTGAGATTTTTTAAATGGTATCCATATAATTCTAAAAGTAGTTGCAACGCTTTTCTAAGTCAAAATCATAGTTAAAAAAACTAGTGTATGTTTCAAAAAGGGTATATGAAGAACCTTTTTGAAGTTGGAGCATTTTAGGGTCATTTTAAGCTTTATTTTGTAGTTTATGAAATACTTTTTCTAACTAATTTCTACATTTCTCAATTAATCTATATCACCTCATAAAAGTCCCATTACTATTACTTTCACTTTATTGTAGATTGCTAATAAGGAATGACTATGAAAAGAATTAATTTGTATAGGTGGCATCAAATTATGAATTTTTATATAAAAAAATTAGGATTAGATTAAGATTCATGAAAAATAATTGAGGAACAATCTATAAATATTATTTGTGAGAGAGAGAAAGTTTGTATTGATCATTGTCATTATGACACCACCCAATATAACATATCTCCTTCACTCTCATAATATTAAATGTAGCTAACATCATTGCTATAGAATTAACCATAACACGATTTATTATATCTAGTTTATTATATTTTAAACCAAGGTAAAATGCATCTAGTACAATTTACTATAGTAAGATGTTCACATCTATTACTAGAGATTGTTCACTAGATTTTATACAAACAGCTACTATAGTCATGCTTTCCATTTTTCATTATATGCTACAATCACCCCTATTTTCCTAACACAACATATATTTTAGCTTAATATATTTATGTCAGTCTATAGTAATCTAACTCCTTTCTGGTTAACTTCATGCCCATACCCATTATCTATTGCTTGTTATATTTCCCTATGCCCCTTCAAATTTTCATGGGTGATCATCCTTGTAGGAAATTTATTTTAGGATTGCAAATTTTTAAATCATGTGGAAGAGGAGATGTAGAACAATCTATTCATATAAAAAATATTTTTGAAGCAAAATACGTAGTGCATAACCTATGGCCATAGAATAGTCTTGTATAGTAAAGAGACCCAGTGAGAAGACAATTGATATAAAATAATCTTCTATGGTAGCAAAACATGGTATCATACTTGATTTTGTTCAAGTTCACATCATCATCAGAGAGAGAGAGAGATGTATAATTATGAAAATCCTTGGAATCTCTATTTTAGTCCTCTCTAATATTTAATCCATACATGTCACTAGGAACCATTGATGTTTAGGTATAGAGAGGAATATGTTTTACTAGCACTATAACCATTATTAGTTTCCATATTCATTGAAACAAGAGAATCATAGATGACTTCAAAGTTGGATTAAGTAATAAGACTCTTGGACATATATTTTATCCTTCCCTTAAAGCTAAGAAGCCCCTTTTAATATCTTATAGATGGTTTTATAACTTAAGTGTTATTTACTTTTACAACATTGTATAACAACCCTACTTGTATAACACTTCAAGACAATATAATAGTACAAAATAATGGAATGATAAAACACATATTGTTAGTTTTTTTGTAGTCATACTACTATAGACAAAAACCTACTATAGAAATGTTTTCTAGATAGTAGATTACTATAGACACACAACTATATAGATGCACTTATTCAACCTACTATATAAGGTAATATTTATAGGATATTTTTATTGCATGTACTATCAATATTATTTTGAAATAATATTTTATAGAAATTAAATTATGACACACAAAAGTGAATGTCTCACAAAGAACAAGAAAAAAGGGAAAAAAGAGAAAACCAAAAACAATAAAAAAAAAAAATGATTTAAAAAAAATCCAAAAATGGTAGCCTAATAAAACACCAGTTGAAAACCAATAATGTTTGACATGGTGGTGCATGTATAATAATCCAAACATTAAAACCAATGGATTTATCAAGATTGTAATACTTTATCATTTAACCAATTAATTTGATGCGGTGAAAAGTACCACAACAGGTTCAAGAAATATTTGTGTTGTTGTGGGACCAACAACAACTTTAAAAGAGGCTAAATGATGAGCCCCAAAAATATCAACTTTTAGGCCTATATTCAGCATCAATAGTGGTTATATACATAACATTATGTGATAATTGATTGAGATAACTTTTAGGGATGTTATGAACAATAAGAAATAGTTTGTATCCATCTTAATAAATTATTATAATATTTATTTTGACTCCCAGATTAGCTTGTCAATTATAGTTAGTCAAATTATTGTAGTGATGTTGCAAAAATCTAGATATTATGCTACAAACAATAGTAATGTTATAAGAGAACTATCGCTATATAATTGATTGGTATAGGGATAAACAATCTCTTTAGAAATATTGTAGCTATGGATTGTGATTTATTAGATACAAATCAAATTTGTTGCGATAGATTTCCAAATATTTTGGTTGGATCCAAATTAGTTAGATAAAAACAAGAAATTTTGAGATTACTTTCCAACTAATTTGGTTAGATACAAACTAGTTAGAATCTTTACCAACTTATTGTAATTGTTATCTTATCTTGATAGAACTAGTTGGATTTATTTCAAACTAATTTACATTAGAAATATTATCTATTAACAAGTTTCAATTGGTTTATTTTGTATGGTTTCTCTATAAAAGATAATACATAATATGTTATAGATATTGGAAGAGGGTATATTCAAGAATTGAATTAGAAAATCTCTTTCGTGAGTCTTGTTTTTTGAATGATATTACAGTAAATTAAAAGGTATGCATCTCCTTTAGAATCAACAAGGGAACTCTTATCTATATAAAGAGGATGGTTCCATAGCCAATTAGGTTAGGACTAAAATAGAAGTAGCTTAGATATTATTATTGTAACATAGATAGGCTACATAGACTAGATACAAATCTCTTTGTGAACAAGTGTATAGTATGCAACCCTTGGAACAAATTTGCATGATCTTAGATTGATCATTTATTTGTACATATTTAGCAAGTCAAAATATTATAACAATAGAGAGTAGACTTGGCTAGATCTTCCTCTTATACTAGAAGAAATATTTTTTGATCTCAATGGTTAGTCCTTAGCAATTGATGGATGAATTGTATGAATACCATTTTGATTTTTTTTACAAGATGATGTCAAGACATAAATGAGATCCGTAGTTGGGGATGAAAGTAATGAGTTTTAAATTTATTTTTTATTTCCTTCTCTACCTTGGTATTATAGAATTATTATTTTAATTTCATTTATTTCCTTTATGGAAACATAATTTAATTTTATTTCAAGAAAATGCAAATGCAATTTAGTTTTAAGAGGCCTAATTTAGTTTCCTTTTTGCAAATGAAATTTAGTTTCAATTCTAGTTAGTTTATTTTAGCAAGTGTAATTTAGTTTTAGTTTTATTTCATTCAATTTCATACATGCAACTCAATTTCCATTCTATTATAATATATCTAGATGTTGATTTATATTCATATCAAGTAGGATTTAATTTTTTTTCTTTGCTTGGTCTATTTCCATTTCTTTACTTCAATCACCTTTTGAAGCAAACATTGTCACCCTTGGATGTGTTAATAAATCCTTTTATTAACATTGAATTAAAGTGACCTATCAATTACCCTTGGCATCCAAGTTATTAGGTAAAGAATATTTGTGTATTGAAACTGAATATAACAACTAATTTTTAAGGGTATCTTTCCCATACATCATGTCTATTTTTGTCTTTCATTATTTATAAAGTAATGTAAAGTAGATATCAATGTCCAAGAGACCTTAATCCATATTGAATTGTACTCATAAAGGATGTTTTTTATATACTATATATTTATCCAACTATATTCTAGTTACTAGAGTAATTATATGCCCCTACTCCCTTTTGGATTCAAACCCTAGACATCGTATTTGGATTTTTGAAGTCTTCATAGGTAGGTCCACTAATTTTGTAATATAGATAATGTATTGATTTTTCATTTATATCTAAGTATTATGAATTTCTACACCCTTGATGTACTCACTTATATATTAAATAATAGTAATGAGGATGTATCATAAATTAGTAGACTTATAATATAGCATTTAAATTTAAAAAATTTGCATTTGTAGTATTTTAGGCATTGGGTGACGTGAGATTGAAAAAATTTCTACCTATTGAATGACATTTATCATGATGATTTATACTGTGTCGATAAGAACAATTAATATTGAATCAATTTTAGGTAGTTATGCTTTTGATATGATGATCCCTCACAAAGATAGCATATACATATTTTTTTCGTGAAAAAAATCCCAGAAGGGATACCACTTTCGGGTAAGACCCAAGGAGGCAAGGATATCTGATAGCATATACATTTAACTTAGCAATATAGGTTGATGTTATGTTTATGATTATTCTTGTTAACACAAGATAAATGTATGAGGATCATTTGAAGTTATTGACCACTATGGTTTATTGTATGTAACTTTTTTTCAATTGATTATATGGGATTGAAATGGGTCCCATCCATATTACATTATCACCACATAGTGGTATTACAACAAAGCTCTTGCTAAGATTTGAACCTTGGTTTACTCCTTGAATGTTGAGGAATCTAACCGGTTGAGCTAATACCATTTGGTATTGATTGTATGTAACTTGATGATACTTTAAATTATATTTTATGGAATGTTAATTAGACTAGAAAATATTTTTAATATAATAAAAACACTCAAATGATATAAATCAAATACTTTAAAAATTTAAACAAAGCTAACAATTTAACCATTTCAAGAACATGAATTCTTAATTCTATATGTTAGAAGTTGCATGTTAGCAATTGAAATTGGTCGTCTTATACTTTAAATTTATGATAAAATAAATAATAATGATTTTTTTTGCATGCAATTTCCTTTATGGTATTCTCAAGACTATTTTTATAAAGGGAATCATTTCATTATTAATTTTTTTATTGATTGATTGGTGTAAGGGGCTTTGAAAGGGTTACAAAACCTTTTACAAAAGGAGAATGCCTCTGAAGAGGATCCTACAAGGTAAAATATCAAGAACTAAAGGGAGAAGAACAAAATATAAAACCAAAATAGGGGAGACACTACAAACTAAACCAAAATAAAGGGATCCCCTAGGATCCAAACTAAAAATCCATAGCAAGAAATCAAACCAAGATGGGAGTCCCAAACCATAAAGAACTAAGATATAGTCTCAATAGGAGAGGAGAATAAGATCCATTAAACAACTACAAAGTAGTGAAATGACAAGATCCAATAAATAGAACCTGATACAAGAAAGAAGGATCCACCCAAGTTTTGATCTGATTAACCACAAAAGGAAAACAAGCCTTAGATAAGACATCTAAAAATACTTGGTCATATGCATATTTCCTCTACCAGGGCATGGGTAACAAATAGATTTTAGGACAAAAAAAGTAGTAGGGTCCAACTACAATATCACTAAACCTCTAAAGGGTAGGAAAGGTTATCCTACAAGAGAGTCCTAGGCCTCACACTTATGGGTAGTTGATAAACACAAACTCATAAGGGAGCCCCCTAGTCAGTCAAGTCAACTCTAGGGGAGGACTTGGAACTGGGACCAACCATATCACAATCAATGGATTGTACAAGTGCTATGGGGGTTGTGGTACCAAGGGAGTTGTAAAACCATATCAAAAATAGAGAACACCTTTTCAACATGCAGATCGACTCTCAAAATGCACCTGATTTCCTTGCTTTCAACTAATTTATTGCTTCTTTTAAAATTAGAATTAAAAAATTGCTTGCCCAATCTAGGGCTCAAAATTTTAGGGGGGGAGATTTCTCAGTTTTCTTTCAAGTTCCCACTCAAACTTAATTCAAAAAATTAGAAATATTTTCCTTCTGTGCCAAAGTCCAAGGGAGGGTTTTCCTTTGTGGACTTCCCTAGAACCATTTTTCCATGGTGTTCCTACAAGTTCTTC
The DNA here is from genome assembly GCA_028583015.1 of Wollemia nobilis. Lineage (NCBI taxonomy): Eukaryota > Viridiplantae > Streptophyta > Pinopsida > Araucariales > Araucariaceae > Wollemia > Wollemia nobilis. The sequence continues at coordinate 3,775,407 of JAQPPZ010016847.1, read as the reverse complement.
CTTATATCCACAATCTCAGGGTATTTCTATGAGATCTTCCCTATATCTATGAACCTTGGATCAACAATACTAATATTTTATTACCAGTGCTCCCTTGGATCCATGTACCCAAGGTATTCTTGTAAGGGATTCCCTAGATCCATGGTCCAAGGGTGAAAATGCAAGTGCTTCCTTAGATACACAATCCTAGAGAGATTTTTCATGGCCTAGGAAGTAAATTCCTATGAGGGCCTCCCCAAAACCAAAAATATATGGTAAATCTACATGGGCTTTCGTGGATCCATGATCCGATAGATACAACAAGTGTTTCCCTAGATCCACAATCCTAGGTATATTTTGCATGGCTCAAGAAAGTATTTCTTGCAAGGGTCTCCCTAAAACCATGATTCTATGGTAAATATGCATGGGCATCCTTGAATACATGATCCCAAGGAGATACAACAAGAGCTTCCCATATCTATGATCCCAAGGATATTTTGCATTGCCTAGTAAGGGATTTCCTGCAAGGGCCTCTCTAAAACCATGGTTCTATGGTAAATATATATAGGAATCCGTCGATCCATGATACCAAGGAGATGCAACAAGATATTCCCTAGATCTATGATCTTGGGAAAATTTAGCATGGCCAAGGAACGGATTTCTTATGAGGGCATCCCCAAAACAATGGATCTGTGGTAAAAATGAACAAGTTTTCTTGATCTAGGAAGGACTGGATCCACCCAAAAAAATAATACCATCATTGATATTGGGATTCACTCTAATTCCTATACACACCAACCCACCAAAAAAACCATCAACAACTCTACTTTTTGGATCGATTCCAATTTCCAAAGGCTCCAATCCACCCAAAACAACAACTCTAGCTTCATTCCAACCCATCAACTCATAAGTCTCATTTCATTATTAGATAAAATATTATCTTGATGTTAAATTTTAATTACCTTATATGAATAGGCTATTTTACCAAATACCTTTTCTTACATATTAATGAGATAAGAAATCAATTATAGGAATTGGTATAAGAGGGTTTTATGCATCCAAATGCATCACCTTAGGAGGTTAATTATTGTAACATGAAAGAAGAATAGAACATGGTCATTATACATCAAGTCTAGATATTTAAATAAGATATTTATAAAGTTATTTGATTATTGAGTAAATAATTTGTTGGTCTAGCTTCATTACGCCAATTACTTTACTAGTATCCATCTCAATTCAAACTACTATCAATTGTTAATTGATTGAATAGTGTAGACACCTAAAACATGTCATGTCGAGGTGACTACTCATATGGGACATGCTAACAGACCATATGAATGATCTTGGACATCTCCAAGGTGAAGCAGTGGTTCTAACCACTCAATTTGGGTAGAGTTGGCTAACTCAGCCTTAGCCACGGTTGAGACCCATGGCTAACAGAGCTAGCTGCGCCTCAGAGCCGTGGCTAGCATCAAAGCAGTTTTAGACCCAGAATCGGTTACAATGGCCTGGGCGATGAATCCAAATAACTTTTGGGTGGGGAAGCCTCTAGAAATTTCCCTCCAACTGCTCCAACTATAGGTTCTTGATCTTGGCTTCTCCATGAAGCCAAGGCAAGGCCTTCTCAAGTGCTATAAGATCCCCCTCCAAATTGGGGAAAAGTCTAGAAGGATCTCGAGTTGAAATGCAATGAAGCCCTATCAAATTGTAGACTCACTTGCTACCTTTGAGAGGAACACTCTTGCTGCCCAATTGGAGATCATGAATGCATTTGAAGCCATGAAGGTCCTAGAGGTCTAGGAGAATCAAGAAATGCAATTGAGGACCTTCCATCACAAATTTGAATGATCCACACCACCAATCCATCAGAGGACATTGAGGCGACCCTTGATCATCAATTCAATGAGGAGAATTGGAGATCCAAGCCCAAATTTGGAGAGCAAGAACATTTTTAGCTCATCCATGACTATCAGCCATGGCTAATAGTGACGGTTGCACCTCAGACATGCGACTAGGGTTTGATCCCTAATTTTCCTTGTTTTAGTAGTAGATTTATCTTTCTTTGCATTTGTTTAGATAGATCTCAGTTAGATTTACTTTCTTAGATACAATTGTATGGTTGAATTAGAGATTTAGGATAGATGTCCTTCATTTCTTAGCATTTGGTAATTAGACTAGTTTCCTTGTTATTTTCGTGCATTTAACATTTCTAATGGCTAATTAGATTGATTCATAGCTAGATATTTACTTCTTTATTATGCTTTATGATAATTTCACCATTTCTTGCATAGATTGATAGTTTTACAAGCTTTCTTGATTTCATGACATGTTTTATGCAAGATTCCTCTAAAAGCCTCATCAAGAGAGGCATCCTTTGCTTTTAATATTTCTTGTTGTTTCTTGAATGCAGGGTTTTCAGGACTCCATTGTCAAAGCATTCAAGGCAACAAATACCTCTTCCAAGGAGAGAAGAAGGTCATCATTGACCTGGAGCAGTTCATGTCTATTTGGAAAGTCTACAGATTATACCAACCCCATTGTGGGGCTCAAATGATTGTATTGATTGTATCACAAATTTGGTATCCCTAAGAGGGATGAAATTGTAATCCATTGGAAATTTATTAATACAAAGAACTCCTTTCTCATAAAATTTGTTGTTATGTGATTTCATGTTTTAAATATTTATCAATTGGTACAATAGATTAGGTATATGCTTTCTATATGGTTACAGATGGTGATCATGATGGGAAATCCACATTTCATGCTACCAAATTCTAACTTACTATGTTTTTTGATGGTAGGTCTCAGCCGTGGCTGACAACCATGGTGAACAGTTGTAGTCGTAGGTAATAGTTGTAGCCGTGCTTGATAGACATGGTTAGCAGAAAATAGAATAATAACAGATAGCAGACACCATCATCAGACTTGGATCTGAGGTAGGACCATTTCCCTATCTCTGTATTTTTTTGTCTATGTTTTTACAAAAGTAGAATGTAATAGATGGATGTTAATTAGAAAACTTAGCAAAAAGTAGAATGAAGAATTCATAGATGCTTTTTAGTTTTCTACTAGCCATTGCTAGGAACAATGGATCTCTGATTGCAATCCGCCCTAGTCTCCAGTGGTCTAGACCATTTGTTTTCGAGTTTGCATGCATGAGGCCCAATTAGTGGCCATTCCTTCATAGGTAGAATTGCATTCTCTAAAAATCATCTAGCATAGTCATGCATTCTCTTAAAATCAAATGTTATTTTTCAAAGCATGTAGGGAAAATCATGTGAATGTTGTTTGATGCATTTTATTTTTCATGCAAAGTAAAAAGAACCACACACACCATGACACACTTTAAATGCTAGTGAGTTGGAAGTCATATCCAACCACTAGTAGGGTTCAATGATGGTGGCAGTGATTTCCATCCATTGGCCCAACTCCCTCGATCCTTGTTACTAGACCAATACCGGATCCGAGAACCATCATAGCCCATGGAAAATTTGCATGTATCTCTCTTTGGAGAGGTATATCACTGACTACGGGTGAACAGGGTGAGGATCGGGAGGACCTGTGCTCCCTGACCATGTGTGGACTTCATTACCACACATTATAGGTTGGCTTACGTGACCGTGACTTTCATTGTCGATTGTCGAGCTATGAGTATACAGGTGAAAGCCTTAAACTATTGAGTATATCATCAACAATTTCAAACATGATGAGAGTAGTTTAGAGTTTTCAATAAATCTCAAACACATCAAACTAGTTAGGGCTCACAAACAAAATTTAAAAGAGATAATCATCATTGTTTACTTTGTTTGCCTTAAAATTTATATACGAGATAATATAATATCATGGTTAGAACACAGAGAGGCCGATTCGGGTGTAGAACCGAGGTCAAGGCCGAAGCTCCACCCAATGCACAACAAAATGCATAGAACCCTCAATCACAAGATCCTCTCGAATGATGTTCGATGAGCATTAGAGGGGATAACTCTATGTGCGGGGGTTCTCATCAGAATACCCCACTTAGAGGAGGCAATGCACATGCCTCATGAGAGAGATCCGAGTATAGAAGATCCCAACATGGGGCCTTCGAACATAGGAGTATATATCATGATCGTACACCTCGTGGATCCACTGGATCCATCAAAGAGTACATCATAGAGGAAGGAATAATAAATAGGTTGGTTCCCATTCGTACTCGAGATAAGGGTGGCTCAAGGCCCCCATCAGTTCAAAATAGACAAGTAGAAAATCCACCCATTCAGGGGTATGAAGAGAGGGATGCTTCAAGATGTAGACCCTCATAGACTCCAAACAAAGATCGACCTAGCAAGTTCACATTTGACATGTCAAAGGTTGGAGTCAATGGTACGCCACCACATGAGTCATGGTGCACTAGATAGTTGGATGGTTTAGATAGAGTCTTAGGGTAGCTAGGGTATAAACCCTCAGTTGCGCATTCTCATTCTATGAGTTCTCATAGTGAGAGCACACATCATACCATTCAAGAACTAGGAGAATGCTCCAAGCATCCTCATAGTATAAATGCCCCATCGACTCATGCGGGCATAGAGTATAGACAATACCAGAATATGAATGTCATCTACATAAACAAGGGCAAAGGTATGGCAAACAAGTCTATCAGAGGTCATACCAATAAAGTTGCTCGAATAGAGTGAGTACACCAAAGACCGCACATGATCGATCTTATAGATCGATCATAGAGATTGGTGTTAGAGCAATGATATCAGATTCTCCAAGATCAATTGGAGGATGTTCATGCAGAGCATGAGCACCTCAAAAATGAGGATACTCAGAGGTAGAGGTTGCATAGGCAATATATTTTTGAGCAATGCATGCATGAACAATGCATCCTTGAGCAAAAGGAGCATGTTGAGTGAGAGGATCGATTGGCTCGAGCCAATTTACCCCCTCGTAGTGAGTACAGGGAGTGCACTCATAGATGAGCTACTTCATAGCCTGATTTACACCCTGAACATATTGAGAATCATACTCATCACATGGCCCAAAATATGATGCAGCACCAAGCATTGGAACATCATGGGCGTACATAGTACGAAGAAGAAGTGGGAGATGATCAAGAGCAAGAATATCTAGAGATCTCCCTAGTAGATGTGGAGGATGATCCCATTCCCCCACCTCATCCGAAGAAGAATTTACCTCCAAAGGCTCCTCGTGGACCTCTCAGAGAAGAGGAAATTCTATCTTCGAAGGCCTATCAGGCCTTGGCAGACAAGGTTCGAGCTATAGAGAAGCAAGGAATGGTTTATCAAAAACTAACCTTAAACAAGATTCACAATGAACCTCTATGCCCTTCGGTGCCAATTCTAGTGTATCTCGAGCACTTCGAGATGTCGAAGCTGGATAAGTTTCAAGGTGAGGAGGATGCTCAGGAGCATGTTACGAGCTTTATGGATAAGTGCTTTCATATTGAAAGCAATGATGCTCTAATGTTGAGAACCTTCATCACAACCCTCTCAGGTCCTGCTCGAGAGTGGTTCAATCAACTCAAATGACATAACATAACCAACTTTGAATAGCTGGTTGATGCATTTCTTGAATGCTTCTCCTTCGACATCAAGAAGAAGGCTAATCTATCTGATCTGGCTACTTTATTGCAACATGATGACGAGCCAATCATGGATTATGACAAAAGATGGAGAAAGATAATGGTAAATTTACCATTTTCCATTCCAACCATCGAACTGACTCGGATGTTTACCAAGAGTTGTGTGAAGCACATCTCATTACTGTTGCAGCTACAATAGTACCAAACATTTGAGGAGGCCTTGGTACAAGCTAAGGTGATAGAGGACATCAAGTTATAGGAGGGTAACTTGAAACTCAGGAACAAGAAGGAATGGAACAAAAAGAACACCCATAATCAAAAGGAGTAGGCCAAGCTAGCCCATGTCAACCAAGTGGTGTTAAACCTCTAGAAATGGGATAAGGGGTAACAATAGAATTATCAAGCCCAACCTCCTCCTGCATGATATGATCAACGCAATAATAATAAGAAGGGTAAGAATAATGAACAACGCCCACCTCGCCAGTTCACACCTTTTTCAAAATCGATGACATCGATATTCCATCAACTGTGTGAGGCCAAGGCAATAAACTTACCTAAAATCAAATTGATAGACCCTAATCAGCCCAAGCCAAAGGGGTATAGGGATGATCTGTACTATGTTTTCCATAGATGAAAGGGACATGACATCGAAGTATGTTGGAGTTTCAAACATTTAGTACAGAACATGATTGAAAGAGGTGAGTTAACTATAGACAACCCTCAGGTGCCTAACAATCAGAATATGGGGATCTTCAAGAACCCCTTACCAAATCATGAGCCATCGAGGAACAATGTCGGACATGTAAATCAAGTGTGGGTTGAACCACCAACTCAAGGATTTGTTGACATGGTTAATGTTATCATGAGACAAGGGAGGTACGAAAGACCAAATCCACCTCCAGCTCCTATTAGAGTGCATGTTGCACCTCAACAAAGGCCAGCTCAAAATATTCTAGGCCCACCTACAAGACCGATGGTGACCATTAGGAGTAGGCTAGTTCAAAGCCTACAGACAACTCCAACAAAGTTGTCAATCTATGAACTGATTCAGTAGTCCCCAGGAGCATGGGAGAGCTCATGGATATTCTAAGATCAATCAAAGTTTAGTCCCAAGACCTTGAAGCATTTACAAACTTTGTGGGACATGTGCAGTAGTGTAGTGAACCGGTGATCCAATTTCATGATCATGAGATTAAGATGGTCTCCACTATTATAGCGGACCCATCGCTACATATCATTGCATGTGTTAATCACACACCATTCAAATGGGTTTTTATTGATACAGGGTCATCAATCAACATAATTACAACCAAGGCATTAACGTATCTGAAGTTGCCAAAGTCACATATTGTACCTTCCACTTTCACCTTGAGAGCATTCAATGATGCGCTATGCTCAATGGTAGGTACCATAGTTCTTCCAATTCAGGTTGGATTAAAGACCATCCCTGTGATGTGTCATGTGATCGAAGGTGCTATGCAGTATAACATCCTTTTGGGGAGGCCTTGGATTAGAGAAATGCATTGTGTTCCCTCGATCTTACATCAGTGTATAAAGTATATACATGAGGGACAAGTTCACATGGTACCTTCTGATGAAGAACCATTCAAGTACATGAACTTAGCCGATTTTCTAGGGGATTTCATTCTCCCCTCAATGCATCTGGATATATGACCGATATCACCTATTATACATCTAGAAGGTAAACTCAAAGGAGTGTGCATGGGACCATCCATGGTAGCACCTTAGTTATCAGAACACATTATAGTAGCTTCAACTAAACTTATGATATCCAAAGTGCCTAGAAATGACAAGAAGCTTAAGGTAGTTATGGGTGATAAAGAGTCAAAGCAAAAGCCCAAGGAAGCAACTATCGAGGGTCCTACTCCCATGGATGAGGGGGATGCTCAAAATATAGTCGAGGAGGCACCTCAGCCTACCTCACTTGCATCTTCAGTAGGGTCATCTGCACCGTCGGTGACTATGCAGTGGGTTAACTCTGGGTTAGTAGAGTACATTGTGTAGAATGTGACGTTCATACCAATTATCAAAATTACACAAGATATGGGCTGACCACAAGCCCATCGCTTTTCCATGGGGATGGTGGTACCACTGGGGGTGCCACCCAACCAAAAAAAATTCATTTATGGAGGGCTAGATCAATTGACAAATCATATGCCCATAGATGAGGATGATGATGAACCATTCATGGTGAATGTTCATTATCTGTCTAACCCTAAATTCACCTTGTACTATTTTGATCATTACCATTGGCATGGTTATGGCTTAGGCTTATTTGAGCAGGGGCATAGAGTTCCCATCGAACCACAGTATCAGCTACCAACTGATAGGTTTGGGTTAGGCTATCATATCCGAGGATGAGATGAGCTCCTAGCAGCATCTTTAGATCATCTGAACCTCACTTTGGGGGATGATGTGGATTGGAATCCTTATCACCCTAACCCTTATTATCTATGAGGGGGTAATAGGTTGGTAACCTATGTCTCAAAAGTGCCACTAGAGATCTATCATGAGCACATCATGGTAGAGGTAAATCAAGGAGATAATCCAAGAGCCGACTTGGACAATCAAAGTTATGAAGCTATCGATGACATAGGTATGCAGATCCAGAATTTGGGTATAGTAGAGTCCATTGTTGAAAGTGATGGACCAAATTATGATTTTAGAATAGATGATGATGAGCTATCCTCACACAATGAATGATATGAGGATGAAACTGAGTTGGCCTACCTAGGCCCTCTAAATTTATGTCATCTATTACCCATGGAACAAATGGGTGAGACTGAAGAATACTTCATGGTTGATAGTGACTATGAGGATGACATAGAGTGGGCCTACCTTGGGCCCCATATTGCTAATCACCCAATTCTAGTGGGTAGTGATGAAGGACTCATATATGATAGTGATGATGAGGATGAGACCGAGAGAGCTTATCTCGGGCCTCCATATTTGCACCATCGACATGAGCCATTTGACATCGATGAGATGTATCGGTGAGTCTATCCTGGTCTATGCCTCAGAGGAAGACCACCTAATTTGGATATGATTTATCATATAGTCTTCCCTGATCCACCAATGTACATGGAGCTCCTCGAGCCAAGCGATCCTATTTTTGAGTCTATCCATAGATCGGATCTAGAGATCCCCATACCCCCAGAACCACATCTCGGGGATGGAAGTTCTATCAATGTAGAGTCACATGCACATGGTCCTAGAGATTTAATCCATTCCATCAATATGATCTCCATTGATTTGACCACTCCACTTCACAATCCAATTGACCCCTCCAAACCATTGTATCTGAATGTAGATGCTATTGATTGGGATCATGCTGACTCACCACTAGAGCCTAAAGATTTCTTCCCCAATGAAGAAATATTACAACCTTTTCATTTTGTGCTAGGTTATGCACATGATGTTTATCATGCTGAGGGAAATTCTGATGTAGGACCTTTAAACCTAGCTGATGACATCCACTTGATTCCTACGCCTCACCAGCTTGAGGAGGGATCACATATGTCAGTAGAGGAGACCTTCGATGTGGATATCAGTAATGATCCCACTAATCCAAGGAAGGTTAAATTTGGAGAGAGTCTGACTCTTGATGAGCATGCCACACTCATCCCTCTACTGAAATATAGACCTGACCTTTTCACTTGGACATACAAGGATATGCTAGGGACTAGATCTAAAATTGGTTACTCATAACCTTTCACTAGATCCCGCTAAGAAACCTATCAAGTAGAAGCTCAGAAATATGCATCCAATAGTCACTTTAATGGTTAAATATGAGCTGTAGAAGTTATTGGATGTAGAGTTCATAATTTCCATCGACTATCTAGAATGGGTATCAAACATGGTACCTATAGGAAAACCTGATGGAAGGATCCGTATTTGTATAGATTTTAGAGACCTCAACAAGGCAACACCAAAGGATTCATTTCTATTGCCCAATATAGATGCTCTCGTAGATGCAACTACGGGTCATGAGATGCTCTCCCTGATGGATGGTTTTTCTAGTTACAATCAGATTCAGATTAAAGTCGAAGACCAACACAAAACCATGTTTACAATGCCATGGGGGACATTTTGCTATAAAGTTATGCCATTCGGCCTTAAAAATGTTGGTGCCACATATCAATGAGCCATGACATATATTTTTCATGACTACATGCATAAGATCTTGGAAGATTATATCGATGACTTGTTGGCAAAGTCATTGTTATGAGAAGAGCATGTTGAGGTCTTGAGGAAGGTCTTCGATCACTTGATAGAGCATAATGTTAGGTTGAATCCCAAGAAGTGTGTATTTGGTGTAACTTCAAGAAAGCTCTTGGGGTTCATCATTTCAAAATGAGGCATCGAAGTTGACCCAATGAAGGTCAAGGCCATTTTAGAGATGCATCCTCCAACAAATATCAAGGAATTAAGAAGCCTTCAGGGCAAAGTAGCATCCATAAAGTGATTTATCACACAATTATCAGATAAATGTCGACCCATGAATCGACTGCTACACAAGGGGGTCCCATTCAATTGGGATGAGGACTATCAAGCAACCTTCACTGAGATCAAGCAATACCTGGCAACATTGCTAGTGCTAGCTCCACCAAGACCAGATGTGCCTTTTCTGCTATATATATCAGCAATCAACTTTGCATTGGGAACCATGTTAGCCCAAAAGAATATGCAAGGCAAAGAGCAAGCCATATATTACATTAATCACACCTTGGTGAGTTATGAGCTTGGATATGCATATGTGGAGAAGTTGTGTTTAGTAGTGGTGTTCACAATGAAGAAGTTGCATCACTATATGTTAAGTCATATGACATACGTAATATCCAAACAAAATCCTTTGTAGTATATGATGAGCAAGACATATCATAATACATGTACTACAAAGTGGATCATGCTATTGATAGAATTCGATTTGGAATTCATCAACCAAAAGTCCATCAAGGGATAGGTCATAGTTGATCAACTAGTTGAGGTGCCTCTCGAGAATAGTAGGCCTCTCACCATAGAGCTACCTGATGATGCAGTCTTCACATTATCAAAAGCACCCAAACCTGAAGAACTAGATAACAAAGTTGATATGACTATGTTCTTTGATGGTTCGAAGTGTGAGCAAGGGGGTGGTGCAAGAATTATCTTTTTCATGCCACAAGGTGCTCCAATGCCCTTGTCATTTAAGCTAGACTTTCCTTGTACTAACAATAATGTTGAATATGAAGCCCTAATATTGGGCCTCCAAACAACTATCACCATGAAGATTAAATGGTTAAATATCTTTGGTGATTCCCTTCTCATAGTCAATCAAGTGAAGGGACTTTTTCAATGTAGGTGTCCCATCTTGAAAGCTTACAAAGATCTTGCTGACACATATCTAGCCCAACTAGAATGGTATGACATCGAGGCAATCCCTCATTCATCGAATAGATTTATAGACACTATGGCATCTTTGGGATCCTTAATCCCTCAGAATCCATCTGTCGACTTTACTACCATTCATGTAAAGATGCTATCGCATGCCATGATGCAACGTGCAACTTTTGATAACAAGGAATCTATCAACATGATTCATATAGAACCAAATCATGAGTGGTTCTATAAAGCCAGAGACTTTCTCAAGAAGGCATCCTAGGGGTCTTTGATCTCATAGGGTCCTACGAGGAATGACACCACCATTCACCATAAGGTTGTATCCTAGTCTGCATTTATGCATAATGGAATGCTAGGGGAACAAGTCATCTTGATAGTTGAGGTAGAAGCTTATCAAGATTGGATGTCACAATTACATGACTTCCTAAAACTTGGTTTAATCTTATAGGGATTGTCGTATGCCACAAAATGCACATTTAGATAAAAAGTGACAAAGTATGTCTTTCTTGGAGATATCTTGTACCGTAGAAGTTATGATGGAGTTCTCCTTCATTGTCTTGAGCCCCAAGAGTCAGCTTGGGCAATATTGCAAGCTCATGATGGTACGGGGGCTTTTAGGGGGTTTTTTAGAGCATCCTTTTAATGGGTTATTATTGGACTAGGAGAAGGATTGCATCGCGTATGTCAAGAAATGCATTAAATGTCAGCATCATGCTAATCTTACGCACTTGCCATCATAGGCCTTACAACCCATTCAAGCGGCTTGGCCATTTGCTCAGTGGGGTTTGGATCTAATTGGCAAGATCTCTCCTCCATCATCGGGTCGACATACATTTATTATAATGGCTACTGAGTATTTTACAAAGTGGGTGGAAGCCATTCCCTTAACAATGACAACTGGAGCATGTATTACGGAGTTTATACTTCACAATATCATTAGTCATTTTGGGATACCATCCAAGATAATCTTGGATAATGGAACATCATTCAAGAACAAAACTGTGAAGGCTTTAATGTCTAAGTACAATATACAACATAGTTTTATGACTCCATATTATCCATAGGCAAACGGGTAAGTTGAGGCTTCAAACAAGATAATGGTAGCCATTTTGAAAAATATGGTATAAGAAAACCATAAATATTGGCACATCCAGCTACCCCTTGCATTATGGGCTTATAGGACTAGCATTCGGACACCCATTAGGGCAACTCCATTTTCACTAGTATATGGTATTGAGGCCATTATGCCCCTAGAGTTGGAAATTCCAATGTTGCGCATCGCATTGAAAGAGTTCATCGATGATGACACTGCATGACAAGCTCACCTAGATCAATTGATGCTTCTTGATGAACATCATGTGAATGCCCTCGAGCATCTTCACGTTTACCAAGAGTACTTAAAATGAGCTTACAATAGTAAAGTCCACTTGAGAGACTTTAAGGTTGGTGATCTTGTGCTGAAAGAGAACCAATAGAACTCAAACCTACCACCGCACTTGCAAGACAAATTTATGGCTAACTGGTTAGGTCCTTACATCATCTCAGAGCATATTGGACCTGGAATGTATCACTTGACATCGCTTGAAGGTGTTGAAGAGCTTGAACCTCTCAACATCCTTCATATTAAGGCGTTCCACACATAATAATTCAAAAAACTTAAAAAATATGGAAAAATCTCAAAATCCATAAAAATCAAAAAGCAATAAAATCTAAAAATATTGCACTTCATTTGCATCATGCATTTCATTTTGCACTTGCATTCATTTAATTGCATTGCATTAGGCATTTCCATCCGTCGCACTTGCATTAGGATAGGTTGTGTTTGCAATCTTACAAATGACACCACGTTTGTATTTCAATCATGCATCTATGCATTATCATCATCATCCATCACCCTTGTGAGTAATTGTGTTTCTCAACACAACCCCTCCTATTGCTATGAAGAATATACTAGGGTTTTTCGGTCATTCAACCATACCTAGTGGTCTTCTCAAGAGTTTGGTAGAAAGCTTGCTTTGCTTTTGTAGATGAGGTCTAGTTTTGATAGCACTTAGCATATCAGAATCCTATCACTAATCAAACACATTTAACAATCCTAATTAGGGTAAGGAAGGATGAACACTACAAAAGTGGTCCGGGTCACCTTAGGTGAAAGGTTTTATTACTTGCTCATCTGTGAGGAGCAGTGGTCTAGAGTAGAGGTCATTGGCAAAAGGACAAGTTCACCCCCTACCCAAAGAGATCCCTTGCTTAAATCAAAAGGAGCAAAATCCTAGAGTCAAATCCTATCCCTTGCTTTAAAAAAAATGAGTATATACAAAATAAATAGTGATTTTTATCACTATCTATGAGCAAGTATCCCAATAAATTGAAGAAAATAAGGGGGTGAACTTGAATCCCTGGAATGGTCAATACTCAAAGCCATGGAGTGATCCCCAATACAACAATGGGCTGAATGAATCCCGCCTGACATTGGGGTAGGTCTAGCAAGTCACAAATGAGCTAGCTTTAGGTGGCCTGTATTGCCTAGTGGTCTAGTCTAACTAAATCCAAACCTAGGATCGGGTGGACATTTGAGGATCCCCAATACAACAATGGGCTGAATGAATCCCACCTGGCACTAGGGTATGCTTATGTCTCATCTAATATATTCATTTGCACACACAGGGGTAATGAATAGCTTGGTATTTCATAGCAAAAAATTTTATTTTTTAGAAGTCTAGTATAGTCATTATACAACTTTTGATAAGTCAACTAGGGTGTTTGAGTTTCATGGAAAACCTCAAAAATTCCCAAATAGCAACAACCAATTTTCAAGCAATCATCAAATATCAACTTCTTTTTATAAGAGTTTATTTGTTAGAAGTGTTCATAACATAGGTTAGATACCGGATGGATATCAACAATGATATTTAAATGGCCACTGACTATGTTGCACATATTCTTTTAATTTACAAAAGCTTATGGATAGAAACAATACATCATTTCATAGCACACATGGGTGTTTAATTGATTAATTCTTATGATAAGATATATCAATTATAGTTCATGATTGTTATACATTATGTGGTGTCATCCATTAGATTTTCAAACTCATATTGCATTCATACATTATGTTTTAAGTGATTAAAGCATACATGTCCATTTATAGTAAATCATCATCATGAAAATTATGCAGTACATACATGGCATGAATCATGTCATAACATCATAAATTAAATGCATACAAGTATAGTAAATTAAACATGCATTTAACATCACATATTGCATCCATATGCATACATCATAGTAGTCCATCTACATATCTAGATCACAATATCTAGTCATACATCCATCATCTAGCTAGTGCATGTCATCCATACATCACATCATATAGCATCAAATAAACATTATATCTCATTCTCTCATCATAAAAAATAATAATTTTTCCATTCTTCATCAACATAAAAAAATAAATCTACACATATAATGAGTCTCATAAAATTTTGATCATATATATGTGTGTATCAAAAATAGAGAGTGTCTAGGCATATGTCCAAAATGCTCGTAGGCTACAACTATGTAGGTCCTCGACCTTACACTCAAAAATGGTACAACAATATCTGTCAAGATCTGTACTAAGTAGGCCCTGTGCCTCCTACCTGTGAAGCTCCTCCACCAGTGCCACCCTCCTTGTGAGTCTACCTAGAACTAGTGCCTGAGGATCTCTTTGATGTGTCCTATGGCTGGGATGAGCTGAGGACTACCCTATCTATTGATGAGTCCTCTGAGTACCTGGATCTATGGTCCTCTCAGGAACCTCACCCTCGAGTAGCTCGATCTCTCCCTCTAGGTGAGAGATGTGAGTAGTGTTTGATGCTCACTCATCGAGATGATGCTAAACCAAATCTTGTAGCCTCTTGATCTCTGCATCTAGATCCAAATCGGTGCCTCCCTATGCATCTAGAACCATAGGATCAACCTATGGAGTTGAGGGCTCCCCTCATGCACCAATCACCTGATCCCTCTCATGGGTCATAAGTTGTAGCTGAGATCATGCTAGATCTCGCTCAAGTGTCATATTCTCTAGGGCTGTAGTGGCACTATCAATCTGTGCCTAGTGAAGAGTCCTCTCCTTCTGGTAGCTCTACCATAGCTCTTGCCCTACCTCAATTGATCCTACATAGTCCTCAACTACACTTGTAGAGTAGCCATAGTGGTATCCCTCTATAGGATCTACATCTATAAGGTCCCCATCTATGTCTGTAGGTTGGCCACCTGGGCCTAGAGCTATGTAGTCTCATCATCAGGCTCCTCCTCCTCCTCATCAGGCTCATCAACCTAGGGCACATCCTCAATAGCTGCGCCCTCTCCCCATCCACCCTTGGTCCATTGGTAAATCCTACACCCATGAGGATCTACTCCCTCTGGGTGCACCTCAGCTACCTCTACTCTTATGGCTCCCTCTCCATCCCTACCGAGTGGGCCACCACCTCGCTAGATCATTAGAGCCCACCAGGCATCATAATCTATAGTGGTCCCTACATCTGCTAGCCTTGAGTCCTACTAGTCATCATCCTCCTCCCCTAGGGGGTGACCTATGACCATGCTAGATCTCTCTCTAGAGTCAGGTGATGGTAGATAGTAGGCATTAGTGGAATGTCTTGGTGGATACCAAACTACCTCAGGATGTGCATGAGAAGTGGAAAAACTCATGCATGTCGACCTTACACTTGATCAACCACCTATCTCATCTGGTATACCTCAAGTACCTATCCACCTCTGGCCACATAGGGCAATCCATGTAGGCCCTCCATAGTACCTATCCAAGCTGTAGTCATGAGATCCTATCGATGTAGTACTCTAGGTCTCCTACTCGAGTCCTACTCTGGAACCCCTCAACCTCTCTAGGCTAGCAGGTAACATAGCACTATGAAGCCTCTACTATATCATCAATCCGACATGGAAGTCCCCCTGGATGATCGATGGTGATATGCTACCATACCCATATCTACAACAACATGCTGCAAGTGACTCCAATGTGGCCCCACTATGTAATCTTATATAGCTCATCATAGAGTTGGGCCAAGAGGGTGCTACCCCATGATAGAATCATCGGCTCCTCTGTAGTGCACCCAAGAAGATCCTACATCCTAGAGAGGAGGTTCCAAGGGAACCTCATTCCTGATGTGTCTGGCAAGAGGATGTGGATGCATGAGAACATCAAGATGGCCTATCTCTCTAAGAAGATGTGTGCCCTATACCAGCGCTCTATGGGCACACCCCCATGGTCAATGTCCTCGAGTACCGCATCACTCCGATCATCGAAGATCCATTAAAAAATTATAGTCTTCATCGTAGTAGGTGAAGAGGTGATGGCCTCACCATCAATGGGGATGCAAAAGATGTGGTAGACATCCTCCAAAGTGATCATGATCTCTCTAGTCGGTAGATGAAAAGTATTGGTCCGCGCATCCCAATGACGGGCCAAAGTAGTCAAGTAGGCTTGATCATGCTTGATGGTAGGGAGATGAAGGACATAGTTGAGCCCTATAGCACTAAACCACTCTTGATCAACATCACTAATCTCTCGTAGGAGGTCCTGATAGAGCTCATATTCCCTCGCTCGGGAGGTCAGCTAGAAGAGCACATAATAATAAACATAAAATCAACCAAAAACATCAAAAAACAAACCTAAAAAAAATAAAAAAATGTTAAAATATCTTCAAAAAAGATAAAAACACTCATAAATACATGCAATACATTTCAAAAAACCAATATTGTATTTCAAAAACATTCAAAAAAATCAATTAAACTAGTTAAAATTCAAAAAAATTAAAAATTTTGAAATTTTTTCATAAAGTTGCCTAACTGCGGCTGGGACCCATGGTTGGCACCAATGGTCAAATTTATGACCATTGGAATTTGAACCTAGCCATGGATGTCACCCATGGCTAAGGCCAGTGACCTTTTTGGGGTCACATCCCACCCAAAAAATAGAAAAAAATTAATTAAAAATTAAACCCTCCCCACTAAAATTAACCTAGACTAATCCTAAGCTAGGGTGAGGTTCATTACCGATAATTTAATTTGGTTCAATTAACCCATTACTTAATGAGGTTTATTTTTAATTGCTAACCCTAAGCTACGGTGAGGTTCTTTACCGATAGTTTAGTGTAGTTCATTTAACTCATTAATTAGTGAGGTTCAATTTTAATGCGGTAAATCAAATGAGAGAGTTGCAGTGTTACCTTTGCAGCACTGGCTCTACCACTAGTAGATGCATCCATCGGGTCAACCATGTTGAGTTGGTCGAGTGTACGGTTTGGCAGCATTCCATGTCAATTTTTTTACCTCACCTCTCAGAGCTCTCTGGACAACGACAACAATTGGAAAATAATGATGTTGATAATGATAGATTTTATTTTGTATTTTCCAATTTGCCCCCGACCATGCCTAGCACCTGCGGGTGCGTAGAACTAGGGTTTGTCGACCATGGGTCAGAGCTATGGCTAAGAAATTTGCAATTTCTAGCTGTTTCTGGCACACACGGCTAGCATCTGGACATAGATACCCTCAAAATTTCACCATGAGGGGTTTCAAAATGAAAAATTAAAAATATCTAATGGGCCAAAACCCTCAAAATTTTCAAAATAACAAAAAAATTTAGATAAATCAAAATTGCAAATGTGCCTCGTATCCAGTTATTTACCCTATACACTTGGTGGTTGCAATGACTTGCGATCCATGCAATCTGACAAGATGAGTAAATTCCCATAAGGCCATTTGGGGTAAATTAGTCATCGTGGAATTGATATGCTTCACTTCAATCCCTAAGAAGGCCTCGATGGTCGGACTGCTCCATAGGAATGAGGTATTCATTTCAATTCTTCTATGACATTTTTAGCAGATCATCGAACATTATGATTCAACATGAACCTAATTGGAATTGCTATCATTTTGATTCCCTAAGAAGGCCATTATGGTTGGACTGCTCCATGGGATAGAGATGTACAATTACTATTAATAGTTGCAATCATGGCTGAATTAAGCCTTGCCAAGTAATCAAAGTGCTAAAACCTTAAATTGTTAAAGTCACTCATTGAGGTCAAGTGACTCATCACTTCATTAAATTGTCCTACTCTCATCGACTCATCGCTTGAGGGGGTAGTCATTATATCAATTGTCATAATCAAAGTCAATAGAAGATCCCTTGATCTTGTCAAATTGCGTTCGTCTTATGAATCATTGCCAAAGACTATCATAAGCTTACCCTTTGTTGGGGCAAAAAGCAACTATGATAGTTAAGTTAGTAGCTCTCCACCTATCGATACTATTGTAGCACTGAAGCTACCCGATCACCGCTGGAGCTTGCAAAAGCTTTTTCAAATTTTAAGCCTTCCCTTAGTTGGAAGCAATGATTCTAAGATGTGTGCCCCTTGGTAGGACTAGGCATCTAATGTTGATCAGATCAATGATCATCATTCAACCTATGACATCATTTTAGGAGGTCTATTTTTGCTCAGCGTTGTTCATTCTCACAATGCATCTCAAAAGGGGCATCTGTAGACACCTAAAACACATCATGTCGAGGTGACTACTCATATGGGACATGCTAACAGACCATATGAATGATCTTGGACAGCTCCAAGGTGAAGCAATGGTTCTAACCACTCAATTTGGGTAGAGTTGGCTAACTCAGCCTTAGCCATGGCTGAGACCCATGGCTAACAGAGCTAGCTGTGCCTCAGAGCTATGGCTAGCATCAAAGTAGTTTTGGACCCAAAATCGGTTACAACGGCTTGGGTGATGAATCCAAATGGCTTTTGGGTGGGAAGCCTCTAGAAATTTCCCTCCAACTGCTCCAACTACAGGTTCTTGATCTTGGCTTCTCCATGAAGCCAAGGCAAGGCCTTCTCAAGTGCTATAAGATCCCCCTCCAAATTGGGGAAAAGTCTAGAAGGATCTCGAGTTGAAATGCAGTGAAGCCCTATCAAATTGTAGACTCACTTGCTACCTTTGAGAGGAACACTCTTGCTGCCCAATTGGAGATCATGAATGCATTTGAAGCTATGGAGGCCCTAGAGCTCTAGGAGAATCAAGAAACACAATTGAGGACCTTCCATCACAAATTCGAATGATCCACACCACCAATCCATTAGAGGACATTGAGGCGACCCTTGATCATCAATTCAACGAGGAGAATTGGAGATCCAAGCCCAAATTTGGAGAGCAAGAACATTTTCAGCTCAGCCATGACTATCAGTTGTAGCTAACAGTGCTAGTTGCACCTCAGACACGTGGCTAGGGTTTGATCCCTAATTTCCCTTGTTTTAGTAGTAGATTTATCTTTCTTTGCATTTGTTTAGATAGATCTCAGTTAGATTTACTTTCTTAGATACAATTGTACGGTTGAATTAGAGATTTAGGATAGATGTCCTTCATTTCTTAGCATTTGGCAATTAGACTAGTTTCCTTGTTATTTTTGTGCATTTAACATTTCTAATGGCTAATTAGATTGATTCATAGCTAGATCTTTACTTCTTTATTATGCTTTATGACAATTTCACCATTTCTTGCATAGATTGATAGTTTTACAAGCTTTCTTGATTTCATGACATGTTTTATGCAAGATTCCTCTAAAAGCCTCATCAAGAGAGGCATCCTTTGCTTTTAATATTTCTTGTTGTTTCTTGAATGCAGGGTTTTTAGGACTCCATTGTCAAAGCA
This sequence comes from Wollemia nobilis, assembly GCA_028583015.1. NCBI lineage: Eukaryota > Viridiplantae > Streptophyta > Pinopsida > Araucariales > Araucariaceae > Wollemia > Wollemia nobilis. The sequence goes on along the minus strand of JAQPPZ010016847.1, from coordinate 3,755,735 downwards.
TTCAAGGCAGCAAATGCCTCTTCCAAGGAGAGAAGAAGGTCATCATTGACCTGGAGCAGTTCGTGTCTATTTGGAAAGTCTACGGATTATACCAACCCCATTGTGGGGCTCAAATGATTGTATTGATTGTATCACAAATTTGGTATCCCTAAGAGGGACGAAATTGTAATCCATTGGCAATTTATTAATACAAAGAACTCCTTCTTTCTCATCAAATTTGTGGTTATGTGATTTCATGTTTTAAATATTTATCAATTGGTACAATAGCTTAGGTATATGCTTTTTGGATGGTTACAAATAGATATTTTTAAAAAACTATCCTTAAAAAAATTGTTAGAGTGGTTGATCATGACATTTAGCTTGACCAATGGACATAAAAAATTTATGAGAATGATTTATTATATTCTACTATTGTTCACAACTTCTTTGTGGCTGTGTACATGGATAACACACTCATACACAACAACACATGAGAGGAATATTTAAAACAAGATCTTACTATTCCTACAATATAACAATTTACATACCAACTTAATTAAGTTTCCATTAGGCATGACAAATATTTGATGTATGAGGTGCATTTTAGATGAGGATGTTGATATGGTATAAAAATATTAAGATGATTCAAGACTATAGTTTTTTAAATACCCTAATAAATCTATACACCTTCTTATCTTGGCAACTTATCTTGTAGGTTTATATTAGGGTTCCCTTATATTGCATGGTCACTAACCAAGACAATGAAGGGGGATCTAAAGTAAAATCTATATGAAGTGGAGTGTAACAAGGTATTCAAGGGCCTATGGGGTCTAGGTAACCTAGTTAGAAGTGAAGAATTTTATACCATAAACCAAAGTTCCAATCTCATGGGTGAACATTAACATTTTATCAAATGATATTAGCTTAATAAATTAAAGTCTTCTACTTTCAAAGAGGATACTAAGGTTTGAACCTTGTCAAGCAATACATTCATAGTAACCAAACTATTGTAATATCAATATGAGGTCTTGATGTGATATAAGTGGGACCCGTTTCAATCTCATTTAATCCATTGAAAAAAATAAGGCATTCCAAGAACTAGGAAAGTAACTTTGCATGACTTCACTTGCGACCCTTAAGATAGAGATAAGTTCTTTAGTGTATACATAAATGTAGTCTTGAGTGAAAAAACAATGGATACAAAATCCAATATAATATAGAAAACTATATTTCATTGATTACATGCCTTTGCACTTTTTGTAATGTAAAAAGTTATAAATTAACATCATCAAAAGTGGTCTATATGTCTCTAAAACTTCTATCTAAAATTAAAAAATAAATGAAATAGTGCAAATTATATTATTCATTATTTAGTTGAGCTTCCATCACAAATAAGGTAAGGGTATAGTAAAGTAGTGTTAATATACAAGAGACCATAAGACATATCTGATAACCCTCACTAGTTTCCAAAGTATACTATACAACTCTATCCCCCATTGGATTTGGACCTTGAGCTTCCATTAAAAAGAAGGTAGAGGTAAAGTAGTTTTAATTCCTTCATGAGACCATAGGACATACAAGATAACCCTCTCCAATTACCAAAGTAGGCTATACAAATTTTTCCTCCATTGGATTCAAACCTTGAACCTCCTATTTGGAGTTCCAAAATATTACCATTAAGATTGCTCAAGTTGTACATTTTTTCCAAAACCTTATAATTTTTATGTTAAATTACACCTTTTTCAACATTATTTTTTAAAAATCAATTTTATAAACTTCAAATAATACTTTATTATTATATTATTATTATTATTGTTTATAATAAGGGGTTGTACTCAATATTGAGGGAGATACAACCCTATGAAGTCAACAATTCAAAACAAGAGCAATGACGATTTTTCAAGTTGCAAAAAATGAAATTGCAAATATTTATCAGCTAGGGCTTGAATCATGGGAAGAGGAATGAAGGAATAGGACTTCAGTGATGCAAGATATTCTATCTAGATAAATAATTTTCTAGATAAGTCTTTTTACTTTTCTTTATCTTAGAAAATTGTGCATGAAAATTTTATAAAGTTTTTATCAAATATTATATTTTCTATAGGAGATCAAATAAATTTCAATAGATTTTGAGTTTTAGTTTTCTTTCTAAGGATAAATTTATAATTAAATCTTTAGAATCATCTCTAGTGGTAGAGGTTAGTGAGCACACCTCAAAGATATCCTCATTGCTCCAAGATAGGGTAGTTTTTGGTAAATTTAAAGGGTATTGGCCAGGGGCTTTAGCCTTGAGAAAATGGATTAATAGGATTTGGAATTCTCTAGGAGATATTCTATCATTTCTTCCCAAAATTTTATTCCTAGTCATTTTTTGTTCGAGGGAAGAAAGATAAAAATCCTAAAAGGGGGTCATTGGTTTATGGGAAGAGCATGACTCTTCCTTACTTGCTGGTAGGAAGGCTTTTCACCTAAAAATATAAATCTATCTCTACTACCATCTTAGGTTAGTATGTTTGGGTTTCCCATTGAATTTTAGGAAATGCATACCTTCAAGGCAATAGGTAACACTCTAGGACAATTCCTTGAGATTTTAGATATGACGAAAGATGGATTCTTGGCTATTTATGCTCAAATATTGGTCATGATTGATATAAGTAAAGCTTTACTAGAATAAATCATTCTTAAGTATGGGGATAAGATGTGGACCCAAACTATAGTTTATTAAAACATATCTTTTAGATGTAGAAGATGTCATGAGGTGGAACATATTGAGAGATCATGCCCTAAGAAGAGCCCAGCTGAATCATATGTAGAACACTGCAAAACAAACTTACAAATGGTTATGGATGAAGATGGTTTTCAACTTATAAAAAATAGATCTAAAAAAATAAAAGAAAATAAATTGTGAAGACCAATAATGAAGGATATTGGAAGAAATACCAACTCTTTTGAGGCTTTATCCTATGAAGAAAAAGTAGATCAAAACTTAGAAGATAGAGTACAACAATTTTATCATATTAACAAGGAACTGTCTATTCAGTATAATCATGATTTAAGGAAGAACATTCTCGATGAGCCTAAGGAATGTATCTCATAATATTTTGATGACTCTCTTGAAGTACCATGCACCATTCAAGAGAAAAGAGTTGGTAAATAAAATGCAGTTTTAGAAGTTAATACCTCTGCCATTAATAAGGAAATACCTAAAAATGAGTATGACAAGTCAAAAGCTTCTATTATAGAGCCAGGAGAGGATAAATATGATGAAAAACAAAATTGTGAAATAATATTGAGGAATATAATATTAAGACTTACTCCTGATATAGGCAAGGAAAAAATAAGAAACCCCTCAAATAATCAAGCAAGATCCAGGGAAGCAAGAGAAAACATAGAGAAAGGAACACAAACCAAGTTGGTTGAACTTCTCTTTACCAAATAATAAAATGATATTGGTAATACATAGGCAGGGCCAAAAACCCCTAATGAGACATGATTTTCATCTCATGGAATATAAGGGGTGCTAATACCCCCTCAAAGCAGAGGTGTATTAGGGACCTATGTTTAAGTAATAAGCCTAATATTATTTGTATCTAGGAAACTAAAATGATAAAAGAAGAAGTTTCAAAAACTATGAAAGCAGTATGGTAAATATGTGAATAGCATGCTATGGATTCTGAAGGAGCAATAGGTGGAATTCTAACTTGTTGGAATCCTTCTAGAACCACTTTTGTAACCATTCATAAAACTAGGTATTGGATAGCCTATTTAGTCACTTGCTACTTTGCAAATATTTTTTTCATCCTTATCAATGTCTATGGACCTACAACTCAAGTAGGTAGACTAGAAGTTTGGAGTGGAATTGAAGCCTTTATGAGAAGTAAATACCAAGAAACCTGATTTATGATCATTGGAGATTTTAATTCCATAACCAGGTTGGATGAAAATTTTGGGAGAATTAGAAAATTGACCCAAAGTATGAAATATTTATCAGGTTTTATTCAAAATAATAATCTATGGGGGGTTGAGTTTGAAGAAGACAACTATACTTGGACCAACAATAGGAGAGGCTATAACCTTATAACACAAAATTAGATAGATGCATTCTCTCATATCATTGGCTAGATGAAAGAACTTGTGCTAAAATTAATACCTTAAAAAGGATTAGTTCAGACCACTGGCCAATAAGAGTTAAAATGATGGTAAGTAAATTTAGAAAAAGATCATATTTTAAATATGATCAAATGTATGAAGACCATACTTATTGATATCATAGCTCAAATGTGGAATTATTTAGGTAATGGTGGGTTGTATTCTCTTCCAAATAAAATTAAATTTATGACATCTAGATTAAAATAATGGAAAAATAACACTTTTGGAAATATTATTGATAAGAAAGAAGAACAAATATAAACTTTCAAAATTCCAAAAAGGTGATCTTAATATCCCAAGATCAGAGGAAAGGAAGTTTCTTAGTGAATGTTATAATATTTTGAGTAAGGAAGAGAAATTTTTGAGATTAAAATCAAGACATACTTGGTTAAAAGGAGATAAATATACAAAGTTTTTCATAGGATGGCTATAGTATAGAGATCAACTTCTAGAATTAGTAGAATTAAATCAATATAAGGGGTTTGGATTGAAGATCATAGTGAAATTAGAAAAGAGGTAAAGTCTTTTTATAAAAATATTCTAGGTTCAGAGGAGACCAAAGTTATTAATGATAAACTTCTTCAAGATGTTCCTTCAGTTATAATGAATAAAAATAATAGGAAACTAATGGAGCCTATTACTCTAGAAGAAGTTAATTTAGCTCTTTTCTCTTTTAATAAGGATAAATACCCAAGTCCAAATGGGCTCTCTACAACTTTTTACCAACATAATTGGGATATAGTGAAGGATTATTTATTGGTGGCAGTGGAACTGTCTAGGGTAAAACAATACATACCTTATAAAATAAATGCAACATATCTTATCCTAATTCAAAAAAAGAAGGATGTTGAATTCTTTGATTCTTTGACTCATAAGTCTTTGTAATATGGCATATAATATTATCTCTAAAGTGATGGTAAATTGATTAATGCCATTGTTAGAAAAAATAATTTTAGAATAGCAAGGAGAATTTTTGAAATAGAGACACATTATGTATGGGATCATAGTATCTCATGAAGTTATACATTCAGTAGCTTCAAGAAAAGAGAAAACAATAATCTTAAAACTTGATATGAGTAAAGCCTATGATAGGATTAAATGGGATTTTCTTTTTGGATTTTTCAGGAAGAAATGGCTTAGATGGATTAAAGCTTGTGTCTCTATAGTTTCTTATTCAGTTTTGGTCAAAGGGTTAGTAACAAAATCATTTAAAGCCAAGAGAGGCCTTAGACAAGGATATCCTTTGTCTCTATATTTGTTCATTATTATGGTAGAGGTTTTGAGTATGACCTTAAATAAGTCTTACAAATATGGGCTTATAAGTGGACTTAAGGTTAGTAATAACATTGAAAACAAAATGTCGCGATATCGCGATACTTTTCCTCCTTTGGCTGCGACAATACAACATGTCGCGATATCACGATACCTTTTCTCTTATAGTCGTGATGGTGCAGCCTGTCGCGATATCATGACACCTTTTCTCCTATGGCCACGACAATGCAACATGTCGTGATATCACGACATATTTTCTTCTTGGGCCTCAACAATACAACTTGTCATGATATCGTGACATCTTTCCTCCTATGGCCACGATGACGCAACTTGTCATGATATCGCGACACTTCTATTCTGGCAGCGACGTTGAAACATGTCACGATTTCGTGACACTTTCTCTCCTTCGGCCACGATGCTGCATCTTGTCGTGATATCGCGACATCTTTTCCTCCCTTGGTCGTGACGGCACAACATGTCGCGATATCGCGACACCTTTTCCTCCTTGCTTTTTCTATATGCTTGGGACCATGAAAATGCAACATGTCATGATTTTGCGACACCTTTCTTCTTGTGGTGTTTGGCTTTTTCTTCAATATTTAGCTCTTGGGCCTCTTCGGTCGGTTTGAATAACATGTAAAAAATACTTGTACAAGGTTCAGGAACCTTTCAACACCCTTTCAACCAATAAAAAAAAAAAACATTGAAAACATCACCCATCAATAGTTTGTAGATGATACAACCCTTTTTGGAAGGGTACGGATTAATGAGGCTAGAGATTTGAATACCTTTTTAAAGGAATATGAAAGAGCATCAAGGCAAAAAGTTAATAAGACAAAATTCAAAATTTACTTTCTAAACACTCTTGCTAATATCAAAGCAAGAATTTCTAGGTTGCTCCAAATGGAGGAGGTAAATTTACCTACAACTTATCTAGGGATGCCATTAATTGAGGGGATAATGAGGATAGAATTATAGAATCCAGTTATTAGTAGTATTCAAAATAAAATTTCAGCTTGGAAAGGTATATGACTATCATTAGTAGGAAGAGTGTGTTTAATTAAGTCAGTATTTCAAGACATCCCAACATATTATATGTCATTGTATTCTATGCCAAAATCAATTGAAAAAAGTCTAATCTATATTATGCAATCCTTTTTGTGGTCAGGTTTACATGATAAAAGGAATTTTCCTTTGGTGAAATGGAGCAAGGTGTGTGATGATAAAACTAGGGAAGGTCTTGGGTTAAGAGTTCTTACAGGTTTTCCTTTTTTTGCCTTACCTATATTAGGATTAGGTCTTATTATTCTATTCCTCAATATTGTTTCACAATTTTATTTTTCATCATATTTATCCTCTCCTGGATCTATTATAGAAGCTTTTGACTTGTCCTACTCATTTTCTAGTATTTCCTTATTAATGGCAAAGGTATTAACTTCTAAAACTGTATTTTATTTATCACTTTTTTCTTGAATGGTGCATGGTACTTCAAGAGAGTCTTCAACATCTAATGAAACACGTTCCTTAGGTTCATTGAGAATGTTATTCCTTAAATCAAGATCGTACTGAATAGACAATTCCTTGTTAATATGTTGAAACTGTTGTATTGTGTCCTCTAAGCTTTGATCTACTTTTTATTCATAGGCCAAAGCCTTAAAGAGTTGGTATTTCTTCCAATATCCTTCCTTACTGGTCTCCACTATTTATTTTCTTTTATTTTTCTAGATCTATTTTTTGGAATTTGAAAACCATCTTCATCCATAACCATTTGTAAGTTTCTCTTGTAGTTTTCTACAAATGATTTTGTTGGGCTCTTCATAGGGCATGATGTTTCAATATGTCCCAACTCATGAGATCTTATACATCTAAAAGATATATTTTCATAATCTATGGTTTGGATCCACATATTATCCCCATACTTAAGAATGATTCTGGTAAAGCTTTACTTATATCAATCATGTCCAATATCCAAGCATAAATAGCCAATAATCCATCTTTTGTTGTATCTGAAATTTCAAAAAATTCTCCTGGAGTGTTTCCTATTGCTTTGAAGGTATCTATTTCCCAAAATTCAATGGATAACCCAAACATTCTAACCCATATTTATACTAGGGATAGATTTACATTTTTAGGTGAAAAGTATTCATACCAACGGGTAAAGAAGAGTCATGCTCTTATCATAAACCATGATACTAGGAATAGATTTACATTTTTAGGTGAAAATTCTTCATACCAACGGGTAAAGAAGAGTCATGCTCTTCGCATAAACCAATGACCCCCTTTTAATTTTTTTTCTCTTTCTTCCCTAGAACAAAAAATAGCTAGAAAGAAACCTTTGGGAAGAAAGGGTAGAATCACTCCTGGAGACTTCTAACTCCTATCATTTCATTAAATTTACCCCTGGCCAATACCCATTAAATTTACCAAAAATTGCCCTATCTTGGAGCAACGAGGATCTCTCAGAGGTGCATTCACTAACCTCTACCACTAGAGATGATTGTAAGGATTTAATTATAAATCAGTCCATGAAAAGGAAACTAAAACTCAAAATCTATTGAAATTTATCTAAATGTGCTATAGCAAATATAATATCTGATAAAAGCTTTATTATAATTTGCATGCACAAATTCTAAGATAAAGAAAGGGAAAAAAATCTTAGCTGAAAATTTCTTTCCCGAGATAGAATGTCTTGCCTCACTAAAGTCCTAACACTTCATTGCTCTTCCCATCATCCGAACCCTAGCTCACAAATATTTGCAATTTGGTTTTCCATGACTTGAAAAATTGTCACTACCCTTGTTCCAAATGGTTAACTTTACAACGTTGTATGTTCCTCAATATTGCTAAGATTCTTTCATATAACCACTCATTTTAAAGTTATTCAAATTCTACACAAGTTGGTTCAAAAATCAACTAAATCAAATAACCATTAACAAAGATACAACTCCTAAAAAATATCCTTTATTATTTTATAACTACAAAATACTATTACAATAATAAAATTAAAACATTTAACTTGCAATTACTAGACCTATTTAAATTAATTAATAAACATTTTTATTTAAATAAAATATAAATATAACAAACTTTTATATATATATATATAACAAACCAATAAATTTAAACCATTCTTGAACCGCCATAAATAACATACACTACACTAAGCGTGGTAGTCGGCCATCTAGGTCAGTGGCATCAAAACAGTATTTAGATTGTTTTTATATAAATATATCAACCATTATTAATATCACAAGGTAAGATTAACCCAACTTATCTAAAAAGCTAACTTAATTTACCTATAAATAAGCCATCCTGCCCTAGCTTATGAATTCAAACATTTATACTATCTAAACCAGTGAAGACGACGAAGGCAAGGCAGAGCAGACCTATCTGTGCGCTTGGAGTGGCTTGCGGCTGGTATTGGCAGAGCAGACAGATCTGTGCGCTTGGAGTGGCTTGCGGCTGGTATTGGCGTTTTGTTTACTTCTCTTTAGTATCTCTCACTAATTTAGTATTCTGTTTATGGTCGTTACTATTATAATCTCTTTCAAGCTAAAATTTGATTGATTTCAGGCCAATATTCAACGGTTTCCAATTGATCTGATCTGACCCATCTCGCAGTGATTAGTATTGGCATTACATATTAAAATGGCAAAGGAAAGGAAGGAGCATAGGGCCTCCAGAGGAAGCAGATCACGCTCTTCACATGATCAAGAGCCTTACCTTATCAAGGGAAAGGGAAATGGAGGAAGAAAAACATGGGAGGACGCCATCTGTTCGATATGCATGAATCCCCCGCACAGTGCAGTTCTCCTCTTGTGCTCTTCTCATGCAAAGGGTTGTCGGGCTTTCGTATGTAATACAGGTTGCAGACACTCCAACTGTCTTGAGCAGTTCCAAGCAAACAATAGGAATAGGACAATGGCATGTCCGTTGTGCAGAGGGCGTGTGAAAGGGTGGACAGTTGTGGAGGAGGCGCGCAGTTATCTGAATACCAAGGTGCGGAGCTGCTCGCTGGAATCGTGTCCGTTTGAGGGCGACTATGCACAGCTGCGCAATCATGTGAGATCAGAACATCCGCATGCTCTTCCAAGCCAACCCGATCCTGCTCGCTATATGGAGTGGGCAAATTTACAACGCCAATACAATGCCCAAGAAATCAGAGTCATGATGAGCTTGGGCACGGAGACGGATACGGACATGACAAATTTACCGCCATCGTTGGATCTCTATATCCTCACCAGGAGGACAACTCTGGATTACCATGCATAATAGACTAGAGAAGTGTATGCCATCTGATATACTGTACTGACTGTTCCTATACATTAGAAGTCACTTGAAGAAGGTTATCCTATCTTTAAAACTACTGAGTTCTGAAAGTGCTTTGTCCAGTTTTTATATAACCCTACTTACTTAATGTTCTTAGGGTGAATGCATTCTCCACTCATAGTGGAACCCAGGAAAATGCTGGATGATTTGATGCCATTGGACCTTGATTCATGGTGGTTCACTTTGTTTTAAAGTCTAAAGAATTCTTTAAATGTAGGCATTTTTTATTTTTTTTTCCTTTTAGTATCACCGTTGCAATTCAATACACTCCTCGCATCTTTGTTTTAAAGTCTAAAGAATTTTTTAATGTATGTATCAAGTTATTTTTTCTTTTAATATTACCGTTGCAATTCTATACACTCCTCGCATCTTTGTTTTAAAGCCTAGTTAATTCTTTAAATGTATGTTGCTTTTTTTATATTGATTTAATTAAATTGAGTTATTTGATGTTAAGATTTGAACTTTGGTAATATATATATATATATATATATATATATATATATATATATATATATTTTGGTGAGATATATATATATATATATTTTGGTGAGATTGTGGTTATTTATATCTTTAAAGAGTTTTCTTTAATAATACATATAATTCAGTTTATATATATATATATATATATATATAATTTATTAGAATATTTAGTTTTTTTTATTATTATGCTATTAATAATGGTTTCCACTTATGATTTATTATTTGAAAAATATTAAAAAAAATTGTTTTCTTAAACATATTTAATATATTTTTTTGAATTGAATATATGAACGGGTTTTACTGATATTACATCATGATCCTATATTTTTATATTGGTATCACAACAAGCTTGAAAATTATACATGTATGTCTTGGTAAAATTTTACATGTATGTCTTGGTAATAGTAGGTTCTTGACTTTTTCATAAATAGTTGAGGAATCTAATGCTATTTAGTTGTTAAAATAAAAAATAAGATTATTATTTAAAAATATATTTTATGTGTCTTATTGGTATTACAAAAAATTATACATGTATTTCTTGGTAATATTAGGTCATATCTCCTCTTAAAAAGTTGAGAATCTAATGCCACTTAATTAATACATATTCAAAGTTTACTCCACACACCCCACCATTGTTTGAGCCTATAGAAGAAATCCCAAAGCCCAAACTATTATTTTCTAATATATTTTATGTGTATTTTTTTAATAAGTTTACTCCCACACACCCCACCATGGTTTGAGCCTATCAGAGGAAATCCCAAAGCCCAAACTAGTACGATGTCCCACACAAATATGCAATTCTAGTGGCATATTCCATATTTGAAATTTTATTCCATGTTAATATCTATCTTATTAGTTTTTCAATAAGTTTATAGAGATTTTTATATATTCCATAATTGAAATTTTATTCCATGTTAATATCTATCTTATTAGTTTTTCAGTAAGTTTATAGAGATTTTTATGATGGGTCCTAATCTCTTCATAGTGAGTGGATTTTGAACCTTGGACCTAGATTTTTAAGATGGGTCTTAGTCCTCTCATATTGAGTGGTCTTTGAAATTTGAACCTCTCAAAGAGAAGCCAATACCCTTACCACTGCAATAAGCTTATAACGATTATAATATATTTTTTTTAATTTATTTATGAATAGGATGCATGATATGCATAATGTATCATAGTATTTTAATTACATGTTTTTACATATTCTTTGTACTCCATGAGCATCTTGGGATGTGCTTATTTACTGAGTATAAAGGCAGATCAAATAAGTTGGTTTTGAAATTAGTTTATGGCACTAGCTATATTGTTAGGATATGTAGATGATTAGCTTTACATTTAAAATGTAATTTTAAAGTAATTTTATTTTAAGTAATAATTCTTCATCAAATACTTATTCAATTTTAAAAATATTTTGCCATTATATTTAATTGTAAATGAGTTAAATCATATCTTTAAAATATAATATGGTGTTTAGATTGATTAAGATTATATACTTTATATTTTATATAATAAATAATATTTTTCTTGAAAATATATATTTTTAATTTGGTTAGGATGAGAAACTCTTACTACCAACACATAGGGCTCAGTCTCCTCCCAAACTATCACTTTTGCTTAATTTGATATGAAGTGACGTATTAGGTCATATTTTATAATTTACCTATGAATATATTTTTATACACTTATGCTTTTTAATGTTTATAGGTATAAACACATTATTGTTATAAAATAAAGCATATCTTACCAATAGAAAATATTAAAGTAAATCTTAATCATTATTTGATTTAGACAATCAACGTTTTTTTGATAGCTTTAGCTAAACTTACTAAAGTAATTAAAATTCCTCTATTAGCTATCCTATCTATACATTTGTTTCATTCCTTTAATGTATATGTAAACCTAATTTATTCAAAATCTTTAGCAAGATCTTGAATTTATATAATTATCTCTTGTATATTCCATGGAGCCTTTGCTTTCCTCAAAATTATATTTATTAATATGAAGGAATCACCTTCTATCCATACTCTACTCCATTTTATTTTTTGCATATATTATTTTTATTTTCATTATTCATCTTAAATCCACTATTGAAAGTGCAATGAGACAAAATCGTACCTCTATTATTTCTAATAATTCCTCCTCCTATTGGTCCTAGATTTCCTTTAGATGCTCCATCAAAATTCAATTTAACCAACTATAACTATATTCTTTGCCTTCTTTTTGCTTTCTTGTATCCAACATCATAATTCCATTTAATGACTTGACTCCATCTATCAAGGCTCTTTGCTTCCAAATTAGGTACTAGGTGAGTTGATAGGATTGGCTTATATTCCTCTATGGCTAAACATATCTTTCTTTTCATTACACTGCTTTCCTTTCCTTTAAATATTCTTCTATTCTTTTCTAGTCATACAATCCAAAGTATTGAATCTTTGGATATATCTCATATTATTTATAAAGCCCCACTTTTATAAGTGCTCTATAAAGTATTTAACCAATATTAAATTCTACTATTCATCACCATGCATTTACCAAACATATTAAAAATCAATTTCCATAGTTTCTAAACTATTGAGCAATGTCCTAAGAGGTCTATACTCTCCCCCTTTTTACAAAGAACACATTGAGAGGGTTCATGAAAACTCTTTTTTATAAGGTTATCATAGAATAAAATTCTTCTATGACCTACTAGCCAAACAATAATTTTGACTTTAGAAATGCTTGGGATCTCTAAAATATCTCTCCATATTCTAGTGGTATTACTATTTTGTTGGTACTTTATATTATATTAACTTCTTGTTGTATATTATCCTAAGCTATTCAACTTCCAAATCAGTTTATCCATGTCTCCCCTTAGAATAATCATAGTTGTTATCTTTCTATTCAATTGCCTCCTAGGATCAATGTCTTATATACTTATAAAAAAATCTTATTTCCATTTGTATTTTTCTTCCTGATCCTTGTACAAAATATTTGAAACCCTATCACCATATATATCTTGAAGCAATCTCATCCAAGGTTTCAAAATTAGATCTAAATTGAGTGGTTTTTTATCACACCAAGTATCCATCCAAGTAGATTTTTTTTCTAGTTCACACCACCCATATTAAACCTTTAATCATTAGGTCAATATATTTTTTAAACCATTTCAAAGAGTAGAACCATTTGGTAGAGAGAATGCAGTAAATACTAAACTTGGATCATTAGGCTCAACATACTTACTTAGAAGACTTATTGCCCATTATCTTTGACTCTCTTTGTGATGAGCAAGGTGCAACCTAAGTATTGTCATTGTTGTCAACACAGTCAGGTTGATCAGTTGATGCAATGGTTAGAAGTTGATTGGTGAGCAAGGTGATGGATAGGAGTTGTTTGTTGAGCAAGGTGCAGCAAAAGCATTGCAAAAGTATTGTCATTGTTGTCAACACAATCAGATTGATGCAGTTGATGCGGTTCAGAGGTCGATCAGATCAAGTGCAGAAAGTTTCAAGGAAAACAGAGGTGACCCAGATTCAGAAACTGGCAGAAAGAGACAAGGAAGAAAACTGTCGCGATATCGCGACATGTTTTCTGTCGCGATTTCGCGACATGGTCGAGGAGAGAGAAGGCGCAGCCGAAAATGTCACGATTTCGCGACATGTCGAGTTTTCGTTGAGGAGAGAGAAAATGTGTCGCGATTTCGCGACAAAAAGTAGGAGAGAGAAAATGCACGCCAAATTGTCGCGATTTCGCGACATGTCCGAGGAGAGAGAAAATGCTTGAGAGAGAAGAGATTTGGCATGAGAGAGAAAGAAATGTCACGATTTCGTGACATGAGAGAGAAGAGAAAATGTCAGGATTTCGTGACATGAGTTGGACTGAGAGAAGGAAACAAAGGTGTAGCGATATCGCTACATGTTGAAATGAATGGAAACAAAGGTGTAGCGATATCGTTGCATGATGAAAATACATGGAACTAAGGTGTAGCGATTTCGCTACATGTTGAAACAAAGAGAAACTAAGGTGTAGCGATTTCGCTACATGTTGAAACAAAGAGAAACTAAGGTGTAGCGATGGCGCTACATGTTGAAACAAAGGGAAACTAAGGTGTAGCGATTTCGCTACTAGTCAAAAGTGTAGAAGTGAAAGATGCAGCAATGATATTACAAGTCAAAATTTCATGAAAAGAGGCAAGGTGAAAACACAAGGCACAAAGATGTAAAAATTTCGCCATTGCATGAAGCATAGTGTCGCGATTTCGTGACATGTTCCATTTTTGGTTGGCAAGGAGAGTGTACGGAAGAACAAAGTGTCACGATTTCGTGACATGTTTTGGTGGCAAAGAAGAGTGTCGAAGAAGTGTCACGATTTCATGACAAGAAGGATGATGACGTCAGCAAAGTTGAAAAGTGTCACGATTTCGACAGGATGAAAGGAAAGTTGCGAAGCGTCCGGATTTCGCGACATGTTAATGATGACGTCAGACAAATGTTGAAAGTGTCGCGATATCGTGAAGATGAAAGGAAAGCTTAAGAGCAAGCGTCACGATTTACGAGACATGCTTAAGGATGACGTCGCAAAAGTTGTAAGTGTCGCGATATCGCGACATGATGCGAGGAAAGCTTCCAAGAGCCAAAATGGTCATGATTTCGCGACATGCTTGAGGATGACGTCAGCAAAAGTTCAAAGTGTCACGATTTCGCGACATGAGCGAGGGAAAAGCTTTCAAGGCCAAAATGGTCATGATTTCGTGACAACCTTGGGGTGACGTCAGCATAAGTTAAAAGTGTCACGATATCGCGACAGGTAACAGTCTGGCAGGTAAAACCCGCAGGAGCATGCAAGGTGACACGTGTCGAAAAAGCGGGAAAATCATGCGACGGATTACGTAAAATGTAAGCTGATGTCGGATCTGACGATTCATTGACAAGGTGTCGACAATGCATTCGAAATTTGCATGTATTCGAAGAATCAATTTAAAGTATCGAAAGGATAATTAAAAGTCTTTTTGAAGGGCATTGATGAAACATATTTTTGTAGTATTCAAAGAGCCGAATATGAAGGATCAAGATAGCTTTCGAAGAATCAGATATTTAGATTTCGAAAAAGCATCTAAAGAAATCGAAATGAGGTAAAGAAGTGCATGAAACAAAATTTCCGTACTGCATGGTTTCAAAAGACGTATTGCAGGGTTTCGAATAGTCGAAGTGCATGGAACCAAACAGCCGTATTGCATGGATTCGAACAGTCAGAGTATGTGATTCGATTGCATGCAAGATTGAAAGGTTATAAAAGAATAATCGTACAGAGAAGATGTTGTTGCTGCGTGATAGAAGATGCTGCAGAAAGAGGCTGGTTGTAAGTGAGTTGTGAGAGTGTTGTAAGAGATTATAACAGTGTTGTGTTAATGTTGTGAAGAGCTGCAAGAGCATGCCATATGAAAAGGCTGGAAGTGTGCAGAAGGTAGAACTGTAAAAGAGTGTATGCTTCCATGAGATTGATTTGATTTAAGCTAGACCAGTGAGGATCTTGTAACACTGAAGGCATTTTTATGTCAATCAAAATTGAAAATAGAAATCCAAGTTGGTGCTTGGAATCAGGGGTTGGTGCTCCTTCCAGTTGATCTTTGGTAAATTAGGGGTTGGTGCTCCTTCCAGGTGGATCCTTGGTAAATTGATTGTAAAGTTGGTGCTTTGCAATGGCTGGATTTGGATGGGAGTCCAAGCAGTCTAGTTTGAGGAGTAGCCAAAACTGGTGAACCTCGTTACATCTTGTGTTATGTTATGCTCTCTTGTGGTACTTGTTGTTTCTGGTTTTAGCTTTCTTTTGTTTTGGCTTTAAGAGTTAAAGCATTAAGTTTTAAAATAGCTGCACTGATTCACCCCCCTCTCAGTGCCATTGTAAGACTAACAATTGGTATCAGAGCCAGGTTCCCAGTTCAGGCTAAATCAGTCAGGGTTGATCTTGGATTAGTTTACAATGGGTAAGAAGAATAGATTATCCTCCATTAAGGCATCTCAGTCAGTTTCAATTCCTTCAGAAGAGAAAATTGCACTAAAGAAGGAAGAAGAAGTGAACTCTGAAGTTTGCAATGAAAACCTGGAGATTGAAGTAGATCTAGAAGGTGAGTTGATCGCCGCTCTTGAAGAGTTAAGTATACAAAAGAAAAGCAACAAAAGACTGTCCAAAAAGTTGGAAGAATACGGGGATGAGATTGAAAATCTCTGTTTACAAATTCAAGAGGCCAAGAAAGCAGAAGAAGCCTTGAAGACACAGTTGAATGATAAAGTCGATGTATATAGCAAACGTGAAGAAGAATCTAACAAAACTGTTAGTAATCTAAAGTTGCAAGTAGATGTGTCCAAGAGGGTTGAAGAAATTCTCAAGTCTCAGTTCAATGAGAAAAAGACTGCTTGTTGCCAACAAGAAGAAGAGATTGTTTCTTTGAAGAAACAACTAAAAGAGGCCAATATAAATCTCAAATTTGAGAAAAGCACAGAGTTGCTAGATACAATGATAAATCAACAAAGAAGCTCCACGTCTAAGTTTGGTCTTGGATATGAAGCTGAACAACCTTCATCCTCTAAACATGCAGAGAAGAAGAAGTCCTCGGTTGAAGGTTTGAAAAAAGAAAAGTCTGAAGCTGAATCCTCAAAAGGAAGAAATCATCAAAGAAAATCTACAGCAAAGCAACCACAACAACAGAGGTTCTCTCACTCTCACTCTTTTAATAATAATGCTTTTAATGGCTATTGTTCTAAATGCAACTACTATGGTCACAAGGCATTTTATTGTGGACAGAATAATAGATCAAAGAGTTATGCTGATAAAAACACATCTGCTTTCTGAGTGAACACCCTGTGCAATGTTTTAAATGTAATGGCCATGGGCACATAGCAAGGTTTTGTCCAAGCATTTATGTATCCAATCTAAGGCCAGACCATAGATTTCATCAGACACACAGAATGCAATACAGACAGGGAATAAAACATGTGCAATGTTTTAAATGTAATGGTCAAGGGCACATAGCAAGGTTACGTGCAAGCACTTATGTATCTAATCTAAGGCAAAACCCTAGATTTCATCGGACGCAAAGAATACAATACGAGACAGGAGAATAAATCATGTGCACGACGAGAAAGGAAAATAATCATCCTTCAAGAATGCACAAGAGACAACCCCGCAAGAAAAATGTTCAAGTTCACGAACAGGGGCAAAATAGGGATGTAGTTGAAAAACTCAAGCCCAAGTTCGGGAAAGTCCGGAGAAAGACGAGAAGAAAGGAATTCGTGTCTCCTTGGACGGAAGGAGATTACTCCTCTTCCGCTTTAAGCGAGCTCCGGGTGGCACATCCTCGGGGGGAGCAATCTTAAAATTTTATTTTAATGCTCCTTTGTTTTTGGGCCGATTTTACGAGGATGAAAGGTAAGAAGTCGAGTTATTGTTGTTTTGCGGCTAAAGTGTGTTGTCGGTTCTTGTTGTTGTTTTTGAAGGTGCCGTGAAGTGTCTTGTTTAATTTGAAGAGTTGTCACATTTGGTAGTGTTGAGATATGTCACTGTTGTACTGTTGATAATTCTTCCACCAACTGTTCATTACTTCGGATCATAACAGTTCAGAATTTTTTTGCGTGTTTGCTCTAGCTGCATATACGTGTTTCGAGCAGCGTGTATTTGTTTTACACTTTGAGGTAAAGCTTGCAAGATCCTTCTTGTCGCCTTGGTAAGATTATTCAATTCACAGACAGTTCGGGTTAACTGTTGATAAAATATCAATCCGAGGTTAAGAAGTTGAGGTTGAGTAAGGGGCTCTATGGTTGGCCATAAAGTGTTTGTCAAAATGTCTTCTCCAAGATTTGCACTGTTAAAAGTAAAGTGATCTGCAGTATCTGTAGAAAACTCAGATCAGGTTTTAAGTTTAAAAAGGAATCTGGTTGTGCCGTAGTACAGTATTTATTGCTTGCACTAAGTTGGCAATAAATTTGTAGAGTTGGTACAAGTGAGTCTCCTATCAATTTTGTTGAAAGATGTGAAATCTGCTTGTTGAAGTGAAGAAGCGTTGGGCGAGAGGTGCCAAGTTTGACCCATGTTGTGGGCAATTTCGTCTTGGTCGTGATGCTCGTGGATAGCAGCAATAAAAGCGCTTTAGCTTTTGTGGTGGTGTTATTCACTTTCTCCAAAGGTTGGAGAACTAAGTTTGGCCAAGGTATATCTTTTATTATTATTTGCTTGGAGTATTTTGAATTGACTTGGCAAATATAATTGATGGAGGTATAAGGTTAAGTTGTCATATTTTGCTTTGACATTATCTTATTGGCATGTTTTGATGATTGTGTTTAAAGAAGTGGAGCTAAAAGGTGTAATAAAGGAAGTTCACTTTATTGCTAATTTATTTTTATTCCTTCCCTAAATTGGTTGAAAGTTTGAGAGTTGTGTGTGGTGTCAGCTTGAAGGTTCAATTATCTTCTACTCAAATAAGGTATGGACTCATTCTTCTTATGAGTATGATTGGTGTATGTTTTCTGAAATAAGGTTGGAGTGAAAAGGTACTCTTCTAGGTATCCCTTGGCTTGGTGTAAATCCTAATTTCTGGTTTGAGATAGTGGAAGCTTTGTGCTCTAGGGCTTATTTTTGTGAGTCTAGCTACTTGCATTAAGTTGGTGGAACCCTTGGTTGGTTGTCTTGAGTTTAATAGTTGAGTTTGAGATTGGGAATTAAGTATAGAACATATTGAGTCTCTAACAATTCTCTGTATGTTTCTATGAAGTTGATAAATCACATTGGGTCTCTAACAATTCTCTTTGTGGGTTCATGCTAAGCGTGGTTCTAGTGAGAACTTGTGTGCTGATCCGGACAAGTTCTATGTGTGCTTCTTAAGCGGGTTCTTAGTGAGTCTATGACAGAGTACAGAGGGTTGAGGCTCAGAAGACAGCGTGATCTGAAGAGGTCATTTTTTCCCAAGTATTGGCTAAGATTTGACTAGACATCAGGATCAAATTCTCAGAGGGAGAATTTATGGATCTGTTCATCATATTGCTCATGTTTATGCTTTTTGCTAACTGGATTAATTTTTTGCTTGTGAATGTTGTGCATGGACTAAGGGGGAGTTTTGCAGCCGCCCTTTGGTATTATTGTCAAAGGGGGAGAAGAATTACAGGTAATTGCAGACAATTACGTGTGTTGCCAACAATTCCAAAGGGGGAGATTGATGAGCAAGGTGCAACCTAAGTATTGTCATTGTTGTCAACACAGTCAGGTTGATCGGTTGATGCAATGGTTAGAAGTTGATTGGTGAGCAAGGTGATGGATAGGAGTTGTTTGTTGAGCAAGGTGCAGCAAAAGCATTGCAAAAGTATTGTCATTGTTGTCAACACAGTCAGATTGATGCGATTGATGCGGTTCGAGGTCGATCGGAGTCAAGTGCAGAAAGTTTCAAGGAAAACAGAGGTGACCCCGATTCGAAACGGCGAGAAAGAGACAAGGAAGAAAACTGTCGCGATATCGCGACATGTTTTTGTCGCGATTTCGCGACATGGTCGAGGAGAGAGAAGGCGCAGCCGAAAATGTCACGATTTCGTGACATGTCGAGTTTTCGTTGAGGAGAGAGAAAATGTGTCACGATTTCGCGACAAAAAGTAGGAGAGAGAAAATGCACGCCAAATTGTCACGATTTCGCGACATGTCCGAGGAGAGAGAAGATGCGAGCAAAAGTCGATTTCGCGACATGTAGGAGAGAGAAATAATTGAGAGAAAGAAAGATTTGATGAGATAAGAAGAAACAAAGGTGTAGCGATATCGCTACATGTTGAAATGAATGGAAACAAAGGTGTAGCGATATCGCTACATGTTGAAATGAATGGAAACAAAGGTGTAGCGATATCGCTGCATGATGAAAATACATGGAACTAAGGTGTAGCGATTTCGCTACATGTTGAAACAAAGAGAAACTAAGGTGTAGCGATTTCGCTACATGTTGAAACAAAGAGAAACTAAGGTGTAGCGATGGCGCTACATGTTGAAACAAAGGGAAACTAAGGTGTAGCGATTTCGCTACTAGTCAAAAGTGTAGAACTGAAAGATGCAACAATGATATTACAAGTCAAAATTTCATGAAAAGAGGCAAGGTGAAAACACAAGGCACAAAGATGTAAAAATCTCGCCATTGCATGAAGCATAGTGTCGCGATTTCGTGACATGTTCCATTTTCGCTGGAGTTGGCAAGGAGAGTTGTACGGAAGAGCAAAGTGTCACGATTTCGTGACATGTTTTCTTTCGGGCAAAGAAGAGTGTATGAAGCGGAAGTGTCATGATTTGCGACAAGAAGGATGATGACGTCGAAAGTTGAAAAGTGTCACGGATTTCGAGGGATGAAAGGAAAGTGCGAAGCGTCGCGATTTCTGACAGCTTAATGATGACGTCGAAAGTTGAAAGTGTCGGATATGGAAGATGAGGAAAGCTAGAGCCAAGCGGTCACGATTTGCGACATGCTTGAGGATGACGTCGAAAAGTTCAAAGTGTCGCGATATCGCGACATGATGCAGGGAAAGCTTGCAAGAGCCAAAATGGTCACGATTTCGCGACAGCATTGAGGATGACGTCAGCAAAAGTTCAAAGTGTCACGATTTCGTGACATGAGCGGGGGAAAAGCTTTCAAGGCCAAAATGGTCATGATTTCGCGACAACCTTCAGGGTGACGTCAGCATAAGTTAAAAGTGTCGCGATATCGCGACAGGTAACAGTCCGGGTAAAACCCGCAGGAGCATGCAAGGTGACACGTGTCGAAAAAGCAAACAAGAAAATCATGCAGCTAGTTACGTAAAATGTAGCGATGTCGGATCTGACGATTCGAGTTGACAAGTGTCGAACATGCATTCGAACAATCGTTGCATAATTGAAGAATCAAATTTAAAGTATCGAAAGGTTTTCAAAAGTCTTTGAAGGGATATGGAATCGAAAGAATTTGCGTATTCAAAGAGCCGAATATGAAGGATCAAGATAGCTTTCGAGAAGATATAGATTTCAAAAAGCATATAAGAAATGAAGATTTTGAAAGTCGAAGTGCATGAAACAAAATAGTCGTATTGCATGGATTCAAAAGAGGTATTGCGGGGTTTGAACAATCGAAGTGCATGGAACCGAATAGCGTATTGCATGGATTCGAACAGTCCGAGTATGTGATTCGATTGCATGCAGGATTGAAAGGTTATAAAAGAATAATCGTACAGAGAAGAAGTTGTTGTTGCGTGATAGAAGATGTTGCAGAAAGAGGCTGGTTGTAAGTGAGCTGTGAGAGTGTTGTAAGAGATTATAACAGTGTTGTGTTAATGTTGTGAAGAGCTGCAAGAGCATGCCATATGAAAGGGCTGGAAGTGTGCAGAAGGTAGAACTGTAAAAGAGTGTATGCTTCCATGAGATTGATTTGATTTAAGCTAGACCAGTGAGGATCTTGTAACACTGAAGGCATTTTTATGTCAATCAAAATTGAAAATAGAAATCCAAGTTGGTGCTTGGAATCAGGGGTTGGTGCTCCTTCCAGTTGATCTTTGGTAAATTAGGGGTTGGTGCTCCTTCCGGTGGATCGTTGGTAAATTGATTGTAAAGTTGGTGCTTTGCAATGGCTGGATTTGGATGGGAGTCCAAGCGGTCTAGTTTGAGGAGTAGCCAAAACTGGTGAACCTCGTTACATCTTGTGTTATGTTATGCTCTCTTGTGGTACTTGTTGTTTCTGGTTTTAGCTTTCTTTTGTTTTGGCTTTAAGAGTTAAAGCATTAAGTTTTAAAATAGCTGCACTGATTCACCCCCCCTCTCAGTGCCATTGTAAGACTAACACTTTGTATAATCTCTAGATTAATTTTTTGCTAAGAGCTAAGTTTGCATCTGTAAGAACTCTTAAAACAAGACCTCCCCTAGTTTTATCATCACACACCTTGCTCCATTTAACCAAAGGAATTTTTCTTTTATCATGTATACCTGACCATAAAAAGGATCGCATAATATAGATTAAACTTGTTTAACTAATATTGGCATAGTATACAATAACATATAATATGTTGGAATGACTTGTAATACTGACTTAATTAACTGCACTCTTCCTACTAATGATAACCATCTACCTTTCCAAGCTGATAGTTTATTCTAAAATTTACTAATAATTGGATTCTGTAATTCTATCCTCATTCTCCCCTCAAATAAAGGTATCTCTAGACAATTTTCTAGTAAATTTGCCTCCTTCATTTAAAGTAACCAGTAAGTTCTTGCATTCATATTAGTTGGAGTGTTAAGGAAGTAAATTTTGGATTTTGTCCTATTAACTTTTGCCTTGATGCTCTTTTGCATTCCTTAAAAAGGTTTTTCAAAGCTCTAGCCTCATTTATTCTTGCCCTTCAAAAAAAGGGTTGTATCATCTACAAACTGTTGATAGGTGGTATTTTCAATGTTATTAATAACCTTAAGTCCACTTATAAGCTCATATTTGTAAGTCTTATTGAAGTTCCCACTCAAAACATCTGCCATAATAATGAAAAAATAAGGAGATAGAGGATCTCCTTGTCTAAGGCCTCTCTTGGCTTTAAAAGATTCAATTACTAACCTGTTGACAAACACTGAATAAGAAACTGTAAAGATACAAGCTTTAATCCATTTAACCTATTTTTCCCGAATCTAAACTATTCATTTATATATTTTATTGTTATATGTAGTTTTTAGTTATTATGCTATTAATATTGGTTTTAAATTATGATTTATTATTTGAAAAATATATAAGAGAGTTTATTTTTTAATACATTACATCATGAATACATATTAGTATTACAACAAACTTAAAAATTATACATGAATCTCTCAGTAATATCTGAACCTTGGCCTCCTCCTAAGAAGTTGAGGAATCTAATGCCAATTAATCAATACATATTAAATATTTATTTGTTATAATAAAAATTATATTATTATTTTTAAATAAATTTTATTTGTTTTTTAAATAGACTTACACACCCCACCATGGTTTGAACCTAGGTCTATTATAAGAGAGCCCAAAGCCCAAACTAGTATAGTGTCCCACACATATATTTTATTTATTTGACTATATTTTCTTATTAGTTTTTTTTAATGTGTTATAGGGGATTGAAATGGGCCCCACCTATATTACATCGTCATCATATAGTGATACTACAACAAAGCTTGGATATTATATATGTATCATTTGGAAATACTCGAACCTAGATCTCCTTGAAATATTGAGAAATATAACTAGTGGAGCTAATGCCACTTGATTTTTCCTTTTTTACATAGTTTTTATGAGGGGTTTTGGTTCCCTTGTACCAGGGTTTGAACTTGGATCTCCTAGATGAAAATCCAAGGACTTATCACTATGGTATCCCTCTTGGGTCTATTTTCTTATTATAATGATTATGTTTAAATTTATTTATGAACAGGATGCATGATATGCATAATTTTTCATAGAATTTTAATGATATGTTTTATTGCATTCTTTGTATTCCATAAGCATCTTGGGATGTGCTTATTTAGTAATTATACAATATAGATTAAATGAGTTGGTTTTAAAATTAGTTTATGGCAATAGCTACATCATTAGGATATGTAGATGATTAGCTTGATATTTAAAAGATAATTTTATTTTAAGATTTTTTATTAATGTTATTTTTCTTTTCTCTTAAACCACCACATATTTATCTTAAATCCTTCATATCATTTTTATTAAAGGGTAGATAGAATACTCCTTTGCTAGTTACCTTCTACAATTTGAGTTTTTTTAAAATCATGCTAGTTAAATCTACCCTGCTAAGCATTTTGGTTTACTTTCTCTCTCTTTTTAGGATTCCAGGAAATATTCTTCAGAAGATTGATAAAATTTAGCAAAACTTTCCTTGGTCCAGTTCGGATGAGAAGAAGAAATTCCCTCTAGTGGCATGGGAGCAGGTATGTAGTGGAAAGTTTATGGGTGGCCTAAGTTTGAGAAGGATGAAAACTTTAAACAAAGCACTCATTTCTAAACAGGGATGGAGACTGATTCAAAAGGATAACATTAATTGGATAAGAATTTTTTTCTACTGAATATTTAGGTAATGATGGGGATTTCCTTATAGATCCCATCCTTTCTTAAGTTTTGACATTGTGACGAAGTATCATCCAAAGCCACTCTGATATTGCAAAAGAAGGAAGATGGTCGTTGGGAATGTTGGCAATTTGAGTTATTTTATGTTGTCATTGATGTCACATGGATCACATTGAGTTTTGGTGGCCAAATGATATTTTGGAAAGCATGGATAAATACAAGGTTTTTGTGAAAACCAAGGCAGGAAAAATAAAAGGTTTTATTTAAAACCATGGATGGCAGATTTGAACTGGGTTTTTCTTAAAACCCAAGTTGGCCTTTCGTTTCGTCGAAAAAGGTGCCCCGGTGATGGAGATATTTAATTTTTAATATTTAGTTTAAATTTTAATTATTTAAAATTTAAATTTAAATTTAAAATTAAATATGCAAGATTTTCGCCGACGTCATCGAAAATAATAAGGAGGCTATATAAAGGGGATACCTAAGGTTCATAAACTAATCCTTGCTCGTGGTTAATAATCGTTGGCTAAGCATCCGAATTGAGCTCGTGCGAAAATATTTTAGAAAGTAGAAGCAACGAATAAACGAAGGTTGGTCAAAGTCCAAAGTCATCGTGGGCAGAGTGGCACATTGGCAGTTGGATTTTGGCTAAGGTGTGTGGCAGCACAAACGTCAAGGTTTCAAATCCCCTTGACTGCATTTGGAAGGCGTTGGAAGAAAAATGCTCGAAGCGCTTTTGATTTGCGGAAAGGGAGGAAAGGTTTTAAGGCACGTTGTGCCTTTCCCTTTCGAATGAGCGGCTAGCTCGTGTGGCAACCTTAGCCATGGCTAAGGCACTCGTGGTGTGGGCAAGTCGGGGGTTCGAATCCCCTTGAGGAGGTAAATACGTTTTTGCTCTAATTAATTTTGTTAAGCCCTAAGTTGGAGTTATAAGGTGGTTAGGAATAATTAAAGTTTTTAATTAAACTTTGTTTTTATAAGGGCTGTGATTATTATTTCAAAGGTGGATGAGTTGTTGATTTAATTTGATGTTCATGAAATTGAGAATTAAGATTTAGGAGAAATAAGGAGTTGTTATAAAATAATTTTTGAGAGGTTTATTGATTATTATTTTTGATAAGGGTTTTTATTAAAAAGGACTTTGGTGGATGTGTTTATTAAGTTGGAGTAAAAAGGTGTAAATTGAGTTATGCTTTATCTTGTGATTATTATTTGAAGTCCACTAACCCTTATTGAGATTGGAAAGGAAAGTTGTGTTTAGTGTGGCAGATTTTGTGGACAACTTCTTGGCATAAAAAAGGTATGGGCACATTCTCCTATTGATTGTTTATGGTGGTTGATTTCTGAAATATCATTGGAGTGAAAAGGATTGATTGTGGTTTCCTTTTCGAAAGTGGTTGGTTGAATGCTTCAAGGTTTTCTGGTTTGAGAGTTGTGTTTAAACCTTGTTTTATAAGCATAGTTGTTGAAGCCCATTGGTTATGTAAAGAACTTGAAAAGAACATGAGTATCATTGTTATGTGAGATTTGTGGTTGAGCATTGTTGGAAACATTTGAGTTGGTTGATACATGCTTGGACTAGGGTTTTGTGAGAAAGAGTTGTCCCTTGTGGTGATTGGTTGAGTTGAGTTGATTGAGCCTAGTCAAGTGATTGTGTGAGGTGATTGTTCAAGTCCCATGAAACAAACTATTCTATAATTCTGATTTGAGTTGAGATTGAGCTTAGAACATATTGAGTCTCTAACAATTCTCTTTATGCTTCTATGAGTTGACTTGAGTTGCAATTGATTTGAGTTGAGTTGAGTTGAGATCATTGTGGATCATTGTTGTCATCCATTGTAGAGTGCATTGCCATTCATTGTTGAGTTCATATTTGAGCCTTGCCTTCATAGATTTGTGGATGATATTTGAGTACTACTTGAGCATGATTGATTGAGCCTTTGAGAAGGCCTTTGGGATAGATTTCTGGACAGATTTGTGGTAGTTTGTGTATGATTGATTGAGCCTTTGAGAAGGCTTTGTGGATAGTTTTTGGGACAACTTTGTGGATAGTTTTAGATAGATTTGTGGACAAATTTTGATGAGGTTTTGAGTGAGCCTATTGAGCAGATTTGAGCAAGTTCTTGGTGAGCTTTCTAGAGCAGATTTGGACAAGTTCTTAGTGAGCTTGTTGGAGCATATTTGAGCAAGTTCTTGGTGAGCTTGTTGAGAATATTTGGACAAGTTCTATGTGAGCTTGTTATGTAGATTTGGACAAGTTCTCTATGAGCGTGTTATTGTCTAGCTTTGAGAAGATCAAATAAATTTGGGCAAGTTCTTTGTGAGCTTGTTGAGCAATTTTGGACAAGTTCTTTGTGAGCTTGTTATGCAGATTTGGACAAGTTCTGTGTGAGCTTGTTATTACCTAGCTTTGAGCAGATCAAATAAATTTGGACAAGTTCTATGTGAGCTTGTTGAGCAGTTTTGGACAAGTTCTATGTGAGCTTGTTATGCATATTTGGACAAGTTCTATGTGAGCTTGTTATTGCCTAGCTTTGAGTAGATCAAAGAAATCATTGTATTGGATAAGGATCCTTATTTCTATGTGAAATATTATAAGGATATTATCTTGTGGAGTACCCCACATTGGGGGAACCACGTTAAATCTTGTGTCTCAATTGTGTGTGGTGACTTGTGCTCTTGCTTACTATTGCTATCTGAGTTATTAATGCACACTTGCTATATTTGGTTATTGCAATTAAGGACATTAATTGATATTGGTTTGGAAAGAAAGTAAAAAGTGGTCTTATACTGTTCACCCCCTCTCAGTATAAGCTTGTGTTCTTCAATTGGTATCAGAGTGGGTTCCTTCGAAAAAGCTAACAGCTTGAGGGTAGATTCTACAAGAACATAGATGGCTTCATAGAATGGATCATCTACAAATAAGGCTCCAATTGTTTGATGGTAACAATTATGCTTTCTGGAGCATGAGGATGAAGAACTACTTGATATCACAAGGATATGAGGTATGGAAAATGGTTGAAAAAGAGTATAGGGTTGAAGGTGATTCCGAGGCAGATAAGACTATCAAGAAATTGGTTGAGATCAATGCAAGAGCAATGAATTGTATTTTGAGTGGGTTATGAGAGACAGATTTTGCAAAGGTTATGGTATGTAATTCAGCTAATGAGATGTGGACCAAGTTGCGGAATACTTATGAAGGAGATTCCAAGGTAAAGTTGGCAAAACTACAAACTCATAGAAAAATATTTGAGGAATTGAAAATGGAAGATTTTGAAGATATTGCAAAGTTTTTACTTTGAGTTGATGAGATTACTAACACCATGAGAGGTCTAGGTTTTGAGATGAAAGAATCAAAAGTTACTCAAAATGTTTTGAGATCACTTCCCATGAAATATGATTAAAGGTTTTAGTAATAGAAGAAACAATGGATGTCAACAAGATAATAATGGAATAATTGCAAGGAACTCTCACAGCTTATGAGATGAGGGTAAGTAAGAATCAGGTTCTAATAAAAGAGATTGCATTCAAGGCTTCATAAAAATATAAAGGGAAAGTTTTAGAAACAAGTAGAGGTTCATATAATGATGAGGAAGCTAACTTCATCAAAAGGAATAAGGACTCAAGGAATTTTAGGGATATAAGGAAAGTCAGATGCTACAAGTGTGGTGATCTTGATCACTATGCATACAAGTGTCCACATGAAGAAAATAGTGATGATGAAAATATGATCACAAAAGAAAAGAAAATGGAAAGCATAAGATGAAAATAGGATAATAATGAAAATATGTATGAGAAGAAGAAATTTTTAAGGAAAATTAAAAAAAAGTGAAGAAAATAGTGGAATATTAAAGTTGTATCCTATTTTAGGTTTCAAGAAAAGTCACACTCAAAAGGAAAGGAAGTTCTAAAAGATGAAAGCAAGGAAGCACCTAAGTTTTATGAAGAAAGTTCCAAAGTTCCTATGGCTCCAAATATTCAGTTTGGTTCTTGTTTTGAGATAGGTGAATCAAGTTCAAAAGGAAAAGAAATACTTGAAGAGAAAAACAAGGAAGAAACTAAGGAAGAGGATTTAGATACTACAAAGAAAGTTCAAGAATGCAATGCACAAGTTGAAGATGATCATAGGAATAATGGTCAAGAAAGGTATGAGGAACCAAGGCATGAACAAAGGGCTTTTCAAGGACATTGTTTTTCTTGTAATGGATTTGGACATAGGGCTATACACTGCAGGGTCTATGGATCAAAGAAGTTTGATTTTGCTAGAAGGAACATCAAAGGAAGAAGGTATGGTTTTCAGGGACATTGCTTCTCATGTAACAGGATTGGTCATAGAGCTTCTCAGTGCAAAGGAAATGAGCAACATGGTTTTGGTTTTAGAGCTACACAATTCAGAAGTCATGGTCATAATGGTCATGAAAATAGAACTTCACAATACGAGGGTTCAGGAAAGGAATGGATATGGAAATTATTTCAAGAAAGATTTCAGGATATGGGCACCATCCAAAGGCTACAATATCAAGTGTTTTAATTGCAATAACTTTGGACATATTGCAAAATGGTGTAGGACTCAATTCCAAATAGGTTCAAGGCAAGAAGGTCAAACAGGTTCAAGGCAAGAAGGTCAAACAGGTTCAAGGCAAGAAGATCAAGAGAAGGATATCAAAAAAATATGGAAGGAAGTTGATAGAGGAAAGAAACAATGTAATATGGGAGTAAAAGTACTCCCACCCCAAAATTAATCACCTCAAGAGAGAATGTGGTGAGGGGGCTATGCTTAAGAGTCATATCTTTTAGCCCCATAGGTGTCCCTTTTGCCATTGATGTCAAAGGGGGAGAGATTTGAGTAAGGGGGAGAGCATTGAGTTAGGGGGAGCAGCCTCCAAAGAGAGCATTGAGTTAGGGGAGCAACCTCCATAGAGAGTATTGAGTCAAGGGGAGCAACTTTGATTCTCAGAGATGGTTTTTGCAGTGATTATGGTTTTTGCATTAGAGGTGTTGCCATCAATGAAAAAGGGGGAGATTATTGGCAATTTGAGTTATTTTATGTTGTCATTGATGTCACATGGATCACATTGAGTTTTGGTGGCCAAATGATATTTTGGAAAGCATGGATAAATACAGGGTTTTTGTGAAAACCAAGGCAGACAAAATAAAAGGTTTTATTTAAAACCATGGATGGCATATTTGAACTGGGTTTTTCTTAAAACCCAAGTTGGCCTTTCGTTTCATCGAAAAAGGTGCCCCGATGATGGAGATATTTAATTTTTAATATTTAGTTTAAATTTTAATTATTTAAAATTTAAATTTAAATTTAAAATTAAATATGCAAGATTTTCATCGACGTCATCGAAAATAATAAGGAGGCTATATAAAGGGGATACCTAAGGTTCATAAACTGATCCTTGCTCGTGGTTAATAATCGTTGGCTAAGCATCCGAATTGAGCTCATGCGAAAATCTTTTAGAAAGCAGAAGCAACGAATAAACGAAGGTTGGTCGAAGTCCAAAGTCATCGTGGGCAGAGTGGCGCATTGGCAGTTGGATTTTGGCTAAGGTGTGTGGCAGCACAAATGTCAAGGTTTCGAATCCCCTTGACTGCGTTCGGAAGGCGTTGGAAGAAAAGCGCTCGAAGCGCTTTTGATTTGCGGAAAGGGAGGAAAGGTTTTAAGGCACGTTGTGCCTTTCCCTTTCGAACGAGCGGCTAGCTCGTGTGGCAACCTTAGCCATGGCTAAGGCACTCACGGTGTGGGCAAGTCGGGGGTTCGAATCCCCTTGAGGAGGTAAATACGTTTTTGCTCTAATTAATTTTGTTAAGCCCTAAGTTGGAGTTATAAGGTGGTTAGGAATAATTAAAGTTTTTAATTAAACTTTGTTTTTATAAGGGCTGTGATTATTATTTCAAAGGTGGATGAGTTGTTGATTTAATTTGATGTTCATGAAATTGAGAATTAAGATTTAGGAGAAATAAGGAGTTGTTATAAAATAATTTTTGAGAGGTTTATTGATTATTATTTTTGATAAGGGTTTTTATTAAAAAGGACTTTGGTGGATGTGTTTATTAAGTTGGAGTAAAAAGGTGTAAATTGAGTTATGCTTTATCTTGTGATTATTATTTGAAGTCCACTAACCCTTATTGAGATTGGAAAGGAAAGTTGTGTTTAGTGTGGCAGATTTTGTGGACAACTTCTTGGCATCAAAAAGGTATGGGCACATTCTCCTATTGATTGTTTATGGTGGTTGATTTCTGAAATATCATTGGAGTGAAAAGGATTGATTGTGGTTTCCTTTTCGAAAGTGGTTGGTTGAATGCTTCAAGGTTTTCTGGTTTGAGAGTTGTGTTTAAACCTTGTTTTATAAGCATAGTTGTTGAAGCCCATTGGTTATGTAAAGAACTTGAAAAGAACATGAGTATCATTGTTATGTGAGATTTGTGGTTGAGCATTGTTGGAAACATTTGAGTTGGTTGATACATGCTTGGACTAGGGTTTTGTGAGAAAGAGTTGTCCCTTGTGGTGATTGGTTGAGTTGAGTTGATTGAGCCTAGTCAAGTGATTGTGTGAGGTGATTGTTCAAGTCCCATGAAACAAACTATTCTATAATTCTGATTTGAGTTGAGATTGAGCTTAGAACATATTGAGTCTCTAACAATTCTCTTTATGCTTCTATGAGTTGACTTGAGTTGAGATTGATTTGAGTTGAGTTGAGTTGAGATCATTGTGGATCATTGTTGTCATCCATTGTAGAGTGCATTGCCATTCATTGTTGAGTTCATCTTTGAGCCTTGCCTTCATAGATTTGTGGATGAGATTTGAGTACTACTTGAGCATGATTGATTGAGCCTTTGAGAAGGCCTTTGGGATAGATTTTTGGATAGATTTGTGGTAGTTTGTGTATGATTGATTGAGCCTTTGAGAAGGCTTTGTGGATAGTTTTGGGATAGATTTGTGGATAGTTTTAGATAGATTTGTGGATAGATTTGGGATAGATTTTGATGAGGTTCTGAGTGAGCCTATTGAGTAGAGTTGAGCAAGTTCTTGGTGAGCTTGCTAGAGTAGATTTGGACAAGTTCTTAGTGAGCTTGTTGGAGCATATTTGAGCAAGTTCTTGGTGAGCTTGCTAGAGCAGATTTGGACAAGTTCTTAGTGAGCTTGTTGGAGCATATTTGAGCAAGTTCTTGGTGAGCTTGCTAGAGCATATTTGGACAAGTTCTTAGTGAGCTTGTTGAGAAGTTTGGACAAGTTCTGTGTGAGCTTGTTATTGTGAGAAAGAAATTTGGACAAGTTTTGTGTGAGCTTGTTGAGCAGTTTTGGACAAGTTCTGTGTGAGCTTGTTATGCATATTTGGACAAGTTCTGTGTGAGCTTGTTATTGCCTAGCTTTGAGCAGATCAAAGAAATCATTGTATTGGATAAGGATCCTTATTTCTATGTGAAATATTATAAGGATATTATCTTGTGGAGTACCCCACATTGGGGGAACCACGTTAAATCTTGTGTCTCAATTGTGTGTGGTGACTTGTGCTCTTGCTTACTATTGCTATCTGAGTTATTAATGCACATTGCTATATTTGGTTATTGTAATTAAGGACATTAATTGATATTGGTTTGGAAAGAAAGTAAAAAGTGGTCTTATACTGTTCACCCCCCTCTCAGTATAAGCTTGTGTTCTTCAATTGGTATCAGAGTGGGTTCCTTCGAAAAGGCTAATAGCTTGAGGGCAGATTCTACAAGAACATAGATGGCTTCACAGAATGGATCATCTACAAATAAGGACTCAATTATTTTATGGTAACAATTATGCTTTCTGGAGCATGAGGATGAAGAACTACTTGATATCACAAGGATATGAGGTATGGCAAATGGTATGAAAAAGAGTATAGGGTTGAAGGTGATCTCGAGGAGATAAGACTATCAGAAATTGGTTGAGATCAATGCAAGAGCAATGAATTATATTTTGAGTGGGCTATGAGAGATAATTTTGCAAAGGTTATGGTATGTAATTTAGCTAATGATATGTGGACCAAGTTGGAATACTTATGAAGGATATTCCAAGGTAAAGTTGGCAAAACTACAAACTCATAGAAAAATATTTGAGGAATTGAAAATGGAAGATTTTAAAGATATTGCAAGGTTTTTACTTATTGATGAGATTACTAACACATGAGAGGTAGGTTTGAGATGAAAGAATAAATTTACAAATTAACTATGAAATATGATGAAGGTTTAATAGAAGAAAAATGGATATAAAAGCTAATAATGGAAGAATTAAGGAAGTCTCACTTTGAGATGAGGTAAGTAAGATAAATAAAGAATGTAAAAGAAAAGGAATTTAAAATATGTTATAATATAGAATAAAGGAATAAGGATAAGGAATTTGGATAGAATTGTGTATAAGAAAATAGGATGATGAAAAATAGGGTAAGAAGAAAAGAATATGGAAAGCATAAGATGAAAAGATGATAGTAGAAAATTGAGAAGAAGAATTTTTTAAGGAAAGAAATTTATAATTAGAAAGGTGCTTATTAGAGAAATAAGAGAAAACTCTAAAGGAAGGAAGTTCTAAAATATGAAAGCAAGGAAGCACCTAAGTGTTATGAAGAAAGTTCCAAAGTTCCTATGGCTCCAAATATTCAGTTTGGATCTTGTTTTGAGATAGGTGAATCAAGTTCAAAAGGAAAAGAAATACTTGAAGAGAAAAACAAGGAAGAAACTAAGGAAGAGGATTTAGATACTACAAAGAAGGTTCAAGAATGCAATGCACAAGTTGAAGATGATCATAGGGATAATGGTCAAGAAAGGTATGAGGAACCAAGGCATGAACAAAGGGCTTTTCAAGGACATTGTTTTTCTTGTAATGGATTTGGACACAGGGCTATACACTGCGAGGGTCTATGGATCAAAGAAGTTTGATTTTTCTAGAAGGAACATCAAAGGAAGAAGGTATGGTTTTCAGGGACATTGCTTCTCATGTAACAGGATTGGTCATAGAGCTTCTCAGTGCAAAGGAAATGAGCAACATGGTTTTGGTTTTAGAGCTACACAATTCAGAAGTCATGGTCATAATGGTCATGAAAATAGAACTTCACAATACAGGGTTCAGGAAAGGAATGGATATGGAAATTATTTCAAGAAAGATTTCAGGATATGGGCACCATCCAAAGGCTACAATATCAAGTGTTTTAACTGCAATAACTTTGGACATATTGCAAAATGGTGTAGGACTCAATTCCAAACAAGTTCAAGGCAAGAAGGTCAAACAGGTTCAAGGCAAGAAGGTCAAACAGGTTCAAGGCAAGAAGATCAAGAGAAGGATATCATAAAAACATGGAAGGAAGTTGATAGAGGAAAGAAACAATGTAATATGGGAGTAAAAGTACTCCCACCCCAAAATTAATCACCTCAAGAGAGAAGGTGGTGAGGGGGCTATGCTTAAGAGTCATATATTTTAGCCCCATAGGTGTCCCTTTTGCCATTGATGTCAAAGGGGGAGAGATTTGAGTAAGGGGGAGAGCATTGAGTTAGGGGGAGCAGCCTCCAAAGAGAGCATTGAGTTAGGGGAGCAGCCTCCATAGAGAGTATTGAGTCAGGGGAGCAACTTTGATTCTCAAAGATGGTTTTTGTAGTGATTGTGGTTTTTGCATTAGAGGTGTTGCCATCAATGACAAAGGGGGAGATTGTTGGCAATTTGAGTTATTTTATGTTGTCATTGATGTCACATGGATCACATTGAGTTTTGGTGGCCAAATGATATTTTGGAAAGCATGGATAAATACAGGGTTTTTGTGAAAACCAAGGCAGGCAAAATAAAAGGTTTTATTTAAAACCATGGATGGCATATTTGAACTGGGTTTTTCTTAAAACCCAAGTTGGCCTTTCGTTTCATCGAAAAAGGTGCCCCGGTGATGGAGATATTTAATTTTTAATATTTAGTTTAAATTTTAATTATTTAAAATTTAAATTTAAATTTAAAATTAAATATGCAAGATTTTTGTCGACATCATCGAAAATAATAAGGAGGCTATATAAAGGGGATACCTAAGGTTCATAAACTAATCCTTGCTCATGGTTAATAATCGTTGGCTAAGCATCCGAATTGAGCTCGTGCAAAAATCTTTTAGAAAGCAGAAGCAACGAATAAATGAAGGTTGGTCGAAGTCCAAAGTCATCATGGGCAGAGTGGCGCATTGGCAATTGGCTTTTGGCTAAGGTGTGTGGCAGCACAAACGTCAAGGTTTCGAATCCCCTTGACTGCGTTCGGAAGGCGTTGGAAGAAAAGCGCTCGAAGCGCTTTTGATTTGCGGAAAGGGAGGAAAGGTTTTAAGGCACGTTGTGCCTTTCCCTTTCGAACGAGCGGCTAGCTCATGTGGCAACCTTAGCCGCGGCTAAGGCGCTCACGGTGTGGGCAAGTCGGGGGTTCGAATCCCCTTGAGGAGGTAAATACGTTTTTGCTCTAATTAATTTTGTTAAGCCCTAAGTTGGAGTTATAAGGTGGTTAGGAATAATTAAAGTTTTTAATTAAACTTTGTTTTTATAAGGGTTGTGATTATTATTTCAAAGGTGGATGAGTTGTTGATTTAATTTGATGTTCATGAAATTGAGAATTAAGATTTAGGAGAAATAAGGAGTTGTTATAAAATAATTTTTGAGAGGTTTATTGATTATTATTTTTGATAAGGGTTTTTATTAAAAAGGACTTTGGTGGATGTGTTTATTAAGTTGGAGTAAAAAGGTGTAAATTGAGTTATGCTTTATCTTGTGATTATTATTTGAAGTCCACTAACCCTTATTGAGATTGGAAAGGAAAGTTGTGTTTAGTGTGGCAGATTTTGTGGACAACTTCTTGGCATCAAAAAGGTATGGGCACATTCTCCTATTGATTGTTTATGGTGGTTGATTTCTGAAATATCATTGGAGTGAAAAGGATTGATTGTGGTTTCCTTTTCGAAAGTGGTTGGTTGAATGCTTCAAGGTTTTCTGGTTTGAGAGTTGTGTTTAAACCTTGTTTTATAAGCATAGTTGTTGAAGCCCATTGGTTATGTAAAGAACTTGAAAAGAACATGAGTATCATTGTTATGTGAGATTTGTGGTTGAGCATTGTTGGAAACATTTGAGTTGGTTGATACATGCTTGGACTAGGGTTTTGTGAGAAAGAGTTGTCCCTTGTGGTGATTGGTTGAGTTGAGTTGATTGAGCCTAGTCAAGTGATTGTGTGAGGTGATTGTTCAAGTCCCATGAAACAAACTATTCTATAATTCTGATTTGAGTTGAGATTGAGCTTAGAACATATTGAGTCTCTAACAATTCTCTTTATGCTTCTATGAGTTGACTTGAGTTGAGATTGATTTGAGTTGAGTTGAGTTGAGATCATTG
Source organism: Wollemia nobilis (assembly GCA_028583015.1). NCBI lineage: Eukaryota > Viridiplantae > Streptophyta > Pinopsida > Araucariales > Araucariaceae > Wollemia > Wollemia nobilis. Next base: position 3,720,109 of record JAQPPZ010016847.1, on the reverse strand, counting down.
TGGATCATTGTTGTCATCCATTGTAGAGTGCATTGCCATTCATTGTTGAGTTCATCTTTGAGCCTTGCCTTCATAGATTTGTGGATGATATTTGAGTACTACTTGAGCATGATTGATTGAGCCTTTGAGAAGGCCTTTGGGATAGATTTCTGGACAGATTTGTGGCAGTTTGTGTATGATTGATTGAGCCTTTGAGAAGGCTTTGTGGATAGTTTTGGGATAGCTTTGTGGATAGTTTTAGATAGATTTGTGGACAGATTTGGGATATATTTTGATGAGGTTTGAGTGAGCCTATTGAGTAGATTTGAGCAAGTTCTTGGTGAGCTTGCTAGAGCAGTTTTGGACAAGTTCTTGGTGAGCTTGTTGGAGCAGATTTGAGCAAGTTCTTGGTGAGCTTGTTAGAGCAGATTTGAGCAAGTTCTTGGTGAGCTTGTTAGGAGTAGATTTGGACAAGTTCTTGGTGAGCTTGATTGGAGATTTGGCAAGTTCTTGTGAGCTTGTTGAGAGTTTTGGACAAGTTCTATGGTGGAGCTTGTTATGAGATTTGGACAAGTTCGTATGTGAGCTTGTTGAGAGATTTGGACAAGTTATGTGTGAGCTTGTTGAGTTTTGGACAAGTTCTTGTGTGAGCTTGTTATGCATGAATTTGGACAAGTTCGTGTGAGCTTGTTATTGCCTAGCTTTGAGCAGATCAAAGAAATCATTGTATTGGATAAGGATCCTTATTTCTATGTGAAATATTATAAGGATATTATCTTGTGGAGTACCCCACATTGGGGGAACCACGTTAAATCTTGTGTCTCAATTGTGTGTGGTGACTTGTGCTCTTGCTTACTATTGCTATCTGAGTTATTAATGCACACTGCTATATTTGGTTATTGCAATTAAGGACATTAATTGATATTGGTTTGGAAAGAAAGTAAAAAGTGGTCTTATACTTTTCACCCCCCTCTCAGTATAAGCTTGTGTTCTTCAGGGAAAAGGTCAAAGCATTGACTTTTGGAAAGATAAATTTGTAGTTGACGAGCCATTAGATTCATTACCAAACTTAAGCCGAGTGTAACCTCTGACGAACCAAGATTTTGGCTCGAAGGTATGTGATTTAATTAATTTTATTGATGGTATAAAATGGTTGAAAATATTTTCTTTCCGTAGGATCTCATAGATCAAATAAATGACCTTCAGAGATCTATCAAATATTTTTAAGTGAATTGTTATTCATAGTTGGTACAAACTAGATAAGCTTGTGTGGGGAGTTGAGAAGAATAGCTTCTTCTTGATGAAATTGGCCTACTCTCTTTATGAGGTATCTTTTGATCCTTGGTTCCCTACTTACAATATCTGACTAAAGGAACTTACTCCTAAGGTTAACATTTTTATTGGTTGGTAGCCCAAGGCAAGAGTCTTACATTAGATAATTTGTAGAAGAAAGGTCTTATCCTCCTGAATAGGTGTTATTTGTGTGGTAGTGTTGATGAATCTTAAGTTCACCTATTCTTGGTTTACCCCTTCTCTTATTTTATACTATTTTTTATCCTTTTTTGGTGTGAGTTGGGTCTTTCCTAGGGATTTGTATGACTTAATTGTTCAATAGCATACTCCCTTTTTATCTCCTCACCTCCGATATTTTAGGTCTTTTGGTTTACCTCATTTATGGTGGTGTATCTGGAAGGAGCTTAATTCTTAAGCCTTTAAGAATATCTCTCACCCTACATATATTATCATTGTTTGTGCTTTGGTGGCTACCATTGAGAATATTGATTATATTTTGCTAGATAAATTTATCCTTATCAAAGAGCTTGTTATGGAGTCAGTCCTTGGTTTTAGAAGTAACCCCACTCTCGATTCATGCCATGTTATATATATAATGTCTAAAACCACTTGGAAGCCCCCTCTCCTTGGTTGGTTGAAACTAAATTTTGATGGAGCCTTCAAGGGTAATCCCGGTCCAGTTGGGGTTCGTGGTTTTTTTAGGAAATCTAATGGAAGGATCTTGGTGGCTTACATAGAGAACTTGGATCATGAGACTAGTCATATTTTTGAAGCACATGCACCCTTCATTGGGTTCTCTAATCTGGATTCTATGTTTTGTAGGAAGATTATTTTTGAAGGGGATTCCCTCAATATCATAAATATGCTCAAGGGCTCTCAAACCCTTTCTTGGTTAATCATAAATGAGGTAATAAAAGCCCTTATTCAAATCCAAACTCTTGAATCTATTATTTTTAACCATGTGTATAGGGAAGGGAATCAATCCATAGAGTTTCTAGATAACTTGGTGCTCTCCTAGGAAAGTTGCACAATTTGGTTGGAGGAATTTCTTATTGGATTAAACCAATTAGATAATGATATTATAAGAATGTAATCTTCCATCCTTTTTTCCCATATATTATGTCATATGGACCACTGTGAGTTAGGCCACTGGCCATAGGTTTTCAAACTCAAGGCCCTGCCATATTTTAAATTTAACTTGGTCTAAATTTGGTGTCTTTAATTTAAGTGTCATCAGTTTGTGACACAAGCATAAGTGGATAATTTCATTAATTACAAGAGTTAAAGGTTCTTCTGATGGGTTTTTTGAATTCAAATATGAAGTACTAAAAATGAGTCAAATATTGGCATAATTAGATTTATCAAGGACACAAGCATGGAGGTTAGATGGATGCATTGGGAGAGGGATGTTCGAGTGTTTGGTGATAATAATTACTCAAGCATAATGGAGCAAAATTATTTTTATGATATTGCAATAAAGGATAGAGAATACCATCATTTGGAAGGATGGATATCGACGTCTATATCATTCATGGTGTGGAGTTTTAATGCTCTCACTCATGTCAAAATCATTTCCCAAAGTGGCCTTGGGTATTGGTTCAGAGGATTGCTAGGACAAATAGACATGGTAATATGATTTTTTTATTGTCTTGGAAAGATGGAATTTTATCATGGTAGCTTTGGTGGGTTTATTATAGATACGTGGTGGGCATGATATTATTGTCCCAAGTGGAAAACATTCCAACATGTGTAAATTGTTCTACCAACACTGCATGGTTTTTACCACCCTTCTGCTTGGTTCGAGGTGCTTGGTTTTGAAAAGTGTCCTTAGGAAGATCTCAAGCAATATAAAATATTTTGGAAAGATGAAAAGAGTGATTTTTCTATGGTGGAATCTATGATTAGTTTAGTTGTGGGGTGATTTGTTTCTCTTTGGTTGTATGTAGTTTGGATGGTTCTTGGACCTTGGTTTCTTTTTGGGTTGGTCCTTTGGTTCTTCCTTACCTCTAGAATATTGTCTAATCCACTTCTGTAAAAGTTTTGAGGATCATTTCAAAACATCTTCATCCATCTAATCAAAAAACAAAAATTGAGTTTTTTTAATATGGAGACCAACATTATGATTTGTTAAATTATTCATGGCCTTATTGCCTTCTCTAGACATGTTCATTTCCAATATAATACTTCCTTTTAAAATAGAATTGTCATTGATCTAACATCGATATTCTTTTTTCTTGATAGCATAAATAAATTTTATGGATGTCTCTCATTTGAAGTTTTTTTTAATTCTTTTTATATTATTTCTAAAAATTTACTGTAACAAGTAATAATATAGATCTCTATTATTGGCTTATCTTTGAGAGATCCAAAGTTCAAATCCCACTCAGTATGAGGGGACCAATACCCCTTATAAAAACCTATGTAAACTCATTCAAAAATACAAATCTTTATCATATCTATTTATTCTAAAACCCTCTTAATAACTAACCTAGATACAATCCCATGCTTATCCCTAAATTTTATAAATTTATCTCTACATAATATTTTAGTCATTACATTAACATTTTGTTTAAAATATGGACAATAATTTAGTCAATTTTATTCATCCTCCACTAACTTTGAGATATAGTGATGATGAACTTTAATATTTTTTGCTTTTGCATGATATACTAGATTCGTCAACAACTTGAGAATTTTTCTACTACCAAAATGAAGTGAAGTTGACGTCATTTGATCTATATAAATATCATACTATATGCATCATAGGAAAACAACATGACAACCTACACTACATATAATTTTATCTTTAGTTTATGACAAAGCAACTATTTGTTGAATTTTCCTTAGCCAAGAATTAACCCCTAACCCAAGAGCAAGCATATAGCCAATAGTATATTTCTAATCATCAATTGATCCTATCCATTTTGCTTTAGTGTATCCAATCAATTGAAAATCATCAATTTAATGGTAAAATATACCAAATTCAAGGGTTCTTTTGATTTGTTTGACAATACATTCTTTAGTTTGTCAATGCCTTCATTGGAAATTCAACATGAAATAAAATAAATAAATCACTATAAAACATAAATCCATTTGAGTGGTCATAATATAAATCAAGCTTCCCTCCAACTAATGATATATTAACTCATTGACTAGATATGACCTAGAGTAGGCTAACAACTGTAAGTTTACTGTAGTGGTAAGGGCTTTGAAATTTATTTGAGAGGTCTATGTTTCAAACCCCACTCATTATGCGAGGATCGGGACCCCTCATAAAATCCTATTTAAACTCATTGAAAAAAACTAGAGTAGGCTAATAAATTTAGCCCAACTACAATTTGTCATATAAAATGTTTCTAAAATTGCTTTGGCATACCTGCTTTATGATATAAATATAGTATCATTAAGCTGACAAAATTCTATGCATAGCTAGTAATGAAGGATTAAAAAAACAAGAAGTCCAGGGTGCTTTTGCTAAAAGAGGGAGATAAACATTCTAAGTTTTTTCACATCACAACTTGAAGCACAAAAGCACCAATGGGATTAAATAAATTAAAAAAGTTGATGGATCAAGTGCTACTCACATTAAGGATATAAGAGTTGAGGTTGTGGTTTTTTTCAAAAATATCATTGGGGTGGAAGATAATTGTAATAAGAAATCCCAAAATAAGATGCTTGGTAGTATTCCTAGCCTTATCGTGGTTGATATGAACCAAACCCTTGTCTCTTATTTCAATTATGAGGAAGTCAGAGATGCTATATTTGCGATGGAAGGAATGAAGACTTTGGGTTGTGATGGTTTTCCCTCCTATTTTGCTAGAATTATTGGCATATTTTGGGGAAGGATATTGTTGATTCCCTTCAGGAGGTCCAAACCACCAATCATATCCTATTCAGAGTGAATTCTATATTTTTAACTCCAATCCCCAAGATTGTTGGTGCAAAGGACTTTGGTACCTTTAGACATATCAACTTATGCAAAGGCCCTTGTTAATAGATTAAAACATTTTCTTCCAACCTTTATTGATTGAGCACAAAGTGGATTCATGTTAATGAGATAGATCTTAGACAATATCATAGTTGTTCATAAAATTCTTCATTCAACTAATAAAAGTGGTAGAGCTGGTATCCTTCTCAAATTAGACATGAACAAGGCTTATGGCAGGGTTTTATGGGAGTTTTTGTTAAATGTTTTAGGAAATTTTAGTTTTTGTCAAAGTTGGATAAAACTTATCCATGCTTGTATCTCTTCTACCAAGTTTTTGGTCTTAATAAATGGGTCCCCAATAGGTTATTTTTCAAGTCTGAGATGTATTCACCAAGGGATCCCTTGTCCCCGTACCTCTATATCGTAGTGGTGTGGTGAAAGACTTGGGTAGGGCTATCAAGTTAGAACCCTTTGTGAAAGGAATCAAGTCCACTCTGATGGTGGATCCTATTTCTCATCACCAATTTATAGATGATGTTTTTCTCTCCCTCCTTGCTTTAGTTCCCCAAGTAAATGTGCTAAAAGGAATCTTGGAGGTATTTGAAAATACAATTGGTTAAAAGATAAATTATATTAAAAACAAAATATTCTTTATAAATACATCCTTAGTGAGGGAGAGGATAATTGTTCGTATCTTGGATTGTAAAGTGGTTGCCCTCCCATATATTTACCTTGGAATACATTTGTTTAAAGGTAGAATCTGAGATTCACTTTGGGAACTTGTGGTGGAAATATTATAGAGGAAGCTCATCAGGTGGAAAGGATGATGGGCTATCGTTAAGCACATCATTAATTCTTAATTAATTTGTCAATACAGGGTAGTGTACAAGGCTATCTATGAAAGAAGGAATGAATAGGGCTATAATTTAATGTCAATTGGGAGCAACATGTCTTATTGGTGGAACTGATTATGTGGGGGTTTTTTTAGGTATCTTCTACATCTAAATTGCATAAATTGAACTTTAATCTAATTGCAAGAATGAAAACTAATTACTGATTACATAAATGAAACCTTAGTTATAGTTGCAAGAATGAAATCTAATTAAATTGTAGAATTAAAACCCTAGTTACAGTTGCAGAATTGGAAACCTAATTACAGTTGCAAAATGAAAGTCTATTTACTTTTACAATAATGAAAACTAAAATTAAGTCCTGTGAATACTCTGTAATAGAAGGTTGTCAATCTTCTGTGTAGGGGTTGACAGCAAAAACAATAATGCAAGAAAATTGCAAAAAACTATACATTACTAAAAATAGAAATTGTAGTAAATTGGAAAGTTGTTGGAAAGCTAAAAGACTAATCAGATCTACTGCTAATCACATCACAAAAGTATCTTGAATAGAAAATAAATTATTAGGACTGAAATAGATTACAAATTTGTTGTTAAAACTTGTACTTTAATGATTCAGAATATGATTACAAATTTGTTGTTAAAACCTGTTATAGAACTATAACAGTCTCAATTGTCTCACTTATTCTCTATATTTTCTCTACTATCATTTCTACTATTATTAGTATTCATATTCTCAGCTCAACCTATATGGGAGCTATCTTTTATAGATGCCTAAAATGTATTTTTTTTTTTAAGTGAAAAACCCCTTGTGGGGCCGCCTTGGTCTAAGATACCACGAACAGGGGGCTCTACACCGTCAAAGTCACCCGGGGTTGCACCCAGCCCTACCCGCACCAACATTATCAATTGGATTTTGGGTACCCAATTTAGATTTTTGGTAGGGTGGAGATTCGAACCTTGGACCTCCCTTGGAGGATTGCCCTCTCCTCTCCAACTCACCTACAACACCTGGGTAAAACTAATTTATAGTGGAAAAAACCTCTTTCGGGGTGCCACTTTCAACAGGTTGGGCATAGGAGGAATGGAGCCTTGTCGACCTCTACCAGCACATAGGACATTCCTAACTATACCATATATCTGCAAGATGGAGACAAGGGGAATGGAACCTGGGTTGGCCTCTACTAGCACCCAGGGCATTTACCACTGCACCACAACAAGCATATGCCTAAAATATAATTACAATAGAAAATATACTCTATAAATCAATTCCTGTTATTCTACAGTATTCCCTGGGTTTATCCTAGAAGAGGATCTTTTCCATAAATTATGGCTTTGGATGGCAAGGACAACAAATTTAGATGGGAGATATTTTTCTTTAACCTCCTCAGCCTTCTTTCCATTTTTCCACCGTCAAAAATTAGTCAACAGGTCAAAAATTACTTTATGTTCTCATTTTGGAGCTAAGTGGCTCAATATGAATATATTTGCTCAATCCGAAGAGACTGTATTTCTCAATCCGAAGATCTTCAGAATGACCAACTATGTACTCTTCAATTGATTTTAACTACATTTCTCAGGTGGATTAGTCCTCAGGATCAGATTGCAATAGCCTTCATTCCTCTTCATGTGTGAATTCCATGCCTTGTCATTCATTGGTAGTTGGCTAGAATTTACATAGGAAAACCAGTTTCTACTGCACAGTAATAGTTATTTGCACTATTTTCTAAATTCAAATAAATTAATGCTTGAGAAACATCAAAATAAGAATAGTAAAGTGTTTCTATCATCCTAAGCATATCCCTTATGTAACAGGTCATGGCAAAGTGACATAAAACTACACAAAAACTATAAAAAATAGCATATAATATTCCAAACACATCAATCATGCAAATAATTAATACACAACATATTAGATCAACTTAACTAGTATATAAAGTAAATAATAGAGTTTTAGGTAAGTTTTAGCTGTTCAAAACATGCTATGATGGAGGCATTTCCAAGCCTCATCATTTTCCCCCCAACTTATATTAATGCATGTCCTCATGCATTTTGTTGGGTTATAGAATCACAGATATCCATATTCAAGTTCCATGATCTGTAGAATAACTTTTTGCCTATATAGTATCCTCTGTTCTCCTGAAATTTTTTGAGCCAATATTCAAACTGCTCATCTAGTTGAGGATCCTCTTCAAAATAGTTGGGAACTGGAGTAATTATGGTTGGAGGCCTAAATCTAAGACCTACCCAGTAATGCTAAATAATTTCAATAAGTTGTATCACCCCTTCTGCTCTTCTTCTAGACCATTCCAGATTAATGGGGGAGATAGGCTCCCTTTTCTATAAAGACATGGAAAGTTCTGCCCATCTATTTTTGCAATGTGATAATGCTGGAACAAAATTGTCATTACAGAAATTCTAGAATTTAGTTACATAGTCCCTCAAATTTCTCAAATACATCCTTTTGATATCATCCATGTTCATCATGAGAAAATGTTGTCTAGTGATAATCGGATGATTTGGTTGAATTGCTCTAACTAACAATTCAACTCTTAATTTAATTTCCTTATTTTACCTTTTTTCTTGGTCCCAGTAAAACTGATTTTGTAAGGTAGACATAAAAGCTCTCAATTGCACATCTCCTATGCAAATCTAGGGGTGGAAATCTACATCCTCTGGAATGAAAAAGTTGTGCAGAAATAACTCACATAGCAAGTTTTTTTGCTCTGTAGGACTGTTGAAGTAAGCTTCCAAAAACTCTTTAGCTTTTTCCAGTTTATAGGGGAGACCTGAGCTAATTCTCATAACCTACCATCTCAGATATCTCTCCTTCAGAATGAGACTGTAAAACCTGGCAGGTCTTCTGAATTGAACAAAAAATTTAGCAATTTGACACAGGTCAATTACTTTTTCATTCAATGCACTGATTTATGTGTCCTTTGTCTCCAGTTGTTTTCCTACCAGTTTCAATTTCTCAACCTGTGTGGCAAGCTTTTCATATTTTATCATCCAGTTAGCAATGTTTGTATTATACTGCTCTAGGGATACAATATTGGGTGGTCTAATTACAGGTTGAAACTTAGGCAACAGTTCCACCTATACCCCTTTTTCTGCCACTTCTACTAGTTGGACATCTGATAGCAATTCTACTTGTATCCCTTTTTTTGCTACTTCCATTGGTTGGACATTTGACAACAATTCTACTTGTATCCCTACTTCTACAAAAATCTTATTCAGAGGAGCACTTACTTGATTATTTACATTTTGTTGTTCAAAATGCTCTTGTGCTGGTGTTTCTTGCAGACATAACTGTTGTGACTCTCCACAGATATTCTTTTTTGGGCTCTTGATCGATTCTGGAGCATCTCCGGATTGAGAAGGTGTTGCTTCAAAATGGAAGGGCACTGCTTCGGAATGAGCTCTTGTGTTTTCATCCAAAGATGCCTCTATCAAGGGGGAAGAATTATCTACCCTAGATAATCCAAGCAGTAATTGAGCCAACTCTTCCTCATTATCTGTTGTAGTTGACTATTTTTCAAATTGTAACAATCTGCTCTTTAGTTCCTCCACTTCCTACTGCAACTCTGCAATTCTTTTTTCATGTTTTTCAATGATATTTTCCTTCTCCTCAACCCATCTGGTTTGTGTTTTAATCACACTCTTGGCTGCTCTCAATTGTTCTGCAATGTCCACCTCCTCTTCTTCTGATTCAGAATCTGATGTAGAAAAATTATCTATAGTTTGTTGCTCAACCATTATCTCACTTTCTTTTTCAATTGTTCGGTCCTGTTCAGAAGGTTCCATAAGGTTATCTATGATTGCATCCAAGTTTGCATCAATTTCAAAATTGTCTTGTCCAGACTCTTCCTCAACCAACTATTCAGGAAATTCTGAAAAATCCTCCAAGGTGGTATTTATAGTGGCTGGTTGTATTTCTGTGACATCAGGACTGCCTTGGTTGTTTTCCTCTTCAATCGTCTATTTTTCTGTTTCTTTCAGGTGGAGTCTTGTAGACCTCCTGGTTCCTGGTGTATACTTTCTCTTCTTACTCTATTTTCTTGTGTCAATAGGGGCTATAGGAATTGTATCAGGTTCTGGTGGAATTTCCTCTGCTTCCACTTCTGTCTCTTCTCCAGTTTTGTTGGGAACTTCACTCCCCTATTCTGTCAGATCAACAATATTCTCAAAAAAATGGACCCTCTTCTGTTTTCCTTTTCTGTTGCCAGTTCCAGACCCTCTCTTAGTTTGTGAGGTTGAAGGTTCTGGGGAAAGGTACTCTGTTGCTTTTGTAGCAATATCTACAGCAGCATCTATTTCCTCCTCTGTAGTAGCATCTGTTTCCTCCTCTACAGTAGCATCTGTGTCTTCTTCCTCCTCATCCTCTTTTTCAAAGACTACATCAGTCAGAGCAGAGTAAAACCTATCAAAGCTTCTTAGGTTTCCTCTGAAATGATGCTTGTAGACCAATTTGATAAGACCATGGTGGCGAGGGCTCCCTTTTCCCTCCTGATAGCATTTTGCCATGTTTTGCAGCTCTTGGTGCAGATATAGGGGAAGATTTACCCTAACCTCAGGTTGTTGCCTACCATGTCTAAGGTGGTTCAAAATTTTAAAATGATGCCCTGATAAAACTACATACTGCCCTTCACAGGTTAAAAACTTGATTACCCATGTGGCTACTTCATCCCAGGGTTTTTGCAAGTTGGTCCTCTTTACACCCTTACACATGTTGTTATTTATCAAGTATTCTGGTTCTTTATCATCTTCTTCCAAAAATTGACTAACTATGTTTGCTAGTGTATTCTTGCCAGTTCTAGAAATTTGAAGACCCTCTAATGGAAGTTCAGTAATTTGACTAAGAACTTCAGGGGTTACCTCAATTCTCATGTCGTTGATGTGCACCCTGTTGTTTCTGAATGTACGAGCAAATTCGGCAGCCAAATATTCAGAGCTTCCATCGAATTTGTCTAAAAATGGCATAAACCCTCCATCTTCAAAAATTTGCAACACTTCTAGAATCTCTCGAAGGATGGTAGTATCTTTTGGTTCCATTTTTATCTTTCGTCCCATTTTTTTGTTCTTGTTGTGCTAAAAATACTGCTCACCTCTGCTGCTACAGCCATCCGCTAGGTCACTGGTTTCTGGTTTCTATAGAATTACAGGGTTTTCTCTTTGGATTTGCAATGTTCTATTCTTCTTCAAAAATAAATTCTTGTAATCATGTTGCATCAGTGATTACTTCTTTGGAATGAAGAGTGGCACGCTTCCCTATTTTTGACTTGGACACCTGTCCATCAATCATTGGACAAACGTCCTTGCCATCAAATCTCCTTAGCTCATCCGATCTACGTGTGATTTTCCCACATGCATGGTTATCAACAACGAATGGTGGTGGCACGTTATTAGTTATTTTCCCCATGATTTCGTACTTCCTCGAGATGAGACAAATCTCACCACGAACCAACTGACATGTGTCAATGATCACATGGAGTCAAAAATTTTGTTGATCGTGTCTTTTCTCCCTCCTTGGATGCCACGTGGAAACATAACATTAAGTGCTCATTCCAAAGATTAAATTTCATTCCGAAGATAAAGGTTCACTCCGAAGACAAAGCAGGACTTGTCATTTCAAAGATAGTTTTCAATCCGAAGACAAGGTTGGACTTGTCATTTCGAAGACAATTTTCAATCCGAAGACAAGGTTGGACTTGTCATTCCGAAGACAATTTTTAATCCGAAGACAAAGCTTCATTCCGAAGATACAATGCAACAGTCATTCCATAGATACAATGCAACAATCATTCCGAAGATACAACAGAAACCAACATTCTTCTTTTAAAACATGTTTTGCTTATGCCAACTCTTATGAACACTTTTATACTAATGGTTAATTGTCATATACTATATATCAAATATTTACAATGAGAAAAGTGCAAGAAACATATACCTGGTTAAAACAAGTTAATGCAAGTTTTTGAAAGATGACTACTTTTGTTGATGCTCTGTTGAGGCTTACTACAATACTTCAAAAACAAATGTAGTTGGTGAATTTGTACAATGGTGACTCAAAATTTTTCAAGGTTATGCATGCCAGAAAATTGGTTTTCATGCATACCAACTCAGTAGTGCCTTAGAAAAAGGTTTTCATTGTTGAGTTATTCATTTTTTCTCTCTTTCTCTTTTTTTATTCTGATTATGCCCATGAAGGAATTCACAACCAAAATTTATTCATCTTTTTGTTTTCTGATTTTTTTATTTTTTTATTTTTTGTTTTCTTGAAATCCATGATTATGCTCAATCTGTGGCAATTGTGGTGGAAGAGGGAATCTCTTCTACCTGTTGTGCATCCAAGCTATCAAGTTGTTGCAAGAACTCCTCCTTAGTCAGAGGTGTATGGTACACTCGAAGGCGATGTCCATTCACTACCAACTTTCTCCATGAATCATCAATGGGAGAGAGGCGAGCTGCTCCATTGTCAAATACTTCTTCAATATGGTACGGTCCAAGCCATCTAGTCCTTAGTTTTCTAGGGAAGTCCACATAGCGAGAATCAAACAGCAAAGCCCAATCTCCTTGCTAAAATTTTCTCTGTTGTAGGTGGCCATCATGCCACAACTTCCTCTGCTCTTGAATTACTTCAGTTTGGTGCAGAGCATCCAACCGAAGTTCATCCAATGCATTCAGTTATAGAATCCTATCCGCTTGTGCCTGTGACAATTCAATTCCAATTTCCAATGTTGTGCGCAATGTTAGTAGCTCAAATTCAATAGGTAGGAGGGGCTTTTTACCAAAAACCAGTTCATAAGGTGTGAATCCAGTAGTGGATTTCCAAGTAGTATTGTAAGCCCAAACTGCTTCAGGTAATTTATCTAGCCAGTTTCTCCTATGAACAACTACTATTTTCATCAAGATCCATTCCAATTCTCTGTTTGTTACCTCAACTTGGCCATTTGCTTGTGGGTGGTAAGGTGATGATTTCCTATGTTTGATTTCATACAACTCTGTAAAAGCCTCAATAACTTTAGATGCAAATTGGGGTCCTTGGTCTATGGTGATAGACCGTGGAGCTCCAAATCTCTAAAAAATTTGGTTATACAAGAAATCAATGACCTTCTCTTCATGAGCATGTTTGAAAGCACGCACCTCTACCCACTTTGTCAGGTAATCAGTGCATACCAGAATATGCACCTTTCCTTGAGAAGGTGGATCAATAGGTCCCACAAAATCAAGCCCCCACCTCTCAAATGGTTCTAAAACCACTTGAGCTTGTAGTGGCATTTCATTTGTGTGAGTGGGTTTCCCCATTCTTTGGCATGCATCACAATGCCTGATGTACTTTTTCACATCCTTGTGAAGAGATGGCCAATAATATCCTGTTCCTAAAATTTTCCTAATTGTGCTTTTTACATAATAGTGTCCATCGGAGGGTTCATCATGACAAGCCCTAAGGATATCATATACCTCATCCTTTCGGATGCACCTACGTAACACATGGTCAGGACTACTCTTGAAAAGCATACCTTGAATCCATTCAAAAGAAGAGCTCTGTTTGATCAATTGTTTTCTTTGTTTGGAAGTAAAATGTGGGGGAACTTTCCCTGTGACCAAATAGTTGGCTATATCTGCAAACCAAGGTGATTGGATAGATATAGCAAATAATTTTTCATCAGGAAAAGTGTCCTCCACTAATTCCCCTTCCTCTGTGTTCTACAACCTGGACAAAAAATCTGCTACAACATTAGCTTTTCCTGGTTTATTGATTATTGTGATATCAAATTCCTACAACAATAGTAACCAACGGATAATCCTTGCACTCACCATAGGCTTATTCATCAAATATTTAATGGTTGTGTGATCTGTGTGAATGAATATTTGATAACCTGTGATGTAATGCCTGAATTTATTGATGGCATAGATTACTGCCAAGAATTCTTTCTCAGTTGTGGTATAATTTTTTTAGCTCCTGTCAAGTTCTTGCTAATGTAGTAGATAGCATAGTGTTCACCATTGTCGATTTGTCCCAATGCTGCTCCAATTGCAGTATTGGAAGCATCAGTCTGTATGTGGAATGGTAATGTCCAGTTAGGTCCTCTTAACACAGGTGGAGTTACTAATTTTTCTTTCAGAGCTTCAAATGATTCCTGACACTTTGCAGTCTAGGAGAATTCAGAATCTTTAGTCAATAGGGCAAACATGGGATGGCCTATTGTGCTAAAGCTAGGAATAAACCTACGGTAAAAACCAATGTGTCCTAGGAAGCTTCTGACATCAGTCTGAGTTTTAGGAGGGAGAAGGTTCTTGATAATTTCCACCTTCTTTGGATCAACTTGGATCCCTTGAGGAGAGATGTGATGACCAAGAACTATTCCTTCCTCCATCATCATAAAACATTTGTCTGGATTTAAGGATAACTGGTAGGTTTCAAAGTGAGTTAAAACTTTATCAAGGTGTTCCAATGTAAAGTCAAAAGTCTGTCCACAGACTGTGAAATCATCCATGTATATTTCAACACTGTTGGTAGTCATATCAGAAAATATGGCTAACACTTGCTCGCTAAAATGTTGTTGGGGCATTACACAAACCAAAAGGTAAGACCCTATAGGCAAATGTTCCCCATGGATAGGTAAAGGTTGTTTTCTCTTGATCTTCGGGTGCAACTCTGAATTTGATTATATCCACTAAATCCATCAAGAAAACAAAAATATTTCTTTCCAGCAAGAGTATCTAACACCTGATCTATGAATGGCAATGGAAAATGATCTTTGTATGTCACTTTGTTCAGTTCTCTATAGTCTATACATACTCTCATTTTTCCATTTTTCTTAGGCACTATAACCAATGGAGAGACCCACCGACTATCAAAAATTGGGTAAATGAATCCTACTTCCAGAAGTTTTTCAATTTCTTCTTTCACAATATCCCTCAAGGCAGGATTCGGTCTTCTCTGAGGCTGTCTTACAGGCTTGACATCTTCAGTATAAATTCTATGAGTACATACATCGGGGTGAATCCCTGACATATCTTTGTAATCCCAAGCAAAAGCATGGATATGCTTCTGCAAAACAGCTATCAATTTTTCTTCCTCTTCCCTAGTAAGTTGGCTATTTATGTTCAAAAATTTTCTGGCTGGACTTCTATTTGTTTTGTATTTGGAAGGACTGAATTTACTTCTTCACAATTGTTGACTAGGGAATTAAGAGGACAATGATGAGATGGGAGGACATAAGAAGTTTTTGTCTCATTGATTTCTGATGGAAGCATATCCTGTATGGAACAATGAGAAGGGAAGATCAAGTGATGGTGCCACCCATGTGGTAGTGAAACAGATGTTTCCTGTGATGGTATAGATGGCCTTTCTTCAGAACTTTGACCTTCTTCTCTCACTAGCAATTGATTGATATTGGTTGCTTCCTCTTCTAACCCTTGTTCATGCAGAACATTCATTAGGACTATTTCATTTTCTAAAATTTTTGTGTCATGGAGGTCTTCTGTGTGTTCCCTTACTACCAAGGTGGCTAGTGTGGAAATAACCTCTTCTGGTTCTTCATATGAGTCAGGAAACCATAACTGACCTATGAAATTGCTTAAAGGTCTTGCAGGAGGATATAGAGAAATCTGTTTTAGGTCAATACCATTTGAAATTGTCATTTTTCCAGATCTACAGTCTATAAAGGTTGCTTGGAGTTGCAAGCCAAGGTCTTCCTAGGATAATGGGATAGCCATGTGTTGAGTTTCTTGGCTGTAAAACCAAAAAATCTATAGGGTATTCCCAAGAAGAAACTTCTATAGGGACATCTTCAATGATACCTTCAGGTTTTGCAACTGACCTATCAGCCATTTCTAAAACTATGAATGTGGGGCTGAGATGTTTGAGCTGTAATTGTTCCATTGTATCCTTGGTCATGATATTTATTGCAGCTCCTAGATCAACTAAGACGTTTGATATTGGTACTGAGCTTATGATCACTATGATAACTGGACTTCCTGGGTCACTATACTTTGGAGGTACTAGTTTTCCTGACAAGAGATCAGCTATCTTTCCTTCAACATGAACAGTTTTAGGAAATGCTTTCTTTTTTCTTCCTGCTCTTCTGTTGCACAAATCTCAGATAGTTATTTTAATCATAGGTATATCCTTAATGGCTTGCAATAAGGGCAGTGATATGGTTAATTTTCTGAGTTCTTTCACTAACTCTGATTCAAAATTTTTTGTTGTAGTGTTAAGTCTCTCAGGGTATGGAATTATCCCTGATGAAGGTAACTGTTCTATGGTTCTATTTTTCTTCTTCTTTTTCCGTTGTTGGTTTGATTTCTTGGTTCAATAGGTTCTTGAATTTCATCTTCTTTCACTTCAATTATAATAGGTTCAGGTAAAACTTTCCCTGAACGTAGTTGTATGTTGCTACAATCCAGAATTTGCATATCTGAATTTCCTTCAGAATCAGCCATATAGGCAGGAGTTGCCTGCCTTATGTTATTTGGATTTATTATAGGTTGAGCTGGTAATTGAGGTTGTTTCACCTATTGCATTTGTTGATTTGGTTTTCCTTGAAAATTTTGATTTGGTGCAGGCAGCAAATTCTGAGTTTGACCTTGATTTCTTTGTTGCCTTGGATAGGACTGGTATTGTTGACCCCACTACTATTGATTTTGCATCCAAGATGGATTACTTTGATTCTGAGTCCATGGTGGGTTATTTTGATTCCATGATGGGTTATTCTGGTTTTGATTCTAGGATGGATTATTCCAACCTGTCTGTGGCCATTCTTGAGAATTTGTCCATTGAGAATAATTCCAAGGACGTTGGGGTGGTTCTGATTGTCCCCAAGACATGTTTCCATGGTTGTTTCCCCAATTTGTAGGAAAATGAGGGGTATTTTGATATTGTTGAAAGTTTCCCCCTTGTCTTGGTCCCACATAATTGAGTTCTTCTATTTGAGTTTCTAGGATAGTTTTTAGTTGTGGTAGGAGATGACATTTGTCAGTCAAATGTCCTTTTGAGCAAATACTACAAATGGCTGAAATGGATGTTTTGTTTAGAGGACATTCCTGTAAGGCATGTTTATTCCTGCATCTTGGGCAATAAATTGCTAAAGGTTCTATGGTTTTTGCTTTAGCAGACATTTCTCCCAGAGCTGTGTTTAATTGTACCAGGATATCAGTCTTAAAATTTGCAAGTTCCTCTATTAGGTCCTTCACATCAGTGCCATTTGTACTCTTTTTCTTTCTTTTCTGCCTAGTGCGAGAGTAATTTCTGCAAAGATCCACAATCTCATCCATATTACGAGTACTTACATCCCCATTTCCCATCAAATCTAATACCTCTCTGGATTCATCTTGTAATCCTCTTAGAAAAATGGTTTTGCACAATTCTGGTTCTCCTAGTCCACACCTTCTTTGAACAAACACAAATCTATCAAGGTAATCTTCTAATGTTTCATCATCTTCTTGTTTAATTCTGAACAACTCATCTTTCCTGTTCCTTACTCGACAATACTCTTGATACTTGTCTAAAAACACAGTCTCCATTTGATCCCAGGTTTGGATGGAATCTGGTTGTAAGCTCATGAACCAACGTAATGTTGAGTCCTTGAGTGTTGAAGGAAAAACCTTGAGTTTTTGATTATCATTTATATAGTCATAGGTTTGACACACTACTTTGAACTCAAATAGGAACTGATCAGGATCTTCAGATGCAACACCCTAGAAGGTTGGAAGCACTGAAGGTGAGATTGTTTTCATGGGAGAGTTCTGTGTGGGATTCAGAAGAATAGGATATTCAAATGTTCTAGGAGGTTGGAGCACATCTTGATCATCTTGATCATTTTCATTATGGACACGGCCATGCTGGTCATCCCCATCTGGATTGCCTCTTTCTACCATAATTTCTTGTTCTTCAGAAATAGTTAAACCTATCCAAATTTCTTTCTCAAGAGGTCCAAAACCTTCTATTGATAATGAGTCTGGTAATTTTTCTTGCTCAGGAGATTCTGATGATGATGAAGTTGGTGGTTTTTGTTTTAGTTTTTCTGGTAGTTCAAACACAGGTGATTCACCCCTTAGGCATGAAGATCTTCTTAATGGAATAATCCAGGGATATCTTTGGATAATTTTGCCTTCTTCATCCCTAGGCCTACTCATTCATGCCTACTCCTTAATGACATAAATTATAAGTCAATAATTGTTACTTAACCAATTGTTATATTCAGATTTTACCCTAAATTTTCACAACTCAGTCTAATTAATAACTATTGAACTATTGACACCTTCTAACAACACTCTCCCTAGAAATGATGCCAAAATGATGCGCTGTCATTAAGCACATCATTAATTCTCAATGAATTTGTCAATCCAGGGCAGTGTACAAGGCTATCTACAAAAGGAGTGAATAGGGCTATAATTTAAGGTCAATTGGGAGCAACAAGTCTTATTGGTGGAACTGATTGTGTGGGGGTTTTTAGGTCTCTTCTACCTCTAAATTGCATAAATTGAACTTTAATATAATTGCAAGAATGAAAACTAATTGCTGATTATAGAAATGAAACCTTAGTTACAGTTGCAAGAATGAAATCTGATTAAATTATAGAATTAAAACCCTAGTTACGAGTTGCAGAATTGGAAACCTAATTACAGTTGCAAAATGAAAGTCTATTTACTCTTGCAATAATGAAAACTAAAATTAAGTCCTATCAATACTCTGTAATAGAAGGTTGTCAATCTTCTGTGCAGGGGTTGACAACAAAAACAATAATGCAGGAAAATTGTAAAAAATTGTAAATTGCTGGAAATGGAAATTGCAGTAAATTGGAAAGTTGTTGGAAAGCAAAAAGACTAATCAGATCTACTGCTAATCACATCACAAAAGTATCTTGAATAGAAAATAAATTATTAGGACTGAAATGGATGTTAACTACTACAAAAGAATGAAATTGACAAGTTTCACAACTTATTCTACTGCAGCAAAATCGAAACAAAACCTGTCTGTTAGTCCTCCTCCTAGGTCTGGAAGTGGCCAGCCTCCTTTTCTAGAAGAAGGTATGAGTTCCTCTCTCTCTAAATATTACTCACACTCAAACATAATAGAATGAATAGAAAAACTTGTACTTTATTGATTCAGAACATGATTACAAATCTTCTTGCTAAAACCTGTTACAGAACTATAACAGTCTCGGTTTTCTCACTTATTCTCTATCTATATTTTCTCTACTACTATTTCTACTATTATTATTATTATTAGCTCAACCTGTATGGGAGCTATCTTTTATAGATGCCTAAAATCTAATTACAATAGAAAATATACTCTACAAATCAATTCCTGTTATTCTATAGTATTCCCTGGGTTTATCCTAGAAGAGGATCTTTTCCATAAATTGTGGCTTTGGATGGCAAGGATGACAAAGTTAGATGGGATATATTTTCCTTTAACCTCCTCAGCCTTCTTTCCCTTTTTCCACCATCAAAAATCAGTCAACAGGTCAAAAAGTGCTTTTTGTTCTCAATCCGAAGCTAAGTGGCTCAATCCGAAGATATTCGCTCAATCCGAAGAGACTGTATTTCTCAATCCGAAGATCTTCGGAATGACCAACTATGTACTCTTCAATTGATTTCAGCTGCATTTCTCAGGTGGATTAGTCCTCAGGATCATATTGCAATAGCCTTCATTCCTCTTCATGTGTGAATTCCATGCCTTGCCATTCATTGGTAGTTGGCTGGAATTTACACAGGAAAACTAGTTTCTGCTACATAGTAATAGTTCTTTGCACTATTTGCTAAATTCAAAGAAATTAATGCTTGAGAAACATCAAAATAAGAATAGTAAAGTGTTGCTATCAGCCTAAGCATATCCCTTATGTAACAGGTCATGGCAAAGTGACATAAAACTACACAAAAACTGTAAAAATCAGCATATAATATTCCAAACACATCAATCATGCAAACAATTAATACACAACATATTAGATCAACTTAACTAGTATATAAAGTAAATCATAGAGTTTTAGGCAAGTTTTAGTTGTTCAAAACATGCTATGATGGAGGCATTTCCAGGCCTCATCAAAGGATCCCTGCTCAGTCAAGCTAAAAATGTTACCTTGGTAAAGTCTACTCTTCAAAGCATTCCAACCTTCTGCTTATATATATTTAGAGTTCCTAAAAAGATTTTATCAATGATTAAATATATTCAAAAGTCATTTCTTTTATCCAATATTGATGAGAAGAAAAAATTTCACTTGGTTGGAAGAAAGTTTGTAGACCTAGAAAGGATGGTGGATTAGATCTCCGTAACATTAGGAAGATTAATAAGGATCTAATTGTAAAATAGGGATGGAAGTTGGAAAATCAAACTGAAACTAGTTGGGTCAATATTGTGTCAACTAAATATTTGAATCAGGAGAATTTTTTGCTTTTTGATCCATTGTCGACTTTTGGTTCAACCACTTGGTTGAGTTTACAAAATTTTAGGGTGATAGTCTCCAAAGGTTGTAGGTGGATGTTGGGTGATGGACTCAAGATTGATTTTTGGAAAGATATTTGGATTATGGACAAGCCCCTTGTGTAGATTCCAAATATGGCATGTTTGGAGCCTAGTACCAAATTGGTCTTTAGGTCCAATATGGTTGAATTTATCGAGGTGGTCAATGGGTTGAAGGTTTATAAATTATTAGACCAATCTATTCTCAACAAAGCTAAACTTGAATCTTGGATTCTAATTTCTAATAAGTTAAAGTTTTAGGTCATTAAATAGAGAAATGAAGAGGATGAGATCTTTTGGGTAAGGGAAAATAATGAATCCTTTTCAATCAATTCTACCTACAATCTATTGGATATCAAGACTCCTCCAATCTATTCTCAACAAAGCTAAACTTGAAGCTTGGATTCTAATTTCTAATAAGTTAAAGTTTCAGGTCATTAAATAGATAAATGAAGAGGATGAGATCTTCTGGGTAAGGGAAAATAATGAATCCTTTTCAATCAAGTCTACCTACAATCTATTGGATATCAAGACTCCTCCATGGGTCCCACATTTCAAAGTTTGGATTAAGGATCTAACACCAAAGGTGAATATATTTTTTTGGTTGGCAACTCAAAATAATATTTTGACCATTAAAAATATTTTAAAAATTAGGTTGGTTGATGCTAAACAGATGTTGCCTCTGTGGTGCTAATGAGGAACATAGAAGCCATTTTTTCTTTCAATTCTCATTCTCTATGGAAGTTCTTAACCCTATTTTTAAGTTTTTGGGACTGAGTTGGGTGGTGTCAAGTTTGCTTATTGATGTTTGTGCTCAATGGTCATATTCTTTTTACTCTCCAAGGCTAAAAATATTTTGGAAATTTTATTTACCACATATTTTATGGTGGGTGTGGAAGGAGAGGAATAGTAGTATTTTTAAAAAATTCTCAAGAGATCCTACCTCTATTTGTGTGAGAGCCTTATCTTCCACCCTAGAGAATGTGTCCTCTTTGGCTTTGGAAGAGGGCAAATTTGAGGAGGCTAAGCTCAAAAGAAAAATTATGTTTTAGTAAAGCAATAGGGTTTTTGATCTTATTGGTCCTAATCCTTGGGCCCTTTTGAGGTGGGAACCTCCTTCTCTAGGCTAGGTTAAACTAAACTTCAATGGAGCTTCAAAGGGTAATCTTGGTAATGTTGGTGCTAGTGGGGTGCTTAGGGATGATAAAGGTGGGATTTTTATGGCATATTCTAAATTATTAGATATCCATATTTGCCATGTTGCATAGACTAGAGCCATTTACCAAGGTCTCCTACTTGTGGAGAAGATATATTACCAAAAAATTTACATTGAAGGAGACTCATTATTATAAAATTGGTAAAAAGTGATTCAATTCATGGTTGAAGCATTGAGGGTATGATTATGGAATCTAGGTAGATTATTTAGGCTAGAGAGGATAGGGAGAAAAAGCATATATTTAAAGAAGAAAACTACAATGCTGACTTTATGAAAAACTTGGGTATAAGACTCAATGGTCTATCTATTTGGAGAGACAAATTTCTCTAATACCTTCAATTAGATTTAGTGATACATGTTTCTTGATGTTCTATATGTTTTACTATTTATAAATAAAGGTTATGTGTGCATCTAGGTGGGAGTTTTGGTTGGTCTGGGGGCTCACCAACACTATTCTAATTTTATTTTTGTATCATGTTGTAGCTGGTTCACTTGGTGATGGGTGGCCAGTTGTAGTGCTTTATAGATGTTCTTGTCTCAGTATTGTTGGTCTTAGACCAATATTTACAGGGCTTCTCCTATTTTTAAAGGTTTGAGGATCCTTTCAAAACCCCTTCTATATCTAAAAAAAGCATCCCAAAAATCTTTCACATCAAAAAATAAACACAAATCATATTTTACTTGTTGGATCATGTAGGCTCCACTACCAAAAATTAAAAGGTCATCAACATACATAATGAGAATTATAATGTTATTACTTGTAGTTTTGATATAGATATTAGGATCATAAAAAAATTTAATAAATCCTAAATCTTCAATATGTTAATCAATTATAAAATGCTAGGATTGGAAAGCCTATTTAAGTATAACAAATTAATCTATCAAAAAACTTGTTATTTTCTTGGTATCTAAAATCCTTGTGGATATAGCATATATATCTCTTCCAAACATCCATTGACAAAGAAACTTTTAACATCCACCTAATATACCTTCCAACCAAATTATTTTGTAATAAAGATAACTAACAAAAAAGACACCATCCTTATAGTTGGATCAAATGTCTCTTCATTGTATATACCTTCTTGTTGTGCACACCATAAAGAAACAAAAAAAGCTTTGAATTTTTCAATTCAATCATCTCTTACATTTTACCTTGTTAACCCATTTACAACCAATGGGTTTCTTTCTATGACGTAATTCACATAGTTCACATATTTTATTCTTTATCAATGAGTCAAATATCCCTCCATGGTAGCTTTCTAGTTTGGTTTACCTTAGATCTCTTAAACAATTTTGGGTGTAAATATTTTTAAAGCTAAAGCAAAATTTACTTACTTTTTCATTTCTATAGGATATTTTTTAGCTTGCCTAGATCATCCAACTACCACTTTCCCATCCTCGACATTTTTCATTATCTATGTATGTCACGTTGGTCATTAATGTGGCTCTAATTGCTAGTAAATTTCACTTGGGTGTACCTTATAAAACTCTATTCTCTAAGATCATCCCAACATGAATTTTCAACACACCAATGTGGCTATCTTTATATCTTTATTTTCACCACCAATACTTTATGTATTTAAATCTAAGTAAATATTTCTATATTTTATAGTACCATTAGTATTTCTGAAACATACACAAATCTCAATATGTTTATCATCATATAAGAAGAGAGAAGACTTCTCATTTATAATGATATCTCTCCTAATTACAATTTTTTTAGTAGAGACACCAAGCAATTTTTATGCTTTGGATTGTTCACTTGCCAACAAACATTAACATTTTACTTTTTACAACTAGCTTAGTTATTTTCTCCTTACGAAATAATGTAAAAGCAACATAACGAAAATTTTAAAAAAATTACTAACCAAAGGTTTTCTTCCAAACCAAGCTTATTATAGAGTAACATTATATAGAGCTTTACATGGATACCTATTATGAATGAATATTGTGGTATTTATTGATTATGCCCATTGAAAATATGGTATATTTTGGCTATGCACCATGCATATAGCCATCTTCATGAATGTCTTGTTCCTCTTATCTACTATCCTAGTTTGTTGTGTAATTTAAGCACTTGTATGCTACCTTTATACATCTTATGTCTATAAAAATATTTAAACTATTTTGGGGTAAAATCACTTCATTATTTGATCATAAGACCCTAATTTACTTTCTAGGCTATTCCTCTACAAAGGCCTTAATACTTTGAAAATACGAATAGAATTTAGACTTATAATTAAATAAGTATACCCACATGTTCCTCATATAATAATAATCCATCAACAACAAAATAATTACACTACAAACCAAAGGTGTATTAATTGGACCACAAAAATTAACATGCACTACATCTAAAATAACTTCTAAATGCTAAGACATCCCCTTCTCAAATGGTTGATGATTCTTTTTCCCTGTTGACATCATACACCCAAATACTACTACTTCTAAATGCATCTAAATCCATGAACTATGTTAGTGATATTTGATAAATACTTATAATTGAGGTAACCAAACCTATCATGCCAAAGAACAAAGTTATTATATTCAATTGCCTAGGCAAATGAATTGAAAAATTGATATCAACTAACTTGTATAGCCCCTTGTCACCCAGATCCATGTTTCCCGGTAGCAGCGCTCTTCTCTTCCTTTAAAATTAAAAGGTCATGCTTTCCCCTCTCCATTTTAAAGGCGAGTTGACACCGGATGGAATAACCACATCATATATGCTAAATCACCTTGATCGTGACGCCCGCCCCTTTTAAAATAGAGAGGCATTCAATCATGCGACAGAATATACAAAAAGTAATGAGCTTATTTTTACCTTTATATAAAGTACAATCTACAATCACCAAGTGAAATAAACTCATTCTTAATTAGATCTTCAACAAAATTAACGTACTAGTCTTTTGACATGTATAATTTTTTGATGTTCCAGAGTCAAAGTACCACTCAATAGATTGGCCAAATGATCTCTAAGTTGTTATGATAACAATATTCTCCTCTCAATATTCCATATCAATAGTATTTACTTGTTTAGTTTTGTTGATTTTGTTTAGTTTTCAACTTACTAAAATACCATATGAAAGGACCAAGTTTGCTTTAGTAAAAAATAAATAACTTAAAAATACTTTATATTAGAAGTTTGATCTTGCTTATAATCAGATGATTTGGACTTGGTATTCTAATTTTATTTATGTTTAAATTTAGTTGTAGATGCACTCTTTGTACTACCTAAGATGAATATTCTCATATATAATTATCTCCTTTTTTGTAAAAGCAAATAAGCATTTGTAAAATTAAAAGTTTGAGTTTTAGAAAGCAAATGCAAAGATTCAACAAAATAATCATAAGACAAAGGTAAAATCACAAAATAATGTTGGTCATGGATCCATTTTTATATACTTAATATTTTTTTTTTTAAAGCGAAAAACCCCTTGTGGGGCCGCCTTGGTCTGAGAGACCACGAACAAGGGGTTCTACACTGTTAAAGTCACCCGAGAGTCGTACCCAACCTTGCCCGCACCAACATTATCAATTGGATTTTGGGTACCCATTTTAGCTTTTTGGTAGGGTGGAGATTCGAACCTGGGACCTCCCTTGGAGGATTGCCCTCTCCTCTCCAACTCACCTACAACACTTGGGTTATACTTAATGTTTTTTAATGTTTATGGATTGTAAAAATATTATTTCATAATTGTGGTTATTCATATCTTTAAAACTTACAGAGTTTTATAAATGCTTTATCTCTCTCTCTCTCTCTATCCATCTATCTATATATGTTTTAATTTATAATTTATTATTTGAAAAATATAAAAGAAATTTTGTTTTCTAATACATATTTAATATTGCTTTTTGAATTGGTTATATGGAATTAAAACATGCCCTACTCATATTACATCATAACCACATAGTGGTATTATAACAAGGTTGAAAAATATGCATGTATCCCTTGATAAGATTTGAATCCCAATCTCCTCCATGAAATTTGACGAATCTAATACTATTTACTTAACACATATTTAATATTTATTTGTTAAAATAAATAATTTTTCAATGAGTTTACACAATTTTTTATAAGGAATATTGGTCCCCTAATATTGGGTGGGGTTTAAAACTTGGACATATCAAGGAGAGACAAAAACCCTTACCATTGTAGTAAGATTGTAGCTATTATCTGTTAAAATAAATATTATTATTTTTTGTTTATGGAAAAAACCCCTTTTAGGGTGCCACTTTTGGGTAAGACCCAAGGAGGTAGGGGTATCTATTCCACCAAAATCGCCCAGGTCTCACACCTAGCCTACTCCCTTTGGCACACTCAAGTAGCATGCATAAAACAATAAAAATATAAACAACACAAACACACAAAAATAATGCCAAAAAAACATAACAGTGACAAACAACAATAAAACACAAAAACAAAAAACCACAAGAATGAAAAACAACAACAAAATACACAAAACAAAAAAACCATACCAAAACACAAAAAAATAAAAACAAAAACAACAACAACAACAAAACACAAAAACACACACACCGAAAAAAATAAATTTATGGAAAAAATAAATTACATCTATGGCCTTTTTAGGCCAAAATGCCTTTTAACCAAGAATCAACACAAGAAACATAAGAATGATCTCTCTGATCTAGGGACTTGAAATACCTTGGTTGGACTGAAGAGAGGATAATACAAAGAAAAAAGGAACTAGGTACCTCTAGTACTAGATCCATCTAGAGAAAGGATAGAGAGAAGAGCATCCCTAATATGCGAAGCCCACCATATGGGAGGGTGGTCATAGTAAGTAAGATCACCTTTCTCCAATTCTCAATTAGCTAAAGCATTAGCAATACTATTTTTTATTTGACCATATGATTGTATTCAAATTTCAAAAAATCCCATTTGGATTAATTGAATCTTCTCAAAATTTATTTTTATTCTCCAATAAACCTTATTTTTCTTAGGAATCTTCAAAAAATTAATCATGACTTGGAAGTCATATTCAACTAGAACCTTTTTCCATCCAACCTTAGTAGAATCTCAAATACCTTTGAGGATACGATACCCCTCGGTAAGGTTATTGGAAAGGATACCCAAATTCTTAGAAAAACCATAAACCATTTGAAAGTCTACCAATTTCTCCCACACTACATTTTCTATGGTTCCCCCTAGAGGCTCCATCTGCATTTACATTTTGAAAATCCTTTGGAGGAGGCTTCAAAATATTTGTTCTATCCATATTTTGATTACTCACATTCCCTTTAATATGGTTACCAATAGTACAGTGAATATTCAATATTTGCATAACTTGATCCCATTGTTGGTGGGAGTCTTGGGGTGATTAAGGAGTTGTTGAATAAGCTAAGTTGGCAATGGTATTTTACCAAATATAATGAATACCCTTCCTTTCCTATTTTTAAATCTAGTTGTTTCTTTCCTTCTAGATATTCCAAGGCAAGATGGTAGTTCCCATACAAACTAACTATCTAACAAAATGATCAACAACCTCCTATTTAGGCCAATCCTTCCAAATTTGTTCAAGAGTACAAAAAATGGACCACTATAAAATGAGTAAGGTAACCATTCCCCTCTATATATCAAAGGCTAAGGGGCACTCAATAAAAATATAGCTAATAGTTTCCACATTATTTCCACACATATCACATCTAAATGGGCCATGAAATCCATTTTTCATAAGTTTCTCACCAACAAGCACCCTTTGACGTAATAAAAGCCAAATAAAAAACCCCACCTTAGGCTATAGCTTCTAAGACCACAACTATGTAAATATGTCATAGGATTGGTTGGTATTATTGTGGAATAAGGCCAAATAACCTTGAACAATAGTATACTCACCCTGGTAGTGTTTTCCATCCAAATTAGTCCTTATCATGAGACAAAGAGAGATATCTATGTTAGATAATTAAACAACATATTATTCATGTGCAATGAATATATAAAAATAACAGGCCAAAATTAGCCGGTAATGAACAAACAAAAAAGTGAATAACAAATATTTTGTAGCTCTAATTAACCAAGCTATCTTAGGCTATGCTAAATAATTATTCACGTGTTGGCTTCTGGAATGCCAACTAGATATGCACTCCCAATAATGTAATAATAAACTATAGCCTATAGCCTAAAATCCCCCCTTAATACATTATTGGATGTACATAGAGAGTTGAAAAACAACTCAAATTTGACACGTGCAAGCACCTTAATGAAAATTTCTACAACCTATTCATTAGTGGGAATGCACTAGAACCAAATATTGTGCTTTCAAACTTCATATTGAATAAAGTGACATTGAGTGTCAATATGATTTGCTCGTTCATGGAACACTGGATTCTTGACTACTTTAAAAACACCTTGGTTATTGCAATTAAATTGTATTGGAATATTCTTTGTAAGACCCATACTTGAAAGAATGTAACATAACCATATCTCTTTACACACTGCTCCTTGTGTTACGTGATATTCTGCCTCTATAGATGAAAGTGCAATAACTTGTTGCTTCTTGTTGTGCCAAGAGATAGGTCCAAATCCAAGCTAAAATATGTATCCTAAAATTATTTTTTTATCATCTATAGATCTAGCATAATCTAAGTTCATGTATCTGACGAGCCCCAAAAATGCTCATTTTTTGTTTCTCTTTCTTTATAAAACAACACTTATTTTATAGATGTATATATTTTTTTTTAAATTAAATATATATATATAACAATTTATTCTACATGTTATTTAATATTTGTCTTTAAGTGTATTTTGTGTAGATTTTGTGGAAATGTTTGTAGTTTGGCATGTTTTCGTCGAGGTCCCACTTAGCCCTGAAACTTGCAATTTTATGAAGCAAAACATCTGTGGTACATCGATGTGAAGTATGAAGTCAGGCACCCAATTTCCTTTGAAACACCTAACTTTCATTCGACACTTAACTGTTAGGTAACCTACTTCCCGTTAGGTGCCTGCTTCTCGACTTCTACAAACAAGGCACCTGCTTCCCAACTTCTTTAGATGAGGTACCTTATTTCCACTAACGCCAAATTCTAGCATGACTCTGTGGTTGATAGAACATATCAAAATTTTAGCAACAAGCATAAAAATAGTTCCAACACTGAAACCAAAAAAAGGACAACGTCAAGGATGACTCACCACCTATTTTTTAGCTGCTACGTGAAAGATTTATGTAAATTGGGTAAAACAAATATCAGACGTATTCTAGAAATAGAATACACTAAAATATCTTGATATTTTGCTCGATTCCTTCATTCATGCAAGCGGTTGTAAAAGCGAATCATTTTTTTATTTGTCTTGAAAATTGTAACAAGGTGTGGCCACATATCTTATAAATATGCAGGCCACCCTTGAAGAAGACCCCCCGAAATTTCTTGTAAATTCTTTGTTGCGTTAAATAAAACATTTCTGATTTATTTCTTGTTAAATTCATCTAAGCGTTCGTTGAAGATTTAATGCGAGTAGAACCTGCTAGAAGTGTGGGCCCACTAACAATAGAGTTCTTCCCTTAATTTTCCCTATTTTGTATTATTTAATTTTCTGTAGATTAATTTATTTCTGTTATTTTCCCCTGTTTTTAGTATTTTCCAACAAAGTACCACTTTACTTTCTATCTACATTTTAGTTTTGTTTTCACAAATGTAGGATAGATTATTGGTTTGATATTTAGAATTAAAACTTCAACGAACATCAAACACCCCCCAAACCATAAATTTGAGGGACTCATATTTGAAGGAGAAATTATAAGCATATATTTTGCATGACTACTCACAAGACTACGAGCTACCCCGATTGATAATTAAATGGAGAAAAATAATTGAATCATAGAGAAAAGCTAACCAATGTTTTACCCAACAGTATCCTTGCAATAAGAACTTGTTATTCTTCTTGTACTCCAAGCCATATTCTATTGTACCACAAACATAGTGTAAAACTCACTTTACTGCCTTTCAATGACTGGTCTTAGATTCTTGCATGAACCTCAAAATATATCTCATAGAAAAGCTAATATACAACTTGGTATTGGTAAGATATATGAGACTTCTAATCAACTGTCAATAAAGAGTTTCATCTACCTGAGGAGATTTGTCATATTGAGATAGTTGTAACCATGTTTCTATTAAAACTTCTTTGGGCTTACAATTTTTCATGCGATACTTTTACTTAGTTCCGTGGCATATTTCATTTGTGTGACCTTGATGTGGTACTTGTTTTGCATAACTTACAAGCCAAGACAACAATGTAGAAGTCCTAGATCTATCATTTCAAATGACTTATTCAATTCATCCTTCACTGCTTCTACTATTTTTTAGAACTACTAGTGATGATCAGATCATCTACATATAGCACAAGTATCATTATTTTAGAACCAACTTTCTTGAAATAAAGATTTGCATCTAAGGGACTTCTCTTGAAACCATGTCATAGAAGATGATTATCAATATTAATGTACCAAGATATCAAAGATTATTTCAATCCATACAAGTACTTAATCAATTTTCAAACCTTTTTGTTCTTGTCCTCCAACAACATATCCTTTAGGTTGATTCATGTACACTTCTTATTTGAGATAACTATTCAAGAAGGTACTCTTCACATCCATCTGATGAAGCTTCCTTCCAAACTGAGCTGTCATTGGACAAAGCACATGAATGGTTTTCATATTTATCGTTGGTGCACAAGTCTCTTCATAATCTATGCCTTATTTTTTAGTATAGCCTTTTGCAACAAGGTTTTTTTTATGCTTGTCAATAGTTCCATTTATCTTGTACTTGTCTTTGTATACCCATTTGCAGTCAATGGGTTTCTTTTCAGTAAGCATATAAACTAGCTCCCATGTTTGGTTCTTCATAAGAGATATATGTTCTGTATCTATAGATGCTTTTCATTGAGCCACACTAAGTGCTTCTTGTACTAAATCAAGTTCATACTCCACCACTAAAGTCATCAAATCTCTATCTTATTCTTCACTCCTATCTTCTTCATCATCTTCTATATATTCTACATATTTGGATTCTTCTCTTTCTTGGAAATATATACTTTGAGTACATTGCCTATTTGAATTGACATTAGGAGGTACATCAAGTTTTGCATCTCTTGTTATGCTTTTATACCATTTTGGAAATTTCTTCTATTTTAGGGGAGATATTGCTTTAGGATCCTCAAATTCCAATAGCACAATAGGAGATGTGTCTTTGCTAAATTCTAGTGTATCCAACTTGAGAGACTAAGAAAATACTACATCTTGAATTATATGAAATTTCTTGGTTATAGAATCAATCAGTCGATACCCTTTGGATTCTTCATCATAACCAAGAAAGATGTATTGCAGACTTTTCTCATCTATCTTGCTCCTTTTCTTCTTTTGAATTTGCATGAAGGCTTTGCATAAAAATATCCTTATATGAGAAATGAAGGGATTGCTTCCACTCTAATAT
Source organism: Wollemia nobilis (assembly GCA_028583015.1). Lineage (NCBI taxonomy): Eukaryota > Viridiplantae > Streptophyta > Pinopsida > Araucariales > Araucariaceae > Wollemia > Wollemia nobilis. The sequence continues at coordinate 3,688,919 of JAQPPZ010016847.1, read as the reverse complement.
TATTCTAGTGTGACTCCTTGAAGAGATTTTATTGGTGCTCAATTCAAAAAATACTAGACTATAGTGATAACTTTTGCTCAATATTGTTACCCAAGATATGCACTTGTGATAATACATCAAACCATCTCTATGACAAAATAATTTATCCTCTTAGTAACCTCATTTTTTAGGAGTATAAGTTGTAGTAAGTTGTCTTTTGATCCCATGTTTGGTGAGAAACCTTGAGAACTTTTTGGAGGTGTATTCTCTCCTTCGATCTGAGTGAAGGGGCTTGATAGAATATCCTGATTCCTTCTCAATACATTTTTAAAACTACTAAAACTACAAGAAAGTATATGAATTCAATTGTAGTAATAAGACCCACATATTTTGAGAGTAATCATCAACAAACAACTAAAAATACTTCTTTCTTCCATAACTAGATGGCATGGGTCTGCATAGATTAGTGTGTATTAAATCCAATGATGCTTTGGCTCTGGAAGATCTCAACTCAAATGGAACTCGATGTTGCTTCCCTACTAATCTATTTGAGCATACAAACAAGGTATGTGAGAGGTTGGGTAGACCTAACACCATATCATGTTTACTCATCCAAAGTAAATATCCTAAACTGGGATACCCATACCATTTGTACCATAATGCAGTAGCTTCTTTTGTGTTGGTATCCAACGGGTAAGGAAGATTCCTACTCATCACATAAACCAAGGATCCCATTTTAGGATTTTTCTCTTTCTTTCCTATAACAAAAAATAGCTAGAAATAAACCTTTGAAAATAAAGGATAGAATCACTCCTGGAGACTTCCAACTCCTATCAACCCATTTTCTCAAGGTTGAATCCCCTGAACAATACCCATAAAATTTACCAAAAACTACCTTATATTTGAGCAACGAGGATCTCTCAGAGGTGCGCTCACTAACCTCTACCAGTATAGATTATTCTAAGAATTTAACTATAAATTGATCCATGGAAAGGAAACTAAAAATCAATATCTATTAAAATTTATCTAAATGTCCTATAGCAAATATATTATTTGATAAAAACTTGATACTAATTTGCATGCACAATTTCTAAGATAAAGAAAGGAAAAAAAACTTAGCTGAAAAATTCTTTATCTAGATAGAATGTCTTGCCTCACTCAAGTCTTAGCCCTTTATTGCTCTTCCCATAATCCAAACCCTAGTTGACAAATATTTGCAATTTTGATTTTCACGACTTAAAAATTTGTCACTACCCTTGTTTCGGATGGTTGACTTCATAGGTTCGTATATTCCTCAATATTTCTTGGATTGTTACATATGACCACTCATTTTAAAGCTATTCAAATTCTACATAAGTTGGTTCAAGAATCAATTGAATTAGATAATCGTTCGTGAAGATATGGCTCCTAAAAGATGAGATAGTTTTTTAAAAAAACCCTAATGCTCCGCAAAGATAATGAACCACTAACTATTATGCTATTAATATTGGTTTTAAATTATGATTTATTATTTGAAAAATATAAAAGAGTTTATTTTTTAATACATTACATCATGAATACATATTGGTATTACAAAAAACTTAAAAAGTATACATGAATCTCTTAGTAATATTTGAACCGTGGTCTCCTCCTAAGAAGTTGAGGAATCTAATGCTAATTAATAAACACATATTAAAATTTATTTGTTATAATAAAAAATTATTATTATTTTTAAATAAAATTAATTTTTTTCTTTTTTTAAATAATCTCACTCACACACCCCACCATGGTTTGAACCTAGGTCTATCATAAGAGAGCCCAAAGCCCAAACTAGTATAGTGTCCCACACAAATATATTTTACTTATTTGACTAAATTTTCTTATTAGTTTTTTTTAATGTGTTATATGGGATTGAAATGATCCCCACCCGTATTACACCATCACCATATAGTTATATTACAACAAATCTTGGATATTATCTATGCATCATTTGGTAAGATTTGAATCTGAGTCTTCTCCTTGAAATATTGAGGAATCTAACCAATTGAACTAATACCACTTGATTTTTCCTTTTTTACATAGGTTTTTATGAGGGGTCCTGGTTCCCTTGTACCAGGGTTGGAACTTGGATCTCCTAGATGAAAACCCAAGGACTTACCACTATGGTATCCCTACCGGGGCTATTGTCTTATTAGTTATAATGATTGTGTTTAAATTTATTTATGAATAGGATGCATGATCTGCATAAGATTTTATTGAATTTTAATGACATGTTTTTACATATTTTTTGTTTTCCATAAGCATCTTGGGATGTGCTTATTTAGTAATTATAGAATGTAGATTAAATGATATGGTTTTAAAATTATTTATTGCACTAGTTGCATCATTAGAATATGTAGATGATTAGATTGATGTTTAAAAGATAATTTTATTTTAAGTCTTTTTATTAATCTTATTTTTCCTCTCTCTTAAACCACCACATATTTCTCTCAAATCCTTCATATCATATTTATTAATGGATATATAAAATATCCCTTTGCTAGTTACCTTCTAAAATTTGATTTTTTCCAATATGGAGACCAAAATTATGATTGGTTAAATTATTCACAACCTTATTGCCTTTTGTAGACATGTTTGAATTTCCAAGAGAATACTTCCATTAAAAATAGCATTGCATTGATCTAACACCGATAGTATTTTTCTTGATAGCATAAATAAAATTTAATTGATGCCTCTCAATTGAAGTTGTTTTTAATCATTTTTCTACATTCTCTAAAAATTTATTGTAACAAGCAATAAAAAATATAGTTCTCTATCCTATCTATTCATTCTAACACCCTCTTAATAACTAACCTAGATACAATCCCATGCTTATTCCTAAAATTTATAAATTGTTTTCTACCTAGGGTTTTAGTCATTACATCAATATTTTTTTAAAATTTGAACAATAATTTAGTCAAGTTTCTTCATCCTCCACTGACTTTGAGATATAGTGATGATGAACTTCAATATGTTTTCTTATTGCATGATATACTATATTTTTCAACAACTTGAGCATATTTTGATTACCAAAATGAAATGAATTTGATGTCATTTGATCTGCATAAATATCATGCTATATGCATCACAAGAAAACAACTTCACAACCTACACTACATTTATTTTCTCTTCATTTTATGACAAAAAACCATTTGTTGAATTTTACTTGGCCAAGAAATTACCCCTCATCCAAGAGCAAACATATAGCTAGTAGTATATTTCTAATCATCGATTTATCCTACCCACTTTGCTTCAGTGTATCCAATCAATTTAAAATCATCAGATTTATGGTAAAATATACCAAATTCAAGGGTACCTTTGATATGTTTGACAATATATTTTACAACTTTTCAATGCCTTCATTGTAAATTCAATATGAAATAAGATAAATAAATCACTATAAAACATAAATCCATTTGAGTGGTCATAATATAAATCAAACTTCACTCCAGCTAATGATATATTAACTCATTGACTAGATATGAACTGGAGTAGGCTAACAAGTGTAACCTTACTGTAGTGGTAAGGGCTTTGGGCTTTCTTTGAGAGGTCCATGTTTCAAACCCCACTCAGTATGAGGGGACCGATACCCTCATAAAACCTGCGTAAACTTATTAATAAAAACTAGAATAGGCTAATAAATTTAGCTGAACTATAATTTATCATATAAAATATTTTTAAAATTACTTTGGCATTTGCTTTATGATATAAATATAGTATCATCAAGCTGAAAAAATCCTATGTCTAGCTAGCAATGAAGGATCCCAAAATCTCGCACATCAAAAGCTAAACACAAATCATATTTTACTTGTCTTATCATGTAGGCTCCACTACCAAAAATGAAAAAGCCATCAATATATAATGAGAATGATAATTTTATTACTTGTAATTTTGATATAGATATTATGATTATAAAATATTTAACTAAATCCTAAATCTTCAAGATGTTTATCAATTTTAAAATGCTAGGCTTGGGAAGCCTATTTAAGTTTGTATAACAACTTAATCTATCAATAAACTAGTTGTTATTTTCTTGGTATCTAAAAACCTTGTAGATATAGGATATAGACCTCTTCTAAACATCCATTGACAAAGGCACTTTTAACATCCACCTAATATACCTTCCAATAAAATTATTTTGTAATAACTATAACTAACAAAAAACCCACCATTCTTATAATTGGATCAAATATCTCTTAATTATTTATACCTTTTTATTGTGCACACCCTAAAGAAACAAAATGAGCTTTGAATTTGTCAATTAAATTATATTACTTACATTTTACCTTGTAAACCCATTTACAACCAATGAATTTCTTTCTATGAGTTAATTCACATAGTTCATATATTTTATTCTTTATCAACGAGTCAAATATGCCTCCATAGTAGCTTTCTAATATGGTTTACCTTAGATCTCTTAACATTTTTTGGGTGTAAATTTTTAAAGCTAAAGCAAAATTTACTTGCTTATTCATTTCTATAGGATCTTTTTTAGATTACCTAGATCATCCAACTATCACTTTCATATCCTTCTTGACATTTTTTATTATCTATGTATGTCATATTGGTCATTAATGTGTCTCTAATTATTGGTAAATTTATCTGGTGTACCTTATCAAGATTTGTTCTCTAAGATCATCCCAAAATAGTTTTTCAACACACCAATGTGGCTATATTTATATCTTTCTTTTCATCACCAATACTTGATGTATTTAAATCTAAAAAAACTTTGCTATCTTTTATAGTACCATTAGTAGTTCTAAAACATACAAAAATCTCAATATTTTTATCATCATATAAGAAGAGATAAGTCTTCTCATTTATAATGATATCTCTAGTAATTACAATATTTTTAGTAGAGACGCCACACAATTTTATGCTTTGGATTATTCACTAGCCAACAAACATTAATATTTTAATTTTTACAACTACCTTGGTTATTTTCTCCTAAGTAATTAATGCAAAAGTAGTATAACCAAAAATGAAAAAATTACTAACCAAAGGTTTTCTTCCAGACCAAGATTATTCTAGAGTAACATTCTATAGATATTTACATGGACATATATTATGAATGAATATTGTGGTATTTATTGATTATGCCCATTAACAATATGGTACATTTTGGCTATGCACCATGTATCTATCCATATTCATGATTGTCTTGTTCCTCCTCTCTCCTATCCTAGTTTATTATGGAATGTAAGAAATTGTATACTACCTACATATATCTTAAGTATATAAAAAATATTCAAACTATTTTGGGGTAATATCACTTCATTATTTGATCTTAAGACCCTAATTTACTTTATAGGCTATTCCTCTATAAGGGCCTTAAAACTTTGAAAATATGAATATAATTTAGACTTATAATTAAAGAAGTATACCCACATGTTCCTCATATAATAATCATCCATAAACAACAAAATAATTACACTACAAACCAAAGATGTATTAATTGGACCACACAAATTAACATGCACTACATCTAAAATACCTTCTACATGCTAAGGCAACCCCTTCTCATTCCACAATAAACTATGATAGTAGAAGAATGACTGGTAGCATATCGAATGGCAGGGTATTTGAAAGATAAGCAAATATTATCCTTCCAAGAGGCCCTCATGGGCTTCATTCCATATTATTTAGGGTATGCATCTGGAGAAAATTTGTCAAACCCAGTTGGAGTTGTTCTGCCTAGGGTTTTTAGAGCTACAAAAGTGAATGGTTGTCTTGAAAGAACTCTAGATAGGTTTGTCCTAGTGATTCAACTAGATTAAATTATAGAGGATGTTGAATACATGGCTAATCATGCCCTGATTTGTAAATTTTTAGAAATGAGGGTGCCTAACCCAGCTAGAGATATGGAGATCATGCTGGGGCAAATAATTTTTTCATAGTTGTTTTCTCTTGAATGGAGGATCAACATAAAGTTTTTGAAGGAGGGCCTTATTTTTATAACCAGGTTGGCTTGTTCGTTAAGCATGTGGGTTTTAACCCTATGGAGGAAATTCCATCACGGGTACCTATTTGGGTTTATCTCCCTTGGTTAACAATGGAGTTATGGTGGACCAATATTCTTCACATGATTGCATTGTTGTTGGGAAAGTCGATGGGTCCTTCTTAGAAAACGATGGATAAAAATATAGTTTCTTGTGTTCGTGTTTGTTTTGAGATAGATTTAAATAAGCATTTTCTAGATTCTATGGAAATTTGTGTTGGATCTTCTTCTTGGATTTAATAGTTGGACTATGAAACCCTTCCATTCCGATGTCATTGGTATCATGCATATGGATAACTTTAGAGAAAATACCAAAAATTACCTGGGAATTTGTCATCTAAGCCTCAACCTCCTAAGCAGGATAGTGGGATAGATAAAGGAAAATATCCTAAGTAGGTTAATGGGTCTATTGAGGGGAAAGCTCCAATGCAGGATAGTGGGACTGATAAGGAGGGTTTCATTCCTGTTAAGTCCTGCAATAAAGGCAGGGGTTTGAAGAGATCCTTTAATGAGAGGCCATTGGATGGATTACATAATATATTTGATGCTTTGTATAACTTGGACTAGCTTGATGGGGTTAATTTGCAAATGGATCTATTGTTGCTCATATGGACACTGATCTGTCTTTGGGTAATGTGATTGTTCTAATTTTGGGGAATTGTATGATGCAGACTATTGAGGGGAACTAGATTTCTATTCCTTATAAGGAAATCATGGTTGTTCAATAGGATGGTGTGATGGTAAATGATCCACTACTAGATGATTTAGTGGGTTTCGATCATGGAAAATCTTCTAAGGTGAGCTCTATATTGGGATTGCATCAAAATAATTTTAAAAAGGGGTACCTAAAAAGTCTTCTAAGGTGGGCAGGAATAAATATGTGGAGAAAATAAAAATTGAGGGGGAATCCTTGGTTGAGTCAGGGTTGGTTAGGTCCCTTGACTCTCACTTTTTCATTCCTCATAAATGATTGTTTTATCTTGGAATGTGAAGGGATTGAATAACATCTCTAAAAAAAAAGCTATTCATGAGTTTATTAAATTGCATAAGCCTGATATTATTTTTCTATAGGAGTCAAAATTATTAGTTGATTTTTTGTTTAGTATTGCTTTCAAATTGTGGCCTCATGGGAAATGTTAGTGTATTAGTACCCAGGGTAGTGCTGGTGGTATTGTTAGCTTCTGGAATCCTCAGAACATCTCTCCTATATGATGGGTTTCTGATAAATTTTCTCTTTCTATGGTTGCTTCTTGTAAGAAATCTAGTGAAGTGGTCTTATTAACAAATGTTTATGCTCCCTCTGATCTTGCTAGGAAAATTTGTCTTTGGAATCATATTCGGGTGGTGTAGTTAATGGCTCCTCACTATCCTTGGATTTTTGTTGGAGACTTTAATGCTATCACTAGTTTGGAGGAGAAAAGAGGTGGTGTGGGTTCTCTTGGACAGGCATCTTTGACCCTTAATGATAATATCCTTTTCTTAAACCTTGTGGATATTAAACCTGGTAATGGTATGTTTACTTGGAGCAATAGGAGATGTGGTACTGAGGCTATTTTTGAGAGATTGAATCATTTTATGGTTTCTCCTTACTATATCAGTAATAATTGGAAAATCATCTTGGAAATTTTGGATTGGAGAGGTTCTGATCATTGGCCTATAAAGCTGAATGCCATTCGCCATGGATTTTATAGGAAATCCTTATTTAAATTCTAGTTATTGTGGCTTCGAGAGCCTTCTCTACATGATTTAATTAGAGTATGATGGTTACATGACATGCCTGCTCATGGAACTACTATGTTCTCCTTTGTTAAGAGGCTCCAGTATGTGAAATATCAACTTAAGAAGTGGAATAGGCAAAGTTTTGGTAATATTTTTGGGGTGAATTTTGCTGCTCAAGAGAAGTTAGATGCTATTACAAGATATATTAGGGTTTATGGCCTAACAAAAAGAAATATTTAGGAGGAATTTGATGTTTTTAAGGAGGTAACTGAGTGGGAATTGAGGGAGGAAATTTATTGGAAACAAAAGGCTCGGATTGATTGGTTGCAAGAAGGAGACAAAAATACTACTTTCTTTTTCAATTCAGTTAAATCTAGAAGGTATGGTAATGTTATTTCTTCTCTTATTTCTTCTCTTGGGGTCCAATTGATTGTTGCTCAGGATATTTCAAGGGAGGCTATAAGGTTTTTTTCCTCTTTGTATTTTGAGGATTCTCCCTTGGCGGTTGATGAAGAAAATAGTATTTTGGATTGTATTCCTTCATTTGGAATTGCATTTATGAATGAGTTTCTCATGAGATCTGATTCAATCGAAGAGTTGGAGGGTATTATTTTCTAGATGAAGAAAGAGAAAGCATCGGGTCCTAATAGTTTTCCTATGGAATTTTTCCAATAATTCTAGGAGATTATCAAACTGGATATTTTTTCTGTTGTGCAGGAGTCTTTCAAAAATAAATAGATGTTGAGAGATATGAATTCTACCTTCTTGATGCTTATTCCTAAAAGAAAAAGAGTCAATTCTTTAGATATTTTTAGACCTATTGCACTATGTAATGTGGTGTACCAAATTATCTCCAAGTTGATTGTTGAAAGACTTAAGCCTTGGCTCAGTAAGATTGTTTTTTATGAACAAGGAGGTTTTGTGGTGGGTAGACAAATACTTGATGGTGTGGCTATTGCTGCTGAGGCCATCATTATATAGGAATCTCTTAAAAAAAACTATTTTTATAAAATTGGATATGGCTAAGGCTTATGACAGGGTTAAATGGTCTTTCTTAAGTAAAATTCTCATTGCTTTTTGTTTTGACTCTAATTGGGTTAGTTGGGTGATGAGTTGTATTACGTCTTCATGTTATTCTATCCTTATTAATGGTGAGCCTTCTACTTTATTTTAGTATTTGATAGGTCTTCGTCAGGGGGATACTTTGTCTCCTTATTTATTTATAATTATGGTTGAGGGTTTAGGTAGACTTATTAAATCACATGTCAGTCAGGGGTTGATTCATGGTTGGAGGTGGGGTAATAGTTTACCTGCATCTTCTCATCTTCAATTTATGGATGATATTGCTCTGATGGGTCTAGCCTCTATTAGGGAAGCAACTAATTTTAGATCTCTAGATATTTATTTGGCTACATCAGGGTAGAAGATAAATGAGGTGAAATCCTCCATATTTTTCAATACGGATCCTCTTATACAGGCCAGAATTGCTTACATTCTTTAGTTTCAAATTGAAGCTCTTCCTTTAACTTATTTGTAAATTCCTCTTTCTATGGGCCATCTACCTAGAGGCATCTGGAATAATATTTTGGATAAATTCAGGGCTCAAGTCTCTCATTGGACTTTTAAGTGGCTTTCTTTTGCAAGCAGAGTGTTACTTCTTAATTTAGTGGTTCAAAATTCATATATTTATCGGTGCATGATTCAGGTCGCTCCTGCTAGTTTTATTCATGTTTGAGTCTATGTCAAGAAGAATTTTATGGATTGGAAATTTGGAGTCTTTAAAATGGATTTTGGTTAAGTGTGATACTATTTGTAGACTAAAATAGGATGGTGAATTGGGTCTTTGTTTGACTTCTCTTTCTGGTCAGGCATTGGTGGACAAGTTTAACTGGAGATGCTGCATTTCTCAATATCATGCTTGGGCTAAAATTATTTCCTTTAAGTATCTTAATGGGGTTGCGAACTCTAAGATACCTAGATACAATTTATCTGGTAAAGGTTCTTTGATCTGGAACACCCTTAATAAGGGGGCATCTCTTGTTAAGCAAGGTTTGTTCTGGATTTGTCTCAAAGGCTCGAAGCCTCTTTTCTAGCATGATTCTATTGGACATTTTGAGTCCCTAAGTCAAAGTTGTCATTGATGTCACCAGATGAAGTCATCATTAATGTCAAGGACTTCGTCAAGAAATAAAGTTGTCAAGGTTGTCATTTGATATCCAGGAAGAAGCTTCAAATAAGCAGAAAAGGTGCAAGAAGTTAAAGGCAAAAGGGCTCCATAATATTTTAATATTATATGGGAGCATAAGTTAAAAGGTTGTTTCATAAAAACCCAAGGAGGCTTATTGCAAAGTTAAAAGGAGGTCCAATATTTATTTTATAAAATATTTAAATTCAAAAGGAATTTAAATTTTATAAATAAATATCATTAATACCAAGTTGTGCAATTAGAGAAGGCCCTAATAAAACCAAAGGTTTTTATTAAATTAATTTATAATATTTAAATTTAAATAAATTTAAATAACTTATAAATTAATAAAGTCAAAGCATCGACGTCGAATAAGGTTGGAGGAGCGCCGACGTGTTTGCATAAAGGTGGAAAGGCTATATATACCATGCCTTAAAGGCATTCAAATTATCCTTGCTCGAAATGTTATTGCATGCGAATTGATTTAAGTGGAGCTCGTGAGAAAAGACAATGATTTCGTATTTCCTTGTGGCAGCGATTGGGAATAATTTGAAAGCGACGAAAAGTTTGAGAGCCAGCTAGGCAACGTGGCCTAGTGGCAAGGAGGCATTGGCTAAAATGTTGAGGCATCGAGTGGCCTACGTTCGAAACGTGATGGCAGTGTTTGCATTGTGTTGAAGCGCCAAGGGAAGGTGCACATTTTTATCTTTGGTAGAGAAAGGAAGGTTCATAGAGCACGTGGTGCTCTCCCCTTCCCAAGCGAGCGCTTAGCTCGATGATGGTTGGAGCCATGGCTAAGGCGTTGGTCGTGGGCTGCGTTGAGGGTTTGAATCCCTCCAAAGGTAAGGTAATTAAATTTTGATTATTTTTAATATTGCCTAAAGTTGGGAGTTAAAAGGGGTTGCTAGTTGGAAATAGTTGAAAGGGTTGCTAGTTGAAAATTGGTGTTTGTTGGAAATTGTTTTTAATAAAATTGGAGTTATAAGGAGTTTGATTTTATTTTTAAATAAAGTCTTAATTATTATATTTGCATATTGGAGGAGTAAGACTTTAAGAGTGTTGATTTTATTTTTAAAGGGATTTTTGCCAAAGAGATTATTATGAAGGTGTTGGATATTATTTTAAAGTTGGAGTGATAAGGTGTATTTTGTTTGATATCATTTTGTATTGTGATTCATTGAGAAAATTATTATCTTCTAACCTTTCTTTGAGATTGGCAAAGAAGTGATTGTGAGTGTGGCAGATTTGTGTGGTCTACTCCTTGTCAAGCAAAAGGTATGGGCAAATTCTTCCTTAGTTGAGTTGATTGATTGATTTTCTAAAAATAAGTTTGGAGTGAAAAGGACTTGATTAGGGTTTCCTTTTGAGAGTGTTTGAGTTAATGCTTCAAGGTTTTCTGGAATAAAGAGTTGTTGTTAAAACCTTGTTTGATAAGCATTGTTGTTGAAGCCATTGGTTGTGTGAAGATTTATATTTTTAAGATTTTTATAAGAATGGTTTTTGAAGAGAGTTGTTTGTGCAAAGAACTTGAACTAGGGTTTGAAAAGAACATGAGTATCATTGTTATGTGAGATTTGTTGTTGAGCATTGTTGGAAATATTTTGAGTTGGTGGTTATATGCTTGGACTAGGGTTTGTGAGAAAGGGTTGTTTCTTGAGTGATTGGTTGAGTAGAGTTGGTTGAGCCTAGTCAAGTGGTTGTATGAAGTGATTGTTCAAGTTCCATAAAAAAACTATCCTATATTCTGATTTGAGTTGATTGAGCATTGAGTGTAGAACATATTGAGTCTCTAACAATTCTCTTTATGTTTCTATGAGATTGGATAAGTTCTGTGTGAGCTTATTGAGTAGATTTGAGCAAGTTTTGTGTGGACTTGTTGAGCATATTTGGACAAGTTCTGAGTGGACTTGTTGAGCATATTTGGATAGGTTTGAGTGGACCTATTGAGTATATTTGAGCAGGTTCTGAGTGGACCTATTGAGTATATTTGAGTAGGTTCTGAGTGGACCTATTGAGCATATTTGAGCAGGTTCTGAGTGGACCTATTGAGCAGATTTGAGCAGGTTCTGAGTGGACCTATTGAGATATTTGAGATAGAGATTTGGAGGTGATAGAGTAGAGAGGATAGTAGTCTCCAGTGGATAGAGATCCATCAGCCAGGGCAGTGAGGATAGGTCTTCTGAGTGGGGATAAGAGTCTTCAGTGGAGAGAGATCCACAAGCCAGTGTAGTGGAGGTAGTAGTCTTCTAGAGGATCACCAGCCAGAGCAGAGGAGAAGAAGTTCTCCTATGGATAGAGATCCATGAACTTGATTTAGGGGATCAACATCTCCTTTGGATAGAGGTCCATAAACATTGTAGGGAAAGGATTCCCAAGAGAATTTATTTGAGAAAAATTTATAAAGAATATTTTCTTCGTGGAGTAGCCCGCATTGGGTGAACCACGTAAAATCATGTCTCTCATGTGTGTGATGCTTTGTGTGATGTTTACTACTTTAATATTTCTGATGATATTATTTGGATTAAAAAGCAAAAATTTTTATTGTATACTGTTCACCCCCCTCTCAGTATAAGCACATGTTCTTCAATTGGTATCAAAGCGGGTCTCTCCGTGAAAAGACTAATAGCTTGGAAGAGGATCCATCGGTAGCACACATGACTTCAGAAAGTGAAGAAGAGACTATGTTTGACATAAAAGAAGAATTATTTGCTGCTCTCAGAAAATTGGAAAGACTTAGAGAGAAAAATTCAAGCTTGAAGGAACAAGTTCAAGAAGATGAAGAAGCAAGGATGGAACTTATACAAAATCTCATAGAACTCAAGATTAGGGTGGAAGAAGGAAAGAATATTGAGCAAGATATGATAGATCTATTGAGAGCCAGGGAAACAGAATGTGAAAAATTGGAAGCAAAAATTGTTCTCCTAAGGAATAAAGTTGAAAGGACCAAGGTACTACAAGATCCAGAATATGAGAAATAGAAAGAGGAATCAAGTCTTCAGAAAGCAGAAACTTCAAACAAGGATAAGCAAGCAAAGGATATCATAAAGGAAGAAAGCAAAGGAGAACCCTGGATAAGAGTTAATCACAAGAGAAAGATGACTTCTCCACAAATTCCAAGACATCCAAATAGGTTACATAATTTCTTCCATGGTCATTGCTTTTCTTGCAATAAATATGGTCATAGAGTTGCACATTGTATTCATTATGCAAGATACAATAGAAATTTCAATTCCTTTGCACCTCTCATGGATGATGATGTTATATGTTACAAATGCAATAATTTTGGGCACAAGGCTAGATGGTGTAAAATGATACTTCTTGAGTCTAGAAAAACAATTTCAACAACTAGGAAAGATGAAAAGAAAAATGTTAAGGCTAGATCAATGTTAGTGCAAACAACCCTTCATGCTCAGGATAAAGAAGAACAATGGTATCTTGATAGTGGTTTCTCTAGTCACATGACAGGAGACAAAGACAAATTCATTGTACTAAAAGAAACAAATAGAGGATCAGTAAGTTTTGGTGATAATGGATCAACAAGGATTGGTGGAAGAGGAACTCTAAGTTTAGACAATGGAAAAATAAAAATAGAGAATGTTTTGTATGTTAAAGGGTTAAAACACAATCTGCTGAGTATAAGTCAACTTTGTGATCAAGGATACATGGTCACCTTCCATCCAGATAGATGTGAGATAAGGAAATCAGAAACTGGAAAAATCATTGCCAATGCAAGAAGAACCCCAAACAACTTATACATGCTCAATGAGATCAAAGGGGAGAAAGTGCTTTCTATCACAAGAAGATGAGAGTTGGTTGTGGCATAGAAGATTGGGTCACTTGAATTTTGACAACATAGTCAATATAAGCAATAAATAGGCAGTTAGAGATTTACCCAAAATAAGAAGACCTCAAAACATAATTTGTGCACCCTGTCAACATGGAAAGCAAACTAGGACAACCTTTAAGCCAAAAGGTTATATGTCATCTGAGCCATTGAGCCTAATACATACTGATTTGTGTGGTCCTACCAGAACACAAATCATTCAGGGTGAGAGTTACTTTATGTTGTTTATAGATGATTATTCCAGAATGGTTTGGGTAACCTTCCTAAAAGAGAAGTCAGAGGCCTTTGAAAAATTCAAAGCATTCAAGGAATTGGTTGAAAATGAAATAGGCAAAAGGATTAAGTGTCTAAGATCTGATAGAGGAGGAGAATTTACTTCAAATGAATTTATAGAATTTTATGAACAACATGGAATCAAGAGAGAGTACTCAACAGCAAGAACTCCTCAACAAAATGGGGTAGTTGAAAGGAAAAACAAGATTATTGAAAACATGGCTAGAGCTATGTTAAATGAATCTAAGTTATCAGATGGTTTTTGGAAAGAAGTTATAAACACAACAGTATACATAATCACTAGGGCTCAATTGAGGGTAAATCATCACAAGACTCCATATGAGCTTTGGAAAGGAAGACCTGCCATTGTAAAACACTTCAGAATTTTTGGAAGCAAATGTTACATAAGATGGGAAGATCAAAACTTGGGCAAGTTTGATCCAAGATGTGATGAGGGAATTTTTCTTGGTTATTCCACAAAGAGTAAAGCCTACAGATGCTTCAACAAAAGAACACGCACTATGGTGGAAAGTATAAATGTAACAATTGATGAGAAGATAGATTCCAGAGAACCAGTTCAACAAATTGTGTATCAAGAAGATGGATGTTGTCAAGAGGAATTTTGTGAGGAATCAGATAAAGAAGAAGAAGAAACACAAAGACTTCTTCCCAAAACTCCATCCAGGTATGTACAGAAACATCATCCAAAAGAATAGATCATCGGGAATCCAGATGAAAGACAGACAAGGAGAAGAATAATAAAACCATCTCAACAAGCAAATTTTTCTTTGCTATCTAAGATTGAGCCAAAAGACTTCACTCAGGCAAGTGAGGATGAATTTTGGGTTAAGGCAATGAATGAGGAATTGGATCAGATAGAGAAGAGCAAAACTTGGGAACTTGTTCCATGACCAAAGGACAAGAATGTGATTGGCACAAAATGGGTATTCAGAAATAAATTAAATGAAGATGGACAAGTGGTCAGAAATAAAGCAAGGTTAGTATGCAAAGGTTATGCACAGGTAGAAGGAATTGACTTTGATGAAACTTTTGCTCCAGTTGCATGACTTGAAGCTATAAGGATGTTTTTAGCCTTCTCAAGTTTCAAGAACTTCAAGGTATATCAGATGGATGTCAAGTCAACATTTCTAAATGGGGTTCTAGAAGAAGAGGTTTATATTGAACAGACAGAGGGATTCATACTAGCAGATAAACTAGATCAGGTATGCAGGTTGAAAAAGGTATTGTATGGTTTAAAGCAGGCTCCTAGAGCATGGTACTCAAGATTGGATAAGTATCTTCAGGAACAGGGATTCATAAAAGGAATAGCAGATAGTAATTTATATATCAAAAATGAAGGGAGTGATCTTCTAATAGTAGTTGTTTATGTTGATGACATAATTTTTGGGGGAAACAATGATAAGATGTGTAAGGAATTTGCTAAGAACATGCAAAATGAATTTGAGATGTCTATGCTTGGTGAATTATCCTTCTTTCTTGGACTTCAGATTTCACAATCAGAAAGGGGAGTGTTTCTCTCACAAGCCAAGTACATAAAGGAAATGTTAAAGAAATTCAGGTTAGAAGATTGTAAACCGGTAAGTACTCCCATGGTCATAGGATGCAAGTTGAGTAAGGATGATGAATCTCCAGAGGTAGATCAGAGATTATACAGATCTATGATTGGCAGCTTACTATATGTTATAGCTACGAGACCAGACATAGTACAGTCAGTGGGATTAGTGGCAAGGTTTCAGGCAGCACCTAAGGAAACACATGTGGCAGCAGTAAAAAGAATTTTTAGATATCTAAAAGGGACTATGGATTTTGGGCTTTGGTATCCCAAAAGTGACAGTTTCACACTAACAACATATACAGATGCATATTGGGCCGACAACATTGATGATAGAAAAAGCACAAGTGGAGGAGCATTCTTTCTTGGAGAATGTCTAGTCTCTTGGTTAAGTAAGAAGCAGGTTTCAATATCTTTATCTACAATAGAAGCAGAATACATTGCAGCAGTAGCCAGTTGTACACAGGTGTTATGGATGAAGAGAACTCTAGAAGACTTCAAGATAAAGCATGATCATCCCATTCCTATACTATGTGATAATACTAGTGCCATAAGTATTTCAAAAAATCCAGTGATGCACTCCAGGACAAAGCACATTCCGATTAAGTACCATTTTCTGAGAGAACATGTGACAAATAAATAGGTCATATTGGAATATGTCACTACAAAGGAACATATAGCAGATATTTTCACTAAGCCACTTTCAAAGGAAACTTTTGAGTATCTTCGAGGAAAATTGGGAGTGAGACTCCCACCCCAGAATTAACCACCTCAAAAGGAGGTGGGGGAGGGGCTAAGCTAAGAGGCTCATTCTTAGCCCCGAGCCCCAAAGGTGACCCTTTGCCATTGATGTCAAAGGGGGAGAGATTTGAGTAATGGGGAGAGATTTGATATTTGAGAGAGCATTGAGCCAGGGGGAGCAGAACAAAGGAAAGGTCAAGTTTTTGGTAAAAAGTTTTTGGGTTGCCATCAATGACAAAGGGGGAGATTGTTGGACATTTTGAGTCCCTAAGTCAAAGTTGTCATTGATGTCACCGGATGAAGTCATCATTAATGTCAAGGACTTCGTCAAGAAATAAAGTTGTCAAGGTTGTCATTTGATATCCAGGAAGAAGCTTCAAATGTGAGAAGTTAAAGGCCAAAGGGCTCCATAATATTTTAATTATTATATGGAAGTTAGATAGTTAAAAGGTGTTTTATAAAAACCTAAGGAGGCCTATTGCAAAGTTAAAAGGAGGTCTAATATTTATTTTATAAAATATTTAAATTCAAAAGGAATTTAAATTTTATAAATAAATATCATTAATACCAAGTTGTGCAATTAGAGAAGGCCTTAATAAAACCAAAGGTTTTATTAAATTAATTTATAATATTTAAATTTAAATAAATTTAAATAATTTATAAATTAATTCAAGCGTCGATGTTGAATAAGGTTGGAAGAGCACCAACGTGTTTGCATAAAGGTGGAAAGGCTATATATACCATGCCTTAAAGGCATTTAAATTTATCCTTGCTTCGAAATGAATTGTATGTGAATTGAAGAGGAGCTCATGAGAAAAGATTGAATTTGTATTTGTGTGTACTAACGATTGGGAATAATTTGAAAGTGACGAAAGTTTGGAGGCCATTGGGCAGCGTGGCCTAGTGGCAAGGAGGCATTGGCTAAAACGTTGAGGCATCGAGTGGCCTATGTTCAAAATGGTAGTGTTTGCATTGTGTTGGAAGCGCCAAGGGAAGGTGCACATTTTGTTTTGGCAGAGAGAGGAAGGTTCATTGAGCACGTTGTGCTCTCCACTTCCCAAGCGAGCGCTTAGCTCACGCGGCGGTTGGAGCCATGGCTAAGGCGTTGGTCATGGGCTGCGTTGAGGGTTTGAATCCCTCCAAAGGCAAGGTAATTAAATTTTGATTATTTTTAATATTGCCTAAAGTTGGGAGTTAAAAGGGGTTGCTAGTTGGAAATAGTTGAAAGGGTTGCTAGTTGAAAATTGGTGTTTGTTGGAAATTGTTTTTAATAAAATTTGGAGTTATAAGGAGTTTGATTTTATTTTTAAATAAAGTCTTAATTATTATATTTGCATATTGGAGGAGTAAGACTTTAAGAGTGTTGATTTTATTTTTAAAGGGATTTTTGCCAAAGAGATTATTATGAAGGTGTTGGATATTATTTTAAAGTTGGAGTGATAAGGTGTATTTTGTTTGATATCATTTTGTATTGTGATTCATTGAGAAAATTATTATCTTCTAACCTTTCTTGAGATTGGCAAAGAAGTGATTGTGAGTGTGGCAGATTTGTGTGGTCTACTTCTTGATCAAGAAAAAGGTATGGGCAAATTCTTCCATAGTTGAGTTGATTGATTGGTTTTCTGAAAATAAGTTTGGAGTGAAAAGGACTTGATTAGGGTTTCCTTTTTGAGAGTGTTTGAGTTAATGCTTCAAGGTTTTCTGGAATAAAGAGTTGTTAAAACCTTGTTTGATAAGCATTGTTGTTGAAGCCATTGTTTTGAAAGAACATGAGTATTGTTATGTGAAGATTGTTTTATAAGCATTGTTGTTGAAGTGAGTTGTTATGCAAAGAACTTGAACTAGGGTTTGAAAAGAACATGAGTATCATTGTTATGTGAGATTTGTTGTTGAGCATTGTTGGAAATATTTTGAGTTGATGGTTATATGCTTGGACTAGGGTTTGTGAGAAAGGGGTGTTTCATTGAGTGATTGGTTGAGTAGAGTTGGTTGAGCCTAGTCAAGTGGGTGTATGAAGTGATTGTTCAAGTTCCATAAAACAAACTATCCTATATTCTGATTTGAGTTGAGAAAGTGTTTGAGCATTGAGTTTAGAACATATTGAGTCTCTAACAATTCTCTTTATGTTTCTATGAGATTGGTCAAGTTTGTGTGAGCTTGTTGAGAGATTTGGACAAGTTTAGTGGACTTGTTGAGAGATTTGGACAAGTTTTGTGTGGACTTGTTGAGTAGATTTGGACAGGTTTTGAGTGGACTTATTGAGTATATTTGAGTAGGTTCTGAGTGGACCTATTGAGAATATTTGAGCAGGTTCTGAGTGGACCTATTGAGAATATTTGAGCAGGTTCTGAGTGGACCTATTGAGCATATTTGAGCAGGTTCTGAGTGGACTTATTGAGCATATTTGAGATAGAGCTTTGGAGGTGATAGAGTAGAGAGGACAGTAGTCTCTAGTGGATAGAGATCCATCAGCCAGGGTAGTGAGGACAGGTCTTCTGAGTGGGGACAAGAGTCTTCAGTGGAGAGAGATCCACAAGCCAGTGCAGTGGAGGTAGTAGTCTTCTAGAGGATCACCAGACATAGTAGAGGAGAAGAAGTTCTCCTATGGATAGAGATCCATGAACTTGATTTAGGGGATCAACATCTCCTTTGGACAGAGGTCCATAAACATTGTAGGGAAAGGATTCCCAAGAGAATTTATTTGAGAAAAATTTATAAAGAATATTTTCTCCGTGGAGTAGCCCGCATTGGGTGAACCACGTAAAATCATGTCTCTCATGTGTGTGATGCTTTGTGTGATGTTTACTGCTTTAATATTGTCGATGATATTATTTGGATTAAAAGGCAAAAAATTTTATTGTATACTGTTCACCCCCCTCTCAGTATAAGCACATGTTCTTCAGATTCTTGATATGGTTTCCCTATAATTTTATCTATGTTTCGTCATCTTTAGGAGCTATGTAATTTTTTCTTGGCTGTTGGTTGGTATAGGGTTATGGATTATAAAGTTGTCAAAAGAGTTGGTCAGATGGATGTAGTTCAGTGGAAATATCCTAGACATTGGTTGTCATGTGGTTCTACTCAGGATAGAGAAGAGTTGGCTCATATTTTGGCTACTAGGGAGTGCTCTTCTTTACAGGATGATGATGTCTTGGCTTGGGGTGTGGATACTAGAGGGGTTTTATTGGTGGCTTATGGTTACCATGTTTTAGATAGGTAGTATTTTTGGGATGAAGAGGTTCCTTGGTGGAAATAGGTTTGGAATAAGTTTTCCTAGCTCAAATGCAATTTTTATTTGTGGTTGGCTACTCAGAAAAAATGTCCTAGCTAGGATAATCTCCAAAAGAGAGGTTTTTAGGGCCCTTCACTTTGTTTCCTTTGTGCAGGAAATTTGGCATCTTTGGTGGAGGATGTGGAAACAACTTTTTTCTCATACCTCTTCTCTTGTTGAGTTCTGGAGGAGTTTCAGAAGACCTCCTACTAAGGCTTTCTTTCTTCAAGTTGAATGAAGTATTGGACCCTCATGTATTATATGACAGATTTGGCTTGAAATAAATCAAAGAATTTTTCAAGGTAGGAAGTTAATTGTTTATCAGACTTGGCAGAGGATTATTGGTATGATCCAAGAAACTATTTCTTCTAAATGTTAGATCAGTCTTCCTTTGGAACATTCTGAGATTCTTCTAATGCAGGATCTGGGTTTAGTGGAGAATGATCCTCATCCTTCTGTATCATTTAGGAGGAGAGGCCTTAATCAAAAAGTATAGAGAGATGGCATATGGAATCCTCCACCTCAGGGGGTGTTTAATATTAATACTAATGACTCTTCTAAATGGAATCATGGGCATGCATGTATTGGTGGTGTTGGGAGAGATAGCAGTGGTGTAATTCTTTTCATTTTTTCTTGTTATAATGGGAATGACACTAATAATTATATTGAGGCCCTTGCTACTTGTTTTTATTTGGAAAAAGGTTAGGCTCTGGGATGGAAGAAGATAATTTGTGAGTCAGACTCTCATATTATTATTAAGTTATTGAAGACTCATAATATTTCTAATGTTCATTGGTAGCTGGCGATAGTAGCTCAGCAGATATTTCAAATCTATCAGCATCTAGAGTTTATTTCCTTTGTTCATATTCCCAGAGAATGGAATTGGATTAGCTTCCATTGGACTGTTCTCAACATCTTGCTAATTTGCTTGTTGTGGATATGCCTAGTTGAGGTTGTTGTTTGTTGGATGTCTTCTGGTATGGTTCTCGATGGTATTAGGGTTTCTTTCTTCTGACCCTTGTAAGGTTTATTGTTATGGTATTCTTTGGTTCTTGTAAATCTTGTTAATTCAATAAATTATTACCATTTACAAAAAAAATCACATCACTATTTGACCTTAAGACCCTAATTTACTTTCTAGGCTATTCCTCTACAAGAGCCTTGAAAGTTTGAAAATACGAATAGCATTTATACTTATACTTGAGGAAGTATACCCACATGTTCCTCAAATAATCATCATCCATAAACAAAAAATATTGCACCACAAACCAGAGGTGTATTAATTGGACCACACAAATTATCATGCACTAAATTTAAAGCATGCTAATGCAATCCCTTATTGAATAGTTGATGACTCTTTTTCCATGTTGACATCATACACCCAAATACACTACTTCTACATGCATGGAAATCCATGAACTATGTTAGTGAGATTTGATAAATACTTATAATTGAGGTAAGCAAACCTTTCATGCCAAAGAACAAAATTATTATCTTCAATTACCTAGGCAAATGAATTGAAAAAATTGACATCAACTACCTATTATAGACAATTGTTACCTATACCAAGAGTAATGAGCTTATTACTAATTTTCTATAAATTATAATCTACTATCACCAAGTAAAATAAACACATTCTCACTTAGATGTTCAATAGAATTAACATACTAGTCTTTTGATATGTATAATGTTTGGATGTTCTATAGTCAAAGTACCACTCAATAGATATGCCAAATTATCCCTAAGTTGTTACAAGAACAAGATTCTCTTCTCAATATTCCATATCAACAATATTTACTTGTTTCTTCCCTTGTTGATTTTGTTTAGTTTTCAAGTTACCAAAATACCATATGAAAGGAACAAGTTTGCTTTAGTAAAAAATAAATAACTCAAAAATAATTTCTATTAGAAGTTTTATCTTGCTTATAATAAGATGATAAGGACTTGGTATTCTAATTTTATTTGTGTTTGAATTTAGCTGAAAATGCACTCTTTGTACTACTTGAGATGAATACTCCCATATATGATTATCTCCTCTCTTTCTCTTGTAAAAGTAAATAAGACATTTGTAAAATTAAGAGTTTGATTTTTAGCAAGAAAATACAAATATTTAATAAAAGAATCATAATACAAAGGTAAAATCACAAAAAAATGTTGGTCATGGATCCATTTTTATATACTTAATATTTTTTAATGTTTATGGATTATAAAACTATTATTTTATGATTGTGGTTATTCATATGTTTAAAACTTAAAGATTTTTCTAAATTATTCTCTCTCTCTCTCTCTCTCTCTCTCTCTCTCTCTCTCTCTCATCCATCTATCTATATAGGTTTTAATTTATGATTTATTATTTGAAGAATAGAAAATGATGTTTTCTAATACATATTTAATATTGCTTTTTGAATTGGTTATATGGAATTAAAACATTTCCTACTCATATTACATCATGACCACATAGTGGTATTATAACAAGGTTGAAAATTATGCATGTGTCCTTTGATAAGATTTGAATCTCATTCTCCTCCTTGAAAGTTGAGGAATATAATATCATTTGATTAATACATATTTAATATTTATTTGTTAAAATAAGTATTTTTTCAATGACTTTACACATTGTTTTATGATATATCTCGGTCCCCTCATATGGAGTGCGATTTGAAACTTGGACATCTCAAAGAGAGACAAAATCCCGTACCATTGTAGTAAGCTTGCAATTATTATTTGTTAAAATAAATATTTTTTTTTTGTGGAAAAAATCCCTTTCAGGGTGCCACTTTTGGGTAATACCCAAGGAGGTAAGGGTATTTATTCCATAAAAATTACCGAGGGATCACACCTGGCCTACCCCCTTTGACACACTCAAGGAGCATGCCTAAAACAACAAAAATATAAACTAAGCAAACTAGCAAACACAAAAATAATGATAAAAAACACAAAAACAACAACAAAAAAATAAAAAATATATATACAAGAACAATAAAAAACAACAAAAAACACAAAAACAACATAAAAACAAACACACTGAAAATATAAATTTATGGAAAAACAAATTACATCTATGGTGTTTTTAGGCCAACATGCCTTTTAACCAAGAATAAACACAAGAAACATAAGAATGATCTCTCTGATTTGGGGATTTGAAATACCCTAACTGGACCAAAGAGAGGATAATACAAAGAAAAAAAACTAGGTACCTCTAGTACTAGATCCATCTAGAGAAAGGATAGAGAGAAGAGCATCACTAATATGCGAAGCCTACCATCTGGGAGGGTGGTTGTAGTAAGTAATATCACCTCTTTCTAACACCCAATTAGCTAAAGCATTAGCAATTCAATTTTTTTCTTTGATCATATTATTGTATTCAACTTTCAAAAATCCTATTTTGATTAATTGAATCTACTCATAAATTATTTTATTCTCCAATCAACCTTATGATTCTTATAAGGAGTCTTCAAAATATTAATCATTACTTGGAAATCAAATTTTCCATCCAACCTTAGTAGCATCTCAAATGCCTTTGAGGATACCATACCTCTCGGTAAGGTTATTATAATGGATACCCAAATTCTTAGCAAAAGTGAAAACCAAGGAACCATTTGAAATTCTACCAATTCCTCCCACATTACCTTTGTTAGAGCTCCCCTAGAGGCTTCCAAATCCTTGTTCTATCCATATTTTGATTACTCACATTCCCCTTAAGACAGTTGTCAATAGTAGAGTGAATCTTCAATATTTGCATAATTTTATCCCACCATTGGTGGGAGTCCTAGGGGTTATTAAGGATTTTTTTAACTAATTCAACTAAGTTGGCAATGTTCTTTTGCCAAATATAGTGAGTATCCTTTTTTTTCTATTTGAAAATATGGTTGTTTCTTTCCTTCGATATATTCCAAGGCAAGATGGTAGTTCCCATCCAAACTAATTATCTAAAAAAATGATAAACAACCTCCTATTTAGGCCAATTCTTCCAAATTTGTTCAAGAGTACAAAAATTGGACCACTATAAACCAATTAAGGTAACCATTCTCCTCCATAGACCAAAGGCTAAGGGACACTCAATGAAAAATATGGCTAAGAGTTTCCACATTCTTTCCATACATCTCACATCTAAACTAGCCATGAAAGCCATGTATTATAAGTTTCTTTCCAGTGAGCACCCTTCAATGTAATAAAAGCCAAATAAAAATCCTCACTTTAGGCTATAACTTTTAAGCCCATAACTATGTAAATATGTCAAAGGAGAGGTTGGGGTTATTATGGCATAAGGTCAAATAACCTTGAACAATAGTATACTTACCTGTAGTAGTGTTGTTCCATCCAAAATATTCCTTATCATGAGATCAAGAGAGAGATTTATGTTAGGTAATTGAACAACATATTATTCATCTGCAATGAATATATAGAGAACTAGCTGAAATTAACCAATAACGAAGAAACCAAAAAATTAATAACAAATATTCTATAACTCTAATTAACCATGATATCTTAGGATATGCTACATAATTATTCACACATTTGCTTTTGGAATTCCAACTATAAGTACACTCCCAATAATGTAATAATAAGTTATATCCTATTCTATAACATCCCCCCTTATTACATTATTGGATGTACATAGAGAGTTGTAAAACATCTCAAATTTGACACATGCAAGTACCTTAGTGAAAATATTTGTAATATGTTCATCAGTGGGAATGTACTGGAGCTAAATCTTGTGCTTTGGAACTTCATCTCAAATAAAGTGACATTGAGTGCTAATATGCTTTTTTAATTCATGGAACATTGGATTCTTGACTAGTTTCAAAACACCTTGGTTATTGCAATTAGTGCATCAGGAGATTCTTCGTAATACCCATACTTGAAATAATGCAACATAACCATATCACTTCACACACTACTCCTAATTCTATGCAATATTCTACCTCTATAGATGAAAGTGCAACAACTTACTACTTCTTGTTGTGCTAAGAGACAGGTCCAAATCCAAGCAAAAATATGTATCCTGATATTGTTTTGTCATCTATAGATCCAACATAATATGAGTTTGTGTATCCTTGCAAGAAGAACTTGTTATTATTATTTTACTCTAGGCCATATTCTATTGTAACACAAACATAGTTTAAAACTTGCTTTATTGCCTTCTAATGACTGACCTTAGGTTCTTGCATGAACCTCAAAAGATAGCTCATATCAAAGCTGATATCTAGCCTGGTATTGACAAGATATATGAGACTTCCAATCAACTGTAAATAGAGAGTTCCATATACCTGAGGAGATTTAACATATCAAGATAGTTGTAACTATGTTTCCATTAGAGTTGCTTTGGTCTTACATCTATCATGTGATATTTTTTAATTAGTACCTTGGCATATATCATTTTTGTGACCATAATGTGGTTCTTTTTTTGCATGACTTCCAAGCCAAGACAATAATGTAGAAGTCCCATATATATCATTTCAAATAACTTCTTTAATTCAATAATCACTACTTCTATCATCTTTTTAGAACTACCAGTGATCATAAAATCATCTACATATAGCACAAGTATCACTATTTTAGAACCAAAATTTTTGAAATAGAGATTTGCATCTTAGGGAATTCCCTTGAAACCATGCTACAAGAGGTGATTATTAATATTAATGTATCAAGCTCTCAGAGATTGTTTCAACCCATACAAGGACTTAATCAATTTATAAATAATTTGCTCTTGTCCTTCAACAACATATCCTTCAGGTTGAGTCATGTACACTTCTTATTTGAGATCATTATTCAAGAAGGCACTCTTCACATGCATCTAATGAAGCTTCCATCCAAATTGAGCTACTAGTACACAAAGTACACAAATGGTTGTCATATTTTACATTGGTGTAAATGTGTCTTCATAACCTATTCCTACTTTTTAAGCATAGTCCTTTGCAACAAGGTGAGCTTTATGCTTTTCAGTAGCTCCATATGCCTTATACTTGACTTTGTATACCAATTTGTAGCCAATGGGTTTCTTTTTAGTAAGTATATCAACTAGTCCGATGTTTTGTTCATTATATGAGACATATGTTCTGCATCTATAGCTATCTTCCATTGAGGTACACTAAGTTATTCTTG
The DNA here is from genome assembly GCA_028583015.1 of Wollemia nobilis. Lineage (NCBI taxonomy): Eukaryota > Viridiplantae > Streptophyta > Pinopsida > Araucariales > Araucariaceae > Wollemia > Wollemia nobilis. The sequence continues at coordinate 3,663,213 of JAQPPZ010016847.1, read as the reverse complement.
TAATGAAGTAGGTTCATGATCCACCACTAAAGTCATCAAACCTCTATCTTATTCTTCACTCCTATATTCTTCTTCATCTTCTTCATCTTCTACATCTTCAACTTCTTCTCTTAATTGGTGAGACATACTTTGAGTACGTGGCCGATCTAAATTGAGATCAAGAGGTGCATCAAATTTTATATCTCTTATTGTGCTTTTGTACCATTTTAGAATTTTATTCTATTTTGGGGGAGTTAATGCTTTAGGCTCCTCAAATTCCAATAGCATAGTAGATGTGTCTTTTCTATATTCTAGTGTATCCAACTTGGAAGCTTTGTCAAATACTACATCTCAATTTATATGAATTTTCTTGGTTATAGTATCAATCAGTCTATACCCTATGGATTCTTCATCATAACTAGGAAAGATGCATTGTAGAATTTTCTCATCCAACTTGCTCCTTTTTTCTTTGGAATGTGTATAAAGGCTTTGCATCCAAATATTTTTATATGAGAAATGGAGGGCTTTATTCCACTCCAAGCTTCTTTTGGTGTGACTCCTTGAAGATATTTTGTTGGTACTTGATTCAAGAGATACATGGATATAGTGACAACTTATACCCAATATTGTTGCCCAATATATGCACCTATGATCATACATCAAATCATATCCATGATAAAATGATTTCTCCTCTCAGCAACTCCCTTTTTTTAAGTAATATAGGTTGTAGTAAGTTGTATTTTGATACCATGTTTGGTGAGAAACCTTGATAACTCATTGGAGGTGTATTTCTCTTTGATCTAAGTACAGGGTCTTGATAGAATATCTTGATTTCTTCTCAACATGTTTCTAAAATTGCTAAAATATAGGAAAGCATATGAATTTAGCTATAGGTAGAATACCCACATATTTCAAGAGTAATCATCAACAAACAACTGAAAATACTTCTTTCCACCACAACTGGATAGCATGGGTCTACAAAAATTAGTGTGGATTAACTCCAATAGTGCTTTGGCTCTAGAAGATCTCAACTCAAATGGATCTTGGTGTTGTTTCCTTGCTAAGTAATTTGAGCATACAGGCAAAGTATGTGAGAGGTTGGATAGACCTAAAACCAGATCATTTTTCCTTATTTGAAGCAAATAACCTGAATTGAGAGGCTCATATCATTTCTGCCATAATGAGGTAGCTTCTTTTGTGTTAGTAGTCATGGCAACATGAGAGGTATAAATGGCATCTAAAATAAACAACCTATGTTTGTAGGAATATTTTGCAATGTGTTAACCATTTTTGGTAATGAAGTAACACTTCTATCCATGAATAATTTCAAATTCAACCACCATATTTTTTTCCAAGATTTGGGGTATGAACAATAAATTATTGGCCAATTCTAGCACATAAAGGACATTGTTAATTTTACATTGTCTATTTGGAAGATTCGCTGAGGCATATTCTTCTCCTTGGACTTTTTAGGCCTTATCATCAACAATTATCACACATTTACCTTATTTGGCTTCAAATGTGTCAAACCACCCTTTATCACTAGTCATGTGTTTTTTGGCACCAGAATTAATATACCAAAAATGATCTTTGCTTTATCAATTTGAGTCATGAGCACCTTGTGTGCTCTCTTAGAATATAAATATAATTCTTCAATAGCAACATTTCCTCTTCGTTTCCTATGTCTTGGTTGTAGTTTGAATCACCCTTTCTTCTTTGTGGTTGCTTTTTTTTGTTACCTTTGTTGGAAGAATTGATCCAACATTTCTTGGTGTCATGATTATCCTTCTCACAAATGTGGCAATACCTATTTTGTTGTTGATATATCTTTTGTGAAGAGGATGTGATGTTAGAACCCTTAGAGGAAGATAAATTTTGAAAGTATCCATGTTTCTTAGCTCTAGATTTATTTTTTAAAAATGTTGTGTTGGACATTTGGTCTCTTAGGTTGTTATGTGCTTCTTCTTGTTGTAGTAAATCACCAACTCCTCAAAAGAGACATGACGATTGGAAAATTTAAGGGAAGTGACAAGGATTCTAAAATAATATAGTAGAAATCTAAAACTTATGGAGTTTAAGAGCTTATCTTCCACTTTTCTCCCATAACATGCAATTTGACTGTCAAATTATAAACTCTACAAAGAAATACCTCTACACTTTCTCCAATATTCATGCTAAGAGTGTGAAATTGAGATTGAAGATTAAGAATGGGTGATTGATTATTTCCTTCATAAATGGTGGTCAATGTATCCCATGCATATTTTGCACTTTTTTTTCATAAATATGCGGTTGAATCTCATCAACAGTGGCAAGAACTATGATCATAAATTCTTTGGCATTTACATCATCATAATTTTCAATATCATCATCTCTAATATTTGGGCATGTGATACTACCAATCACGATGTCCCACAATATTTCAACCTATAGTATTGTCCTCATCTTTGTCTTCAATGGAGCAAAATTTATACCTTTCAAGAGTTGTGAATCTAAAAGATAGGCCTTTGCAATGGGCATTGTGAAGGTTCCGTATAACACCAAATGGTCCCCCTTTCTTTATACCTCTAGTTTGATAGATCTGATCTATCTGATATGCCTATTGAGCATTTGAGGTGTTGTCATTGTTGTCAAGACTTCTACTTTTTCTCCTAGTTGGCATCCTATTCATCATGGTGATTATGCTGCAGTTTGGGCAATGTTGCAAAATGTTGTGTGTATTTGAACACACCTTTTACGGAGACTTTGGAGGTATAATTTGTGGTTATTGCATATCTTATTTCTCTTGGTTCTATGTTTATGGCACATTTATTTATGTAAAGGTGATATAAGGTTGCATTTGTATTTTCTATGTGCCTTGGTTCTATATTGTAACATTCAACATTTATTTATTTCCACTATGTCATCTCCAAGTTCCTTGGAATGTGTTCCAAGACTTAGGAACGGAGGAAAATTTTATTTTAATTATTTTATAATGCATCATAAGAGTTAGCAATTATTTCCAATATTTATTGGAATTTATTTTGTGGTGCAAAAATGGAAATATGCTAATTGGGGTGTTCAACTTGTTGTGGGACCCACTTTATGACATTCGTCATAGTGGTGTAAGGAAAGAATATTTTTTTGCCCTAATTTTGTGGGATTTTGGAGATATGGAACATGATAATTGAAAAATTATTTTTTAGAAACTTTGGAATATTATTTTGGTTGTGTAAGAGCATCTACACTTTGATTGGCAGCTAGTGAACTTGGGCATGATTTTTTGAGTGATTTTCTTCTCATGGTTTTGGAAACCATTTATGGTTTCTCTCCATCTCATTTATCTATAAATTCAGTATTTGAGATGGTGGTATTATGGAGTTTTTGTTGAGAGTAACAAGGTGTTGTCGTAATGTTGCCAAAATTTCTGTAGAAGACAAGTGTATAGATTTTAGCATGAAAGTTTGGGAACCTATTTTGGATGGAGAGAGAATCATTTTGATATGTTTATTGCAGGTTTTGGATCATATTTGATAGAAAAATCATTTTGCAGTGGTTGGGTGCACAGTTGGTTTGCAGCAATGTTGTTGGTTTTGAGCTTGCAGGCTTGTTAGAGCTTGCTTTTACTGGAAGTATTTTTATGCTTTATTTTTCATCATCTTATTATTATTTTGATCTTATATAGGTGGGTTGCAGCCCTCCTTCTATTGTGGTAGATAAACTTTAGTGTATTTCATTTTGAGGCTTGTTCTATGCAGTAGTCATAGCAAGCAATTCTCTTTGGGAGGTTTTTTACCCTTGTGGTTTTCCTCCGGCATATCATGTGTTGTGGGTTGTTTCTCTTGCATATATGTTGCTGCTATACATGAGTTTATTTTTGTTTTAAATCAGATTTCAAATTGTAAATTAAAGTGTTAAATTGCACAGATTCACCCTCCTCTCTGTGCCATTGGTATACAAACAATTGGTATCAGATCCTGGTTGTCCTTTTAGCAGCTTAATCAGCTTGTATTGATTCCTGGTTCACAATGGCTAATAGGGATGTCAACACTGGCAAGGTGCCATACTTTTATGAGAGTGATTATGCATTTTGGAGTTACAAGATGATGTACTATTTTGGTACTCTTGGTATTAGTGTGTATCTTTCAATTAAGAATGGTTATGCTTTTCCTGCTACAATTCCTACAGATCCTTATGCAATCAAAGAATATGAAAACAATATGAAGGCCAAATCTACTATCACAAATGCTCTTGCACCAAGTGAATTGGTGAAGGTTATGGGTTTGCAAATAGCAAAAGAAGTATGGGATAAGTTGCAAGCTATTCATGAAGGTAATGACAAAGTTAAGGAAGCTAAACTCCAAATTTTTAGAGCTCAATTTGAGAGTCTCCGAATGGATGAGAATGAGGATATTTCTACCTACATGATTCGTGTGAGTGAGGTGATTACTTCTCTTAGAGGTTTAGGAGAGACTATCATAGATAGTATTGTTTTGAAGAAGGTTCTTCGTTCTTTGACTTCAAAGTTTGATTCAAAGGTTTCTGTAATTGAAGAAGCAAAGGACTTAAACAATCTCTCACTAGATGAACTACATGGCTCTCTTATTGCATATGAGATGAGAGTTGGTTGCAGCAAATCTACTAAAAAGGAGAGTGCTTTCAAAGCATTCAAAAAAATGAAATTGAATCCACAATCTGATGAAGAGAGATTCTTCGATGAAGAGCAAGCAAACTTTGTTCAAAAATTGAAAAGAGGAAAAGGGAAATACAATGGAAATTTGCCATTGAAATTTTTTAAGTGTGGGCGCATTCAGCATTTTGCTTCAAAATGTCCTTACAATGAGCACTTATATGATGATGTTGAGAGTCACAAGAACAAGAAGGAGTACAAAAATAAAGCTTCAAGATTTAGCAAGAGATTCTCAAGGAGAAAGGTTTTGATGACACATGAAGATAGTGATTCTTCAAATGAGAGCATAGATGATTCAGATGAAGAGGTTACTGAAGTCCTATTTATGGCTATTGAAGACAAATCTAATTTAAATGAAAAAAAAGAGGATGATGAATCTGAAATTTATTTTGATGAAGAGCTTGCAATAGTATTGGAACAATATGAAATTGAGAGAAAGAGAAACAAAAGGATGAATGAAAAGATCAAGGAGCTAAACAAACTCAATGAAAACTTGTTGATGCAACATGAAGGGTCAAAAATATTTGCTGACCAAAATATTTCAGATTTAGAGGAGTCCAATAATGTGGCTACAAAAATGATACAAGACTTAAAATTTCAAGTTCAAGATTCCAAGAAAATAATAGATGATCTTAAGAATCGGGTATGTGAAAAATCTGATTTGTGTTGCAAACTAGAAGAGGAGATTGTTACTTTGAGAAAGCAACTTGAAAAGGCTAATTTGGATTTGAGCACTAATTTTAAATTTCAGAAAAGTTCTAATCAGTTTGATGAGCTTATTGGTAGTCAAAGATACACCAAAATCAAGTTTAGTTTGGGGTTTGATGAAGGTGAAAGTTCATATGTTGCCAAATATGCAAAATCAGTTGGTGAAAGCTTGAAGAATGAGAAACCCATTGTAGAGCAACCCCAAGGAGATAAAAAGAAAGAAGAAAATGTCTCAAATCATACCAAAAATAGAAATATTCCTTATCATACTATAAAGACCAGCAATGATGAGTTTCAAAAGGTAAAACATCAAATGGGAAGAGCACCTAGAAGGAGTTTCAATTCATGGCATCAAGTTCAATACAAGTATACTCCTTGCTTTTATGGTTATTGTTTTAAGTGCAATACTTATGGTCACAATATGATGGATTGTAGGCTTAATGTTAGGCCTAAGAGCTTTGTTAGTCACAACTCATTTTCTCTTCTCATTGATTGTCATGTTGAGTGTTACAAGTGTAATAACTTTGGTCACATTGCTAGAGATTGCAGAACTATTTTTGTGACTAATCAAATGCAGGATAGAAGTAGCAACAAGCCTCCAAAGGTGCAAAACAATAAATCCATGATGCATAAATACCATTTTCCCAAGAAGTCCGTGAGGTATGAGGAAGATAATAAATTAGAAAACAAGCCTAAGATGACATGGGTTGAGAAGGGAAAGTCAAAACAGGAAGACATTACTAAGCATGATTCATTGATTGTTCAAACTACTTTCAAGGCACAAAGAAAGGCTACATCTTGGATCATTGATAGTGGATGCTCTAGTCACATGACTGGAGATAGAAGGCAACTTACAATATTGCAAGATTATGATGGTGGTTCAGTAAATTTTGGCAACAATAACAATGCAAAGATTGTGGGTAAAGGTATGGTCAACATCAACAATGGTAAAATCACTTCTCATGATGTTATTTTTGTTGATGGCCTCAAGCATAATATTTTAAGTGTTAGCCAAATGTGTGATAGTGGCAAATATGTGATTTTTAAATCATATGGTTGTGAGATTAGATGTGCTATGAGTGGTAAAATATTAGCAAAGGCTACAAGAACTTAAGAAAATTTATACAATCTTTATAGTGCAAATGAGAAAACATGCTTGGTTGGACAAGTTGATGATAGTTGGTTATGGCACAAGAGGCTTGGCCATATTAACTTTGATAGCTTGGTTAATATCAGCTCCAAGAATTCAATAAGACATCTTCCAAAGTTGACTAAGCCAAACAATAGCATATGTGCATCATGTCAACAAGGCAAGCAAACCAAATCACACTTCAAAACTAAGGAATATTCTACAACAAGGCCTTAGGAGCTTGTGCATACTAACGTGTGTGGTCCTATGAGGACTAAAGTAAATAATGGTGAGAGGTATTTCATTTTTTTTATTCATGATTATTCTATACTAACATGGGTATCTTTCATGAAGGAGAAATCAGAGGCTTTTATTTCTTTCAAAGTGTTTAAGGCTATGGTTGAGAATGATACAGGAAAGAGGATCAAATGCTTGAGATCCGATAGAGGTGGTGAGTTCACTTCTAGTGAGTTTGATAATTTTTGTCATGAGCATGGTATTAGAAGACAACTTTCAGTAGCAAGAACACCTCAACAAAATGGGATGGTTGAGAGAAAGAACAGAATAGTACAAGAAATGGCTAGAACAATGCTTAATGATTTACAGGTTGCAACTAGATTTTGGAAGGAAGCAGTGCATACAATAGTATACATACAAAATAGGTGCATGCTTATATTTCATAGCCGTATGACACCCTATGAACTATGGATAGGAAAGAAAGCTTCAGTTAAGCATTTCAGAGTATTTGGGTCCAAGTGCTACATAAGGAGAGATGAGTACAATATTGGCAAGTTTGAAGATAGAGCAGATGAGGGGATTTTCCTTGGCTACTCAACCAAAATCAAGGCTTATAGATGCTTCAAAAATAATCTTGGAAAAGTGGTAGAAAGTGCAAATGTTAGGGTTGATGAAGGACATGTTCCCAAAGTTGATCTTCAGGAATCTTCATCATCACAGTTTGAACCATATGAGGAAGAAGTGCAAGATGAAAACAAGCAAGTTTCAGAAGGAGAAGAACAAAGTGAAGCTACCAATTCACCTCAAAAATACATCAATAAGAATCATCCAATGGATCAAATCATAGGTGATCCAACACAAGGTGTGAAAACAAGGAGAAAATTGGTAAGACCAAATGAGCAAAGTCACTTTTCATTGTTATCACAAGTTGAGCCTAAATCTTTTATTGAAGCTTCTAAGGATAATAGTTGGACTCATGCTATGGAAGAGGAGATTAATCAAATTGAAAATAACAACACTTGGAAATTGGTTCCAATACCAATGAACAAAAATGTAATAGGATCCAAGTGGGTGTTTAGAAACAAAGCTCAATGAGGATGGAAAAGTTGTTCGAAATAAGGCAAGATTAGTGTGCAAGGGGTATGCTCAAGTTGAAGGTATTGATTTTGATGAAAATTTTTCTCCTATTGCTAGATTAGAATCCATCCGAATGTTTCTTTCTTTTGTTGTTCATAAGAACTTTAAGTTTTATCAAATGGATGTGAAATCTGCCTTTCTTAATGGCAATTTGGAAGAGGAAGTTTATATCGAGCAACCTGAAGGATTTCAGCTTGGGGATGAGAACTATGTTTGCAGGTTAAATAAGGCTTTGTATGGGCTCAATAAAACCCCAAGAGAATGGTATGCAAGGTTGGATAAGTATATTTTGTAGCAAGGCTTCCAAAAGGGTAAGGTTGATAGCAACTTGTACTTCAAAGTTGTTGATTTCCATCAGCTAGTGATTGTTGTTTATGTTGATGATATTATTTTTGATGGAAGCAAAGATATTATGTGTCATAATTTTTCTTCTGATATGCAAAGTGAGTTTTAGAGGTCTATTATTGGAAGTTTATTATATCTAACTTCTTCTAGGCTTGATATTTTGTAAGTTGTTTGTATGGTTGCTAGATTTCAGAGTGCACCCAAAGAAACACATGTGAAAATTGTTAAGAGGATTTTCAGATATCTCAAGGGGACTATGGAATTTGGATTATGGTATCCAAGAGGAAAAGACTTCACACTTAGAGCCTACACAGATGCATATTGGGTAGGATGTGTTGATGATCGGAAAAGCACTAGTGGTGGTGCTTTCTATCTTGGTGACATGCTTGTTTCTTGGTATAGCAAGAAGCAAGACTCAGTATCACTCTCGAATACTAAATCTGAGTATATTGTTGCTGCCTCATGTTGTACTCAAGTGCTTTGGATGAAACAAATGCTTGTAGACTTGGGTATTCATATTGGTGAGCCTATCTCTCTTCTTTGTGACAATACTAGTGCTATTAATATTTCCAAGAACCCAGTTTTGCATTCAAGGACTAAGCACATAGATATAAGGTATCATTTCTTGAAGGATAAGGTTTCTAATGGTCTGGTTGCTTTGGATTTTGTGCCTACAAAGCAAAAAATTGCTGATATATTCACTAAGCCATTACCTATGGAGACATTTGAGCATTTGAGACAACTCTTGGGAGTTGTTTCTTCTCCATATCACTAGATATTTTTGTTTGTGCACATACTCAGGGGGATATTCTTATTGTCTGATTTTATGCTCCTATTTCTGATATTTCATGTTCATATTTTCTGATGTATGCTTGAGGATGATGGTTGCATAGTTTGGTGTTGTTCGGGTTGATCGGTTGTTGCCTAGTTGCTTGGCAACTTCTTGCAGTTTGGTGAGATTTTGTTGGGTATCTCTTTGTTGTTGTAGCTACTATATTTTCATGTTTAATATCATTTCATATCAAATATATATCAGTTATTTTCACAACAATAAGTTTTAACATTGTTTGATGCATTCTATGGTACCTGGTTGTAGTGTTGTTTGAGCTAGTGGCACTGTATCTTGTGTAGAACTTATTTGGGGTATCTTGTAATATTTCCCATTGATTTTTTCATAACTACACTCTGTTATTTCATATTCACATCAGTTTCAAGTTTCTTTGTGCTTTGGTTTAGGGAGAGTTGTAATGTTTATCATGTTTTCAGATGCACTGGTTGCCCTTTGTCATTGATTGTCAAAGGGGCAGAGAGTTGGATAATCTGCTACTTGTGCTCTTTGCTTTCAGATATGTATGGTTGGTGTTAGGGGGATAAATTTGATTTTTTTTCCGGTGTGAGATATGTTGAATAATGTTGCACTTATTGGTTTGTGCTTTACAAGCTTTACATGACCTTCTTGTTGCCTATTTCATGGTCTTGGTTGTTGTAGTTTATCTGCAGATTATTTGGTGATGCCAACCATACCAAAGGGGGAGATTGTTGATCATTTGAGGTGTTTTCATTGTTTTCAACACTTATACTTTTCTCCTAGTTGGCATCCTATTCATCATGGTTATTATGTTGCAGTTTGGGCAATGTTGCAAAATGTTGTGTGTATTTGAACACACCTTTTACGGAGACTTTGGAGATATAATTTGTGGTTATTGCATATCTTATTTCTCTTGGTTATATGTTTATGGCACATTTATTTATGTAAATGTGATATAAGGTTGCATTTGTATTTTCTATGCGCCTTGGTGTTATATTGTAACATTCAACATTTATTTATTTCCACTATGTCATCTCCAAGTTCCTTGGAATGTGTTCCAAGACTTAGGAATGGATGGAATATTGATTTTAATTATTTTATAATACATAATAAGGGTTAGGAATTATTTCCAATATTTATTGGAATTTATTTTGTGGTGCAAAAATGGAAATATGCTAATTGGGGTGTTCAACTTGTTGTGGGACCCACTTTATGACATCTGTCATAGTGGTGTAAGGAAAGAATATTTTGCTGCCCTATTTTTTTGGGATTTTGGAGATATGGGATGTGATAATTGCCAAATTATTTTTTAGACACTTTGGAATATTCTTTTGGTTGTGTAAGAGCATCTCCACTTTGATTTGCAGCTGGTGACTGTGTGTAGTGGTGCTGGCAACAATTTCTTTTTTGGAAAATTAGAAATTTCCTCAACTTGGGAATGATTTATTGAGTGATTTTCTACTAATGGTTTTGGAAACCATTTATGGTTTCTCTCCATCTCATTTCTCTATAAATTCAGTGTTTGAGATGGTGGTATTATGGAGTTTTTGTTGAGAGTAACAGGGTGCTGCCGGAATGCTGCCAAAATTTTTGTAGAAGACATAAGTGTATAGATTTTAGCATGCAGGTTTGGGAACCTATTGTGGATGGAGAGATAATAATTTATCCAAGATCAACCCTGACTGATTTATCCTAAAATGGGAACTTGGCTCTGATACCAATTGTTAGTCTTACAATGGCACTGAGAGGGGGGGTGAATCAGTGTAGCTATTTAAAACTTAAAAACTTAACTCTTAAAGCTGAAGCAAGGAGAACTTAAAATAGATAAAGCAAATATCACATGAGAGCATCACATAACACAAGATGTAATGAGGTTCACCAGTTTTGGCTACTCCTCAAAAATAGACTACTTGGACACCCATCCAAATCCAGCCTTTGCAAAGCACCCACTTTACAAACAGTTTACCAGCACCCACTAGAAGAAGCACCAACCCCTAATTTATCTGCACCAATAGAAAGGAGCACCAACCCCTAATTTACCAGTACCAAATGGAAGGAGCACCAACCCTAATTTATCTGCACCAACAGAAAGGAGCACCAACCCCTAATTTACCAAAGACCAACTGGAAGGAGCACCAACCCCTAATTCCAAGCACCAAATTGGATTTCTATTTTGAATCTTAGATTGACATAAATATGCCTTCACTTCTACAAGACCCTTACTGGTCTATTGCTCATCCAACCTCTCTTTCAATTCAGGAAACACATATTCCTTCTGCGCACTTGCTGCTGCACTCTCTTAGTTGTGCTCTACCAGCTACGCTCTTTCTTCATCGCTCTTCTCTCAACAGTGCTCTATCTCCTCACTATCTCTCTTCGGCTTCTTCTAATATATCTCTACCCACATAGAGCTCAACCTAACGGATCACTCTTACCACTCTACTTACTGCGCTCTAACAGCCTTCTCTGTGCTCTGATAGCCTTCTTTATGCATTTTGACGCTCTGTCATTCTTATCTGCTCTCTTACAGCTCTGACAGCCTTATCTTCTCACTTTTTAATTTTGAGCTACCTTTTCACTTCTGCATGCAACTACCCTTGTGGCACATTTACTCTTTTTGGTGGCACTCTTTTCAATTCTGAGTCGAATATTTTCTTCTGCATGTAACTGCCCTTTTATAACAATATTTTTATCTTGAAACCCTAAGTCTTCTATAACTGCCATTAACTCGCATGCAGCCTATTCATAGCTACTCCTGTGAGTAACTCCTTTCTGACACACTATTCTTATACACAACCTATTAATGGATTTGTCTCTTATTTTGGACTGACAGTATAACTGCTACTCGATGGTTTCACTGCGACACGTGCCCTATAACTGTTGTTCTTCCTTTAATGCTTTGTTCTTATTTTATCTGTCACTGCACCTGTAACTATCGCACTAACTCCAGTTAACTCTTCTTATTTTGGCTGCATGATTTTCCTCTGCAACTGCCCCTGTAACTGATGTTCTACTCCAGTTAACTCTTCTTTATTTTTCTTGCATGATTTTCTTTGCAACACCCCCTGTAATTGTAGTTTTGACTCCAGTTAATTGTCTGCTTATTACTCTGTAGCATTTCTGTGACCGCTGCACTCTTTTTCACATTTCTTATTATAGCTTACATGATCTCACTGTAACTCCACCTGTAACAGTTCTTATTTTCCTGCATGAACTTATTCTGCAACTGTCCCTGTGTATGCTTCTTGGCTTTTACCCACAAAACTATGACATGTCATGAAATCATGACACTTTTCGCTTCCTTACACTCTTCTCGGCATGCACCCGCAAAAACATGACATGTCACGAAATCATGACACTTTTCTCTTCCTTGCACTCTTCTCGGAATGCACCCGCAAAAACATGACATGTCATGAAATCGTGACACTTTTCGCTACCGTACACTCTTCTCTGCATGCACCAGAAAAAACATGACATGTCGTAAAATCATGACACTTTTTGCTTCCTTGCACTCTTCTCGGCATGCACCCATGAAAACATGACATGTCACGAAATTGTGACACTTTTTGCTACCGTACACTCTTCTCTGCATGCACCAGCGAAAACATGATATGTCACGAAATCACGACACTTTTTGCTGTCGTACGCTCTTATCTGCATGCACCAGCGAAAACATGATATGTTGCAAAATCGTGACACTTTTTGCTGTCGTACACTCTTCTCTGCATGCACCAGTGAAAACATGACATGTCGTGAAATCGTGACACTTTTCGCTGCCATACACTCTTCTTTGCATGCACCAGCAAAAACAAAACATGTCGCAAAATCGTGACACTTTCACTACCTTGTGCTTTTCTCTGCCTTATGCCTGTGAAAATAGAACATGTCACAAAATCGCGATGCTTTCACCTTTGAGCTCTTCCTCCTTGAATTTGTCGTGAAATCATGACGCTTCTACTTCCATGCTCTTTTGTTTTGCTTCTATCGTGAAATCATGACACTTCATCCTTCGGAGTCTTCCTCTCTATTGTTGTCGTGATATCGCGACATTTCTATCTCCATACATTCTCTCTCCTCTCTTAGTCATGAAAATGTGACATGTCATGATATTGTGACATCTTTTCTCCTTAGCTCTTCTCTTCTCTTCAGGTCGTGAAAATGTGACATGTCGCGATATCGCGACATCTTTTCTCCTTAGCTCTTCTTCTTGCAAATTGTCACAAAATCGTGACACTTTTCCTTGCAAGCTCTTTCTCTCAAACATGTCACGAAATCATGACACATTTTCGTCCGTACTACCTCTCTTGCAGATTGTCGCGAAATTGTGACACTTTTCTTTGCGAGCTCCTTCTCCCCGAACATGTCACGAAATCGTGATAGTTTTCTTTGCTTGCGCCTTCTCTCCAAACATGTCGTGAAATCGTGACAATTTTCTTTGCTTGCACCTTCTCTCCAAACATGTCATGAAATCGTGACAGTTTTCTTTGCTTGCGCCTTCTCTCCAAACATGTGAAATCATGACAGTTTTCTCTGCATGTGCTTCTTCTTCGAACATGTCACGAAATCACGACAGTTTTTCCACTTGTCTTTTTCTTTGCCAACATGTCGCGAAATCGTGATAGTTTTTCCACTTGGATTTTTCTCTGCCAATATGTCGTGAAATCGCGACATCTTTTTCTCTCTCCTCTTTCCTTCGCTTTGAACCACGAAAAAGAAACATGTCACAAAATCATGATAGTTTTTCTTTCTTCTCTCTTCTAACATGTCGCGAAATCGTGATAGTTTTGCCAGCTTTTTCTCTCTCCTTCGATATGTCACGAAATCGCGACAACTTTTCTAGTTTTTTCTCTCCTCTTATATGTCACGAAATCATGATAGCTTTTCCAGCTTTTTCTCTCTCCTTCGATATGTCACAAAATCACGATAGAAAACATGTCGCGATATCGCGACAGTTTTCTTACTTGTCTTTTTCTTTGATCCTTTGAATCTAGGCCACTTCTGTCTTCTTGGAGAATCATTATACATGCTCTATATGACCTCTAAACTCCTGTCCATTGCATCAACCGATCTATTGTCCACTACATCAATTGATCTCCTATCTGTGTTGACAAAAATGGCAATACTTTGGCTACACCTTGCTTATCAATGAACTCCTATCCATTATACTTTGGCTGCACCTTGCTCATCAATGAACTCCTATCCATTGCATCAACTGATCAACCTAACTGTGTTGACAACAATGACAATACTTTTGTTGCACCTTGCTCATCAATCTCCCCCTTTGGAATTGTTGGCAACACACGTAATTGTGTGCAATTACCTATAATTCTTCTCCCCCTTTGACAATAATACCAAAGGGCGACTGCAAACTCCCCCTGAGTCCATGCACAACATTCTCAGGTAAAAATTATTACAATTAGCAAAAAGCATAAACATGAGCAATATGATAAACAGATGCATAAATGCTCCCCCTAAGAATTTGATCCCGATGGCTAGTCAATTCTTAGTCTATTCTTGGGAATATGTGACCACTTCATTTCATTGTTTGACAACATCATGATAAGCATAATAGGCATCACTCAGATCTATCTTCAACTGTGTTGGCTACTGGATCTCTATCCATTGAGACTCTGTCCTCTGTACCCTGTCAAAAGGCTCACATAGAATCTACTCTAGGAATCTCACCAAGAACTTTCCCAGATCTTATAGAATCATAAAAATAATTGTTAGAGACTCAATATGTTCTATACTTAATGCTCAATCAATATATCAACTAAATCTCATAGAAGCATAAAGAGAATTGTTAGAGACTCAATATGTTCTATACTCGAATCTCAATCTCAACTCAACTCAACCAATCACCTCAATGAACATCCCTTTATCATAGACCTTAGTCGAAGCATGTATCAACCAACTCTGTGTAAGCATCAAACACTGTCTTCTGAGCATCAACCCTTTGTTGCTCTGCAATCTCAAACTTGTCCACTATTAGTGAAGGCATACACTGATTGCATATATCCAACTGTTTGTTCTGCAATGCTGGCAGCATCTAGAAATGCATCTTGGATATTCTCAACAAGCTTGAACCTAAAGTTAGTTGTTTGTCTCTCTTCAATGAGAGTCCAACAGGCTACCTCAATCCACTTTCAACTCTGTGTAAGCATCAAATACTGTACTATAGCACAACCAAATTTCTTTTTATATTTACAACCTGATCTGAGTTTTCTATAGTTACTATAGATCACACCTTACTTTCAACTGTGCAAATCAGGAGAAGACATTTAGTCAAACACTTCACGGCCAACCATGGTGCACCTTACTCAATCATATCCTTCGTAATCTTGGATTGGCATTTTATCAACAGTTAAAATGAAACTGTCTGTTATAATCTGATGCTTTGAATAGTGGCAGTAAGAACTATCAACAGAACAACAATGACGTATAGCAATACTACCAATGGTGACAATACTCAATTTAATCATCACCCTTCACGGCACTTCCACACACAACTTACATGAACTGACAACACACTTGACAACTATACAACAATAACCCGACTGCTTTCCTTTCATCCTCAGATAACCAAACACATACATAGGAGCATAAAAATAAGATTTTAAAATTGCTCCCCCTAAGGATGTGCCACCTAGAGTGGCTTAGTGCAATAGCGGAGTAGTCTCCTTCAGTCCAAGGAGACAGGATTCCCGTTCTTCTATCTTTCTCCAGACTTTCTTGAACTTGGGCTTGAGATTTTCAACTGCATCCCTATTTTGCACCTTTTCATGAACTTGATCATTTCTCTTGCGTGGTTGTCTCTTGTGCATCCTTGATGGATGAAGATTTTCCTTTCTTTTATGCACAGGATATGTTCCCTGTCTATGTTGCACTCTTTGAGTCTGATGAAATCTAGGGTTTTGCCTTAGATTAGATACATAAGTTCTTGGACAGAACCTTGCTATGTGCCCATGGCCATTACATTTAAAACATCACACATGGTGTTCACTCAGGAATGCAGATGTATTTCTAACAGCATAATTCTTTGTTCTATTATGTTGTCCACAATAAAATGCCTTGTGACCATAATGGTTGCATCTAAAACAATAGCCATTAAAAGCATTATTATAAAAAGAGTGAGAGTGAAAGAACCTCTTTTGCTATGGTTGCTTTGCTGTAGATTTCCTTTGATACTTTCTTCCTTTTGAAGATTCAGCTTCAACCTTGAACTTCTTCTTCTCTGCATATTTGGAAGATGAGGGTTGTTCGGCTTCAGACTTTTCTCGCTTAGATCCTTCAACTATGAACTTCTTCTTCTCTGCATATTTGGAGGATGAAGGTTGTTCAGCTTCATATCCAAGACCATGCTTATCCATGGAACTTCTTTGTTGGCTTATCATTTTTTCTAGCAACTCTGTGCTATTCTCAAATTTGAGATTTGTATTGGATTTTTCTAGTTGTTTCTTCAATACAACAATCTCTTCTTGTTGGTGGCAAATAGTCTCTTTCTCATTGATTTGTGACCTGAGAGTTTCTTCAGTCCTTTTGGACTCTTCTACTTGCAGCTTTAGATTACTAACAACTTTGTTAGATTCCTCTTCACGTTTGTTATATACCTCAACTTTATTATCCAGTTGTGTCTTCAGGGCATCTTCTATTTTCTTGGCCGTTTGAAATTGTAAGAAAATATTTTCAATCTCATCCCCGTATTCTTCCAACTTTTTGGATAGTCTATTGTTCTTTTTCTTTTGTATACTTAACTCTTCAAGTGCGACGATCAACTCACCTTCTAGATCTACATCAATCTCAAGGTTTTCAACACAAACTTCAGAAATAACTTCTACTTTTTTTGGATCAATTTTCTCTTCCATAGGAACTGAAACTGATTGAGATGTCCTTTTGGAGGAGGATCTATTCTTCTTACCCATTTCATACTAATCCAAGATCAACCCTGACTGATTTATCCTAAAATGGGAACTTGGCTCTGATACCAATTGTTAGTCTTACAATGGCACTGAGAGGGGGGGTGAATCAATGTAGCTATTTAAAACTTAAAAACTTAACTCTTAAAGCTGAAGCAAGGAGAACTTAAAATAGATAAAGCAGATATCACATGAGAGCATCACATAACACAAGATGTAACGAGGTTCACCAGTTTTGGCTACTCCTCAAAAATAGACTGCTTGGACACCCATCCAAATCCAGCCTTTGCAAAGCACCCACTTTACAAACAGTTTACCAACACCCACTGGAAGGAGCACCAACCCCTAATTTATCTGCACCAACAGAAAGGAGCACCAACCCCTGATTTACCAGCACCAACTGGAAGGAGCACCAACCCCTAATTTATCTGCACCAATAGAAAGGAGCACCAACCCCTGATTTACCAGCACCAACCCCTAATTCCAAGCACCAACTTGGCTTTCTATTTTGAATCTTAGATTGACATAAATATGCCTTCACTTATACAAGACCCTTACTGGTCTATTGCTCATCCAACCTCTCTTTCAATTTAGGAAACACATATTCCTTCTATGCACTTGCTGCTGCACTCTCTTAGTTGTGCTCTACCAGCTGTGCTCTTTCTTCACCGCTCTTCTCTCAGTAGTGCTCTATCTCCACACTATCTCTCTTCGGCTTCTTCTAATATATCTCTACCCACACAGAGCTCAACCTAATGGATCACTCTTACCACTCTGCTTACTACGCTCTGATAGCCTTCTCTACGCTCTAACAGCCTTCTCTACGCATTTCGACGCTCTGTCATTCTTATCTACTCTCTTACAGCTCTGACAGCCTTATCTGCTCACTTTTCAATTCTGAGCTACCTTTTCACTTCTGCACACAACTGCCCTTGCGACACATTTACTCTTTTCGATGGCACTCTTTTCAATTCTAAGCCAAACATTTTCTTCTGCATGCAACTACCCTTTTATAACAATATTTTCATCTTGAAACCCTAAGTCTTCTGTAACTGCCATTAACCCGCATGCAGCCTATTCATAGCTACTCCTGTGAGTAACTCCTTTCTGACACACTATTCTTATATGCAACCTATTAATGGATTTGTCTCTTGTTTCGGACTGATAGTATAACCGTTGCTCGATGGTTTCACTACGACACATGCCCTGTAACTATCGTTCTTCCTTTAATGCTTTGTTCTTATTTTATCTGTCACTGCACTTGTAACTGTCGCACTAACTCTAGTTAACTCTTCTTATTTTGGCTGCATGATTTTTCTCTGCAACTGCCCCTGTAATTAATGTTCTACTCCAGTTAACTCTTCTTTATTTTTCCTACATGATTTTCTTTGCAATACCCCCTGCAACTGTAGTTCTGACTCTAGTTAACTGTCTGCCTGTTACTCTGTAGCATTTCTATAACCGCCGCACTCTTTTTCACATTTCTTATTATAGCTTACATGATCTCACTGTAACTCCACCTGTAACAGTTCTTATTTTGTTGCATGAACTTATTCTGCAACTATCCCTATGTATGCTTCTCAGCTTTTACCCACGAAACTATTACATGTCGTGAAATAGTGACACTTTCTGCTTCCTTGCACTCTTCTTAGCATGCACCCACGAAAACATGACATGTCACGAAATCGTGACACTTTTCACTTCCTTGCACTCTTCTCGGCATGCACCCGTGAAAACATGACATGTCACGAAATCGTGACACTTTTCGCTGTCGTACACTCTTCTCTGCATGCACCAACGAAAACATGACATGTCACAAAATCGTGACACTTTTCTCTTCCTTGCACTCTTCTCGGCATGCACCCGCGAAAACATGACATGTCACGAAATCGTGACACTTTTTGCTACCGTACACTCTTCTCTGCATGCACCAATGAAAACATGACATGTCACGAAATCACGACACTTTTCGTCGTCGTACACTCTTCTCTGCATGCACCAGTGAAAACATGACATGTTGCAAAATCGTGACACTTTTTGCTTTCGTACACTCTTCTCTGCATGCACCAGCGAAAACATGACATGTCGTGAAATCGTGACACTTTTCGCTGCCATACACTCTTCTTTGCATGCACCAGCAAAAACAAAACATGTCGCAAAATCGTGACACTTTCACTACCTTGTGCTTTTCTCTGCCTTATGCCTGTGAAAATAGAACATGTCACAAAATCGCGATGCTTTCACCTTTGAGCTCTTCCTCCTTGAATTTGTCGTGAAATCATGACGCTTCTACTTCCATGCTCTTTCGTTTTGCTTCTATCGCAAAATCGTGACACTTCATCCTTCGGAGTCTTCCTCTCTACTGTTGTCGTGATATCGTGACATTTCTATCTCCGTACATTCTCTCTCCTCTCTTAGTCGTGAAAATGTGACATGTCGTGATATCATGACATCTTTTCTCCTTAGCTCTTCTCTTCTCTTCAGGTCGTGAAAATGTGACATGTCGCGATATCGCGACATCTTTTCTCCTTAGCTCTTCTTCTTGCAAATTGTCGCAAAATCGTGACACTTTTCCTTGCAAGCTCTTTCTCTCAAACATGTCATGAAATCACGACACATTTTTGTTCGTACTACCTCTCTTGCAGATTGTCGTGAAATCATGACACTTTTCTTTGTGAGCTCCTTCTCCCCGAACATGTCACGAAATCGTGACAGTTTTCTTTGCTTGCGCCTTCTCTCCAAACATGTCGCGAAATCGCGACAGTTTTCTTTGCTTGCGCCTTCTCTCCAAACATGTCATGAAATCATGACAGTTTTCTTTGCTTGCGTCTTCTCTCCGAACATGTCGTGAAATCATGACAGTTTTCTCTACATGCACTTCTTCTTCGAACATGTCACGAAATCGCGACAGTTTTTCCACTTGGCTTTTTCTCTACCAACATGTCACGAAATCACGACAGTTTTTCCACTTGGCTTTTTCTCTGCCAATATGTTGTGAAATCGCAACATCTTTTTCTCTCTCCTCTTTCCTTCACTTTGAACCACGAAAAAGAAACATGTCACAAAATCACGATAGTTTTTCTTTCTTCTTCTCTCTTCTAACATGTCACGAAATTGTGACAGTTTTGCCAGCATTTTCTCTCTCCTTCGATATGTCGCGAAATCGCGATAGCTTTTCCAGCTTTTTCTCTCTCCTCTGATATGTCACAAAATCGTGATAGCTTTTCTAGCTTAACACTTGCCATTAGGAAGAGTGATTGAAACTGTACCTTATCCCTGAACCTTGTAGGTTTTTTCATCAACAATAGTGACAAGTTTGCCCTCCTTGGCCTCATATGTTTCAAACCATGATTTGTTGTCATTCATTTGCTTACTAGCACCATAATAAATATACCATACATGATCCTTCTACTTAAAGGTTATGGTAGTCATGAGAACCTTGTGTACCCACTAAAAATATGAGTTTGATTCTTCAACAACAACATTCACCTTGGGTTCCTTGTTCTTGTTTTGTGATTTGTTTTGGCCTTTCTTTTTAGATTGCTTATTCTTGTGCCAAAACCTGTTTGTGTCATGGTTGTCTTTGTCACAAATTTTGCAATATATCTTCATTTATTGAGGTTGTTTCCCTTTTGAATCCTTGTGATAATTTCATCCCTTCTAAATATTACCCTTCTTCTTAGAACCCTTCTTATTGGAGTATAGGGTTGTATTAGAAGAATCATCTCTCTGAAGTCGGCATGCCCCCTCTTCTTGAAGAAAATTGACCAACTCAACAAAGGTAAATTTTCTCTATGACACTTGAAGTGAGGTGATCAACACCCTGTAATAATCGGATAAATCTCTCAATACTATTGAAGTAATAAGCTTATCGTCTACAGGTTCTCCCAAAGAATTCATTTTTGCTTTCAACTCAGACACTCTACAAAGAAAGAGTTTAACTATCTCCCCCAGCTTCATACTCAAACTACGAAGTTGATATTGAAGGTAAAGAATGGTGGAATCATTATTTCCCTCATAAATGGTTTGAAGGGCATCATATGCCTCTTTACCATGTTCTTTGTTAGCTATGTGAGGTTGAACTTCATCTGAAATAACAAGCAGGATGAGCACTCTTATCGTGATGTCTTTCTTGTCAAATACTATCTAATCTACAATTGGAGCTATGGCTGTTGTTGATCCAACTGCTGGTGAAGGTCTTGTTGTTGTGCCAAAAACAACATCCCATAAGTCTTCCATGACTAGGATAGCCTTCATCTTGTTTTTCCATGGTGTGTAATTAGGACCTTTCAATAGCTGATGAGCATCAGTCATTAACTTTGCGACCATAGTGAGGGTTCCTTATAACACCAAATGGTCCCCTTTTCTATATACCTTTTTTCAGGACTTTATACCGAACAAAATACCCGCCCTTACGTGAGGGAGACTATAGGTATTTTTAGAGATAAAAAAAATACCCACCCTTACGTGAGGGAGACTATAGGTATTTTTAGAGATCAAAATGATAAGTGGAACATGAACGACACCGAAAAGGAATCGTCTTGTTGATGACACCTACCATATAAAGTCATCAATCCTCATGCATGGGGTGTAACTTCCCCTAAAAACTTTGTATATCATAAAATTCATTAGGATTTACGTCTAAACACAAGAACGATTAGGGTAGTGGAATGGAGTAAAAAAATAGCAAAAATTGGTAGACTTATATCTTCCCGACGATTGATAGAGAACAAGATCAGATATCATTTTGGTAGCTATATTAGGTGGCAGATATAGTATTTCGATCACAATACCATTACCTGTAAGTGCGGACCAGAGGTATCACAAATACCGAATGCTGTAGTGCAATAAATTGCACGGATGGGTTCAAATTTTGGGGACTTATTAGTGCTTGATTTTACTTAATGAAGTATTGCAATATGGAAAGAAATGCAACATACATCAAAAAGTGCCCACAAAAAAATAATGAACCTATAGGTGTCGGGCACTGCCGAAAATGCACCTTTACAATATGCCAATTTGTCTTTCTCAAAATGAAAAAATGCTCATCATCCCCCCTTTTTCTTTCAGTTTTGAAAAATTGTGCTTAGGAAAAAAAATTCCTCCCTTCACTTTGGCAGCAAAAAATTGGGCCCCTCTCTTTAAGTTTGAAAAATATTCTCCTAATGTCATAAAAACTTTTCTAAATTTTAATTAATTTTTTTTTTCTAAAAAAAAAATATTTTAAATAGTTTTTTGTTTTTAATTTAAAATAATTTTTTTCAAGAAAAAATTAAAAAAAATTAGTTAAACTAAAAAATATATATTAAAAATGGCATTACATAGCAAAAATTAAAATCAAACCTTAAGAAAAAAATTACCTTTGCACGAGGGGGTCGGAGGGAGTCGAACCCTCGACCTCTGCCTTGAGCGCCTTAGTGCCCGACCACCAACCGACCGAACTAGGCCGCTCGACGAGAGTAAGGGGGAAGCTCCCCTTACTTGAGGCCTATCTAGGTGGCACGCTTGAAAAAGTGTTGCTCGTTCGTGGCTCCTCTATGGACTATATGACGATGGCTTGGCTGCGGTGGTGTTGCTTCGACAGTGCTGCTACGATGGCGAGAGCCATGGAAAAATTTTCAGACTGTTGCTCCCTCCTTCGCATAGAATGTACTTCAATAAAACCTTAGAAGCGTGATCCACACTGCAACATATTTGGTCCTTTATCTTTTGCATTTCACATACCTCTTCTACCTACAACTCTTGCTTTTGTGATGGCTACGGAGGACAAAAAATTGGTATGCTTGGTCAATTTGAGGATAAAATGGGAATTCAAATCTAGCCAAATTCACAGTAATCGCTAGAAATTTTGATCCAACATTTTATTTTTTTGATCCGGCTTCTCAGGAAATAACGAAGAATCAGGTTGGTTTTGCAGGGTTGATGCTGCGAGAAGGGGTGACGTCGGGTTAACCTATGCTTTCATATGTTTTAAAAACAAAATATCACATTAATGGAAAGGGATGGGCTAGTGGGGTTTGAAGGGTATACCCACCACTAGCTTTATTATCTCCTCTCAGGGAGACTATGCCCGAGAGGACGGTGGAGCCTTGCCTACGTGGGGGATGCCTTGGATGCCATGCTAGGGGGGCACCATCGTTGTTTGCCTCCCTTGTCCTATCACTTTCTATTGTACCTCCATTGCCTGGTTGAATTTTTGTAGCTCTAGCTCTTCCGTTGCCTGGTCGACTGACTAGTTTTTGGTCGGTCCAGTTGAGAGTTAGTCGGTCACTAGGTCACATTCATCGAGTCAGTCTGTCATTAGGTCAGTCAGTCGATCGAGTCAGTCTATCATTGGGTTGTTTGGTTGAGTCGCATTGCCTTGGATGAGGCACTACGTCGAGAGGCATGCATATTCTGCACTACCTCAAGAATTATGCCCAGACGGTCGAGTCCAGTGATGCCTTGGGTGTGAGAGCATCAAAATTATCACTAACCTCCTAGTGTGCTCTGATACCATGATAGAGAATCGAACTAATTATTATTTATCAAACATTGCATAAATAATACAATAGTCTCTTAGATTAGCTCGTAACTAACGAAGCTAACTAGCCGACTTGAGGTAGGAGTTGCAACAACATCAACAACTCAAAAATAATGTAATAACCTAAGTATATACGCTAATAGTTCCTCAATAAAATGTTAGATGTTCTTCTTCTCTATTTTCAATTGTAGTATTCATAATATTCTAATAGAAATATTTTCAATGCAGTAGGCTATCGCAACATATTTTCTTCGAATACACAAGTGCTACTCCTTCATAGAACTTACTATGTTCTCAATCATATCTATTGAGTGCTCAATGTTTCTAAACATCTAGACTATTCCACATTTTCTCAATTCAAATTATGCCAATTTGATTACAGTGAACTTATCTTGTTCTTCTCTAATATCCTCCTCCAATGAATATTCTTTGTCTCAAATATGTTCTTCTCTTAGGTAATATATTCTTCATCTAGCAATACATTCTTTATGTGCTTATTCTTGACATATCCTCAGATATTCTAATCTTCTTCAATGTTCTCTCTAAAATATTTTCATCCAACGTATCTTGGACCACCAATCCTTCCTTGTTGCTACATGGCTTTGATATCACTATAGCAATTTGATGCAATTCCTCATAGGTTAATCAAATTCTAAGATCAATAATACAATTACATCAATTTCAATATCATGAATAATATGAATCCATCAAATAAATATCAATATCACATAAAATCACACTAAAAATATTTATTCATAAAACTCAAGCAGTGCATAAATCAAAGTTTATTCAAGTTACAAATTACATAGCTTTGCCTTAATATAAAGATACATGAGATTTTTCACATTACATAACTCTTCGATTTCACTCTCCTCAAAATCACAAGAGAACTTGACTCTTCATATTCCTTTCTTACATAATAAGTCCCACATATTACATAAATCCAAGTATCTCATGATTGCATATAACTCCTTACTTCTAAACTATACACACCATATTAATAACTCTTCACTTCCTAACTAGATATCTCATACACTTAAATACATGACACATGGATACTCCTACTAACTTGATATATATTTTATACATAAAAATAAAATCACACCCTAATTTAAATATTTACAATGGGACAAAATAATGTAATACCTCCAACATTTTGGTCTCCTCATAAATCCCTAGGTGCTTTTTTAACACAACACGTATATCCCTTTTAATATTTGAAGTGGAAACTTAGGGTACTTAGGTTTGTTAACCGTGGGGTCCTCATAGTTATTACATTTTGGTGAAACCGACATGAACACCCATGGGTTCCAAGTTTCTTTATCTTAACCTCAATCTAATCAAAGATAAGTATGTATTAAAATTTATAAATTAAGACCACAACACCAACATATAGTTAAAGAAATCACACTCATGATGAGCAAGGTCATGGACATAACTCAACTAATGGTGACACCATTGTAATTTTATATCCTCACCAGGATAACAAGTCTAAGTCTCTTACCATACATAATAGAATAGAAAAAATGTCTATCATGTCATCTGATATACTTATTGTTCTTATAATTTAAAAATGACTTAATGAAGGTCATCCTATCTTTAAAACTATGAAGTTCTCATAATGTTTTTTTTTAGTTTTTATATAGCTAGCTATAATTATATATAGCCCTTCTTAATGTTATTAGGGTGAATGCATCCCACACTCATAGTGAAACCCAATACTAGATATTTTGATGTCATTGAAACTTAAAAAATATCATCATGATGGTTAACTTTGTCTTTAAAGTCTAGAAAATTCTTTATATATATATATATTAATAAATTATGTGGCTTCTATTGGGGCCACTCCCATTAAAATACCAAAATATTACATTTGTTGCAACATACCTTTTTATCATAAATTTTTTCATTTATTTCATAAATATATTCCTCAAATTCCTTGAAGTGCTATGTTTTCCAAAATAAGATCCTTGACTTCATTTTTATTAAGAGATAAAATCTCACTTGGCTAGTTTCCTTCTAAAATTTGAATTTCACTAGGATGGAGATCAAAACTGCAATTCACTAATTTATCTACTACCCAATTCCCTTCTCTATAAATATGCTCACACTTCCAACAAATTACCTCTAGTAAAAGATGATGAACATCAACAATAATTTTTTATCCAAGCAAGATTATTAATTAGATGAACATCCAAAAAGTAGGTCACTTAGGGGAGTATGATCCCAAGGACAATGATGATGAAGACTACATCCTGGAATGACATGGTGCACTCGACCCTTGTTGGTCTGTCCATTTTTGTATTCAGATTGTATCTTTTTTTCTTTTGGTGCCTATGGGCCATAACCGCTATGTATCTCTTTGTTTCAGTCTTGTAGCCAGAGATATTGGCCCCTTTTTGGCTTGCATTGTATTGAGTCGAACCTTCACGGTATCCTCTCTACGGATTGTAAAACGGTTTTGGGTACCTTTCAAAACTCATTATCAATAAAAAAATATTATTTTTTTATCAATCTCCACATCTATTTTTGCTAATAGTATTGATGATAATTTGTGAATCCCCAACAATTGATATGTATTTCCATCTTTTTTATACTATAATTTTAATACTTGTAAGAAGTTTCCTAGCCTCTACATAGTTGTTAGTTAAAATTCCATATGATTCTGAATAAGTGAGAAAAATTTTGCCTTCACTATTTCTAAAAATACTACCTCCACCAGCTTTTCTTGGATTTTTTAGAAGCACCATCAAAATTAATTTTGATAAACCCAATTTTTGAAAAGTTCTATTTTACAATAAATAGAAGTACATCCTTTGTATTAATTCCATTATCATAGATGACACTTCCATGTATGTCCAAATCCTATAACCAAGTTATTAGCACATCTTTTTCTTGATGAGCACCATCTTTGTAGATATTCTGCAAGAGAGGCAATAATATGGTTTCAAACTTGGGCATTAAATTTGAGTTTTTTTTTAAATAATGTTATTCCTTTGAGATTTATGTTATGATTTTGAGCCTCACCATGGTAGAGAGGGCCTGAGCCTCACCATGGTAGAGAGGTCCTGAGCCTCACTATGGCAGAGAGATCCCGTGAGGGTTTCCTCCGTAAAGGATTTCTCCATGAGGATTTCACTCTCGCTCGAAATTCAACACTCTAAAACCCTTTGAGCAAGAGGTCTCCTTTATCCCATTCTAGATATGGCTACTAGTCATGCTTAGTTTCTCTTTTGTGGTTCATGACTAGGATATTTTACTTTCTAGGGGTCTTATTGGTATGTTTTGCTCTATTACAGGTTTGACATTATCACTCTTATTTGGTGCAGAGGGCTAAATGCATCCTGGGCCATTATGATGTAGTGAAAAATTTTGGTTGTTGACCCCTTGGCTAGCTCTCACTCTAGTTGGTGGGTGTGTTGGGTGGCTATGTTTCTTGGGTTGTTTTCTAGTTTCGGGGACTTGGTTGGATTGTGCAACATTTCTTCTTGGTTCGATAGTTTCATACTTTTTTTTTGCTTTCCATGGAGAAGAAAGGGCCATCTACCAACCCAAACCCATTGGTGTGATCTTGGTATGGTGTTTGGCTATATAAATATGATAGTGCTCCCTAGTTTAACTTCAGTTCTAATGGCTTGGCTGCTCTAGTTGGATGGTTCTTGGATGGATCTATTTCTAGGGTTCTCTAGAAGTAGTGGGTCCATGGCTAGTTTGTACTGCTTTCTTCTAGGTTCGATAATTTCTTATTGTATCTAGATATTCTAGGGATATAGGGCCAAATATTGACCCAAACCAGTTAGGATGAAATGTTAGAATTGATTTGTACTATACATTCTTTAGTTTAACACTTGTCATTCTCTTTGACAAGTCTCATGTTTTTCATATAGGCTTATACCTATATATTGTACTATTCTTCTATATAATATACCTCATATTTTCTATTCCTAACATTTGGTATCAGAGCAAGCTTTCCCTGTACTTTTTTTTTGATGGGCCTCCCCCCTCATTCCCCCCTCCCATTTTTTTGGATACTAAGGTGATGCAGGAGCATCCGGTAACAGTGTCGGCAATCTTGCATCCTTCAAAATTTTCTTTAAGTTCTTGTATTTTGATGTATTTTGGTTCCTTTCCGGAGGAGGGAAGATGTTGCAAAGCAGAAGGGGAAGTTGGTAGAAGAGCTAAGGCAAAAGTTGGGGAGGTCACGAAATCACGACATGTCACGATTTCGCGACATGTCACGAAATCATGACCTTCGAAGCGGTGGCAAAGGCAGGGACCAGTTCTGTCGCGATATCGCGACGTCGCGATATCGCGACGTCGCGATATCGTGACATTTGTTTGCAGTTGGAGCGTAGGGAGGGTTCCGTCGCGACATCACGACATCGCGATATCATGACGTCGTGATGTCGCGACGGTTGTTGAGAAGCTAATGCAAGGGGTGATCTCCGTCGTGATATCACGACGATGTTGAAAGAGCAAGGCGCGGCGGTGGTTGGGTCGCGATATCGCGACGTCGCGATATCACGACGGTATTAAATGGACAGTGACAAGGCAGTGTTTGGGTCGTGATATCGCGACATGTCGCGATATCGTGGCCAATGAGAAGACAGGACCAAGCTTAGAGGCGGACGGCCAGATAAGGCCAAAAATTGACATGTGGACAGCCACGTGTATCAAAAAGGTTGAGAAGGGCACATGTATTGGAGATGGTGCGATAAGAAGAGGGCAAAGCCAAATTTACATGCGGTTAGCTACGTGTATCAAGAGGAAGATGAAGGCCACGTATCATAAAATTAAATTTGACAGCCGCGTGCATTCAAGGGGGTTAACCACCGTATGGAAGAATTTTGACAAAACAACTATTGCAGGGCATGGCAAGTATGGAGGAGACGGTGATACAGAGTACAGTCTAAGCAAAGCGGCCAGTGCAGGGTATGGGAAGCCATTAATGCCAGCTGTTGGGCGGATCGGGCAGTTGCCCATTTATGGCAGAAAACCAAAATTTGAAAATTCAATCGGGGAAAATAGAATTTGAATTTGTTGTTGGGCGGGAGCATTAATTGCTTAGAGGACCAGGACCTCATTAAAAAACTTGAAAATTGGTAATGAAAAATGGGGGACCGGAGAATAGGGAAGAGACAGAAGGTCAAAAATACCAGAGCACCTCTGGTTAATGTATGCCTATGGGCTGTTTTATTTTGGAATGCATGTAAATATTTTTCAAAATTTTAATGAAAAGTTGAATTTGTAAGGTATTGGTATTTTTCGTCCCCGTCAGTGGTATCAGAGCCCGTAGTTCCTGAGTGTACAGCAGACCGCCGAAGGAGAGGCAGTTGTACCAGGACTTGTGGGAGGGCTTGAGTTCAGGTGAAGATGCCTCCGAGAAGAAACCCCGTGGGTGGCAGAGGCATGGCAGCAAAAGATTTTTGGGCATTGCAGCGGCAAGTTCAGGCCCTGCAAGAAGAACTGCACAGAGGACATGAGCCGAGAAGAGATGCAGACAGTGAAGATGAAGTTGATGAAGAGGAGAATCAGTTTGAAGAAGAGGAAGAAGATGTAGATCCGGCACAAGCCAGACTTTACAAGGCCATATCTCAGATCGGGAAGAGGTCGAAGTTAGAAGTATCTACGTATTCCAGGAACTTAAATCTGGAGGAATTAACAAATTGGTTAAATGATTTAGAAGAGTATTTCGAATATGAGGAGGTTGAAGACCCTAATCGGGTCAGATTTGCTAAGACCAAGTTAAAGGGCCATGCCAGCATTTGGTGGAGAGGAATACAATTGGAGCGGAATCGAAGAGGAAAAGAGCGGATAACAAGATGGGACAGAATGGTGGAGAAATTAAAGAGGTAGTTTATTCCTATGGATTATGAACTAGACCTGCTACGTAAAATGCAGAGTTTGAGACAGATGAATAAAACAGTTCAAGAATACACGGAGGAATTTTACAAAATCTCCATCAGAACCGGGCACTTAGAAGCCAGCAAAGAAAAAGTGGCCCGTTACATTAATGGGTTGAGACCCAGTGTTCAGGAGGAGTTGAGTTTGGTTCGGGTAAGCACCATTGAAGATGCTTACCAATTTGCTTTAAAGGTGGAAGAAAAAATTGAACCGAAAGTTTGAGAGCAAGCAAAGAGTAAAAGGACCGGGAGGAAAGAACGGTGGAAAGAAATAAGGAAAGGAAGAGAAGAAAGAAGAGGAGAGCAGCAGCCGGGATCAGAAAGAAGATGAAGAATCCAAACCGCAAGTTCAGAATGATGGCTACCCGAGAGGAAGAGGTAGATCTGGATGCGGGTATGGAAGAGGAGTGTTTCGAGGAACATGTTTCCACTACGGAGAAGAGGGGCATCGAGCATTTGAGTGTCCACAACATCGAGAAAGAGTAAACAAGAAACAAGTGGGTCCTGCCAGAGCAGTTGTGGCAGTTGAAGATGTTGACTCAGAACATTCTGAAGAAGCTGAAAAAGGAGAAGCAATGATTGTGAGGAGGACCATGCTGGTGGAGGAAGACAAATCTGAACAAAGGAGAAGCCTGTTTCGCACCCGGTGCAAAAGTGCAGGCAAATTCTGTAATGTTATTATAGACAATGGGAGTACAGACAACTTAGTTTTCGAGGAGATGGTTTCTAAGTTGCAGTTGGAGAGGAGGAGGCACCCGCATCCATACCGGATTGCGTGGTTGCGGAAGGACCATAGAGCATGGGTCCGGGAACAGTGTTTAGTCACGTTCCAGATTGGGAGATACCAGGATGAAGTCCTATGTGATGTATTCCCCATGGATGCTTGCCATTTGCTGTTGGGAAGGCCATGGCAGTTTGATCGGAGTGCAGTGCATGATGGTCGTGCAAATACTTACACCTTGAAGAAAGATGGAGTGCGGCACAAGTTGAAGCCATTGCAGACCGAAGATGAGAAAGTGTGCAGTAATGCCAGAATTTGTCTGGTAGAAGGCAGAAATTCTTGCCAAGAAACGGGATTGGAACAGGTTGCAATGGTTGATGAATGTTCGGAGATATTACAAAGGACGCGGGCCGAACAGCAAAGAAGTGAAGGTCACTTCTCTTGTTACCCCGGGTGTCTGATGCAGGAGCATCCGGTAACAGTGTCGGCAATCTTGCATCCTTCAAAATTTTCTTTAAGTTCTTGTATTTTGATGTATTTTGGTTCCTTTCCGGAGGAGGGAAGATGTTGCAAAGCAGAAGGGGAAGTTGGTAGAAGAGCTAAGGCAAAATTTGGGGAGGTCACGAAATCGCGACCTCCAAAGCGATGGCAGAGGCAGGGACCAGTTCTGTCATGATATCGTGATGTCGCGATATCACGACATCGCGATATCACGACATTTGTTTGTAGTTGGAGCGTAGGGAGGGTTCCGTCGTGATATCGCGACGTCGCGATGTCGCGACGTCGCGATGTCGCGACGGTTGTTGAGAAGCTAATGCAAGGGGTGATCTCCGTCATGATATCGCGACGATGTTGAAAGAGCAAGGCACGGCGGTGGTTGGGTCGCAATATCGCGACGTCGCGATATTGCGACGGTATTAAATGGACAGTGACAAGGCAGTGTTTGGGTCGCGATATCACGGCCAATGAGAAGACAGGACCAAGCTTAGAGGCGGACGGCCAGACAAGGCCAAAAATTGACACGTGGATAGCCACGTGTATCAAAAAGGTTGAGAAGGGCACGTGTATTGGAGATGGTGCGATAAGAAGAGGGCAAAGCCAAATTTACACGCGGTTAGCTACGTGTATCAAGAGGAAGATGAAGGCCACGTATCATAAAATTAAAGTTGACAGCCGCGTGCATTCAAGGGGGTTAACCACCGTATGGAAGAATTTCGACAAAACAACTGTTGCAGGGCATGGCCAGTATGGAGGAGACGGCGGTGCAGAGTACAGTCTGAGCAAAGCGGCCAGTGCAGGGTATGGGAAGCCATTAATGCCAGCTGCTAGGCGGATCGGGCAGTTGCCCATTTATGGCAGAAAACCAAAATTTGAAAATTCAACTGGGGGAAAATAGAATTTGAATTTGTTGTTGGGCGGGAGCATTAATTGCTTAGAGGACCGGGACCTCATTAAAAAACCCAAAAATTGGTAATGAAAAAGGGGGGACCGGAGAACAGGGAAGAGACAGAAGGTCGAAAATACCAGAGCACCTCTGGTTAATGTATGCCTGCGGGCTGTTTTATTTTGGAATGCATGTAAATATTTTCCAAAATTTTAATGAAAAGTTGAATTTGTAAGGTGCTGGTTTTCCCGTCCCCGTCATAAGGGAGTATGCTCTCCATCCCTTGTTGGATGGATCAGAAAACAGAAGTTGAAGAAAAATCCATGGCTGCCCATTTTTGAGTTATCCAATCGCAGAAGTAATTTTTGAAAAGAAAAATGAAAAATGGGATACTTCAATTTTTTTATTTGTAATCTCTTGTTGTGTTCCAAACCATGTGCAGGATTTGTGATCTATTTTGTAGTGGTTTCCACAACAGTGGAGGAGGTGTAATAGCAGCCACGATGGTAGCTATCATTACCATCGTAGTAGTGGCTATGAAAACATTTGTGTGTGATCTGAATGGAGCCATAATATTATTGAGGCTACAATTCAAACATTTTTTAGAAAGAAGCAGCACCATTTTTAGAAGGTAGTGCTTGCTATAAATAGTGGCGACGATTGCGTGAATTTTTTTACTGTGTTGAGATACACCCTTCTCTGTTGAAGGCTAGAATTTTCCAAGCAAAATTTTTTTGGAGTTTGTATTTCCATTTTTGATGAGATCCTTTGTAGTGCCTGTGTGGGAGATATCAATTCATCATCAAAGTCACAATGAAAACTACTAATACCGCTAGTATAGATATCATGTTGTTGATGGAGCTATTATGTTGTTACGTCTTATTACTTTAGATGTTTTGGCCTCATTGACCATTCTACTACTATATTTTTTTTTGCACTTGGTGTATTTTATTTTTCATTGTAGGAGTTCAAGTTACACAGTCAACAAACTGCCAAATTAAATCAATCATTGATAATGCGACGAACGAAGAAATAACAAAATTTTACTGAACCTAAACTCTTTGACGTGGAAGCTTCACCCCACCACTTTGTCGTGCTATTAGAGTGGTTGTCGTTTTTATTTGATAGACATCATGAGCATATGATGTTGGTTGTTTTTTTTATCTCCAAATATGTTAGAATCATATTTGTAGCTATGGGTTTTTATTTTTTTATCTAGGGGATTATTGGCTACAGCAAGAGATCATAGGAACAACCACTTGCTCATGTTGGATTGATGAAGTCTCATTAATGTTGTTACCTGGACCCAACACCAAGTGGAGATCATCGAGAGGTTATAGCATACCTTCATCGAGACTATGAGATTGTGAGAGAAGGCACATGTATTGAGCGTCGATCAGTTTGTCTAAAATATCACCGCTCCACTGCGAGCATGATATGACTAGGATAACTTCTAGTTTGAGAAGTGTTTTTCTCTCTATTTAAGCAAGAATGACAGTGTTTAGATCTGTTTGATATGGAGTCCCAAACGATTTGTTTGAAAATCCAGCAGTCCCATTTTGGACACATAATTTTTTGGCATAGCGCTATCTCAAGTGAGAAACAAATCTTGCACCGCTAACGTCATGAAGATATGGTAGACTACATCTAAGCATATGATCTGTTAATTTTTTGAAGTTTGTGAAGCATATGATCGAAGACAGCACTAAGCACATGCTAGACTACACTGTGACACCAAGACATCAAAGGGTTGTTTACGATTGAGCAGTGGCTAGTGGATGTTGTTTAATTTTATGGCCAGCCACCACTTTGCACTTCATGGTGGTTGTACATGTTTTTTATGTGGTTGGCATCCTTTCCTATTTTGCCAAAGACACAGTCGAAGAAGTTTTTTCCATATTTTTTGAATGCACCCTGATGGAATGTGCAGATAACGCACAAGCTATGTGGGCACTATGCTTCGGGAATAAATCTACAGCCCAAAATTTTTATGTGCACTTCCAATAATTTTTCAAATATCTGGTGCAAATGATTTTATGAAGAAAAATACCATTGTGTGGGATCGATAGTGTTTTAAGATTATGCTCATTTTCGGTGATCATGGGCTTAAATTGAGGGAGATTCTATTGAATCTGTGTAGGAATATGTAATGATGGAGGTTTCTTTTTTTACGGATGTGAAGTGAATGGTATTATTGATATTTTTTACTACCCATGCGCTCGATATTGGTGCAGTGGTGTTTTACCAGAAAGTGAGACCTCCATGGTATTTTTTCTTGCATTACAGCTCAAACTTAGAAGACGTTGTGATACGAAGGAAATCAGCATCACTTGGATGCGTAGATTTATTTTACACACTTTTTGGATGTAGTGAAATCAGCGTCGCTTGGGCCTGGTGTTGTTAACGGATGTGTGCAATTGTGCCTTCCTACCGGCTGAGTCAGGGTTTGTTGCTATTATTTTTTTTGAGTGACTGCTTATGCTGGAAGATCACCCCGTATCTTGATTTTGATAAAGGAAGGCATGGTATTTTTTTTTCTCATCTGGTGGATGCACATCGTGTCTACCAAAGTCATTAGCGATGATGTTTTATTTCTAGTGGATGTTACTGCCTTTCGATGGATCTCTGAGTTATCACCTTGTTTTCATGATTACTACACAGTTGTGCAGGAGTATACTACCAAATCATGTTCACAATGAGGAGAAGATCACATCGAGCAGCAATGGTATTGTGATGGCTAATTTCTATGCAATGGCCTAGTTCGAGTAATATTTTCTGTCATGGGATGTTGATGCTCTTGAGAAACTAATGAGGTCCAACAATTGGGAGCATCGTGGAGTTAACCAGAGTGATGATGGTAGTGGCAAACCAATGACTTGCAGTGGTGGTCGTTTAACTGCGCTTGAAGCACCGCCATCAAGGAGGTCAACTGGTAAGGTAGTCCTCCCTAGAGATCAACGTGTTACTAGTTTTGCATTGCAACCATCAAGAGTGGTTGTCAACAAGGCTAGTTCTATGGAAGAAAAAGGAGTGATGATTGCCACACCCGATGGTGCAGTGTTACTCCAAGTATGGCATGGTGATCGAGGTGTTGCGTGTTGCTATTACGTGTCAAAAACCGTTTGCAGTGGAGATCGTGATTTTATGGGGGTTGATTTTTATGCTTATATATTTTCATTTTTTGAAGGAGGCATCATTATATGCATAGATGGGGGCATCATTAAAATAGGTATTTTTCATTAAAATAATCATGAAGGAGGCCTGTGAAATGTTTTTTGCAAGTAGTAAGGGGAAAATTTTATTAAAGAGGAAGGGAAAAATTCAGATGTTTTTTTATTCCGCCTGAGAGCAATGCTAGAAATCTGGTATTCCTAATGTTTATTTTACTGCTTAGAGATGCATGCTGCTATTTTTTTCTAGCAAGATAAAGGCCCTATTGACACCCAAATATAGGGGTATTTATAGTTGTCAAAAAGGTTTTTTCATTATGGATACATTGGTGGTGTCAAATTATAATTTTGAGGCTATTCGATTTATATTTTTTAACCTTAAATTTTTGTATCTTGGAGTGCACTCTCGGTTGAACCCGACACTCCCAAGAAAATTTTTTATGTGATCTTTGTATCTAGTCACCTTCTCTATGGAACCCATAGAATACAATGGTTGGTTACCCATGTATTCTGGTAGGATGAGATGATCACAATAAGAATACCTACTCTAGGTACCACAAACATAGACACCCTATACTCTATCTAAGGGCTTTTTTGGATCAACTTCTGCAGACTACAGATGAAAACACTTCAGAATATTATATTCTCTTCTTTCTTCTTCTCCTCCACATTTGGATTCTATGGCTCATTTTATTGTATTTCATGGCTCAAATTTATTTTGTATTAAGGTGCATTTTTGGTGGAGACTGACACCTTCTATATTAAGTTCACCATGAGGGAGGATAATATTCATGGTGATCTATTCATTGACCTACGAGTGGCAACATACCTAAAGGATGACCTGCAGAGGCAATAGACCCAGATGTGGCTGACCCTGAGGCACCCAGGATGATCCTGAGGCACTTAGACGACTGACCCAGTTGTAATATATCCAAAGAAGTGGCTGACCCTATTGAAATAGACATATATGTATACACCATTGATCTAGCATTATTCATAGTTGGAGAGCCAAGCGCAAAGAGTACGAACCTAGACCAAATTAGCAATAAAGGAGGACGATAGGATTTTTTTAGAGAAGTCAACATTAAGGGGAATGTTACCTAATGTTGACTTGTTTTTTTCTGTATTTAGGATAGTGCACATTTAGGGGACTGTTAGAATTAATGTGAACTATGCCTTCTTTAGTTTGACACTTCTCATTCTCTTTGACAAGTGTCATGTTTTTCATATAGGCTTATGCCTATACATTGTATTATTCTTTTGTATAATATACCTCATATTTTATATTCCTAACATGAAAGTGGGTTTTTATACTACAATAGTTTTTAGCTTTTAGTCCCATGTCTCTGGTGGGTTTCCTAGCTTTGGTAGTTTACAAAGATCTCTTTCTCTAGTTCTAGTAGTGGTGGTGTGTTTGATCCCAGGGTTCTAAGGCTTATTTTTTTGAGATCTTACCCTTCTCCCTCTTATGTGTAGTGTGAAATATTACTGTTTCCTTTTTTATCCCTGATAGTGGTTCTTCTTTTATGGCTCTTGCTTCAGTTTAGGTGGCTCATAGTTGTAAACTTTCTCTTTTAAACCATTGCAAGTGTAAGCCTCAGATACTTCGTTGGATCAAGTGATTTGCTCCTAGTTATAGTTTTCTATCATTATATGGGTGTGGTTTTGTTCCCCATCTGGGGCGTTCAGTTCATATCCTCTAGGACTTTATTGTTGTACTTTATGTAGGAGGGTTGGTGGCTAGTTTTTCTGTCCTTTGCTCCTCGTTGGTGGGTTACCCTTTTGGGTGTAAACTATATTTCTCCTTTTGGAGCTTGTTGTTGGGTAACCCTTTTGGAGCTTTATGTAATGGTTGTGGGATCCTCTCAAAACCCTCATCTCAGGTTGTGGGTCCTTCTCAAAACCCTCAGATTTGGGTATCCTTAAAACCCCTTCTTTACCTAATAAAAATAAATAAATAAATAAATTCCAATAAATAATGGCATGGCCAATCCTTCAAAGAATACATAATGCTTTAGCTTTGAAATAACTAATCAGAAATTTCATAACTCTTTCAATGTTTATGTATCTACTAGATATAATTTCATATTAAAAAAAAATGTCATGAGCAAATGCATAATAAAGAAGTAAATGGTCTAATATTTCTAAATAATTTGCACACAAGGTACATCTAAAGGCTCCATAATATCCTCTTCTTTATATACACCCTCCTATAAGAATATTACTTTGAATTCCTAACCAAAGGAATGTTGAGGCCTTAGGGAGAGCCTCTAATGACCAAACATTCTTCCAAAAAAATCTTTGGGTGAAGGAAATTTTGATTGTTCTAAATCCTTATATCCCAACTTAACTGATCCACCATCATTTGATAAATTCCAAACCAACACATCCTTTTGTGTAAACTATAGGTAAATAAAACTCTTGAAGCATCCTTTAAATTTCATCTATAATTTATTTATTTGAGTTCCTCTCCTCCTACCATATTACTAAAAGAAATCCATAATTTGAATTTGTTGCTCATAATAATAGTCTTTGACATTTTTATCTTTAATTGCTAGGCATTCTTGAGCCAATGATTACCATTTTGAGTAAAATATAAGAGGGTAAGGCTTCAACCAAGCACCAGATAATAATATAGTCTTTGAATTTTTGACCTTTACTTACTAGGCATGCTTGAAGCAATTGTTACCATTTTGAGTCAGAGATGAGAGGGGTAAGGCTTCAATCAACAACCAGACCAAACAGTTTGCATAAATCCCCTCATTAACTAACCATCTAATATTTTTCTTTATAAATTACAAATTCTTTAATACGAAGTTCCATTTTTGACATGTATGTATATCATTTACTTTGTTAAGTTTTTTTTTTTTAATATTACTTCCATTGCAATTTATATAGTCCTCACATTTATAATGGATCCATTTTTATACGCATATGCTTTTTAATGTTTATAGCTCTTAAAATTATTATTTCATGATTGTGGTTATTTATGTCTATAAAGAGTTTTCTAAATACCTTTTTTATTCATTTATATATTTTATTTGTAAATGTAGTTTTTAATTATTATGTTTTTAATAGTGGTTTTAAATTATGATTTATTATTTGTAAAATGTAAAAGAGAATTTATTTTTCAATACAAATTTAATTATTTTTTTAAAATATGTTATATGGGATTAGAGCGGGTCTTACTCATATCACATCATGATTAGATATTGGTATTACAACAAACTTGAAAATTATAGATGAATCCTTAGTAATATTTGAACCTTGGCCTCCTCCTAAGAAGTTGAGGAATCTAATGCCAATTAATTAATAGATATTAAATATTTATTTGTTATAATAAAAATAATATTATTATTTTCTTTTTTTCTTTTTTAATCTTACCCACACACCCCACCATGGTTTGAATCTAGGTCTATTGCAAGAGAGAAAAACCCTAACTAATATAGTGTCCCATACAAATATATTTTATTTATTTGACTACATTTTCTTTTATTTTCTTTTTTTTTAAGCGAAAAACCCCTTGCGGGGCTGCCTTGGTCTGAGAGACCATGAACAGGGGGTTCTACACCATCAAAGTCACTTGGGAGTCGCACTTGATCCTGCCCGCACCAACATTATCAATTGGATTTTGGATACCCAATTCAGCTTTTTGGTAGGGTGGAGATTTGAACCTGGGACCTCCCTTGGAGGATTGCCCTTTCCTCTCCAACTCACCTACAACACCTGGGTAAAACTAATTTATAGTGGAAAACACCCCTTTCGAGGTGCCACTTTCAACAGGTTGGGCATAGGAGGAATGGAGCCTTGTCGGCCTCTACCATCACATAGGACATTCCTAACTATACCATATATCTACAGGATGGAGACAAGGGGAATGGAACCTGGGTCGGCCTCTACCAGCACCCAAGGCATTTACCATTGCACCACAACAAGTAGATTGCCTACATTTTCTTATTAGTTCTAATCATTGTGTTCAAATTTATTTATGAATAGGATACATGATATGAATACTTTTCATAGCATTTTAATTATGTTTTTATATATTTTTTGTATTCCATAAGCATCTTGGGATATACTTACTTACTAATAATACAATGTAGATTAATTGGGGTGGTTTTTAAAATTAGTTTATGGCACTAGCTACATCATTAGGGATATGTAGATGATTAGCTTGATGTTTAAAACATAATTTTATTTTAAGTGATAATTCTTAATCAATGTTCTAGTACTTATTCAATTTTTTATTTTTTTGTCATTATTTTTATTGTGAATGAGTTAAATCATATATTTAAATTATAATATGATACTTAGCTTGGTTAATATTATATACTTTATATTATATATAACAAAGAACATTTCTATTGAAAATATAAAATATAAAATTGTACAAGAGATCTTTCTATTCTTTTCAAAACTACATATCACATTCAAGATCCTCCACTAGAGTCATGGGCAAGCTGGATTAAACACTTAATTCCAAAGGTGAGTTTCTTTTCT
Source organism: Wollemia nobilis (assembly GCA_028583015.1). Lineage (NCBI taxonomy): Eukaryota > Viridiplantae > Streptophyta > Pinopsida > Araucariales > Araucariaceae > Wollemia > Wollemia nobilis. Next base: position 3,624,087 of record JAQPPZ010016847.1, on the reverse strand, counting down.
TGTCTTACCTTTCAGAATAAAATTTTAACTATTGGTAATCCCATTAAAAGAGGTATGTACACCACCAATTGTTGTGTTCTTTTTAAGTCTAATTGGAAGTTAACCTTTCATTTTTTCTTGGAATGTCCATTCTCCGTTGGCATATTGAAATTACTCTTTGATCTCTTTAGCATTGTGTGGGTTCATCAATCATCCCTTTGTCAATTTTAAAACAATGGCCAAATCCCTTTTCCAATCCTCAACTAAATTTCCTTTGGACAACTTGTCTACATCATTACCCGTGGTAAGTATAGTTGGAGCATAATAATAGAGTGTTTAATAATTTCATCAAAAATTCTTGTTTTGTCTTCCACCATGTTATAACTCTTACCTCAAAGAATTCCCAACTTGTTTCTACATCTGAAGTCGCTAAACTTGGTCTTGAAATGCATTTGTTTAATATGTTCAAGTTTAAGTGCAATTCTTTTGTGGCCTCTCAAACTTGCATTGATAGATCTATTATAAAGTGGACTCCTCCTCTGGTTGATTGGTTAAAACTAAATTTTGGTGGTGTAGAAAAAGGAGATCCTGGGATGGTCAATGTTTGGGGTATTATTAGAGATGACAGGGATCAAATAATCTTTTCTTATGCAGATAATATTGGGATTCAGTCCAACAACCTTGTAGAATTTTGATTCCTACATAGTATTTTGATTTCGCATGAGAATTTTGAGATGCAGGTCAGTATCAGCTCAAGTGACAGTTATAGTTTCCTATTATGGTTTGTGTGTTTCTTGTTCATGGTTTGCTTGTTTTGACGATTTCTCATTTTTTGGGTTTATTGGGTTTATTGGGAACTGCTAGGTTTCCCTTTTTATCTTTTTGGATGGTTTGGCTAGGTTTTTCCAAATGCTTTTTTGTTTTGTTTTGCTTTTGGTGTTGATCCCAGTTGGGTTCACACCTGTTTCTCTTTGTAAAATATTTTGGGTCCTTTCAAAACCCCTCTATCAATAAAAAAAAAAAGTTCCATGTTGTTTTTATTAGGGACCTCTTTCATTTAAAATATAAATAAATTTCATTTGGTACTAGGCTAATTAAACCATATTCAACTTGTCTTTTTATTAATGTTATTTTTCACCTCTCTTAAACCACCACATATTTATCTTAAATATGTCATGTCCTTTTTATTGATGGATAGATAGAATACCCCTCTATTAGTTACCTTCTAAAGTTTGAGTTTTTATAAAATGGATACCAACATTATAATTGGTTAAATTATTCATAATCGTATTGCCTTATATAGATATGTTTGCATTTTAAAGATACAACTTTCAATTAAAATAACACTATCATTGATCCAACATCCCTATTCATTTTTTGATAGCATCAATAAATTTTATGGATGTCTCTCAATTGAAATTTATCTTTAATCATTTTTCTTCTATTCCTAAAAAATTATTGTAACAATCAATACAATAATAGGAATTTGTATCATATCTATTTATTCAAACACCCCCTTAATGACTAACCTAGATAAAAACCCATGATTATTCCTAAATTTTATAATTTTTTTCTCTACCTAAGGTCTTAGTCATTACATTAACAATATGTTCAAAAGTTGGACAATAATTTAGGTATGCTTCTTCATCCTCCACTAGCTATGAGATATAATGATGATGAACTTCAATATATTTTTTTCTTGCATGATATACTATATTATTCACTAACTTGAGAATATTTTGATTACCACAATAAAGTGAAGTTGATGTCTATAGGCTACACATATTTCACCCCTTTCCCTCAAGAAAATGAATATGTTCCTAGAAGGGGGATGAGTCGTTTGAAATATACACCTCGATGTGAGGGATATCTTGTGATATACCTCCTTTGATGATGGTTGGATGGATCTAGATTCACCAAGAAGTGTTTTAAGACCACTTCTAATTCTATCCAAGGTGTATGTTTGATGTATTCTTTCAGTTTACAAAACACCTAGGTTTAGGTCAAATGCAACTAGAAAATGAACTATATGCAATTTTATTTTCTTGAAAATAACACACAACAAGCAAAATTCTTCTAAACTAAATGCATTGCAATTTTATTTTTTTGGTATTTTCTTATGTTTTCAAAATGATCTACAGATAAAAAAATATGGACTAGATAGAAAATAAATATATAGAATTAAAACAGATTTGATTGAGCACCTACATGAACCAGTAGGTTGAGTAGAGTGAATTCGTGGTTGTGGTGAATTCACAGCTAAAGCAAAATTATGGTTGATTGCACAAATTCACAAAAAAATTGTAATCAAACACATAGAAATACTGGAAATTACAATCAATATTTAGGGATATTCTTAAGCCAATGTGTGATGGATCTTAGCAATGCGATAGTCAAATCCCCTTGGTCTCTTTAATAAATCATTCATGAAAAGACAAAAATTGTAAATCTACTTGTAAATAGGTGAAAAACTAAAATGTAACAACAAAATGATGCAAAAATTAGAGTGTTGTAAAATGCAACATGATCAAGATGTAATGCGCAAATGAAATAATGGATCTGAAAGCAAAGATTTACCCCCAATTTTTAATTGTACGAATTCATGATTGGAAAGTGAATTTGTGACTGTCGAGTCAAATTCATTCTATTCATAAATTCATAAATTCATAAAAATGTGTTAAATATAAAATATAGGTGTAGAAAATGAAATTATGAAGTCAATATAATTGTAAAATGACTTGCTCATAGTGGAGGTATTGTTGATTTGATCATTGATGCTCAAAAGTAGCGATGGTGGCAAGATAAATTCAAGCAGCAACAAAGTGAGATCCAAGATCATTCTCCAATCAAAAGAAAACCTACTCTGGTCACTCAACCTACAACAAAGTGGTCAGTCCTCAAAGTTCTCACAATAATTCACAAGTTTTTGCCAAGTTCTCCAATTCAGCATTAATTTTCTCAAATGACCATTAGCCTCAATTGGAATGCAAAATATTGATTTTGAAGGCTTTGATCGTGATATAACCAGGAGATGCATTATTCAAGGAAGGATATTTGGGTTTGTTATGAAAATTGGGAAAATTCCCAACCTAGGCAAATTTACGAGTAGGAATCACTACCACAAATTTGTGAAAGGTGTAAGATTTCATCAATTTTAGACCAAATCACAACGACATCTGAGTGGTTGGCAGGTTTACTATTTTAGCAAATTTGTGGATCAATTTTGGCACCTGTGAATTAGCTAAAAATGGAGAAAAAAAGTACATGGTGGTTAGCAAATAGTTTCAATGGCATGAGGAAAAGGGTGGGCTGATGAGGGGTGATATTACATGCGTTAGGGGGGTTAGGGAATTATGACATGAGTCAAAATTCCTTGTCTATATTTTACCCTCTCTTTGGCACATTTGTGATCAATAAGTGCATCAAAGAAATATGTAGATGTTTAAGCAAAAATGATGACAAGCTAACATGGGCGAAAAAGGATGGGCGGTTTTTGATGGAAGGTTAGTGTGAAAATTCCATTTTATTTTTTTATTTTTTTTGTCATGCAAATAAATGCATAAATTTTTTTATTAATTTTTTCTTGTTAGGGTACCCTCTCAAGTTTTGTGAGGAATTCCACATTCATAATGAAACTCAAAAATATTGATGAAAAAACGAAAAAAAATGGAAAAAAATGTGGGTGGGTTAAAATGGGGGGTGGGGTAAAACCCTAATTCATTTTTATTGCACGATTTCCCACTTTAGATCTTTGGATAAAATGGGACTTCTAAATCACAATGCATATTATGTATGAATGAGCAATGACAGAGTTGAACCAAGGATCTGGGCAAGCATGAATTTATCTATTTACCTGATTTTTATCTTTTTTTTGCAATTTTAGTTGGATTTATCTAGAAAATTTGAAGATTTCTTTGTGTAGCCACTAAGGAAAATTCATGGCTTTGTGATGAATTCATGATGCACAAATTTACCTTATTGGGATACCTTAGAAATTTCATGAGATACACTCGAAACATCAAATTTGTGGGTCCTCTACAAATTTATTAAAAAGTACAACACCCAATTGCATATCGATGGGTACCCTCAAGGGGAGGGAGAGGGCTAGACAATGGGTTAGCCATAACTAGGAAGTTCATAGATGACCTGCATCCTTGATGGATCACATGGAGACCCTAGCGTATGTATCCATATTGATATGAGGAGAATGTAGAGGTGGCTCGGGTGTGATGGATTTGATGGATACCATCAGAGAAGGGAGAGATGGAGTTTTATGGTTTTTAATGCATATATCATTAGTTGGATTGGTGCAGGGCATACCAAAATTAGGTGACATCTTGTTTTTGTGGATGATGAGAGATTCACCAACTGTAGGTGGTGACCCTAACATCACATAATTTAGAGAGTGTGATGAGGATGACCCCCTATTGGTGAGCCATGGGGAGTATGATGTAGGGGTGGAGGATGGATACCAGTAATGGTATAAAAATATTAGACCTTAGAGGATTACTCTTCACCAATAGCAACCACCACAACTAGAGATAGGCCATCAAATACAACTAGCAACCTAGGTGGTATCTCGATAGAGAGGGGCGATGAGATCTCAGTACGGAGAGGTGCTTAGGTTAAGATAGTAGAGGGTGAGTAGACCTAGAGCTAGAGCAAGGGTACCAAGACCCAAAGAGGGAGAGTATGCACTTATATCTATCCATAGGGAAGTATTTAATTCCCAATAGGAGGAGGTGACTAGATTTGGATAGGAGGATTAACTGATGTAGGAGGATGTGCCTTAGTAGCCATAGAGTGAGATATAGATAGATGAGATGGATACGATTGATGTTGGAGAAGAGGTAGATGGAGGGGATCACCAATGAGTTATGAAGCCAGAGGTAGAGGTAGCTACACTAAAGTCATAGCTAGCAGTGTAGAGTATGCATATTTCAACTCAGGTAGGGCACTTTCAGTTACTTGTGTAGAGTAGAAAAAACTATGCATCTAACTATGTAATATGAAATCAAATTGATAATTCAAGTCAAGTAACCATAATGACAAAGAAATAGAGAAAATAAAGTGCCCTTCTCATTGATATTCAAAATTGTCTTTACAAGAGGTTAAAAAATATCCCTCTTAGGGATTACACCAATTGATACAAATTATAATATGAAACCCCAAAGGGGAAGGTGCAATTCATAAAGTTTTTGCACTCTCAAAATGAATTATGAAGGGTTTCTTTGATACCTCCCTTTGATGATGTAGAGATTGAAGGATATTGATGATTATTAGCTCTTGTGGAAACCTAATATTTTTATACAAAAGCACTTACAAGACATTAGTTGAAAATGTCGAACCTCTCAAGATGAGGTCCATCTCTGAGATAAACCATTGAAATGAAAATATGTAAAATAGTAAATAAATGCATATAGAACTAAATGAAAATATTGCTCAAATATGTTAGAAACTAAATTGAAAGCTACTAAAATTGATCTAACTAAGGAAATATAGCAAATCAAATGTCACCATGAGGTCGTTGTAGGGCATAGTGGCTAGATATGTTAGCTATCAAGGGGTCCAATGGCTAGCTCTATTAGCTATCATAGGGTTCAATAGTTGCACCTATGGGCTATTGTGGGGCAAAGTGGCCACTGAAAAAAAATCTTGTTCTTTGTGCTTGATATGGGGTGATGTTCAATTTAACTATAAAATTGATGCTCAAGGGTTTATCTATTTGAAACACAATGGAATCATGGGCAATTAGCTCGAATTTGGGGTGAATTATGATGCATAATGGTGGTATTTGACCTTCAAGCTCTCAACAACTACATTTATGGGCATGCATGTGTTATGATACGATTTTGATAACACCTCAATATATTTTAGAGAGTGTTCTCTCTATTACTCAAATTGGTAACACTTCATTGCATTTTTTTGATCTCAGTTCTCTATATTTTTTGAAGTTTTTTGGTGCCTCATATATATTTTTCCAATTGGCCATCTTAGTTTGCAAGGGAAGCCAAGATCAAGATTTGGTTACAATTGGGCATTCCAAATATTGCTTTTAGAAGCTTCCTCATGGTTAATTGTTGCATGCAACTACCATGTAATTAATTTGGCTTGGCTTAGGAAGCCTGAGTTTTTTATAGGTGTGGTCATCCTAGTGTGGAGTGTCCTGACTTGAGGGTCATCACAGGGTCCAAAAACCGCTCGAGGCCACTCTTGAGTATGATAAAATTGGTTGAAAATGACTGATTACCCCTATTAGAGTAGTTAGAACCACTTTTAGATCTTGGGAAAGCCCAAAATAAGCCATATGGCTTGAAAAGGTGTCCATATAGATAGCCTCCTCAACATGATGTGTTTTAGGTGTCTACAAATACCCCTTTTTGAGATGTATTGTGTGAAAACACAACATTGAGAAAAAATAGACAACCTAACATTAGATTGTAGGTTGATTGATTGTTCATTGATCTGGTCAACTTTAGATACCCCAATCATGGAAAGAGCATATTCGAATCATTACCTCCAACAAAATGGTAGGTTTAATTTGAGTAAAACTTTGATGAAATTTGAAGGTAATCGGGTAGTGTTGTAAAAAAACATGTTTTCTAGTCAAGTTGACAAAGCTTTATATCATAATTTTTGCTTTTTTCCCCAGCAAATAGGGAAGCTTATGATAGTTGTTAGAAATGATTCTTGGACGAATGAAATTTGCATGATTAAGTGCATAATTATTTATTTTGATTATGATTACCCCCTAAAATGATGAGTCGATGAGGAAATGACAAGTGATGAAAGCGATGAGTCGCTTGACCAAGATGACTTTTTTGAGCATTGGAAGATGATAAAAAATGTAAAAGGGAAATTCCTATTACATCTATGATTTTAACCATGGTACATAATTGTACATCTCTATCATGTGAAGTAGTCCCGCCACATGGCTTCTTACAGAATCAATATGATAGCAATTCAATTAAAGCTTGAGGTGAATCACTATGTTTGATGAATTGATAAAATTCATATAAGAATGAAATGTACACCTCATTCCCATGGAGCATTCCAGTCTCATGTCCTTCTTGGGAATTGAAATGAAGACATTTCAATTCAATTAAAAATTTGGTTCAAATGGTCTTATGGTAATTTACTCATCTTACCAGATTGCATGGATAACAAGTTGTTGCAACTGCTAAGTGTATAGGATAGATAACTAGGTATGAGGCACTTTTGAGATTTTGTTTATTTTATTTTTTTGTTAATTTTGGCATTTTTTATGGAAGTGGACTAATAGATGCTATTAGATATCCAAATTAAATCTTATGATGCTAATAGAATTATTGCATTTATTGCCATTTAGAGGCCATATTTGGGTGCAACGGTGGTGATCTACAAATTTTGGGGTCATCTTGGGATACAGCAGTCATGCCAAAATGTGATCACTCCATCCCATGGTAGTAAAAAAATCTAGAAAATATAAAAACAATTTTCTAATTTTTTATTGTCATTGTGACAACAGACAGTGAGAGAAAAGTGAGCTCTGAGGGAGAAGAGAGATAATTTAATACGGAACGCTGCCAAACTCGAGATAGACCACTATGATGGATCAACCCGAGGCTTCGATGAGCAAATGAGCTTGAGCTCCTAAGGTAGATCTCTCAATCCTGCTCTCATAAATTATGAAGTTTAAAATGAACCTCACTAAGTAATGGGCATAAGGAACCTCATTAAACTGTAAACAACGAACCTCACTCTAGCTTAGGATTTTAGATTGGGCTAGATTAAGGGTAGGCTAGTTTAATTTTTGTATTTATAGTAGGGGAAATAACCCCATTTAGGTGCTACTATAGGGCCATATTTTGCAGGAGTGGTGCCCCTTTGGTGGGAAGGGGGCCATCAAGGGGTCCGATGGTTGAATTTGAATTCCAATGATAAAAAATTTAACCATTGGGGTGGTTGTTCTGGGGTCCAGCATTAGTGTCTGGTGGTCTTCGGGGCCCAGAGCGACCTCTCGACTTTAGAAAATATTTTTATTTTTTATTAATTTTTTTTATTTTTTAAAATTTTTTTTGTAACTTTGTTTTGAATTTTGATTGATTTTTTTGAATGTTTTTGAATTTTTGTGCATGGTGTGTTGTTGGGCATCAACTTTTTATGGATAAATATTACTCTCTTCATGGATTTATGATGGGATCTTGAGAGAGATGACTGGACATGGTTTGGGGTGATCAACCTCTAATAGGTTATGCTCCTGTTGATAGTGATGTCAAATTAGACATATATTGCGGCCCTAGCTCATCATTGAGACAGTAATACAAACATATTTCATCTTCTGACTAGCAAGGATATGGTAATGTTGAAGGACATATATTAGATTTATATGATCCCTATTGAGGGATGAGTGATCACTTCTTTCCATATTTGGGATTGGTCGACAATTTTGTAGTGGATATTTGGTGCTAGGGCGAATGAGGCACTAATAGACATAGACCATGGTGCGGTCCTAGTGAGTGATTGGTATGAGTCATGTGTCTTCTATTAGTGTTAGGCAATGGCCATGTATATTATCTCTAATGTACTACTGCTATACTCCTCAGGAGTGAGGTTACCTTGGAACCTCTTGGACATGTTATAAGGCTTATTGGAGTGTGACCTACAACACCCTATCATTATGGCATGGGGTAGCACATTGCTGGTGTATCCCTATGACAATATGTATGAGATACAACATTAGAGGTGGATGTGATTGGGATGTATTATATTGCTCCAATTCTAGGTATGGGAGCACATTCAAGTGGATCAGCCCATAGGACTACCAGTACCCCAAGCAAATCTAGGGAATACTAATATTGGGTATGTTGCTTGGTGGCCATGAGATCAAGATATTGGATAGATTCAACATCATTGAGGCTGATTACCACGCTATATTAAGTATTTAGAGAGACTTCAAAAGGATCAGGTGATTTGGAGGCCATACTTATATTGAATCAACTAGACCGAGGCAACAAGATACCAGCTGAGGGTGAGACACAAGTGATTATTGATTGCATGTCATAGGAATGATAGAGAGTATTTACATTACTCTTAGTTGACTCGATAGTTCAATATTGCCCAAGATGTGATACAAGATCTAGTACTTTATCGTCATTTTAATGATAAGACACAATTTGAGTTACCTCGAGTGGAGGAACTATCAAAGGAAGTGGACCCTACAATGGTAGAGACTAGTTTAGAGGATGCAAATACTAGCATAGAGTATGATACCTAGTGGGTCACTCAACTATGGTAGGGTGATGGTCCTATGGGTAGACCTACAATAGTTCCAGTGGAGGAGGGTGGTGATGATGATGGGTGATGTGTGCATCATAGGACAAAGGATGAGTGGGGATAGGATGGTGAGCAAAAAGAGGAGCCCTAGGCTGTAGAGGATGGCAATGTGGATGCCCTATCATATGAAATGTCCTAATTATAGGTATAATTATAGTCTACATAGGCACAATTATAGACTTATCAGGGTCAATGAACCTAGATACATATCTCTCTATTTCTTAGAGATAGTTGAGTAGAGGACAATAGTTGTGGAGGGGATATGTTGACGAGAGAAATATCCTTAATATCTAGGTGGTAATAGTGTAGAATATGATCAACCAGGTTATGGTGGATAGGGATACTCTATGTACTCAGTTGATAGCCACAAAAATTGAGAGGGATGCTAAGATAGCAAAGTAGGATGCTTTTCGGGTTCAACTAGCTACTGTGACTATAGGTTTAGGACAGGTTATAATAGGTACATGGGCTATAGGGGATGTGGTAGGGTTTTAGGCTCAAGTGACTAGACTGTAGACTTTAGTTAGTCAGTATGATGCTCGAAACCAATTTTATGGTTCATATATTATATAGCTAGAGGGGCAGGTGACTATACTCAGTGGTACTCTACCAGAGAGGTCCACCATAGGAGGATCTCGAAGGAGTTAGTGCAATGAGTTTGAATAGTATTAAATGAACCCTAGTCACATGTTATCATCTCAATCATAGAGATCAGTAGGCAATGGATTTAGATAGCCTCATATATATGTGATTGAGGGTGGAGGCGGTTCTAGGGGTGTATGCCCTACATGATGTTATATCATGTATTTATCATTTTGAGTGTAAGGTTTGAGGACCTACAAAGTTGTAGCCTACGAGAAATATTGTAAAAATGATGTACTTTTATTTTGAGATATATATATATATATAAGATATTATTTTTGCCTCATTATTTGTGTTTATAGTTTTGATTTATGCTATGGATTTATTGATATATGTAATACTTATATGATTATGCATTATGCTATGTATGTGATGTACTAATGGCATGCAATAGTTAGATGATGGATGTATGATTAGATTCTGTGATCTAGATGTGTGGATATCGTACTATATATGTGTATATGGATGCCATGTTTAATGTTAATTGCATGTGTTTAAATTTTTATAATTGAGTATGAATTTAATTTTTGTTACATGATATGGTAAATATAATGTGTATTTAATGCATTAATTTTATGTGGATGACCTAATGCAATTGTACATGTATGCTTTCATCACTTGAAACAAAATTAATGAATCTATGTGTTTAACAAACTAATGGCAAACACCACAGAATATATACAAATCATGGATGAAAATGTTAACCCTCATCATAAGAACTAATAATTTATCCATGCATATTAAACACATCACAGATATGCATATGAGCTTCTATAAATTAAAATATATGCATAAAATAGTTAGTGTATGTCTAAATATCATTGTTGATATCCATCCAGTATCTATCCTATTCTATGCAGACCCCTTAATTAACAAAAGTTCATAAGGAAAACTATGATTGTTTGATGAGATGATTTTTTTCTATGAGGGTATTTTTGAGGTTTTCTATAAGACTTAAACACCCTAGTTGATTGATCAAAAGTTGTATATTGACTACACAAGACCCCTGAAAGATATAAGCCTATTATATAGACCTATATATTTACTATCCCTGTGTGTGCAAAGTGAATATATTAAATGAGGCATAAGACTACCTCATTTCCAAGTGGGTTTCATTTAATCCATTGTTGTAATAAGGATCACCCTGTGATCATAATGATCTTTAATTTATACATAGTTAGACTAGACTACTAGGCAATACAAGTCACAAAAATATAGCTCATCCATAACCTAACATTTGTCTATACAAAAGGAGGTTTCTAATGTGATAAAAATATCACCATGCGTAAGGTTACTCCATTTCCAGGAGATTTTCCTTCAATCCATTGCCATAAAGGATATCACCCCGTGGCATTTTGAATGTTGAAGATTCTAGGGATTCAAGATTATTACCCCCTTATTTTCTTTTGATTTCTTGGGATACTTGCTCATGCTTAGTGGTGAAAACCACTATTTATTTTACATATTTTATTTTGAGCAAGAGATTTTCTTAGTGATGAAAATCATATTTATTTTACATGTTTTGGGAATTTGCTCATTTTATGAGAGATTCAAGGGAATGTTTAGGTAGGGGGGAGTTTGTCCTTTTTTTCAATTATCAACATTCTAGACCATGTGCATAATAAGATAAGAAAGGTAAACCTTTTGCTTAAGGTGATAAGGATCACTTTGTAGTGTCATATTTCTTTATTCAGACTTGGATTGTTAATGTGTAAAACTATGTTGAGATTTTGACATATGAAAGGTACTATCAAAACTAAACCTTACCTCCAAAATCCAAGATAGCCTTCTACAAAATCTGAAAAGATAACTAGGGATGGTTGAATGACAGGAACACCCTAGTATACACCTTATAGCAACTGATTAGATGTGTTGAAATACACAGTTACTCACAATTGATATATGAATGATAATGATATGTGGATTCATGATTGGCATACAAACATGGTGTCATTCATAAGAATGTAAACACAACCTATCCTAGTTAAAATGTAATGGCTAAACATACCTAATGCAATACAATTTATGAGTGTGTGTAATGAAAATACATGATAACATAATGCAAATGTTTTTGTGTTTTGATGTTTTGTGATTTTATGTTTTTTGATTTGTTTGGTATTTTGTTGATTTTTGTTGTTTTTGTGATTTTGATTGTTTTATGAATTAAGTATAAAATACTCAGAAGTGAAGAATTTTGAGAGGCTCAAGCTCATAAAAACCTTCTAGCAAAGTTAGGTGATAAGTTTCTGATCCTATCTTCTTTGTTACGATGAAGGGACCTAACCAATTGGCCATAAATTTATCTCTCAAATGAGGCAATAGGTTTTAGTTTTGTTGGTTCTCTTTGAGCACAAGATCCCCAAATTTAAAGTCTCTTGGGTGGACTTTAATATCATAAGGTTTTTTAAGATGATCTTGATAAACATGCATTTTCTCGAGGGCATTTACTTGCCATTCATCAAGAAGGGTCAATTGATCAAGGTGAGTTTATCATGATTTGTCATCATTGATGAACTCTTTCTATGAGAATCGCAATGATGGAATTTCTAATTCCAAGGGTATAATGGCCTCAGTGCCATAGACTAGTGAAAATAGAGTTGCCCTAGTGGGTTTTTGAATGCTATTTCAATAAGCCCATAAAGCTAGAGATAATTAAAGGTGCCAATCCTTATGATTATCCTTAACAATTTTCTTTAATATGGCAACTACTATTTTATTAGAGGCCTCTTCTTGCCCATTTTATTGATCATAGTAGGGTGTTGTAAAGCTATATTGATCATTATATTTGGATGTTAAGTCCACACATATTTTTTATTAAATTATGTTCTATTATTCGATGTGATTTTGGATGGAATACCAAAATGACATATAATATTATGGTGTATGAACTCCGCAATACGAGCTCCCCTCATAGTGGTCAAAATAATCACTTCCATCCATTTGGTAAAATACTCAGTATTCATTATAATGAACATGTGATGGCCCAAATATGGAGGAGAGACATTTCCAATTAGAAAAAATACCCACTAAGAAAAAGGCCAATCTGATTGAATCAATTGCAAGGCTTGAGATGGAAGGTGTGAGAGATTAGCATTATGTTGATACTTTACACACTTCTTGACATATTATCAACAATCCTTCTCCAAAGTGGGCCAATAATAGCCCACTCTAAGGATGTTCTTAACGATAGCCATACCACTAAAATGGCCACTACAAGTACTATTATGAGCTTACAAGATTACCCAAGCAAATTATTGGATCTTGATACAATGAAGGAGGACTCCATCGTAGCTCCTACAATATGAAATGTCTCCTAGAAAGACATACCTAGTAACTTTATGTTTAAATGCTTATTTTTTGACATGCGACAATCCTTAAGGGATAGTTCCAAGTTTCAAGTAATATTTTAATTGGATGAGCCAATCCTGATAAGTTTGAGCTTCAACTGACTGAACAACTTGTTCCCATTGTGATTAATTATGCACAAATATAGATTAGAATAAAACCTTATGATGAAAGGTAGTTCCATTCTATGAAGGATCCTATGAGATCAAGGACCCCCAAGATGCATGTTTTAGAAAGTTCTAGGCTTTATATAACCTCTCATGATTTGGTTCTATCTGAATCATGTGGATTGGTTCGTTGTGTTTTGGAGCCTCATGCAACATCATTGATTATGAGAATGTTATGACAAGGATGGTAGTAAATTTGATGGAAGTATTTTGAGGGATTAATAATCCTAAATAGGCTATTGAATTCACAAAGTGATTAGATGTACGAGGGACTACCTCATTGTCATACCAATCCAGTTGGGCTAGTAATATGTCCACAAGCTCTTTGTAAGCTTTTAGGATGGGAAATATGCATTGATAAATACCTTTTACTTGGTTTACGATGAGCAAGGAGTCACCAAAGATATTAAGCTTTTTAATATTCATGGTGATAGTTATTTGGAGACCCAAGATGAGAGCCTCATATTCAATGTTATTATTGGTGCAAAGGAAATCAAGTTTATAATACAAGGGCATAAGAGCTCATTGTAGTGTGAAAAATATAGTCCTTGTGCCACCCCCTTACTTTCACTTTGAACCATTTAAGAACAAAGTCATGTCTTATTTATTATCTGATTCTTCAGGTTCAAGCGATTCATATAGTGCGAACACTGCATCATTGGGTAGCTCTATAACTAGAGTCTTATCATCTTGAAGAGGTGCCCCTACTAGCTAATTAGCTATGACTTTATCTTTAATATATTTTTGAATAATAAATTCAAGATTTAATTCCATCAATAAAATAATCCACTTTATGGTTCACGTATTATGATATGTGCAATTTACCATATATCATAAAGGATTTTCTTTAGATATGACATATGTGGTATGACTTAACATATAGTGGCACAACTTGGTAGCAAACACAAATACTAAGCAGAGCTTTTCAATGTATGCATACTTCAACTTGTAACTGGCCAAGGTGTGACTAATGTAATAGATAGCTTGTTCTCTATTTTCTTTGTTCTTCTGGGCTAACATGGTTTCTAGGGAAAATTATGTAGCTAAAATGTATACTAATAAAGGCACACCTGGTCTAGGTGGATCTAAAAGTAGCGATATTTCTAGGTACTTTTTGATATTGATAAAGGCATTTTGATAGTATTCATCCTAATTTAATGATACCTTCTTATATTCATGGGTTGACATTTATTCGACAACTGTGCTATGAAGCATTTGATGGATGCTACTTTTCCTTGTAAGCTACAAAGATCTTTGATGTTCGTGGGGGAAGCATTTCTAGAATCACTTTGACCTTTACAGGATCGACTTCAATCCCTCTTTTGGAGACTATGAATCCTAGGAGTTTTCTTGATGTGACACTAAAAATATATTTCCTAGGATTCAACTTGATATTATGCTCTATTAGGTGATTGAAGACTTTATGCAGAACTTCTGCATGCTCTTCACATAATAATTTTTTGGAAAGCAAATCATCTATTTAATTCTCTAGAATTTTATGCATGTAATCATGAAAAATATATGTCATGACCTATTGATAGGTGGCACCAATATTTTTAAGATCGAATGACATAACTTTATAGTAGAATGTTCTCCATGGAGTGGTAATAAATGTCTTATGTTGATCCTCGGGTTTGAAACTCCATCCATAAGGGATAACATCTCATGACCTATATTTGTGTCTACGAGAGCATCTATGTTTGACAATGGAAATGTATCTTTGGTCATTGCCTTACCGAGGTCTCTAAAATTCATGTAGATACGAATTATTCCATTAGTTTTACCTATAGGTACTATGTTCGATACCCACTCTGGATAGTCAATGAGCTAAATAAAATCTACATTTACAAACTTCTATAATTCATCCTTCACCATTAAGGTGATGGTTGGATGCATCTTTCTTAAATTTTTCTTGACCAGTTTTATAGTAGAGTCTAAAGATAGGTAATGTGTAAACAACTTCAGATCAAGAGTTGGCATGTCTTTGTATGACCATACAAAAATAGATTTCTTTATCAAAAGAGGTATGAGGATGATACATTCATCAGGAGGTAGAGTTTATCTCAATATGAATTTATTAGGATGGTTAGGATCATTGCTAATATTCACATCAAAAGTCTCCTCAATTGATATATGGGATCCCTCCTCAAGATGATGAGGTGTAGGGATCAGATAGATGTCATCCATTGGATTAGGAAGTTTTATCATATCTGATTCAACCTTAGCATTATAAACATCCTTGGTATGGTTTAGAGTGAAATGAAATGGTTGCAATATTTCATCACATGGTAATAACACCTCAGGCGATGGGGTAACACCACGTAATCAAATTTAATGGCCTCAATGTTGAGGTGTAACAATTTTGAGGGGTCACTTAGATTGCGAGGGGTGCAATTAAATCAATGGAAATCATTTTCATGGAAATTTGGTGATCTCCAAGACCACATGGGTAGGACCTATTGGTTGATGGTTGCTCTAGATGCTCTAATTGTGGCTTAGGATGTGTTGGGATCTTGGGTTCTGCTCTAGGAGTACACAATATAATTGGATCCTCAAGCGAAAGCAGCTATCTCCAATTAAGTGGAGCAAGAAATACTATGTGATAGGTGTCATATATGTCTATAGGAGGTCTAGAAATCTCAACATATCCTATGTAGTTTTTGAGATTATGAAGGTAATTAGGACCTAAGTATGTGATATCTATTTCATCCTCATACTCATCTTCATCGTCCACCCAATCATTTTTAATAATATCTTCTGATTTTGATTCCTCTTCTAGAATGGTCTCATGATGTATTTCAAGATGTTCTATAGAAACCATTGTTACTGGATGATGTCCCCTCCATAAATGAGAAGGGTTGGGGTCAGTGTACTCATTCCAATCAATGTCTTCCCCAAAGCCTAGTCTTAAGCATTGTAATAAATTAGCTAGAAGCTCATCTAACATGCGTATATAATACCCTAAACAAAAATTATCGATAGGAAATTGGTACTGTGGTTGGAAGGGTGTTCTAAAACCCCGCTTATAAATACCTAATCCATTCCCGTACCAATGGAAATGGTAGAAGTATATTAGATAAAAGTATGGGTTCAACATGTAGTAGATATTTCCTATAAAAGGTTCATCATCATGATTGATAACAGAAGAATGATTTGAGGCTTGGTCAAAACCCCCATATATAAAATTTATTTGGTTGGGTGGTATTCCTATGGGTGCCACCATTTAAATTAGTAAAGTGGGAACACATGGTCTCCCCATATCTTGCACATACTTGATAATTAGCGTAAAAGTTATGTTTTAAACCAAGTATTCAGTGAGCCCAAAATTGACTAAATGCAACATCACTTGTAGTGTGGATGATGCGATAGATGAAGTAGGTGAAGTAGACTAAGGAACATCATGCATCATATCATGTTACTATTCCTCTTCTATGGGAATCATAATATTAGTAGTAGAGACATGGGGGATGACTTTAGGATCATCTACCATGGGTGATTTCAACTTCATTTTGATCTTCGGATCAAATGACGAAGGTTTATCAGAAGTAGCTACTAATTTAGGTGATGAGGGTGGCACTAAAGTGGATGTATTAGCACATGCTACTTTAGGTTTGTGCTTTGGAAAATTAATGGGAGAACTAGATATGATGTACAGATGCATTGATGGTAAGATGAATTCCCTCATATTGCTAACCTGATTGACATACTTAAAGGGTTCATAATTTGATTAGATGACATGAACATTTTCCTTGTAAACATATATAATGCACTCTTGAAGAATAGAAAGAACATACTCCATGTATTGGATCCATGGATGATCGAGCAATATATTGTATAGCATCACACCTTTCAACACATGGCATAAGATAGAAATGGATTTTAGGCCCACCCAAATAGACAAGACTATAATGCCAACCATTGAACATAATGCATCATTGAATTCTTGTAAGGTAGTCATAATTATTATGGTAATCGATGAGCTTGTATTGATCAACACTCGCTTGTAAGGTATTTTATTTATGCAAGTGATTATGTGCAAATAGTGGATCCACTATATTAATTGGTACTTGTTTGATTTTGTGGTTATTGAATGTGACCATAGGCTCTTTGTATTTTTGAATGTACCCCACAAATTTAGTGAATGCATTAGGATATTGGGGCTAAAGCTCAACGAATTTTAAAATCTCCATGAGCACTTCCTTATGTCTAGGGGACTGTATAATAAACTCATAAATTAAGAGCTTGGCTGAGGCCATCTTCAAAATTTGAGTAATTCTATTTTTAATGGTAATAATTGGTTGTGACGGTGGATCTGGAGTGGGTTTTGAATTGGCATTTATTGGGGCATAGAAGGTATACTAATGGGAGCTATAGGTGGCTTGGCTTGATTGTACCTTCTATTACGTGTTCCTATGTTAATCATACCTACGAACCCATGTGTAGGTAGATCTGTATATATCTTGTTTACCTTCCTGATTTTATTTCCATTGACCTCATGGGTGGGCAAGGTATCTTTGAATATTCCCATATATTGATTATCCAAAGCAAGAGGATTATCAATCTGTAACTGATTCTTATCAAGCATGTTCTACAATAGGTTTTTGAAACCATAGGAACCTTGGATATCATGTTCATTTTACCTATGATAAGAACAATATATGTCCTCTCTATACCCATTAGGCTTTGGGTAAACAAGATCTAATAAGTAAATTTTGGGCAATGTAATTACCCTAGCCTCACATAGTCTGTTAAAAAGGGATGCCAAAGACTCAGGTAGTGGTGTGTATGTGCGAGGTGAATGACATTGTTTCTCTTGCCCTTGATTGCATTGGCACTAATTTTTATATTGTACCGAAAGGGGTTGAGCCTAATAATTAGGTTGCTATTGTGATTTCTCTACTTTAGGAACATTTAGAACAATTTGATTCATAGGCATTGGCTTCACTTTATGATGAGTGATTAATGTATCCCTCTTGTACCTTGATGTCCTCAATAACTTTGGCTTGTGTCAAATCCTCTTCACATGTTTGATATTGTTGCAATTGTAATAGAAGTGATATATGTTTCAAGCAGCTCTTGGTAAACATTCGGGTTAATTTTGAAACAAGCACAGTGAAAGGTAGTTTGGACATTATCTTACGATACTTTTTTCCAAAATCTATAACTGGCTCATCGTCATATTGACGTAAGTTTAAAAATTTATATAGGTTTACCTTTTCTTGAATCAAAAGGAGAAGCATTCAAGGATGGCATTCACTAATTGTTCAAAGCTAGAGATGCTATATTGAGGTAGTTGGTTATACCACTCTAAGGCAGAAGCAAAAAAGTGTTATCATGAATGTTTGTAATAACAAAGCATCATTGTTCTATAGTTGAAAATACAAATTTATGAAACTTATGACATGTTCTTGTGCATCGTTTCCCCTCTAAATTTGTCCAGCTTAGGCATTTTAAAATGCTCAAGGTAATAAGGACAAGTCACTGATGGATCTAGAGGTTGAGTGTAAAATTTGTGCAAGGTGGATTTTTGATAACCCACTCCTTACTTCCCCAATGATTGGATTCACTCTATGATAACTTTGTATGCATGAGATGTGATGTGGAGAACACAAGCTTATATTGAGAGGGGGGTGAATAGTATAAGATTAAATTTTGCTTTTATTTCCAAAACAATATTATCTAATGTTATTAGTTACACTATATTTCTAAAATAATGTTAACCAATATCATCAATAACAATATAAAAGTAATGCACATATCATCACACACAATGAGAGACATATATTTAACGTGGTTCACCCAATGTGGGCTACGTCCATGGAGAAAATATTTCTTATAAATTTTCTCAACAAATCTCTTGGGAACCAAATCCCTATTACAATATTTATGGCCCTTTGTCCAAATGAGATACCAATCCCCTATGCTCAAGTTTGTGGATCTTTATCCACAAGAGAACTCTATCCCATTAACTCTGGTTTGTGGACCTCTATCCACAAGAGAACTCTATCCCCTCAACCTTTTCTTTGTATAACTCTATCCACAGAAGTTACCTCTCATTTTATCTAGTTTGTGGAACTATATCCATAGGAGACATCTCTCCTTTGCTCTGGTTCGTAGAACTCTATCCACAAGAGAACTCTATTCCTTCAACTCTGGTTCGTGGAACTATATCCATAGGAGAACTCTATCCTCTCAATTCTAGCCCAAATTTACACACACTATATGCACAAATTTGTCTCAACTCTATTCTAAATATGCACACATTACATGCACAAATATATCTCAAATCTATCCTAAAATTACACATATTACATGCATAAATTTGTCTTAAATATGCCCCAAATCTGAAAACATTACATGCACAAATCTATCTCAACTCTTTCCTAAATCTGCATACATCACATGCACAAATATATCTCAACTCTGCCCAAATTTGCACACATTACGTGCACAAATCTATCTCAACTCTGTCCCAAATCTGCACACATTACATACACAAATCTATCTCAACTCTGCCCCAAATATGCACACATTACATGCACAAATCCATCTCGAATTTGCTCCAAATATACACACATTACATGCATAAATTTGTCTCAAATCTATCCCAAATATGCACACATTACATGCACAAATCTGTCTCAACTTTACCCTAAATTTACACACATTACATGCACAAATATATCTCAACTTTACTCCAAATCTACATACATTAAATGCAAAAATCTGTCTTAATTCTTCTTCAAATATGCACATATTACATGCATAAATCTATCTTAATTCTTCTTTAAATCCACACACATTACATGCAAAAATTTGTCTCAACTCTATCCCAAATCTACACACATTACATACACAAATCTGTCTTAATTCTGCTTCAATTCTTCTCATGATATTTGCTTAAATCTTGCAAAAAATATGCTCAACTCTCTGCTTCAATCTTCACCAAGCCTACTCACAAGGCTTGCTCAAATCTTCACCAAGCCTACTCACAAGGCTTAATCAAATCTACCTCAAACCTGCTTCAAGTCTTCTCATAAGACTTGCTTAAATCTACACCAAGCCTACTCACAAGGCTTTCTCAAATCTACCTCAAACCTACTTCAATTCTTCTCACAAGACTTTCTTAAATCTACCCAAATATGCTCTAACACATGCTCAAAACTTTCTCATAACACATACTCAAATTTTCTCATAACACATACTCAAATCTACTCATAACACAAACTCAACAAATCCTAAATTTTGCACACAAGTGATATTCAAAATAATGCTTGCATCTCTTTCAAAAATGCTTTCTTCAACTAGGCAATTCAAACATATTCTTCCCATAATTCTTTCAAGAACATATAAAAAATAATATGCAAAGAAAATGCTTAATATATTCTCTTCACATTCATTAATTCTATCCCTTTCACATGTCTCACATTCAACAAATTAGGTCTCTACTTCTTGCAAATTCCTTTCAAATCAAATCATGCCAGTGTATAACTTTGCTTCACAAAACTAGATTATGTTCCTTGCAAATTTGCACTCAAAGATCAAACACAATAATGCACAAATTTGCTTCACAAAACTGATCTCTAGAAATTTCCCATTTACATTCAATATCACTCACATCAATTCCCAAATGCTTCACAATTTCTTTCAACAAGAATGCACAATTTATTCTCAAGACCCTAGGACAAGTGTTTCCAATTTTATTCAAAAATGAAGCTTAAATAACTCTCAAAATCTAGCTCATATATTTCCAACAATGCACACAAGTCTAATCCTTATTTCTCCACTTTATAACATGGAAATAATTTCCTCAAAGCACAACCACCTTAAGAAGGATTCAAATTACCATACCTTAAAAATTCTTTGAAGAAGATGTGCCCTCAAAACCTGTTTCAAAATAATTTCCTTTTTATAACTTCAAGAGGTTAGGAAATCTTCTTTTCAAAACAATCACAAAAACCTTTTCTCAAATATGTGCTTAAAGATACTCTATAATTTCTCTTTAGTCTTGCAAAGATAAAGCTTTGAATTTTAAGACTAAAAACCTCAAACTTCTCTTTTCTAAGGTGTGCCAAAATATAAATATCAATAGACTTAAATTACACCTTATTTCTCCTTTCTTAAGCAAACAAAAATTACAACTTTGATAAAGCCCTAAGACACATTATTTTCCCTTTCAAAATACAAGATATGTGCCTTTTAAACCATACACAAATCTCCCTCTAAGAATTAAATTTATACACACATTACAATAAAAATTATTTCTTTATACACCTTATTCCTCCACTACTTAATTAAACCAACTTTCTACCTTTTACAATATCAAATAACTAGCAAAATATTTTTCTCACTAAAGCATTTATTATTCAAAAATTTTATGCATACCTCACAACATAGGCCAGACAAATATATTTCAAAATTTTGGTATGAACCTCAACACCACACACTTGTGAATCACATGGGAATCGAACTTACATCCTCTGCCCATGCAGTACCCTAGCCATGGCTAGGCTAATAGTTGAGATACCCCAATGGGTGAGATACACAGTACGTGTGACCAAAAAACCCTCTTCGCTATGCATGCCAAACGAACCATGTCTTCTACCCAGCAAAAACCAACTCTGTGAGATTTTACCCTATGCACTCTAGTTCGGAAACACCTTAGCTCTAGCTAGACATCCAGTTGGACCAGCCACCTAGTTGGGATTCAAACTAGTGGCACTACCTCTTGTTCATAAATTATTATCCTCAAAAAATTTATCCTCTCTTATCAATGAGCTTCGTAAAAACTAGCGCACGAGAGAAAATGATTTCACTCTGAAAGCATGAACATCACAATAGTCTTTCGCATCTCCAAAACATATTTTTATCCAAATGAATTAGATAAGGTATTTATAAATGTTTACCTACTTCTTTGAACGACATTGGCTCTTCAAAATATTTATTTTAAACTCATAAATGTTTGCCTCCTTCGAATGATGTCAATGCTCCATGAGATAAATATTATATATATTTTTAAACCTTGCTTCATAACCGTTGGCACCAATGAAATATGTTGTATATTATAATATTTAAAAATATTATAATATTTCCTTTTGAACCTTGGGCTTCTCTCCTTTTATGAAAATGTAAACCTTTGTATAATATTTAAAAAATAAATATTATAAACCTTTTGTTTGCCTTTAAACCTTGTAAACCTTTTCTTTTTCCTTGATCTGAGATAAACACTACCTTGCAATATTATCCAACCATAGAAGAATATTTCTACTGGACCAAGCTCTCTTTGACATCAACCTTTTGATGTCAATGACAACACAGTATGCTCAATATTTCCAACAATATTCCCCTTTGTCATTGATGTCAACCCTTACTAACAATATTCCTTTTTCTGCAACTGGATTCCAAAACTGATCCTCCTACGAAGTTGCTCCCTCTTACTGAAATATCTACCCCTTTGACATAAATGGCAAAGGGCTCCTTTGGGGCTAAAAATAATACTCTTAGATCAGCTTCGTCACTACCTCCTCTCCTTGAGGTGATCAATTTTGGGATGGGAGTAGATCTACTCCCAACTTACAATGCTCTTCTCCTTCCTCAACTTTATTTTTCCACTCATTTGTAGTCATACCCTTTTTATCCTTTTTAGTCTCCATGTTCATGCTTGTCTTTGTAAGTTTCAAAAACTTTGTTCTACACCACTTAGCCTTATGCCCAAAATTATTGCAATTGTAACACCTGATGTTGTAGTTCCTAAATGGTGTAAATGACCTAAAATTTCCTTTGGTGAAGCCATAATTATTTTTGCCATGAATCCTGCAATGCATAGCTTTGTGATCAAAATTATTACATGAGAAACAATGTCCCTAAAATAAATATTCATCTTGTCTTGAAAAATCTGGTTTCTTGGTCCTTTCTTTGCCTTCTCTGTGATGATCCATGTTTCTTGTTTGTGCATTGTTTTCTTCGTCAATGATGCTTCCACTCCTCAAATTATCAACATAGGTCTTAGGTTCTTATTAAATCTCTTCTTTTGAGACTTCCTTATCTTTTGATCTTGGCTCCTCTTTTTGTACCTCTTGACCTTCTTCATAGCCTAGTATTGTTTTGATAAATGAAGATCTTTGTGCTTTGATAATGTTATCCAAAGCTTTTGAATATTTTCCAAATTTGTGCAGCTTATCCTTAGAATCTTTCACTTCCATCCTTAAATAAACCACTTCATGTTCTAATATTTCACATTCTGACTCTTTTGCCTCTAATTTTTCAACCATAACTTCTTTAAATCTCCTTGCCTTAACTTTTAAGTTTTTGAGATCTTGTAGAATTTTTTCCTTTATTTCCTCATATTCTCGAACTTGAGCCTTCAGTTTTGAGTTCTTATTTCTAACTCTTTTCAACTCTCTAAGAGCAACAATAAATTTCTCTTCTAGGTCAATTGTGGCTTCTTCTTCTTCTTTTGAATCTTCCTCTAGGTATTCAATTATAGGAGCATCTTCTTTTTCTTCTACTTGGTTAGAAATATCTTCTACTTGATATTCAATAGGAGTGTCATCTTCCTCTTCTATTGCCAAAAATAGAATCTCTTATTTTTCACTATCTAAGAAGTTTTCATCACTGTCACTTGAAGCACTGCTTACTTCTCCAACATAGAAACTATTATTGTGCCTTTGAAAACTCTTCTTTTCGTTATTTCCTTGACCATACCTATTTTTCTTTTCATACCTAAATTTTCTTTCTTTATTTTTCTTATAATCATGTTTCTCTTCACTTATGCTACTTCCATCTTGTGGATAATTAGATGCATAGTGACCAAATTTACCACAATTAAAACACTTCACAACCTTCATATTTTTGTGTTTTCTTGAGTCCTTCCTATTTCTTCTCACATAGTTAGCTTCTTCATTATTGCTTGACTCATCACTTGATTTTGGTTTCTTATATTTTATAGTTTTTGAAACTTTGAATGTTACCTCTTTCTTGGAATTTTGATCTTTTTTTTGTCCTCATCTCATTAGTTGTAAGAATTCCATGTAACTCATCCATTTTAAACTTATCGTGATCCTTCATCTCTTCTATTGCTAAAAACTTTGCATCATACCTCAGAGGGAGTGATCTTAATACTTTCTTAGCAACACTAGAGTCCTCAATTTTGAATCCAAGTCCACATATGGTATTAAAAACTTCATCAACATGAAGTAATTATTTAGAAATATCTTCCTCATATTTCATCTTCAACTCTTCAAACCTCCTCTTGTGAGTTTGAAGTTTTGCCAACTTAACCTTACTATATCCTTCATATCTTTGATTTAATTTGTCCATATTTATTTTTTTGATTTACATTACATAACTTTCACAAACTTTGATTCATGTAATCCACTTAATATTCCATTCATAGCCTTGGTATTATTTACATATAGTTCCTTTCCATCCTTACATGTGTGAGGAGTAGTTGTAGGTTTGAATCCATCCTCAACAAATTATCATGTTTCACATCCTTGTGCTATAAAATAATTCTTCATCCTCATACTCTAGAAAGCATAATTATTCCCATAAAATATTGAAGCCTTATTTATTGAAGATCCATTCTGAGAAACCATATGTATTCCTGTAGGATCTTCCTTCAAGCTGTTAGACTTTTTTAAAGGAAACCACTTTGATACCAATTGAAGAACACAATCTTATATTGAGAGGGGGGTGATTAGTATAAGATAAACTTTTACTTTTCTTTCCAAAATAATATTATCCAATGTTATAAACTGCACTATATTTCCAAAGCAGTGTTAACCAATATCATCAATATCAGTAGCAAAGCAATGTACATATCATCACACACAATGAGAG
This sequence comes from Wollemia nobilis, assembly GCA_028583015.1. Taxonomy (NCBI): domain Eukaryota; kingdom Viridiplantae; phylum Streptophyta; class Pinopsida; order Araucariales; family Araucariaceae; genus Wollemia; species Wollemia nobilis. Next base: position 3,598,798 of record JAQPPZ010016847.1, on the reverse strand, counting down.
ACACATATTTAATGTGGTTCACCCAATGTGGGCTACATCCACGGAGAAAACATTTCTTATAAATTTTCTTAACAAATATCTTGGAAACCAAATCTCTATTACAATGTTTAAGAACCTATATACAAAGGAGACACCAATCCCCTATGCTCAAGTTTGTGGATATCTATCCATAATATAACTCTATACCCTCAACTCTAGTTCATGGACCTCTCTCCATAGGAGAACTCTATCCCCTCAACTCTGGTTCATGGAACTCTATCCATAGGAGACACCTATCCTTTGATCTAGTTTGTGGAACTCTATCCATTGTAGACACCTCTCCTTTGCTTTGGTTCATGGAAATCTATCCATAGGAGAACTCTATCCCATAAACTATGGCCCAAATATGCACACACTATATGCAAAAATATGTCTCAACTCTATTCTAAATCTACACACATTACATGCACAAATCTATCTCAACTCTATCCTAAATCTGCACACATTACATGCACAAATCTATCTCAACTTTACCTCAAATATGCACACATTACATGCATAAATTTGTCTCAACTTTTTCCTAAATATGCACACATTATATACACAAGTATATCTCAACTCTGCCCAAATTTGCACACATTACATGCACAAATCTGTCTCAACTCTATCCCAAATCTGCACACATTACATGCACAAATCTATCTCAACTCTACCCCAAATCTGCATACATTACATGCACTAATCTATCTCAACTCTGCTCCAAATATGCACATATTACATGCATAAATTTGTCCCAACTCTATCCTAAATTTACACATATTACATGTACAAATCTGTAACATGCACAAATCTGTCTTAATTATAATTCAAATATACACACATTACATGCATAAATATGTCTTAATTATGCTTCAAATATACACACATTACATGCACATATTCATCTCAACTCTATCCCAAATCTACACACATTACATACACAAATATGTCTTAGTTTTGCTTCAAGTCTTCTCACAAGACTTGCTTAAATCTGCTCAACTCTCTGCTTCAATATTCACCAAGCCTACTCACAAGGCTTGCTCAAATATTCACCAAGCCTACTCACAAGGCTTACTCAAATATACCTCAAACCTACTTCGAGGCTTCTCATAATACTTGCTTAAATCTATCTAAATCTACTCTAACACATGATCAAAACTTGCTTATAACACATACTCAAATATACTCATAACACATACTCAAATCTACTCATAACAGAAATTCAACCAATCCTAAATTTTACACACAAGTGATATTCAAAATAATACTTGTATATCTTTCAAAAATGCTTTCTTCAACTAGGCAATTCATACATATTCTTTCCATAATTCTTTCAAGAACATATAAAAAATAATATGCAATGCAAATGCTTAATATATTCTCTTCACATTCATTAAGTTTGTCACTTTCACATGTCTCACATTCAACAAATTAGATCTCTACTTCTTGAAAATTCCTTTCAAATCAAATCATGCTAGTGTATAACTTTGCTTCACAAAACTAGATTATGTTCCTTGCAAATTTGCTCTCAAATATCAAACACAATAATGCACAAATTTTCTTCACAAAACTGGTCTCTAACACTTGCTCATTCACATTCAATATCACTCACATTAATGCCGAAATGCTTAGCAAATTCTTTCAAAAAGAATGCACAATTTGTTCTCAAAACCCTAGCACAAGTGTTTCCAATTTCATTCAACAATGAAGCTCAAATAACTCACAAAATCTAGCTCATACATTTCTAACAATGCACACAAGTTTTATCCTTATTTCTCCACCTTATGACATACAAATAATTTTGTCCAAGCACAACCACCTTAAGAAGGATTCAAATTACCATACCTCAAAAATACTTTGAAGAAGATGTGCCCTCAAAACCTGTTTCAAAATAATTTCCTTTTTGCCACTTCAAGAGGTTAGCAAATCTTCTTTTCAAAACAATCACAAAAACCTTTCCTCAAAGATGTGCTCAAATATACTCTATAATTTCTCTTTAGTCTTGCAAAGATAAAGCTTTGAATTTTAAGACTAAAAACCTCAAACTTCTCTTTTCTAAGGTGTGCCAAAATACAAATATCAATAGACTTAAATTACACCTTATTTCTCCTTTCTTAAGAAAGAAAAAATTATAACTTCAATAAAGCCCTAAGAAACTTTATTTTCTATTTCAAAATACAAGATATATGTCTTTTAAACCATACACAAATCTCCCTATAAGAATTAAATTTATACACACATTACAATAAAAATTATTTCTTTATACACCTTATTCCTCCACTACTTAATTAAACCAACTTTCTGCCTTTTACAATATCTAATAACTAGCAAAAATAATTTCTCATTAAAGCATTGATTATTCAAAAAATTTACGCATACCTCACAACTTAGGCCAACGAGATATATTTCAAAAAATTCGGCATGAACCTCAACACCAAATGTCTACTAACCATACAAGAATTGAACTCACAACCTCTACTCACACAACCCCATAGCCACAACTAGGCTACCGTCTGAGCTACCCCAGGGGGTGAGATACATAGTATACATGTCCAACAAAAACCCTCTTCATTGTGCCTACCAAATGAACAATGTCTTCTGCCCAGAAAAAACCAACTTCATGAGATTTGACCCTGTGCACTATGGTTAGATAGTGCCTTAGCTCTAGCTAGGTGTATAGCTAGACCAGCTACCTAGTTGGGATTTAAACTAGTGGCACCTGCTCTTGTTCGCAAATTATTATCCTCAAAAAAATGTGTCCTCTCTTCTTAATGAGCTTCGCACAAACCAACGCAGGAGAGAAAACGATTTCACTCTGAAAGACAAAACATTTTTATCCAAATGAATTAGATAACATATTTATAAATGTTTACCTCCTTTGAATGACATCAACACTTCAAAAAATATATTTTAAACTCATAAACATTTTCCTCCTTCGAATGATGTCAACGCTCCATGAGAGAAATATTATATATATTTTTAAACCTTGCTTCATAATCATTGGCACCAATGAAAATTGTTGTATATTATAATATTTAAAAAATAATAATATTTCATTTTTATCCTTGGGCTTCTCTCCTTCTATGAAACCTTAAACCTTTGTAAAAAATTTAAAAAATAAATATTATAAACCTTTTTTGCCTTTAAACCTTGCAAACCTTTTCTTTTTCCTTGCTCTGAGATAAACCTTACCTTGCAATATTATCCAACCATAGAATAATATTTCTGCCATACCAAGCTCTCTTTGACATCAACCTTTTGACATCAATCCTTTGACATCAATGACAACACAGCATGCTCAATATTTCCAACACAATGATTTCATCTTCCTTTAGTGGCCTTTTGTGAGGCAAATGTGGAAGGATCATGTTCGATCGAGGAAGCAAATATAATCATCTACCACATCCTTGTAAATTAACTCAGGATACGCTTGTTCTTGGTCCTCTACTTTCATCTCTTTTTAAGCCTTATACTCCAACTGATTTGGTTCTCGATTTTGTCTTTACTGATACTAATGAATAGATGTGTGAAGAGGATGGTTGTTAGTAGGTCTAGATGGCAACTCCTAGTGCTACGCAGTGCACCTCATGTTGAGTTTTTATCGATAAGTACTAGGCATGGGGATATCATATTGAGCTACCCAAAGCGATTGTTCTTCGTGTAATTTTTTTTCTAGGATTATTTCTTCTCATAGTCTATGTTCATATAACCACTAGCGGTGTAACCTCTATTGTTATGCATGCTCATTGTCTAAACATTCTTTCTCTTGGTGCAAATAATCCAATTGGGATTGGATCAACTACTCTCTAAGATCTTTGACTAGTGTTGGGCTTGGGTAACTAATCTGTGTGTTCTATTGTATGTGGCCTATGACTTTTCATCTCAATACAAGGGGTTTTTTCTATTTCAGTTCATGTAGAAGGGATGTCTACCCTCTTACCTCAGTTAATCGAGGTTACATTTTCTTTGTGCTCTACCCTAGTGGTAATTTCCTCATGTAATTATAATGCAGGAGTATATCATGTTCGTGTAGAACACTCTTTACACATATGGATAGGATAAACTAAATCCTCATCGTGCCTACTCTCAAAATAAGAATGATAAAAATAAGGTGTTGTAAAAGCTACATTAGGGCCATACCTATCTAGGTGATTTAGCATACGACTCAACCAAGGGTGATCAAGAGGAGTATATTCCCCATATTGACCAAGTAATGGCATTTATTTTGCTCTAATTTCAAAGGAATTTATGGATCGATTGGGTACACGAATGCGTGCAAGCCCTCTACTAAGCCCCTTAATGGGTGGATCTTGTCTAGAAGTAACATGTGATGGATGAGGTCTAAAAATATCCTCTTCTTGGTCATGGCAAGGTTCTATAGGATTCCTCCTATTAGGGGTATCTCAATTCTCAGATCCCTTGTATATGGAATTGTATTTGTGACAATTGTTCTAACATCGTTCAGGTAAATGTAAATTTGTTGGACTATTTCGAAGGTATTCTAGACCTTCTAGTGCATTATCAGTAGCCACATTATATGAATGGTCATGGATTTGTGTTGTGATAATTTTATATTTATTAGGCTTTTAGTAAGGAAACAAACAAAGTAAATAAGATGATTATCTCTTTTAAGAATTATTTGTGTTTCCTAAAACTAGCTTGTGTATTTTGATTTATTATTTTATTGTCTTTCCTTTGTTCAATTTTTTGATATTGTTGATGTAAATACTCAATTTGAATGGTTTTCACCTATATACTCTCATACATGAGCTTGGAGATGAAGTCTAGACTATGAAACGCACCAAGACTTGGTTATGAAATTCAAATCCAGTGAGGGAGCACAGGTCCTACTAGCCCTCACCCAGTTCACCATGGTCAGTGATACACCTCTTCAAAAAGATATGCATACTATTTTCCATGGCTATGATGGTTCTTGGAGCTAGCCTTGGCAAAAATGAGGTGCGAAGAACCACAATACAAGATAACAAGGTGGTTATGAAGGCCACCATTATTATTCTTTATCATTGGTTGGTCGTGACTTCCAACTCACTAATGTTTAGTTTGAGACGTGATGTGTGTGTGTGTGTGTTCTTTTATTTCATGCAAAAGGAAAAAGTAACATAAAGAAATCCATGTTTTTTCACTAATGCTTGAAAAGACGTTTCAAATTTTCAAATTTTGAATAAAAATATTTTATATTTAAAAAAATGGAAATGCAACCCTAAATGAAATTAGTCTTTAGGCAGGTAACATGCAAGTAAACCCTAATAATTAGTTTAACCAAGGACCATATCTGAGTTAGACAGTCTACAACAAAGGCCATCAAATATCAGAGCAGTCATAATTGGGGGTCGTTGTACCCTGGAGCAGCCAACAACAGAGGTTGCTAGACCTAAGAGTGGTTGCTAGTAGAAATTTTAAAATTTAAAAATTTATTCTAAATTTCTCTAGATTTTTAATTGAAATTGCTATTATATCTTTTTTTGTAAAAACATAGTAAAATCAGGTACAAAGATACTCACAGGTGTAGCTAACATTCGATGAAGATGCTACAAATTTATTTTTTGTACTTTGTTTTGAGATTGTCAAGGGGCAAAGGGATGAGCTATGTTGGCCATCAAAGGGTATGACGATGACTATTGTAAGCCATCATATCCTAGAGTGGTAGTACCTGCAATTCAAGAAATCCAAAAAAGTAAACATTAGTGACAAATTATGATATTATAGAAAAATTCCCATGGTGATCGCCACTATAGAGTAGCAAAAACCACGCACCTAACTATTTAATATGAAATCAAAATGATAATGCAAATCAAGTAACCATAATGACAAAAAAATAGAGAAAATAAAGTGCCCTTCTCATTGATATTCAAAATTGTCTTTACAAGAGGTTACAAAATATCCCTCTTAGGGATTACACCAATTGATACAAATTACAATATGAAACCCCAAAGGGTAAGGTTCAATTTGTAGAGTTTTTGTGCTCTTAAACCTAATTATGCAAGGTTTCTTTATGACCTTCGCTTGATGGTGTAGATATTGAAGGATCTTAAGGATGATTAGCTCCTGTGAAAACCTAAAATCTACACACAAAAGCACTTACAATATATTAGTAGCAAATGTGGAACCTCTCAAGATGAGGTCCATTTTTTAGATAAACCATTAAAATGAAAATGTGTAAAAAAGTAAAGAAATGCATAAATAACTGAATAAAAATATGCTAAAATGTGTTATAAACCGAATTGAAAGCTGCTAAAATTAATTTAACTAAGAAATTTAGCAAATCAAATATCACCACGAGGCTATTGTAGGGTATAGTGGCTAGCTCTATTAGCCCTCAAGAGGTCCAGTAGCTAGCTCTATTAGTCGTCAGAGGTTTTAGTGGCTATGCTTGCGGGTCCCTGTGGAGCACAATAATTGCTAAATAAAAAGCTCATTATTCATGCTTGATGCAAAGTGATGTTCAATTTGACTATCAAATTGATTTTCAAGGATCTGTCTCCTCGAAATACATTGGAATTGTGGAAAATTAGCTTGAATCTGGGTTGAATTATGATGCACAATGGTGGTATTTGGTTTTCAAGCTCTCAAAAAATCCATTAATGGACATGCAAGCATCATGATGTGATTTTGATAGCACCTCAATACATATGAGAGAGTATTCTCTATATTCCTTACACCAGCAACACTTCGTTGCATTTGATTGATCTTAATTATCTATATTTTATGAATTTTTTGAGTGTATCTTATAGATTTCTCCAATTGACCATCTTGGCTTGCAATGAAATCCAAGATCAATATTCATTTAGGATTAGGCATCCCAAACGTCACTTCTGGAAGCTTCCTTGAGGTTAATCATTTCATGTAGTTGTCTTGTAACTAATTTAACTCATCTCGAGGAGCCCAAGTTTGTTACAGGTGAGGCCATCCCAGGGTGGAGCAACCAGACTTAGGGGCCATCACAAGATCCAAATACTACTCAAGGCTGCTTCTAGGTATGATGGCCCAAGCTAAAAATGATTGATTTATCTTATTATAGTGGTTAGAACCACTGTTAGGTCTTAGGAAGGCCCAAAATAAGCCATATGGCTTAAAAAGATGTCCATATAGATAGCCTCCTCAATAATGATATATCTTATGTGTCTACAAATTGAGACCCAGTTATCATAGGCCTGTTGAGGTGTGATTTTATCCGTTTACAAATATCACCCAAAAATTAGGATCGTAATCCTCTCTTGCAAAGAAAATATGTTTCTCCAAGGTTCTTTTATGTAACACGTTATGAATTTATGTCAATTAAGTGCATAGAACATCTCAGGGATTAACAATCAACTATTAACAAGGGGCCTAGTATAACAAATATTTTGATCTTGAAATCATTACTTGCATTTTCATCAGTATAATTTACTTTCTCAAAATGAATAAACTTGACTTTTAAAGCTAATATTTGAGAATGCAAATCTATTTTAAAATATGAACTTTGATTAAAAATGCTTTTAACCTTATATTAAACTTGCATGAATATTTTAAAGCATTTTAATTCAAAACTTACAATTTATTTCATGAATGAAGGTTAAAATTAGATCTAATAAATGATGAATAAAATAAAAACCCTAATTAAAAAATGTGAAACACTTTACAATCCCTATGTTTGGGCTTTTAGAATATTCTACGCTTTATAATCCTTTCTTCTTTTCAAAGAATATGAATAATTAATATGTATGAATTCTAATTATATAGTTTTGTACTTTATAATATAAAAATTAGAATTCATATAACCTTTTAAACCAAATATTTATTTATTAAAATATTTATTAATTCAAATATTTGAAATAAATAAATATAAATAATTAATATGTATGAATTCTAATTATAAATTTTTGTACTTTATAATATGAAAATTAAAATTCATGTAATCTTCCTTAATGTGATGTTTATTTATTTTCAAATATTTATTAAACTAAATATTTGAAGTAAATAAATTTAATCCTTTCAATAGTATACTTTGGACTTTATGATTTGATATTTAAAATTTTAATAAATCAAACTTTAAAAAACATAAATAAATCTCAAATTATGGATTTAAAAATTTTATGATATTAAAATCAATAATCCATATAATCCTTCTATGTCCCTAAAATTTATTTTTCAAATACTTATTAACTTAAATATTTAGGAGGAAATACCTCCAAGGTGTGAACTTCCTTAATGAAAACTTAGCAAGCAGGGGGTCTGCTTTTTGGAAGGCAATCCTCACGAGTAGGGATCTTGTCAAGAAAGGTCTTAGATGGATTCTAGGAAATGGGCAAACAATAGACTTTTGGAATCCTCATTTGGCTAGGATTCAAGAGCATATGGAGCAACATATTGGGAAGAAGGTTGCAAATTATATGTGGAAGGATATAAATATCAACGGTGGAAACACATCAGAGTACAGGGTTTTGAAGCGGAGTCTGAAGAGCTTTATAACATTTTAACTCAACAAATTATTCCCTCTGGAGAGGATGAAGATCACATTGTTTGGGATGAGACTGAAAGTGGCAACTTCACAGTTAATTTTGCCTATAATTTGCTTCTCAATGTGGAAGGTCAATAATTTCAATCGAGTTTGGTTTGGATCAAAGGCTTAATTCCTAAAATATCCTTTTTTTCATGGCTGGTGATTCAAGGAAAAATCCTCACTATGGAAAATATGTTATCCAAAGGTATGGTTATTGCTAACCGTTGCTACATGTGTAGGGCAATATGGGAGACTACCCAACACCTGGAGTGTCCAATAGCGGAGTCCATCCTGGATGAACTTTTCCAAGCCTTTAGGATCTCGTGGGTTAATCCTGGTCTTATATCCGAAGTGTTCCATCAATGGCCTCAACCCTTTGTTAGCCTAAAACTTAAGTACCTATGGAAAATCTGTTGGCATCATTTTCTCTGGCAGATTTGGCTAGAAAGGAACCATAGAGCCTTTAAGGATACCATTCACAACCCAAAAACTATCCTCAATAGGATTATTGTCTTTGTGAAAGAAAACCTTAGCACCTTAGTGGATGAGAACCACTCAATTATTCCCTAATAAAAACAATTAGCTCGGGCCTTAGGTTTTGAGGACAAACCTTCCATTCCTTTTCCCAATCCCAAAAATGGGATTTCTTGGGAGCCACCCCCCAGGGTTGGTTTAAACTAAATTTTGATGGTGCAGCCAAGGAGAACCTGGGAAGAGCTGGAGCTGAAGGAATAATCAAGGATCATCAAGGAAATCTAGTCAAGGCCTTCACTGAACCATTGGGAATCAGAACTAATAACGAAGCAAAAGCTAGAGCCCTTTGGAGAGGGTTGCAAGTAGCCCAAGCAACTCAAGGTAACTTGATGATTGAAGGTGATTCTATGAACATCATCAACCTGTTAACCAATGGCAAAAAAACTCCATGGAGAATTGAGGGAGTCATCCATGAAGTGAGGATCCTTTTTGCGACAAGACAGAATAGGAGGGCTCGTCACGTGTACCGTGAGGCCAATAGGTCAGCTAAAAAATTAGCCAACATAGGTGTTGATGTTGGTAGTTTGGTGACATGGACACAAGGTGTGCCATGTGAAGTGGAAAACATTATTAGTCATGAAAAGAAACCTACCCGTTAAGGAGAAATATGAATGGGTGTTCTTTCCCCATGGAGCTGGTAATAACTATGGGGTTTCCCTCTAAATCATATCAAATTGGAAATGAATGTAACAAGGTGTAAGCCTTGGAATATTTCGATAAAGAATAGGAAATGGGCAAGCAACAGGTTTCACAAGTGCAAAGTTCCAAACTTCAATTCCTGTCAATGTAAGTAATATTTACAGTTATGTTTAGGTATGGGTGTGCTTTGTTAGTAAGGTGTTATAGGGGATTCAACACAATTTTTGGTAAGAAAGTTTCAAGGATGACTAGGATCTACAATCTCAGTAGAAGGTTGGATATTGTAATAGGTTTTGGGTTAACCTACAAAACCCATTAATTAATGAAGACTTTTATTTACCAAAAAAAAAACTTAAATATTTGACCTAAATAAATTTTACAACCCTTTCTATAAATCTGAATCTTTGAAATTCAACTTAGGGTTTTAATAAAACAAATTCAATGAACTTTATAAACTTTATGAAATTTAAAATCAAAATCTCATTGATTCCCTCTGTGAAATTTACTCACCCGAAATATTTATAGAATTAAATATTTGAGTTATAAATTCAAACTTTCACTTAGTTGTAAAATTTAAATATTTTATAAAATAAACTAGGTTTTATCTTAAATCTTAATGCCTCAAATAAATTAAAAATGTCTTAGGGTAAAGAAACAAATTTGAAGATAAACTTGCTACAGCACAGAAAAACACAACTTTGAAAACCAAACTTAAGCAGACCAGATTTTACACAATCCTACCACAAATTTGGTGCTATCTTCTATGAAAATTTTAATTAAAAAATTATATCAATCAACTTATAAATTAAAAACACCACAATAGTGCTTGCTTTTAATAAAATTTGAATTTGATACAAAATATTAGATCTTACAATGAATCCAACAAAGTCTCTGTATTCATGTGCAAATGTAGCTTCCTCTACAACTTGGTCTTTTAGTTGGCTCCTTTCAATCTTTCTTCTCTTTCTCCAACCTATCCAACCCTCTCTTTGGTTTCTAATTCTCCATTTATAACTTGAGAAATTCATTCATATTTATTAGTTTGCTCCGTTTCGTCAGTTTTTTAAAATGAATTCTTGAAACCGTAGTATCAATAAACCCTTTTCAAAGGATTTAATATTTCTCGTCGTTGGAATTCAAAAATAAAGTTATAATCTTGTCAATAAGATAAATATTAATTAGAATATAAAACATTTATAAAATAACATTCTTAAATATAATTAAATTATAAAGTTATAAAACTTTATAATTTAATTAATTTAAAATATATTTATAAAATAACCATTCTAACTATATTAAATTATAAAGTTATAAAACTTTATAATTAAATAAATCAAAAACAAGTTTATAAAATAACAATTTTAAATATATTAAATTATAAAGTTATAAAACTTTATAATTTAATTAATTTAAAACAAGACACAACTAAACATAACATATGGACATGCAACATATATGAACACCACTATAATAAACAAAAATATATTAAAATAAAACCAAATATATATATATATACTAAATAACAAACATATAATTTAAAAACAACATAAAACTAAAACAACATAACATAACAAAACATATAAAATAAACAAAAAAATACTAGGGATACATGAGACTTAAAAATTTAACATAACACAAAACATATTTACAAAACCTAACCTATAAATATTAATAACAAATAAAACAAAACACCCTTGACATAAACATAACATAACAACAATAATACAACTCAAAGACCATAATAAAAATGACCATACAAACATAACTTTAGGATCTTCAGATCATGAGGTGAATTTTGACAATGGACCCTACTATAAGACCATTCGGAGGAAGATAAGCATTCTTGATATTTCAAAGATGGCAAGAGTGAACAATAAGCGCAAGCAACAATTTGAAACAAGCTTTCAAATTTCAAGTGGGTCCCCAAATTTTGGGGTCATTGTGAAGGAGTCACAACAAATGGTGACTCTACTGGTAAATATCCCTGGACATTTTGAACTTAAAAATCAAACTCTAAAAACAACAAAAACTCAAATATTAGAATTATAAGCATCAATGATATCTAGAGAATGAGAATAGACCAATTTGACATGAACCATCAAAATCATCAACATCAGCTCAGTGTGTGCAAAGTGATTCATTCTATATATTTTGAAACCATTCAACATTCCATTATCAATTTCACATTTTAGGCTATGAACATTTCCTCTTTGAAGAAATACCTCCACCTAATTCCCTTTAGACATTGCTCTACTACCTTCCGAGATTCTATAGCTCCGGTAGATATTATTTCAAACTCCCAAATATTAAGTAAATTTTAGATGTTGCATTTCCTTTATTTTAGACATAGCTTCACTTCCAGTCGAGCGTCTATAGCTCCGGTGAAGATTATCTAGTTCATGGTGATAGATTTAACTTTATTTTCAATTGTATTCATCATTTCATCTCTCATTTTTTTATCCCTCATTTTTTTTGTTTTCACTTTTTACTCTCTCTCTCTCTCTTTTTTTCTTTTATTCGGTAATATGGTACTTTGCAACAAATCCACCTGCCACTTGGGTTAGAGATTAGGTAAGGCTAAAAGAGTATATAAAAATATTCACCTTAATATGCAAAATTGACAACTTCATACATCCAAAGTTTTAAAAAATATTCCTTAATATGTTTGTGGTACTCATGAAGCTTTTGCAATATGATTCTAATATTTCAAATTTCCTTATTTTAGTTCACATTCATGAAGATATAGACTAACATCTCACTTTTCCTTTTCTCCAGGTTTCACAGGTTTTAAAAATAGGTATTTTCATCCTATATGACCTAGGACCGAATACCAAACAAAACCATCAAATGACTAGTGTCTCGGTAACAACTACCTTAATCCTTGAAAACCTCCTTGAAACTTCATCAATTTCAACCACACATTAAAATAATGAAACTCCCAAAATCTGGAAAAACCAATTTATTTTTGTACTTAACAAAACACAACAGAAATCTGACAAACATTCAACAACAAGCTATACAAAAAATAAATTTGCAAAACCAAAATTGCAAAGTTGATAAAGCGAGTGAACCCACTTCCTAAACTTGGCAACATTGATAACAGAATAAATAAATAAAAAATACAAAACTATAACTTATGTACAAACACAAAAACAAGAAAATAAAATCTAAAATACTATTTACAAAAATATACATTATGTACAAGACACTACAAAATTTCTATCATAATTTCCCTAGATCCCAAACACAATTAGCACACTTTAGAAAACATATATGATTATATGTCTGCCAAGTTTTATAAGAATCCAATAAAAATAAGATTACGCCAAAACTAAAAATTCTTATTATGCCTATCTCATCCCACTGATTTGATTCAAGTTGATAAGCAATTCCATGTTTAAAATTGGATTCATTAAACTTAAAATTGAAAACATGATTTTCAATTATCCTTTGCTTATTCAAAAAGGTGTAAATTTCACAATTTGATTCATAATTTAGAACTAGGCTCCCCTTTTCAAATAGAAGATCTTGCAAATAAGAGCATATTTCTAAAAATTTCAAATTCAAGTCATTTTCCAAGCTTTTAAAGCAATCACAATCATTCAAGAATTGACAAGTATCTAAGACATTTGATATAAGAAGATCATTAAAAATTTGCGTCCTAGATTTTTTTTTTTTTTTTGGTAAGTAAGAGAATATTATAATTAACACCGGGTTTTAACTGGTTGACCCAAAACCATTTTACAAAATAGGGTCCACTGACCAACTGGACAAAGGCCAAGCCCTAAAAGTTTAAACTGACAACAAAAAGGGCCAAGACCTACTCTTCCAACAGAATACAACCAAACTAAACTATGGAAGCCTAATATTATGGCCATCAAAAAAGAAAGACGCAAAATAGAACTAACAAAGACAAAAACTAATCATGCAAGCACCATGCAGAGTAGCTTGTGCCCATATAAAAATAATAGAATATGGTCAAAAAAAAACATCCCATAGAATGGACAGCCAAGAGGCCAAGCAGTCTTCCTTGTAGTCCTCATCTAACTTCTTATCATCCTCCTTGCCATCATCTTTAGATTTTGCCTTCGACTCCTTGTGCCCCTGGAACTGCTGGCTATAAAACAAAAGATTTAGAGAATCACACAAATCAACAGCTGCACTGATGAGGCCAGATAGACTCTTCAACTGGTTGATACTGTTGGAGGCTGATGAAATTGTCATCTTCTCCAAGACTATTATGGTGGGGTCTGGTACCTCATTGTCATGGATCTCCAACACTTTGTTATTTCTTGCTAGGGCCTTTTTGCGACATCGAATCCAAACACACCTTGGGAAATACTTGAGGCCAAAGCGGATGTTTCCCATGCATGAATTTGTAGATAAAAAACCTATATCAGTGCCCCACCAGCTGCAAAAAACACTAGTCACATGAACAAAAAAACAAATATGACAAAAGCCATTATAAGGTTCAAAAAAATATTTTTAAAAATGCCCCCATTTTCTGTCATTGATCCACTTTGAGCCTTCCAATCTAAAATTTTTCATTATCTATCACCATTGAGACCGCATGAGGAGGATTTTTAGTCCACGTGATCAAGTTTGTCGCTACAATGCCTTCATTTGCCACCTATCACTGCCATGTTTGCTTCCCGAAAGGTATGCAAAATTATGGCCTCAGGTCGATCATGAATTAGAGCCCTTGCTTCGTGGATGTAGTCATCAAATCTCCAAGGAGCTCTCTTAGTGTTCTTTAGAAGATTTATAATAATAAGAGAATCACCTTCCACCAACAGTTTCCCTGGATAATTCTCTGCCACCTTGAGGCTCCTCCAAACTGCCCTCGCTTCAGCCACATTGTTAGTTTGAGCTCCAAGATGTTCAGCAAAAGCTACAAGCACCTCACCCTTGTGGTCTCTAAGTAAGCCACCAGCCCCAGCTTCACCTGGGTTGCCCCTAGATGCCCCATCAAAATTTAACTTAATCCACCCTAAGGGGGGTGGGGTCCATGTGATCATGGTTCTAGGACAGACTTGAGGATGATTGAGGCCATAAGTGAGAGGTAAGTTTAATGACCGGCCTAATGAAGCTTCAAAAGGATTTGGAGGTCTAGATGCCGCGAGCACTAAACAAGCATTCTCATTAGCATATACTAAAATTTTTGACAGACAGAGGATGACTGAGAAACCTTATCCAAGAAGGCCCGACGATTCCTTTCCAACCATATCTGCCACAAGTAGTGATGAAGGCAGATCTTCCACATATACCTAAGACGCCTATTCAAAAAGGGAGAAGGCCACTGGACAAATAAGTCAAAAATGGACTGAGGATGGACCCAATAAATATGAAACACTTGTAACAGACCTAACAAGATTGAGACAGAAAAAATTACAATACGTAAACAAATGATCAATAGACTCCCACTCGTACATACAAAGATAACACCTATTAACAACAATCACACCTCTTTTTATTAAGTTATCCATGGTGAGGATCTTATTTTGGATGGCCAACCATGCAAAAAACCCAACCTTCGGAACAATGCTTTTGGGCCAAACTTCCAAGTGAGGGAAAGTAGGTTCATCATTATCAATAAGCATCAGATAAGCAGTCTTGACAGAAAATTCCCCATTGTCTGAAGCTTCCCAGATAAGTTGGTCCTCAAGAATGCCATAAGGGAGTAAAGACTGTCTTAATTCATTCTCCAATATTATTGATGCCCCTGGTAGATCATTGTTCATTATTGGCTTCCAAACCCTTCTATTGTTTGACAAAGTAATAAAATCTGCAACTTTGGTACCAAAAACTTCAATTGTCCAAGCTCTAAGGGTTGAAAGGATGGGGTCTGCAGAGAGGGGATAGTCCTTTAACCATTTGTGGTCCCAAAAATCAATGTTTCTTCCATTTCCCAGTTTCCAACGTAGCCCTTTGCTTAGCAAGTTTTTAGTTTGAAGGATTGATTTCCAAAAAATTGATCCCCTGGGAGGAAAGGAATAACTTAAGAATTCAGTTTCTTGCAAATACTTTCTTCTGATTATAGTAATCCATTCTGCATTTGCATTTGTCAAAAGACGCCATGCTTGTTTGGCCAGGAGGGCCATGTTTAAATGTTGTATTCTCCTTAGCCCAATACCTCCAAACTCCCTTGGTTTGCAAACCCTATCCCAGGACACCAAGTGAAAGCGCTGCTTAGATTCAGAACCATTCCATAGGAACCTCTTCTGGATCTGTTCAATTTTAGTGTAGACACTTGTAGGAGCTTTAAAAATAGAGAGAAAGTAGACAGGGATGGTTTGAATGGAAAACTCGGTGAGAACTGCCTTGCCAGCTTGAGATAACAAATTCCCTTTCCATCCAACCAGCTTCCTCTGAATTCTTTCAATTACATTAGTCCACATGGAATCAGTAGGCTCGCCTCGTAAATAAAGGAAGGCCTAAGTATGTGGATGGAAGAGTAGACACTGAGCATCCAAGAATCCTAGCAATCTTAATCTACCTCTGAATGGGAGTGTTAAAGAAATAAATTTTACTCTTTGAAAAATTTACCTTTTGCCCCGCAGCATCCTCATATAGCTCTAGAATATGTTTTATGACCTTAGCCTCAAAAACTGATGCAAGAGTTAACAACAAAGTATCATCCACAAACTGTTCATGTGTAACTGCCTGTGTTTGTGATGATGCTTTAATTCCTGAAATAAGACCAATATTACAGGCAGCTTTGATTGTCCTCCCAAGGGCTTCAGCCACAATGATAAACAACATGGGAGAGATAGGGTCACCTTGCCTTAGGCCCCTTTTACTTGATTCATTAGTTGATTGCTCATGAATTTGATTAAGCATTTCAAACATGTTTTCCTTCATTTCATTTATGGAAAAAAATTTAGAATTTTTCTCTAGCTTCTTGTTAACAACATTTGACATTTCATCATTGATAGAATTAGCATTCAAAAACTTATCATGCAACCCATTACCTAAAACTTTTGTAATCAATAAGAAAAGTGAATATTTTACCTCATCATCTATACTCAACACATCATTATTAGAATTTACCAAGATTTGATGAGCATTTGTCACTTTTTCCTTTTCTTCATGGTCTTCATCATGGTCACCTTGTAGTCATTTATCTTCATCAAATATCTGTTTATTAAAGATGCCAAAATTATGCACCCAATTAAATGTATGCCCATCCTTTTCAAACCACAAATCTGATTGATCACTAGATGTGCTAAATAACAAATTTTCTTGATCAACCACCTAAGTTACTTCAGATAGATTAACATTTTCCTTTAGGTCATCACCAACATTAAATCCAAACCATTCATGTGAATTTGTACTCAAATATTTATTAGTCATGGGTAAAATAGATAACCTTACCTCTTCTTCATTATTAACAAATGAGTCATAAGAAATATTTACCATTTCTTCATTTCCAATTTCAACAAGATGTTCAATAAATTTATATTAAAAGTGATTCAATTTTAGAACCTTCTCTATTTCTGCAATTGGCATGTCATTTTCTTATTGTGTAAGAATTACGAAACCTTCATTTGAAAACAAAGTGAAACAAAAAATTTATCAGTCAAAGAGTGATAAAACAAGGATTCATCATACATAGCCCAACCATTATAAAAATTATCTTCTATAGTTAAAGGGTGAGATTCAACCATATCTTTTGTTTCTTCTTTATCATTATTTTGATAATACTGAAAATTTTGATCATCATTTTCAATAATCTCATCCAAATTTATGGAAGGTCTTTATTTATCATGTGTTTCAAAACTATTCCACTCTAGGACTTCTCCACTGTCTAAAAGAATATCACTTTTAGCATATTCGATCTTTGTCTCATGAGAATGATTTATATAATTATCTAGATATACATCTTAATGCATTTTTTCCTGTGCTCGATCACTGTTTCTTTTAAGTTGTAGAATTAACCTTTGCAACTTGTCCTGCATTTTAGGTGAAGCAAGTACTTCATTAGAAAGAGAGGCAAAATCATCCCATTTATTCCACTAATAATAATCATCCTCTAAAATTAGGGAGTGATGTTCAACCACTTCTTCGCACTCTGTAAATTCAATAATCGAATGTTTTTCAAGTTCACCTTCATCACTTTCAAAAAAAAAAAAAAAATGAAAAACTCATCTTCCTCAAGTAATAAAATTTTATGATCAGTGATAAATGAAATTACCTCTAGAATTTTTCAATTCTGAAGCTTTAATTGTTTCATTCTATTAGAATTAAAGTGCACTATGCCTCTTTAGTTTGACACTTGTCATGTCTTGCATATAGGCTTATGCCTATATATTGTAATCATTCATGTATCAATATTATCTTATTAGTTTTCCTCCTAACATTTGCTATCATAGCAGGCTTTCCCCGCCTTGTGAAAACCCCTTGAGGAGGGATTTCCCTCATGGAAATGCCTCTCTCATTTTTTTTTCTCCATTTTTTCTTCAAGCCGAGAGAGTATGCTCTCCATTTTTTAATGGATCAAAAATGAAACAACTTGGGAAAACTCATGACTGCCCCTGAAGCTTCATTTCTTAGAGCCATGAAATTTTGAGGAATAAAGTAATTTTTATTTAATGATTTTTTTTTTTGCTGCTATAATTTTTTTCTGTAGGACAGAGTTCATCCATATCATGGGCATCCTATCGCCACGAGTTGGAGTGGTGGTGAATGATTTTTTCTAAGACAAAAAAATGATTTTTGAAGGCAGTTGATAGTGTGGTTCCTAGAATTAGATTTACCAAATTAGAGAGTATTATCGAGCGGTGCAATGAAAAAATTTTGTTCTAAATTTTTTGTGGTGGTGGTTGCTTCGAAGGCTAAGTATGGCACTGGATGTGCAGTTTCTAAACTTGTCATGGCCAAACAGTCATAGATTCTTCGATGGGAATATGGAAGATTTACTCATTTTATTTGTTGATCTGATTTTTGTTTCTCATCAGAGCACCTGTTAATCTATAGAGAGACAAGCTATGGCAGTTTGGCAGAGAAAAGTGGTCAACAAAAAATTTGATTTTTCGTGTTGGTACCCACAAAATATCGCATTGAATTTTTTTTTTCTATTCTCAAAGTTTTTTTGAAAGAGATATTTGCACATTTTTTAAGTTCCCACGCACCATATTAAAAGATGCAGTGAGCTTAGAAATTCAGTCAGGGATGCGTCCTTTAAATTTTTTTTAGTGGAGATCCATGTAATGTTGCTACGGAGGCGATGAGTATATTTTGACCCACTTCCTACTTCTATGATCTCACTGGTGGATTTTTTCCCAGTTTCTAAATGCTAGTGTGAGATCCGAAGAGTCGTTCCACCTCTGCTATTGTCTTAGGCTTCAAATAATGGATTTCTCTAATGATTTTCTACTCAGTTAATGGACATCAAGGAGCACACGCGAGATTGGTGGGATGCACTGGCAGATATATGACAGCTAGCTTCTTATTAATCTGCCATCGTAATGGAGTATTTTTTCAATGCAAATGTGCATCGGTGTTGTGAGGCACTAAATTCAGAGGAGGACACATTGATTTTTGGCACTGTGGCAGTGAGTTGTAAACATGTGCAAAGACACGGATATTTTTTTTAATAGTGCAATTTTTTTTTAATGTTATCAAGCTTAGCATTGTAATGACACTGACCTCATTTTGTGGTAGACTATTTGCAATGGATGGATATGCTGGAACGAATTTATCATGATTCCTACATAATTATTACAGTGGGTAGTTCATTTTTTATAGAGTTCAACCATGGATGGAGCCCGAGGAGTGGTGGAATTTTTCAACTCCTTTAACGATAGAAAACTATTAACGAACGCACTTAAAATTACCAATGAGTAAGATGTAAGTCCTAATTTACCACTCTCAATGAAGGCAGAAGGATCTATAAATTCTCTCTAGCTATGATATTGTGCAACCAAGCGTTATCAAATTGCCAAGATGCTCGTTGTTCCAGGATCTGATGGTGTTCAGTTTTCTATGGAAAACAAGGAGCATGATTTGTCTTGTCAAAAAAATGTGGAAGACTATGGAAATGATCGCAGCACTATCGAATGCCGACAAGGCCATGATGCTATCCAAGCTACGCGTAAATCCTGTGTGCACTACAAGTTTCAGAGAGAGTTGAATAAAAGGTATAAATTCATTTGATTTTCAAAGTTGAGCTCTGGATTTATATTCCATGAAGGGATGGATATGGGTTTATGGAAAATCTATGAGGTTGGCAGACACCCAGAGTTGTACCAATTGTTCGAGTTGCTGATAAAATCTATGCAGAGTGTCACTTGGAAGATTGAAATTATTGTGCAGTTTGTATGCATCGTGAGTTTTTTTATTTTCCCATTTTACATGAGGATATCAAGTGCACTATGCATTGTTATTTTAAGTTTGTACCATGGATGGGCGTCATCCCATTCCAACCAATTTTTGGTGGGCCTTTGAATTCCAACCATGCAAAATTCATGCACATTGGCTACTCAAGTACTAGCCGCATCTCTCTACCTTGCATACCAAAATTCACCAAAGCCCGATAGGGTAGAATCAAGCATTAATTTAGCACCTGCAAATGTTGTCACTGAGGTAGCACAAAATTTTGTGTTCATTTCTTGAAACTTCGTTAGTACAATTGGTGATTGGTTTTGTTTGTGCAAAAATTCATTTTAATCATGAACTGCCTGTGTAATGCAACAAAGGAGAGTAATTGGTCAAGCGACGTATTTTTTGGAGATTTCGTGATGGAGCAGCGAGTTGTTTTTCCTGTACTCACTACCAGATGCTAGAGATAATTAGTGGAGACTATGTGATGGAGCAACAAGTTATTTTCCCTATACTAAGTTGTGTTAGGAGAATAATTCCAAAGCGTGCATGTTTTTTGGGCATCCATGGAAAGATTAACAAAGTGAAGTACTGCCTTCTATGAATTAAGGACCTATTTATGGGAATACCAATGAATAAAATGGCTGATATCTAGTTTGGTTTCTGCAGGTGCACCGAGACCGTCGCCAAGGGACGTAGAAAGACATAGAAAGGTTGATGTAATTTATTTCCAATTTGGTAATCACATGATGAGGACAAAACTATGTTCGCACTCCATGATGTTGCAGCCCAATGTTCACCATTTGCAACACTCCACATAGACAAACAAACATCATGGACGGAGGTCTATCAAGGCCCATGTGATTGTGGGCATTTTTTTTATTTCATGACATAAAAGGGGGGAGGTATAGTTTTCATTTGAATGAGGGGTAATTTGGTTGGTGTGGTTGATATGGCTTCTTTGATTTCGTTAAATGCTTCCATATTTTCCAATGTCCATTTTATTTATCCAGTTTTCTTCACCATATCATTTATGGGTTTGGTCATTTCTGCAAAATTTGGGACAAATCTTCTAATAAAATTTATTTCGCCAAAGAATTACCTTACCCCTTTTAGATTCTTGGGTGGGGGAATTTTAGAAATGTCTTCTATCCTTTCTGGATCAATGCTTATCCCCTTTTCTGAAACTATACTAGCAATTTTCGTTGTGTAGTTCCAAATATGCATTTTTTCGGATTTAGAGAGATTCCAAATTCCTTACATCGGGAAAAAACTGTAGTAAAATGTTATAAATGATCTTCTGGATTTTTAGAAAAAACTGTAATATCATCTAAGTACACTACTACAATTTTGAACATTAGTCCTTTGAAAGCAAAGTCCATCGCTCTTTGGAAAGTAGCACCTGCATTCATCAATCCAAAAGGTATTCTTAAATATTCAAACGTGCCCCAGGGTGTGGTGAATGTTTCCTTGTGTCTATCTTCTAGATTTATCATAATTTGATTGTACCCTAAAAATCCATCTAACAGGGACAATCTAGTTGAACCTACTACTTCTTGAAGCTGTTGTTCCATGTTAGGCAATGGGTAATTGTATTTTAGTGAGCTCTTGTTTAAATTTCTAAAATCCATGCATAGTCTAATGTCCCCATTCTTTTTCCTAACTGGTACTAAGTTGGATGTCTAGGAGGAAAATCTGACTTTTCTTATTATCTTGGAGTCCAACAATTTTTTAACTTACTTTTGCATTATTTTTTGCAGAGTTGGATTGTACTTTCTTCGTTTTTGTCTAAAAGGCTTGGCCTCTTCTTTCAAGGGTAGTATATGTGTCATCACATCCTTTTTGAAAGTTTTGAGATCTTCATAGGTCCAAGCAAAATATTCTTTGTTCTTTATTAGGAAACTAATATATCCAGCTTTTTATTTAGCAGGTAGTGACATGTCTACTTTCACTCTTCTGGGTTCTTTCATTGAGCCAATATTAATATCCTCATATATCACTTCTATGTGTATAGGTTTATAGGCTTTGTCAAAATCATCAAATAGGCTTTCAAGATACACCAATACTTTGGGTATTCTATTAGTTTTCAACTGGATTACTTCTACTGGTTATCATATTTGATCTATTAACTTTTATTCATCTTTTTCATCACAAATGACATCTGCATATTGATTTTGCAAAGTCATAAAATCCTTAATATCTATATCATCTTGAAAAACCTGAAGATAGACTATGTTATCTAGCACATAAGGTTTATAGATTGAGATAGTTGGAAATTTGTCCATGTACTTTGTAGTTATTTTTGGGTGATCTAGACCTGAGGCATTCACAGCTAAGAGATCTGCAACATGATTTTCTTCTCTAGGAATATATGAAATATTGAAAGCCAAAAAATTATCAATTTCTTCCAGTACTACATTTCTAAATTGCTTAAGTCTAAGATTCTTGGTCTGATATTTACCTTTTATTTGTAGTATAATAAGTTATGCATCCCCTATTATAGTTAAGTAGTTAATACCTAACTCTTTTGCTTTCCTTAGCCCTAATAATAAAGCTTTGTACTCAGCTACATTGTTTATGCAAGAAAATTGCAATCTGTAATGTATACCAAGGTAATTTCCTTTAATATCAGTCAAATTTATACCTGAACCTGCTCTAGATTGGGATTTAGTCCCATCAAATGATATGGTCCACATTTCTTGGGTTAATAATCGATTTGATTCAACATCAGTTATTTTGATATCCTCTGGATCCATATTCTTTGCATCTGGTACTTCCATCAAGAATGGGTTGTGCCATATTGAATAGACTCCCATCCCTTTTTCTTCCATAGAGTTAACTAAGTTAATCATGGTTTCATCTATTTGAATTAACTCTACAAAGTGTTTGTTGAATGGTTTCCTTCTCAAAATTATATTCTCCTTATCTGATATGGAGATGGTAGCATAAGACCAGTCTAGTTGTATTGATCCCCCTAGTTTTTCTACACAATGCCTACTGAGTAATAGTGAGAAGAATGGGTCAACATCAACTACTACTACATCCATGACAATGCCCTTTTTAGGGTGTTGGTCTAGGAAAACTAATAATCCAGTTATCACTCCTACACAGGGAATTTTTCTACTATCCATTACAGAAACAAGGGCAAAATCTCTAGTACAAATTAATCCCATTTGGTCAGCTATTAACTTAGGCATGATATTATGTGAAGGTCCACTGTCAATCATGTAATTATGAATCACATATCTTTCCCATTCATCTAAATTATATCTTAATGACACGTAGAAGGTTCTGATAGAAGATGGTGATCTTGTATCATATTAATTTTGTCTAGCAACATGACAAGTAGGGTCTTTTTTCTGCTCTACTAATCCAAAAGCTCTGCATACTTGTTCTCTATATGTTTGAACTTTCATAAGTTCACCAAATGCGATATTAACTTTTTGCTTATTGAGTTCTGACCTAGCATAAAATTCTATCTTCTTTATATCCAATGGTTTATTACTTTCTTCTTTAGGAAATTCTTATGTTGATTATATTACCTCAGAAGTAATTTTTTTAGGGTTCCTATCAGTTTTCTCTTTACTAATATTTTTATTGGTGAAATTTTATCTTCTTGTTTCATTTGTAGATACTTTCTCTATTATTTTAGGGACTTTTCTATTCCTTAAATTTAAAACATGGGTTGCCTCTTATTCTTCAACCTCTTGAGCAGTGGGAATCAATTTCCCTTATTTCATCTTATCATATCTTGACTCATGTGATTTTTGTAAGATTTTACTTCCTTTAGTCACTAAGATCTGAGGATGATGATTTGAAGTATATTTATCCATGTTTTCTTCAAACAACATTTCTCTGGATTCATATTCAATGGACCAACATGCATTGATTCTTATATCCTCTTCTAATTTTGCATGCATATCTACATTACGTTGATCACTTAGGTGTATTCTACATGCATCAAGGTTATGGTGTGCATCACAAGTAGAGAAAAAATAAGTAAAACCTTTAGCTACATTGGCAGATGGCATTGGGTTAGGGAAATTGTTCTGATCCTTGTCATAATCTATGTTTTCTAGTTGTTATTCCCATTACCCCTATTCCTATTCCCTTCTTCAAAACCATTGTTGTTTCCCCAATTCTTGTTGTAATTTTTCTTAAATAGGGGATAGTTATCAACATGTGGTTGCTCTGTCTTTGAAGATTCATCGCTATTTCCATTTCTTTCAATTCTTGCTAACTTGTTACTCATGTTGTTGAACATTTCTATCATTTAACTAGTCAACTTCTCCACAGGATCAATTTCAGTTCTTCTTTGTATATAAAAAATCACTCTCGTAGATTTTCTCTCATGCATGTTAACCTCTAAAGAATAAGGCTTCATCTTACCACTGTCAAGCATATTTTTTTCTATATCCATTGCTTTTTCCATACAACCATCAATGGTAGTGGCTTGTTCTTGCCTTAATTCATAGTTAAACTCTCATTGAAAAGCATTCTTATAAAAATAAATAGATTTAATATCACTAGGCCTGAGGTTGACAGGGATTTTGTTTCTCATTTTTTAAAATCACTAACAACCTCATTTTCTTTCTTCTTCATAGTTGCTAGCTCAGTTAACAATGATTGTTCATTTTTCCTTTCAAAATACTTCTTTAGGAACACCTCTTCCATTTTGGTAAAGTCTGGGATATCATTGTTAGAAATGGAATTAAACCATTCTCTAGCATATTTTTCTAAAGTCTGCATAAACAGTCTTAATACTACATCTTCATGTTCAACTTCCAGACTTTCCATTGCATATAAGAAACTTTTGATATGATCCTCTCCAGTTACTGCACTATTTCCTAAAAACTTAGGGAGGTATTTGTGAGCTTTACTGGGTAAGGCATTTAAATTTACTGGTAATACAAAATGTCTATATCTTTTAGTTCTCCACAAATGAACATTACCCTGAGCCATAGCTACTGTTGTATTTAATTTCATATATGTACTACCTACAGTGGTATGGGTCTGGGTAGTTTGAACGTAGATTGATGAATTATCTACCTTTAAATGAGGATAATCACATATATCTTCTACTACTGATTTTAAACGTTCATCTACAGTAATATCAATAGTAATATTATTTTGGATTTTCTTTATGTATCTTTTACCACTAGAATTTAATCTACTATTATAAATGGTATTTTTAAAAATTCAAGTTTTCTATGTATGTATAAATACCTCTAGATTCTCAAGTTCTGGAAACAGCTCCTCACCACTTCTCCTGGTGTTCGCCAGCACGTTCTGTTCTCTCCTTTTTATATTATTCTTTTGGGTTCATGTAGTAAAGTCGCCAGCATTGGGGTGTAGAAAGAACAACATATACTCTTATCAAGAATGCTTGATATTATCTCTCATCCTCACAGGAGTCAGTTCTTGGGGAAAATCAAGAAAATCAAGAAATCAAAAATTCAAGAAAATCAAGACATAGGAAGTTTTCAATAATATAAAGAACATAAATAACTTACTCCAAGGCGTAAATTATGGACATAATGAAAAAATAAAGAACTTCTAACTAAGTAAAAATTAAAACGCTGGTTCTTTACTTTAACTGGTTGTCCGTTGATTAAAAATAATCATTGAAGAAAACTTTTAAGAAGATAATTGAATCTTTCTAAGAAGTCCTCCCCGAAAATGATGTCAAAAAATTTTTGGAACCAATTCTTGCATCTGTAAGAATCAATTGTCACGCTATAAGAATTTATTTGAAACCAACGAGCTATTATAGTCTTTGGTCGACCTGCCTCATGTTCTGCTAAACCCGAATATTGCTAAAGAAGACGACAAAAAAGGTAAGGAAAACCCAACAACAATTCTTTAATTAAGCTTCTAAATTGCACACTCCAAATTTATATTAAACTATAAGTATTTTTGTTAAAATGACCAAGCATGAAAATAACAAACTGTTATGCCTTATGTAGAGTGGTGCCTAGATTCATTGGACTGTTATAGTAATTTACCAATAAATTTAATATGAAACATAGAAGGGGAGAAGAAAAATGGTGTTCTTAATCTCATTCGAATATCGTAATAAAATCAATAGTTAACCAATGAAAGAAACGTATTTTTAGGATCCTCAATCCTAACATTATTAGTTAGTATTAGTTAGTATTATTAATATTTTAATTATTATATTATTAACTTATAAAGTGAACCATCACAACCCTTCATAACGTGAACCATCACGTCTCTTCATACGTGAACCATCATGTCTCTTCACCAACGTAGCTTTAGGGTAGATATATATATTATGTTGGCCATCCATATCAAATCATCAAAGAAGAAGAATAATAAGCATAGATTCTAAGGAGGGAGCCCCCTATCGTGGCAAAGCGATTACAAGGGAGCCCCCTTTGAGTGGCCCGCGATTACATTTACATTAATTTGTTAATAATTTTACAGTAAGACCTTGGGGTCTTACCATTTGGTATCAGAGCCATGTGGGACCCAGTCATGTGGGAATTGCTCAAAGATCTTAATCAAATCACTTTTGTGCATGAGTATCAAACTTGGTTTGAGGATATCACCAAACACAACACAATATTGGATGAATCAATTCTCATCAATGGCTTTATTAGGGGATTAAAAGAGGAAATTAGAATGGAGGTGACAAGGTTCAATCCCTATACCATGATGCAGACCTATGGATTGGCAAAATTAGCTGAAGATAAAATCAATGCACAACGATTAGGGAAACCACTTATGGAAAAATTGTCGACCACTTACATCGCTCCCAAACCTATGCATAATGGAATGGCACAAAGCACTTACACAACCCCCAAATCTAACCAAACTTTACAAATTAAACATCTTAGCTTTGAGGATATGAAGGAACGACGAGCAAAAGGACTTTGTGATAATTGTGATGAACAATTTGGACCCCACCATAAATGTGCTACACTAACATTGTATTTATTGAAGGAAGTTGATCCTTGTCTCTCCATAGAGCAAGCAGATGAGGTAGTTGTGTCCGAAGTGACCAGTGCACCTACTCACCGCAATGAAGACAATGAGGTTGATGTGCAAGAAGTGATTGATGTACCAAGCAATGATAAGGTAGACATACCCAAAGTTATCAATGCTAGCCAAACATGCACTCTACAAGACCTACACATATCTTCCTCACCAATAGTGAGTTCTTGCCATATGACCAAACCTATTTAGAACCAACGCAGAGTGACTACACACTCCTTCTCTGTTGGCTCTACCAAGGAACCAAAAAAGGATATGAAATCATTACCATCACTTTTGATGCATCATTCTGAAGTATTTGAGGAACCCCAAGAGTTGCCCTCCCATCGTCATCATGATTTTCCTAAGGAAGATTCTACTATTTTTCTTAACAACCCCCCGCTAATGCTTCATCCTTCTCGATATCCCTGCCTACAAAAGGATGCCATTAAAAGAGTCCAAGAACTTACACAAATTCTTCTTGGAAAACAAAGGACAAAGCTTCTCACTTTGATCTTTGAGGACAAAGCTCTTTTTAAGGAGGGTGGCATGTTAGGATCCTCAATCCTAACATTATTAGTTAGTATTAGTTAGTATTATTAATATTTTAATTATTATATTATTAACTTATAAAGTGAACCATCACAACCTTCATAACGTGAACCATCACGTCTCTTCATATGTGAACCATCATGTCTCTTCACCAACGTAGTGTTGAGTGGTGTTTTCACCCAGTTGTGAAAGCACACTCTCCGGTAGGATCTGAGTCCCAAAATCCTCTGCTTGCAAAGAAATTTCACCAATAATTTCTCCAAGGTTCCTGTTATGCTAGTTCTTTATATACCAATGATGCTGTTTAATTTAAATGTTGGGAATACCTTAGGGTTGCAAGTGGATGTTAACAAGGGGCACTATGGTTTATTTTAATTTGAATTTACAATGGACTCAAAGTGAATAAATCTAAGAACTGAATCTATTTCGATCTTGAGCTTTGATGGATTTTCAGTTATTTATTTGAATGACAATAATTAAAATGCAGAAAATAAAATAAGGGATTGAAAATAAAAGAAATGCAAATGAAAATAAAACTAAACTACGTCCAGAGTGCGACCATCCTGATTGACAAAACCGAAGATAATGAGGTTTCTGCATGCAACCTAACCTATTGAACCTGCAAATTTGCACAATCCAGATAAGCTAGGTGCGGGTTTCTGGGGTTTTTAATGTAATTTCAGATTTAGACATTCACATGAAGCAACCAAGAACACTTGCATTAAACTTCACCTAAAAGCCTAGAAATCTGAAAGGGAAAGATAAAACATTAAATCATGCATGCAAAAATGACTCCTTTCTCATCAATGAGATGCCAACTCTCTGTATTTCTGTATTTAAAATGATATATCAATTACAATGACAGAATGTTCCAGGTTTAACAAATCCAGAACAAATGAAGGAAATTGCTCCAAGTGCAGGCCCGTAATGGCCTTGCACCTTGTCTCTGCAACTCTGCTAGCAGCAATTTCCAACCCTCGTATCAATCTGTGCTTCTAATTTTATACTGTCTGGCGTGGCTCTCTGTTTCTCCCTGCGTCACTTCGTTTCACCTCCCAGAATGCATCGTTTCGTATTCCCGCATTTTCGTTGCTTTGAATTCATGCTTGATGTCGAAACGTTCGATATTTTCTGTTTTCATGTAACGCTTCTGTAACCCTGACACCTGTATGCCACGTGTTTCGCGCTTCCTATGCATGTTCTGTAATGGCCCCATGTAAATCATGATGTTTTTATGCATGCAGCTTGTTCCTCTGTCTGGCAGCTTTCTATCGTGAAATCGTGACACTTTTCTGTTTCGTAACATTTGCCCGCTTTCCATCGTGAAATCGTGACACTTTTCGCTTTTGCGCTATTTTTCCTGTATTTGGCCGCGAAAACATGACATGTCACGAAATCGCGACATATTTTGCCTCCGTACCACTTTGCTGCTTGGAGCCGCGAAAACGCGACATGTCGCGATATCGCGACGTTTTTTCGCTTCATGCTCCTTCGCTGCTTTCTATCGTGATTTCGCGACGTTTTTGTCCGTCTGGAACGTTTCCTCCAAAAGTTGCGCGACATCGCTATGCCTTTTACCACTTAGGCCTTTTAGTCCACTCGCGCCGCGAAAACGCGACGCGTCACGATTTCGTGACACCTTTCGACTTATGCGCTTTGTGTCTGTTCTCGTCGCGATTTCGCTACACTGCTGGGCCTTATCGCCTTTGGCTCGGTTTTGTCGCGATTTCGCGACCATTTTACATTTCATGCCTTCCACCCGTTTGCAAGCCGCGAAAATCAAACACGTCGCGATTTCGTGACGGTTCCGCCCACCTGCTGCCGCTGACTGCGTTGACCGTGATTTTGTGACACGTCACGATTTCGCTACGCTTTTCTGCTTCATGCCCCGTTTGCTACTTCCTGTCACGATATCGCAACTTTTTTTTGCTTTGCCTTGTTTGACCGGTTTGACCCACGATTTTGTGACATGTCACGATTTCGCTACGCCTTTCCATTTTACCTTTCTCTCTCCTCTTTCGGCCACGACGGAGCAACATGTCGCGATTTCGTGACACTTTTTCATTTTCGGCTGCGGCAGCGCAACATGTCGCGATTTTGTGACACTTTTTCATTTTTGACCGTGATAGTGCAACCTGTCGCGATTTCGTGACACTTTTTCATTTTCGGTCGCGACAGCGCAACACGTCGCGAAATCGTGACCATTTTCATTTTTCGGCAGCGATGGCGCGACATGTCGCGATATCGTGACACTTTTCATTTTTCAAAATGTGACACTTTTCATTTTTCGGCAGTGATGGCGCGACATGTCGCGATATCGCGACAATTTTCATCCTTGTGCAATTTTGCCCCTTTTTCTTGATTTTTAGCATCTAGGTCACCGAGATTTTCTTTGAAAGCATGCAAAAAAGGTGGGTCCCCAATTTTGGGGTGTGTTGTGGATCAGCCACAACAAATGGTGACTTTGTTGTCAAATGCTCTTGAGCATTTTAGTGAGAACCCTACCTGAAAGTATACAACATGAAAACATGTGTTAGCACATAAGCAATATAAACAAATGCCCAAAGATCCGAAGTACATGAATCATCAGAATCATCAAGTATTAGCTCCGTGTGTGCAATGTATTTCATTCCCTATCGTTTGAAATTGATCAACATTCCATTGTCAGTTTTACATGAGTGCATATGTGAGATTGTGAATGATTTGTGTGGCCTGATAACTATGCTTAAAGATTTTGCTCTTGTAAAGGCCTAAACTTTCTAGTATCATGCACAAACATTCAAGATTGCCAAACCCTCTTAGGATCCACTAATGAATTGCTTTATTATATCCCAAAGTTGGTTATGAGTCCCTACTATCTTGAACCCATGTGCAAGTGAATGTGAAATCAGAACTTTGGGGAATCAGACTCCCAACCTAACCGAGATGGGAGTTTAACCCTATCCTTACTATTCTGATTTAGAATTCATTACCTCACTTTGAGCAAAATAATTTAACCAATTATGGAAGAAATGGTCATGCTAGTCTAACCCTTTGGAAAATCAGTGGTCTTGTTTTTTAGACAAGACATGTTGCCATGCATGGGCATACTTAACCCCATAATCCAAAACTTATCTTCATTTCTTTGGACCTTGGGGATGACTACCCATCCTTTGCAGAGGACAAGTAGTACGATCCTTCCAATCCAAAATAAAGATGAGATGGGAAAAATTAATTTTTTACTTCTTGGACCTTGGGGATGACTACCCATCCTTGCTAGGGACATGTAGTACGATCCTTCCAATCCAAGCTTTGGATAAAAATTGAAAATATTAATTTTATTGCTTAGACCTTGGGGATGACTACCCATCCTTTGCAGAGGACAAGTAGTACGATCCTTCCAATCCAAGATTTATTATGAAATGAGACATAAGAGCTTTGGGGAATCAGATTCTCAACCTAAGCGAGATGAGAATTTATGCCCTATCCTTACTACTCCATGTAGGTCAAATCAAAGCTTTGGGGAGTTGGATCCTCAACCTAAGTTCGATGAGGATTTAACCCTATCCTTACTACTCGATTTTAGGCTTTAAGCTTTATGGAAGTGGTCAAAACCACTATTTTAAGGATCATGTTGCATAATAGGATAGACATGAAAAACCTCTTTCGCCCAACCTTTTCTTCCAAGTTAGGTTTTGATCATTTTGCTCAAGATCCTTTTTAATGTGTATAAGATGTGCTTGGTTCTAGACATCTCAAGACTCAGTTTCCAACCTTAGGATTTTTTTATATTTATGTTATAACACAACCCTAAGAGGATTTGACACACTTTAATGATTTGTACCTGAGATGCATATGCAACTAAGATGGAATGTATATGTAAAGTGAGATGTAACATGAATGCATTATCTTTGAATTGCAGATGAAATTATTTGCCATACAAAACTGACTACTTCATGCATCACAAGTTTCAAATGATATAACTTAAAATGTTTGTGTTACTTGTGGAGCTTTTACAAGACAATTCCAATATTTCATATTCTCCCAGTCTTAAGCATAAGTTGACATCTCAATTTTATTTTTTATTTTTTTATACTTTTTTTTTTTATTTTTTTTATAAAAACAACAAAGCATGTCAATTGAAATCACACACAACTTAAATCATGATTAAACTAAGAATCCAAAAAATGAAACTTGAAAAACACAAACCAAAACCAAAACCCAAAAACAATCCCAAAAACAAAAACTTGAAAGCCCACACCAAAAAACCAAAAATTATATACACTATTGTACAAGATGATGCCAAGCTTGGACTATTACTTTCCTGGATCCCAAACATGATTAGAACACATCAAAAAACATATGACACAATACACATGCCAAATTTTGTAGGAATCCAACAAAAATAAGATCAAACCAAGCAATGCAACAAATTTCAACTTGCCATGCTCACCATTCCACTTTGATTTAGTTCTATTACCAACATCATAGGTGAGAATCAAATCAAATTGATTAGACAATGGTTGGTATTCAATTTTATCTTGTCTATTCTTTAAAGTGCAAGTTTCATCGCTCCATTCATGATTTAGAAGTAGGCTTTCCTTTTCAAATGTGAGATGTTGCAAACAAGAGCCTATTTCTAAAAATCTTGAATTCAAATCATTTTCCAGGATTTTAAAGCAATCAAAATCATTCAAAACTTGACAAGCATCAACAAAGTTTGGCATTTCCTCATTAATGATGTTAGCATCCAAAGGGACATCATGTAACCTATCACTTGAAATTTTTGTAGCTACTACCAAAGGTAAAGATTTCCCCTTGTCATCCATACTCAACCCATCATGATTAAAATTTATCATAACTTGATGAGTATTAGTAGCCTTTTATTTTTTCTCGTTGTCTTCTTCATCGTCCAATACCTGTTCAAAAACACCAAAGTTAGGCACCCAATCAAACATGCGTCCATATTTTTCAAAACAAGAGCCTAATTTTTCAAGATATGTGTCACGTGACACCTTTCCACGATCAATGGCTTGAGTTGCCCCAAAATCCATATTTTCATTAAGATCATCAATAGCATCCAACCCACACCACTTAGGTTTTGTAATTTCATCATTTTGAGATGGCATAGACATTGTAGAAACAATAGGTGGATCAAGATTTTCAATTTCTTGCCCCCCAAGGGGAACAAAAACAATTGATTCTCCTTCTTCATCCATGGTAGTAGAATCATTATCCTTCTCCAACCTTTGATGAGATTCCAAGCCTTCTTCCAAAACATTCTCAGATTGTGCAGGACTTGTAATATCCTCATATGAAAGGGCAATTGTATTATCCTGCATATCAATAGGCACACAAATTTCATTAGAAGGTTTGGGGTGAGCATACTCTTCCCAAGAATCATAACAATAATCTTTCAAAATCAAATTGTGATGCTCAACTATTTCTTCATCATCTTTTAATTCATCAACATGTTTCTCATCAAATTTATCTTCTCCTTCCTTAGATGGTTCAATTACTTCCAAATTTGGGTTATTGCTTGCATTCAAATTGATAAGGCTATCATAATCCACATGTGTAACCCATGATTCACGTTTAACATGATTTGGAAGGTGTGAATTTCCTAGGCCATTACTTTCAACAATGTCATCCAATGTGTCATCCGAATCAGATTCATCCTCATAGAATTCATCTTTTGGTGAGTCAAGGGTTTCCAATCTGTCACATGTTTCCATACTAGTTGGATCTAGTACTCCTCCCTTGCCTAAAATCATATTCTTATGAAAATCATTGAAATTGATTTTAGCAACATCTTTTGAATCAAGATGAGTATTTTGAAGTTGATTCATACTTAAGAAAGATGGTTGATCTTGCATAGTAGGTTGAGGATTTTGAATTTGATTGAAGCTTGGGAATGATTGTTGATTCTGAAATTGATTCACACTTGAACTTGGTTGAGGTGGATAAATCATTGGGTGGGTAAAGGAGGTATTAAATGATTGAATATTACATGATCCAAAACCCACACCATAATTTTGACAACTCAATTGTTGCTCAATTGCCATTGCTTGAGTATAGGCTTGTGACAAAGATGTGATTTGAGGCATCCCTCGCAAATATGTGGACATGGGTGAGTCAAGAGCATTGATGTATATTTGGAGAGCCACTTCTTCTTGAAGAACATAAAATGTCACTAATTGCATATATAATCCAAAGAACCTTTCAGAAAATGACTTCACATTTTTCCTTGGTCCTTTTCTAATATAGGCCAACTGATTGTACATGAATTGATTGAGAAATTTTGCTTCTAGCTAAGCCCAAGAAGTGATAGACCCTAAAGTCAGACTTGTAAACCAATCATATGCCACTTTGTCCAAGGTGTAAAGGAACATTTCACAAGCAACATCATCATACCAACTTGTTAAGTGATTCACAACAAATTTGAATGCTTGAATATGTTCTTCTACAATATTTGTCCCATTAGACAAAAATTGAGGAAGACATCTCTCAAAACCAACGGGAAAATAATGTTGAACTCCCGGTATATTCAATGGGCTACCTGTCATCCATGGTGTAAACATAGCCATTAGTGAATCTTAAAGAATATAACTTTAATACCCAAAAATTCCTTCTTCTTTTTTTTTTTTTATTTTTTTTTTTTTTTTTTATTATTATTATTATTTTTAAATCAAATCAAATCATATTATTCCTGTATGAACAATCAAAGCATTAAGAACAGTGCATAGCAATTCCTATAGCACTTAAATCACAATAAAATAAACCGTTTCGGCCCTCCTTGACGAAACTCTCGATTATCACCAAGAAAACCTACAACAGAAAAACAAATGCTACAGTTTAGCCGTTTGTGAGATTTAAGAGATAATTTCAAAATCGAATAAAAAAGATATTACTTATGTATGAAAATCAAAATAAAGTAAACCAATTCGGCCCTCCTTCTAGCGCCAATCTGTTGAGTGGTGTTTTCACCCAATTGTGAAAGCACACTCTCCAGTAGGATCTAAGTCCCAAAATCCTCTGCTTGCAAAGAAATTTCACCAATAATTTCTCCAAGGTTCCTGTTATGCTAGTTCTTTATATACCAATGATGTTGTTTAATTTAAATTCTAGGAATACCTTAGGGTTGCAAGTGGATGTTAACAAGGGGCACTATGGTTTATTTTAATTTGAATTTACAATGGACTCAAAGTGAATAAATCTAAGAACCGAATCTATTTCGATCTTGAGCTTTGATGGATTTTCGATTATTTATTTGAATGATAGTAATTAAAATGCAGAAAATAAGATAAAGGATTGAAAATAAAAGAAATGCAAATGAAAATGAAACTAAACTACGTCCAGAGTGCGACCATCCTGATTGAAAAAACCGAAGATAATGAGGTTTTTGCATGCAACCTAACCTATTGAACCTGCAAATTTGCACAATTCATGATAAGCTAGGTGTGGGTTTTTGGGGTTTTTAATGTAATTTCAAATTTAGAGATTCGCATGAAGCAACCAAAAACACTTGCATTAAACTTCACCTAAAAGCCTAGAAATCTGAAAGGGAATGATAAAACATTAAATCATGCATGCAAAAATGACTCCTTTCTCATCAATGAGATGCCAACTCTCTGTATTTCTGTATTTAAAATGATATATCAATTACAATGACAGAATGTTCCAGGTTTAACAAATCCAGAACAAATGAAGGAAATTGCTCCAAGTGCAGGCCCAAAATGGCTTGCAGCCCTTGTCTCTGCAACTCTGCTAGCAACAATTTCCAACCCTCGTATCAATCTGTGCTTCTGATTTTATACTGTCTGGCGTGGCTCTCTGTTTCTCCCTACGTCGCTTCGTTTCACCTCCCAGAATGCATCGTTTCGTATTCTCGCCTTTTCGTTGCTTTGAATTCATGCTTGATGTCGAAACGTTCGATATTTTCTGTTTTCATGTAACGCTTCTGTAACCCTGACACCTGTATGCCACGTGTTTCATGCTTCCTATGCATGTTCTGTAATGGACCCATGTAAATCACGATGTTTTTATGCATGCAGCTTGTTCCTCTGTCTGGCAGCTTTCTGTCGCGAAATCGCGACACTTTTTTGTTTCGTACCATTTGCCCGCTTTCCATCGTGAAATCGTGACACTTTTCACTTTTGGGCTGCTTTTGCTGTATTTGGCCGCGAAAACGCGACATGTCACGAAATCGCGACATATTTTGCCTCCGTACCACTTTGCTTCTTGGAGCCATGAAAACGCGACATGTCATGATATCGCGACGTTTTTTCGCTTCATGCTCCTTCGTTGCTTTCTGTCGTGATTTCACGACGTTTTTGTCCGTCTGGAACGTTTCCTCCAAAAGTTGCACGACATCGCTACGCCTTTTACCACTTAGGCCTTTTAGTCCACTCGCGTCGCGAAAACGCGACGCGTCACGATTTCGTGACACCTTTCGACTTATGCGCTTTGTGTCTGTTCTCGTCATGATTTTGCTACACTGCTGGGCCTTATCGCCTTTGGCTCGGTTTTGTCATGATTTTATGACCATTTTACATTTCATGCCTTCCGCCTGTTTGCAAGCCGCGAAAATCAAACACGTCACGATTTCACGACGGTTCCGCCCACCTACTGCCGCTGACTGCGTTGACCGTGATTTTGTGACACGTCGCGATTTCGCTACGCTTTTCTGCTTCGTGCCCCGTTTGCTGCTTCCTGTCGTGATATCGCGACGTTTTTTTGCTTTGCCTTGTTTGACCGGTTTGACCCATGATTTTGTGACATGTCACGATTTCGCTACGCCTTTCCATTCTGCCTTTCTCTCTCCTCTTTCGGTCGCGACGGAGCAACATGTCGCGATTTCGTGACACTTTTCGTTTTTGGCTACGACAGTGCAACATGTCGTGATTTCGTGACACTTTTTCATTTTTGACCGCGACAGTGCAACCTGTCGCGATTTCGCGACACTTTTTCGTTTTCGGCTGCGATAGTGCAACACGTCACGAAATCGCGACCATTTTCATTTTTTGGCAGCGAACACTTTTCATTTTTTGACAGCGATTGCGCAACATGTCACGATATCGCGACACTTTTCATCCTTGTGCAATTTTGCCCCTTTTTCTTGATTTTTAGCATCTGGGTCACTGAGATTTTCTTTGAAAGCATGCAAAAAGGTGGGTCCCCAATTTTGGGGTGTGTTGTGGATCAGCCACAACACGTAGCTTTAGGGTAGAAATATATATTAGGTTGGCCTTCCATATCAAATCATCCAAGAAGAAGAATAATAAGCATAGATTCTAAGGATAGAGCCCCCTATAGTGGCAAAGTGATTACAAGGGAGCCCCATTTGAGTGGCTTGCGATTACATTTACATTAATTTGTTAATAATTTTATAGTAAGACCTTGGGGTCTTACCAGTTGGCCAATTGGTTGAAAAAAAGCATCCCCTCAATCATTAATGAAGATGAAAGAGGTTATGTGGTAGGTAGGCAAATTACTGAAAGCATAATTTCCATTTATGAAATAACACACTCTCTTCAAAGGAGGAAATGGTCAAGCATGTTTCTTAAGCTAGATATGAACAAAGCCTATAATAGGGTTTCATGGTCTTTCTTAGATAAAATAATGGAGTGAATGGATTTCACTAAAAATGGAGGGCATGGGTTGGTACGTGTATTTCTAACCCCCACTTTTTGATCCTGATCAATGGATAATCTACTGGGTTCTTTCCTTCTACTAGATGAATCAGGTAAGGAGATTCATTGTCTCCATATCTCTTTATCATTATGACAG
This sequence comes from Wollemia nobilis, assembly GCA_028583015.1. Classification (NCBI taxonomy): domain Eukaryota; kingdom Viridiplantae; phylum Streptophyta; class Pinopsida; order Araucariales; family Araucariaceae; genus Wollemia; species Wollemia nobilis. Next base: position 3,561,471 of record JAQPPZ010016847.1, on the reverse strand, counting down.
ATGCCCTGGGAAGAAATTTAGAAATAAAGTGAAAGGATGGTAATATCAAAGGTCTAAAACATTCATCCATTGGTGAAGCTTTGTCCCATAAATAGTTTGTGGATGATGCTTTCTTGCTTGGGGAAGCTACAAAGAAAGAAGCTTTGAAGTTTCAAAATATTATTTATTCTTATGAAAAAGCTATGGGCCAAAAAATAAATTATGAAAAAAGCAGGATTATATTTTTAAACATGGAGGAAAGTATAAGAGATCAAATAATTAAAGTGTTGGGTTGTAAGGAGGAAAATTTCTCTATCACTTATATGGGTTTAACTTTGTTTATAGGTAAAATATAAGATGTATTTTGGAATCTGATTATTGATAAATTTAATAGAAAACTTCAAGGCTGAAAGGGATCTTTGTTATCCTATGTGGGCAAAGTGCATTTTATTAAACACATGCTTCAAACCCTCCCTATTTACTTCATGTCTTTCTTAAGGATGTCAAGGAAAGTGGAAGAGACTTTACAAAGACTACAAAAAAATTTCTTATGGGATGGCATTGAATGCAAAAAACTTATACATCTGATAGACTAGGATACCTTCTATCAGCCTTTATAGAATGGAGGTATTGGATTGAGGAAGTTGAGAGATCTAAATAGAGTCCTTCTAGCTAAACATGGTTGGAGGCTTTGCACTGGAGCATCAGGGAAATGGACTAGTATTATCCAAAATAAATACTTGGAGGGTTGAAACCACTTTATAAGTTGTTCTAATTCTCCATGTGGGTCTATTTTTTGGCAAAATATTATCAACAATAGGAAATTTCTATGGCAAGGTATAAAATGAAAAGTAGGCAGGAGGGAAAAAATAGAATTTTGGAAAGACCCTTGGATTTAAGAGGAGCCTTTAGAAAACTACAAAAAGTTCAAAGATATTAAAGAACATTTAACCAAAACCTATGGTAAGAAAATTAATGGTTACATTCATAGGGTGGGTGAATTTTAGGAGTGGAAAATCTTGCAAGAAGATATGCAAGGTTCATAGGGTAAATATCTATAAAATATTTTAAGGAGTTATTATTTAAGCAGAGTTTCAAAGGAGGATTAGATAATTTGAAAAAAAAACCAGTAAGGTCATTACTTGGTGAAGGATGGATATAGAGTCTTGGGTAAAGTAACCTCAGAGAAACTCGACCTTAAAAGAATTTGGAAGCTAAACATCATCCCTAAGGTTACTATGTTTTTTTAAACTGCCATTCTCAATAAGATCCTGACAAAAGACAATATGTTCAAAAGAGGGATTGTGGTTCTAAATGTTTGTGTGTTATATAACAAAGACGATGAGTGCATTGACCACCTGTTTAGAACTTATAATTTTTCATGATATCCTAAATATTTTATTGAGAGAATTTAATGTTGCTTGGATCATTCCAAATTCTCTAATTAGGATTTGGGAACAGTGGCATTTAGGAGGCAATATTTTTTGGAAAACATTCATTCTTCATATTTGTTGGGGTTTTTGGTTGGATAGAAATAGATGAGTGTTCAAAAATAAAACTAGGGGAATAATTGGGGTTTATGCCAGGATATAAACATCCCTCTTGGAGGAATGTATTAAAAACATTTTCAACCAATAAAATCTTGTAATGATCCTCTCTAGAGAAAAAAATATCTTAAATATAGAAAAAATCAATAAGGTAAGACTAGATACTATATGGAAATGTCCTCACAAAAATTGGGTAAAAATTAACTTCGATGAGGCTGTGAAATGCAACCCAGGTCATGTTGGTGGTGGGGGTATCATTAGGAATTATAGAGGTCAAGTAGTCATTGCATATGCTGAGGATCTAGGAATTACTATAAATAACCAATCTGAAGCAAAGGGTGATGTTTATGGGCCTTCGAATTACAGTGAATTTGGGTTTTAGGAGAATTATTCTCGAGGGGGATTCCAAGAATATTATAACTTCCCTTTAAAAAGGGGGGCTAAATAATTCTAGTATTTTCTAAATAATTACAGATGCAAGGACTATTTTTGGAAACCTAGAATAAAGTCCAATTAAACATATTTATAGAAGAGAAACAAAGTTGTTGATAAAATGGCAAACATGATAGGTAGATTTGAGAATTTCAAGGTCTGGTCATACGCCCCCATGGAATTGAAAGATATTATAAGAATTGATAATGAATATATTAGATAAATAGGGAAAAGCAAAGCTAAATACTTAGTGGGATCATGCGATGAAGGATTTGAGCACACTAAATTGCATTGTTGTCAACGGGTTTTTATTAGTTATGTAAAGCATTGAGCACTGCATAAGCCTTGTCAAATAGAAGGATAGCAAGAGGGATATTATTTTAAATTCTCCATCAGTAGGTTTAGCCCAGGTTTTTTTGTTTTACTAAGATAAGGCTATCTTGCATTTGTCTGATCTTCTCTTATTTTTTTCTTGTACATCTTTCGAGCTCTTTGTAAAGGGTTGGGGTCCTTCAACCCCCTTTTTTATCAATACCATAAAAAATGCTAAAAAATGAGACCATTAGGATAACTCATATATTACTATGTATGATATAGGTTCTTGATATATTCAATAGGTATTTTACTTGACAAGTTAGGAACATACATAAAACGTTTTATTCTAGCCTAAATCATCAATTATGATACATTAACAAAATAGTGATAATTTATCTAATGAAAATGTGACAACTATATTTTTAAATCTATGAAATGATTATAACTTCAAAAATACTAGATTCCTTCCTTGAATTGAGGAGATATTCACTTTTTTAATAAATAGAACACTTAGATATAACAATTCACAATTTAAAATTAAAAAAAAAAAAAAAATTAAAATTAAAATGATAAAAACTTAGGCATCAATGCCATCTAAGTTTTCACATTAACATAAAGTGGAATATTGATCATCATCCTAATTCCTAAAACAAACATGACAATCCAAATTGGTTTAATAAAAGCTACAAGTGGTAAAAAAGTATGGACTTTCTCATATAAATCCTAAGTTTCCTTATTAATTCCATATAAAGAATTTTTATGTCAATAACGTCCTAAGTAAAACCATGGATACTACATTTAAATGTCCTCCTAAAGATACTTATGAATAAAGGTGTTGTTGATGTTCATTTCTTTTTTCTATTGTCATTATAATGAAGTAATAAATAGGATCATCTTATTGGAATCATATGGGAAACAATGGAGAAAGTCTCATTAAAATCAATCCCTCCTTATAAATCATGATATTTTTGCAAAAATACAAGACTTATGACTATCAAACTAACCAATATAACTAAAACTAGTTTATAAACACATTTATAACCAGCAACATCCTGAAACTTTGGCAAGGAAACTAACTGCAAGTCCAAATATTCACAAGAAAGCATATTCCACTTGCATAGTTATCTTACACTTTGCATTTTCCTTTATTCGATTGTAATTAGTTAGATATCCATCAACTTGCTCTTGTCGAGTAATGCATAAGGTTTAGGTTTTTCAATGATATATTTTCTATAATAATAGCCTTGCATCCTAAAGTGTGGTCCTAGATTATTTGGGCATAGGATGAGCCATAGATGGAGGGTTCTCAAGAGGTAGTAACTCATCAATATAACAAATATAAGGAACTAAAGTTACTTTTAAAACATCAAAATATTAAGACATCCAAAATTCTAAACAAAGTGTGACTTAATGCCTCAATAAAAGTGTTGGGAGATGGAAGAACAACTACAAATAGTCTTTGCAACCTAAAGGTTGGTCGTAGCCCACTTGGCCATAGGGTGAGTCATGGATAGAGGATGCTTAAGAGACAAGATAGCATCAATATAAGCAATATTAGAAACTAAAGGAACTTTCAAAATACTAAAGTTATAAGATATATTCAAAATTCTTAATGAATAATATTAGATACCTCAATTAGATAATTTGGTGTTAAAATAATAACTGCAACATTTGGAGTAACCAACATATTATAAGATTGATCATCAACAACATAGGATGGATTAACATCAAACACAACATGAGATTAAAATATTATATAATAATATTTAGGAGAGATTTAGAGGATCCATAAGAGGGAACCCAATAAAAATGAACATCTCTCATAGTAATGGAATTTTTACTAATAAAATCATAGAGAGAATAAGCCTTCAAATCCTTTTGTACCAATAAGTGTATATGTGGTTCTTAAGGTGGATCTTATTCTAAAATTTTCAAGTAATATAGGCCTAAGCAATAATACTAAATTGTTGAAATAAAAATGTATGGGTAGTCTCTTCCTCACCCCTCAAGATGGTCATTCCCTTAAAAACATAATGATGAGCAAGGTGTAGGAACAGTATTGTCATTGTTTTCAACACAGTCAGACAGATCGGTTGATGCAGTGGACAGGAGTTAAGAGGTTCTTCAGAGTATGTACAGTGGTTTTCCAAAAGATAGAAGTGGCCCATATACTAAAAATCAAAAGAAAATCACAAGGAAGAAAACTGTCGCGATATCGCGACATGTTGAGCAAGAAAGAAAAATTGTCGCGATATCGCGACATGTTGAGCAAGAAAGAAAAACTGTCGTGATATCGCGACATGTTGATAAGAAAGAAAAACTGTCACGATTTCGTGACATGTTTGGAGAGAAAGCGAAGCAAGAAAACTATCATGATTTCGTGACATGTTCGGAGAGAAAGCGCAAGCAAGCAAAACTGTCATGATTTCGTGACATGTTCGGAGAGAAAGAGCAAGCAAGCAAAACTGTCATGATTTCGTGACATGTTCGGAGAGAAAGTGCAAGCAAGAAAAAGTGTCACGATTTCGTGACATATTGCAAGAGAGATTGTATGAACGAAAAAGTGTCACGATTTCATGACATATTGCAAGAGAGATTGTATGGACGAAAAAGTGTCACGATTTCGTGACATATTGCAAGAGAGATTGTACGGAAGAAAAAGTGTCACGATTTCATGACATATTGCAAGAGAGATTGAAAGAAAAAGTGTCACGATTTTGTGACATGTTGCAGGAGAGAGAGTCTGAAAGAAAAAGTGTCATGATTTCACGACATATTGCAGGAGAGAGAGTCCGAAAGAAAAAGTGTCACGATTTCGTGACATATTGCAAGAGAGAGAGTAAGGAGAAAAAGTGTCACGATATCATGACATGTCGGGTTTTTGCGACCCGAAGGCAAGAGAAAGAGCTAAGGAGAAAAAGTGTCGCGATATCGCGACATGTCAGGTTTTCTATGACCGAAGGCAAGAGAAAGAGCTAAGGAGAAAAAGTGTCACGATATCGTGACATGTCAGGTTTTCACGAACCGAAGGCAAGAGAAAGAGCAAAGGAGAGAAAGTGTCACGATTTCGTGACATGTCGCATTTTTGTGACTTAAGGAGGAGAGAGAAAGTAAGAAGGAGTGTCGATATCGCAAAAAATAGAGAGGGAAAGTGTCACGATATTGCGACATGTGTTTTTGTGGGTTGAAGCCAAGAAGAGTAGCAAGGAGGTGAAAGTGTCATGATATCGTGACATGTTTGTTTTCAGGGTTGAAGCCAAGAAGAGTAGCAAGGAGGCGAAAGTGTCACGGATATCGTGACATGTTGTTTTTGGTTGAAGCCAAGAAGAGTAGCAAGGAGGCGAAAGTGTCACGATATCGCGACATGTTGTGTTTTCATGGGCGAAAGCCGAGAAGAGGACAAAGAGGTAGAAGTGTCATGATTTTATGATAGGTCACTTTGGCGTGAGCTAAGAAGAGAACCCAACCGAAATAAGATATGTGACAGTTAACTAAAGTTATATGGTAGTTACAGGTGCAGTTGTAGAAGAAAATCATGTAGATAAAATAAGAAGAGTTAATAAAGTCAATACGTCAGTTACAGGTGTAGTTATAGAGAAAAATCATGCAGCTAAAATAAGAACAGTGAATAAGTCATAATGAGAATTACAAGGCCAGTTACGGAGTGTAATCATCGAGCGACGGTTAAACTGAAAGTCATCATTGAAGACCAAACTTGAGTCGTAACTATTAATAGGATGCATGAAAGAATACTGTGATATAAAGGAGTTACATATAGAAGTTTCTATTAATAAGTTGCATGTGAAAATATGGAAGTTAAAAATAGAATCAAAATTTTGTTATAAAAGGAGGTCTACGTGGAGAATTAAAGTGTTGCTGAAAGAGAGAAAAAGTGCTGCAAGAAGAGGGTTGGAAGAGTGTCGTAAGAGAGAGTTGAGCAGAGTCGTGAGAGCCATAAAAGTGTAGTAAGTAGAGCCTTTAGTGTGTGTGGTATTTTGGTGAATAGCGAGAGAGGTTGGGTTAGCAATAGACCAGTCAGGGTCTTGAATAAGTGAAGGCATTTTTATGTCAATCTTATAGCTTCAAATTTGTAGTCCAAGTAGGTGCTTGGAATTAGGGGTTGGTGCTCCTTTCTATTGGTGTAGATAAATTAGGGGTTGGTGCTCCTTTCTGTGGGTGCAGATAAATCATGGGTTGGTGCTCCTTCCAGTTGGTGCTGGTAAATTGATTGTAAAATTGGTATTTTGCAAAGGCTGGATTTGGACGGTAATCCAAGCAGTCATTTTTGAGGAGTAGCCAAATTGGTGAACCTCGTTACATCGTGTGTTGTGGAATGCTCTCTTGTGATACTTGCTTTATCTGACTTAAATCTTCATTGTTTCAGTATTAAGAGTTGTAGATTTGAATTTAAATAGCTACACTGATTCACCCCCTCTCTCAGTGTCATTGTGAGACTAACAATTGGTATCAGAGCCAAGTTTCGGAACAAGCTTAATCGGCTAAGGTGATCTTGGAAGTGAGACAATGGCAGGTGGTGAAGGATTCTCTTCAAACAAAGCACCATTGTTTGATGGAACAAATTACTCATTTTGGAGACTCAGGATGCAGACATATCTGTGTGCTTTGGGATTCGACATTTGGGAGTCAGTAGACAGTGGATACACAATACCCACCACTCCTCCAACCGATGCTGCCGGTAAGAAATTGTTTGAGAATAACTCTAAAGCCAAAAATGCTATCATGTGCGGTTTAGTGGACAACGAACTGATAAATATTATGAGTTGTAAAATGGCAAAAGACATGTGGGACAAACTAAGGAGCATTCATGAAGGAGATGACAAGATCAAGGAGGCCAAGTTACAAACGCATCGAGCTCAGTTCGAAGCATTAAAGATGAATGACGATGAGAACATAGAGGCATACATGCTGAGAGTTAATGGAATCATTAATGCGATTAGAGGACTCGACGAGGAAATGGAAGATGTTGTCATCGTGAAAAAGGTACTAAGATCTCTTCCCCAAAGATTTGATTCTAAAGTTTCAGCAATAGAAGAAGCTAAAGATCTAAATACTTTTAGTATGGATGAGATGCATGGTTCTTTGACTGCATATGAGATGAGAATAGGAAAAACTAAACCCACAGATAGAGAAGTCTGCTTTTAAAGCACATAAAAATATAAAAGCAAAGCAAGAATCCGAGGAAGAAGAGACATCAGATGAAACGGAAGCAAACTTTGTTCGAAAACTAATAAGGGGAAAAGGAAAATACAGAGGAAAGCTACCATTTAAGTGTTTCAACTATGGAGGCATTGGACACTTTGCAGCTAAATGTCCACTTAATGAGAAAAACAAAAGTGATGAAGGTTCACATCAAGAAAGAAGTGACTGGAAGAAGAAACCAAATTTTAGAAAAGGCAACTTCAAGAAGAAAAGTTTCATATCCAATAATGTCAGTCCTTCAGAAGATAGCTTCGATGAGGATTCTGAAGAAGAAACAGGTGAAGCTCTTTTCATGGCATTCGAAGAAGAAAAAATAGAAGAAAAATAGGAAGGTGATAAAAAATTTGAGGTTGAGGCTGAAGTAGATCTGGAAGGTGAGTTGGTCGCTGCACTTCAAGAGCTGAGTATAGAAAGGAAAAAGAATAAGAAAACTTCAAGAAAGCTTGAGGATGCCAATGAAATCATAACCATCTTGAAAGTACAGATAGACAAATTTAAGAAAATATCTGAAGATATCGAAGTACAATTAACCATGAAAATAGATGAGTGCAACAAGCTAGAAGAAGAGATTGTTGGTTTAAGGATGCAGCTAGAAGAGATGAATCAAAAAATGACTTGCTATCACAAACTTGAAGGAAGTTCTGTGAAGTTGGATAAGATTATAAATAACCAAAGGTCTACAGGCATCAAATTTGGGTTAGGCTTCATCGAAGGAGAATCATCAAATGGATCAAAGGCCATAACTATAGAACCCATAAAGAATGAAGACAAGATCAGGGTTGATCAAGAAAAAATGAATCATTCTAAAGAAAGCAATAATGCCAGGCACGAGAGGAGTATTGACAATGATGGATTCACCAAAGTCACTCATCAAAGGAGAAGAAGATTTATGGCTCCCACTACAAAATGGCAAAGACCATCACCCAGGTTCACTCATTCCTTTTCTGGTTATTGTTTTAAATGCAATGGTTATGGACATAAGATTTCTGATTGCAAGTATAAAGTAGGACAAAGGAACTTTTCCAGTAGAAATGTTTTTTCACCATTGATGGATTATGCAGTAGAATGTTATAACTGTCATAATTTTGGGCACATTGCAAGAAATTGTCGAAGTACATTTGCAGCAAATAAACATCAGGGAAGAAAATTTCAACCAAATGGTTGGAAACAAAATAGAAAATTTCCCAAAAAATAGGTACAGGCTACTGACAAAGAAAAGTCAAAACAAGTGACCAAAACTGCAATCAAACCAGAGTGGAAACAAAAGGAGCAACCCAAGGAAGAAAAGGAATCCTTGATTGTACAGACAACATTTAAAGCACAGAACAAATCTGCACCATGGATACTTGATAGTGGATGCTCCAGTCATATGACAGGGGACAAACAAAAATTTGAAAAGTTACAAAAATATGAAGGTGGTTCTGTAAAATTTGGAAATAATGATGGAGCTAAGATAGTTGGCAAAGGATCAGTTAAGATCAGTGATGAAAAAATCAAGTCGAAAGAAGTCTTGTTTGTGATTGGTCTGAAGCATAACCTATTAAGCGTAAGTCAGATTTGTGACAGAGGTCATGAAGTAATCTTCAAGAAGCAGGGTTGTGAAGTCAGAACAACAAACTATGGAAAGTTGATAGCAACTGGATCAAGGACATCTGGCAACTTGTATACTCTCTCAGAGACTTCAGAAGGAGCATGCTTGATTGGACAGGAAGAAGAAAATTGGTTGTGGCACAAGAGGCTCGGTCATATTAGTTTTGACAATCTAGTAAGAATCAGCTCAAAAAGGGCAGTGAGAGATATTCCCACCATTGGTAAACCATTAAATAGCATTTGTGCTTCATGCCAAAAGGGGAAGCAAACTAGAGCCACATTTAAAACAAAAGAGTACTTCACAAGCAAACCTTTAGAACTAATACATACTGATTTATGTGGACCCATGAGAACGCAAAGCATAAATGGTGACAAATACTTTATGTTGTGCATAGATGACTATTCCAGGATGACATGGGTACTATTTTTGAAGCTTAAATCAGATGCCTTTGAAATGTTCAAGATTTTCAAAAAACAAGTTGAGAATCAAACAGGAAAAAGGATTAAATGTTTAAGATCAGATAGAGGAGGAGAGTTCATTTCAGAAGAGTTTGCAGAGTACTATGAAAAATATGGGATTAGGAGACAGTTTTCAGCAGCAAGGACACCTCAACAGAATGGTGTGGTAGAAAGAAAGAATAGGACAGTGCAGGAAATGGCATGGACTATGTTGACTGAGAGCAAAATAGCAGACATATTTTGGAAAGAGGCAGTCCATACTACGGTTTACATCCAAAATAGGTGCATGTTGAGGACGCATGAAAGCAAAACTCCGTATGAACTGTGGTTCGGTAAAAAGGCAACAACAAGATACTTTAAAGTTTTTGGAAGCAAGTGTTACATCAAAAGAACTGAAGATAATCTTGGAAAGTTTGAAGATAGAGTTGATGAAGGTATTTTCCTTGGCTATTCGACAAAAAGCAAAGCCTACACATGCTACAACAAGAGGCTAAAGAAAATTGTGGAGAGTGTCGATGTTAAAGTTGATGAAGGTAGGGAACAAGAAAGAAGCTATAAAGAAAACTACCCAATTTATGAAGAAGTTATTGAAGGAGATGATGAAAAGGAAACGGAAAAGAAACAAAAAATTGACTCAGATGAGTTAAGTAGTGATTCAAAAGAGGAAGAAAACAAGAAATTCAAAATAGGCAGCTGGCAAAAAAATCATCCTAGAGAGCAAATAATTGGAGACCCCACAGTTGGTGTTCAGACAAGAAGAAGAGTAGTAAGTAACTATTCTCTATTATCCAACATTGAGCCCAAAAATGTTGCTGAAGCAAGCAAAGATGAAAGTTGGATGACGGCAATAAATGAAGAATTAGATCAGATCGAGAAAAACAAAACCTGGGAGTTAGTACCAAGACCTGCAAATAAAAATATAATCGGTACTAAATGGATTTTTCGAAACAAATTGAATGAAGATGGACAGGTAGTCGAGAATAAAGCAAGATTGGTCTCTGTAAAGGCTATGCACAAGTTGAAGGTATTGACTTTGAGGAAACCTTTGCACCAGTGGCCAGACTAGAGGCAATAAGAATGTTTCTGGCTTTAGCAATTCACAAGAATTTCAAAGTTTATCAAATGGACGTGAAATCAGCATTTTTGAATGGAAAACTTGAAGAAGAGGTCTATATTGAACAGCCAGATGGTTTCCAACTCGGTGATAATCCCAATTTCATCTGCAAGTTGAAGAAAGCATTGTATGGCTTGAAACAGGCACCCAGAGCATGGTATGCAAGGCTAGACAACTATCTTACTCAACAAGGGTTTAAAAAAGGTATGGTGGATAGCAATTTATATGTCAAAATAGCGAATGGCCATCTCATTGTCCTTGTTGTATATGTAGATGATATCATCTTTGGCAGCAACAATGATGATTCGTGTAAAGATTTAGCAATTAAGATGCAGAAAGAATTTGAAATGTCAATGATTGGTGAACTTTCGTATTTTCTCGGACCTGCAAGTTAATCAAAATGAGAAGGGCATATTTATTTCTCAAGTTAAATATGTGAAAGAGATGCTAAAAAAGTTCACAATGGAGGATTGTAAGCCCGTTAGCACTCCCATGATGACAGGTTGCAAGTTGAGCAAGGATGACAAATCTCCAGATGTTGATCAAACCATGTACAGATCTATGATTGGGAGCCTATCGTATTTGACGAGCTACCGGACTCAGGATATCTTGCAGGCAGTTTGCATGGTAGCACGATTTCAAGCGAGTCCCAAGGAGACTCATGTGACAAGCAGTGAAGAGGATTCTTCGGTATCTGAAGGGTACTATGGAGTATGGGTTATGGTATTCGAAAGGTAAGGACTTCACCCTTATTGCGTATTCAGATGCAGATTGGGCAGGATGTGTCGATGATAGAAAGAGTACCAGTGGAGGGGCATTCTATCTTGGAGACAGGTTGGTTGCATGGCACAGTAAGAAACAAGAGTCAGTCTCTTTATCCACAGCAGAGGCAGAATATATTGTAGCAACTACGTGTTGTACGCAGGTCTTATGGATGAAACAAACCCTGAAAGATCTTGGCATTAACTTCAGTGAGCCAATTTTAGTTAAGTGTGATAACACCAAGTGCCATTAACATCTCAAAGAATCCGGTTATGCATTCTCGCACAAAACATATTGCTATCCGATATCACTTTCTGAAGGAGAAAGTTGCGAAAGGTGAGGTAAAGTTGGATTTTGTCCCAACTACAGAGCAAGTAGCGGATATCTTCACAAAACCGCTGCCCAAAGAAATTTTTGAGTACCTTCGCAATAAATTGGGAGTGGTTATGCTTCCCAAGAACTGACTAGCTATCGAAACCACATTCTCAGGGGGAGCATTTATATATTTGATTATCTCTTTGCTCATATTTGTAATTTTTGCTAACTGTCATAACGTGTGCCTGAGAATGTTGTGCATGGACTCAGGGGGAGTCTGCATCAGCCCTTTGGTATTATTGTCAAAGGGGGAGAAGAATTACAGGAAATTGCATGTGTGTTGCCAACAATTCCAAAGGGGGAGATTGATGAGCAAGGTGCAGCAACAGTATTGTCATTGTTGTCAACACAGTCGACAGATCGGTTGATGCAGTGGACAGGAGTTAAGAGGTTCTTCAGAGTATGTACAATGGTTTTCCAAAAGATAGAAGTGGCCCATATACTAAAAATCAAAAGAAAATCACAAGGAAGAAAACTGTCGCGATATCGCGACATGTTGAGCAAGAAAGAAAAACTGTCACGATATCGCGACATGTTGAGCAAGAAAGAAAACTATCATGATTTCGTGACATGTTTGGAGAGAAAGCAAGCAAGAAAACTGTCATGATTTCGTGACATGTTCGGAGAGAAAGCGCAAGCAAGCAAAACTGTCATGATTTCATGACATGTTCGGAGAGAAAGCGCAAGCAAGAAAACTGTCATGATTTTGTGACATGTTCGAGAGAGAAAGTATAGAAGAAAAAGTGTCATGATTTCGTGACATATTGCAAGAGAGATTGTACGGAAGAAAAAGTGTCACGATTTCGTGACATATTGCAAGAGAGATTGTACGGACAAAAAAGTGTCACGATTTCGTGACATATTGCAAGAGAGATTGTACGGACGAAAAAGTGTCACGATTTCATGACATATTGCAGGAGAGATAGTCTGAAAGAAAAAGTGTCACGATTTCGTGACATATTGCAAGAGAGAGAGTCCGAAAGAAAAAGTGTCATGATTTCGTGACATGTTGCAGAGAGAGTTAAGAAAAAGTGTCACGATTTCGTGACATATTGCAAGAGAGAGAGTTCAAAGAAAAAGTGTCACGATATCATGACATGTTTAAAGGAAGAGAAAGAGCTAAGGAGAAAAAGTGTCACGATATCGTGACATGTAGAGTTTTTCGCGACCGAAGGCAAGAGAAAGAGCTAAGGAGAAAAAGTGTCACGATATCACGACATGTCGGGTTTTCGTGACCTGAAGGCAAGAGAAAGAGCAAAGGAGAAAAAGTGTCACGATTTCGCGACATGTCGCATTTTCGTGACTTAAGGAGGAGAGAGAAAGTAAGAAAAGTGTCACGATATCGCGACATGAGAAAGTAGGGGTTTGGAGGTTGAAGAAGAAGAGTAAGGAGGTGAAAGTGTCACGAATATCGTGACATGTGTTTTTGAGGGTTGAAGCCAAGAAGAGTAGCAAGGAGGCGAAAGTGTCACGATATCGCGACATGTGTTTTTGTGGGTTGAAGCCAAGAAGAGTAGCAAGGAGGTGAAAGTGTCACGATATCGCGACATGTGTTTTTGTGGGTTGAAGCCAAGAAGAGTAGCAAGGAGGTGAAAGTGTCACGATATCGTGACATGTGTTTTTTCATGGTGAAATCCGAGAAGAGGACAAAGAGGCAGAAGTGTCACGATTTTGTGATAGGTCACTTTGGCATGAGCTAAGAAGAGAACCCAATCAAAATAAGATATGTGATAGTTAACTAAAGTTATATGGCAGTTACAGGTGCAGTTGTAGAAGAAAATCATGCAGCTAAAATAAGAAGAGTTAACTGAAGTCATACGTCAGTTATAGGTGGATTTACAAAGAAAAATCATGCAGCTAAAATAAGAACAGTGAACGAAATTCGTAACGATAGTTACAAGGCCAGTTACGAGTGTAATCATCGAGCGATGGTTAAACTGAAAGTCATCAGTCGAAGACCAAACTTGAGCCGTAACTATTAATAGGATGCATGAAAGAATACTATGAGATAAAGGAAGTTACATATAGAAGTTTCTATTAATAAGCTGCATGTGAAAATATGGAAGTTAAAAATAGAATCAAAATTTTGTTATAAAATGAGGTCTACGTGGAGAATTAAAGTGCTGCTGAAAGAGAGAAAAAGTGCTGCAAGAAGAGGGTTGGAAGAGTGTCGTAAGAGAGAGTTGAGCAGAGCCGTGAGAGCCGTAAAAGTGTAGTAAGCAGAGCCTTTAGTGTGTGTGGTATTTTGGTGAATAGCGAGAGAGGTTGGGTTAGCAATAGACCAGTCAGGGTCTTGAATAAGTGAAGGCATTTTTATGTCAATCTTATAGCTTCAAATTTGTAGTCCAAGTAGGTGCTTGGAATTAGGGGTTGGTGCTCCTTTCTGTTGGTGCAGATAAATTAGGGGTTGGTGCTCCTTTCTGTGGGTGCAGATAAATCAGGGGTTGGTGCTCCTTCCAGTTGGTGCTGGTAAATTGATTGTAAAATTGGTATTTTGCAAAGGCTGGATTTGGACGGTAATCCAAGCAATCATTTTTGAGGAGTAGCCAAATTGGTGAACCTCGTTACATCGTGTGTTGTGGAATGCTCTCTTGTGATACTTGCTTTATCTGACTTAAATCTTCATTGTTTCAGTATTAAGAGTTGTAGATTTGAATTTAAATAGCTACACTGATTCACCCCCCTCTCAGTGTCATTGTGAGACTAACACATAAATGGTTGTCATATTGAGGATGAAATTGATTTAAAACCCTTGATGAAATGATAACAAGAGATAAAATGATAATATTGCTAGGGTCCAATATTATGACTCTAGAGGGTCATAATATACATACCTTTTTGCTTAGCTATCACATTCTACTCCTAAGTGCTTTGAATTATCCTTTATTAAAAAATACCATCTAAAATAAGAAAATTCTATAACACAATGCTAATATAGTGTTCTCCATGATCCATCCTAAGGTACTTTATTTTCTTCTCACTTTGAGTTTCCACAGATACTTTAAATACTAGGAAGTTCTTGAAAAAAAAAATGTATATTTAACGGTGCATATCAAAATGAACATAGAAAATAATCCATGAATATGAAAATATTTATTACCTCCAATAGATAGAATGGTCATAGGACCACAAGTATTAGTATGGACCAAATTTAAATTTTGATGAATGAATTTTACCTTATTCTTAGGAAAGGAATCTTGATTATATTTTTGTAATATATGTCCCTCATATAGATCACTAGGAAAATCAATTATAGGAAGAACATGAACATTGTGAATAAGACTTATCCAGTTGTTCCTTTATTTCATTAGGCAGTTAGTTTGGATGGGTTCTATCATTCTACCTTGGAATATCTGGAATGAAAGGAAAATTTGGATTTTCAATCAAGAAATAAAGGATATTCATTATATCTGGCAAAACACCATTGCCAACTTAGTTGAATCAGCCCAACAACTCCTTAATCACCCCCAAAACTCCCACCAAAAATGGGATCAAGTGATGCAAATATTGAATATTAACTCTTCTAAGGGCAATCGACTTAAATGGAATATGAGTAATTGCAAGATGGAAAGAAAAAGGAATTAGCATCATCCTCCTAAGGATAATGGAAAAGTCAATATCGATGGAGCCTCTAGGGGGAACCTTGGAAAAGCTAGTGCAGGAGGAATTGGTAGACTTTCAGATAGCTCCCTGGTTTTCAATTTTGCTGATAATTCGGGTATCCTTTCCAATAACCTTGCTGAGGGGTATGGTATCCTCATAGGCCTTCAAGAGGCTATTAATATTGGATGGAAATAGGTGTTGGTTGAATCTGATTCCCAACTCATGATTAATATTTTTAAGACTCCTAAGAATCATAAGGTTGATTGGAGAATAAAAAGAATTGTTGAGAAGATCCAATTAATACAAATGGGTTATTTGAAAGTGGATTACAATCATGTGGTCAGATAAGAGAATAGGAATGTTGATGCTTTAGCTAATTGGGCATTGGATAAAGGTGATATTACTTGATATGGCCACTAACCTAGATGGTGGGACTCACAAATAAGGGAAGCTCTACTTTTTATCCTTTCTTTGGATGGCTCCAATACTAGAGGTACCTAGTTCCTTTTTGCTTTATTTTTGCTTCTCTTTGGTTCGGTCAGGGTATTTTAGTTCCCTAGCTTAGACATATATTTCCTATGTTTCCTCTGTTGAATCTTGCCTTAATAGTATTTTGGCCTAGAAAGGTCATAGTTGTGTTTTGTTTTTTTTTTAGTTTTTCAAGGGGTGTGTGTGTTTTTGTATTGTTTTGTTTTTGTGTTTTTTTAGTTGTTTTTTTATTTTTTTTGTTTTTTATGATTTGTGTTTTCGTTTTTTTGTATTTTTTTTTTTTGTGTTTTTGTTGTTTTTCATGTTTTTGTTTTTTTGGGTTTTGTGTTTTTGGTTTTTTAAGTGTTTGTGTGTTGTTTTGTTGTTTTTATGGTTTTATTATGTGTTTTGTGTTTTGTTGTTTTTTTTTTTTTTTTTTTGTTGGTTTTATGCTTTTATGTTATTTTTGTTTGTTTTGTGGTTTTTTTTTTTTTTTTTTTTTTTTGTTTGTCTTTATTTTTTGATGTTGTGTTTTTTGTGTTTGTTTGTGTTTTGTGTTTTTTTGTCATGCTCGTTGATTTCGTCGAAGTGGATAGGCCAGATGCAAACCCTGGGTGTTTTTTGCAAAATAGATACCTCTAACTCCTTGGGACTTACCGAAAAGTGACATCCCATTTGGGGTGTTTTCCACCTAAACAAATATCAATAACTAGTTAGAAAGATAAAGGGATAATAGATTATGGATATTTTATTCATGGTGTATCTATGTTTAATGAGTAAATTGGAGAACACAACCTAGGTTCTCCTTCTTAGATTCCTGCTTACTTCTACCTCTTCTAGGAAAACTAAAAGAAACAACCAAAAACTAATCTAACTTAATGCACATAGGAGATGAAAAATGTAGAAAAATAAATCTTCTATGTTATATGCATTTCACTTTTAATCCTACTAAAAAGGAAGTATATTTCTCTTCCTCTTAAGGAAGGGTTCAAATATGTTATGCAA
Organism: Wollemia nobilis; assembly: GCA_028583015.1. Lineage (NCBI taxonomy): Eukaryota > Viridiplantae > Streptophyta > Pinopsida > Araucariales > Araucariaceae > Wollemia > Wollemia nobilis. Next base: position 3,544,602 of record JAQPPZ010016847.1, on the reverse strand, counting down.
ACTAAAAGAAACAACCAAAAAATAATCTAACTTAATGTACACAAGAGATGAAAAAATATATAGAAAAATAAATCTTCTATGTTATATTCATTTCACTTTTAATCCTACTAAAAAGGAAGTATCTTTATCTTCCTCTTAAGAAAAGGTTCAAATATGTTATGCAACATACAAGTGCCTAAACTACATGCACTTCTAATTCTTTGCAAATGCAGCCTAACTTAGATAATAAAATGCTCCTACTAATTAATTTAAAATTAGATACTTTATATTATAACTAGGTAAAAACCCACTTTTAGCTAAAGCCTAGTTCTATCTCAACATTGACAAGAGCACAATAATGTTATCAAAAGTATTATGGTGGTTTCAAAAGCACTAAGAATAGATGATGTTATTTTTCAAAAAGAAGAAACAAATAAAACATTGAATAGATAATGATAAAAAATGAATGAGACCTAAGATATTTACAATAAAAAATAGAAATAAAAAGAAATAGTTAGACTTGATCTCTTTTTCACTCCAAAGCATTGCTATCACTAAATGGATACCCCAACTTTTACTTCCATACCCTCTAGTTTCTACTCCACTTAGATGGTACCTACAAATAAGTGAAAATTTATAATTGACTAGATTTTTAGGGTCTTTAAAATATATAAATAGATAAATTTGAGCCTTATGGAAATGATTAAGTTTTTTGATCAAACATATGAAAGCATTACAATAGAGAAACTCTAATCATAGTGCTATGGTTCTAGCAATAATGCACCTATAACTTAGTGCTACTACCTACAGCTTCCATAGAGAAATTTTTAAACCTAAAAATTATTTATAAACATGATTCTTGATTCCTAAACACGTTTTTATTGATAAGAGGGTTTTGAAAGAGCCCTAAACCTTTTACATCAAAAAAATGTGGGAAGACCACCGAGAACAGAAGAGAAAAATATCCTCAAACCCAAACACAAAAGGAGGTCAACCAAGTGACAATACCCCAAAATACTTCGAAGAACTAATCTAGGAAACAACCCAGTAGTGATAACTAAACTAGACACAAACCAAAGAAGGACACTACTTCAACTGAGTAGCCAAGCAGAAAAAAAATAGATTTAAATTATTGATACAACCTTACAAACTTACATAAATCTTGACAAAAATAGAAGCCCACAAACTTACATAAACCTTGAAAAAAATAGAGATTCCATTGGGTAATCAATTATCGAGGATGTCTTGCTTTGAAGCTTTCGTGGTTGTTTCAAGATCAGCTTCTTCATTCATAGTTGCAATGATCTTGTCTTCTTGAATAAGGGTGGAAGACGCAAATATCAAAACCTCAGCCATGCATGCCCAAGTTTTCTTCTTCTTTGAAACTTTTCAAGTCTCAACAGCCCGAGTGTGAGTGGAGACACCTTCTACCTTGAACTTATTTTCCAAATCCAGGATCGCCTCTATGCCAAAATTTGACAAGTCCACCTCCATATTGATCTCAAAAGTGCTCTTGTGGGATGAGTGTTGACAAGGACCTTTTTTGGTAGGGAAAGGGGTGTAGGTTGGAGGAGCCTCACCTTTGATTTCAAAGTTGGAATCTCAATCCTTGTCCTCGTTAGGGGCCTTGATTTTGGATTCTTGGGCTTGGATCACCATGAGAGTAGCTCTGTTCACTTCTTTCTATAGGGTGAATCAGTATAGGAACAAATGGAGCCCTTGATGCTTTGAGTGGGTGGATGATCCTTCATAGATAGTTTCAATAGAAGTCTCAATGGACTTGAAGAGTAACTCCAAGATATTTGTCCTTTATTTATTGCATATGGTTTAGGAAGGTCATGTGAAAGCTCCTTAGGGGGCTATTGATTTCATCCACCATAATGTATTCCATGACTGGAACCATTACCTTTTTCCAAGGCATGGGAAGAAATTTTTGCACAATTCCTCCTTTCTCTTTGTCGAGGAACTTGTCTCTATCCTAGAAATGGACTTGTCTCTATACACATTATCTCCATCAATGGGGATTTTTGAGACTTCAATTATCAAACAAACACTAACTTTGAATTTTAACCCCTTGATGATAACCTACCCTTTATCCCAAGTGGAAATAAATTCATCAAACACTTTAGTATCATTGCCCTAGAACTTTTGAATAAAAGAAATCAGCTATTGAAGAGTCAAGAACTCTTTGACCAACACATCAACAAGAAGGGCAATGGGCTCGAGCAGCGCCATTGTACAGTAAACTAATTGGATGAATTTCCCAAAAACACTTCATATAGACTAAAAACTATTGACCCAATGCTAACAAAAGCTAACTTAGGAGGCCAAGGACCAAGAATTGCATGGGAATTTATGGCCACCCAGGATGGAAACTTGGCACTCACTCTGTGACACATGTTGTCTATGAGGGAAAGCCATTGATTTGTCTACATGATTCTAAAGTACATAGGAATGGTCACCTTAATCATGCTAATCTTAGATGAGCCAATGAGAATTGAATTCCACTCGAGGAAATCCCATAGTAAGAGAGTGAGTCTGCTGCAACCGAACAAGTCCTACCTTGGGAAATAATTCCTACCAGGAATAATGGCTAGAGGAGAACATTCCCCATAAGCACACATGAATTTGGACTTATGATGCCACCTATAGAAATTATTCTCAAGATAAATGTTAGTGGGGAGAGAGTCTGTGTGGGAAATATGAACCCCAAAGATCTTATTGTGCCATGTGAAACCTTGTCATTAGTGAGTGCAGTGATAGATGAAACTTCGTAAATAATCATGTATAAATTTTAACTTTACTTGTGGATGCTAGTGATAACAATCCACCTGATGGCAGTGATTGGGTTGATTACAAGGCCTACACATTGATAGAGGATATTCGGTCACACTTCCTTGGTCACCATTATTTTTGAGAAGCCAATGACGAGGAAAATTCCATGCCTACCACCTTGTACACCCCACTTGCAAAATCCAATCATAGAAAGGTTGTTTTGGTTTCATTACGATCGATGAAAATGCCTCAAGTAAAGTGGTCATACCACACTTGGATCTTGTTCTCAAATATTGCAAGGTTTGCCATGACATATTTTGCTTTATTCCCTTAAGTATGATGGATGATCACATTTTCATAGTTTCCAAGAAAAATCTTGGAGTCCTCAACCATATTATGTATATTACCAGTACTAGACTCAAAGACAACTTTGATTGCATTGATGATATTAAGGGAATAACCTTTAACAATAATATTGGTGAAGTGAAGAAGTCTAGCGATGGACTGGATTTTGTGGAGGGCTCGAGCTTCTACCACATGATTTTACTGGATACAAATTCCCTTGAAAAAAGCTAAAATTACCTTGCCAACATCATCTCTAACAATTCCACCTTCGTTGGCTCTGCCTAGGTTCCCTTTAGAGGCACCATAAAAATTGATTTTAATCCATGTAGACGGTGGAGGTACCCAATGCATTGTCAAATGGTCAATGATAATGGAACGTATATGGACCACCTCAGTAGCAAGGTTGAAATGTGTAAAAAGAGAAGATTCAATGCCCCACTAGGAAGGTCTTCGAAGGCAACAAGCTGGGCATTTTCGATCATTGAGCTGAGAATCCGTATAAGGATGGAAGAAGACCCAAGGTGAGACCCATCAAAAATTCTTTTGTTCCTCTCAATCCAAATGTTCCAAAGAAAGTGGGCTCGATAGAAATACCAAAGGGATTAAAGATGAGGATGACGGAAGGGTTAAGGTCATTGGGTGAAAATTTCAAGGATGGAATTGGGTTAGACCCAAGCAACATGGAAGGATGCAAATATGGAATATAAGATAGAAGAGGATAAGGGATAGGAAAGGAATAGGTGGGAAACCAACTCCCAATCATTGGAGCAAAGAACACAATGGTTCGGTAGGACCACGCCCCTAGAAATACGATTGTCAACCATCGTCACACAATTTTGAAAAATAAGCTAGAAAAAACACATTGACTTTGGGAGTCAAATGAGAAAGCCATAAACACTTATATTAAGGATAATATGATAAAAATTAATTCACTCTAAATATCTACTTACCAAATATGCTCTATGGTAGGGTTACTATTGAGGGATGCAACAACTATGGTCTCTATGATAGGATACTACTTTGTGGTAGGGTTCCTATTGGGGGTTATAGTGGCTACAGTCTTGATGGTAGGATATTATTTTGTGGTAGGGTTCCTATTGAGGGGTGTAGCATATATGATATTGACAAAAATATAGTGTTCTATGTGACTATGATCTCAATGGTAGGATATTGTTCTACGGTAGGGTTCCTATTGAGGGGTGTTGTGGCTATGGTCTCGATAGTAGGATACTTATCTATGGTAGGGTTCTTATTGATGAGTACAATAGCTATGGTGTTGATGGTAGGATATTGTTCTATGTGGCCATGACCTCGATGGTAGGATAGTATTCTATGGTAGGGTTACTATTAAGAGGTGTAACGGTTATGATCTCGATGGTAGAATACTACTTTATGGTAGGTTTTCTATTGAGGAGTGTAGTGCATGTGGTCTCGACGGTAGGATATTGTTTTATGGTAGGGTTCCTATTGAGGGGTGCAATTGCTATGATCTCAATGGTAATATATTGTTTTGTGTGACTATGGTGTTGGTGGTAAGATACTATTTTGTGGTAGGGTTCCTATTGAGGGGTGCAACGACTACGATTTTGATGGTAATATGGCGTTCTATGGTAAGGTTATGAAGGTCCATTAACTATGCCTTAGTTCTATTGGCATAAATACAAAAACACCATGACAATTAATGGTGATGGTGATCATTGAAAGCAACAGGTTGTATCCTCTATTGGTGAGAAATATTCTAAGGGAAAAATATGTCTTGCACATGTTTTTTATTTTGGAATGAAATACTAGTTGAATGCAGTCAAAAGAAAGATGAACATGATAGAGAAATATTTCAACTTGTCAATGGAAAAAGAAAAATTAATCATTCTATATGAACTTGTAAATCTAGAAGTGGTTCACAGGAATATTAATTTAGTAGAAAAATTTATGGGAACCAAACCATATCTAGATTCAATCCAAAAATGGGCTTATGAAAAATGGAAACCATTGGGGTTTATGGAAATTGTTGCTCTTCCAAAGAATTTTTTGGTAAAATTGAATTGTGAGGACATGACTCAATTTTTGCAGAAGGGCCCTTGGTTTTATGGTAGAAGAGGATTGTTCCTGAAACACTAGACTCTAGAATTTGATCCCTACCATCAAAATATTTGGCATGCCCCAGTTTGTATTTGATTATTGGGGCTTCCTTTACATTTTTTAAGGGAATAAATATTTGAAGGAATTTTGAAAGAATTTTCTCAGCTTATTGTAATTGATCTAATTACTGTTGTGAGATCTCGATTACTCTATGCTATATTTTGTGTTAGTAACAATTTAGAGATAGATCTGTCACATTCATGTGAACTTATTTAAAATTTTGAAAAATGGTTGCAAGTGATTGAATATGAGAACATGCTTGTCAAATGAAATGTTTGCTTCAAATTTAGACATGTGGGGAGTTTTTACCCTAATCATCTAGGAAATAAACTATAGAAAAATATTTGACAAAAGAAGAATGCAGATAATTTAAGAAATAAATCTCAAAAAGTGTGATTTGGGTAAAGAGGGAAAGGTAAATCTAGATGATAAGGAGAATGGCTTCGCTATAGTCATAGTTGAAGAAGGGGATATTGTGAATAAATGTTTTAAGGTATGCCCCTCTATTTCTAGTCCATGTTTGTCAAAAAATAAAATTCCTACCATGAATCCTTTTGAATCCTTAGAAAACTTTGAAAATGAAGATGTTAAAACTTTGGAAAATGAGGATAGAAAATTGCTAAAAGTGATACTATATCAAATAAATAAATAAATATGAAAAGGAAAACTTAGAACCTCATGAATCTAGTCAAAGAAAAATTTTATTAAAAGGGAACAAAAGTCCTATTATTTATAGAATAATGAGGAATGGTAAGAATGGGATTGATATAGGTAGTAGATCTAAGCCTGGTAGACCTTCAAATAAGGATATTTTGCAAAGATAAATAGTTGTAGATATGGAAAATGGGACCCAAATGACTCTTAATCTAAGTGGGAAGAAACGTCCTACTAGATCTAAGAAATGAAGGTCATATAGTATAATATAAGGGGCCTAAATTTCCCAAATTGAGGAATGAAATATTGTGATGGCATGCATGCAAAAAAGGAAACACTCAAGATGAAGGTGTGATCTGATTCCAAGTTGATAAAAATGAGGGTTTTATTTGGTTCTTCAATTCTCTGTTCAAGTCCTATTTTTAATTGGATGGTTTTAGTGATTGGAATGTTGTCCATAGTCTATCCTAGACTATATCATCAAATTTAGGATTTCATAAGAGGCTTTTGTGTATGTTCTGAAGTTGACTTAATTTTTGTTTTTCATGAGGCATATTTGTATGTTTTGAAGATGTAAAAAGGTTGGGGTCCTTTCAAAAATCTCTTCTTCCAACCTTATCAAAAAAAATAACTTACCACATATAAATGAGGTTAATGAAGAATATAGATAAGCTATTCTAAAATGAAATACAAAATCAATCAAAGAGGACAAAAATTCACAACAAAATGGACAAAACAAGATTAGAAATAAGAGAGATAAAATTATTAACATGCATTTGAGTATGCCAATTATAGTAAAACTTGATCAAATTTAGAGACATCTTGTTGAGATGAAAATATTCTTGTTCTTAACCTGTAAAAGTGTTATAGTTGGTGCAATACTAATAATTGATCACTACACTTACGACACTATCATATGTAGAATGAAGCTTGTCTCTCTATATGGATCTTGGTAATAGTTCAATATGTTTCTTGACCATTGCCTTTATGCACCAATAAGTATAGGTTTATAAGTTTGAAAGGATATGATTATTGGGTGGGGGATTTGATTGATTGATTTTACTAATTTGATTACGTGTTTATGGGATTTTTTTTTTAAAAACACCCAAATGGGATACCACTTTTGGGTAACTCCCAAGGAGGCAGAGGCATCTATTTCACCAAAAATTCCTAGGGCTTGCACCTATCCTGCCCCCTTCAACACGCTCAATGAGCATACCTAAAGCAACAAAAATAATAACAAACAAACACAAAAAACACAACATCAAAAAACAAAAAATATAAACCACAAGACAATCAAAAATAACATAAAAGCATAAAAACAACAAAAAACTCAAAAATAAAAATCAAAATAAATAATAAATAATAAATAAAAATAAAGTAGGTCCAAGGGCTTGGTTCAATGGTAAAAATGCTTTTGTAGGAGTGTGAAGACCAGGTTTCCAATCCCTTGGGCCCTGTAGTACCAGTGGACATGTCGCATCAGCGTAGCCAGCTACATAAAAGGTTTACCCGATGCAATTAGAGGTTATAGTGGCAACAAGGAGAGATATTCAAACCCACGAAGAGGTATAGAAAATTGTAACAAGTTACCAATTCCTCTAGGATAATAAAAAATAAATTAAGAATAAAAAATAACAACAAAACACAAAACACATAAGAAAACCCTAAAAACAATAAAACAACACACAAACACTTAAAAAAACAAAAACATTAAAAAAATCAAAAACATGAAAAACAATAATAACACAAAAAAAACACATTAAAAAAACAACAAAAACACAAAAACAAAATAGTACAAAAAAACACACACCCCTCAAAAAACTAAAAAAAAAAAAACAAAACACAACTATGACCTTTCTAGGCCAAAAGACTTTTAAGGCAAGATTCAACAGAGGAAACATAAGAAATATATGTCTAAGCTAGGGAACTAAAAACCTTGCCCTAAAAAAAAAAAAAAAAAAAAAAAAAATACCTTGACCAAACCAAAGAGAAGCAAAAACAAAGCAAAAAGGAACTAGGTACCTCTAGTACTAGAGCCATCCAAAGAAAGGATAAAAAGCAGAGCTTCCCTTATTTGTGAAGCCCACCATCTAGGAGGGTGGCCGTAGCAAGTAAGATCACCTTTTTCCAATGCCCAATTAGCTAAAGCATCAACACTCCTATTCTGTTCTCTGACCACATGATTGTAATCCACTTTCAAAAAGCCCATCTGGATTAATTGAATCTTCTCAACAATTCTTTTTATTCTCCAATCAACCTTATGATTCTTAGGAGTCTTCAGAAGATTAATCATGAGTTGGGAGTCAGATTCAACCAACACCTTTTCCCATCCAACCTTAGCAGCCTCTTGAAGGCCTCTGAGGATACCATACCCCTCAACAAGGTTATTGGAAAGGATACCCAAATTCTCACAAAAAGTGAAAACCAGGGAGCCATCTGAAAGTCTACCAATTCCTCCTGCACTAGCTTTTCCAGGGTTCCCCCTAGAGGCTCCATCGGTATTGACTTTTCCATAATCCTTAGGAGGAGGCTGCCAATTCCTTGTTCTTTCCATCTTGCAATTACTCACATTCCCTTTAAGTTGGTTGCCCTTAGAAGAGTTAATCTTCAATATTTGCATCACTTGATCCCATATTTGGTGGGAGTTTTGGGGGTGATTAAGGAGTTGTTGGACTGATTCAACTAAGTTGGCAATGGTCTTTTGCCAGATATAGTGAATATCCTTTCTTTCTTGATTGAAAATTTGGTTGTTCCTTTCATTCCAGATATTCCAAGGTAGAATGGTAGAACCCATCCAAACTAACTACCTAATGAAATGATCAACACCCTCCTGTTTAGGCCAATCCCTCCAAAGTTGTTCAAAAGTAGAAAAATTGGACCACTGTAAGCCAAGTAAGATGGCCATTCTCCTCCATAGCTCAGAGGCTAAGGTACACTCAATAAAAATATGGCTAAGAGTTTCCACATTCTCTCCACACATTTCACATCTAAAAGGGCCATGAAAACCATGTTTCATAAGTTGCTCACCAGTTAGCACCCTACGATGCAATAAAAGCCAAGTAAAGAACCTCACCTTAGGCCAAAGCTTTTGAGCCCACAACTGAGAAAATATATCATAAAATTGGTTGGGATTATTATGGCATAAGGCCAAATAACCTTGAGCAACTGAATACTCACCCTTAGTAGTGTTGTTCCATCCAAAACAATCTTTATCATGGGACCAAGAGAGAGATCTCATATGCAGGATGCATTGGATGTCTTGTCTTTGAATTTCTAGAATTTGAATAGGCCAGTCCTCAATAGGGATCCAATATCTACCAACCTCTGAATTACCAGTATGGTATCGATAGTAATTAGCCACCTTTATCCAATTAGCTCGGTGAAGCTCCTCCATCCAAGGCCTCCAATCAGGAAACTGAGTTATCAAAGGTTGGTGACCATCCCAAGAATCTATCCAAAAATTTCCTATTGACCATTATGAATGATCCAAAATAATTTTTTCTTAATCAAATCCTCACCAGTCTTAAGAACCGCTAAAATGGGAGAACCTTTGGTAGGCAATTGATAGCGAACAAGGTCTTCAGGACTTTTGTTCTCAACATATTTAGCATGGAGATTATTGGCCCAAAGGGCATTGGGGTTATGTAAAATCCTCCAATACAATTTAGCAGCTAAAGCTTTGTTGTTATTAATAGCAGATCGGAATCCTAACCCCCTTCATTCTTAGGAAGACATAAAGTGTCCCATTTCACCAAGGCCCATTTTCTTTTCTCCTTAGTACCACTCCAGAGGAACCGATGATTAATTTGATCCAATTCTCGAAGAACAACCTTTGGGATATTCAACATGGTAGAAACATAAATAGGTATAGCTTGAAGGATAGATTTTACCAAGGTAATTCTACCCCCAAAAGAAAGCCACCTATTGGTCCACTTTCCAATTTTCTTCTTAACTTTGTCCAACAACCAATTCCAGTCTTTATTTTTCTATCTTTGAGTATTGATAGGGATGCCTAAATAAGTGATCGAAAGGGAGGTCTTCTTATATCTTAATTTATCCAAGACCATGGATTCATTTCTAGTAGAGCAGTGAAAGAAAATGACTTTAGACTTGTCTTCATTGATCAATTGCCCGGTAGCCTTAGAAAAATAGCTAATGATTTGCTTAATTTTAGAAGCTTCCTTAATTGTAGCTTTACCTAATAGAGTAGAGTCATCAAAAAATTGAAGATGAGAGATAGGCCTAGCTCCATGAGCAATGGTAACTCCCTCAAGGGTTTTCTTATCTCTATTTTTGGTTATAGTCCTACCCAAGCATTCAACAAGAATGATGAATAAATAAGGGGAGAGGGGGTCACCTTGCCTAATACCTCTAGAAGATGGGAACAGTTGTGAAGGCCTACCATTGATAAGAACTGAGTAGGATACTGAAGAGATACAACCCATAATCCAGTCCATCCAATCTTGAGAGAAACCAAATTGCCTCAAAACTTTGATAAGGAAGTGCCAATCCACTCGATCATAAGCTTTGGATAAGTCTAAACGAATGAACATAGAAGGAGATTTTTGCATTTCCATGGAATGGATGGCTTCCTGAGCAAGAACTATCTCATCCACTATTTGATGCCCTTCCACATAACCTCCTTGTTCAGGGGAAATAATCTTATGCAAAAGAGGCTTCAACCTTTCTGCCATGATCTTAGTAATGATTTTGAGAAGAACATTACATAAAGCAATAGGTCTAAAAGCTGAGATATGATAAGCCTCTTGAGCTTTTGGGACAAGAGTTATATAAGTTTTATTGATAACCTTCAAAATTTCTTTGGCTTTCCTGGCTTCTTCCACCACCTCTAATAAATCAACATGAAGGATATCCCAGAACTCTTGGTAGAACTCAATGGGAAAACCATCAGGACTTGGGGTTTTCCCTTTTTGCATTTTAAAAACCACTTGTTGAAGCTCATTAATAGTAACAGGAGCAGTCAAAATAGAGTTCTCCTCAGAAGTGATAAGAGAAGGGATCACTTGAAGAACATTTTGTTGAGAAGTCGAGTCAAGAGGAGTAGCAAAAAAATATTGGAAAAGTAATTCACAACAATAGAGTTCATGCCATCCCAAGTGTAGACAACATCTCCAGAATCTGAATTTAGGGAAGAAATAAAGTTGTGAGATCTTCGAGCTAGAAGAGATTTGTGGAAGAAATTTGTGTTTCGATCTCCTTCTTTGAGCCATTGAATTCTAGATTTTTGCTTCCATAAGAGTTCTCTTTTTCCCATTCCTCTAATTGAGTTGTGAGTCTAATTTCATCTGTACTTCTACTCTCTATGAGGCCATCTAAATGGATTTTCTTATTCAAATTTTCAAGTTGAGCAATAACTTCATGTTTTTTTGTTGAACATCCCCAAACTCCTTCCAGTTCCAAGTCTTGATTTTGGATTTAATATATTGTAACCTTTTGGAAAAATAGAACATCTTAGTCCCATATCTTGGTTTACCTTCCTTCCACCATTGTTGCACTCGAGGTCTGAAGGAACTATCTCTAAGCCACATTAACTAAAATTGAAAAGGAGAGAAACTCACATTGGTTTTCCAAATTTCCACCATGACTGGCCAGTGATCTGAACCAACATTGTTAAGAGTCTTCACTTTAGGAATGTGACCATGGATTAAGAAATGATCAGAGAGCAGGAACCTATCCAATCTCTCCATGATACAAGCTAAGCCTTGCCTTCTGTTAGACCAAGTCATAAGGCCATTATCTGGTTGGATGTCCACAAGATGAAGGTTTGCAATATATTCATTCATGAGGTCAGTGCTCCTATCCAAATTTCTATTTCCCCCATTTTCTCATCTAGAGAGAGGATGGTATTGAAATCTCCTCCTATCAAGATCCAAGCTTCAGGAAAATGAGAGATAATATAAGTTATATCCTTCCACTATCTTCTCTTTTCCTCCAAAGAAGTCAGAGCATAAACAGTTATGCAAAGCATAATTTGGTTGGAATGTCTACTTTGAATAGCTATAGCCAAAAGACCCCAACTACCAACCATATGGTGAATAACTACCTCTTTTGGGTCCCAAAGGTAAGCAATGCCACCAGAAGTCCCCTGGGAACTGAGGGAAACAACTTTTCCAGCTGGCCAAATTTTACTAGCAATTGAATCCATTTCCTCTATTGACATCTTCGTTTCTTGAAGGAAAACAAGATGAGGATGGTTTATCTGAATCATTCTTCTAATTTCATTTTGTTTTGAAAGACTCCCTTTGAGTCCTCTAATATTCCAAGTGATGATCTTCATTAATACTAGGGCTAAAATAGTTGGTAAGGGAATTAATCTTACCTTCCTCTACAAGCTTTTCACCTTCTTTTACCATATGATGTTGATTGGTCTTGCGACCTACCTTTTGATTAGAATCCATCTTCAGTTTTTTTCCCTATTTCTTGACTTACTCCAATTGAATCTGGGATGTCTTCTAACCTTGAAGAATGCGTGTACAAAGCCAAAGTGTTGTTGGAAGGTTCAACAGAGTCTATCTTGGGACCTGTATTATTTGAAGTCTCAACATTTAAAAGATTGTTTTTCTTGTGTATATTTTCTCCCTTTTTTTGTTGAAAACTTTTGATTTGTTGGTTTGTCTCTGAGTTATTCCTTTCATCTCTAAATTGTGTTTCTAAGATTTTTGTTTCCATTATTTCCTCTTCCTCACCTAGGGCATCATTTGTGGAAATAATTTCAAACATATTAGCTGATAACTTTGATTGATCCTTCATAACTAGTTTTTTCTAAGTGTTCTTCTTCTTAGGCATTTGGAAACCTATTGAATTTGTATCTTCTTTCTTTTGATCTAGAATTTTATTTGGGCAAACACTAGCCAAATGACCATATTCATGGCAAATTCTACAATGAAAAGGAATGTTCTCATAGTCCACTACTTGCTCCCAAGTGTCCTCCCCAAATTGTAATGTGATATTTTTAGGTAGGGGTTTGTCAAAATCCATTAAAACACAAATCCGAGCATAAATAATATGTTCAAATTTTTTAGTACAATCAATAATCATCATAAAAGTTCCCAAAGAGTTTCCAATTGAAGAAAAATAATCGAATTCTAGAATTCAATTGGGAGGCCAAAGAGTCTAACCCACACGGGACCTATAGAAGGCATCTCTTCTTCGACTTTAAATTTAGTATGCTAGGGCTTCATAAAAAGCCCTGCCCTTCCAAAGAACCAGGGACCCCCTTGAAATGTTTTCTCTCTATCTTCATTATTAGCAAATAAAACAAGAAAATAACCATTTGGATAAATAGATATTTGTAACTCACCTTTAGTTTTCCAGCTTTTTGCAACCTAAACTTTGAAAGCAGATAGGCTCGGACGAAAACCCAAGAAACGACAAATTAGTCCTCTTTTTTCCAGATCTTCAATGCTAGTCTGAATGTCGCCCATATCAAGCTTAACAATAGGAGTTCCATCAGCTGCTCTAAGACATCCTGACTCAGTTTTCCTTGGATCAATCTTAGGCATTCTTAGAGGTTTACGGGAAGCCCTAAGATTAATGTTAGCATTAGGCTGAGGCTGTCCACCATGGAGGACATCCCTAAAATTCATTTTTGGGGCCGAGTCTTGGAAATCCTTGCCCTTGAAAGGGGTTTCCATTGTGGATTTATTTTGGGGGTGCACCTTAGCACCAGATTCGCTTGAGATCTGAACCATTTTTTGATCAGCTGCTTGAAACTTGTTTCGTGATCTCTTTAATCCATGCCCTAGATGCCGAGGAAAGGTATGCTTTTCACTTTTGTTTTGTGCAACAAATTGGAAGCCATTGTCAATCAAGTTCACCACATGATCTATTGAAAGATAAATTTCTAACCCATATTGGGTCCCCTGCAACATATCCTACTAAAATATTGAGCAAAAACCACAAAAATGTTGGCCACTAGGGCCCGAAGGCCCCGAAAAACAACCTCTGGAGCTGCTTGCACTCAACCCAGATGAAACCCTCGCATAGTCGCTTGCCAAAAATCTTGTTCACACATAGGGATGCGCTAGGATCTGTGTTGCTCCAAATGATCTAAAAATTGGTGGAGATGTTCTAGGGTTTTTCAGGCATCTACCCTCAAAATTTTAGCTCAATCCGAGTCCGGATGAGTGAAATATGGCCGAAACAAGTTCGGTAGTTTGGGAAGTCCTACGAAAAACGTCCTCCCCCCAACTTTATTTTCAAATAAAATGATTCAATTGATAGATATAAAGCATGTATTGTTGCAAAATATTTTGATCAAAGAGAAGGAATCAACTATGATGAAATATTTGCACCAACATAAAAAATGACTAACTTGTGCACTAGCAGCTCAAAATAATTAGAAAAATTCATCAAATGGATGTCAAAAGTTATTTTCTCCAAGATTTTATTGATTATTGGTTGATTAATTAAATTGAATTATTAATTTGATTAGATTGAGTATTTAAATTTTGAGTGATTGAATCAATGATTGATTGGATTGATTATTCAGGATCAATTAGCACTTGGCACGAGTTTGGAAGTCAATATGATAGCAACTAACATGATTTGGCTACCTAATAATCAATAATGCTAAATTTTAGAAATATCACTACACTCAAAATCTTAATGGTGCTAGTGACATATAAACATTAATGTAAAAGATCATTATTAGCTGGATGGTTGGGCAAGAGAAGATCATTTTCAATACTTTAAAAAATGACATATTTTCATACAATGGAAGAATTATGACATTACTATTTCTAGGACAAAATTTATAATATTGGACACTTACGTTAATCTTTAATCAATTTAGGCATTCATTCACTTATAATATTTGATGTCTTTGATGGGTTAGGGGTTGTTTTGGTTGTGTTGTACATTGATTTCTCAAAACATGGTGTCTACAACCCCAAGTATCAATTGCATAGCTCATTTATCCTTTTTAAATTGGTTATATGTGATTGAAATGGATGCCATATATATTATATCATGACCACATAGTGGTATTACAATATATTAGAGATTATGCATGTGTTGACCTTTGCAATATTTGAAACTAGGTCTCCTTGAAAGTTGGGGAATTTAACTAGTTGATCTTGTGTCATTTGATTATATATTAAGGCTCACCCAAGGGATTGGAACCTTGATCTATTTTGTGAAATTCATTCTTTATCACTACTTGTCCCAGATATCTTGTGAAAACATTAAGCTTTACATGTGAGATTGTATATTTGGTCTACAATATGGAAACTTTGTTCTCTCCACTTTTTTATCCAAACCCCATGGGAATAATGTTAAGGTCCACCCATGGGAATGAAACCTTGGTCTATTTTGTAAAAATACTCACTGTTAACCATTTGCACTACACTTCACAGGCAAGTGTTAAAATATAATGAAATAAATTCAAAAAAAATAGTAATGGCAATAGCAATTCAATAATGCACAATAGTAAACATTCACTAAGAATAATTAATTATAGATTCAATGCCAAAAAATTATAAATGCAAGTAAATAAATTAGGGATTCAAATCAATACAACCTAGCCACTTTGAGAGGGTGAAGTTTCTTAGCCACTTTGAGAGGAAAAAATCTCATATATGCAACAAAAGCAACTAATTTTCAAATATGAAAGATGATTCTAACTACACCATAACTCTTCCTATTTATGGACTAAATCAACATTAACACTAACCCTAATGGTAAAGGGATGACTACCATAATCTAGGGCCCAAGCTAATTAAAAATAAAGATAATTTATGTGGCTACATTGGAACCATTACATAGAAAATGTTAAGGTTCACACATGGGATTAGAACCTTGGTTTATGATGTAAAACTCCTCACTCTCAACATTGACTTAAAACCTAATAGGTGCATAGCTCATTAGTATTATTTTCCTAAGCTACCATAATAATAAATCATTTATAACCATAGGTTAAGGGGTTTATTGAGAGTATAAATATAATCTAATTCATCATGGTATCATGAAGTAACAATATTATAATTATCATTGATGCCCTTAACAACCTATATAAATATCCAAAACTCTACCTTATTTTTTAATGAATGATACAATGGATATATAGAAATTTATATCCAATTCTTAGGAAAATGAAAATTCTCTCCAAATTTTATGTCACCAAGAATGTGATCACCTTAACTCAAAACATGCAATATTGATTTGTTACCAATAACAATTCACTATCATTTAAGTGACTATAACAAATTTATGGCAACGATTATTGATATACCTCATGGGTCCAAAAGCAATAGTTAGATTATGAAATGAAGAGGGTAACAAAAGCATTGTAATAATAACTTACCTAAATATCATGATAGATAACAAGAAATCATCATCACTTCTAGACTTATTAAAATTTATCTTAATTTTTGAAGCCTCATAATGCAATTATTGGGACTGCAACCTTTGTTTTGCAAAAAATTTCACTTCATTTTCTTTGAATATTTTTCCCTCTATTCTTAGGTTTTTGTATTATTATACTTGGGTTCTAAAAAATATAGTGTAAGCCTATCCATCATAAATACCCATCCATAATTTGAAAACAACAAAAAAAAACTAGAAAAGTGATTAAGGTTAAATTTATCATATTCCTTCATAAAAAGAACCATATCATATATCAAGCTAAGCAAATTATACAAAAAATATAGATTGGAAAGAGTAATTTTTACCAACTCGTGATACTCCTTAATTGCCTATCCAAAAGTTGCAATACTTACCTTCAAAACCACCATTCAAGCAATATAGTCCTTAATGTTATCAATACCCCCCAATTTGTGAATAGAAAGCATTGTATCCAAATAACTAATTTTCATGGTATTAACTTCCTCAAAATATATTTTAGATTCTCTCATATAATGATAGGATTCATATAATGTAGGATTCTCCTTGTCTTGAAGGATTTTAAAATGTAGGATAATTGTTTTCTTCTCATTAAATATGCACAATAATCCCTTACTTTGCAATAGATAATATATCATTCAAATAATTTTATAATTAAACCACATTTGTATGGGAAATATATACCTTTGGGTCCATAAAGTTCCTACTTAAATTTACCGTCATCCTTATATAATATTACAAACTACGTATTACCATCACTTGTGATAAGTCATTATATGTTTTTCAAATCGGAGGTTCTAGGCTTTGAAGGCGCATGTAGATACCCAATTTTGAACACATCACCAATATTCAAGTTTTTCAACCCCTTTATCAATAAGCTAATCAATAATCCAAATTGTATAAATCATATTTATGCCCAAATTTGGAGAATTTATTCCTCCAAAAGTGAAATAATTGGGCAGAGGAAAGATCTCCACCAATGCTTTTGACCTAGGCAATGCTTTTGCCATTTTGAATTTTTTAGCTTTCCCACCCAAATTTCATCTCCAATGGTTATGATAGCAAAATTATCATCGATGCTTTTTCCCACCAATGCTTTTGACTATTATGCACCAAAAAAAAAAAAAAATACTATTGGCATTTTTCAAGTTGCCCACCATTAATGGATCCAATCACCAAGATCCAATTCATATTATCCCAATAGAAATCCCAAATCCAAGATTTTTTATTTTTAATATTCTTTCATTAATGGAATCGTGATCCCATTTCAACTTTTTCCATCTTCAATCCTATCAGTTTCAATGCAATCCTTCCCCAAAGGAGCCATTACTTCCTATAAAACCAACACTTGGGATGACCAATTCATCATCATATTGAATTACAACAAAATTATACCAAAATATCTCTTGGATTTTAAGAATTTATCTTCATTCATGGAAATGTTATGCCAAAATCTTGTCACAATTTTATGAAGACCTCCTTCAAGCATCAAGAATCCATAGTCTCTTTCAAGCTCTCCTCCAAGCATTCAAGATTTTGTTTTGCAAGCATCCAAGAATTCAATCCTCCAAACTCATGCTTTCAAAAATCCACAAGCAAACTAGCAAGATTTAATAAAGCTTCCATAAACAAGGGAAAATAACATTGGCATCTTAGGTTATGCTCTTTTCCCTTACTTTATTTTGACACTTTCTTTTCTTGCAACTCTTATCTTCAATCATCTTACATGTCCATTTGATTTGCACATTCTATTTGCATCTAAATGGGTATTTTATATTTCATCGTCATTAGTTTATATTTCAAGCATATAATTTCTATTTTTTATCATTTGAAAGAGCCTATATACTCTTAAGTCAGAGATATGCATATTTTTAATCATTAAACAACTCATCTTTACATTTAATATTTCTTTGCTTCTCTTTGAAGCAAAAGCACTATAAAATTGTAGATTTAATGTTGTTATCATTCTATGGTTTTACACAAACATAGGGAGTGAAAATATCATCTATCAAGTAAAACCACTAATGGTGTTATCATTGATCCTGTGGTGCTTTAGCCATAGAATATTTATTACATGTTCTTATCATTTCTATCCTATTTTCATATCAATCTTAGAAAGGGTATGATGGTTGTTCAATGGATTATGACATTCTCATCTAGCTCAGGTAGGCCCCTTTTCTACTAATCCAATATTCTTTTATCTACTTTTAGGAAGTCAAAAGTTCCATCAACAAGTAGAATTTTTAATGGTGCTTCTATAGATCGGCAGTGCTTTTGCTTCTATGGTATAAATAGGTTGGTTTATAATTGTTATGAACCTCCTTTGTCATCTGCAAAAATTATTAACAATTTATAGATATATTAAATAAACAACTACAATAGGTCTGAGGGCCTGGTTCAATGGTCAAAGCACTTCTTTCGGAGCGGGGAGATCGGGGTTTCGTTCCCTTGGGCCTCATCGACCTGAACGTCTATCCCCATCTAGGTGTGTCGGCGGTGTAAAAGGTTCAAAGCGACTGGGGCATGGTGGTATAGGGGCAGTCTGCATGAGGTATTTCGATGGCAGGCTTCTGGGGGTGGACTGCGCAGATTACTGTGGTGGCTTTCTGGCTGACTGGCCCTAACTCGTGGAGGCTATCGAGTCCACCATGTTAAAAAAAATAAATAAAATAAACAACTACAATCCAATTGATAATGTTGATGTGGGCAGGGCTGGGTGCGACTCCCGGGTGACTTTGACGGTGTAGAACCCCCTGTTCGTGGTCTCTCAGACCAAGGCGGCCCTACAAGGGTTTTTTGCTTAAAAATAAAATAAAATAAAATAAACAACTACAATGAATAATTCCACACTACAATTTATGAAATTAATGCAAATTATTCCAGTTTATTCAAAATACAATTCAAACCCTTGAGGTAGGGCAACACCGTACAATGCTCCTTATTGTAAGGAAGCCACTTTTTAATATATCTCAACTTGAGATAAATACAATATTTTGCTCTCCATATCACAATATGAGCCTCTTGCCTACATTGTATAATGCTCAACTACACTATCACTTATCCACACATGTGGAATAATTACATTTATTATAATATTAAGTACAATATTACAATAAAAAATTCTTATCTTGGGTACCTAAAATTCCATCCCCCTTATAAAAAATTGTATCCTCAAAACCTAAGAGAATAAATAATATGATCTTTTGAGCCTTATTGTGAACTAGTACTGACCACGATCATCCATCCATCCCAATGAAACTCTAATTGGTGGTGGTCTTTGCTAATGTTGATATGTCATTCTACTATTTGAATATTTAGAAATAATCCTTTGGTTCCATGAGTTGGATACATATTTCTACTAGCAAATAAATATCACTCTTATTCATCCATACTTGTTTCCATTTGCGATTAGTAGCATATTCAAAGTTTTGGCTCCTCTGGTTCCATGTATTTACCTCATAGTATTGTTGCTTTAAACCTTGTCTCCATGATTGTTTCCTTTCAGGGTGGTGTGTATGGTAATATAACCCAACCTTAACCTGATGTTCTAATTTTATTAACTCTTCAACATATTGTTCCTCTATTTTACGTTCTGTTATCATGCTCCCATATTTTGGTTCTTCCTTGGGTTTTAAATTTGTTTCTTTCTTGAGCTTTGCTATTACCTCCTCCTTAGACTCTTTTGTGTTCTTTTGCTTCTTCTTCAATTTATGTTTTTACCATAACTTCCGGGTTTTTCCTTGACCCTTGCTCCTTCAACTATATAATATCTTGAAGTGTTATCTTCTTCTTCCTATACTATAACTTCATAAATTTATTTGGTATATTAATGTTAATAGTACCTAAAGATTCCAACCAAGGATATCCTAGAAAAATATCCACTTCATCCATCTCAAAGAGATAAAAATTAGCATGCAAAACATATTTATCCATAGAAAGCTTCAAGTCTTCAAAAAAGCTGAAATGCATCTCCTTGCAACTATTCATCTTTGATATTCTTTGTGGGAACATGTAAAATGTTTACCAAACCCTTGTTAATGAAGTTATACTTGTTGATAGGGTTTATACAAATAATGACTTTCTTCTTCTAACATAAACCTACAAAATAGAATTTTTAGCATTAAACAAATAATTTTGACCACTCTTTGGCTTATTTGATACCAATGATGTGGTTCCTTCAGCCTACAAATAATTATCTATATTTTTTCTTCTATCAAATTTTCTATATTTCCAAAAATTTCTACATAGCCTTTGAGTGTTTCTTTCCACTTGCGCATTAGTAACCTTTTTTTGTCAATTCCTTCATATTTCAAAATTTTCTACATAGTCTATGGTGGTTAGTAACAAGACTCTCATATTTTCATTTATTTTTGCAAGTTGTTTACATAATATCTCTTTTTCCTCCTTAGAAAACTCTTTTATCACTATGACTTCAACCCCCAAAATTCTAACTGACAGATATCCAATGGCTTTGACACCTTTTTTATATAGAACCATTTTTGACGGATTGCAACTAAAATATGAATTTGTTATTTCTACACTCATATGAGCTTTTATAATGACCTGCTCTATAGACTTTTTTTATACTTAGATATTAAATAGTAGCCTTCTTGGTGGACTGTTAACAACCTACTCTATAAATGTTAACATCTTGTTCTACTAACTACTTAAATTTTTAGATTGGCTCTGATAATAACTTGTTTTGATGACTTTTTTGGTACTCAGATGATAGATAATAGCCTTCTTGGTGGACTGATAATAGACTACTCTACACTAGTAGCCTAATCTATAGCTAGTTTGTACTCAAATAACAAATAACAACCTACTTTGTGGACTGATAATAGCCTACTCTGCAGCTAATAATAACTTATTTTGTAGACTATTTTTTTTAGTACCCAATTAAAAAATAAAAACTTTTTTTGTGGAGTGATAACAACCTCCTCTAAAACTGATTATAGCCTACCCTACAACTGGTAATATCCTACTTTGTGGATCAGGTATATTATTTTAACTAATAATGGCCTACTCTACTACTGATAATAGTCTATTTTGCACTAATAATAGCTTGTTTTACAAGTTTTTTTTGACCTATTTGGTAGATTATAAAGTGGGTAATTTTTGCACTCACTTGCAAATATTTGCTCTGCTAAATCTATGGAAAAAAAAAAAATTCTTGATAATAAGGGGTTGTACTCGGGTCCCCCACCCTTGAAAAATTACATATATCTTATTTAGAGCTTGATAGTTTACAAATAGATACACTTATCATCTCAAATGAGATGCTATAGCTAGAAACCTACATCATTTTACATAAGATGTTTCAATTCTTGATTTTCATTTTCTGGATCTTTTCAAATTTTTGTTTGAATACAATTACTCCATAATTTAGCATATTTCTTGACATTTTCCTATAGCAGCCTTCACAATGCCCAAACTTCACCTCTACTATCTATGCCTTGCATCTTAATAGAGTAATATTTTCAAAACATCACACTATCATAGTCTACTTTACCAAATCTGGATTGCTAGTTTCCTTCCTGAAACACAAGTGCAACCACAAAAATTATAATAAATAGTCTAAATAAAAACACATTATTGTTACAAAATAAAATAGATATTACCAATGGAAAACATTAAAGTAAAACTTAATCATTAATTGATTTAGGCAATCAACATTTTTTGTCAGATTCAACTAAACTTTCTACTTCCTCTAACCATGGAAAGGAGAATTTAACTTCATGATCCTCAATCAAAACCCCTCTATTGGCTAGTGTATCTGCACATTTGTTTCCTTCCCTTAAAATATGTGTAAACCTAATTTCTTTAAACTCTTTAGCAAGATCTTGAATTTCCATAATTTTCTCTTGTATGTTCCATGGAGCCTTTGCTTTCCTCAAAATTGCATTTATTACTATGAGAGAATCACTTTTCATCCATACTCTACTCCAATTCATTTGTTTACATATTTTTAACCCTTCTAAATTTGCCCAAGCTTCAACTTCATTATTTGTCTTAAATCCACTATTGAAAGCATAATGAGACAAAATCTCTCCTCTATTATTTCTAATTATTCCTCCTCCTCCTTCTAGTCCTAGATTTCCTTTAGATGCTCCATAAAAATTAAATTTAACCCACTCTATATCTGGTGGTTTTCACTTTGTATTCTTTACCTTATTTTTTCTTCTCTTGCACCCAACATAATAATTCCATTTAATGACTTAACTCCATCTATCAAGACTCTCTACTTCCAAATTAGGAATTGGGTAAGTTGATAGAGTTGGTTTAGACTCCTCTATGGCTAAACATATCTTCTTTTTCATTATCTCTAAATTACTTTCCTTTCCTTTAAATATTCTTCTATTCCTTTCTAGACATATAGTTCAATGTATTGTATCTTTTGATATATCCCATATTGTTTGTAAAGCCTCACTTTTATAAGTGCTCTACCATTACTTTAACCAATCTTCCTGCTATTCATCACCATGCATTTACCAAACATATTAAGAATATATTGCTATATATTCCAAACTATTGAGCAATGTCCCAAGAGATGGTAAATAATCTCCTCCTTCTTATCATAAAAAAAATATTGAGAGGGGCCATGAAAACCCCTTTTCATAAGGTTATCCCAGGATAAAATTCTTCTATGACCTACTAGCCAAACAAACATTTTGATTTTAGGAATGCTTGGGCTATCCCAAATATCTCTACATATTCTAGTGATATTATTATTATGTTGATGTTGAACATTATATCCACTTCTTATTGTGTATACTCATGAGCTATTCAAATCCCCAATCAATTTATCCTTGGCACCCCTCGGAATAATCATAGTTTTTATCTTTCTACTCAATTGCCTCCTAGCATCAATGTCTTGTATACTTATAAAAAATATTCATTCCATTTTTATTTTCCTTCTCAATCCTTGTACAAAATTTTTGAAAACCTATCACCGTATTTGTCTTGAAGCAATCTCATACAAGGTTTCAAAACTAGATCTAAATTGAGTGATTTTTTATCACACCAAGTATCCATCGAAATAGATATTTTTTCTCCAGTTCCCACCACCCATCTTAAACCTTTAATCATAATATCAATAGATTTTTTTAAACCATTCCAAAGAGTAGAACCATTTGGGAGAGATAATACTGTAAATATTAAACTTGGGTCATTGGGGTCAACATACTTAGAAGAATTCATACCCATTGTCTTTGACTCTCTTTGTACAATCTCTAGATAACTTTTTTCCTAAGAGCTAAGTTTGCATCTATAAGAGATCTTAAACCAATACCTCCCCTAGTTTTATCATCACACAACTTGCTTCATTTTACCAAAGGAAATTTCCTTTTATCATTTAAACCTAACCATAAAAAGGATCGCATAATAAAGATTAAACTTTTTTCAACTAATTTTGACATAGAAAACAATGACATATAATACGTTGGAATGACTTGTAAGACTGGTTTAATTAACTACACCAGGGTTATGCATAAGCGCAAAATATCATAAATTGGCTCTATTTAGGATTTTCAAGATTTTAAATTGGCTAATTTTGGATCCTTTCACTTGGGCCTATTCACCTGTAATTTACAGGGTGGAAGTTTTTTTGGGGTAAATTCGCTCGTCGTTGATAATAATTAAAATATTTTTATTTTAATTCACCGACCTCAAATTATAAATGATTTTGATTTTTTTGCCCAATTTGCCTTCAAATTATAAATGATTTTATTTTTCTCATCCAAATCGCCTCATATACTACCCATATATATACTGTAGTGGGTACCGATAAACATACATCTAAAATACTCTAACTCGAAAATAGCTTCGAAACAATGAAATAATTGACAAGGTTGTAGAGGAGTGTCTATCGAAATAATTTGAGTGGTTACAGAGGAGTGTCAATTAGTGCAAGATGATCAGCATACGCTAATTGGTTGCAGAGTCGTGTCTATCGGCATAGGCCAATTGATTGCAGAGTCGTGTATATCGGTATAAACCAATCGGTTGCAGAGCACTGTTTGTTGGTATAAGACAATCGATTGTAGAGTCATTTCTATTGGCATAAGCCGATCGGTTGCAAAGTCGTGTCTGTCGATATAATATGATTGATTGTAGAGCAATGTTTGTTGGTTGTAGAGGTTTCAATCGGTATTACACTATTGATTGCAGGTACGTGTCTATTGGCATTAGTTGATCATTTGTAGAGGTGTCGATCGGTTGTAGAGGTGTCGATCAGTATCTGTCTATCAACTATAGAGGTACTAATCGATTGTAGAGGTGTCGATCGATTGTAGAGGTGTCGATCGGTTGCAGAGGTGTCAATTAGTTATAGAGGTGTCTATCGATGACAAGGGTTTTGATTGATTGCAGGGGTGTCAATCGGTTACAAAGGTATCGATCGATTGTAGAGGTCTCGATCGGCATTAGCCTATCAGTTGCAGGGACTGTCGATCAACATTTGTCTATCAATTGTAGAGGTATTGATCAGCATTAGTCTATCAATTGTAGGGATGTGTCGATCGATATTAGTCTATCGATTATAGGGAAGTGTCGATCAGCATTAGTTTATCGATTGCAAAGGTGTCGGTCAACATAAGTCGATCGGTTGCATAGTAGTGTCTATCGACACAAGGTTGCAAAGATGCATTAATCGACATAATTCGATTGGTTGCAAAGTAGTTTTTGTTGGCACAAGGTTGCAAAGACACATTAATCAGCCTAATTCGATCGGTTACACAGGATTCACAAATAAAAATCGATAGAGTATTCTTCTTCCATTGTTCTTTTGCCTAAAGCTCTTTTTCTTCAATTTCATAAGTACTATAGGTGAACTATATGCAACTAGGTAGACAACTATCAATGTCATCTGGTTGTGTGTTAGGAGCATTTCTCTTGTTATAGGTTTCTTCTTGTCTCTTAGAGTATGTTTCATAAGCAGTGTAGAAGCACTATCTACAATTGTGGTTGATAAGTATCCATGTCATGTTGTGTGTTAGGTGCATTTTCTTGTCAGACTGCTTCTTGTCTTTCACATGTCATTCTATAGGGCAATGTAGGTTCGTCTTGAGAGATGTCTACTATCTTCCTTCCATTTCATATACATTTTCTAACATCTGAAGGTTTTTTCTTTACAGATACAATGTTACCTACTGAATATGGAAAGAAGGGAGGCCAATCTTCTTGTAAAAAGATAATTCTAAAAAATTTTACACAAATATCAAAATGCAATGAGGCATCAATCTCTATAGATTCTACACAACATGTAGGTACAAACACCTTTTACCACCAATTTTTTATATTTCTATTGTTCTTAAATATAAAACCTTTCTTTAATAATAGATAAATGGTTGTCTACTTATCTACCTCTTTTTATATGCTTTGTAAAATTGTATTTTATTAATTCTTTAAAATAGTACCTTTTTTACTTCAAAAAATGATAGAGAACACCAAACATTGAATGCAGTAAACATTGTCGATCCTTATGTACGTTCACTCAAAGATATTCCAGCAGATGAGATGGGACCTATTGTGGTTGATCCACAACACACCCCAAAATTGGGGACCCACCTTTTTGCAGGCTTGCAGAGAAGAATCTCGGTGACCCAGATGCTAAAATTGAAGAAAAGAGAAAAAATGCCTAAGTGTTGAAAGTGTCGCGAAATCGCGACTTGTCGCGCCATCGCTGTCGAAAACAGGAAAGTTGTCGCGAAATCGCGACATGTAGCTCCATCGCTGCCGAAGAGGAGAGAAAAGAAAAATTGAAAGTTGTCGCGAAATCGCGACATGTCGCTGAGAAGAAAAGAAAAGGTGTCACGAAATCGCGACATGCCGTTGAGAGGAAAAGAAATGGTGTCGCGAAATCGCGACATGCCGTTGGAAAAGAATGAAAATGGTCGCGATTTCGTGACGTGTTTTGCCGAAGCGTACGGATGATGAAAAGTGTCGCGATTTCGCGACGTGTTTTGGCAAACTATACGGACGGAGAAAATGGTCACGATATCGCGACGTGTTTCGGAAAAACATACGGAGGGCAAAAGCGGTAGCGATATCACGACAGAAAGCGGCATGAAGGTCCGAAGGTGACAGTGATATCATGAAAAAGTCGCGATATAGTTAAGAAAGTAGGATAGTCGCGATTTGAAGGAAAAAGTCGGTGAAATCATGACATTTTGATGAGGTGAAAATGGTAGCGATATCGCGACGTTTATTCGGAAGTTGATGAAGGTTCGTAGAGATATCGTGACGATTTTCAACTTTGGAAGGGATTCATAGAAAGATGGTCGCGATATCGCGACAAGATGCTTCTCGAAGACGTACGGCGGGAAGAGCGTCGCGATATCGCGACATGTCGCGATTTCGCGACATGTCGCGTTTTCGCGGCCAAGAAGGTGAACAGGCGGCATGCAGTTTTTGTCGGGATTTTCATAGAATGGCGTTACAGAAGGCACAGAGAGCGTGTGACACGTGGCATGCAGGTGTCAAGTCTGCAGAAGCGTTACATGCAACGGAGGATTTTAGGCGTTTCGGCGTTAAACATGGAATAAAGACAAGGAAAAGGTGGGAATTCGAAAGGTCACATGCGGGAAGGTGAAGCGAAGCGACCAGGGAGAATCGAAGAGCCACGCTAGACAGGATAAATCCAGAAGCGCAGATTGAAGGAAGGGTTGGAAATTGCCGATTGCAGAGTTGAGAGACAAGAGCTTCGTGCTATTATGGGCCTGCACTTGGGCAATTTCCTTCTTTTGTTATGGAATATTTATGCCTGGAACATTCTTTGAATGTAATTGACATATCTTTTAATACAAAATACGAGAGAGTTGGCATCTAATTGATGAGAAAGAAGGAGTCATTTTTTGTATGCATGATTTAATGTTATATCATTCATTTCAGATTTATAAGGCTTTTAGGTGAAGTTTAATGCAAGTGCTCTTGGTTGCTTCATGCGAATGCCTGAATCTAGAATTACAGTAGAAACCTTAGAAGCCCGCACCTAGCTTATTTGGATTGTGCGAGTTTGCGGGTTCATTAGGTTAGGTTGCATGCGAGAAAACCTCATTATCTTCGGTTTCATCGAATTGATGGCAGCATTCTAACTGTAGTTTAGTTTCTCTTTCATTTACTTTTCTTTATTGTTCAAACCCTTGCTTTATTTTCTGCAGTTTAATTACTGTATCCAAATAAATAACTGAAAATCCATCAAAATCCAAGATTAAAGTACAATTATTCACTTTGAGTCCACTGTAAATTCAAATTATATAAACCATCAGTGCCCCTTGTTAACATCCACTTGCAAACCCTAAGATATTCCTGGCATTTCATTTGAACAACATCATTTAAGCATAACAGGAACCTTGGAGAAGTTACCTTCTTTGCAAGCAGAGGATTTTTGGACTCAGATCCTATCGGAGAGTGTGCTTTCACAATTGGGTGAAAACACCACTCAACAGATTGGCGCTAGAAGGAGGGCCTGAATTGGTTTATCTATTTTGATTTTCATATCTGAATATTTTGTTTTTGATTTAATTTTGAAATCATTTACGGCTAAACTGCAACACTATTTTTGTTTTTGTTGCAGGTTTTCTTCGAAATAGCCGAGGGTTTCCTCAGGCAGGCTGGACCCACCACGCCGTATTGCGACCAGGTCTCAAACAACCGGAGAAACCATTTTTCACGACCTTACTGGTACTCCCAAGGGTAAAGCCAAGCAAGTCGTAAGCACACCAGTCGCAAAAGACCTATTTTCTCCAGGAACGTCGAGTGGACCTACGCCAGTAATATCCGTTGCCCCTAGTGTGCCTATAGTTAGTAATATTTCTACTGCTATTGTAGGTCTGTCTACATCAATTCCGAGTCAAATGGCTCAAGCTCCAGCGGCTCCTTGGTATGGAGCTAACAATACTCCTTTGAATATTGCTGGGGATATCCATGAAATCCCCAAGAACATTGAAATATTTCTGCCTAAATACAAGCCAGATGGCCTAAGAACAGGAGAAGAACATATCCAAGCCTATAGGGATGTTTTAATTAGGCTGCAAGTTCAGCATGAAGATGTAGCCTGCGAGACTTTTCCCCATGAGCTTGGATCCAATAGCATATGAATGGTATATATGCTTGCCAGCTGGTTCAATCACCTCTTGGACACAAATGGAAAATGCCTTTGTCAATCAATTTAGGTCACCCTTAGATCCCGCAACTATTTACAATCGGTTTATTACATGCAAACGGGGCCAAGGGGAACCAATCCGAATGTTTAATCGAGAGATTCCAAAAGAACTATAACAGAGCAATTAGACATTTTGCCATCGATCCCGCGGTGGCTTTGCAGATATATTTTGGGGCATTGGACCCCATGACAGCTATGTTTGCAAGGCGCAATCCTCAGGTCACCATGCTGGCTTTGGCCTATAATGAAGCCATGACTATTGAGCAGCAATTGACACCGCAAGGCTACGGGTTTACCCAGATGCCTATGATGGGACAGTGTGCTCCATATGGTCAAGCTCCCCAGGCAAATCAACTCATGGCACCACAAATGCCAAGTATGAACGCCTTCCCATATCAGCAGCCGTATCCACCAGCACCCGCATATGCACCCATTCCAATCCAACCAATCACAACCATTCCACCTGTTCCTGCATTTTTGCAGAACAGTCAATCAACTACGCAGGAAACTAGTCAAGTCAATCCTCAAGCCATAGTTCCTTTTCTGAATCCGATCCCGATTCAAAGTATCAACCCATACGGGAATCCAATTCCTCAGAACCCGACCCAAATGTGGAATCAAGACCCCATCAATTATGCGAATCCAATGGGGGTTAACAACAATGTGGTTCCACCGAAGGATGTTTTTCGGAAGTCGAAGAGCTCAAGAAACTAGTGCATAAACTAAGCAATGACAGGGTTCAACAGCAGAAGTATGAGTCCCATGCCCCTCACCCAAATCAGAATTTTAACAATAGAGGGAGGCACTGGAACACCAAGCCAAACAATGGGGGAGTTCCTGCTCCCATTGCTAATCAATTAGATGCTTACTGAGGCCCTAGCCAATCCAATTCTCTTTTGAATCTTTCGGATTTGGCATGGGAAAGGGGGTGCAGGTTACATAACACAAAAGAACACAATGAGAGGAATTGTCCTGAGATTGCTAGATACACTCATTGTCTTCAAGCACAAGTTGATGATTTGGAATTGGTATCAAATGAGGATCCATCGTATCATCAAGATGAAAATATTATGGTGATGGAAACAGTATATCACCAAGAGGGTGAGAGCGAGGAGGAAGAAGACGAAGTTTTGGAACAGGAGGTGCAAGCTTTTCGAGATTTCAGAAAGGGGACTCATGGGTACCATTTGAGGAGTAAATCTAAAGCCCCTAAAACCTCATCAACACCTCCAAACAATTCTATTCTTCCTCCAGATACAAAGGCAAGTAACAACCCTCCCCCTCCACTCAGAAGAGAAATGTCTAATGACGTCCAGAAGACAGTCAAATTCGAAAAACCAAATTATGACGTAGTGGAGGATATGAAGAAGTCCAAATCTAGCCTTTCATTCCTGGACGTAGCTAAATTGCCTGGTCAAAAGGAGGCGTTGATAAGAGCTTTGAACTCACCTGATCCGATGTGGAAGGAAAAAAGAGCTGAATCCCATCTGATTTTGTGAAAGGAGAGAAGGGATGTCCCGCCATTCTTATTGACTCTGAGAATTGCGGGTAAGAACTTGCATAACTATTTGGTGGACACGGGAGCCACGAGCAACCTCATGCCTACGGAGATATGTCAAATCCTTGGGTCTACAACCGGTTTCATCCAAATGCACGGTCTTGCAATTGGACCGTTCAGAGGTAAATGTAGTAGGGACCTTATATGATGTCAAGATTCAATTAAATTATGAACCCAGGGTCCAGCAGGTTGTAGACATTTTGGTGGTTAACATCCCAAGTAGGTATGGAATGTTACTTGCGAGAGACTGGATGAAAACTCTGAATGGTTATTTTTCAACAGACTGCTCACATATGTGGCTGCCATGGAAGGGCATTGCAAACCAAATCAGAGTGGAAAATGAACCGAGGCTTAAGGAGATTATAACGGATTTCAACAAGCCGAATGAGGTTCAGTTTTCTGAGCCAGACCTAGGGGTCTATGCTCTTGATGTTGAGAAAGCTGCTGACGAGCTTAAAGAAGAAGTGTGTCATGGTGGTTCTTCTGAGGAAAAGGATTACACGTGGTTGCTCAAGTTTGATGGATCAAAGTCTAGACAGGGAGCGGAGAGCTGGAGTCGAGCTCATCTGGTCCAGGGAGGTAAACCATTATTGGCTGCCTACTGATTGCAATTTCCTTGCACAAACAATGTGGCAAAATACGAAGCATTGATCTATGGTTTACGTCTAGCATTGAGCAAACATGTTAAATGCTTGAAGGTTTTGGGAGATTCTGAATTGGTTGTCAAGCAAATCAAAGGACAGTATACATGCCACGACAGAAGACTGAGCCTTTATAGAACTAGGGTTATGGACCTCATGGAGGAGTTTGATGCATTCAACATAGCCCTTATTTCTAGGAGAGGAAATCGAATAGCAGACTCTCTTGCAGTCGTCGCGGGCATGTTAAACCCGGTGGATATAAAAAGATGTAAAAATTTTTCCATTGAGATGGTTCCTTGTCCATCAATACATGATAATGTAAAGAATTTCCAGGTTTTTGAAAGTGACAGGCACATCTTCAAGTTTGTCACAAACTCGGGTATTTTTGAAAATCGGGTGATTGATGAGGAACAAAGGTGGCAGGATGAAACAGAAGAAAGTGAAACTGCGTATCAATCCAACAAAATTCCTAAAGACGTGGTTTCATTAGAAAAGATGTTCGACATGGAATGCAAGAACAAGAAAAGAAAAAGAGTCCAACTCCCTAAAGATGCATGCGATTCAATTAATCTAGGGAGTGGAGACAATCCAAAGGAGGTGTACATAGCAAAGGCATGTAGAGAGGAAGAAAGGAGCAATATAATACAGGCATTGAAGCATTACATAGATTGTATTGCTTGGAACTACAATGAGTTGAAGACTTACAACCAGAACATTATCACACATACCATCCCTTTGAAGCCAGACTCCAAGCCTTTTAGGCAAAGACAGTGAGTTGTTAACCCGCTATTGGAGCCTTTGATCGAAAAGGAGGT
The DNA here is from genome assembly GCA_028583015.1 of Wollemia nobilis. Lineage (NCBI taxonomy): Eukaryota > Viridiplantae > Streptophyta > Pinopsida > Araucariales > Araucariaceae > Wollemia > Wollemia nobilis. The sequence continues at coordinate 3,513,168 of JAQPPZ010016847.1, read as the reverse complement.
TAAAAGATTATTGGAAGCGAAAATCATTTTTCTGTTAGGCACTCAACCTTGGGTGGCCAACCTCGTTCCGATAAGAAAAAAGAGTGGAGAGATTAGGTTTGTGCATAGATTTTCGAAATCTTAATAAAGCCTCTCAAAAAGATAATTATCCATTACCATCAATCGATGAAATTCTGCAAATGGTAAATGGATCTGAAATGATGTCCTTTCTCGATGGATATTCGGGGTACAACCAAATTCTTATACATCTGGATGACAGGATGAAAACAGCCTTCACTACCAAGTGGGGGACATTTGCATATAAGAGAATGTCGTTCGGATTGTTAAATGTTGGTGCAACTTTTCAACGCGCCATGGATTACGCATTCAAAGGGCTAATAGGCAAATGCATCATCGTGTATGTGGATGATATCCCAGTTTTCTCGAAGAAGAGAGAGGATCATGTTAAAGATTTGAAGAAAGTGCTTCAAAGATGCAAGAGAACATGGAATTTCCTTAAATCCCAAAAAGTGCATTTTCGGAGTGACGAAGGGAAATTGTTGGGTCACATCATTTCAAAAGAGGGCATATCCATCGACCCAGAAAGGATACAAGCTATCCAAAACCTACCTCTCCCGAGCAGTAAAAAAGAACTGAGATCTTTCTTTGGGCAAGTCAATTTTGTGAGGAAGTTTATCTCTAGCTTTCTTTGAGATAGCCAAACCTCTGAACCAGATGCTCAAGAAAGATGTGGATGTAAAATGGAACGAGGAAAGTAGAGTGGCTTTCCAGAATATCAAAGATGCCATTTCCAGAGCCCCTGTCCTTATAAGCCCAGACTACTCCAAGCCTTTTTATATTTATGCTTTTGCATCAGAACACTCCTTTGCGAGTGTCTTAACCCAAAAAGGTGAGGATAGTGCCGAAAAACCCATTGCATTTTTAAGTGCCCCCTTGAAAGACGCTCAATTAAGGTATTCAATCCTTGATAAGCAAATGTACGCACTTTTTAAAACTATGAAAAAATTTAGGCACTACATCGTGCACAACAGAATTATCGCCATCGTGCCCGATTCTGCTGTCAAGACCATGTTTTTATAGAATGAACTAGGTGAGAAGAGAGGAAAATGGATTTCAACCATCCAAGAATTTGATCTCGAAATCCAACCAATGAAACTAGTTCGAGGACAGGGACTGGCGAAGGCGATCACGAGAAAATAATCCGCAAATAACGAGTCAATGCTCAAATACGAGAATACATGGCTAAGGATGAGCTGGTATGTTGATATTGTGCAATTTTTATTGAGTGGTAAGTGTCCTTCTAATCTGAATTCAACACGAGAGAAGAGCCTTAAGGCTTAAATCTATCAATTATCTGATAAAATCTGGTGTGCTTTACAGGAAGAATAATGAAGGTATCTACCGAGGTGCTTGAACAAAGAAGAAGGCTGCCGGGGTGTTGCAGGAATTTCACGGGAAACATGGAGCTGGTCATGGTGCGGCCAATGCTACGGCACATCAAATCCTGAGAGCGAGGATACTACGGCCACATATTTTCAAGGATGCGCATACCCATGTACGATCTTGTCACATCTGTCAAGTGGCTGCAAATAGAGAGAGAAATGCAGCCATGCCGTTGCAACTTGTAGTTGAAATGAGACCGTTTGCACAGTGGGGACTAGATTTCATCGGGGTTATTAACCCAAATTCTTCTGATTCTCATAAATTCATTTTGACAGCTACAGACTACTGTACAAGGTGGACAGAAACGATTCCTACTAAACATGCCACCACGGATGTTGTGATTAAATTTCTTGAGGATCAGATTATAACAAGATTTGGAATGCCCGACTCTATTGTCGGTGACAATGGTAAAGCTTTTATTTCTACACAATTTGCAGATTGGGCATATGATAACAAAGTGAGCTTAAAGTTTGCATCCAATTACTATCCTCAAGGAAATGGGTTGGCCGAGTCTTCAAATAAGAATTTGTTGAATACTATTAAGAAGTTCTTTGGAAAAGAACCCTCGGGATTGGCACGACCAACTAAAGTTTGCCCTTTGGGCGAGATAGGACCAGTGAAAGAGTCCATAGGGAATACTCCCTATCATTTGGTCTATGGGCAAGACCCGATATTTCCAGCAAATTTGAAGTTGCGAGACCTTACATTTCATACAAGAGTACTTGGGGACGAGATGATCAAGTTGAAGCCGAGGTTGAGCCGGTTGTTGCACCTTGATGAAAAGAGAGAAGAGGCCATGAATCACATGAATAAACACCAGGGAGTTATCAAGAGATGGTTTGACAGAAGGGCCAAAGTTAAATCATTGAGAATTTCAGATTTGGTATTACTATGGGACAAAAGACATGAGGAAAAAGGGAATCATCAAAAGTTTGATTGTCTTTGGTTGGGCCCATATCAGATTTCAGAGATTCTTGGGAAGAATACCTTCAGGCTAAAAACATTAGAAGGGGAAGATTTCATGCTACCGGTTAATGGGCAGATTTTAAAGCATTATTTTAGCCCTTAGGTTGTGAGACTTTGATATTATTCTTTTGGTTTTGGTGGGGGATTTTCAGATTTTGTTTTTATTGTTTAGGATTGTTAGTCTAGCTAGGATTTTGGTTATGGATTTGATTTCAATTGACATGTGTGTTAATTTTGATAAAAAAATAATAAAAAATAAATAAAAATAAAAAAAAAATAAAGAATAAAAAAATTGAGATGTCAACTTATGCTTAAGGTTAGGAGAATATGAAATATTGGAATTATCTTGTAAAAGCTCCACAAGTAACATAAAACAGTTTAAGTTATATTGTTTGATTTTGTGATGCATGAAAGAATCGGTTTTGCATGACAATTCATTCCATTTGTAATTCAAGAAATAATGCATTCATGTTCCATCTCACCTTACATACATCTCATCTTAGTTACATATGCATCTTAGGTACAAGCCATTAAAGTATGTCAAATCCTCTTAGGGTTGTGTTATAACATATATGTAAGTAGCTCCTAAGGTTGGAAGCCGAGTCTTGAGATATCTAGAACCAAGCACGTCTCATACATTAAAAAGGATCTTGAGCAAAATGATCAAAACCTAACTTGGAGGAAAAGGTTGGGCGAAAGAAGTTATTCATGTCTATCCTATTATGCAACATGATCCTTAAAGCAGTGGTTTTGACCACTTCCATAGAGCTTAAAGCCTAAAATCGAGTAGTAAGGATAGGGTTAAATCCTCATCGAACTTAGGTTGAGGATCCAATTCCCCAAAGCTTTGATTTGACCCACATGGAGTAGTAAGGATAGGGCATAAATTCTCATCTCGGTTGGTTGAGAATCTGATTCCCCAAAGCTCTTATGTCTCATTTCATAATAAATCTTGGATTGTAAGGATCGTACTATTTGTCCTCTGCAAAGGATGGGTAGTCATCCCCAAGGTCTAAGTAACAAAATTAATATTTCTCATCTAAAGTTTGGATTGTAAGGATCGTACTACATGTCCCTAGCCAGGATGGGTAGTCATCCCCAAGGTCCAAGAAGTAAAAAATAAAAAATAAATAAATTTTTCCCATCTCATATTTATATTGGATTGTAAGGATCGTACTACTTGTCCTCTGCAAGGGATGGGTAGTCATCCCCAAGGTCCAAAGAAATGGAGATAAGTTTTGGATTGTGGGGTTAGATATGCCCATGCATGGCATCATGTCTTGCCTAAAAAACAAGACCACCGATTGTCTAGAGGGTTAGACTAGCATGACCATTTCTTCCATAGCTGGTTTAATTATTTTGCTTAAAGTGAGGTAATGAACTCTAAATCGAGAATAGTAAGGATAGGGTTAAACTCTCATCTCGGTTGGTTGGGAGTCTGATTCCCCAAAGTTCTGATTTCACATTCACTTGCACATGGGTTCTAGATAGTAGGGACTCATAACCAACTTTGGGATACAATAAGGTAATGAATTAGTGGATCCTAAGAGGGTTTGGCAATCTTGAATGCTTGTACATAATAATAGAAGAAGGACCATGCCTTTTATGGAAGCAAAATCTCCTTGCACATTCATTAGGGTACACAAATCATTCACCATCCCATATATGCATTCATGCAAAACTGATAATGGAATGTTGATCAATTTCAAACGATAGGGAATGAAAACACATTGCACACCTTGAGCTAATAATTGATGATTCGATGATTCATGTACTTCGATCTTTGGGCATTTGTTATTTTGCTTATGTGCTAACATATGTTTGCGAGTTTGTGATATGTTTCGAGGTTGGGTTCTTACTAAAATGCTCAAGAGCATTTGACAACAGAGTCACCATTTGTTGTGGTTGATCCACAACACACCCCAAAATTGGGGACCCACCTTTTTGGAGGCTTGCAGAGAAGAATCTCGGTGACCCAGATGCTAAAATTGAAGAAAAGAGAAAAAATGCCTAAGTGTTGAAAGTGTCGCGAAATCGCGACATGTCGCGAAATCGTGACTTGTCGCGCATCATTGCTAAGGAGAAAAGAGAAAGTTGTCGAGAAATCGTGACATGTCGAGAAGAAAAGAAAAGGTGTCACGAAATCGCGACATGTGATTGAGAAGAAAAGAAATGGTGTCGCGAAATCGCGACATGCCGTTGGAAAAGAATGAAAATGGTCGCGATTTCGTGACTTGTTTTGCCAAGCGTACGGATGATGAAAAGTGTCACGATTTCGCGACGTGTTTTGGCAAAGCGTACGGAGGAGAAAATGGTCGCGATATCGCGACGTGTTTTGAAAGTAGAAGGAGAAAGTGCGGATATCGTGAAAGTGAAGGAGAAGGGATTGGAAAGTGAAAGGATATCGGAATGAAGGTCAAGGTGAAAATGTGATATCGAGGTTTGCCAAGGCGTACGAGAGAAAATGGTCACGATTTGCGACGTGTTTGAGGAGGCGTAGAAAAGAAAGCGGTAGCGATATCGCGAGGTTAGAGGGTTGAGGAAAAGCGGTAGCGATATCACGACGGTTTGTTGAAAGAAGGCAAGAGAGTGATAATGGTAGCGATATCGCGACGTAAAGTTGCCAAAGAGAGAAAGGGGGGGCTGTGAGAATGGAAGCCGATTCGTTGAAGTGAGATGTGGTTGTGGAGAAGAGTCGTTCGAAGGGAGAAATGGTAGCGATCTCGCTATAGTTTGTGGAAAGAAGGCTCAAAAGCAAAAATGGTCGCGATATCGCGACAAGATGCTGTCGAAGACGTACGGCCGGGAAGAGCGTCGCGATATCGCGACATGTCACGATTTCGCGACATGTCGCGTTTTCGCGGCCAAGAAGGTGAACAGGCGGCATGCAGTTTTTGTCAGGATTTTCATAGAATGGCGTTACAGAAGGCGCAGAGCGTGTGACACGTGGCATGCAGGTGTCAGGTCTGCAGAAGCGTTACATGCAACGAGAGGATTTTAGGCGTTTCGGCGTTAAACATGGAATAAAGACAAGGAAAAGGTGGGAATTTGAAAGGTCACATGCGGGAAGGTGAAGCGAAGCGACCGGGGAGAATCGAAGAGCCACGCTAGACAGGGATAAATCCGGAAGCGCGGATTGAAGGAAGGGTTGGAAATTGCCGATTGCAGAGTTGGAGAGACAAGAGCTTCGTGCTATTCCGGGCCTGCACTTGGGCAATTTCCTTCTTTTGTTCGGAATATTTATGCTGGAACATTCTTTGAATGTAATTGACATATCATTTAATACAAAATACGAGAGAGTTGGCATCTAATTGATGAGAAAGAAGGAGTCATTTTTTGTATGCATGATTTAATGTTATATCATTCATTTCAGATTTATAAGGCTTTTAGGTGAAGTTTAATGCAAGTGCTCTTGGTTGCTTCATGCGAATGCCTGAATGCGGAATTACTGATAGAAACCTTAGAAGCCCGCACCTAGCTTATTTGGATTGTGCGAGTTTTGCAGGTTCATTAGGTTAGGTTGCATGCAGAAAACCTCATTATCTTCGGTTTCATCGAATTGATGGCAGCATTCTGACTGTAGTTTAGTTTCTCTTTCATTTACTTTTCTTTATTGTTCAAACCCTTGCTTTATTTTCTGCAGTTTAATTACTGTATCCAAATAAATAACTGAAAATCCATCAAAATCCAAGATTAAAGTACAATTATTCACTTTGAGTCCACTTGTAAATTCAAATTATATAAACCCTCAGTGCCCCTTGTTAACATCCACTTGCAAACCCTAAGATATTCCTGGCATTTCATTTGAACAACATTATTGGTACAAGCATAATAGGAACCTTGGAGAATGTTATTTTCTTTGCAAGCAGAGGATTTTTGGACTCAGATCCTACCGGAGAGTGTGCTTTCACAATTGGGTGAAAACACCACTCAACAGGACCACATGATAATTTTCCTAATAACGATATTCAACAACCACTTTAGGAGATTTTAAATTCAGACACATCAACCAAAAAAGATAGTACAATTAAATTGCAGACCTCTAGGGAATCTTGTAGTCAAAAATATAAACATCAAAAGATAAGCGAATGGACAATTGGAAGGGGTTTTAAAAATTAATGGGCATGGTTATACCCTTTTATTGAGCGAGATGAGAAACTGAATGTGTGTAAATAAATTATTTATACATGGAAGCTTGGAAAGGATCATTTATTGCAAAATAAGAAAGACACAATAGAAAAACACTGTGGGAAAATTTACATCAAATAAATACGAAGTGATGGAACAATTAACAGATTTCATAGGTGGAAGGATGCATCAAAATGTGTGCATGTGAGATATGCACTTGAATATGAAAAAGCAATGAAACAAAAACAAACTCTCATTGAGAAGGGTGGAACAATCGAGGCACAATTTCAAAAAATTAATAAGAATGTATTAGCCTCAAAGAAATTGTAGTTTGCTATTGTATACAGTATTCTAAAAAAAGGTCGACCCATGTCTGATTTTGTTGATTTTAAGGAAATACTTCAACTAGTCGATGTACAAAACCTTACCAGTTCACATTGGTTAGATCGAAGTGGTTGGAAAATGGAAAAATGTCTATCACTGGTTGAGAAGGAAGACCTGAGAGAGAATGTGAAACAAGCCAAATTTATTTCACTTTCCATTGATGAGGTAACAACTATTGACAACACATCTTGGATTTGCATACATGTTTACACATTCAAAAATCATTTGAGACAACCTCATTTACTAGCACTACATAAGATGATTGAAAATTGTAATGCCAAAAACATTTATAATGTTGTAACCAATTTAAAGGATATTGCCAGAATGGATGAAAAGGAAATTGCCACAAAGTTAATTTGTATTGGAGTTGATGGTGCGGCTACAATGCAAGGACATAGGAATGGTCTTTGTGTTAGGCTTCAGACATCAATTGCCCCATATGTGATTCTTATTCATTGCATGGCTCATCGAATGAATCTTGCATACAAAATTGTGAGCAATTTTGATAATGTAGCCAGAGTGGAAGAACTCATCCATGAAATACACTCATACTTTTCATGTAGTCCAAAAAGGTTTGTAGAGTTTCAACAGTTTTCTCTAGGTGTAACTGAAGGCAGAAAAATATTAAAAGATGTGGAAACCAGGTGGATTTCACTGTTTCTTCCTGCAAAAAGGGTATTTTCAGAATATCAATCCTTGGTTGGGTTTATGTATGCACATCGTAGGGATGTTGACAAGGCAAAATATTTGCTTTTTTGTATGACTGACTTGGAAACTCTTCTCACATTATGTGGTATTCTACCAATGTTACAATAAATGAATTCTTTGATTAAACTTGCACAGGAAAGGGCAATTTATATTGTTGATTTCATGAGGATGAGAAAACAAATATGTATGATTATTGACAGGATTTATTTATCCAAAAAATATTTTGAGGATCCCAAGTTTGATAGTTGGAATACGTTAGTTAATGTCAATGATCCGAACAACTTTTTAAAGTTCAACATCAATGATAATCTTTGTATTGCTATCCATGGAAATTTGATTCATGTATATCATTTTGAAAAGTGATTAGATACACTAACAGATGATGTTGAACAAGTATCCATTACACATTCCGGATTCGATGAGGTTTTGGATAGCACTAAGAATAAATTGAAAATAATTGCAAATGCATTAACAAGTGAAATAAGAGATCATTTTAAGAGAGATGAGACACTTGAGGCCATGGCTATTGTTAATCCCATCTTCTGGAATCCTTGTGGTGACCATAGTAGTAGAAGTGAGTTGTTTGTAAAATATATGGGTAATCTTATGACATATTTTTCTAAAAGTGTGGAAATAAATGGCATTGAAATCAATGGTATTCTAAACAAAGATCTTCTGAGACAACAATCAACAAATTTTGGAATAACAATGGATTATCAAATTGCACATTTCAAAAATCCACATGAGACTGGTTCAATCACGCGTTTCTGGAAAAAATTGTATCGAAGTAGTGTCTTACAAGAAACTATGAGTGAATACTTTATTTTATATGAATTATGTCAGACAATGATTTTGGGATCTATTGAAGACGAAAGGGTTTTTAGTGCATTATCTTTTGTTAAATCAAAAGTTCGTAATAGGTTGGACAAAAATTTGGAAAATTGTTTGAGAATGTATGTGTCATCGTACGAGGTGGGTAAGTTTCCTTATGATAGAGCATTGACATATTGGAAGTCCCTAGAAGAAAGAAGAGGTCTCACTAATATTATTGATAATGACGAAAATGATCCAGCTTGGAGTGATGATGAGATTATGGAAACGCAAAATTCACAAATGATTCTCGGTTCTTTTGGAGAAGTCGATAAATCTTTGTATCAGCTTCCAAAAATGTAAAAATTGCAATGATTATATGACAAATTCATATAATCTATGATTTTTCGAATTTGAAATCATTTTGTAAAATTTTAGTGATTTGAATAAATTCATATTATCAATGATTTTCCATATTTGATATCATTTATAAATGTCAATGATTTGAAAAATTTCATATTATCAATGATTTTTCGTATTTGATTTGTTGTAAAATTTTAGTGATTTGAAAAAATCATATAATCATTATATTCTCAATGATTATGCATGTTTGCTTTTTAATGATATGGATTGTCTATGTTTTCAAAATCTATGATTTATGCTATAGATTTGAGTAAGCTAAAAATTTGAAAACCATGTATACGTAATGATGCTATGTTATTGAACTAATTGTATATGTTGACAAAATATAGTGATTTTTGCTTTGACTTTAAATGTATGTTTGTATGTATCATTAGTATCATTATTTGTATGGTATGACAAAATATAGTGATTTTTTATGATTTATGCTTTGTCATTGAGTAAACCTTGTATGCATACATAACTAGTAAAAATTTCTCTACATATGTATGAAAAATGCATGTAGTATATTACTCTAGATATGGAAAATGAAAATTTAAACCCATTCATAGATATATCCATCGTAAACTCACTTTGAAATATAAAAACAATATAGCATAATATAAATGACCATATTCATTTTTATACAACAACTATAATGACTATGAATGCATTGAAAATTGTGACCCATGCATAGATATATCCTTTGAAATATAAAAACTATATAGCATAATACAAAAGACCATACACATTTTTATACAACAACTAGAATGACTATGAATGCACTGAACATTGAAACTTATGCATAGATATATCCTTCGTAAACTCACTTGAAATATAAAAACAATATAGCATAATACAAATGACAATACTCACTTTTATACTACAACAAGAATGACTATGAATAAACTGAAATTTAAACCCATGCATAGATATATCATTCGTAAACTCATTTGAAAATTAAAATATAAAAACAACATAGCATAATATATGGAAATTGAAATTTAACCCCTTCATAAATATCTCCATCGTAAACTAACATTGAATATGAAAACAATATAGCATAATAAAAAAGACAAAACACTTTTCTATACAACAACAAGAATGACTTTGAATAAACTAAAAATTTAAACCCATGCATAGATATATCCTTCGTAAACTCATTTGAAAATTGAAATATAGAAACAACATAGCAGAATACACAAAACAATACTCATTTTTATATCACAACATGAATAACTTTGAATAACATGTAAATCTAAACCTATGCATACATATATTCTACGTAAACTCAAGCATATTTGAAACACCATAATACTCAAGAGATGAAAATAACACACAATTATAAATAGTAAATAGTGTAATAGTAAAATCATAAAAGCAAGTATCTTGTTTTCAAATGAAAACATATGAAATGTCATAAAATAGTCTTTTTGAAATATCAAATTTTGAAATTCAATTTCATGCTTCAGAATATTTTCCCCCTTCCACCACTCCTTTTGCCTTTTCAATGACTTCCACAGTCTCCATAGAAATGGCTCCTCCCTCATCTTTCCCATGTTCAACTCCTTTTTCCTCATCCACTACTTCCACGATTTCCACATTCTGCATTCCAACGGCTCTTCCCTCGGGTTGGGTAACAATACTATCAATTGCTCCAGAATTGACAAGGATCTTCTCAATATTTTACAATCCATCGAGAAGGGTGTTTTCTTCTTTGCCAACATCTTCAGATGTTGGTCCTTGAACTTCTTTACCCTTCTCCTTTAGCAGAACATCAGGATCCAATCCGTTGCGGATAATGATTTTTCATAAAATATTGTTTTGTCGAACTGCTTCTTGTGCTCTTTTTTCATTGTAATGGAAGCATTTAAGAACTCCTTTGCCATCCTGAGATAGTCTTGCAGGTTTTGAACCTGCTTCTTGAGATTATCATACTTTACCTACAAAAAGGAAAAATAGTTAATCAACAGATAATTACATTTTAAAAAAGAGAACAACAAATTTTTGAGCACAAAAGTGATAAAGTCAAACCTCAACAACATTCTTTGCAGCTACAACAACAGCAACCTTTTTCTTATCACTTGCCCATTCATTGTAATAAGCTTGGGCCTCACCATTTATGTTCTCCAATATGTTCATCATAAACTTTAAAATTTCATCTGTGTAAGATGTATTCACCTTCACAATGCCAAATTTTACTTGCTGTAGCAGAGCCTCCATATTTTTAGGTTCATTTTCAACAACAGAAATGTTTTTTCTCTTTTTGAAAAATTATTGTATCGGGCATTAATTTCCTTTATCAACACTTTGGCCCGATACTCCCATTTTTTCATTTCTGTTATATCTGGAAGTAGTAAATCCTTAATGGTAGATTCAACATTATTAGAAACCAAATATTTTTCTGAAATATTTAATCCTTCATCCTCTAGTCGAGGAGGAGCCTGACGGGTGTTTGTTTCCCTAGGAGGAGATTTGCTTGAACATTCTGCTCCTTCATTTCCTTTATCTTGAAGCAATTCTGATACTTGAAAAGTAGTGGGTGTGTTCTCTTGCAAAAATAAATCTTTATCAAGTGGAACCTCATCCAACCCAGCACCAGAAGCTTCTGGTATATCCTTAAAATTAAAATTAGCAAGAGAAATACGATCGAATCCTGAAAATGTCTTTGATGCTTCTTTCTCTAAAATTTGTTGTGTTGCTTCTCTCTATGGCCTAGATGGAAGAATGTGTTTTCCAACTGGGAAGCATTGACCTCGCATTTGAGGTTGGCATGGTGGAGGAGGGGGCGACATCGCCTTTTGATTTTGTTGATGATATTGTTGTATGGGAACTTAAAACATAAAAATAAAAATTAGTTATAAAATTTGTGAAGGTAAAAAATTTGTGAAGGTAGAAAATAAAAACTAGTTATAAAATTACATTATGAAAATTGGTTGGAAAATTTGTTATAACACTTACCGGAAGAAGAAAAAACATCTTGCATAGTTGCTGTTGCAAATGGAATGTGGGCATGTTGTACATCTGAAAAAAAAATTAATTAAAAATAGTAAAAATTTTGTAAAAATTTTTCTTCGATAGTCATTAAAACTTACTCCCCAAAGATGAAACCTCTTGCGCAACTACGCCCGATGGCAGTGGACGTGCAGCCATAGGTGGAGGTTGTCGATGATCAGGAGAACTAGATCTTCTATGTTTCCTTGTTGATCTTCTCCTTAGCGGTGGTGTTGTTTCCTCCGCAGGTGTTTCGGAGTCTCTTGATTCCTCTGGATTATAACCTCTGACAATAGCATCCCGCTTTGAAGAGGAAGAGGATGCCCTTTTCTGTGTTTGGTATAAAATGTCAAAATTATAAAAAGACAAACATATGAAAAATAAAAAAATTTACTTAAATATTAACTAAAAATTACCTGAACCTGTTGTTCTGTCATGGCTGCATTGGCTAGGGTTGAGTGCCAAGATGTTGGTACTTGAGTGTTCTACAAATGATAAAAATATTCATAAAAAAAGTAATAATATAATTGCATGTGCTAACTATCGGTGAGGGTGAAGCATGGGTTTTCACATTCTCAATTTCCAATCTGATCCGATGTGAGACATAGTTGGACCAGTCGAATTGTTGGTGTGCAACACAACAAACCAAATACGCTAAGGCCCACATCAAAATTTATGTCGGCCTTCCTTGAAGAATGAGTCTGGCAAGGAAGAATTTACAACATGCCCGAAGAAATTTATTTTCAATCGTTGGTATAGTCAAACCCCTTCTGGACTTGGTGGATGTAACTACAAAAAAAACAAAATCAGTAATTGTACACTAGTGACTAGAATTTAAATTCAATTAAATAAAAAAATAGTTATACCTTGAAAAGAATCCGACTGCACATTGAAGTTGGTCTCCAAGTAGAGTTTGTCGTCATCAGTTAATTGGTATTTTGAAGTGATAGGCTCACAACCAACATGGGGCAATGTTGTCAATCTAGCGACATCATGGGCTGTGAAAGAAAGAACGACATTTTTGTTGTCGATGACAAGATTTACCTTACCCGAATCAATATTATAACCTGCAATGATCTTCTCTAGTAATTTTGTGTTCGTGTCGAACTGCGACATTGAAACTAGACCCCGAAGACCAGATTCGTGACCCATGACATGTCGTAACCCGGTGTTGATAAAATTTCAGAAATCAGGGGGCAAACCAGGTTTTTAAAATTAATTTTAAACATTCCAAGGGTTACAGGGGATGCCATAGGGTTATTTCATTGTGTACGAGTATGGATCAGAAGATACAGAGGAAAAGGGTTAAAACTCGCTTAAAAATTAAGGTAAAAGGTTAAAAACTAAGATAAAACTAGAGGAAGAGGGTTAAGAATGCATTAAAATGAGAGGAAAAGGGTTAAGAATATGTTAAAACTAAATAACACAAGCTTATACTAAGAGGGGGGTGAACAGTATAAGACCACTTTTTACTTTTCTTTCCAAATCAATATTATGCAATGTATAGATAGCAATATCAACAACAGTAATCAAAGCAATGCATAAATAACCACACACAATAGAGACACCACAATTTACGTGGTTCACCAAATGTGGGCTACTCCATGGAAAAATTATTTCACTAAAATTTTTCAATCAATATCTTGGGAATCCTTTCCCTATTACAATTTTTATGGACCTCTATCCAAAGGAGACACCAATCCCCTAAATCAAGTTCATGGATCTCTATCCACAGGAGAACTCCTCCTTTGCTCTGGTTGGTGATCCTCTAGAATACTACTTCCTCCACTACACTGGCTTGTGGATCTCTCTCCACTGAAGACTCTTGTCCCCACTCAAAATACCTATCCTCACTGCCCTGGCTAATGGATCTCTATCCACTAGAGACTATTGTCCTCTATGCTTTGTCACCTCCAAATATCTATCTCAAATTTATACTAAACACAATCCTTCGATCTAGTACAACTTTGTTCAATATCTATCTCTAGTCTGGCACAAACCTATCCTCAAATCTGCACCAAAATTTGCTCTCAAATTTGCACTAAACATAGTCCTTCAGTATAGCATAAATTTATCCCTGATCTCTATCCTCAAGCCTTAACTCAAGGCTTTGACTCAACTCTTTTGGATCTGCCCTAAACCTTAACTCAAGGTTTGAACAAATCAATCAACTCTACTCTCAAGTCTTCTCAAAGACTTAGCTCAAATTTGCCTTGTAAGCTTCCACTAAAGCTCACACTAATCTGTCCAAAATTTCTCTCTAGAACTTGCTCAAATCTGCTCAAGTCCTCTCTAGAACTTGCTCAAATCTACTCTACAAGTCCTCTCTAGAACTTGCTCAAATATACTCTACAAGTCCTCTCTAGAACTTGCTCAAATCTGCTCTACAAGTCCTCTCTAGAACTTGCTCAAATCTTCTCTACAAGTCCTCACTAAAACTTGTCCAAATCTGCATTGTAAGCTTCCATAAAATCTCACACAAAATCAGTCCATAAGTCTCCTCAAATACTTACCTCAAATATACTCAACAAGTCCACACAAAACATGTCCAATCTCATAGAAACATAAAGAGAATTGTTAGAGACTCAATACATTCTATACTAATCACAAAGCTCAATCACTTTCAATCACTCTCTTAGAAACATAAGGAGAATTTCTAGAGACTCAATATGCTTCAAATTCAACTCAATGCTCAATCACTTTCTCAACTTAATTCAAAATATAAAATAGTTTGTTTTATGGAACTTGAAAAATCACTTCACGCATCCACTTGACTAGGATCAACCAACTCTACTCAGCCAATCACTCAATGAAATAATCCTTGCTCACAAACCCTAGTCCAAGCATATAAATATCAACTCAAAATGTTTCCAACAATGCTCACATAGCAATGATAATCATGTTCTTTTCAAACCCTAGTTCAAGTTCTTTATTTAACAACTCACTTCAACAACAATGCTTTATAAAACAATCCTCACATAGCAATGATACTCAAACCCTAGTTCAAGTTCTTTGCTCAACAACTCACTTCAACAACAATGCTTATAAAACAATCCTCACATAGAAATGATACTCAAACCCTAGTTCAAGTTCCTCTCTCAACCAATGGCTTCAACAACAATGCTTATAAAACAAGGTTCACAAAACAACTCTTTAACCCAGAAAACATTGAAGCATTAACTCAAACACACTCATTAAGAAAGCCCTAATCCTTTTCACTCCAACCTTATTTTCAAAAAATCAATCAATCAACTCAACTATGGAAGAATGTGCTCATATCTTTTTCTTGATGATTAAGATATCTCATAAATCTACCACAACCACAACCACTTCTATGCCAAACTCAAAGAGGTTAGAAGATAAATCTTTCTCACAATGTAATGCAAAAACTCAATTACACCTTATCACTCCATCTATAAAAACAACCATCAACATACATAAAATATTTTCCAATAACACCTTATAATCTCCCAATTAAAATAAATTTAACATCCACCAAAATTTAACTCAAAAACCTCTTTAATTAAATTTTAATAGCAAGAAGAACTTTGGCAAAAATCAAATCCACTTTTCTTATAACTCCAATAACATAAATTAATTACCAAAAAAACAACTTTTCATTCTACCCTTATAACTCTCTTTTTACCTTAGGAAACACATTAGGCAAATAAAAAATTATTTAACAAAAATACCTTTGCCACTTATGAGATTCGAACCCCCAATATTTGCCTCCTCGTGCACCCTAGTCGTGGGATAGACCACCACGTGCGCTAGACGCATGCTTGGAATATTAAGAGCACCTTTTTCTCTTTCTTCTAAGCCTAGCTCTCAAACGAGCGTGTGCCAAAACATTTTCCTCCGTAATGCTCAAGACAAACATGTTAACAACCTCCACGTAAATTGATCGTGGTCACTTCCACTCCCAATGCTCTCGCAAAATGTGCGTTGCCAATGGACTACCCTATCAAATGGGAGTGAGGCCTTAAGCCCTCTCGTTTCATCTTTTTTTGGTGCTAAAAGACAACACAAAATTTATCTTCTTCCTCAACGATTGCACGAATTACTCTTTTCTCTATCGCATGAATATTAATCGATGAAGGGTAAGTTTAATGCCCCTTTGGCATAGCTTTTATATATGAATTTCACCTTTTGACATAGATGTCGGTGCTCCATTAAATTTATGACATCGACGCCTTTTTAAAACATTTATAATTTATAAATTATTTAAATTCTAAAAGAAATTAAATTTTATAAATTAATTTTATAAACCTTTGACTTTAATAAAAATTAAAGCCTTTTTGAGATAACATTTAAACCTTTCTTTGTACTCCACTGATTTTATGTAGATTATTCTGCCACCATGGTTTTAATAAAAACCTTAATTTTGCCATCACAATATTTTAGGAAGCCTTTATATCCTTACAATGATTTTAATAAAAACCTTTTAATTTTCCACCATGGTTTTAACACAAACTCTTATAAAACAATATTTTGACAACTTTTCTTCAACTCTTCGCATTATTCCTGGTGGCAATAATGGTGTACTCCATGGTATTAATGACAGCTTCATATGTTCACTTTGGCATCAATGACAACTTCTCATTTTGACATCAATGACAACTAAATGAGCTCAAAATGTCCAACAAAACAGGAGGAAAACAGTTAAAACTACGATAGAAAAGGCAAAAAAATGACTATTTATTCCTTTATATGGACTTTTCTGCATTCAATCAGCTTATGGATAGGTGACACATGGCCTCTATATGCAATCATTTCACAGATGGTTGACACATAGCATAGATGCACCGTTGCTACCGATTGGGTACTCAACATTGTTGCAACCAATCGACACACTTGCAACCAACCGGCATTCCTACAATTGATCATCATGCTTGCAACCGATCAGCATGCCTACTTTCGATCATTATTATTATATTCTATTAGAATTCCTACATCCGATCATCATGATTACATTCTATCGACATTCCTGCAGTCGATCATCATACCTGTCATTGATCATCATATCTGCACCCAATCGATAATCCTACAACTGATCGTCATATATGTAACCAATCAGTATTCCTACAAGTGATCCTCGTATCTGTACCCAATCAACATTCCTGTAACCAATCGTCATTTCTAAATTTGATCGATATACCTGTAGATGATCATCATGCATACAATCGATCGATGTTCTTACAACCAATAGTTATAGCTACATTCGATCTGCATACTTGCAACCGATCGTCATGCCTACAAATTATCATCATGTATACCACCAGTTATCATGTTTGTAGCCGATCGTCATGCTCTACAATCAATCATCATACTTGCAGCAAATCATCATGTCTGTAGTTGATCGACATAATTTCAATTGATCATCATCTCTGCAGTCGATCGTCATGCCTGTAGTCGAGCATCATGTATGCAGCCGATTAGTATACCCACAATATATTGTCATATATGTAGTCGATAGTCATATCTGCAATCGATCATCATTCATGTAGTCGACCGTCATCTCTTCAGCCGATCAGCATACCTGCAACTGATCATCATGCCTACAACCGATCGTCATGCATGTCATTGGTCATCATGTCTGCAGTCGATCTTCATACCTGCAGTCGATCGTCATACATATTTCAGACCGATTGTCATAAAGCATAAATGCTAAAAGTCTTTCATGTCGGCCTAAAGCTTTTAAGTTTTTCATGCATTTTAATATTTTGCAAACCAATATTCATAGCCCCCAACACAAAAAAAAACACCACAGTTTGAAAATTTTTGGAGACAAATTAATGTAATTCGCCATATTTTGAAAATTTTTGGAGACAAATAAATGTAAATCACCATGTATACTTCTCCATATTTTTATGGGATTCCAAGACAATTCACCTTGATTTTATAAATAGATTTCGGGGCCGAACCCTTATGCATAACCCTGAACTACACTCTTCTTGCTAATGATAACCATCTACCTTTCCAAACTAGAAGTTTATTTTGAACTTTACTAATAACTGGATTCCATACATCTATTCTCATTCTCCCCTCGAATAAAGGCATCCCTAGATAATTTGTTGGTAAATTTACCTCCTCCATTTGAAGCAACCTATAAATTCTTGCTTTGATATTAGGAGGACTATTAAGGAAGTAAATTGTGTATTTAGTCCTATTAATTTTTTGCCCTGAAGCTTTTTCGTACTCTTTTAAAAAAAAAAATCAAAGCTCTGGCCTCATTTATCCTTGCCCTTCCAAAAAGGGTTGTATCATCTACAAATTATTGATGGGTGATGTTATCAATGTTATTACTAACCTTAAGACCATTAATAAACCCATATTTGTAAGCCTTCTTTAAGTTCCTACTCAAAACTTATGCCATAATAATGAACAAATAAGGAGATAGAGGAACTCCTTGTCTAAGGCCTCTCTTGGCTTTAAAATATTATGTCACGAACCCATTGACCAACACTGAATAAGAAACTGTAGACACGATATTAAATTCTTCTAGCTCATTTCTTCCCAAAACTAAAATTATCTAAAACTGCAAAAATAAAATCCCAATTAACCCTATCATAGGATTTACTTATATCAAGTTTTCAGATCATAACTTTCTTTTTTCTTGAAGCTACTGAATGTATAACTTCATGAGCTACTATGATCCCATCTAGAATTTGTCTCCCTTTAAAAAATCCTCCTTGCTCTTCTAAAATGATTTTATCTAACAATGGCCTTAATCTATTCGCCATAACTTTAGAAATAATCTTATATACCATATTACATAGACTTATGGGTCTAAAAAAATCAAACAATTCAGCATCCTTCTTTTTTGGAATTAAGGTAAGATAAGTTGCATTTATTTTATAAGGAATGTATTGTTTTGCCCTAGACTGTTCCACAGCCACCAATAAAGAATCCTTCACTATATCTTAATTATGTAAAGCTATGGAATTTTTTGTAGAAACTATGTTGAAGCTATTATTGATGGTCATATGCCACTTTTGTGGAAAATTTGGCAACAAACTGAGCCTTGACTATGGCTTCCTAGTGGCTTAAGGTAAAGCTCACTAGGCTTAAAGGTTGTCTAAGCAAGTATCGCTCTCTAATTATAGATAGTACTCCCATCAAAAATTACTTACTAAGTCTTGCATACACCTCTAGTCATTAGTCCCTTGCAACTCTATTCTAGTATACTAACCACCCCTCTCATGAGTTGATTATACTAACTTGTATAATAGACAAACGAAACAATTTACTATCATCAAAAAAAAATTCCTTATCTAATTAAATTTTGAAATTGCATAATAATAATAATAATAACAATTAAATTTGGTTAAAGTGAAATTCTATTCATTTAATAGTGATATTATGTGATCTTTGCAAAGGATTAGGGAATTTTTTTAAATATCTTATCTTTTAGGAGTCATATTTTCGCAAAGGGTTATTCGATTCAGCTGATTCTTGGACCAATTTGTGTGGAATTTGAAGAGCTTTAAAATGAGTGGTTATAAGAAGGAATTTGAGCATTATTAAGGGAGATACTACCCTGTGAAGTAAGTCATCCAAAACAAGGGCAATGATAATTTTTTAAGTCACGAAAAATAAAATTGTATCAGATTAAGGAAGGAACAATGGAGGGCTAGGGCTTCAGTGAGGCAAGATATTTTTTCTAGGCATAGAATTTTCAGCTATGTTTCTTTTTATTCTTTATATTAGAATTTTTGCATGCAATTTATTATAAATTTTTATCAAATATTATATTCACTATAGAATATTTATTAAAATTCAATAGATTTTAAGTTTTAGTTTCCTTCCCATTGCCTATTTATAGGTAAATACTTAGAATAATCTCTAGTAATAGAGGTTAGTGAGCATACCACATAGGATCAAGCCTTGTTGCTCAAAGATAATGTAATTTTTGGTAAATTTAATGGGTATTGGCCAAGGGCTTCAACCTAGAGAAAAGGGATTGATAGGAGTTGAAATTCTCCAAAAGTGAGTTTATCCTTTCATCCCAAAGGTTTATTTATGGTTATTTTTGGTTCTAGGGAAGAAAGAGATAGAATTCTAAAAGAGGGTCTTGGTTTATGGGAAGAGCAAGACTCTTCCTTACCCGTTGGTATGAAGGTTTTTCACCTAAAAATATAAATATATCCCTAGTATAAGTCTGGGTTAAGATGTATGGGTTACCCATTGAATTTTGGGAAATGGATACCTTCAAAGAAATAGGCAACACTCTAGGAGAATTCCTTTATATTTTAGAAACTATAAAAGATGGATTTGTGGTTATTTATTCTCGAATATGAGTCATGATTGATTAAGTAAATCTTTACCAAAATTGATCATTCTTAAGTATAGGAATAATATGTGGACTCAAACCATTAATTATAAAAAAGTCTTTTAGATATATAATATTTCATGAGGTGGGGCATATTGAGAGATCATGCCCTAAAGAGAGTCCAACATCATATGTAGAAAACCACAAGAGAAACTTACAAATGGATATGGATGATGATGGTTTTCAACTTCTAAAAAATGGATCTAGACAAATAAAAGCAAATAAACAATGGAGACCAGTAAGGAAGGATATTGGAAGAAATACCAACTCTTTTGAGGCTTTAGTTGATGAAAAAAATAGATCAAATCTTAGAGGACATAGTACAACAGGTTTAACATATTAAGAAGAAATTGTTTATTCAATATGATCTTGATTTAGGGATGAAAATTCTTGATGAACCTAAGGAATGTGTCTCATAATATTTTTAAGACTCTATTGAAGTACCATGCACCATTCAGGAGGGGGAAAATGCTAAAAAAATGCAATGTTAGATGTCATATACCTCTACCATTAATAAGGAAATACTAGAAAATGAGCAAGACATTTCAAAAGCTTTTGTAATAGAGCCAGGATAGGATAAATATGATGAAAAATAAAGTTGTGAAATAATATTGAGGAATAGAATAATAAGACCTACTCTTAATACAAGTAAAGCAAAAGGAGGTAAAATCCTCCAATTATCAAGCGAGATCCAAGGAAGCAAAAGCAAACATAGAGAAAGGAACACAAACTAAGTTGGTTTAACTTCTCTTTATCAAAAAATAAAATGATAATGGTAATTCCCAGGTCGGGCCAGTAGCCCCTACTGAGACATGATTAACATCTTATAGAATATAAGAGGTATTAATACCCCCTCAAATCATAGGTGTATCAAGGACCTTTGTTTAAGTAATAAGCCCGATATTCTTTGTATCCAAGAAACTAAAATGACAAAAGTATAAGTTTCCAAAACTATGAAAGCAGTATGGACGATATGTGAATGGGATGCTATGGATTCTAAAGGAGCAAAATAGGGAATTTTAACTTGTTGGAATCCTATTAGAATATTCTGTGTAACCATTCATAAAACTAGGCATTGAATAGCCTCTTTAGTCACATGCTACTTTGTAGACATTCATTTGATCCTTATCAATGTCTATGGACCTACAACTCAATCAGACAAATTTAAATTTTAGAGTGGAGTTGAATCCTTTATGAGAAGTAAAGACCAAGAAACTCAATTCATGATCATAGGAGATTTTAATGCCATAACCAAACTGGATGAAAATTTTGGGGGAATTAGAAATTAACCTAAATTATAAGATATTTCTCAACTTTTATTCAAAACAATAATCTGTGGGAGGTTGAGTTTAAAGAAGACAACTATACATGGACCAATAATAGGAGAGACTAGAGTCTAACAAAAAAAAAGTATGCAGATGCATACTCTCAAATCATTAGCAAGATGAAGGAACTTGTGCTAAAATTAATACCTTGATAAGGATTGGTTCATATCATTGGCCAATAAGAGTTAAAATAGTGGTAATTGAATTTTAAAAATATCATATTTTAAATATGAGTAGATGTGGGAAGACCATCCTCAATTTATTGATATGATAGCACAAGCGTAGAATTCTTCAAGAAATGGTGGGTTGTATACACTTACAAAACAATTAAATCAATGACATCCAGATTAAAAGAATGGAACAATAACACTTTTGGAAAGATTTTTTAGAAGAAAGAACTAAAAGATAAACTTTCAAAATTCTAAAAAATGTGATCATAATAATCCAATCTCAAAGGAAAAGAAGTTTCTTAGTGAATGTCATAATATTTTGAGTAAGGAAGATAAATTTTAGAGATTAAATTAAGACAGACTTGGTTAAAAGGAGATAAAAATTCAAAGTTTTTCATAGGATGTCTATAGTACATATATCATCATCTAGAATTAGTAGAATTAAATCAATAGAAGGGGTTTGGATTAAAGAACAAAGTGAAATAAGAAATAAGGCAAGGTCATTTTATCCAAATATTCTAGGATCGGAGGAATTTCAAGTTTTTAATGATAAACTTCTTCAAGAAGTACCTTCAGTTATAACAAATGAAGATAATAGAAAATTGATAGAGCCTATTACTTTGGAAGAAGTTCATTTAGCTCTTTTCTATTTTAATAAGGATAAATCCCTAGGTCTAGATGGGCTCTTTACAACATTCTATTAACATAATTATGATATAGTGAAGGATTCTTTATTGGTGGTAGTGGAATGGTCTAAGGTAAAACAATACATACATAAAATAAATGCAACATATCCTATTTTAATTCCAATAAAGAAGGATGCAAAATTGTTTGATTCATTTAGACCCATAAGCCTATGTAATATGGCATATAATATTATCTCCAAAGTGATTGTGAATCAATTAAGACCACTGTTAGAAAAAATTATTTTAGAAGGGCAAGGAGGATTTGTGAAAGGGATATAGATTTTGGATGGGATCATAGTAGCTTGTAAATTTATGCATTTAATGGCTTCAAGAAAAGAGAAACCAATGATATTAAATCTTGATATGAGTAAAGCATATGATAGGGTTAAATG
This sequence comes from Wollemia nobilis, assembly GCA_028583015.1. NCBI lineage: Eukaryota > Viridiplantae > Streptophyta > Pinopsida > Araucariales > Araucariaceae > Wollemia > Wollemia nobilis. The sequence continues at coordinate 3,490,431 of JAQPPZ010016847.1, read as the reverse complement.
ATATTTTCTTTTTGCAGCATTAGAAAAGTTTGGATTTGGGAAGAAATGGGTTAGATGTATTAAACCTTGTGATTCTACAATTTCATATTCAATGTTGGTCAATGGGTTAGTAACATAATCATTTAAAGCCAAGAGAGTTCTTAGACAGAGAGATCTTGTATCACCATATTTATTCATTATTATGGTAGAGTTTTTGGTTAGGAACTTGAAGAAGGCTAACAAATATGGGCTTATAAGGGCTTATAAGTGGACTTAAGGCTAGTAATAACATCAACAACAACACCCATTAGTAGTTTGTAGATGAGAAGGGCAAGGATAAATGAGGCTAGAGATTTGAATAACTTATTAAAGAAATACAAAAGAGCATCAGGGTAAAAATTTAATAGGACAAAATCCAAAATTTACTTCCTAAATACCCCAACTAAAATCAAAGTAGGGATATGCAGGTTACTTCAAATAGAGGAGGTAAATTTACCAATAATTTATCTAGGGATGCCCTTATTTGAGGGGAGATTGAGGATAGAATTATAAAATATAGTTATAAGTAAAGTTTAAAATAAACTATCAGCATGGATAGGTAGATGATTATCATTACCAAGAAGAGTGTAGCTAATTAAATAAGTCTTAAAAGTCATTTCAACATATTATATGTCCTTAGGGTTGCAAATGATGGAATGCTGAGAAAAAACGAGCTCTGGCGATTTGGCGGGAAAATTTTTAAGCAGGCGACAGGCGATGCTCTAGGGTTTCTGGTGCGTTGGAAAATCCAGGGCCTTTGGTGAATTGACGTAGTGGTTCTCTGAAGGATTGTCGGCTGCCCCAGGAGGGCCCAATGGGGTCTCCTCCAGACCCTCTCTCTGGGAGAAAGAGCTCATATGCTGAGATGGTAAAAGAAAATGCTTCTTCTTCCAATGTCGAAGCCCAGAGGAATGCGTTTCAATCGCTCTTCAAGAATGCTGGTAAGAACTCAACTGCACACCGAGTTAATGGATGCCTCCCACAATCCGCTTCCAGACCTAAGATTGTCATTGAACCCAAGATGGTCGAGGACACAGTCATCTATCGCGCTAACCATGATCTGATTTGTAAATTCATGGGTATCCGACCTACCCTAAATTTTTTGCACACCTGGGTCAGACAGAACTGGGAGCCTCACGGTGAGTACTCCTTATGGTTCATAAGCAATGGGTATTTCATCATTAGTTTCTCTTCTTTAGCCGATAGAAACAGAGCATTTGAATCAAAAAAAAGGAACCATGGCCCGACAGGGTTATTTGTTCAACCCTGGAGAGTGGGTTTCGATCCTCGTATCGAACCCACGGCTGTCCCGGTCTGGATCCGGTTATACGCTCTCCCGATGGAGTTCTGGGGTGAGCAGGTTTTGGAGATGATTGGTAACTCCCTTGGCAGACATCTGGGCGTCTCTAAAGATACCATAGAGGGTAATGCAGCTATTTTTGCAAGAATCTGTGTAGAAATGGATATTAGCCAGCCTCTCCCGACAGAGGTGGAACTTGAGTTAGCAGGACTATCATGGATACAACAGTTAGATTATGAGGCCCTGCCCTTTAGATGCAGAGTCTGCCATAAGCATGGCCATTTGGCAAGGTTTTGTCCAAGCCTTGTGAACACAAAAGAGGAGGCTCCGCTGGGCGCGCCAAATCGCCCTAGGGAAGGCAAGTCTACTCTTGTCAAAGATCCTTCTAATACTCCGCAGGGTAATGATGTTCAGAAGGATGGATTTGAACAGCCCAAACGGAGGAGAAAGCAAAAGAAAACTGGCAAGGAGCAAGCACAACTCAAACCAGCCAATCGGTATGAAATTTTTAAATCACTAGTTGATCAAGAGGACCAAGTCATGGACGGAATGGATGGGAATACTGAGGCTAATATTACCCACACTCACTCTTCTCCTTCATCTCCTCCTGTCTTAGAACAGGCGATTGAGTCCACTGAGATATTGCAGCCAGAGAATCCAGGGGCATTGATAATACATTCCCAAGCACAGCCGAAAAGTAAGGATGTCATTATGGGAAGTGCAAAAAAGAACAGAGAAAGGCCAGCCCTAGGGATTACTCAAGTGGAAAAGCGATCCAAGAATAATAATTCTCAAGGAGCAGGCAGGAAGTCTAATAAGGATTTAATAGCAACGCAAGGAGACAAGCTGATCACTGGAGGATCGGTGAGGACAATTGATTCTTACTGCTCTCAAGGTTTTCAATGATTATTCAATCTTGGAATGTTAGGGGTTTAAACAGTAGAACCCATCAATCTGCTGTTCAAAGACTCTTAGGAAAATGCAAAACAGACTTTTTGCTCATCCAGGAGACAAAAATGTCTTTAGACCTTATGTGTAAAACAGTTAATAGAATATGGAGGGGTGCTGGTTATATGGATGTGGCTGCTCAAGGTGCCTCAGGGGGAATTGTCACTTTTTGGAACCCTCTGGAATGGACTGCTTTAGAACATATAGCCTGGAGGGGTGTTCTCACATCTCACTTTAGGAATAATGTCACAGCTGAACATGTTTTAATTACAAATTTTTATGGGGCTCAAAGCATTGATAGCCAGAGGCTCCAATGGAAAGTTGTACACAACATGAGGTCCTCAAGACAAGATTTAGACTGGATCATTGCTGGGGATTTTAATGCTAAATTATCTGCTCGGGATCAGGAAGGTGGAACCCCAGTTTTGGACCCAGGGGACCGGCTTCTGATTGCCCAGGTCCAGGCCTTTCACCTTGTGGATATCCAAGGCCCTGGAACATTTTTTACTTGGACCAACAAGAGGAGGGAGCCACACAGCAGGAAGGTAAAGTTAGACCATTTTCTGGTCTCAGAGGAGGCATTTGTTAAGTGGAATGTTAAATTCCAGATTTTGGAAGGCCCAGTTTCTGATCATTCTCCCATTCTGATGGAGGGAGGGACTATGACAGGGCATCACCACAAACCGTTTAGATTTGAGAATTTTTGGCTACAAAAGGAGGATCTTCGAGAGAAAATTCTGCAATGGTGGGAAGATGGTCGTCTACCTTTTGGGACAGCAATGTTTAAATTCCACAAACAGCTTCATTTTGTCAAAGTTAAATTGAAACAGTGGAGGCACGCTAATAAGTCTGATTTCCAGCTACAAAGAGCTCCCTTGGTGGCTCGCTGGGAGGAGGTGCAAAAACACTTCAGGGAAGGAACAATTACTGAACAGCTTAAAACCGAGGATGATGCCTTGCGCAAAGCAGTGGAGGACATTGATAACCAAGAGGAAACCTACTGGAAACAGAGAGCTAGAAACTCTTGGCTATTGGAAGGAGATAGAAATACAAAATTTTTCCATCGATCAGCCTGTGCTAGAAGACAGATGAATAACATGGAAGTCCTTCAAGATGAGAATGGACACTCCTATGATACTCTTCCTGGTATGCACTCCCACTCAGTGGATTATTTCTCTAAACTTTTTAAGGAAAATAGGGAGCAAGATGTGGAGGCTCAAAATGAAGTTATTGATGTTATTCCCTCTATTATCTCTCAAGAAGAAAATCAGGCCCTTCTTAGACCCATTGATAGAGATGAACTGAAGAATGTGGTCTTTGGAATGAGCACAGGAAAATCTCCAGGTCCAGATGGTTTTCCTATTGAGTTTTTTTAGGCCTTTTGGGATACCTTGGAGGAAGATGTTTTGGCTATTACAGAGGAGTCCAGAACTAATAAAAGAATGCTTAAGGCAATAAATCATACCTTCATCACTTTAATTCCTAAGGGAGAGGAAGGGGTTCATATCTCTGACTTCAGACCTATTGCTTTATGCAACGTGATTTATAAAATTATCACAAAGATAATGGCTGAACGGCTTAAACCTCTCCTTCATAACATCATTTCCTCAGAGCAAGGGGGATTTGTAGAAGGTAGACAGATCTTGGATGGGGTGGTTCTCGCCCAGGAGGCTATCCATACAATGCAAAAATCTGGTAATAAAGGAATGTTCATCAAACTGGATATGTCCAAGGCTTATGATAGGGTGGAGTGGGGCTTCCTGTCTAAGATGTTGGCAGCCTTTGGTTTCTCCCAGGACTGGATAGACTGGGTTATGAGTTGTGTTTCTACACCTTCTTATTCTGTTCTAATTAAGGGGCTTCCCTCGCCTCCTTTTGGAGCCACTCGTGGTCTCCGTCAAGGGGACCCTTGCTCTCCCTATCTATTCCTTATCTTGGCTGAAGGATTAGGTAGACTCTTCTTGAGGAGAAGACATCAAGGCCTGATAACTGGTATCAAGGTAGGTGAAGAAATTCTGACTCATTTACAGTTTGTGGATGATACAGGCCTGGTTGGAGTGGCCAGTCTCAGGGAAGCCAGAGGAATCAGAGATTCTCTTAACGTTTACCTTAGGGCCTCCAATCAAGTTATCAATGACAAAAAATCCAAAGTGGTCTTCTTCAACCTTGACCAAAGGCTACAGGACAGAGTTATAGAGATCTTGGGTTTCACTAGAACCTCTCTTCCTGTAGTTTACTTGGGGGTTCCTCTGCATTTCAAGAAAATAAAAAAAGACATCTGGAAGGATCTTTTGGATGGCATTAAAGACAGAATGAACCATTGGTCTCATAAATGGTTAAGCTACGGGGGCCGATTAACTTTCTTACAGTCAGTTATTTAGGCCATGCCAATCTATAAATTCTCTATCCTGGCTGCCCCACATTCTATTTGGAAAGAGCTGGACAAAATGGCTAGAAGATTCTTATGGGAAGGAGCAAAAGGTGAGAGGAAATGGGCCTTGGTTAGCTGGGATAAAGTTACCTAGCCCAAGGAAAAAGGCAGGCTGGGTCTGAGAAGCTCCAAGCTTAACAACAAAGCTTTGGCAGGTAAATTGTATTGGAGGTGGATTTCCCAGCCAACATCCTTATTCAGTAGAATCTTAACCAGTAAGTATCTGGGCCATGTTCACCCCAATGAAGTGAGTCGTTTCCCTCTGGATGGTAATGGATCCTTAGTGTGGCAGGCTCTTAAGCTGGGATCTCAAGTTATTAAAGACCAATTGTTTTGGAAAGTGGGAAGAGGGGAGAAGGCTCGTTTTTGGACTGATTCATGGGACCAGTACCCACCCATTATTGCTGAATATCCCGAATTGCAACCAATTAAAACAGCCATAGAATCCAAGGGCTGGGTCAACATTGAGAATTATTTCAACACTAGCCAATTGGGTGAGTATAAATTCAAGAAGTTTAAGCGGTTGGAGGAGTGGCCAATCACTATCCCTCCGGAGCTGGCACCCATTTTGACCAACATCTTAACTGCCAGGTTTCTCACGGGGAGAGACGAGGAGGATGAGTTAGCATGGGGCTATGGGAACCTTGGGGTATATACAGTGAAGGCTGGATATGATCAGATTCTCCCAGACCCTCCCCCGCAATTATTTTTGGTTCAAGATTGGAGGAAGATTTGGCATTCCAAGGGCTGGCCGAAAGTGAACTTCTTCGCCTGGCAGTTTATGCACAATGGCATTCTCACCTTTGACAATCTCAAAAATAGAGGAATCATCGGTCCTTCTCAGTGTGTTTTATGCCATAAGAATGAGGAGACTGTCGATCATCTGATGTTTGAGTGCCCTTTCACGTTTCAGATTTGGAAGCGTTGGTTCTCTCATTTTAAACTCCAGACTAATGGTGCTCTGACTCGGAACAATATTTGGGAAAGATGGAAGAGAGGCAGATTTAAATCTAAAGCTCTTCGACTTGGTTGGGAACTTGGCTTATTCTTCATCTGGTGGCAGGTGTGGCTGGAGAGAAATGCTCGTATTTTTAGAGAAACCTTCTCTTCGCTAGATGGAATTTGGCAGGTTATCTGGAGCAAAGTCGCGGAAACAGTTGCCACATATGTTGAAGAGGCAAATCCGATTGATCCTGGACCACAGGAAGAGGGAGTTGTTGAACAAGTGAAAAAGGACACAGTCAGCTGGAAACCTCCCCCAGAAGGTTGGGTTAAAATCAATACAGATGGAGCTGCAAAAGGCAATCCGGGCTGTGCTGGAATTGGTGTTGTGTGCCGAGATCATGCTGGATCTATGCTTTACTGGGAATTGCAAGGTCTGGGAAGAGCCACCAACAATGAAGCAGAAGCCTATGCTATCAAAACTGCCTCCATCTGGGCTGTTAATCAGGGACACAGGAAGATAATCCTTGAGTCAGATTCACAAATTTTGGTTGGTGCTCTAGACTGCATGAGGAACTTTGCCTCGAAAGCTTGGAGGTTACAGATTTTAGTCTCTCAAATCAAGGACCTATGGAGGGAATTAGAAGATGTGATCCCTGTCTATGTGAGTAGAGATTTAAATTCGACGGTCGATTTCCTTGCAAAGATGGGTGCGGAGAAAGAGGTAGGGGTACAGCTGCACAGTGACATGCCTGTGGAGGATGTTGTGATTAGGCAGGGACTTGCACAATTCTTGAGTCAATGAGTAAAATTTTTGCTAAGGGTAGTTTTTGTCGCGATTTCGTGACCTGTTGCGCCGTCGCGGCCCTTGGTGGGAAACTATCGCGATATCGCGACAGGTTGCGCCGTCGCGGCCTTTGGAGGGAACCTGTCACGATATCGTGACATGTCGCGTTGTCGCGGCCCTTGGCGAGATGCTGTCACGATTTCGTGACCCGTTGCACTGTCGCGGCTGTCGGTTGGAAGTTGTCACGATTTCGTGACCTATTGCACCGACGCGGCCTTTGGCAGGAAGCTGCAGCGATTTCGCGACGCTTTTGGAGCAGGGGCGCTAAGGAGGAGAATCGTCGCGATATCGCGACAGTTTTGGTGAATCGAAGAAAAGGGGAAAAACCGTCGCGATTTCGTGACATTTTTGAAGACTGGGAGCCAGAAGGAAAAACGGTCGCGATTTCGCGACATTTTTGGCGGACTGGCGACTTTGGGAAAAGACGTCACGATTTCGCGACCCTTTTTGAGCTTGTGCGTCAAGAGGAAAAGTCGTCGCGATTTCGTGACACTTTTGGCGTTTCGGTGCCAAGGCGTAATGTGGTCGCGATTTCGCGACAGTTCTGGAGAATTGGCACAAACAGGAAAAACCGTCGCGATTTCGCGACCCTTTTGAAGAATGGGCACCAAAGGGACAACTTGCTGCGATTTCGCGACATTTTTGAGGTCTGGGCCCCGAGGAGAAAACACGTCGCGATATCGCGACACTTTTGGCGATCTGGAGCTAATTGGAAAACTCGTCGCGATTTCGTGACACTTTTGATGAATGGTCGCCAAGTGGATAACCCGTCGCGATTTCGTGACACTTGTGAGGACTTGCTGCCGAAGGGAATTCTTGTCGCGATTTCGTGACACTTTTGGCGTAGAGGTGGCAAGAGGAAAGCTCGTCGCGATATCGCGACAATTTTGAGGACTGGATGCCAAGTGGAGATCTCGTCGCGATTTCGCGACACTTTTGGTGTTCAGGTGTTGTTGGCTTTGGCTGTCGCGATTTCGTGACATGTCACGATTTCGCGACCGGTTGCTCGGGCGCGGCCTCGGCTGGTTTGACTGTCGCGATTTCGCGACATGTCGCGTTTTCGCGCCTTGTTGTCTTTTAGTGCTCTGAGGTGGAAAGTGTTGTCCTTTTGCACTTTGTGCTTGTTTTCTTGCTTCTTGGTTCTTGGTAGGGATGTTTTTTCTCCCTTTTGTAACTGCTCTTTGTATTAATACAAGTTTTTCAATTTTTTCAAAAAAAAAACATATTATATGTCCTTGTATACTATGCCAAAATCGATAGAAAAAAGTATAGCCTATATTATGCTATTATTTTTTTGTCAGGGTTACATGATTAAAGTATTTTTCCTTTGGTAAAATGAAGCAATGATAAAAATAGGGGAGGTCTCGTTTTAAGAGTTCTTATGGATGCAAACTTAGCTCTTAGAAGAAAAGTAATTTAGAGATTGTACAAAGAGAGTCAAAGACAATGGGCAAGAATTATTCTAAGTATGTTGAGCACAATGACTCGAGCTTAATTTTTACTACCTTCTCTCTGCCAAATAGTTCTACATTATGGAGTAGTTTTAAAAAATCAATTGATCTATTGATTAAAGGTTTAATATGGGTGGTGGGAACTAGAGAAAATTATTTATTTTGATGGATACATTGTGTGATAAAAATACAATGATTATTTTGAGGGGAGCCAAGGATAAGTCAATTTGGGAGTTGAATAGCTCAGGAGAATACACAACAAAAAGTGGATATAATATAAAGCAACAAATTACGAGAATATAGAGAGATATTTGGGATAGCCTAAGCATTCCTAAAGTCAAAATGTTTTTTTGGCTAGTAGGTCATAGAAGAATTTTATTATGGGATAATATTATAAAAAGTGGTTTTTGTTAGAATATTATTATTGTTATAATGTGCACTATGCCTATAATTGACAGGTTGACATTTGTCTTCTGCCACTTGTCCCTGTCTTCAATTTGAGTTGGAGTGGTGTCTTCTGAAAGATACTTGGAGTGGAGCTTATGACACTTGTCATATCTCCCTCCTAATCTTGATGCTTATATATTGTAATATAACTTGTAAATAAAGTGTGCCTTATTTTTCAGTCCCAACATCTGGTATTAGAGCGGTGAGATCCGCCTATGGGGACCCTTAGGGTTTGAGAGTTTTTTTTAGGATTGAATTTTTTCTCCGAAGTATCCTCTTCACTTGCTAAGTTGATTCTGTGAATGAGAAACAAAGAGAATTTTTTAAGAGTTTTGGTGATTCTGGCAATATGGGGCTGTTTTTTTTTTGCAGGGTGAAGGCACATTTAAAAAAAAACATCACATTTTGCAATGGCGAATTTTTTTTAGAGCAGTCATCTTCAGAATATGAGTACACCAGCACGTATATCAGGATGAGTACTACAAAATCGAGTACTCACACGCAAAAATCCGACAATAAATGAGCAAGATATGGTTGTTTGAAGACGGACTATTGCAGCTATTTTTTTCTTGTGCGATTTTTTTCGAAATGAAAATTTTTTTATTAATTTTTTAGCAGTCCTTTTCCTAATGTTTTTGCACCATCATATATATTATGAGAAGTACTACAACATCAAGTACTCACTTGCTTAATTTGGTAATGTATTGAGAAAGTTACAGCTGCTCAAAGTTGGCTGTTTGCAGCAGTTTTGGGACTACGGAAAAATTGTTTTTTTTGTTAAGGCACATCAGTTGCCAATTGTTGGATTGAGAAACATCTACAGCTGTAGTAGGTAACAATAAGCTAGATTGCAAATTTTTCATTCATTCCCTCCAAATTTTCCAGCTCGGTCATTTCAAATTTTTCCTATCGAAACAGTTTCAAGCCAATATTTTAAATTTCAAATTTGTAGAGGGCAATATGTCCTGTTTTTTGCCTCTAAGAAGTCTTGTATTTTCTTAAAATCAAGGGTCAAATTATAACCGAATATAGCCTTATATATAGTCGTTGGAAAGGATTCTTCGAGAGGAATCCATTGGTACAGTTTATTTTCAGTTTTAAAATCATTTAATATGCTAAATTGAATTTTGAAGTTGACATTGTAAATTGGAGTGTATTTTCGGTAGTATCTGACACTCCTTGAAAAAATATTTGGCAAACTTATGGGAATCTCAATTTTAAGTCATTGGGGGGACATTAAGCCAAGTTATTCATTATATTTGGTAAAATTGGAGGGATTATCATCATTGGTGGCATTGAAATTGTATCACACTTCAAGGCATATTTGGGACTATTCTTGAGCCATCTTTCCTAATACAATCATCAACTCAAGGGGTGATTTAGGGCCCCTTGCCTCTTGCTTGTGGAGACCTTTTGTGGCACTCTCTTGGCCACTAGGTTTTTGTTGCTTGCATCTTCTATTTGGGCTTTGTCTACATTTTATGTTTGCTATTACCCTTACATGACTTTGGGTTTTATAATTGTAATCAAGTGTAGTTCCATTTCATACACACTTGACACTAAGCCATATACAAGCAAGCAAACACATACAGGAAAATTCTTATAAAGCAATAATACATTGGCACATCTATTGTAACAATTCTACAAAAAGCAAGCATCACATTTTTATAACCGCCTATGTTCCACGTATCAACTGCTCAAATACTTATAGTCTCCCTCATGTAAGGGTAGGTATATTGAGTAGTTTGGTATAAATGTTTGTCAGGTTATTCCCTTTCAGAATTGCCTATGTTCCACGTATCAACTGCTCAAATGCTTATAGTCTCCCTCACGTAAGGGCGGGTATATTGAGAAGTTTGGTATAAAGGTCTGGTAAAATTCTAATTCTTACTCTCTTTGGATAGAAAAAGGCACTTGTGTTCAACTTAACCCTCCCACTATTGGAATCACTTGAATATTCAGAGTGGAAAAACTAGGCGAACCCTCCTCTGGATCTTCGACGGTGTACCCTAGATTTTTTTGAGGGCTCTAATTTGGCATTTATCATTCTTACTTCATCCTTTTTTGAGATCCCTTTTCTTTTGATCCTTTTCTAAATCATGGCTACTACAAATCTATTAAGTGGACTTACAAAGAAACTTGAAGGAGCACAAACTTTTAAAAATTGGAAGTATGAGATGGAATCAATATTAATGATGAATGACATGTGGGACTTTGTGAAAGATACGTATGCTAATGAAGACCCACTCACTGAACCTACAGACCCTAAAGAAAAAGCACAATTTGAGAAGAATTCCAATATAGCTTTAAGTCTAATCAAGCTAGCTATAGGAATTCAATGCAGAGAAACTGTAAGGGCTGCAAAAACACCTAAACAAGCATGGGATGCTCTCAATAGATTGTTTGATAGGCCAAGTCAAGATAATATTTTGTATCTCAAACAAAAATTGCACAATCTATGTATGAAAGGCTCACTTACCGATTATCTTATGGAAGTCAAGTCTATTAAGAATGATTTCTTAGCTACTATTAAAACCCTAGATGATAATGAGTTAATTCCAATAATGTTGCATGGTCTTCCTTCAAAGTTTCACTCTTATGCTACCATGTTAGACTTGACTATGCGACCATGTTAGACTTGAGTGGTAAAACAATGAATTCCACACTTGAGGATATTGAGATCCTACTTAAGAAACATAAGCAAGCCCTAATCAAAGATGAAGAAATTGAAGCCACATCAACAACTTTTGCCACCAAGGCAACTTTACAACCTAAACAAAATAAGGGTCAAAATCAGCATAATTAGAATCAAAGGGGTAGACAACATCAAAGATACACATAGTACCAACAGCAACCAAATCAATAGTACCAACAACAACCACGTCAGCAATAGTACCAGCAACAACCAAATCAACAGTACCAGTAGCAGCCAAGATGGCAAACAAGACCTCAAGGGGGTCAAAACAACAATCAACAAGGGTGTGAATATTGTGGAAAATAGAATCATAATGTTGCTAATTGCTATAAAATGCAAAGAGAACAGGGAGAACCACAAAATAATAATCTGAACATATTGTATGCAGCCAACCAAGTTAATGTTGAAGATAAAGAATGTTGGTATATTGATTCTAGAGCAGCAAAGCAAATGATAGGAAGGCAATATTGGTTGACCAAGGTTTAGCCTAAATCAAATAAATTCATTTCTTTTAGTGATGAAAGTGCTCCACCCATTGAAGGTGTTGGGGAAGCACCACTTACTTTACATGATGGTAATAATATTCCTGCAATAGATATTTTGTATGTGCCTGGTCTTAAAAGAAGTCTTCTTTCTCTTGGACAGCTTACAGATAAGGGCTATAATGTCTATTTTGAAAAATACAAATTCTACATTAAGGAACCCAATGGTAATGTCAAGGCCATGGGAGTGAAAAAGGATGGTGTTTACTACCTCCTTATAAAGTCTGTAACATAAACATCTTTGCATACAACAACTACTTTCTCTTTGGAGTACATGTGGCATGAAATATTGGGACATTTAAATTTTAATAATCTTCAAATGATGGCTACAAAAGGATTACTTAAAGGACTTCCACATCTTAAGGAGTCAAAATGTTTTTGTGAGCCATGTGTAATAGCCAAACACCATAGGCAACCATTTGAAACAGGAAAGGCATGGAGAGCCAATAGACCTTTGCAATTGGTTCATTCAGACATTTGTGGTCTAATGTCTGTTCAATATTATATTGGGGCTAAATACTACATCACTTTTATTGATGATTACAGCAGAAAGGTATGGATCTACCTAATTCAATATAAGTGGCAAGCCCTTGATAAGTTCAAATAATTCATCGCACTTGTTGAAAGAGAAAATGGCTATCAAATCTCCATCTTAAGATCAGATAATGGTGGAGAATATGTCTCTAATGAATTCTTTAATTTTTGTAAGTATCATGGGATAAGGAGGCAATTCACAACCCCTTATACCCCGCAACAAAATGGAGTTGCTGAGAGGATGAACCTTCTAATGTCAAAGAAGCACTTGGTGATCCTAAATGGGTTCATGCCATGGATCAAGAATTAGATTCCATTGAAAAAAATCACACTTGGGAGTTAGTTGATTTACCCAAAGGAAAATATACCATTGGCACAAAATGGGTATACAAAGAAAAATATAAAGTAGATGGCTCACTAGATCGCTACAAGGCTCGCCTAGTAGCTCAAGGCTATAAGCAACAAGAGGGAATTGATTATGAGGAGACATTTTCTCCTGTGGCTAAGATGACTACAATCAGGACAGTTATTGCTATGGCAACTCAAAAATATTGGCCAATATATCAAATGGATGTCAAAAGTGTATTTCTCAATGGTCATTTGAATGAGGAAGTGTATGTGAAACAACCACCAAGGTACACAGTTGAAGGCCAAAACAACAAAGTCCTCAAATTAAAGAAAGCTCTATATAGGTTGAAGCAAGCACCCCGAGCTTGGTATACAAATATTGACTCCTATTTTCTCAACCTTGGTTTCACTAGATCTGCAGCAGAATCTACTCTCTATGTGAAACATTGGAGGAACCGCATCATTTTGGTTACATTGTATGTGGATGATCTTCTCATTACAGGTGATGACATAGAAGGAATAAGGTTGCTCAAGGAGAACTTATGCAAGAACTTTGAGATGACAGATTTAGGCCTCCTCCACTATTGCTTAGGAATAGAGGTATGGCAATAGCCTAGTAAGATTTTTATCTCATAGGCTAAGTACATTTAGTCTATTTTGGAGAGGTTTCGCATGGAGGAGTGTAAGCCCTCTCTAAATCCCATGGAAACTAGATTGAAATTGGTAAATAATGATGAAGAAGAAAGGGTTGATGGTACACTTTACAGGAAACTAGTTGGAAGTTTGATCTACTTAACTTCAACTAGACCAAATATTTGCTATTTAGTTGGCCTTATTTCCATATTCATGCAGGATCCTAAGAAGAGCCATTGGATAACAGCTAAGGGGATTGTGATATTCCTAAATGCCAAACCTCATCATGGCCTTATGTATAAATCAAGTGATAATTTTTCTTTGATTGGATACACAGATTCGGATTGGGCCAGTTGTCCCGAAACTAGAAGATCTACATCAGGTTATTGCTTTCAATTAGGCCAAGGCTCTATTTCATGGAGCACAAAGAAGCAAAACACAGTTTCACTATTTTTAGCAGAAGCATAATATAGAGCAGTAGTTGAGGCAACTAAGGAGGCAATATGGTTGAGGCAATTAATTCAGGATATTGGGCTATTCATACATGGTCCAACATATATATTGTGACAATCAAAGTACCATCAAGATGACCAAGAATCCAGTTTTCCATGCTAGAACAAAGCACATTGAGATCCATCATCACTTCATCAGAGAAATGGTCCAAGAAGACATTATACACATGAAGTATGTACCAACTCAATATCAAGTGGCAGACATCTTCACCAAGTCACTTGGGAAAGACAAGTTTTCTCAATTTAGCAATTTGCTATATCTATGTAAAAGAAGTCAACATTAAGGGGGAATGTTATCTAATGTTGACTTATCTTTTTAGGATAGTGCACATTAAGGGGGAATGTTAGAATATTAATATTGTTATAATGTGCACTATGTCTATAATTGACAGGTTGACATTTACCTTCTGCCACTTGTACCTATCTTCAGTTTGAGTTGGAGTGGTGTCTTCTGAAAGATACTTGGAGTGGAGCTTATGACACTTGTCATATCTCCCTCCTAAGCTTGATGCTTATATATTGTAAGATAACTTGCAAATAAATTGTGCCTTATTTTTTAGTCCCAACATTTTTCATGGCCCCTCATAATGTGTTCTTTGTAAAAAGGAGGAAGAAAGTATAGACCATCTCTTAGGACATTGCTCAATAGTCTGGAAACTATGGCAATGGATTCTTAATATGTTTGGTAAATGTATGGTGATGAATGATAGAATTGAAAAATGGTTAAAGCAATGGCAGAGCACTTTTAAAAGTAAGGCTTTATAGACAACTTGGGATACATTAAAAGATACAATACTTTGGATTGTATGGCTATAAAGGAATAGAATAATATTTAAAGGAAAGGAAAACAGTTTAGAGGTAATGAAAAGAAATATTTGTTTAGCCATAAAGGAGTCTAAACCAACCCTATCAACTCACCCAATCCCTAATATGAAAGTAAAGAGCCTTAATAGATGGAGTCAAGTAATCAAATGGAATTATGTTGTTGGGTACAGGAGAAACAAAAAGAAGGCAAAGAATATATAGTGAAAACCACCAAATGTGGATTTGGTCAAATTCAATTTTTATGGAGCATCTAAAGGAAATCCAAGACCAATAGGAGGAGGATTAATTAGAAATAATAAAAGAGAGATTTTTTCTCAATACACTTTCAATAGTGGATTAAAGATAAATAATGAAACTAAAGCTTGGGAGGCTTTGGAAGGTTTAAAATTTACAAACAAATGAAACGGAACATAGTATGGATGGAAGGTGATTCACTAATAGTAATAAGTGCAATTTGAGAAAAGTAAAGGTTTCATGGAACATACAAGAGATAATTGGGAAAATTCAAGACATTGATATAGAGTTTGAAGAAATCATGTTTACACATACGTTAAGGGAAGAAAAAAATGTGCAAATAGGCTAGCCAATAGAGGGGTTTTAATTGAGGATCATGAAGTTAAATTCTCTTTTCCATGGTTAGAGGAAGTAGTAAGTTTAGCTAAACTTGACAAGAAAATGTTGATTACCTAAATTATATAATGATTAAGATTTACTTAATATTTTCCATTGGTAATATTTGTTTTATTTTATAGCATTAATGTGTTTTCATATAAACTATTTATTATAATTTTTATGGTTGCACTTGTGCTTCAAGAAGGAAACTAGCAATCCAAATATGGTAAAGCGGACTATGATAGTGCGATGTTTTGGAAATATTACTCTACTAAGATGCAATGCATAGATAATATAGGTGAAATTTTGGTATTGTGAAGGTGGTTGTAGGAAAATGTCAAGAAGGATGTTGAATTTTAGAATATTTGTATTCACAAAGAATATTGAAAAATATCCAAAAAATGAAAATCAAGAATTTAGACAATTTATGTAAAATGATGCAGTTTTTTAGCTATAGCAACTCAATTAAAATGAGAATTAAATATTTTTTTAAGAGGATTATGAATTGTCAAGGGTAAGGGACCCAAATACAATTCCTTGTTTTCCAACAAAAAAAATAATTATAAAAACAATTACCTTACAATTACAAATTTTACATAACTTAAAATTAAAAAATAATAATAATAACAAACCTATACTCCATGGGAAGCGAGTGCAAGCACAAGCTGGGAGTGAGTGCAACCAAGAGTGAGTGTGAGCATGAGCCGAGAGTGAGTGTGAGCATAAGCCGAGAGTGAGTGTGAGCATGAGCTGAGAGTGCAAGTGCAAGCCGGGAGTGAGTGCAGTTAGGAGTGAATGCAACCAAAAGAAAGTACGAGCATAAGTCAAGAATAGGTATAGTTGAGAGCGAATGTGAGCATAAGCCAGGAATTAGTGCATCCAAAAATAAGAGTGTGAGTGCAAGCCGGGTGTGTCGAGAGCGAGTGTGAGCATGATTTGGGAGTGAGTTCAATCGATAGTGAGTGTAAGTGCAATCCAAGAGTGAGTGTGGCCAAAAACGAGTTCGAGCATGAGCTGAGAGTGAGTGTAGCCAAAGCGAGTGTGAGTGCAAGTTGGGAGTGAGGAGGAAGTGTGAGTAGGAAAGCAGAAAGTAGAAAGCAAAGTGTGATCAAGGAATAAGTATCACTTCTTGTTCCAGATCTTAGAAGAATTTAAAGGATTCATTTGAAGAAAATTTAGGTAACATGGAAAGAAATTCATTTTTGAAAGTCCTTATTGAAAGTATGAATGGCCAAGTTGGAAGTTTGGATGCCCTAGCTAGCAATAAGAGGAAGAGAGAATTTATGGCAAACCCAGTCCAGGTAGCATATTCTACACCAAAAGTGATTATCAAGGATGAGATGATTGAGCATGATATAATGATTCTTAAAAACAAAGGGTTAATATGTAAGTTTTATGGATATTGGCCAAGTTTTTCTGAGATTCAAAATTGTATTAAATGGAAGTGGGGATTGAATTCAAATTACTCCATGACTTTTCTTCCTAAAAGGTTTTTCCTCATTATTTTCTCTAGTTCAAAAATAAGGGATAAAATAATGGATGGAGGCCCGTGGTTTAGGGGTAAAGATGCATTATATTTAAGACCTTGGAGTGAATTTTTTTTGTGGACACATAAACTATTAAAAGGATTTTGGTATGGATTAGGCTTTTTGGACTTCCTTATCAACTCATCAATAAGGAGGTTTTGAAGAATATTGGTAATACTCTAGGTGAATTCATCCAGGAGGGACCAACTACTAAGGAGAGAAGGCATGTTGTATACACTCGAATATGTGTTGCCATGGATATTTCTAAACCTTTACCACAGTCGATTAGGATTAAATTTAAATCAAGAGAATGGGATCAACAAGTGGATTATGAAAACATTGCATTTGGATGTTGCAAATGTCATGAAACTGGGCACATGGCAAGAGATTGCAAAGTGAAAATGAAGGAAGAGATGGATTTTTTGGGCATGAGGGTAGTTTTTGAACAGGGTTTGGAGGTTGGGTTTTGTTTTGGTTGGGAATGAAGGAAGAGATGGAATTTTTTGGGCATGAGGGTAGCTTCAATTTGAAACAAGGAGACCATATCATAGGAGAAGCTAGGTCAAATCAAGGATTTTCCACTCCTAAGAAAGTGGCTAGAAAAATCCCTCTACATCATCAGATGGTAAAGGCCATTACAGTTCACTTGAATCAACCATTAGAAGAAAAAATGATATGGGGGATGAGGAAGTACAATGCACAAGTTCAAATATAGGAGCTAAAGGTGCGAAGGAAGAGGGGAAGGAAAATTTAAATACAAAAGAATATGGGGAGACAAATTTTAAAGCAAATGAGGTGAAGGAGGTCAAGCTTAATCTAGGTAAATCACCTTTATTATCCTCAAGTAGCATAAAATATTCTCCTTACAATAAAAATGAAATTAGTACAGAGTGTATTCCTTGCACTTTAGGATTTCAAGAGCAATATAGTAAAGAAAATATTATGGAGGATATCCAAGGAAATTTAGGGTTTTCAAGCCAACATAAGAAAGTGATGACTATGGAGGATCATCTATGCAGTTTAGAGTTTTTAGGGCAACATAAAGAAGAAAATGCTAATGAGGCTATTCCTTGCACTTTCAATTCTTTAGGGAAACATAAATCTTTAGAAGATAAGTCTCATTTTGAACAATATGAAAAAATAGAAGAGATTGATGAAGATGAGAGTGTTGGTGGGAATGGAAGAAGGAGAGGAAGGTCATCAAAGCAAGAACAAAGAGAAAAAAAAACTCAAAAGGATATTGATCTAGGAAGCCAAATAAAAATATCATAGGTGTTAACAAGAAGTGGGGCTAAGCCCACTAATAAAAATAAAAAGTGTTGATGATGAAAATGATATCATGGAATATTAGGGGTATGAATAAAATCCCTAAAAAAGAGTTATTAAGGAATTAATAGGTTGTTATAGTCCTAAGTTTATTTTAATACAAGAAATAAAATTAAGTAGTGAGGAATGTAAGGATGCTTTTAAGAAGATTTGGAAGATAGGTGATTGTTTAGTAGTTTCTTCTACAAGAGCTTCAGGCGGTATTGCAATAATATGGGATAAATGCAAATGGGATGGACAACTATTAGAAGCAAAAAGTAATTGGGTTGCTAGA
Organism: Wollemia nobilis; assembly: GCA_028583015.1. NCBI lineage: Eukaryota > Viridiplantae > Streptophyta > Pinopsida > Araucariales > Araucariaceae > Wollemia > Wollemia nobilis. The sequence goes on along the minus strand of JAQPPZ010016847.1, from coordinate 3,472,220 downwards.
TTATTTTGCAGGAAAGAGGAAAACATCAAAGTTGGGGTTATAAATGTATATGCTCCAACTATAGTTACTCCTCGTGAAAGATGTTGGAAGGACCTTAGTATATTTTTGTCAAATACAATGATGATTCATTGTGATCTATGGATTCTTGGGGGTGATTTTAATATTGTTCTATCTCCTTTGAAAAAGAAGGGTGGCATTCTAGGATGGTCTAAATCAATGCAATATTTTGCTTCATTTGTCAATTCAAATGACCTTTGGGATGTTAGTCCCTCAAGATTTCAATATACATGGGATAATAGATGCATTAGGAAAAATCATATAGCAGAAATATTGGATAGATTCTTGTTATCCAATAAATGGTTGCAAATAAAGTATACAATCTCTTTAGATATTTTATTGCGAGCAGGATCAAATCACAAACCCATTCTTTTGACTTGTGAGTTACCTAATAATGGTCATCCAAAGCCATTTCACTTCCAGTCTATGTGGCTCCAAGACCTTGATTTTTTCCAGATGGTTATGTTATGGTGGGATGAATCAAAATTTGAAGGATCATGTATGTACAGGTTTGTTCAAAAGTTGAAATATTTAAAGGAGCAAATGAAGATATGGAATGCCAAATATTTTGGTAACATTTTTAAAGAAAAAAAAGAAATTGAATCCAAGCTCAAAAATTTATAAGAGATAGTAGAAATTAATGGAATGGATCAGGATTCTTATGTGAAAGAAAAATAATTACTTTCTTATTATCATAATGCATTGAAAAAGGAGGAGTCATATTGGTTCCAAAAATCTAGAGAGAAATGGCTCAAGGAAGGAGATAGAAATACAAAAAAAATTCATGCTACAACAAAAACAAATTTTTTTGTTCATCATATCAAAAATATTATAACTCCAGATGGAAGAAATATTGAGGAAGAAGAATATATAAGGAAGGAAGCAATTAATTATTTCAAAAATATTTTGTCATATTCTAGGCAAGATAAGGAGGCACAAGAAAAACTTTTACAAAATATTCCATCAATTATCACTTAGGGACAAAATGAAAGCTTGATGAAGAAGATATATATGGAGGAGCTCCATGAAGCATTTTTCTCTTTCCATCCTAACAAGGCACCTAGCCCCGATGGATTTCCTGCAATTTTCTTTCAAAAATTTTGGGATTTATTGAAGAGTGATATGTTAGATGTGATTGAAGAGGCCCAAAAAAGGAAGGCTATAATAAGTGAGATCAATGCCACTTTTATTACCTTGGTTCCCAAGAAAGGCGAAACAAAATATTTTGATAATTTTCATCCAATAAGCCTTTGTAATATGATTTATAAGATCATTTCAAAAATTATGGCAAACAAGTTGAAGGGCATTCTAGGGTGTCTTATCTTAGAGGAACAAGGTGGCTTTGTTCATGGTAAACAAATTCTTGATGGTATAATTATTGCACAAGAGGCCATACATTCTCTTCATTCCATGAAAAAACTAGGTATGCTTTTGAAATTAGATATGAACAAAGCATATGATAGGGTTTCCTAGAATTTTCTACATGCTATTCTCAAAATTTTTGGCTTTGATTATAGTTGGTGTGAGTGGATTAAATGTTGTTATAGCACTTCAAAATTTTCTATTTTGATCAATGGTTCTCCTATTGGGTACTTCAAGTCATCTTGTGGACTTCGTCAAGGTGATCCTCTTTCTCCTTATCTATTCATTATTCTAGTGAAAGCATTAGGGAGAGCCTTTTCAAAGGTAAAAATGGAAGGAAAAATCAAGGGTATTCAAGTTGCAAAAAATGATCCCTTTGAATCTCATCTCCAATTTGTTGATGATACTTTTCTTTTGGACCATCCCTTAGTCAATGAGGCCATGGAGTTTAAATCAATATTATCATGTTATGAGAAGGCTACTGGACAGTTGGTAAATACTACAAAATCTAAGATTTTTTTCATTAATACTACCCTAGATTTACAACAAATTATTTTGAATATTTTAGGGTTTAAAATTGAAAATTTTCCATCAACCTACTTGGGTATTCCTTTGTCTGATAAAGGAAATAAAATATATTGAGTCTCTTTTTTGGATAGAATTAAATCTTGTTTGGCAGGTTGGAAAGGTAATTTCCATGGTGGGAAGGCTATAACTCATAAAGATTCTTTGCAATCCATTCCTATTTATATGATGTCACTTTCAAGATTTCCAATAGGTATTGCATCAAAAATTGATAAAATTCAAAGAGATTTCTATGGAAAGGTTAGGTTTCCTCTTTGTAAGTGGGATAGGGTTTATAAAGGAAATAATATTGGAGGAGTGTTGGAATATATTACATCATTTGGTTCATGCCAATGTACCACCATGGGTGGAGATGAGACGTTTTTTGTAGGACTGCCCAAACTGCCGAACTCGTTTCGGCCATATCTCACTCATCCGGACTCGGATTGAGCTAAAATTTTGAGGGTAGATGCCTGAAAAACCCTAGAACATCTCCACCAATTTTCATATCATTTGGAGCAACACAGATCCTAGCACATCCCTATGTGTGAATGATATATTTGGCAAGCGGCTATGCGAGGGTTTCATCTGGGTTGAGTGCAAGCAGCTCCAGAGGTTGGTTTTTAGGGCCTTCGGGCCCTAGCGGCCAATATTTTTGTGGTTTATGCTCAATATTTTAGCAGGAAATGTTGCAGGGATACAAGATGGGTTAGAAATTTGTCTTTCAATAGATCATACTATGAACTTGAGTGACAACGACTTCCAATTTGTTGCACAAAAGAAAAGTGAAAACCATACCTTTCCACGGCGTCTAGGGCAAGGATTAAAGAGATCACGAAACAAGTTTCAAGCAGTTGATCAAAAAATGGCTCATATCTCAAGTGAATCTGGTGCTAAGGTGCACCCACAAAATAATTCTACTGTGAAAACCCCTGTCAAGGGTAAGAATTTCGAAGACTCAGTCCCAAAAATGAATTTTAGGGATGCCCTTCGTGGTGGACAGCCTCAGCCCAATGCTAATATCAATATTAGGGCTTCCCATAAACCTCTAAGAATGCCTAAGATTGATCCCAGGAAAACGAAGTCAGGATGTCTTAAAGCAGTTGATGGAACTCCTATTGTTAAGCTTGATATGGGTAACATTCAGACTGGCATTGAAGATTTGGAAAAAAGAGGACTAATTTGTCGGTTCGTGGGTTTTCGTCCGAGTCTATCTGCTTTCAAAGTCTGGGCTGCAAAAATCTGGAAAACTAAAGGTGAGTTACAAATCTCTATTTATCCAAATGGTTATTTTCTTGTTTTATTTGCTAATAATGAAGATAGAGAGAAAAATTTTCAAGGGGGTCCTTGGTTTTTTGGAAGGGGAGGGCTTTTCATGAAGCCCTGGCATACTAAATTTAAAGCCGAAGAAGAGATGCCTTCTATAGCTCCCGTGTGGGTTAGACTCTTTGGCCTCCCTATTGAATTTTGGAATCCTACTATTTTTTCTTCAATTGGAAACTCTTTAGGAACTTTTATGATGACTCGTTGATTGTACTCAAAATTTTGAACATATTATTTATGCTCGAATTTGTGTTTTAATGGATTTTGACAAACCCCTACCTAAAAATATCACATTACAATTTGGGGAAGACACTTGGGAGCAAGTAGTGGACTATGAGAACATTCCTTTTCGTTGTAGAATTTGCCATGAATATGGTCATTTGGCCGGTGTTTGCCCAAATAAAATTCCAGATCAAAAGAAAGAAGATATAAACTCAACAGGTTTCCAAATACCTAAGAAGAAGAACACTAAAAAAAAACCAGTTATGAAGGATCAATCAAAGTCATCCGCTAATATGTTTGAAATCCTTTCCACAAATGATGTCCCAAGTGAGGAAGAGGAAATAATGGAAACTAAAATCTTAGAAACACAATTTAAATATGAAGGGAAGAACTCAGAGACAAACCAACAAATCAAAGGTTTTCAACAGAAAAAAAAAAAAGGAGAAAATTTACACAAGAAAAACAATATTTCAAATGTCAAAACTTCAAATAATGCAGGTCCCAATATAGACTCCATTGAACCATCTAGTAAAATTTTGGTTGTGTACGAGCATTCTTCAAGGTTAGAAGCCATCTCGGATTCAATTGGAATAAGTCAAGAAACAGGGAAAAAAAATTGAAGATGGATTCTAATCAAAAAGTAGGTCGCAAGACCAATCAATATCATATGGTAAAAGAAGGTGAAAAGCTTGTAGAGGAAGGTAAGATTAATGCCCTTCCCAACTTTTTTAGCCCTGGTATTAATGAAGATCATCACTTGGAATATTAGAGGACTCAAAGGGAGTCTTTCAAAACAAAATGAAATTAGAAGAATGATTCGAGATAAATCATCCACATCTTGTTTTCCTTCAAGAAACAAAGATGTCAATGGAGGATATGGACTTAATTGCCAGTAAAATTTGGCCAGTTGGAAAAGTGGTTTCCCTCGGTTCCCAAGGGACTTCGGGTGGCATTGCTTGTCTTTGGGACCCAAAAGAGGTAGTTATTCACCATATGGTTGGCAGTTGGGGTTTGTTGGCTATAGCTATTCAAAGTAGACATTCCAACCAGATTATGCTCTACATTACTATTTATGCTCCAACTTCTTTGGAGGAAAAAAGAAGACAGTGGAAGGATATTACTCATATTATCTCTCATTTTCCTAAAGCTTGGATCTTGATCGGAGGAGATTTCAATACCATCCTCTCTCTGGATGAGAAAAGGGGGGAAATAGAAATTTGGACAAAAGCACCGACCTCATGAGCGAATATATTGCAAACCTCCATCTTGTGGATATCCAACTGAGATAATGGCCTTATGACTTGGTCTAACAGAAGGCAAGGCTTAGCTTGTATAATGGAGAGATTGGATAGGTTTTTGCTCTCTAGAAAATTTCTTAATCCATGGTCACATTCCTAAAGTGAAGACTCTTAATAATTCTGGTTCGGATCATTGGCCAGTCATGGTGGAAATGTGGAAAACCAATGTGAGTTTCTCTCCTTTTCATTTTCAATTAATGTGGCTTAGAGACATTTCCTTCAGACCTCATGTGCAACAATGGTGGAAGGAAGGTAAACCTAGGCATGGGACTAAGATGTTCTGTTTTGCCAAAAGACTGCAATACATTAAATCCAAAATCAAGACTTGGAACTCGAAAAGAGTTTGGGGATGTTCATAAAAAAAACATAAAGTTATTGCTCATCTTGAAAATTTGAATAAGAAAATCCGTTTAGATGGCCTCACAGAGAAGAGAAGTGCGAGATGAAATTAAACTCACAACTCGGTTAGAGGAATGGGAAAAAAGAGAAGAAATCTTATGGAAGCAAAAATCTAGAATTCAATGGCTCAAAGAAGGAGATCGAAACACAAATTTCTTCCACAAATATCTTCTAGCTCGAAGATCTCACAACTTTATTTCTTCCTTAAAATCAGATTCTGGAGATGTTGTTTATACTTGGGATGGCATGAACTCTATTGTTGTTGATTACTTTTCCAATATTTTTGTTGCTACTCCCCTTGACTCAGCTTCACAACATAATGTTCTTCAAGCAATCCCTTCTCTTATCACTTCTGAGGAGAACTCTATTTTGACTGCTCCTGTTACTATCAATGAGCTTCAACAAGTAGTTTTTAAAATGCAAAAAGGAAAAACCCCAGGTCCCGATGGTTTTCCTATTGAGTTCTACCAAGAGTTCTGGGATATCCTTCATGTTGATTTATTAGAGGTGGTGGAAGAAGCCAGGAAAGCCAAAGAAATTTTGAAGGTTATCAATAAAACTTATATTACTCTTGTTCCAAAAGCTCAAGAGGTTGATCATATCTCAGCTTTTAGACCTATTGCTTTATGTAATGTTCTTCTCAAAATCATTACTAAAATCATGGCGGAAAGGTTGAAGCCTCTTTTGCATAAGATTATTTCCCCGAGCAAGGGGGTTATGTGGAAGGACGTCAAATAGTAGATGAGATAGTTCTTGCTCAGGAAGCCATCCATTCCATGGATATGCAAAATTCTCCTTCCATGTTCATTCGGTTAGACTTATCCAAAGCTTATGACAGAGTGGATTGGCACTTCCTTATCAAAGTTTTGAGGCAATTTGGTTTCTCTAAGGATTGGATGGATTGGATTATGGGATGTATCTCTTCAGTTTCCTACTTAGTTCTTATCAATGGCAGGCCTTCTCGGTCTTTCCCAGCTTCCAGAGGTATTAGGCAAGGTGACCCGCTATCCCCTTATTTATTCATCATTCTTGTTGAATGCTTGGGTAGGACTATAACCAAAAAGAGGGAAAACAAAACCCTTGAGGGAGTTACCATTGCTCATGGAGCTAGACCTATCTCTCATCTTCAATTTGTGGATGACTCTACTCTTTTAGGTAAAGCTACGGTTAAGGAAGCTTCTAATATTAAGCAAATCATTAGCTATTTTTCTAAGGCTTTTGGGCAATTGATAAATGAAGATAAATTTAAAGTTATTTTCTTTCACTGCTCTCGCTAGACAGGAATCCATGGTCTTGGATAAATTAAGATATAAGAAGACCTCTCTTCCAATCACTTATTTAGGTATTCCCATAAATATTCAAAGGCAAAAAAATAAAGATTGGAATTGGTTGTTGGACAAAGTCAAGAAGAAAATTGGAAAGTGGACCAACAAGTGGCTTTCTTCCGGGGGTAGAATCACCTTGGTAAAATCAGTCCTTCAAGCTATTCCTATTTATGTTTCTTCCATTTTGAATATCCCAAAGGTTGTTCTTCGAGAATTGGATCAAATCAGTCATCGTTTCCTTTGGAGTGGTACTAAGGAGAAAAGAAAATGGGCCTTGGTGAAATGGGATACTTTATGTCTTCCTAAGAGTGAAGGGGGGTTAGGATTCCGGTCTTCAATTAATAACAACAAAGCTTTAGCTGCTAAATTATATTGGAGGATGTTGCATAACCCCAATGCTCTTTGGGCCAATAATCTTCGTGCTAAATATGCTGAGAACAAAAGTCCTGAAGACCTTGTTCGCTATCAACTTCCTACCAAAGGTTCTCCCATTTTAGCAGTTCTTAAGACTGGTGAGGATTTGATAAAGAAAAAATTATTTTGGATCATTCATAATGGTCAACATGCAAATTTTTGGACAGATTCTTGGGATGGTCACAAGCCTTTGATAACTCAGCTTCTCGATTGGAGGCCTTGGATGGAGGAGCTTCACCGAGCTAATTGGATAAAGGTGGCTAATTATCGTCGGTACCATACTGGTAATTCAAAGGTTGGTAGATATTGGATCCCTATTGAGGACTGGCCTATTCAAATCCCAGAAAGGCAAAGACAAGATATCCAAGGCATCCTTCATATGAGATCCCTCTCTTGGTCCCATGAAAAAGATTGTTTTGGATGGAACAACACTACTAAGGGTGAGTATTCAGTTGCTCAAGGTTATTTGACCTTATGCCATAATAATCCCAACCATTCTTCTGACATATTTTCTCGATTGTGGGCTCAAAAGCTCTGGCCTAAGGTGAGGTTCTTTAATTGGCTTTTATTGCATCGTAGGGTGCTTACCGGTGAGCAACTTATGAAGCGTGGTTTTCATGGCCCTTTTAGATGTGAAATGTGTGAAGAGAATGTAGAAAATATCAACCATATTTTTATTGAGTGTACTTTAGCCTCCGAGCTATGGAGGAGAATGGCCACTTTACTTGGCTTACAATGGTCCAATTTTTTTACTTTTGAACAGCTTTGGAGGGATTGGCCTAATCAAGAGGGTGTTGATCATTTTATTAGGCGGTTAGTTTGGATGGGTTCTACCATTCTTCTTTGGAATATTTGGAATGAAAGGAACAACCAAATTTTTAATCAAGATAGGAAGGATATTCACTATATTTGGCAAAAGACCATAGCCAACTTAGTTGAATCAGTCCATCAACTCCTTAATCACCCCCAAAACTCCCACCAAAGATGGGATCAAGTGATGCAAAGATTGAAGATTAAACCTTCTAAGGGCAACCAACTTAAAGGGAATGTGAGTATTAGTAAGATGGATAGGACTAGAAATTGGCAACCTCCTCCTAAGGATTTTGGAAAAGTCAATACTGATGGAGCCTCTAGAGGGAACCCTGGAAAAGCCAATGTGGGAGGAATTGGTAGACTTTCAGATGGCTCCCTGGTTTTTACTTTTGTTGAGAATTTGGGTATTCTTTCCAATAACCTTGCTGAGGGGTATGGTATCCTCGGAGGCCTTCAGGAGGCTACTAAGGTTGGATGGGAAAAGGTGTTAGTTGAGTCCGACTCTCAACTTATGATTAATCTCTTGAAGACTCCTTCTAAGAATCATAAGGTGGATTGGAGAATAAAAAGAATTATTGAGAAGATTCAGTTAATCCGGATGGGATTTTTGAAAGTTGATTACAATCATGTGGTCAGAGATCAAAACAAGAGTGTTGATGCTTTAGCTAATTGGGCTTTGGACAAAGGTGATCTTACTTGTTATGGCCACCCTCCTATATGGTGGGCTTCTCAAATTAGGGAAGCTCTTCTTTCTATCATTTCTTTGGATGGCTCCAGCTTCGAAGGTACCTAGTTTCTTCTTGTTTTTTTTTTTTGCTTCTCTTTGGTTCATTCAGTTTTTTTTAGTTCCCTAGCTCATTCTATTCTTTATTTTGTTTCCTCTGTTGATTCTTGCCTTAATAGTCTTCTGGTCTAGATAGGTCATTGTTTTGTTCATTTTTTATTTCTTTTTTCTTTTTTTTTTTTTTGTTTAGTTTTTTAAGGTGGGTGGGTTCTTTTGTTTTGTTTTGTTTTTGTGTTCTTTGTGTTGTTTTTTGTTGTTCTTGTGTTTTTGTTGTTTTGTTTTTTTTTTATGTTTTTTGTTATTGTTCTTGTGTTTTTTTTCGTTCTTGTTCTTGGGTTTCTCTTTGTTTGTGTTATTTCGTGTTTTTATGTGTGAGTGTTTTCTATGTTTTTTGTTTTTGTTTATTGTCTGTTGTTGGTTGTTTTTTATTTTTATTTTTATTTTATTTTTTAATTTTTTAGGTTTTGGTTGTGTTTATTTTTCATGTTTTTTTTGGGTTATGTCTTTGTAGTGTTCTGTTGTTTTTGTCTTGTTTGTGTTTTGTTATGTGGTTCTTGTGTTTTTCTATGTGGTTTGTGTTGTGGTTTCTTTTATCTTATTGTGCGTGTTTGGTTGTGCTTTTGTTTTTGACACACTCAAGGAGCATGTTTTTTATTTTATTTTATTATTTTTGTTGTTATTTACTTATTTTTAAATTGGTTTTGTGTGTTTGTTTGCTCCTTGAGTATGTCAAAGGTGGTAGGCCAGGTCCGAGTCCTGGGCATTTTTGGCGGAATGGATACCCCTGCCTCCTTGGGTCTTACCCGAAAGTGGCATCCCTTTTGGGATGTTTTCCACAAATAAAAAAAAAATTTGACATATAGGAGAAAATCTTGGGTGGAGATTATTTAGAGATCAAGGAAAGAATTGGGCAAAAATATTACTTCAAAAATATATAGGTTCTCTTGATGCAATGAAATTATTTAGGAAAAGAACTCTACCCAAAGGATCATCAACATGGAACTTCATATCAGAGAGTTTGCAATTGATAAAGAAACATATTAGATGGTCAATCAATGAGGGGAGTTATGCAAATTTTTGGTCTGATGCTTGGTTGAAGCCTTATCCTCTTATCTTTGAATCAAAATGGAAACCATTGGCTCAAGCGTGCCTAGCATGTAAAGGTCCAAAGGTCAAATATTATATTATTATGAGCAAAAACTCCAGATCATGGATTTCTTTTAGTAACCTGATTGAAGGAGAGGAACTCAAACAAATTGCAGATAAACTTCAAAAGATGCTTCGAGAGTTTTATTTTCCTATTTTTACATGAAAGGATGAGTTGGTTTGGAATTTATCAAAGGATGGTGGATACTCGGTCAAGTTGGGATATGAGGATTTAGAACAATCAAAATTTCCTTCTCCCAAATATTTTCCTTGGAAGAACGTTTGGTCATTAGAGGCTCTCCCTAAGGCCTCAACATTTCTTTGGTTAGCAGTTCAAAGTAAGATTCTTACGAGAGAGAGTCTACAAAGAAGAGGATATTATGGACCCTTCAGATGTGCCTTGTGTGAGAAGGATTTAGAAACATCAAACCATTTACTTCTTCATTGTCCGTTTTCTCACACCATTTGGGGTTATTTTTTTTTAAATATGAAATTATATTGGGTAGCTCCATCAACATTGAAAGAGTTGATAAAATGTTGGATAAATTATTTCAAAGCTAAAGCATTATGTATTCTTTGGAGGATTGGCCCTGCCATTATTTGTTGGAATTTATGGCTTGAAAGGAATAATAGATTTTTTAAAAATAAATATCAAAATCATGCCCAAGTTTGGAACCGTATTAGTGCCTCTCTTGCATAATGTCTACAAATATGGTGCTCATCATGGGAAGTCTCAATTGCAGAAAAAGAGGTGCTAATAACTTGGCTACAGGATTTGAACATACATGGAAGAGTCATCTACGACAATGGAATTAAAATAAAGGATCTACTTTGATCTATGGTAAAATGGAAATGTCCAAAAATTGGGTTTATCAAAATTAATTTTGATGGTGCTTCTAAAGGAAATATAGGAAAAGTTGGTGGAGGTGGTGTTTTTAGAAATAGTGAAGGAAAAATTCTCCTCACTTATTCAAAATCATATGGAACTTCAACTAACAACTATGCAGAGGCTAGGGCACTTCTTACAAGGATTAAAATTGCAGCAGAAAAAGGATGGAAATATATTTCAATTGAGGGGGACTCACAAATTATCATCAATGCTATTAACAAAAATGGATGTGGAGACTAGATAAAAAATAATATTATTGTTGATGTTCATCATCTATTACTAGAGGCAATCTCCTAGCAATGTGAGCATATTTATAAAGAAGAAAATCGAGTAGCAAATAAATTAGTGAATTATGGTGTTGATCTTCATCCCGATGAAATTCAAATTTTAGAAGGCAATTGGCAAAGTGAGATTTTATGTCTTAATCAAAATGATGTCAAGGATTTGATTGTGGAAACATAGCACTTCTAAGAAGTTGAAGAATATATTTAAGAGAAAAAGAATTGAAAAAAGAGTGATAAAAATGTATGCTACAACAAATGTAATATTTTAATATTCTTCTTTGAGAGACCCAAGATTCAAATAGCGACGAGTGCGTGGGTGTGTGGTGGCTTTGTGTTAAATTCTCTATTGATAAGTATAGCTCTCGACGTTACGAGGGGTCATGGTTGAGAGGAGACTTCTCAACCGTGTGAGTTGGTCATAAAGGTTTCTCACAATAACCAAATTTAAAAAATGCAATATTTTAATATTTTGATAAAAAGTGACCTCAAGCCACATAAAAACCACATATGACCTATTAAAAAAAATAAACTATAAAAGTTGTTGGCCTTAATAAATAATTGAATTGTGGATCTCTTGAAAATGAAAATTTCTTCAAAAAGATTCAAACCATAACATGAATGAATACGTGAAAAAGTGGATGTGTGTTCATTATAGGAAAAAACAAACAAAAAAAAATTGTCATCAAAATGAAAATTTATTGTTATTTTAAAAAACAATTATTTTCTAGACGACCGATTAAAGGGGATAATTGATTTAAACGATGGCTTGCTACACCCTAAAAATTCACTTTGTTTTTTTTTCTTAAACCAATAAACTAAAAATAAAATCAAGGAGATTTTATAAGTCGAGAGAATCAGTCTTTTGACCAATATGAACCGGTCTACAACACGGCCTTATTTTTACATTTCTATAAAGTTTTTTTTTAATTTATGAAATTTCAGAGAATCTTCCCCTCTCCATGGACGAACCAGTTTCTTTTAGTTTCATAAAAGAATAGATATGCTGTTTCTTCTTAAATGGTTTTAGGGTTTTAAATTATCCACGCGGTGCAATTCTGGCCGTTGAACAAAACGCACCATAAACTCGATGTTAAAACGTCAAAATCATTATAATGACGTATCAGGTTATAACTTTGACATTTTTAAGGTCCATTGAAAAAGATTCCAGGGTAGGTAGCATCTTCATCAAACCTGAGCTGTTCACACTCCACCCCCTTCCTTCAGGTTTAGTTAAAACAGCTCAACCAGACACAGATAATCCAACATGCCGTGTCAAAATTTTTCTCTCAAAACGATCGGTTGGATTATAATGCTCTCAAAGAAACTATCCATCGCTCCTGTAATCATCAACTTGAGAGAAAAAAAAACTATATAAAAATAAAAACAAGGCCAGGTCCTCGGAATCTCACACAGCCATCATTCCGAGGACGAATTTATATTAAAAAAAAAAAAATGGTCGATTAAACGTCATCTCCCCAACCAAAAAACATAATATAACAAGTGCCCCAGCGGTCGACCAAACCTACCTACAAAGGAGTGCCGCCACAAGGCGAAGTGCGACCTCCACTACCCTCAAACAGAGACGAGAGCCTCTTGTTCCTCGTGTGAAAAAGGCAATGATTGTGGATTTTGATGAGTCATGCTGGACTCACTGGGCGTACTTTGCCTTTGCTGCTGTTCCTATTTTTGTTGAGTGTGAAACAACGACATCCTTATCTTATTCCTTACGCTTTTTTTTTTTTTTCCTTCCCCGTCCTCTTTCCTTTTCAGAGTTGGGGGGCAGTCTCGACATGATGGCGCCTCTGGGCCAATCATCGCGCAGCGCAATCTTCATCAATGGAAACAATGGAAGAGGCGTTACGCTGCTGCTTCAGATTCTATGGACCCAAGATCGGCATGTGTACATGTCACCGGCTCAGAGCTTCGGGGCGGGCCCTACCAACTTGCCCTGCGCCGGATAACCTTCGCCGGGAATTGGGAACTTGCGAATTCTAAGGACGCGTCATGTCTGGGGTTTTACTCTCCCCGAGGACTGTCAAATCAGATTTGGTACCCGTCCCGATCTGCCAACCTGCGCCTCGGATTTAATGACCCTATTAATTGTTTTTAACTCCGTCACCGGGGGTGAAATGAAACCTGCACGGACGGTGAACTGGCCGAGAGTTATGAGATAACGTCCGGCTTGCGGTAAATGAGATTGACAATTGACACTTTTCAGGGCCGTGCCAGTGTCCGGCACGTTCCCGGTTGAGGAACTGGCGGCGGCTCTTAACAATGGTGGGGTGGGGGGGTGTGGGGCCCACGCTACCCGTGGGGTTACCTCCCGCCACCCGTGGACCCGGCACTAGCGTCTCCTGCCGGGCGGGCGGCGACTTGTGAGCCGCTGGGTCCCACCGTCACCCAATCCTCTTGGGGGAACGGGCGGAAGAGAATCATATTAAAAATATTTTATTTTAATTTTTTAAGCCTCGAGATATGATGACGGTGCGCAAGGGCCAAGCGGCCACGTCCCCTCAACTTAAGATTTGATATTTAATATTTTTAAGCTATAGTTTTTCATTAGGTCTGGAACTCCGTGAATTTCGCAATCTTTTCGACTTCCAAACCCTGCTTGGACTCCGCACCTCCGTTTATTTTATTCCTAGTAAAGTCATGTCATCTTGTAGAGAGTTCTTATTTTTACCGTATTGGGGCCAGCCAAGTGGAGGGTCTGTGGAGATAACCGACCTGTGGTGCTTGACGTGAGAACCACACAACCTGTACTACAACCCCCTCTGCCTTACCAAAGTAATAAATGAATGTGCGTTGGAATTTTGGTCTGTCTTGTCAAAAAGGTTCTACGATGAGGTGGGTGCTCTGTGATATACAGAGAAAAGGTATGTCGTCGAGTTAAGGAAGGACGAAGTATGTTTCAAGCATAGATGATGATACGGGAAGCGATTTGGTGTAGGAATTTTTATCTTTTAGGGGTAGGTAAAATTTGCGGAATTTAGGTGCCGTACGTTATGAAACTATAAAACAAAAATTATGAAATAATAATCTATAAAGTTTATTTATGTCTAAATATTTGTATTTGGTAAATCAACACCGAGAAGTCTTTGTGGTTTGAATCTGAGTTTGCCAGTTACTAAAGTAAGTGGTTGTAACCAACTCCCAAATGTAATAAAAAATAAAAAAATAAAAAGGGTCAAAGGGGTTTTGGTTTTAATTGTTGGAATATATAGATGATGTAATTTTAAATCTAAGGGCACTAAATAGATTATATAGTTCAATGTGACTAAGTTGATGTAAAAGGGAAAGGGCAACCCTTTCAAAACCTTACTTTAAATAAATATATATATATGTATTTGTTAATGTTAGAAAAGTTTTAAAATTTGTATATTCTTTCAAAATTATAAAATTTGAGGTCATGAGTGTTTGACTTTATTTAAATTGATATTAAAAATATAAATCTTTGACATTGGGTAAGATTTGAAAATATAAAATTTAGTAGACGACTTCAACTGAATAATATTTCTTGAAAATATATATTTTTTAATTAAATAGTTTGTTTTGATGAAAATAACATTTTTATATTTATATTTTTGCATGAGGTAATTTGTTATAAATAGAAATTTAAAAAAATTATCTAAAATTTTAAATATATATATGTTTGTATTAAAATATAAATAAATAAAGATATTTATAAAGAAAAAATGTTGTCTTATTTGTATAAATTGTTATTTGCTTTGAAATCATGAAGATAGTATCTAAAACACTTAACTTTATAAATTAAAAGTAAATCAAAAAGATATTGTTTAAAGAAAAAGAAAAAAATTACTTTATTTTTAATCCAATGTTAATGTTATCTTTGTTGTTTGATAAGGACACAGTAGTAGTTAGGGCTTTGGCTTCCCTTTGGGGAGGTCCAAGGTTCAAACCATGACATGCCCAAAAAAGGATAGGTTGATTAACTACTTTAGTTCGATGCTTTGGAAGATAGGGGTCCCATTGACTTCATCTAACCTGGCAAGCTAGGATTTAAAGTGGCAACATCCAATGGTGTTATCGATTCCCTTACTTATTTAAAAAAATGTTATATTTGTTAGGAAGTGATGACAAGCATTATAAAAATGTCATGAGTAAATGCTAATATCAATTGTACAATATTGATATAAAGAATAGATGAATGTTGTATAAAAACCTACATCACATTTTAAGAGGTTATAATATTATAGAGATCTATTAAAGAAATAGAAGAATACAATCATATGATTCATTGAAGTACAAACTTTTAAGTTTGATTTATGATAATTGAGAGTTCTAAATAATTTGGAAAGTCAAAATTGAAGATCAAGTAAAAAAAAACTCAATCTAAAACTAAAGAAGTTAGACCCAATTATAATTGTAACGAAACTTGGACAAACAAATTAGGAGACAAAGATTTGGGATTCAAATACATAGTAGGATGGAGCAAAAGGGAAAAAATTATCTATTCCTGTTTAAAATAGTCAAATTTTATTGTTATTGCATTGATAGTGAAAGAAAAACTTAGAATACATAATCTTATTGCAAGATCAAAATGTCACTCACTAAAGGTAGTTAGCATTCAACTTTTTGTTTGTATTGTTGCTAACTTTTCATTATTTGTATTGTTTTTTTTTTAATATATATAGAAGCAATGGTTACAATCACGATTTTTAATAACTACAAGCATAGCTGGTAGGGTTCAAACTATCTGTGAAGGCTCCCAGGACTTTCACCGTCTCGGTACATGGTAACTCGGCATGAGATGGGGACCATCAGGCGCACAGGGGTTGCACCGTCATCATCAATCTGACGCACCACTCAGAGGAATCGGATCTGGGCTACTTTCTGGGCTGTTGTCTGTGCATGGGCAAGCCCGTGTGTTGTTGCTGCACAACTAATGCAAAACATTTAGATGAATACTTATCACAAAATTTTAATCTCACCATAAGGACAAATTATTAATTCATATTTTTATGAAAGTTTAATATTTTTATTTTCAAATCTATATACTTTTGTAACAAATAATAATAATATGAGTTATTTCTTTTGAACCATTTTTTTTTTAATAATGATACATGTAAAAGTGAAAATACCATATAAAATAGGAGATATGAAAAATAAAAGCATGGATGGTTGAGTTGACCTCATTAAAGACATTGAACCTTGTTAAATGATTAAAAAGTTAAAAGTAGAAAAGAAGATGATTAAATGAAAAAAAAAAACCTATATTATTAGTCATGGAATAGATCCCCTGTGATAAATGGAGACTATGAATTATTTACATTGTATCCAATAATCTATAGTAGCAACAATTGGATAGACAAGATCTTGCACTCATATCAGAAAAAATAAATAAATAAGTATGTTAATCATTCCGTGAAGATTTAGCAAATTGTATTTAGTACTTTGTCTATAGATGAAAGTGATAGATAACTAGAATGAAAGACCTTAACATGACTAGAAGTTTTATAAATACAATGAAATAAGAATTCGTACTAATAACGGTAGTTGGACAAAATTCTACAATTAATTATATGGATTATTTACATTGTATCAAATAATGTATAGTAAAAACAATTGGATAGACAAGATCTTGCACTCATATCACTGGAAAAAATGAGTATGCTACTCATTCCATGAAGATTTAGCAAATTGTATTTAGTACTCGTGTCTATAGATGAAAGTGATAGATAACAAGAATGAAAGACCTAACGTGACTAGAAGTTTTATAAATACAATGAAAGAAAAAGTTGTACTAATTAAGGTAGTTGGATATGTTATTAGATTCTAATTATTTAGTTTGAACCACTAATGGAGGACTTTTTACTTACAAGAAATTAATATTATTTTGATTTATATAGTAAGGTCGAAAGAAAAGTCTAATGTCAAAGCAAATTGAAATAGCATAATTAAGCTAGATCGACGTGTTTCTCTGGTTTAATAATAATTTGACAAGGTTTTATCGGCTGAGTTCCAAAAGTAAAATGGTAAGTGCTTCAATGGATTTAAAGTGTAATTTTATTAGTCTATATATAAACATGTCATATATTTATTTTTATTAGTTAGATGGAAATGCAACATAAAGACAAGGGTAAGCATGTTGATGTCTTAGTTTATGGGAGGGTGAAATCATGTTCTCTAAAATAAGAATTTTAGGATTATGTTTTAAACAATGCATGTACTTTGTTGATAATCTCTAAAAATAAAGACAATTACATTGAAGTGTATTTTTGCTTAAATTTATAGCTAGACAATTGTAATATGCTACAATTTTATTATGATGGAATATTGATTATTATGCACTATAATGCATGCAAGTATTCAATTTGATATAAGGATTGATCCTGTGACTACTTTAAAATGCTATAAGTCTCACAAAAATCAAAATACTCTTATTTTACAACCCTCTCTTGTTTTCATAGTAGAACTAGTCCCTCGAGTTTACATTCCTTCCATGTTTAGAATGATCTTTGTTTCTTCCTAAACATTTATTATCCCACTATTGCAAAATATAACAAAGAAGATACAACCACCACTAGACCAAAAAACATATTTTCCCATTTAAAGATAGTTGAGTTTTACCATGGCAAAGCATCCAATGAGGGCGACATGACAACAAATGAAATACACTTTAGCTTGACAATTACTAAAGCTAGTAGATCCATTGAATTTCCTCTTGCATATAAAATAATAAAAACTATTGTAAACCATCAAGTTATGCTAGTTATTTTATTCTTGATAAGAGGGTCTCTAGTAGTTAAAAATGCCTAGGAAAGTAGTTAGAGCTCTTGAATTTATTTGAATCCTTAGAAAAAGGTTGTCTCCTATCTATTTTCCATCCCTAAATCTATTGAGATAGTCCTTTAATTTGTTGTGCCTGAGTGACTTTTGGATTGATATACTACATGTAGACTTGAAACTTTAATTTTCATCCTAACAGGCCCTCTAGATTACATTATCCCATGTGGAATTCTATTCACAATCTATAATTTAGACCCTATGTCAATCTCATTGTATCCCAACCAAGTAGATTCATCTTGTATAAAAATCATATCAACAAATATGCATCTTTTTATCCATCCACATGCTTGTATGAATATAGACATTACCTAATCTTTACCTTCAAAGATGAATTTTATGGCTTGGATTATGAGTATACACAATCCTTGACCTCTTTAATCAAGCATATACTTACTTTCGGTGTGAAGAAAATGGACATCTTATTTGAGTCTCTTGAAAAGAAAGATATTATAAAATATGTGCTTTCAACATTGATCCCGTTGAAAATAAACCCAAATCAAGATCTTCATCAAAGGAAATAGTTCTACATAAATATCCAAAACTTAAGGATGAAGACTATATGCAAATTCCTCATAAATTTATACATGATGATGTCAACTTCCACTCTATATGGACCTTATATTTTAGTTTACTACAAGAAAAATTGCTACTCCGTACTAGGCTTATGATACTAATGCAAGAATGAAGGACAATTAGATAGAAATTGTTTTCAAAGGAAAGAAATAAAACTCAAAATATACACCTTGCGACAAACATATATCCTAAATTGAAAATAAGATAAGGGCCAACATAGAATTTAAAATAGCATAGAATTAAATTGCTCCTACATGAAGCCTTCCCCTACACCTCAAAACATCCAGATATGTTTGAAACCATCAATTTCAAATAAATTCACCCACATTAATCAAAATTCCTTGAATAAGAATCTTAAAGATCTAAATTGCACTTAATTTGTAGTTTTTGTAGCAAGCACTACCCTACTTGAAATCTCATACAGAGTGTAAATAACTCTCATGGAATGTGTCAAATATCATCAATTTCAAGTGAAGCACTTAGTTAATAAGCAAAAACATAATGTGTTTCTTCTCTAAGAAGTAAAAGTGGGAGGATTATGCTTATCTTATAACCTATTATCAATCTAGAGATATTATCATTTTTATCTAGCCTCTTATTTAAAAGTGAAAGAAGGTGTGGTTTTAGGCCTAACCCATTGGTTAGCCAAAATCAATAATTTTAGGGTGAAGATACCAACTACAAGAGTCTTTAGGTCACTCTTATTTTATATAAAATATTTATATGCTTCTACTAACACAATGGATAGGGTTGATTTATGATATTTTATGGAAGCATATCTCCCTAGAGATGAATCAATATAGATTAAGAGGGATAGTTTACATAGATGAAGGAAAACAAAAAAGGGGATAAGTTTAGAAATTTTCCTTCTCAAAGCTTCAAATTTGATTGAATTATATAAATGATTTCAGCTTCTTTGATCCCTTATAAGGTAAGCATAAGAAAACTATTATTATCAATGCACTTGGACTAACAACTAATATGGTAGAAAAAAATAATAGGTTCAATGGCCCTATTACTCTATATTATTTATATATAAAAAATAAGTCATAGTCACAAAAAGCAAAAACACGATTAGTCAGCAAAAACATCGACAATGTTATGGCTCACACAGTGGTGTTTTTGTATCTAAGCACACAGTCAATATTTTATCATTTTGTAGCTTTTCATCTTAACACTAAACAAGGATCTAATGCTAGTTAGGTAGCCTCACACTCTCTTATGGTCTAGGTAGGCCCCTCTACTATTGATCCATCATTTTATGTTTGTTTTACAAGTTAGAAAAAGTACCATAAAAAGTAATGATGTTGACAGTGCTTATACTGTAAATGTGCGAACATCATTGTATTATTGAAGAGCAGTTTAAATAATACAACATGCGAAAACAGCACTCCTGGATTAGCCCGGGTTGGGCGCATCTCAACAGGATGCCGCTGCAACAAGGTGCTAAAGTTAAATAACAAATTAACTAATATAACACCTATTGTAATAGTACGCTAACATCCCCCTTTATTACATTATTTGGGTAATGTAATAACTAATAGCTATACTAACATCCCCTTACATTATTTTGCAATACAAAGTGAGCTGCGAAACAATTCAAATTTGACACGTCCAAGTGCCTTAGTGAAAATGTCTGCAACTTGAGCATCGGTGGGAATGTCTTTGAAGCTGAATTCGGTGCTTTGGAACTTCCTCTCGAATGAAATGACATTGTGTGTCAATGTGCTTTGTTTTTTCATGATGGGTGGATTCTTGACGAGGTTCGAACACCCTGATTGTCGCAAAACAAGTGTATTGGAGATTTTGATGGATGGCCCATACTTGTTAGAATGCGACGTAACCATATCACTTCGCACACAGCTTCACGTGCGGCGCGATATTCTGCCTCTGTTGAAGAAATAGCAACCACCTGTTGCTTCTTGCTGTGCCAAGAGACAGGACCGGATCCCAGATGAAAAATGTATCCGGAAGTTGACTTGCGATCATCAAATGATCCGGCATAGTCGGAGTCCGTGTATCCTTGCAAGAAGAATTTGTTGTTCCTCTTGTATTCTAGGCCATATTCTATAGTACCACGGACATAGTGAAGAACACGTTTTTTTGCTTTCCAATGAGTAATCTTAGGCTCCTGCATGAACCTCGAAAGATAGTTTACGGCAAATACGAGATCCGGCCTAGTATTGGTCGGATATATGAGACTCCCAATCAAGCTGTCGATAGAGAGTGCCATCTACCAGGGTGAGTCATCATATCGCGATAAGCTGAAGTCCATTCTCCATAGGAGTTGCCATTGGCTTGCGATCGGTCATGCGATATTTATCGAGCAATGTCTTGGCATACTTTTTACGAGACACTTTGATGGTGTGCTCCTTCGGCTGAATTCCAGGACCAAGACGAGTAATGGAGAAGTCCAAGATCTGTCATCTCAAAAGATTTGCACAAGTTTCTTTTGACGGTAGAGATCAAATCTTCGAACTCCCTGTAATGAGCGAGATCATCCACATAGAGTACAAGCAACACTATCTGAGAACCCTGTTTCTTGAAATAGAGGTTTGCATCTGACGGACATCTCTTAAATCCATGCTTCATTAGGTGATTGTCCATTTTTATATACCAAGCTCGAGGAGCTTGTTTCAGACCATACAAGGATTTAACCAATTTGCAAACTTTCTGCTGTTGGCCTTCCACTTCAAATCCTTCAGGTGAGTCATATAGACTTCTTCTTGGAGATCACCATTAAGAAAGGCACTTTTGACATCCATTTGGTGAACTTTCCACCCATATTGTCTTGCCATAGCACACATAACCCGAATTGTGGTCATCCGAGCAGTAGGTGCAAAAGTTTCTTCATAGTCGATGCCTTCCTTTTGAGCATAGCCCTTTGCAACAAGACGGGCTTTATGCTTATCAATTGTTCCATCTGCCTTGTACTTGACTTTGTATACCCATTTGCAGCCAATAGGTTTCTTTCCATGCGGCAGATCAACAAGCTTCCAAGTTTTATTCTTCATCAGAGACTCATACCCTGTATCCATAGCGGCCTTCCATGAGGCTCACTAAGAGCATCTTGCAGCGATGCGGGTCCAAGACTATCTATGGTAGACATGAATGCCCTGTCATCATCAATATCCATATCCTCAACTTCTCTACTTGGAGTCACGAAAGTTCCTCAAAAGATTGACAAAGATCATCAACCTCACCGGTTTCTCCGGCTTCTCTTTCCTGTTGAGCCATACTTGCGTGTACGAGGTCTATCCAAATTCAAATTGGGAGGAGTGGATAAATTTGCATCTCCGATTGTATTTGTACACCATTTAGGATTACGCCGGTGGTGGTGAAGAAGATGTAGAAGGACCTCCTGTCTGTGTTGACGAAGGAATCTCCTCTTCCTTTGGTTCCACAATATCCTGGTGTATTGTAGATGTGCTCTGTGATGTGAAAGCTTCATCAAAGACAACATCTCTGCTTGATATGAATTTTCTTGGTCAAAGGATCTATCAACCGATATCCTTTAGAGTGCTGAGAATATCCAAGAAAAATACATCTCAGTGTTTTCTCATCTAGCTTCTTCCTTTTTTTCTTTCGGTATGTGCATGAAAGCTTGACACCCGAAAATACGTAGATGAGATATGGAGGGTTTTCGACCACTCCATGCTTCTGTGGAGTCATTCCTTTTAGGGCCTTTGTGGGTGCCCTATTCAAAAGATACAACTGCGGTGGTGACGGCTCTGCCCAATATTGTTGCCCAAGAGTTGCAACTGTGAGCATACAACGAACCATTTCCATGATAGAACGGTTCCTTCTCTCGGCAACTCCATTCTGTTGAGGAGTATAGGCGGTTGTTAGCTGTCTCTTGATCCCATGTTTATCTAGGAATGCAGAAAATTCATTAGAGGTAAACTCTCCCCCTCGATCCGAGCGGAGGGTTTTAATAGAAGCCCACGACTCCTTCTCAACGGATTTCTTGAGCTGTTGGAAGAATGCGAAAGCTTGATTTCGGTTTGAGAAAGAAAACCCACATCTTTCGTGAGTAGTCATCTACGAATAGCTGAAAG
Organism: Wollemia nobilis; assembly: GCA_028583015.1. NCBI lineage: Eukaryota > Viridiplantae > Streptophyta > Pinopsida > Araucariales > Araucariaceae > Wollemia > Wollemia nobilis. Next base: position 3,449,899 of record JAQPPZ010016847.1, on the reverse strand, counting down.
TACCTCTTCCCTCCAACAACTGTTGGGTGTGAAAGGACCGCATAGATCGGTGTGAATTAGCTCCGGAGGTTTTCGTGCTCTTGTAGAGCTCTTCTCAAATGGTACTCTATCTTTGCTTTCCTGCTAGCGGTCGGAGCACTGCGGCAATGTGGCGAGAAGGGAAGGAAGACCCTTTACCATCTCATACTTGCTGAGCTCAAGTAAGTAGCCCGAACTAAGATGCCCATATCTCTTGTGCCATAGGGAAGTTGCCTCCTTGGTAGAGGCAGTCATGGCAACATGTGGAATAGAGATAGCATCTAGTGCAAATAAGCCATGCTTATATGAAGGCTGTTGCAATCTGCTTACCCTTCACGGTAATTGTACAACACTTCTTTCCATTCTCAACACGAAAGTTGACAACCATATTTCTGTCCGGGATTTGTGTCATCGACAACAAATTGTTGGCCAATCCCGGAACATAGAGGACCTTGTCAATCGACACTTGCCATCGGGAAGAGTGGCTGAAGCCGTACCCTCTCCACTGAACCACTGTGGGTTTTATCATCGGCAATGGTGACGGGTTTGCCCTCCTTGGCCACAAATGATTCAAACCACGATCCGTCGCCGAGTCATATGTTTACTAGCTCCAGAATCGACATACCAAATAGGATCCCTCTGAGTGGAATCTGTGGTAGTCATGAGCACCTTGTGTGCCCATTCAGAATACGAGTCAGATTCTTCAACAGCAACATTCGCCTGGGGTTGCTTGTTTTTATTTTGTGGTTTGTTTTGGCCTTTTTGCTTGTTCTTATGCCAACATCTGTTGGTGTCATGGTTGTCTTTCTCACGGATCTTGCACCACCTCTTCTTCTGTTGAGGTTGCTTGCCTTTTCCTTTCGTATCCTGTTGAGAATTTCCTCCTTTCCGAAAGTTGCCTCCTTTTTGCCCATTACCTTTCTTCCTAGAACCCTTCCTGTTGGTGTATAGGGCTGTATTGGAAGAATCATCCTTGTGAAGTTGGCGTGCCTCCTGTTGTTGAAGCGGATTGACCAACTCGATGTAGGTAATTTGTCGTTGGGACACCTGGATGGAGGTTATCAACATGTCAAATGAAGAAGGTAAAGCTCTCATCACAAGTGAAATGAGAAGCTTTTCATCCACGAGTATCTCCTAGAGAACTCAATTTCTCTTTCAACTCGGACACTCTGCACTGAGAAAGAGTTCAAGCTGTTTCACCCTGTCTCAAACTCGGGTTATGAAGTTGTTGTTGAAGATGAAGAATGGTGGATTCATTCTTCCCCTCATAGATGGTTCTAAGGGCATCCCATGCCTCTTTACCACTTGCTTTATCGGCTATATGAGGTTGCACTTCATCGAAACTGACAAACAAAATGAGCACCTTTGCTCTCTTGTCTTTCTTGTCAAAAGCAATCTGATCTGCTTGAAGGACACTGTGGATCCTGCTTGTTGGTGAAGGCCTTGTTGCTACTCCTGTAACAATATCCCACAAATCTTCCATTTGGAGAATAGCCTTCATCTTATGTTTCCATGGTGTATAATTTGGAGCTTTCAATAAGCGATGCGGATCGGTCATCAATTTTGCAACGGCGGCCATAGTGAAGGTTCCTTATATCACCAAATTGGTCCCCCTTTCGATATACCTTTTGCTAGGCCAATATACCGTACAAAATACCCGCCCTTACGTGAGGGAAACTATAGGTATTTAGAAAGATCAACAAAAAATCACCCGCCCTTACGTGAGGGAGACTATAGGTGAAATTTAGAGATCATACGATACGTGGAACATAAGCGGTACTGAAAGGGAATCGCCTTGTTGATGGCACCTACCATAGAAGATTCTTCTCATGCGTGGGGCGTAACTTCCCCTAAACACTATGAAGAATACTTCGTCAGGATTTACGCCTAAACACAAGTGCGATAAAGGGTAGTGGATGGAGTAAAAAATGCAAAAAATGGCGTACTTATTCCTCCCAGACGATTTATAGAGAACAAGCTCAGACGTCGTTATAGCGGCTATATTAGGCGGCGGATACGGTAGCCAAATCACGACGACTTTACATGTAAGTGCTGGCGGAGGTATCGCAAATACCGAACAGCTGCGAGTGCAAATAAATTGCACGAGATGGGTTTTATATTCCGGGGACTTTAGGGAGTGTTTGATTTTAATTTTTAATGTTATAGTGCAAAAATGAAATATGCAACATACAACAAAAAAAATGCCCACTAGAATAACCCACAAGGTGTCGGTCACAGCCGAAAATGCACCTTTTACAATGCCAAATTGCTATTTTTCATAAAAAATTACTCTCAATCCCCCTTTGATTTTTTTGAAAAAAAAATCCCCCCTTAAAAGGCTTTCTTTAACAAAGCATTTTTATAATTATTATCAATTTTAAAATTAAAATAAATAATTTTAATTTCTATAGTTTTAAACTTTTAGAAAAAATAAATTAAAATTAAATTTAATTTATTAAAGTTTATAAACTATATTAAAAAAAAATTAAAATTAAAAATTTTAATTAAAAATAATAATAATAAAAAAATAACTTTAAAAAAAATATACCTTGGGGGAGTCGGCGGGATTCGAACCCCCGACCTGTAGGCTCCCTGAGCCTTACCGCACGGCTCACGACCACGTGAGCCAGCGGGCTGATCCGGAGGAAACAATGGAGCACCTCTCCTTTGTCCCTTCTCGGTCTGCCCAAGCCCTCTGCCACCTCCTCTGCAAGTTCCGGTATGCTGCTCCGTCGAGCTCTTCCGTTGCTTGCTGCCTCTGTTTCCCGTCCTCCGCAGGCTTCTGTCTCCCGTTGCCTGCCTCTGTTTCCCGTCCGCGTCCCTCCCTGCGTTCCGAACAGGGGTTTTTTTTTTTTTTTTTTTTTTTAAATTGTTTCGAAACAAAAGAAAAATTTCGAAAAAAATAAAAAAACGCGGCCGGTGGGGGGGGGGAGGAGCGCGTGCGCAGTGCGGGCGAGGGGGGGGTTTATAGCAGTGGGAGAGGGAGCGGCGGGAATTTTAAAATTTAAATTCCCGCCGGGGAATTTGGGGGGGAGGCTCGGGGAACGCGACGCGCTCTTTGCGCGTCGCACGGGGGGAAGGGGGGTCCGTCCCTCCTCGGGCGCCGGGGAATTTAATTCCCGGCGCGTCGGCGGTCGCGTCACGGGGAGGAGCGCCGGGGAATTCCCCGCGCGTCGGACTCCCTCCGACTTGGCCGCGCGACACCTCGCACCCTGCGCGAGCTCTGTCGCGTTGCGCCCTGCGCGACCGTCTCCTCGAGCGTCGCGTCACGGGGAGGAGCGCCGGGGAATTCCCCGCGCGTCGGACTCCCTCCGACTTGGCCGCGCGACACCTCGCACCCTACGCGAGCTCTGTCGCGTTGCGCCCTGCGCGACCGTCTCCTCGAGCGTCGCGCGACAGGCCTGCGTGCTCTGTCGTGTGGCGCGGCGGTCTGCTGTCGCTGTCGCTGCGCGAACGGGTCTGCACGGAGGGTCGACAGAAAAAAAACGCGGCTGTCTTCTCCCTCCTAAAAAACGCAGTCCTCCGCACTTTCGGCTTCTCCCAGTTCCCTGCAACTTGGCTCTGATGCCATGTAAATGTGCGAACATCATTGTATTATTGAAGAGCAGTTTAAATAATACAACATGCAGAAACAGCACTCCTGGATTAGCCCGGGTTGGGCGCATCTCAACAGGATGCCGCTGCAACAAGGTGCTAAAGTTAAATAACAAATTAACTAATATAACACCTATTGTAATAGTACGCTAACATAAGTAGCACTTTTGCATAACAATGGAACTTCTACCTTTAAGTAAAAAAAAATCAGGTTTTCACTTTCCAATTCTTTCATTTTTGGAATTAATATGATAGGTTTATTTGTTTTCTATCTTGAATATGTTTATGTTTCAATATATTTAGTTTATTCATTAAAGAGGAAGAGGAAGAAAGAAATTTGTTATCATTAATCATTAGGGGATCAATTTTAATCATGCATATCATTAGGAGGAAATTGCATATAGTTGCATTAGGGATTGGTTGCTAAATAATCCTCTTGTACCCTTGCTCTCAAAATAAAAAATATTTTCATTTGTCACAAAATATCAAAAGCATTTTAGTTTATTAGGACTTGTTTGTTGCATTGCTTGATGCATTTGTAGCTAGCATAGGACTAGATTAAGGTTAATCTTGTCAAAGGAAAATCTTAGGAGAAATGTAGATGTTCTCTAACTAATGCACTAAACGATAGAATTAAGGTCACAAATTGCCCCTATCCTTAAGGTAATAAAGGAAGGGAAGTATTGTGATAGATCCTTGAAGAGATCCTTTACAATTGTCTTTCCAATCCATGAGCTCACACCGTCTTTCATTTTTACATTCTAAGGCTAATGGTCACATCTCCCTTTAATATCATTTTATGGACTAGTGGGATAACTACATTTTAACCATCTTCTATGTCTACGTTCTAAGACTAATGGTCATATCTACCTTTAAATTCCTTTAATGGACTAGTAAGAAAGGTTCATTTTAACCATCTTCCATGTATATGTTTTGAGACTAATGGTCATATCTCCCTTCAATGTTCTTTTATGGATTAGTAATATATGTTCATTTTGAATATTGGTGGATTAGTTATTATATATGGTTTGGGGAAGTCTTAAGAGTAAAAATTTTTAGGATTGGCCATATTTCTTAGTTCCTAGCTCCTCCATATTCCATTATAGTGATTTCCAAATAGTGAAATCCACTAAGGTTTCGTACTCTTAGTTTCAAGAAAATTCAAGCAAATTTGTGAACTAGTAACTTTTTATGAACCAAGATTTATATATAGATTTTTTATAAAATCAAAATCCACTTACATTACTCTATTCATTCTTTAGCAATATATTAAGCATAATATTACATTACTTTGCTTACTCAAAAGGAGTGCTTGAACTATCTACCAATCTCATACTCTAGAAATATTTAAATAATATATTAAACTATTTTGTTTACTCAAAAGTGTAAATATTTTTATTTGAGATACTATATTTTTTAAAATCCTTTTACAATTATATCACTTGTTGAAATAAGAAATTTACATGCTTTTTGAACAAAGCATCCATCCAACTATTGCAAGAATAGTGCAATAGGATGCTTCTAGTTTTATTATGTGTATTTATACTCTATATTTAGTATAGAAATTTAAAAAAATATCTAAAATATATGTATGTTTGTATTAAAATATAAATAAAAATATATATTTATAAAGAAAGAATGTTATGATTGTTATTTGCTTTGAAATTATGGAGATTTCATCTAAAGCACTTAACTTTATAATATAAAAGTAAATCAAAAAGATATTGTTTAAAGAAAAAGAAAAAAATTGCTTTATTTTTAATCCACTCTTAATGTTATCTTTGTTGTTTGATAAGGACACCGTAGTAGTTAGGGCTTTGGCCTCTCTTTGGGGAGGTCCAAGGTTCAAAACATGACATGTCCAAAAAAGGATAGGTCGGTTAACTACTCTAGTTCGATGCTTTAGAAAGAGGGGTCGCATTGACTTTGTCTAACCTAGCAAGCTAGGATTTATAGTGGCAGCACCCAATGGTGTTATCGATTTCCTTACTTATTTAAAAAAAAATATTATCTTTGTTAGGAAGTGACTACAAGCATTATAAAAATGTAATGAGTAGATGCTAATATCAATTGTACAATATTGATATAAAGAATAGATGAATGTTGTATAAAGAACTACATCACATTTTAAAAGGTTATAATATTATAGAGATCTATTAAAGAAATAGAAGAATACAATCATATGATTCATTGAAGTACAAACCTATAAGTTTAGTTTATGATAAGTGAGAGTTCTAAATAATTTGGAAAGTCAAAATTGAAGATCAAGTAAAAAAACTCAATCTAAAACTAAAGAAGTTAAACCCAATTATAATTATAAAGAAACTTGGACAAAAAAATTATGAGACAAATATTTGGGATTCAAATACATAGTAGGATGGAGCAAAAAGGAAAAAATTATCTATTCATGTTTAAAATAATCAAATTTTATTATTATTGCATTGATAGTGAAAGAAAAACTTAGAATACATAATCTTATTGCAAGATCAAAATGTCACTCACTAAAGGTAGTTAGTATTCAACTTTTTGTTTGTATTGTTTCTAACTTTTCATTTGTATTGTTGCTGCACAACTAATGCAAAATATTTAGATGGATACTTATCACAAAATTTTAATCTCACCATAAGGACAAATTATTAATTCATATTTTTATGAAAATTTAATATATTTGTTTTCAAATCTAAATACTTTCATAGCAAATAATAATAACATGAGGTATATCTTTCAAACCAGATTTTTTTTTAACAATGACACAACATGTAAAAGTGAAAATACCATATAAAAAGGAGATATGAAAAATAAAAGCATGGATGGTTGAGTTGACCTCTTTAAAGACATTGAACCTTGTTAAATTATTAAAAAGTTAAAAGTAGAAGAGGAGATGATTAAATAAAAAAAAAACTATATTATTAGTCATGGAATAAAGCCCTTGTGATAAATGGAGACAAAATTCTACAGATAATTATATGAATTATTTACATTGTATCAAATAATCTATAGTAGCAACAATTGGATAGACAAGATCTTGCACTCATAACGCAAAAAATAAATAAATAAATGAGTATGTTAATCATTCCGTGAAGATTTAGCAAATTGTATTTAGTACTTAGTCTATAGATGAAAATGATAGATAACTAGAATGAAATACCTTAACATGACTAGAAGTTTTATAAATATAATGAAATAAAAATTTGTACTACTAATGGTAGTTGGACAAAATTCTACTATTAATTATATGAATTATTTACATTGTATCAAATAATCTATAGTAAAAACAATGGGATAGACAAGATCTTGCACTCATATCACAATAAAAAAATGAGTATGCTAATCATTCCATGAAGATTTAGCAAATTGTATTTAGTACTCATGTCTATAGATGAAAGTGATAGATAACAAGAATGAAAGACCTTAACATGACTAGAAGTTTTATAAATACAATGAAAGAAAATTTTGTACTAATTAAGGTAGTTGGATATGTTATTAGATTCTAATTATTTAGTTTGAACCACTAATGGAGGACTTTTTACTTACAAGAAATTAATATTATTTTTATTTATATAGTCAAGGTCAAAAGAAAAATCTAATGTGAAAGCAAATTGAAATAACATAATTAAGCTAGATGGGTGTTTCTCTGGTTTAATAATAATTTGACAAGGTTTTATTGGCTAAGTTCCAAAAGTAAAATGTTAAGTGCTTCAATGCATTTAAAGTGTGATTTTATTAGTCTATATATAAACATATCTTATATTTATTTTTATTAGTTAGATGAAAATGCAACATAAAGACAAGGGTAAGCATGTTGATGTCGTAGTTTATGGGAGGGTGAAATCATGTTCTCTAAAATAAGGATTTTAGGTTATGTTTTAAACAATGCATGTACTTTGTTGATAATATCTAAAAATAAAGACAATTACATCGAGGTGTATATTTGCTTAAATTTATAGCTAGACAATTGTAATGTGCTACAATTTTATTGTGATGGAATACGATTATTATGCACTATAATGGATGCAAGTATTCAATTTGATATAAGGACAGATCTTGTGACTACTTTAAAATGCTATAAGTCTCACAAAAATCAAAAGGCTCTTATTTTACAACCCTTTCTTGTTTTCATAGTAGAACTAGTCCCTCGAGTTTACATTCCTTCCATGTTTAGAATGATCTGTGTTTCTTCCTAAACATTTATTATCCCACTATTGCAAAATATAACAAAGAAGATACAACCACCACTAGACCAATGAACATCTTTTCCCATTTAAAGATAGTTGAGTTTCACCACGGAAAAGCATCCAATGAGGGGGACATGACAACAAATGAATACACTTTAGGTTGATAATTACTAAAGCTAGTAGATCCATTGAATTTCCTCTTGCATATAAAATAATAAAAACTATTGTAGACCATCAAGTTATGCTAGCTATTTTATTCTTGATAAGAGGGTCTCTAGTAGTTAAAAATGCCTAGGAAAGTAGGTAGAGCTCTTGAATTTATTTTAATCCTTAGAAAAAGGTTGTCTCCCATCTATTTTCCATCCCTAAAGCTATTGAGATAGTCCTTTAATATGTTGTGCCTGAGTGACTTTTGGATTGATGTAGACTTGAAACTTTAATTTTCATACTAACATGCCCTCTAGATTACAATATCCCATGTGGATTTCCATTCACAATCTATAATTTAGACCTTATGTCAATCTCGTTGTATCCCAACCAAGTAGATTCATCTTGTATAAAAATCATATAAACAAATATGTATCTTTTTATCCATCCACATGCTTGTATGAAGATAGACATTACCTAATATTTACCTCCAAATATGAATTTTGTGGCTTATATTATAAGTATACACAATCCTTGACCTCTTTAAGCAAGCATATACTTACTTTCGATGTGAAGAAAATGGACATCTTATTTGAGTCTCTTGAAAAGAAAGATATTATAAAATATGTGTTTTCAACATTGATCCCATTGAAAATAAACCCAAATCAAGATCTTTATCAAAGGAAATAGTTCTACATAAATATCCAAAACTTAAGGATGAATACTATATGCAAATTCCTCATAAATTTACCCATGATGATGTCCACTTCCACTCTATATGGACCTTTATTTTAGTTTACTACAAGAAAAATTGCTACTCCTTACTAGGCTTATGATACTAATGCAAGAATGAAGGACAATAAGATAGAAATTGTTTTCAAAGGAAATAAATAAAACTCAAAATATACACGTTGGGACAAACATTTATCCTAAAATTGAAAATAAGATAAGGGTCAACAAAGAATTTGAAACAACATAGAATTAAATTGCTCCTACATGAAGCCTTCCCCCACACCTCAGAACATCAAGATATGTTTGAAACCATCAATTTCAAACAAATTCACCCACATTAATCAAAATTCCCTGAATAAGAATCTTAAAGATCTAAATTGCACTTAATTTGGAGTTTTTGTAGCAACCACTGCCCTACTTAAAATCTCATACAAATTGTAAATAACTCTCATGGAATATGTCAAATCTCATAAATTTCAAGTGAAGCACTTAGTTAATAAGCAAAAACATAATGTGTTTCTTCTCTAAGAAGTAAAAGTAGGAGGATTATGCTTATCTTATAACCTATTATCAATCTAGAGATATTGTCATTTTTATATAACCTCTTATTTAAAAGTGAAAGGAGGTGTGGTTTTAGGCCTAACCCATTGGTTAGCCAAAATCAATAATTTTAGGGTGAAGATACCAACTACAAGTGTCTTTAGGTCACTCTTGTTTTATATAAAAGATCTATATACTCCTACTAACACAATGGATAGGGTTGATTTATGATATTTTATGGAAGCATATCTCCCTAGAGATGAATCAATAGATTAAGAGGGATAGTTTACATAGTTGAAGGAAAACAAAAAAGGGGATAAGTTTAGAAATTTTCCTTCTCATAGCTTAAAATTTGATTGAATTATATAAATGATTTCAGCTTCTTTGATCCCTTACAAGGTAAGCATAAGAAAACTATTATTATAAATGCACTTGGACTAACAGCTAATATGGTACAAAAAAATATAGGTTTAATGGCCCTGTTACTCTATATTTTTTATATAGAAAAAATAATTCATAGTCACAAAAAGCAAAAAAATTATTAGTTGGTAAAAACATCGACAATTTTATGGCTCACACAGTGGTGTTTTTGCATCTAAGCACATAGTCAACATTTTATCATTTTGTAGATTTTCATATTAACACCAAACAGGTATCTAATGCAAGTTAGGGATCCTCACACTCTCCTCTAGTCTAGGTAGGCCCCTCTACTATTGATCTATCCTTTTATGTTTGTTTTACAAGTTAGAAAAAGCACCTTAAAAAAGTAATGATGTTGACAGTGCTTCTACAAGTAGCACTTTTGCATAACAATGGAACTTCTACCTTTAAGTAAAAAAAAACAGGTTTTCAATTTCCAATCCTTTCGTTTTTGTAATTAATATGATAGGTTTATTTTTTTTCTATCTTGAATATGTTTATGTATCAATATTCTTAGTCTATTAATTAAAGATAAAGAGGAAGAAAGAAATTTGTTATCATTAATCATTAGGGGACCAACTTTAATCTTGCATATCATTAGGAGGAAATTGCATATAGTTGCATTAGGGATTGGTTGCTAAATAATCCTCTTGTACCCTTGCTCTCAAAATAAAAAATATTTTCATTTATCACCAAAGATCAAAAGCATTTTATTTTATTAGGACTTGTTTGTTGCATTGCTTGATGTGTTTGTAGCTAGCACAGGACTAGATTAAAGTTAATCTTGTCAAAGGACAATCTTTAGGGAAATGTAGATGTTCTCTAACTAATGCACTAAACCATAGACTTTAGGTCACAAATTACCCCTATCCTTAAGGTAAGAAAGGAAGGGAAGTATTGTGACAAATCCTTGAAGAGGTCCTTTACAATTGTCTTTCCAATCCATGAGCTCACACCATCTTTCATGTTTACATTCTAAGACTAGTGGTCACATCTCCCTTTAATATCCTTTTATGGACTAGTGGGATAACTATATTTTAACGATCTTCTATGTCTACGTTCTAATACTAATGGTAATATCTCCCTCCAAAGTCCTTTAATGGACTAGTAAGAAAGGTTCATTTTAACCATCTTCCATGTATATGTTCTAAGACGAATGGTCATATCTCCCTTCAATGTTCTTTTATGGATTAGTAATTATGTTCATTTTGATTATTGGTGGATTAGTTATTTTCTATGGTTTGGGAAAGTCTTAGGAGTGAAATGTTTTAGGATTGGCCATATTTCTTGGTTCCTAGCTCCTCCATATTCCATTATAGTGATTTTCAAATAGTGAAATCCACTGAGGTTTCATACTCTTAGTTTCAAAAAAAGTCAAGCAAATTTGTGAACTAGTAACTTTTTATGAACCAAGATTTATACATAGATTTCGTATAAAATCAAAATCCACTTACATTACTCTATTCATTCTTTAGAAATATATTAAGCATAATATTACATTACTTTGCTTACTCAAAAGGAGTGCTTGAACTATCTACCAATCTCATACTCTAGAAATATTTAAATAAAATATTAAACTATTTTGTTTACTCAAAAGAAGTATAAATATTTTGATTTGAGATACTATATTTTTTTTAATTATTTTACAGTAATATCACTTGTTGAAATAAGAACTTTTATATATGTACATACACATGATTTTTGAACAAATCATCCATCCAACTATTGCAAGAATAGTGCAATAGGATGCTTCTAGTTTTATTATGCGTAATTATACTCTATATTTAGTATGGAAAAGTTGTAAGTCTCCATTATGATTTTTTTAAACCCACACAACAATGTTGACAATGAATTATATTAATCATCTAGCTTGTGGATTTTGGACCTCAATGATTTATAGCATACATAAGGCATAGAAGAGTTGAATCCTCACTTCAAAAATAATTCAATAATATGTTAATGATAGACTATAATCAAACCATGCATTGCGAACATGTTGAAAACAATCACAAATGAATCATACCATGCTTTTAACATCAATTTTTGATTTCAACCTTCAAGTACATTGACATAATGTTAAATTCAATCTCTAATACCATACACTTCATATGAAATATTGATTCGAGTGTTAGGAACATTCAAATAAAAGTAAGCATAACCATAATAACAATGTAGGAATTAATGGAAGTGCACGAATAAAATGACAAAAGTGCTTTAGAAATTAATTGATTGGAAATGCAACAAACTTATATTAATCAAGAGTAAAAAAATCACAATCCTCTTCAATGGGGTAACCTCCTTGAAAATAGAGCGCTGATACAATACAAGAAATATATGAGATACCTTCTACTCCCATCCATGCCCTTATACAGACTCTTATTTACTCTAACCCTAATGCTCAAGGACAAGTCCACATGCAAGAGGTAAGCCAAGCTACTAACTCCTACTTATAATAAAGTAACAGTTACATCATTAATTGAATCCTACTTACAATAAAAGTAATGGTTACATCATAATGGGCCCATATGCACTAGATGCCCAAGGTGCAATGTACACCAAAACTAGATAATTACATAATGATTATTGTGTTAGGATAGGGTCTTGTTGGATGCTAGGACCCTCAACTCAGTGTTCATGTTTGGTCAACCCCTAACCTCTATGGGGATGTTCTCACCAATAGCTCAAACTTTTGGCATAGTTGGTTAACCTGCACTGTGTTAAATAAAATTGATTTTGTTGTTGGGAATGGGTCCAATTCCCATGCCCAACATCTACTCACCTCAAATTCAATTGTTTCCATCTCATACCTCTCAACTCAAGGGGTAGATTGTTGGACATTGAGGCCCTTAAGTCAGTGTTCATGCTTGGTTAGCCCCTAACCTCCATAGGGGTTCACCAACAACTCAATATTTTGGTATAGTTGGTTCACCTACACTATGTTAGATAGGTCCTAATATACCCTTCCCCTTAAAAACACTTTATCCTTAAAGCTTTAGGTGAGGAAACTACTATTGGAGTTGGAGTGGCTCCCAAGTGATGTCTTTTGGCTACAATCCTCACTACTATACTAAAACATCCATGAGTGTACAATTACAAAGTATGTGTGTACAATGGTCTAGAATACTCGTAGGTTCTAAAATGATTGAGCCTTTTGCATCTAATTAGGGTAGGGTATATTGAACCTATACACGATTTTCAAGGACATTCTTTCAAGATGAGACATGGAAAATTATATGTATCATGGAGGAGGATGTCAATTCTAGCTTGCAGGCCACCAAGTCAATATTTTGGAGCAGTTAATATTGTCCATAGAATTTTGGTGCTAGTATTTTACTACCATAGATTTTTAATTATGATTTCTTATAGGGATGCAAGCATAGGAAAATCATGTCCCTAATATCAAATTTATGCTTTGAACGATGTTGATCAGCTTATTGTTGCATACGGTTATTTGCCATAGCCAAATTATATTTAAGATGATAGAGTAGTTGTGCATGCTCTTTGAGAGTGGAATCCACTACTTGAACCTTGGAACTACCTAGAATTTATGACAAAAATTATGGAGGGTGTCCATAAACTAATTCATATGGTGTCAAATTGGTGTAGGAGTGATAAGAAGTATCATAACACCATTAGACCAATAAAAGACACTTGATCCAATGAGTCTGTTGCTAAGAGGTAAAGCTACACTTGATCCAATGAGTCTGTTGCTAAGAGGTAAAGCAATGGAGATATGTTTCAAAACACTTGTTAACCATTTTAGTTTACCCATTGGTTTGGGGATGGTACACTAAGCTCATTTGGAGTTATGTTTTATGCAACTTGAATAGTTCCTACCAATACTAACCACTAAACATGGGATCATGGGCAAAGATGATGAATTGGGGCATGCCATGAAGGTGAAAAATAGAATCAAGGAATATTTGGGCAATTTTTAAGTCCTTGTAAGGGTGAGCTTGAGGAAAAAAGTGAGCATACTTAGAGAGATGATCCACCACCATGAGAATAATTATTTTACCTCTAGTATTTGGGATCCCTTCAATAAAAACCATAGAAATGTCGTTCCAAATAGTATTTATAATAGGAAAAGGTTGGAGTGTGCTTGGTGTATGAATAGTTTTCCCATTCATACGCTGACAAGTATCACATTCTACAATAAAGGTTTTAATATCCTTTTGCATTATTTCCCAAAAAAATATGTATATAGCTCGTTCATATATCTTTAATAAGACAAAATGTCTTACAGGTAGGTAAGCATGAATTTCAAGTAGTATAGATTCATGGAGTGGCAAATTTTGGGGGATAACAAGGTGGCATTGGTATCTCAGATGTTGCCCATCCCATGTATATCTTGGGCTACAATTAGGATCAATTTGGAGCTATTGAATTAAGGATTACATGGTGGAATTATGGGTTACTTCATCTTGAAGCTAGTAGGACCATTGAGAAAGTGGAGTAGAAATGGCACACAATATCCCTTGGTCCTCATATTGATAGGTTAGTGCATTAGCATTACCCTTCTTATAAATGATTTCATAGTTATACCCTAGCAGTTTGGTCACCCATTTTTGTTGTTTAGGCATGGATACACATTGATCAATAAAGTATTTAAGACTATGGTGATATATTTTGATGAACAAATATTTCCCAATAAGATAAGACCTTGAGTAGTTGATAGTGTGTAAATTTTCCATCAACTCCTTCTCATGGCTCAATTTTTTCCAGGTTTTTGCTTGATAGTGTTTTACTAGTGAAAGCCAATGGCCACCCTTCTTGCATAAGTATTATACCAATTTCACTTTTGAAGGCATCACTTTAAACCATAAAAGGCTTAGATAAATTGGGTATTGCCACCATAGGCATAGAGATTATAGCTTGTTTAAGTCACATAAAGGCATGTTCTACGAGTTCTAACCATATAAATGAGTTTTTTCTGCAACATAGCCATCAAGGGAGATGCAGTTTTTCCATAATCATGGATAATTTTTTTATAATAAAACCTGGAAGACTTTTGAGAGTGTGTGGCTTGGGAGATTCTTGTATGACGGTAATGTTTTTTGGATCCACCTTGACTCCTTCTCCTAAAACTATATGGTCAAGGTGTTAAAATTCCTACATTCCATAAGAACATTTAGACTATTTTGAACACACTTGATCATCAACCAAGAGTTATAGGGTCTGGTTAAAATGTTGTAAATGTTCCACCCATTTGTGATTGTAAATGAAAATATTGTCGAAGAAGACCAAAATAAGTTGGTGCAAAAAATGGTTAAAATATTGCATTCATGAGATTCTAAAATGTGGAAGGCATTTTGGTAAGACTAAAAGGTATGACAAAGAATTCATATTGACCTTCATCATTAAGGAATGTTATCTTTAGAATATCTTCTTCCCTCAATCTCATTTGATGATATCCTAAACATATATCCAACTTTGAGAAAAAGTGAGAACCATGGAGTTCATCTAATAACACATAAATTATAGGAATAGGAAATTTGTCCATGATGGTGATTTTGTTGAGTTCTCTAAAATCCACATGTACCCGCTAATACCTATATCTATTATGAAACAAAAGTACTAGGGAGGAATATGGGTTAGCACTTGGGTGAATGATCCCTATTGCTAATAACTCCTGCACCATCTTTTCAATCTCAATATTTTGTACATATGGGTACCGATAAGGATGAATTTTTGGTGGTAAGCTTCTAGGAACAGGCTCAGTGGTATAATCATGGGCACACCATGGTGGTAACTCATATGGTTTTACAAATACATATGCATATTTTTCCATAATTTCCTATAATTATATTGATTGAATTGTATTAGTGGTAGTCCAGGCTTGGAGTGCAAATTGTTGTGCCACTACCCCTTGAGACAATTTCTTCAAAAAAAATTATATTCTATGGGAGCTAATGAGTTGAGTAAGACCTACATGTACCATAGAGAGGGTATTTCTTCCCATGTTTAATGAATTGTAGCTATAGCTAAAAAAAATCCCATACTATCAGACCTAGAGTATGAAGGCATTGATTTTCTAACACAATGTCATTACCTCCCAAGGGAAGGACAAACATGTTCGTCTTGAGGTTGTAGTTTCCCATCATCACCTTTACATTTCTATATTTTCCTTTGCACTATAGAGTACTATCATTGGCTACCATGACTTCAAATAAATTGTAAGAGTAAATATAATAGTTTATTTTTTTGGCTACCTAAAAATAAATAAATTTATGGGTACTACTTGAATTAATGAGGTTTATGAGTTACTAGTCCTTGAAATGCCCTACCACTTTCATGGTTTGGGGAGTGGAAATACTAGCTAAGGCATATAATAAGATTTCAGGTGGTTAGTCCTCTATTGGTTTAAACTCTTTAGGTTGCTCTTCTTCTCTATGGTCCTCCCCTTCATCATGTGGTTCCCTAATGGAAGGTTCACCCACATTGATTAAATATAATTTCTATTGTACACACTTATAGCCTAGAGAATATTTATCATCATAGTTGTAACATAGTCCTTATGCTCTTCATGCCTCTATTTCTTCTTAGGTAAGATGTTTAATTAGGGATGATTTGTTGTGTGGGTTTGATGATGTCCTAGATGAAAGCAGGATTCAAGCTTGTGGAGGTTTAAAATTATGACTTTGTGCCATGAATTTATCTTCAACCAACTTGGCAAATCCTATATTTGCCATCATTCTATTGGGTTTGTACATTTTTACCTCAACACATATATCTTCCTTTAATCCACTAATGAAACAACTTTGGAAAAACTCTACACTCAGTTCCCTAATGTGGTTTGACAACTTTTCAAACTATTTGGTAATCATATATATATATATATATATATATATATATATATATATATATATATATATATATGTTATCGATCTTAACTTTGTGAGGGCTCCAGTAATATTCATACTCACTAGGTCTAAAATGGGTGAGTAATTTGGTCTCAAATTTAGCCCAAGTGATATGTGAATGCATATTATCCAACCATTAGTACCATTGAATTACTTCATATTCGAGGTTGAAAGATGTAATTGCAAGCCTTTGATTATGGGGAGTGGCATGAAGAGCAAAATATTGTTTGGCCTAATATAACCAACTAGTTGGGTCCTCACCATCAAATTTTGGGAAGTCTAGCTTGGGTATTATGTGATTAGTATTTTGAGGTAAGGTAATTTATGTTGTACCCTTGAAATTGCCCTCATGAATCCCTAATGCATTTATTTTTAGCATGTCATATTTAGAATTTAGGCTTGTTAAAAAACTCTCAAGGTCATCTAATTTATCCAATTTGTCTATTTTAGATAATTCTTTATAGAATTCTAGTTGTTGGATTTCCACTTGTCTCACATGTTCACCTAGCCGCTCTAGCTCTTAGGTAGCTCTAGTACCTCCAACTATTTTTAGGCACTTTAGGGTCTTCAAATTTTTTTATGGAAATCATATATCAAAACAATCAACTTGAAGAGAGGATCAGAAAGGACTATACCAGAAAATGATGAATTTTATTTTTTTGTACTCTTTTTTTACTACTAACAAATAACTGCTCTATTTTTCTATGAATTAACCACTCTAACTATCATATTTGTTATTCTCTACACTATCAAACTAGCAACTAACACTAACTATTATGTTTTCCAACTCTATATTCTTTGTATTGTCAGACTATATATCCTTTATACTATTAATTGTATATTCCCTAGACTATCACAATAAATATTCTAGACATAGTCATACTATGATAGAAGTAGTATCCTCTATGGTATGCTCAAATATGATTTTAATTTGATTGGAAAGGGACTAAAAACAAGTTCAATAGGGATATTATAAGCCAAGTTGGTTGTGTGGGCTCTTTGATATACAATCTTTGGTCGTGATTAGTTTTTGGCCCAATATATTAGAGCTATAACTATGAAGGTTCCACCATACCCATAGATGCACTATTTATTTATGAGTGTATTATGATAGTAACTTCTCAAATATAACAACTTATCATTGCACCACTCAAATTATTGATATCTTCCTATGGATGAAAGCTTCTCTTATTCCCAGGGGATCTCTCTATATACTTGAGGGTCCATGGGAGTTTGCAGTCATGTATGGGTGTTTTCTAAGGCCTGGGTATTAGGTTCTAAGAACCGCTCACTTCACTAGATACTTTATGGGTATTCTAGATTAGTTAAAAATTATAGCTCCTCCATGATATTTCAAAACCCCCAGCACAATATTTCTAACCTAATCCACTAAAAACAAAACCAAAAAACAAAAAATAATGTTTTTTTTCATGATATTTTTAATGGAAAATAAGGGGGATGAAAAATTAATAGAATAGAAAAATAGATGGAAGGATAATATTTGTTGCTACTAGTGTGAAACACGGCCTTGGAAGAGCTTTGATACCACTTGTTATGAACCTTCAAATAAAAATAAGCATAACCACAATAAGAATGCAAGAATGAATGAAAGTGTGTAAATGAAATTACAATAGTGTTTAAAAAAATATTTGATTGGAAATACAACAAACTTATATTAATCAAGAGGAATAGAAATCATAGGCCTCTTCGATGGGGCAACCCCCTTGGAAGCAAAACTTCAATACAATACGAGAAAGATATGAGATACCTTCTACTTCGACCCATGCCCTTACTCTTATTCACCCTAACCCTAATGCTTAAGGGTTGGTCCACATGTAAGAGAGGACTCGAGATACTAACTCCTACTTACAATAAAATAAAAATCACATAATAACTAACTCCTACTTACAATAAAAGTAATGGTTACATCATAATGGGTCCATATGCACTAGGTTCCCAAGGTGCAACATACACTAACACTAGATAATGACATAATGATGATTGTGTTAGGATAGGGTCCTAACATCCACACAATAATGATTTATACCATAATTGTTGAAATATGTGTAATCTAATCTTGTTAGGCCAAGTCCAAAAGTGTGAAAAAGTACTTATGAGCACTATTAATATAGCCTACAAGCATGTGTTTATGTAAGCCTACATGCATTTATCATTTATCATATTATATATGTGTGTGTGTGTGTGTGTGAGAGAGAGAGGAACTCCAACCAATAAAAAAATCAATTTGTTAATCCCCAATTTGCTAATTGAAAGTGTAGTACCCAATCCAATGGCACCAATTGATAGAATTTAATTCAGCAAAAAATTTCTAAGGCTTGGCAATTTTATTATTATTTAAGTGCTAATATACCAAATCTTCTAGAGGCCATAACTTTTGCATATAGAAGCATTTCAAGCACATTTGTTTTTCTAAATTATACATTCTTTATCTCTATATAGTGGTAGCATTAATCTATAGACCTATTATAGTTATGCTTGGGGTTTTTTGTGTAAAATAGATTTCTTAGGGTATGTTACTCATCTCAATGGGTGAGATTATAACACTTGGTTAGTTCAAATGGCAAGATTACTCAAAAGAAATAATCTTTGGCTCATATTTAAGAATGAATCAGAAGAACATTTTAATGATCATAAACTTGGTAAGAGAAAGGAGAAAACTCTTAGAATCTTTTTCATGTTAGTGGAGCCATATATACTTTTCCACATCAAGGATAAAACTGATCCTTTTGAGGTATGGTCTACTTTAAATATCTCTATGAAAATTAATTGCTATATATATAAAACTCTCCGATCTTAAAATTTTAGATGCTAGTAATGTTGAAGGTTGTATATCTCAATTCAAATCTCTAAAAGATGATCTAGCTACTACAGGAGGTAAGGTAAGAGTCATGAAGTGTATGTCAGCCTATTATTATTTTATTATGAGTTAAACTCAAGGTCAAGTAAATGTCATCCTGAGGTTAGCCTCAATTCAAATCTATTATTATTTTATTATGAGTTAAACTCAAGGTCAAGTCAATGTCAGCCTAAGGTTAGCCTCTCATTGGAGTTTTGATATCACTATAAATACCCTTCAATGAGCAGTCATATGTATTATAAGTGTGAATAAAATGTGATATATTAGGGTGTCTATAAGCACCCACCTTCTATTTTTTGTCATCTCTCTCTTTTCATTTATTATTGCTATTTTCAAATTGCTCTTACATCCTTTCTAAACTTAATGGTGATAAATGTATGTTCATTTCTAGCAAATATTACAAATTTGAATAACAATATGATAAATTTAGTCTTCAATAAACCATACCATCCATAATATATAAAGGTTAGTCTTTAATAAGTTATACCATACATTTTACATATAGAAACTAAGCTTAAACTTAATTGAATCACACCTTGTATATAAGGATTCATAATTCTAAGATTCATATCATATATTTAACATAAATTGTTGAACTTGGCCATGCATTTTAACATAAAAATGATGAACTCACACCTCAAGGTACCATATCATGCATTTTACCTAAACATGCTTGATTCGGATCTCTTATACATGATATGCTATCATCAGTGTAGTTTATTGTTCCATAGTTAAACCAGCATCCTTTCCAAGCTTAAAATTTTGTATCCATGTGATTTTATCGTCTGATAAATGTAATAATAGAGCTACCATTAGTACAACCAAGGTTTCAATAATCCTTTCCAGCTCATTATCAGCAAAAGCAGGAGTTACATTAATTTTTTTTCATTGGATTACATTGAAAATTCTTTCCTTACAATACATTAATAAACATAGTTACTTTTACTAGTAATTTGATTTTTTTTAAAAGAGTTTTCATCCAACATATTCTATTTTTTTCTAGATACAAATTTAGGCCTTTGTAACTAAAAAGGGAGGGAAGGCATCATTAGGGCACTTTTTTGTACAACCAAGTGGTATATTTATAAAAATGTCTTTGTCTCCACTTCATGTTGAAGTTTTGACTAGTCACAAGGGTTTAGATAGGTAAAGCCAAGTAGACAGAGAGATTCAAGTGCATGCATTAGTTACTCATGTTCAATTCCATGCATGTAGTACCAAACATAAACTTCTGAGTATAAACTCAATTAGATCTAGATTTTTAGTGCAACAATCAACTTGCATGTAGGTAAATGCAACTACTATGCATTGCTATAGTCATCCATATTTGTACACCCAAAATGCAACCACGTTGTTAATATTGAATGCATATTTTTTGTATGCACAAACCAACATACTATCCCTAAGTTCATATTACATAATTCATCATATTAAACCTCCTCTCTTGGTTTTAATCAATAATGCAAGTACATTATTCCATAAGTACTTCCCATTTTAAGTATACAACCACTTTTATATGATCAGACTATAGGCATAACTATATGTCATTCATTCTTAAAGCAATTGACAAGGAGTTACATCTAAGTCCTTTCACATTTAGACTTCTATAGAAACAAGCACATTCAATGCAAAGTAGCTCATTGTGCTTATCCCAAAAAATAATTTACAAGCTATATACAAAAAAAGATGAATTAGTCCTTATCTTATGTTCTAAGGAATAAGAAGACATGTTCAATTAGCTAAAGTATATCCTTGTTTGTATTCTAACTTATTTGAATGGAGAACAAACTAAAGCAACTTTGAGTAATATCATATAACTATATTCAACTTACCAACAATACAACATAACACAAGACAGTTAGTCTCTCCTATATGTAAAGAGAAAAGGTTATACCATATACATTCCTTTATCATTTTAGGTTAACATTGTAGCTTTTATTATTTTACAATATAATCTACGTTCTCTCATGATAGGAAAAAATAAGAAAAGTCCATCATAATAGGATAATACTATAGACCCATGGCCCTATCATGGTTAACACCCTATCTAACCCTTAGCATTACTGGTTATAGACCCACATAGGTAACTAAGGTACAATAAATATATCATTAAAAAAATAATGACAATAACCTAGAAAACCTATTATCCTCATAATAGGGCTTATCACTCCAAGAAAGAAACAATCACCTTATCCTTCCATCCCTAGAATAGAGACTTTTACAAAGACTATGAAGTAAATGAAGTTTAAATCACACTTATCGACGATTACATGAATACCCATTTCAATAATCCAATATTGAAAGTTATTACTAGATTTTTTTCCAAGCATTTAACAATTTGTACTAAGAAAATAAATACACCTCTCTAATAATTGGTGTCAAAGATATATATTCAAAAACAATGGAACAAAACTAGAGATCAAGGTATTTTTCAACTCAAATTCATTTATTTTATTCCATGGAAGAAAACCCAAAATGAATAATACCCTTTCTAGAACTATTTAAGAGAAGAAGTAGAAAAAGTAAAATCTCTTTATTCTATTTTCTCCCATTTCCTTTTCAGCACAACAAGTAAAAGAGGAAAGGAAAACTATGACATGTTGTAATGCCATTGTCCTCCAAGGGGTTCTAATCTTATATCCAAAATGGCATACCCTCCGCTGTAAATTGCTAGTCTCATCCAAATTGAATTAATTAAGAATAATGAGTACACATGCATGTGTTATTTTTCAACAATCTAAGAATGAAAGTTTTATTTTAACTATTGTTCACCATCCCAACCAATTTGCACTCACTTTTAGGATCATAC
The DNA here is from genome assembly GCA_028583015.1 of Wollemia nobilis. Taxonomy (NCBI): domain Eukaryota; kingdom Viridiplantae; phylum Streptophyta; class Pinopsida; order Araucariales; family Araucariaceae; genus Wollemia; species Wollemia nobilis. The sequence continues at coordinate 3,427,723 of JAQPPZ010016847.1, read as the reverse complement.
TCTTATTATATTCCTTGAGAAACTATCACTTTTAATAGGAGTTTTGGGGTTCAAATTTGAGTCGTCTCTTTATGATCCCTTGTATAGCTTAAGACTAATCATACTTAAAAAGCTCCAAAAGTTTAATTGTTTTCATGTCTATAAGAAATTGATTACACCACTCTCTATTATTATTTATACTGTTACTCTTGAATTCTTGTTATAACTAAGGGTGGTATCAAATCAACTCAGAACCTCTTCTCATAATGATGAGAAACTTAAGGACTTTTTAATAACGATGAAGTGGCAATAGAAAACCTTGGTTCATGATAATCGTTGTCATAACCAACACATTCAATAAAATCAAATGCAAGTACAACTTTAAAACAAGACTTCTTTAATATTAAGGTGATTGCAATAACTAAAGCATGCAATAATATTATTGACGTATAGGTCATCTTCTCAACCCAATGATTGGATACTTAAAATACAAGTTAGGAAAGGAATGCATGAAAGCCCATAACGTTGAAGAGAATTGGATAAGGTTGACATTTTGTTCAAAAGGGTATTAGGTGCTTAGGGGAGTTGTATGTACAATAGACAACAAACACCTTAACTATGGTCCATGGATGATTTGTGTATAGCAAATACACCTACGCGTTTTTGTTATTCTTTTCATGTTTTTGTTCATTTTGATACTGGCTGTTTTTCTCATGTTAAGACTAGGTGATGGCTACGGGAATATATTGTGGCTAAGTTGGCAATACAACTATCTTTATTAATAAAGGACTTGTGACAGATTAGGCTTTAGAGGCATAAGATCAAGTCTAAGCTTGGACAAACAACAAGATTTTGGATAATTGAGAACAAACTCAAAACTATAATTATTTTTAGTTAGATACTTTTATGGATGGTAGTTAAGAGATCAAAGCAAAAGCAAGAACATATCCTTCATTCAAAGTTCAAGATAGTAATTCGTTGCTTGTAAATGCTTTCTCCTTTGCTACAATATGTAGAGCTTATTATGAAGATAAGTTTGATAATAATTGTTGTGAACATTAGACCATGAAGTCTTCTTTCTCCTATCTTAGAGTGGTTGACTTACTTCTAACTATGAGAACATTGTCTTGCTACAAACTTTATTGATGTTGATAATAAAAAACATTGATAGAAAAAAATGTTTGATTTATTTATTTTACTAATATAAGTACTATTCAATGTGTTCTAGGCTAGTTATAAATTAAAAAAAAAAATCATATTTAAAATTTAAGATATGTCGACATAAAAAAGAAATGTATGTAACTTCCAAAATCTTATAAAATTATCTATAATGATATAAAAAATATATTATTAAAATGATAATAAATCAAATCCAGGAGGCAGATTTCGTTTTTCTTCTTTTCTGGGTTTCTCATGTGTGTTTCCTGCCTGATTATTACAGCTTGCCTAGGGCATCTTTCCACTGTAATCTCTCTTTTTGGGAAAAAAAAAAAAAAAATTATGGAGGCAGATTTCTTCCTTACTGTTTTTCACTTGTAGATAAAGTAGCTGAGCATTATAGACACCTCTGTGTAGAGGTATTTTGGGGAAATTTTAAACTCTTAGCCCTTCCTTGATGGTACTAAGAAAATTTAGGTGGGGACATACTATGTGTTTCCTGCCTGATTATTACAGCTTGCCTTGGGCAACTACACAATGTAATCTCTTTTTCTGGTGAAATAGAAATTATGATTTTTTTTCGGGAAAAAAAAAATATTATTAAATATAAATAATAATTTTAAATTTTAAAATATTTTTAATTATTATTATTATTTTGGATTTGGTTAGTAAAAAATTCCTACAACCCACACTCAGGGTTGGGCATCCCCATCCCCATCCCACCATGACCTCTCATAAGGGGGAAAGTTGAGCTTATCAATAGGGAATTTAACACACACTCACTCCTCACACTCTCACCCACACCATGGTTTGAACCTTAGACCTCTTAAAGAAAAACCAAAGTTCGAATCGCTAAATTATTCTTAAAATAAAATATTTTTTAATTATTATTATATCTAAACATAAACATTAAAAACTTCTTTAATAATTAAATTAATTTATAAGTAATTAAAATTTAAAAACTTTGAATTTTTTAAATCTCATTACCTCAACAAGTTAAATTATTATGCCTATTACAACCCAAAGGAAAAGGAACAAAACCATCCAATGCAATTACAAGGTTTATTAAACAAATAAGCTCAAAATTTTTGAGGGACCCAAAGGGCTACCTCCTCACCGGTCACATGACCATGCAAACGGAGAAGACCTATTATAATAACATTATATGGTTATGATTGAATTCTGGTAAGGTCTATTCCAATCCCATATAACCAATTAAATACATAAACTTTAAAAATAAGATATATTTTCAAATAAACGAGAAATAAGCACTTGGGGGTGCAGTGCAACGGTTCGGGCTTTGACTCTTCTTTGAGAGATCCAAGGTTCAAACCGCGGCATGGGTGAGTGTATGAGGGGGTAGGTGAGTGGTGGCTTTGTGTTAAATTCCCTATTGATAAATATAGCTCTCAAATTTAGAAGTGGTCATGGTTGGGAGGAGACTGCTCAACCCTGTATGTCGGTCATAGGAGGTTTCTCACAATAACCAAATCAAAAAAAAATTGATAAATATAGTCTATATAACGGTTTCGATGAGTGTTTGCTAACTTGAGGTCCACATGGTTGGGAGGAAACTGCTCAACCATGTACGTCGGTCATAGGAGATTTCTCACAATAACCAAATAAAAAAAATTTGATAAATATAGTCCATCTAACGGTTTCTGATTAGTGTTTGCTAACTTGAGGTTTACAGTCCAATCCAGTTAGCTTGAGGTCCACGGTTCCAATCTAAGTCCTTTCAAGGTCTCCTTCACTTGGAGTAAAAGTTTACCGAGGTGGGGCTAGGGTATAGTGGTAGCTTTTTGGATTAGAAAAGCGCCCACGGGTAGAGGTGGGGCTAAGGTTTAGTGGTAGCTTTTTGGATTAAAAAAGCGCCCATGGTAGAGGTGGGGCTAAGGTATAGTGGTAGCTTTTTGGATTAGAAAAGCGCCCACGGATAGAGGATAAAATGATGAAGATGTTGTCAATTCCCCTGTACAACAAAAATAAAAATATATAATCACCATAAGTTTGGACTTTAACTTTCTTTCGAAAAAACTAAATTGCAAAAAAAAACATACATATTATTTATAAATATTGCTATATAATTTATTAAAATAACATATAATATTATTTAAAAAATAAAAATATTAATATGAATTATATGTAGCCACTTAAAAAGTAGCTCCAACATAACCTAATTTAGTTTTATACTATAAAATAAAGAGGAAAACTAATATAGATGTTTTTTTTAAATTCTAGTTGATTTTTAAAAATGCAGTTTTTTTTTTTTTTTGTGGTGATATAGGAGAGTTGGTAACAGCCACTATTTTTAGTAACTGGTCAATGGGTTCAAACTATAAGGACTGCACCCAACAAACCTATCTGTCTCGTTAAGGTTAATCTATTCATCTTGTTAAGGTTAATCGGTGTGATATGGGACCGCGTGGCTTAGGGTTTGTACCTTCGTCATCAAACTAGCGCGCACTCAAAGGATTCATAACAAACTACTACCTTTGCTAACAGGCACCACCAAAGTTTGAACCTAGGTCTCCTCTTGATAAGTGCCCAGCCAAACTAACACTTACCCTTAAGACGATTTTAGTTGATTTTTAAAAATGAAGTTAATAAAATTTTTATTATTTATGGAATAGCATGTAAGTTTATGAAATTGAATTAGAACAACAAACAAAAACTCCTCCAAAACCAAGTTACTTGGCCGCTACCTACTCGCCATTACAATAAAAAAACATTTATTTGCCTCATTTGTCTACCAGTTTGAATGGGGAAATGGTGACAAGAAAGTGGGACACGGCGTTTTGGTCAATATTCAAACATTAGCTATTCATGGTTGGACGAATTAAAGGAGATGCATGCATCTGGAAAACATGTCACGGACTGGGGCGACATGACATCTCCATGACGTCTCTATAGATATGATTCCCCTATCTACTCTCTGAAAAACAAGGCATGAGTATTGTGTGAAACCTCTTTAAAAAGAATAGTTTTTGGATTAACCACTAACAATTCTTTCCTTTCAAGTTTCATTCAGTCAAGATCGAAGGCATGTTTTCAAACATCAAGTACCCAATAGTGAGAGCGAAATAAATGATGATAGGGCTTTCTTTCCTTCTCCATGGCATGACTGGTTCTAGTGACAAATGGATATCCAATGGTGGATAAACATATCCAAAGGGGTTGGTTTGGTTTGAACACGGTCACATCCTCCTTTTTTTCAACCCCAAATAAAACATAATATTTATATGGGAATTGTACAATTCAATGGTTTTATTAAATGGCTTGTCAAATCAAGCAGACGACAATCCAATCTCCTCAAATAAACAATTGTTAGAAAGGTCTGCGAGATTTTCCGTATTTTATGATTGTTCAGTAAGTTGTTCTCACCCACCAAGCGTTATCAGGCATGCATGCCTTAAATGCTTAGATTAATCATGCCATTTTAATTTAATAATAGTTTTTCATTTGTCTAAAAGCCTGACTTTGCCCCTTCTAAAATTAAAATAATTAAGGATATGAAAAAAAATAAAAATAAATCAATCAGACTGCTTTCTAAAAACTTACTATAATTGGTAGGGAAAAAAGATCTGCCACCGTTCATGACGAGTTGCATTAAGGACCACTCCCTCTACTAGTTTTTAGTAAAATGATAAATAAGTCAAGGATTCCAAACTTTAAAAATCTAGAATCTCCCTGTGTAATAGCATTAAAAATCATAATAAAAAATTGTTTATTTGAAAGGAGATAGATTGGTTAGTAATAGTGTTGGTGAAGTACTCTTATCTATTGGTAGTTGTCAAGTGCTTGTTGGTGGGCTGGGCTGCCCCAGTGCAATTTCTCTTGTTGACTTCATATTCATTATTTTTGGTTATATATGAGAGTTTGTTAAGCCATATTTTTAGTAATTAATCATCAGCACAAGGTTCAAACCACAAGGCCTGCATTCATCAAATCTATCCATCTCGTTATTGTTGACCCGACATGAGATGGAGACCATCAGTCACTTTGGGATTTGTATCATCCTTGTCTATCTAACGCGCATTTAGAAGATTCAAATCAGACTTCATATTCATTATTACCCAACAACGGTGGAGTACTCAGTAAAATGTTCTACAACAATTCCTCTTATTGACTTTATATTTAACATGCCACTAAAGTTTATAAAGATTGGGTTATCATTAATAAGATGTTAGCTAAAGATCTGCTTATTAAGATGTTTGATAACAACAAAGAAACTCCGACGAGGGTTATACGCTATCAGTTGCACGCCTTAAAAGGATGGTTACTAAACCGTATTTAGTTACCGCATTCAATATTAGGTCTAATCTATTTTGTTGTTAAAGGCAGAATCTCATACTTGTGTTTCGATAGTCATAGATGGCGGTGCTTTTGAAGCCCCGAAATTCAAGCCGTTGGAAAAGGGTGTCTAACAATCATTGGTACATTAAATTAACCCTAAAACTGGAGGGATATAGGGATATAATAACAATTATTGCTGCATTAATATTGTAGTCAAATATTTGAAGTTTACTTGAAAGTAGTTGGTGAGCTTCCTCTAGACAGTTTATCTTCTAAATATACAAGGATTCTGACCTTAAAATGATGAAGCATGAATGCTTCGGTCGTTTGCATACCCATCGTCAAAGAGGGTACAATAAAGCCACGTTAGCTTAAAATGTTTCAAAATTTAATATTTTTTAACTATTTTTTTTAACAAGCTGAGTAGTATATACATTAGTGGTTTGAATTTTTTAACAAGCTGATTAGTATATACATTAGTTGTTTGAATTTTTTAATTTTTTAATTTTTTAATAAGCTGATTAGTATATACATTAGTGGTTTTAATTTTGGTTTGTTTAGAAGATAAGAAAATTTAAAGTATTGTGGATATTTTATAGTTGGTTTTGGTTTGAATCTGAGTTTTTTTTAAAAAGAAAAAAATTAAAGGAGAAAATTAAAAGTATTGTCAATATGAAGAAAATAAAATCAAAAGTATTATTAATATTTCATATTTATCTATAATTTAAGTGGATTGTAATTGTAGAGTAGTATGGTTGGATAACTATAATATATCTACAATGAGGAAGGGTTATCTCATATAACTTATAACTCACAAATCTTAAATTTACTTTATTATTTTTTTAAATTATTATTATTTTATATTTTTGTGGTTTATATTTCAATATGAAGGACGCCACTTGCATTATGGGTGATGTGACCCGAGTTCAACCCCAGGGCAGATATATATATATATATATATATATATATATATATATATATATAGTATTTTCTCAATTAAAAAAAAAAAAAATTAACAAATTCTCTGAACTTAGGTTAGGTATTCTGAAGAGAGTCAAAGCCTAAAAACCATTACGGTGTAAATAATTGTTTTAAAGTAAAACATAAAAATGATTATTACATAAAAATGAATTATTAAATGGTTGATTTAAGTAAAATCAATAAAATAACATATATTTAATAAATTATTTAAATTGTAAAATTATTTTACCTTTTTTAAATAAATATTTTAAAGTAAAAAATAAAAATGATTATTATATAAAAATGATTTTTTAAATTGTTGATGTAAGTCAAATTAATAAAAATAAAATATATTTAATTAGTTATTAAAATTATAAATGTTTTTTTTAAGGGTAATAAATTTATATAAATATTTTAAATATAAGAATCTAAAACCAAAATATAAAAAATAAGTATATGAATAAAAGAAAACATAAAAAATTAAAACATACCATGGCAAACACCATGGCCCCACCCTCATCATATGGTGGAATATAGATCACCTCACAGTTATAAGGGAAGGTACACTTTATATTATTAGATATAATACTCACAACCTCATTTGGTGTCATATTACATGGGTGAAGACAAAGACTCGTTATTGTTACCTCTTGATCTTATTCATGAACATTCTTACTTCTTGATCTTATTCATGAACCTTCTTACTACTTTGTCCACCCATAATGCTTCTGCCTAATCATTATCAATATGTTCTTGTACTTATTGTCCTCATTTCACCTCCTCTGTTACACATTTATTCTTTTCCTTACCTAAAAAGCATGTATATGTATACGAAGTATTTACTCAATAAAAATAAAAAGCATGTATACTAGTAGGTTGTTCTTTAAATGATAAGCTACAAAAAAGAATGCTAATAGTTATTTTGGCCTAGGTTTGAATCATTTAACTTAATAAGAACCTAGGTTCATCATCGATTAGCATTAGGACATCTCCTTCATCATTTTATTTAATCTTTTATCTGATTCATCCATATGATGAATCTCATAGATCAATTTTTGCATGGTCCAAACTTTTCCTTCTAATAATCTCCATCATTTTCTTCTTACAATATTCTCTCTTAGGTCCCAACTATATTATTCCATAAAGAATTTCATAACTCTAATTCACCATAAACAAGCATATTATTAGGTATTCTTCATTGGCCTCCATTAATGTCTATTTATACCATCCCTTATAGACCACCTTTTCGTCATATACTTTATATTGCTCCCAAAATTTTGCTTTGAATTCAAAGGCATAATTAAAGTGATCTCTTAAATTTTCATCACATTACCCATTTGAATTGACTTTGTTTGAACTCCTTGGACTTCACCTTTTTATACACCCACCAAAACCTTTGCAAATTTAACCCTCCTCTAATCAATGCTTAGCTTATATATCATGGTAAGTTTCGAATCTAGATCTCCACATGGAGAATCTATATTTTCAATCACTTGAGTTCATGTCATTTAATTATATATGTTTCTTAATAAGTCACGTATAGCTTCTATAGGCAATCTCTCCCATCAAAATAATAAAACATTAAATTGTTGTTAAGTGGAAAATCCTTGATCTAATCTAACTTTTACTATAATATGATCTACTTGATTCATATTGAAGTTTATCTTATGACCAATTTTTTTTGTCTCTTCCTCCATTGTTTTTACTTTGCAATCTCTTACTATATGTCTAGTTTCATAATATTTATGGATTTGGAATGCAATGTTTTAATAATCCACTTGTTGATCTCGTTCTCTTAATTCAAATTTAATATTAATGGGTTGTTGCAAAGGTTTTAAAATATCCATGGCAACACATATATCGATGTATATAGTATGTTTTTATTCCTTAATAGTTGGTCCCTCTTAGATAAGTTGTCTTAGAGTATTGCCGATATTATTCAAGTCCCAAAAACCTACCCCTACACTAGAAGTCTTTTGGTAGTTTTTCTCTCCATAAAAAAATCTCAACCGATGATCTTAAACATAGGCATCTCTCCTCTTAACCCATAGGCCACCATCTATTACTTTATTCCTAATTTTCAAACTAGAGAAGATGAGAGAAATTCCTTTTGAGAGAAAAATCACGGAGTAATATGAATTTCAATCCACGCTTCCACTCTATCCAAATTTTAAATCTTAAAAAACTTGGTCAATATCCATAGAACTTTCATATTAACCCTCTACTTTTAAGAGTTATTATATCATGAATTATCTTCTCATCCTTGTTAATAACTTTTGATGTAACATTTGTTACCTAAGATATTATCATAGATTTACTATTCCTCTTGTCCCCAACTACAACATCTTTGAATTTCTATTAGGAATTTGATAAATGACTTTTATTCCATATTACCTAACTTTTCCTCATAAAAATATTTAATCTTTTATTTTTTCCCAAAAATCTCGAACAAGAAAAATGTGAGGCTTATTCCTTGATCACACTCACTTCCTATTCTCACTTGCTCCCTATTGTTCTCAAACATCTAAACCATGAAAATATGAGGTTCACTCCTTGCTTACACTCACTCCCCATTCACACTTACTTCACGATGATTATTATATATTTTTATATACCATATTTTTTACTGGCTATATGAGATTGAAATGCTTTTCACCCTATATGAGATTGAAATGCTTTTCACCTTGTTACATCGTGACCACAAGAAGACATCACAACAATCTTTCTTTTTTTGAGTAATACTTCTTATACACATCCACCATGGGAATTGAACTTGGGTCACATCACCGATAATGCAAGTGACGTCCTTGCTGGTAGACCACACATCACAACAATATTTAAAGCAATTATATGCATATTTCTTGACAAGGTTCAAACCTAGGCCACCTTCTTGAAAGTTGAGGTATTTAATTGATTAAAGTAGCCAATCAATAATAAACTATTATTGATTAAATAAAAATAAAACATATATATTTAACATACAAAAAGCAGTCATTGGATATCTAACTACCATTGATAATCACTTACGACAAAATAACTAACCTAAAGAAGCTCTTACATTTTTACATTATACACTTATTTTCCAATAATTTTAATAAATTGACTTATAGTCAAAAGCATCCAATTTCCATTAGGTTGACTAACAATCTTAAAAGAAAATCTTGTTTTTGTTCCTTAATAAGAGAGTTGGTCACAACCACACTATTTTTAATAACTGACAAGTGTAGGGTTCAAACCATAGGGGTTGTTCCCACCAAACCTATTCCACTTCGTGATTGTTGATTGGTGTAAAGAGGACCACTGATCACTCGAGATTCGTTCTATCATTATTGGTATGATGCACACTCAAAATATTTAGATCAAATTACCATATTTGCAAATAAGTTGCCCTCGAGGTTTGAACTTGAGTGTCTTCTTGGTAAATGTTTGGCCAGATAAGCACTTACCAATCCACCTAACCCTCTAGGGCAGAAAATCTTGTTTTTTAATTATGGAATAGTCCTCCTCATAATCCATGATAATTTATTTAAGTGCCTCCTAATTTTTGCAATCTTTTTCCTTCTCACCTTTTCACATTTTAACAAGCCCCCATAGGATTTTATTTTTAGAGATAAATGACAAATACCCAATAATTTTTTTGAGGAAAAATTCAATGACTATCAATAACATTAAAATCTTTCCAAAACATCAATAATTATATACCTAATGTTGTCTAGTTATCACCCACTTTATCTATCCTCTTTAAAATTATATTCAAAATTTTATTCACCTTTAATAGTTTAAACTTTAACATTCATGTTAATTACAAAAGGTATTAAACTTTAATAATCACGTTAATTACAAAAGGTAGTAAACTTTAACATTCATGTTAATTACAAAAATGCTATTAGGTTTTAGGCTAAGACTTTTATGGCTCTCCACAAAAAATAGACTCATATTAGAATAAGATGATTAGAATGCCTAATTGTAAGCTTACTGCGGTGGTAAGGGCTTTGGCCTCTCTTTGAGAGGTCTAAGGTTCGAACCCCACTCAATATGAAGGGGATAGAACCCTCGTAAAAACCTATGTAAACTCATAAAAAAATGACTAGAATGCCTTCTACTGCCTTCTATATAATACTCTTAATTTTAATTAATATACTAACATTAACTTCTATCTTATGGTGGTGGTTCTTGGTAGTAATTGATACACTAACATTAACTTATGTGTTATGGTGGTAGTTACTTTGATAGCCATCGAAGAGTTGAACACAAGATTGATAAGGTAGTAATTGATATACTAACATTAACTTATGTGGTATGGTGTCTTTAGGGATACACTAGCATTAACTTATGTGTTATGGTGGTAGTTACATTGGTAGCCATCAAAGAGTTGAACACAAGATTGATAAGGTAGTAATTGATATACTAACATTAACTTATGTGGTATGGTGTCCTGGGGACAACACAACGATTCGGGATTTGACTCTTCTTCGGGAGATCTAAGGTTCGAATCACGGTTTGGGTGAGGGAGATCCAATGTTCAAACCATGATGTGGGCGAGTGTGCGAGGAGGTGGGTGTATGTTTGACCCTTATTGATAAGCTCAACTCTCACCTTTATCATAGGTCATGGTTGGGATGGGAATGCCCAACCTTGAGTGTCGGTTGTAAGGATTTCTCACACTAACCTCAATAAATAAACACTAATAAAAATACTTATATGTTATGGTGGTGGTTAAAGTGCTAGCCACCCAAAAAGTTGAACACAAAATTGATATTCTTCCGTATAACAAAAAAAAAAAAAAAATTAAATTATATCTTGGTTTCTTGTAAAATGCAAAACACTTTATCTTGACCTTTACGCAAACTTAAGATGACATAGTAGTAAAAAATAAAAAATAAAAAAATAAAATAATGCAAAACACTTTATCTTGACCTTTACGCAAACTTAAGATGACGTAGTAGTCAAAAAAAATAAAAAAAAAAATAAAAAAAATATAGCCAACAACAACTTTAAAAATTAAATGAGTAATGATACAATCTTTCACATATCATTGAGATTTGTTTTTCCTATATTAAGTGTAATACCCTCTTCAACATTTTGTCCACCCTCACTATAAGTTATTTTACAATAAATAATATTAAATTTTTTAATTCAAAATTTAATATTCATATTAATCACAAAAAGGTTATTATTTAACACTAAGATTTCCACAACCCTTCATAATATTAAACAATTAAAACGACTTTCACTTTGTTTCATAATATTCTTAATTATATAGAACACCTCTTCCTCTTTATAAAATTCAAAATAGAACACCTCTTCCTCTTTATAAAATTCAAAATACTCTCTTTTAAGTCTTATAAACTTAAACAATATTTTTTAAAATTTATCCCATTATTTTATTTATTAGAATTAGAGATAAATATATACATCCACACATAAATACATAAAACTTTGATATATTTTTTAAAAAATAAATAAAAATAAAATAGTTATAATTATAATATTTACTATAACAACTTAATTATCAAGTTAAAAAAAAACATTGTCAACTAGTGCCATACTTAGACTTACATTTGCTAATCAAATACATCAAACATAATAATTCAGAGGAGTATCTACTAAGATATATCAAACGTGATGATTTAGAGGAGCATACACGTTAAAGAAAACATAACATTACAAAAAAAAAAAAAAAAATTAAAAGGTTTTCCTTTTTTTTGATTTGATTATTGTGAGAAACCTCTATGAGGGATGCAACAGTCTCTTCATTTCTTCAAGTTTCTTAATATCTATATTCTAAGTATCTTTTGTTTTAAAAAAAAAATATATATTTCAAATTAATTATAATTTAATATTTATTAAAAAATAAGTTAATTCTCAACTTATTCTAATACTAGTGTATAATCATATGCAATAAGTTTCAATCCTATATAACAAATTATCTTAAATATTAAATTTATATAAATTTTACTCAAAACCAACAATCTTACAACATTTATAGTATTAAAAATATAATTTTTTTTATACATGGTGGAATCTATAGAACTAGGATGATTTGGGCAGGATAGATGTTTGTCTTTTTACGACTCTATGACTTAAAAACATAAAGTTAATTTATATATTAAAAAAAATATTTTTAAATATAGTTTATATTTAAAATTTAATATAATTTATTGATATAAATTTATACAAATTTATGGAATGATATATCCAATCAATTATTATTAATTTTATTATAAAAACATATAATAATAGCTAAAGCATACATTTAAGAGCACATGGGATCATCTTTTTCCGTGAATTGAACTTAAGTCTTTTTAAGAAAAACCCACTACTTTTCACCATTGTGGTGATGAAAACTCAACAAACTATGCACACATAATTACCCATACAAGTACGTGATCATAACTTAAAAATATTCTTAATGTAATTTAATAACACCTAACTCTTTTCTTAATATAATTTAATAACACCTAACTCTTTTGATTATTATCAATACCATCACTAATAATATTATAACAAATTTATATATAAAATTAATTATATAAGTCTTAACCACCTGTTATTATATCATTATTACATAATAATATTATAACAGTTTCCCTTAAAAAGTTTCATAAACTAATCTCCTTTTAAAAGCTTCCCTTATAAGATTTATAACTAATCTCCTTTTAAAAGTCTATATAAACTTAACCCTTAAACTAATATAAATTACCAACATTATATCATTGTCACAATTTACCACTTTATTTATATTAATTTTAAAAGTTGAGAGATATTATTTTTATAATTTGCCGTCACAATTATCCAGATAATAATAGGTTAACAACGTGCCGACTTAGCATGAATGCCGATTTTCCTCCACCTTTTTCTTTTTTAAATGTTGCATCTTTCTCCTGCTTTGACTCTCCTAATCCTATATTTACTGTGCGTGTTACAGCCAACGTATTATGCTTCAGTTTTCAGCTAACTGTAATTGACTTACAATGCATATTCCGCTGCAATTTACACTGATGATGTTGGATTATTATCTACTCCGACTCGGAGAAAGCATTATCCATTTCCTTTCCCTGTATATAACATCTACAGTTTACAGCCTCTCTTACCCCACAACCTGAAAGTTTATTCCTTTCATCTCAATCTTGTGCCGCGTATGCATCCCCAAGCTCATGCGGACGGTGGAGAAAAACAGTTGAATCTAAGCTCCAAAACCCGCACGTTCCCTAAAGAAACCCGTGCACCGCTTTAATCCAAAGTCTACAACCACTTCCATTGAATGAAGGGAAAGCATTCAAGCAAATTCTGCAAAGCTGGGCTGCCTAGTCTTGACAAATACAAAACGACAATCCCGATTCCAATTCCAAAACGTTACTCGCCGTTAAAAAAGAAGAACAAAGGAGAGATGCCGATCGAGTAAAAAGCCCGCCCGCCCGTCTCACCAGCCGGTGAAAACGACGGTTCAGCAGATCAGAAAAAAATAAAAAATATTGAGTAACCAGAGTTAAATTAAGGGCTTTGCAGAAGAACCGGGTCCTTTTTTCTTCTGATGCGTGCGGCGGCTGCTGCTGCTGCCATTTCCGCCAACTTACATTTTATAGTTAAATGCGTATATCGAGCATTGAATGGGCGTAGAAGAGGAGATGCGAGAATCGAGGGACATAGCGAGGAGGGAAGAGAGAGGACGTAAATCTGGCCACACGTTTCTCAAGTATTTAACGTGGATTCGTTGACTGACGGGGGACGGAAACTGCAGCGAAATTTACTGACTTACCCGGCTGGCCGTCGTTGGGGTTTGGAATTTGGAAGGGGGAATACGTTACCGGGAAATTGAAGCCGCTCCCGGAGTCCGAGCCACATGCCGGCGTGTGGGGAGGAAGGGCGCACGTGCGACGAGGGGATTCCTTGGCCCGACTTTTTTCAGCGGCTTCACTACGTCCGCTTATGTCTCCAATGTGAACGGGGGGCAGAGCAGTGGTGAGCAGAGGGGGATTCGCAGCAGAAAAGAAATATAATTAAAAAATATTGAAAAAAAAGGGGCGAGGGGGAGCGAGAATAGAGTAGGGAGGGGTTAAGAGTGAGACGGGGTCGGGAGAGGGTGGCTTCTGCCTGCTACGCTACAACTGCTCGTAGTAGCGAGACGACATCTGAGGTTCGATTCCCCCCTAGGACGCCGGTGGCGTTATTCTAAAAAGGGAATAATCGCAGGGAGCGCGCAGAAAAGACGTCGGACGTCCGGCGTTCGAATCCCGCGTATTTAAAGAGAGAGAGAGAGAGAAAGAGACTGAGGACGTGAAGAACGGGATTTGGACTCTTTGGCCTTGTATTCTGTGTCGAAGTCGTCATCTTCGTCCGTCACACCTTATTTTGTTTTTTTAGTGGAGAGGATTCGGGTTCGATTCTGTCTGAGGCCGGCCTGAGAGGAGGGTTTTCGGCACATGCGTCAGGAGGGGGGTGTGCTGATGGATGGCCAGTAAAAGTGATCATCACCAAGTTGCGGCGGCGGCGGCTACATCTTTCGTTAAAAGTAATAATCACGGCATGCAGAGCTTCGTTCCACCTCCGCCACCGCACACAATGTATTGCACGCTCGAAACAATGCTTTGTTTTATTCCGTTTGGATAAAATGAGACGATCTTATGTTTACGGCTCTGGTTTTCTGCGTTTGGACAAAATGACATCTTCATATGTTTACGAGATTTGTTTAGATGAGCTGGATGCATGCTCAATGTACAGGGAGAGGGCAATAGGGAAAAGGGAAGGGCTTGCATTTAATAACCCTATGTTGTTGTAACCCCCAAGATTAAAATTTGTCGCGGTTTAGGGGAAATTTTCCTGTTTGGCGGGGAGTTCGATCTTGCGTAGATCGATTTTTTAAATAAAAAGGGCAAATTCCTTGACAAACTAGTCTATTACCTGGGCGAATCACAGAAAATTTCTTGTCTATGAAGTTTATTTTGCCTTTCTGAATGATATAGTCGGGTTTAGCTTTTAGTTACGATCTCGTTCTGACCGCTATTTGAAAGTGATTTGCGATTTCTTTCGAAAGATAGTTTCTTGGGAGGGTTTTTTCTTTTTTAGTTTATTCTCCCCCTTTTCTCGGATGTTTATTTTCATATTTTTATGCTTTCAGCGGTTCGTTTGGTACAGAGGTTAGTAAACCTTATCCACGAGTTGGTGATGTTGGAGAACTTGACCAGACGGCGGGGTTTCATCTGGAGGATGTCGCTGCTCTCACTGCCAGAAGTAGGTTTTCTCTGTTTTTCTTGTAGGAACTTAATGTAGTACTTATTTATTTGGGGCAATCTTATCTTAAAAATAGGCTTTTTTTAAATTTTATCAGTAGGTATTTTGGAAATATTGCAAAGTTAAGAAATGATTTTGTTGTGAACTTTTGGAGTTTCGCAAGATTGATGCTGCTACTTTATGGATCAGTTTTTCCCCCTTTATTTTATTTGCATTGATTTGGTGGATGTCTGGTGGTGGGCGAAGGTTCTGGAGTTAATTCGAGGCCAGTTCTCAGCATTGGTCATCCTGCGCCGTTACAGATTGCTAGCCTGAACAGGGTAAGGATCCATCTTTTATCTGTGTTTGCTGTGTGGATTGATACCAGGAGGAAAAAATAAAATCACAAACTTTTTTAATTTTTAGTTTTCATACGAGAAAATGAGCTAAATTATATTTCGATAATGTGATGTGTTTTTGGAAAAGAAGGTGCAGCAGCCGTCCGATTTTACTCCCCCTTCGGTGAACAGTGTGGAATCGCGACATCATTCCTCTCATCGGGTACTCCATTCAAACTTTGTCTCGCCAGCAAATAATCGGAGGGACGTTTGGGAAGATTCGGTCATGGCAGATACGAGCCCACGAACAGATACTTCTACAGATGTTGATACTGACGATAAAGGCAATCAAAAGGTGATAGTCTCTATCTTGTAAGATACGAGTTATATATCATAAGGGATGGTTTAACCAAATTTTTATTTTGGCTGAATTTGGTAAAAAGATGGTGCTCCTCTAGCCATCTTTCAATTTCAAAGATGAACCTTTTGAATGCTATTTTGGAGCTTCTGCTAAGAAAAAGATGGGTTCTATATCTCCTTGTCTGAGTTAATCGTTTGGGGAGGGGTTATTGTATTAGCAGGTGTCATCTTAAAATTTGAATATGTATTTCAATGTATTTATCGGGCATACCCTGTGTGTAAATTTTCCGAAGAGTTACAACCATTATGGGAGTGAATCATGATATATTTTTGATTTTCAGACTGTTTTAAAGGGGAAATGATATAGTGACATAAATTATAGGTGTAATTGATGTTCCCACGAAAACTGTTAGTCAGTGCAAAAAGAAACTTCAAAGTATAGATCAATGTAGAGACATCGCAATGAAATTTGGGAATACAGTAAACTTATTTACATATGTATGAGAATTTAGGGTTTATATACTTCTAAAGTTTTAGGGATTGGTAAGTAGCATTGTTTTTTTTGAAACGTTAAGTTGCAATAGGAAGCTTAATCTGTCTTTCTTCTTCTTTCTTTGCTATTGTTCATTCAGTCAGAAATGGCTCAGCACGGAGGCAGCTCTGATCGGTCAAAAGAAAAAGTTGGGGACCAGAAGGTCATTATTTTTTAATTTTAATCCTATGTTATTGTTTTTTTTGGGGCTCTGTACATGCCCATTAAAGCTGAGATCAGGTAAATAAGCTCTTACCGTTTTTATGCAGACACTACGAAGGCTTGCTCAAAATCGCGAGGCTGCAAGAAAAAGCCGCTTGAGAAAAAAGGTCAGTCAGAGAGGACGTGACTTAAAAATTTGTAAATATTCAGTGGAACGCGGTACCATTTTGACAAATTATTTAATTGCGTTAATTCAAAATTATATATTTATATGACCAACGATGAAAAAGCATAATTGTGAATATAGTGTCTAGACTAGAGGGTTGGAGTATAGAGCTGGCTAAAGCACTTGTTTTTAGATAGAAGAGCTCTCACATAAAAGAAGAGACTCTGATATCTTCAATGCTTATAGGAGCTACAGACCTTGAAAAGCCTTTCAGGGATGAAATCATTGAAACATGGACTGGTGACCACCTTTTAATGCTGAGGTCTATTGAAAAAGCTAGGTAAAACATGCTGTATGCATCTTCTACTTAAAATACCTGATGTTAGTAACAATACACCACTTTCATAAATTAGGGGACTCTGCATAAAGGAGGAGGCTGTATAAATTAGAATACATTGTTGTAGCCGCTAAACTTGTTTTGCAGAATTTACATTGTAGAAGGTATAGACCACAAAAACCCTTGGTTTTTTTTTGAGAAATACTTCTTATACATGTCGGCCGTGGGGATTGAACCCTTGGTTTTTGATATTATAATATTAATTAGAAAACATTGGCTAAGATCTGTTGAGCTATGCAAATGAAATATTGCTACATGGATTTGTACAGGTCTCTGTTCACTGTAATGATGCTCTTTAATTCTGTATCCTCCAATGTTCTCACTAATTTGGACAGTTCTCAAATCTGACTTTGAGTGTGCTTATCGGTACTTAGTTTTTTTCTCTTAATTTCTATTGGCCTTTAGGAATGGAAAAAGATATCTGTTGGACAAAGATATCTGTTGGACAATGTTTGCAGTTTCGTAGATGTCATGGATGTCCTTTAAATGTCCTTTCTCTTCCCCACAATGATGGATCATTGGCTTTTTTCTCTAATTATTGGGGCTAAAATCAAAGACAGTTTTCTTGGGATCAGATCCAACATTTGCTTCTTTTTGGTTCTGTTTGCTCTTTCAACAACAATTCAACTAGTTATATATTTCTCAGCTTGTTTCTGGGTATCAAATTTGTCTCTGTATTCTCTCAGTCTTCTTTTTCAGTGGTGGGCATAAGAGGGCTTCAATCTTATGACCTACAACAATAGATTTATAAAGTGGCTTTTAAAATGAAACTGGTCTTCAGACATCTGATTTTCCTTTTTTCCTCCACCAGTTTTAATGATGACCAAATTGCGGTTAGGAGGATGTATTGGACTGTTGTGAAAAGGCTTAACACTTTGGCTTCCAACAGGGTGTCGTAATACAAGAAAAGTTCTACTCCTAAAGTTCCTCATCTCTGGTCTTCATACAGCATGTTTTGATCTGCAACTAGCCAAGATTCAACTTTATGATATTATACTTAATTTTCTATTTTATATGGATGTGTTATTATGTCCTTTTGCATGTATCTATCTTACTTTTGGAAATTTAGAGATTATAATGTAAATATAAGTCTTTCTTGAAGGGCAATTAAAGATTACGAGAACAGAATCATTTGGCATTCTTCATTTATTAGTTTAGAAACCAATACTAATGATCAATCCTTGTATGAGATTAATAAACTAAACATTGTTATTGGTATAATCTATACAAGTATCATGTGACAATGATTGTCAACAAGCTTCTATGTAACTAGGTCTTACTTGATTTCCTTGAAATGCAAAATCCAAGTTTGACGTATACAATATCTTTGTGATGTCACATGAGTTGAGGAGCGTCTTATGAAGTTCAAGGTAATGGGTGACTGGCAACAAAGTAGGGTTATGTGTTCCATGGGTGTGTGAACATATAGTTTATAGGAGAATTTTCCTGTGTAGGTAAATGTTGAGAACTCATTACCCCACTTAAACATATTAGGTATATAAGGGCATCTCTTTATGTCTCATCAAGCTGCCAATGCTGTATCTTATGTGGGTATAGTTTTAAAAACAGAAAACAAAAGAGAGACAATTAGCATTGAAAAGCACTATGCTACATAAAATATTTGTATTGTTGCTTAGCAAAGTACAAAGAAAAATTAATGCCTTGAAAGTGGGGGTTATGATGAATATTCATGTTGGTTTCTTCAATTCATTACAACAAGGGGTTGGTTAGTATTTCCTTTATCAAAAGGCCTTCGAAAAGTAATACGTTTTATGAAGAAATGATCCATGATACATTGATTTTATTTGAGATTGAAACTAAGTAGCATAGTATGTCTAGTTTTTGCATTTTCCATTAGAGATATTAACGATGTGTGGCTGTTTTATCCATATTGTGGCATAATAGTTCGATTCAATGCTAGGATAAGAGATAAGCATGGTATCTAGTGAAAACATGAATCCAAGCCTATGTCAACACAGATTTATTAGTATGTAACCATCTTCAGACGTTGATAAATATTGTCCTGCAGCCTGCTGGCTATCTGCAAAGCAACAAGCCCATTGGTAGATAGGCTACCTGAATTTGCAAATATTAAGCAGAAAGGTTGTCTACAAATGGCCTGTGTGTTTTTATATTGGAGATGACAATAACTGAAAAAAAAAGTGTTCTAGCAGGTTCTTAATTTTCGAATTTAGTGGGCAGGAAAATTTGCATCATATACAACAAAATCAAAATCTTCTACAGATTGCAGGCTTTCTCCCTGTTTCAAGTCATTTTGGGTTCATTTCCATATCCTGGTGTCCATCACTACTTTTTATGGGAGTTACTGTTTTGTAATCAGCTTAGTTCTTGATGATTCTTTTGACAGGTTGACTTTAATTTGTTATTGTCTCTTTTTATTTCCCACCTTTCAATATATTAAATCTTTCTTGAATGTTAACTTCTTGTTTCTTATTTGTCCATGCTTCTGAGTTTTTATCAAAAGTTCCTTAATTCTGTTCATTTTTTAATTTATCTTGCTACAAACGTAGAAGGAATTAATAGATATAGTTTGAGTCCACTGTGCTGGCATCTTAGTAAGATTCTTCAAACTTTGTTTTGAGTATTCTCCATATCTTAATTTGAGTATATTTGTGAGTCTTCAAACTTATTGTCTTGCGGTTCTGCATTTGCCTAAGAGACCAAGCTTCTTATATCTTAATTTGAGTATTCTCCATATCTTAATTTGAATATTGGTATCTTAGTGAGATTCTTCAAGCTTTCGTTGCTGCTTCCCTTCTTTTTCCTTCTGCTGTCATTTGCAATTGTTTTTTGACACATTATTCTTCATATTTTTTTTAGTATTTTTGTGAGTGTTCTATTTCCTTACTGCTTCCCTTTTACTTGTTATATTGTTTCTTACATCTGAGTCATTTGGATTCCGTGCATGGTTGTGCCTTTAGATGGTCATAATGCATGAAAAATTTGCATGAAACAATATGCTCTTATAACTAACTTGTTATTTCCGGGTGTAGTTTAATAGGGTGAACTTATGGGCTCGACTCAAAATGATTGTTGAATAGCTTGGGTTTTTATATTTTGTTACCGTCTTAGATGTAATGGAATAGGAATTTATATTGTGTACTCAGTTCAAAAAGTGATAGATATGTAGAATTGCTAAAGCAATCTAAGGAACACACCTTGTACAGAGGCTACAATAGGGTGTCTTTGACAGCAATAAAGTCCATCGTCAATCGCTTCATGAATGATCCTCTCTAATCCATAAACATGTGTCATTTTTATTGCTAAGAAGAAAACTTTTTCATGTGACTCACTTTCTTTAAGCAAATGTAAAAATTAAAAAAAAGTATACTGATTTTTGGGATCATGAAAAATAAAAAAGTAAGCTCATGTTTTGGAGTCACAAATATGAAAGTGTGAGTTATTCCGGAAGCTAAGTTTATGGCAATTATAAGCTGGAGTTTAGAAGTTGAAATATTGAGCAAATTGCACAATAGTATTATTTTAATGTATGCAATGCTCTTTAGAATGCCCTGTTTATGGAGTTGAAAGTAAAAGACAATTTAAGGAATACTGTAATGACCATCCAAGTGTTATTGGATAATACATCCAAATGAATTTACAAATGTTTGTTTTCCCCTTTACTTTATTTGAAGTAATTACGGTTGGTACAGTATGATGATTTGGAGTTTGACATACTTTGTCAGCTAAGTTTGTCATCAATTGCATCACATTCTAAATTGCCTCAAGTTGATGGATGTTTAGAGTTGAGTCTGGTTTCCGACATTATGTAGCTTGTTAAGGCAATATGAGAGAGTTAAGGTTGACAGTAGAGTATTTTTGTGTGCTATTTATTGCCAGTTGAATAGTTTTTCATGAAACTTTGAATTTTTAATTCGTCAATGAACAAAATTTGCACAACATATTCATCAATTTTTACATAAAATATATATATATATATATATATATATATATATATAAATTAATGATTTTCTTAAAACATTAACATTTAACACATATCCTTTGTTTTTATTTTTGTTTGAAATGAAAATATTTGTCTTCCATTTCATTACTATTAAAAATTGTTCATCTCTTAAGGTTTATTATGGTCAATAGTGGTCTTGGGCAGAACTTATTGTCTTGCATTGATAGAAGCTTGGTCTCCTAGGCAAATGCAGAACTGCCTGAAAGGGTTTTTAGACACCCCAGAATGTCTTTGGGGTGCGTGGACATACATTCCCAAGGTCAAGTGGGATACGACCTCATAGTTTGTGGTGAGTATTTGGAGGCATGCAGTGGCCTTCCTAAACATTCTAGTGGACCTTTGGACAACTGCAGATTGGGATCTTTAGGTTCAGTGTCCCATTCGGAGCATGCAGTTGGCCTTCCTAAACATTCTAGTGGACCTTTGGACAACTGCAGATTGGGATCTTTAGGTTCAGTGTCCCATTCGGGGCATGCAGTTGGCCTCCCTAAACATTCTAGTAGACCTTTGGACAACTGCAGATCTGGATCTTTAGGTTCAGTGTCCCATTCATAGGGTAAGGCTTTTATGGGCACTCCCAAGGTCTAATTGTGAGCCTTATCTCAATTTGAGTGAGAAACCCCCAGGAACTCATGTTTCATAGACATCAATGTGTATGAAACATCGATATAAAGATGCAAGCTTCCTAACATCTCAGTGTGAAACATCAAAAGCTAATTCACTGATTAAAAAAGTTGCATCAATCTTCACATATAGCATTTATAACAATTCAAAATGAATGTGGGGTCCAAGACCCTTCTTTGCTAAAGCATACATCAGGGAGTAGAACAAAAACATGAATTGGAATAAAAAAAAATCCCATACATGGGCATGAACAACAATGCCAAATCATCAAATAGTTCATCTAAGACACTCGAGGGAAGATGCAATTGCTGCAATCGAATATAATGGCTGCCGTCATACATGTATCTAAAGCAGAAAAAATATAAAGAGCCTAAATCAAAATCTTTATTGATGTCTTTCAAGAGGGGTCTAAAGGAAAAATAATTGCATGCATAGCCTATTAAAAAATTATTATTTCTAATCTAAACACATATTCATAACAATTGATCCTGAGCCTTGTCAGAGGTCAGAAATACAACGGTTGTGCTGAATGCATAAGACTGCAGGAAAATGTGTCACAACAGTATAAACAAAACCAAAAGCTTTAAAAAAAGAATTACAAGTCTATAGGAAACTGAGAATCAGGAAAGTTATTTCTAAGAAAAAGAACTTTTTCCCATGCAAAGCACATAATAATGTTCGTACAAGTCAGAAAGAGATACAATGCATAATAGTACAGATGATGAAAATGAAGAATCTTTGCCAGCAATAATCCACATGAAGAGTCATTTCAAACATTACAAATTTTATTGATGACTGACATCTTTCAGGAAAAACCTTTAGATGATCAATGGTCCAAATAATAATAGCACACAAGTTTATTAATAAAGGTCTAGCTCAAAGATTTTATCTGTTTATCTATAATACTAAAAAATTTCAATTCACAATGATACTTGGAGGCATTGATTTATGTGAGGGAAACTGAAAGAATATAAATTTTATGGTACATGGATACTGATACCTATCTTCCCTTTATGTTATGTTTATAGGAAGGGTTGAAATTGTCCTAAGGCATTAATGAGTAACCTTTACAGGTGCATTGTGAATAAGTTTAGGAAAGGGCAAAAGAAAGAGAAAAACAATTTGTAAAATTTCAAGTATATGGGAAGACCTGCTGACTTGGGGTTTTCTGCTTTCCACCTAAATAAGTTTCACTTACAAGTTGAAAATCATGATTTAAAGGGAATGTTACCCTATCGTTGCTTGATTATTTGCCATAAGAAAAAAATCTGGGCTTTGGAAAAATTAGGAAGAAGTGAATAAAGATTATATGGATGTGTAAGACATGCCATTCACCTTGCCACCAAGGCTGAGCACAAAATACTTAATTAAATAAGAACCCAGTCCAGATCTTGTTAAAGTAAGACATTATTGCCAGTTATGTCTCTGTAGAAATAAATAGGAGGACTAGTTCAACTAATGTAGGTACTCATGCATTTCAAGAGTCCTTGTGTTCTTGGTCATTTTAGTTTGTAAGAAGATTATTACTATGTGTTTTGAATCATTTTTTGAATGGTAAAAGATTCATGATTGAGAATAGTTTACAAATACATGTAGAATATGATATATTATAATATAATAGAATGTATTTAATGTCCACAAAGCCAAATAGCCTTATGGGACTAACTGATGGAATGTTGGATTAATTGCAGAGACTCAAATGCTTAACAAACTAATTTGCATTTGCAAAGAAGATTCATGATCGAGAATAGTTTAAAAATACATGTAATTGATGGAATGTTGGACTAAATGCATAGAGTCAAATGCTCAACAAAACTAGATTTACCATTATGATACTACTAATTTGCATCTGCAAAGAAGATAGTTTCAACTTTAAAAAGTCTCATGTTTGTTGCCTTTGATATTAAAACAAACACCATGCCCCTAATCCTTTGAAAGTCAATCACTATAGTAATCCTATTGGGTTTTTTGGTTTGCCTATAAGTTTCTCTTATCATGTTGGTCGTTTGAGTTAGCTTTTATCTTTTCCTTCACATGTTGGATTGACTTGAGAACAGATTTTTTGCCTACTTTGAGGCCCTGATTGATTTTCTGTTTGGCCATTGACCTCTCTTATACCATGCATTTAGTTGTTTTCTTTTAATTTACAAACCGATCAAGTATTCTATTTTTTAGTATGGATGATCAGGTGCTTTTCACCCTTGAAAGATGAGACATCTCAAGATAAGATTATTCATGGTTATGCACATCTACTTGGGTTCACAGTGTATCCTAAACACAAAATCCAATCTTTTTTGTGTAGTGAGAAACTCATTTCAGGGTTCTTGTAGCAAAATATATTCCATGGAGACCCTTCTCCAGTAGTTGACAGCAAGGATTGATAGGGAATACAAGGGGGAAAATTGTTGTGAGAGGGAAAAGGGGAATGGTAAAGGAATATCAACTTTAAAGAAAGGAAAAGTAATATAATGGCATTAGGCTTTTGTGAATATTCATTTCTGTCACCCAGGTGTTGTAGGTGAGTTGGAGAGGAGAGGGCAATCCTCCAAGGGAGGTCCCAGGTTCGAATCTCCACCCTACCAAAAAGCTGAATTGGGTACCCAAAATCCAATTGATAATGTTGGTACGGGCAGGGCTGGGTGCGACCCCCGGGTGACTTTGATGGTGTAGAACCCCCTGTTCGTGGTCTCTTAGACCAAGGCGGCCCCGCAAGGGATTTTTCGCTAAAATATATATATATATATATATATATTTCTGTTTAAAATCTGAAGTTCACCTTTATTTGCATATTTGAGGTTTTCTGTTATTTTTCCCTCTATGAGTTGGTGACTTCCTCTTAAAAACTTCAAACAAATATTTTTTGGGGACATATAAGTTGCTCTAAGAAATCTTTGGCAGATGGCCATAAAGTGTTTAATGGAAATGCCTTCTATATGCTTCTTAAATTTTGCAGTTTTTCACCTTTTCATTATGAGGTTTTCATTTTCTTTTAGGATTTAAAAAAAAAGATTCTCTTTCTATTTTAAATTTTGTTTGGGTTTCTGGGGTGATTGGAAGCATGGGTTTGTATGAAATTGAGTATTCCCTTTTTTTCTGGCTTGATTATTCCGTTGCCATGATTTTTGACAAACAATTGTTACACACAGGGTCATTATGGAAATATCTGTGTATGTGTGTGTGTCCTGCAATCTAGGCTCTGCCCTTTGCCAGATAGGTTTTATTCTAGTTGGGTAGTCACTATGGATCTATGAGCTGTTAGTCATTGTGTGTGTGCGTGCGTGCGTGCGTGCGTCTGTCTTGCAATCTATGCTCTGCTCTTTGCCAGATTGGTTTTATTCTAGTTGGATAGTCACTATGGATCTGTGAGCAAGTTTTGTTCGTTATCAACAACTATTCTTTTGATATGCCACAGAATTTTCATGATATAATCCAGAGCTATGACTCAGAAGCCAGACCAAAATCAGAATGCATTGTGACGGAACTTGTATTATGAATTATTTTTTGTTCATAAAGTACCTCATGGAAACTCTTAACTATGCAGGGAGGATGCCAATAGCATTTATTAGATAAAAGTTACATTAAGCACTTCACCTTGCAAACTTTGTGATCAACCAACTTAAAGGTAGTCCCAAATAAAGCTTCATATCAGGCTTCTTCCTTTTACAGTAGTTGCTTCGACCTCAGGAGACCAATATCTTCTCAATACACAATGAATATGCGTTATCTACGTAGCCAATGATAGCATTGTGATGCTTCTTGTATAAATCATGTTATCTGTGCATCAATAATAATAATAGAATTATAGAAGTGGTTGTAAATGACCATTTACAATGTGAAGCACCTCTTTAAAAGAACTTTGCTTGTGATATCATGTTGCAAAGATCAGATCCTGAAATGGAGTGGACTTGATCATAATACTGATGATTTCATTGAATAATATACTCTGGTATCCTAAATGACTGAGGAAAGCATATTATCTGAGCGATTGGATACCAGAAAAGGAATCTTGCATGGTGCTTCTATTTGTATTTTTAAAATTGTAAGTACACTAGTTTACTGAAGTATTCCATGCATCCTAAGAATGATAAAATGGTCATGGTTAAGGAACTATGCTAGTAGTATTTTCCCTTACTGAAGAAAGCAACTCCAGGAAATTAAATACTTGTACGTGCACCTGAAACGGTAGAAGTGGAAGCATGAATACAATTAGGAATGGGAACTGCAGCTGATTTCATGGTTAACTATTTGGTAGGATGGATGAAATCATTGGATGGATAAAATGAGTTTCATCAAGAAGCTACCTGGTTTCCTAAAATTGACTTGTGGCTTATTGCTGGCTCTTGCACAGGCATATGTTCAGCAGCTAGAAAGCAGTCGACTAAAGTTGACTCAACTCGAGCAAGAGCTTCAACGTGCACGACAACAGGTATGAAGCCTAATTTCAAAGATAGATTTTTATTTCTACTTGTGATACAAATGTTCTTTTGAATTTAATGTGCAAGCACATTCTTTGCTGGAAGATGTGCTATCAAAACAAGTAATGCTGATTTCCATCTTCTCTTTCCTATTGTCCAGGGGATTTTCATTGCAGGTGTCTCTGGAGATCAAAGTCACTCAATTGGTGGAAATGGTATGCATCGGCTCTTAAGCTAATATTTGGAAAAAAAAGAAGTAATTATCTAAGTTCTATGTGGACGGATCCCCTTTGCTTGATACCCATATGTGCTTGTCCCCCTCTTCTCCCCTGGAGGTGTGTCTCCATCATTTCTTCATGATGGGTTTTCAAGTGTAGGCCCTGTTGTATATATAGTCACTGCAAATGGGCATGAATTTCATTCTTCTTGCTAAAAATTATTGGCCATGCATAATTTATTGTAGAAATGATTTCCATGCTTCTCAAATTTGTAGTTTTCTTTTTCCTATAGATATCTTCTTTGTTGTCTCCTGGCAGGGCTTCTACTTATCCCTATTTGGTGCCCCCATGTTTCCTTGCCCCCTTTAAAAGGGGACTTTGTTGGTGTGAGGAATGGCTGTGTTTCTAATTATATTGAAATTTCCCTGAGGTTAAGGGCTATGCTATCACATTTGTAGTGCTGGGAGAATTACTGGTAAAACAAGATGTGACTTATTTCCCAGTGTATTTTAAGTTTTTTTTGCAGCTGGTGTTTAATTTGTGACGCACAATAATTTTGAAAAACTTTATTTGAAAAAGAAAGAGGGAGAAGGATACCTAATTAGATGAAAAAGCTTTTCCCCATTTTTTGCATGTGTTCTTTTTGCTATGGGCTATAACTCCTGAGAGCTGCAGATATAGATAATAGCTAAACCTCTTGCTTGTTTCAAATCACCACTATTGTTATTTATTGATGCAAATAAGACTGCTATTTAGACTAATCAGATGGTTTAATGGTTTAAGACACCCAGTTCTATCTCATAACAATACAAGTGAAATAGCAGTCCCTTTCTAGCGTTCATTCGCTTGTGATCTTTTAGTGTTCACTTCATGAGTCGTAGTAAAGTACATAAATGAAAAAAGTTAGCATGTTACAGAGTTCTTTCTTACAAGACATTCTAAATTTTATGTCTAGATAGTAGATATACAGCATACTGCTAAATATAGCATTTCTGTCATAGTTTATGTAAGTTTTGTTGGAGCCCAGACTGACCTCATATAACTTGTATGGCCACTGCAACTGTGTAAATGTTTCAACACATTACATAATTGAAGTCACGTTCTCTTTTAACCTGTTCAGGAGCTTTGGCATTTGACATGGAGTATGCTCGTTGGTTGGATGAGCAACAACGACAAATAAATGACCTAAGGGCTGCAGTGAATTCACATGTGGGCGACAATGAGCTACGTGTTCTGGTGGATGGTGTCATGGCGCATTATGATGATATTTTCCGTCTGAAGAGTGTAGCTGCAAAATCTGATGTCTTTCATATGGTGTCAGGCATGTGGAAGACACCGGCAGAAAGATGTTTTATGTGGATGGGAGGTTTTCGACCATCTGAACTTCTGAAGGTATTTAATTAATTCTGAAAGAACTTATTTGGTTATTATCTTTCTGAGCATTTTTTTAATGTTCATTTTCAGGAGTCCAGGAAAATATGATACAATAAATTAAGCAGCTGTAACAATAAATAGAAAATTCTTTAGTTATTAGCTATTTCCCATTTTATTTTCTTTAGTTCTTTTGTTTGGGTATATCGTAACATGGACAATATTAGTGCATTGCCTTAACGAGATGCTTATGCTATTCAGATACTTATTCCTCACCTGGAGCCATTAACAGAACAGCAATTGCTGGGCATTGTCAACCTGCAACATTCATCACAGCAGGCAGAGGATGCTTTATCACAAGGAATGGAAGCTTTGCAACAATCACTAGCAGATACGCTTGCTTCTGGATCTCTAGGGTCCTCTGGAAATGTGGCAAACTATATGGGACAAATGGCAATTGCAATGGGCAAGTTAGGCACACTGGAAAACTTTGTTCACCAGGTACTCATTTTCATACTTTTTGGTACTAAAAATTTGACAGCTTCCTGGACCATAACCATAATTTGCTTTTATGAGACTTGGTTTCTTCTTTTTTTTTGCCTGTCTTGTTTGTATTATTAGACAATGATGATATTGTGTTTTCCTTGTAGTTATTAGACCTCATCTTTGCAGAAACATTTATCTTTTATTTTGTAGTTAGCTTAAGATGAAACTAGATGACTAAAATATGTACAATATTACAGGCTGACAATTTGCGGCAGCAGACACTACAGCAAATGCATCGAATTCTAACAACCCGTCAAGCTGCTCGAGCTCTTCTTGCCATAAGTGATTACTTTTCTTGTCTTCGTGCACTTAGTTCTTTATGGCTTGCTCGCCCAAGAGAGTAAAATACTTAGGGAATTATGTCTTTGAACCTGTACTATGCTGTGACCTTGGGGAGGGGCCATTGCCACGCCCAGAACAAATCCTGAAGGAACTTCTCCATCTAACAAGATGGAGCGATGAAGGGTTGCAAGGGTAATGGTGGTGCAATATGGAAGACATTCTTCGAGGGTTGGAGGTGGGTGGCTTTGGCCCCTGATATTTTGGATTTAATCCAGTGCAGTGATTGGAATCTTGCTGCATCAATGTTGTGGGATGAAGTTTGATATCAACCTTCAAGAATCCAATTGCAAGCTGGTATACATAGGTTATCACATTGAAGTGTAAGGTACGGTAAATTAGATACACATCCTCTTTATATCCAAAAATAGGATTTTCTGGGTCCAGCACACCCAATTATGTCATTGTATTAGCTAGACACGAATGTAAAATATCTTGAAAGTATTGTTGCTAATATAATTACACAAGGCTGACCTCCATAAACATGTAACATTTTGATATGGTCACTAACTGTAACATATATTCAAGCGGATGGTCTTTTGGGTCTAATCATCAACATGTACCTGTCTCATGCGGCTGTTGTTAATCGAGTAATATTTTCAATCAGTTGTTTTTCCATTGCATGAAAGCTATACTTTCCTACTTGTGGAGCGAAGAACTTTTTGGCCTCTTCCTTGGCCAACTACAATTAGAACTATTTCTGTTAATATCACAGGACGTTTGAACTCCCCTAAAACAAGCCACATTTTGCTGTGTTTCTCAAATTAAAAGAGGTAACCTAATAAGAAATTGGATGGTTGAATTACAAGGAACTATGTCATTGGTTGCATCAATCAGGCCTGTGTAACATATGGAAGTCATTCCCCCTTAAAGAGAAAATAGATTCATTTCCTGTTTGTGTGGCTTTTGTGTGCTTTTCTGTTTCATGCACAGTAGGAATCTTACAAGGTGCACCAGTGGACTATTAAATTGGTTATCAGTTGAGTATAAATTGAGACTTACCGACTTTTACTTTGGAGGATTGGGGTCCTGTTGACTTTGTCTTATCCCTGCTTCATATAAGGTTACTATCTAAAAAATAAAAAAAATTACTGAATGTAAGTGAAATCTCACATATCTGAAATAATAAATTATTTATTAAAATTTTCTTAAACCTAAAGAAATGGTGAGAAAGCTAAGATGCATGCACTAGATAAACTTCTAATTTAGACATAGTTTAATTGGGATGTGAGGTAAATATGATGAATTGAGAAGATATAATTTCACTACTAATGTAGAAGACGGTAGGATGAAGTCATGGTTGTAAAAGAGAGCATGGGTTTACGTACTTTCGTTTCAAGTTATTTGGGGTACTTGATGTTTAATTGGGATGTGAGAGGTAAATATGATGAATTGAGAAGATATAATTTCACTACTAACGTGGAAGACGGTAGGATAAAGTCATGGTAGGATAAAGTCATGGTTGTAAAAGAGAGCATGGGTTTACGTACTATGGTGTCTTTCGTTTCAAGTTATTTGGGGTACTTGTATCATCTTTTTGATTTCAACTTTATTTCAGTGAAGGAAATCTCGCGGTATCATGTTTCCATATTCTTGACATAATCAGTAAATGAAATTATTAAACTCTATCTAGTCACGCAAACACTTTTTTGAATTGTATTATTTAGAAGTAGATTGAATTCTATTATTTAGAAGTAGATTGAAATTATTATTCTATAGAGATAATTATAGTAAATAAATTAAAATTATTATTATTTAATTAGTTATATGAGATTGAAACAAATCCTTACAACAAAGCTTGTTTATTATTTTTGTTTAT
Source organism: Wollemia nobilis (assembly GCA_028583015.1). NCBI lineage: Eukaryota > Viridiplantae > Streptophyta > Pinopsida > Araucariales > Araucariaceae > Wollemia > Wollemia nobilis. The sequence goes on along the minus strand of JAQPPZ010016847.1, from coordinate 3,396,848 downwards.
TATTTTTGTATTGTTTGGTAAGATTTAAACTTTGGTCTCCTTAAATATTGAGGAATCTAACTGGTTGAGTTAATGTCACTTGATAAAAATTCATCGAGTTAACCTTGGTTTGTTAAGGAATCTTATTGGTTGAGCTAATGTCACTTGATAAAAATTCAACGAGTTTACACATATTTTTATGAGGGGTCCCGAACCCCTCATTTTGACTAGGGTTTGACAAAAGGAGGTGAAAGCCCTTACAACGGGACCCCTCATATTGACTAGGGTTTGACAAAAAGAGGTGAAAGCCCTTACAAGGGCAGACTTAAATAAATTGAAATTATTACTCTTTAATAATAATTTAACTTGTATTAAATAGAAATGTTTAATAATACAAATTATTTATAATATTTTATATGTAAAATAAAATTTATAATAGCATTTTGTTTAGTGAATTAGGATAAAAATTAAAGATAAAATATTTATCATGATTCGAACAATAAAATATTCAACTTGATTCGAACAACCTGGTGCACATCTTAAAAACTATTTAGGATTTTGAAATTCATGTTTTAAATTTGATTTTGAGGTTTTTTTTGTACAATTTGAGTGTAAGACTTTGAAATTTTAAGTAGGAGGTTCAAGGTTGAATCAAATGGAATGGAGATGAATACCATACTCCCCAATTCGGAGTTTGGTTAGATGAACATATATTGACTAAATAACATCTTTTGTGAGGGTTGTTTTATAGGACCTATGGTGGTGTGGATGAGAAAAACTACTTTATGCTTATTTTCTCATATGCTTTGGTGTACTATATTTGTTATTGCTTTGGTGTACTATATTTGTTGATAAATTTTTATTAAAAATTTTAAAATTTAAAATAATTATAAATTATATTATTATTAAAAATTATAAAATTATAAAATAATTATAAATCATATTATTATTATTATTATTTTTTGAATTTACATGGTGGAATCGGTAGCCGCCACGAACTGGGCAGGTTGTCCAGCTTTTATGGCCTTCAGTTTTTTGCGCTGTTCGTCCTAGAAGCCACAACACAGTTCTTCGTGCAATCTGTCCCAGAAACCATCACACAGTTCTTTGCGCAATCTGCTCCTATAACCACCATGCCACAATCATATTATAAATAATATTATTAAAGAATAATTTATAATTACTATATACACCATTTAATTATAAAATATATATATATATATATATATATATATATATATTTAAATTAATGAAGTGCTAATACAACTGGTTGAGCTATCATGACAATGTAGTTATGATGTAATATGGTTAAAAACTTTTCAATTTGATAAAATAAATATAACTTGGAAAGGTCAAGTGATCAAGAACACTAGATTCTTGTTTTTGATTAGTAATTTTGTTGAAGAAGAAAATTTCATACATGCAATAAATGAGTCTCAAAGATACACTAGAGTTAAAACAAATATAGCTGATAGTGATTTGAAAGTCAATCTATACTTACGATAGCAATAGATCTAGGCTTTACATTAGCAATCTGGTTGAGGTAGCAAAAGATAAGATATTGATAGATTTTTACTTGTTTATCTTTTAACTTAAGGATGACTTGGTTTAGAATTTAACAAGAGATGGTGGATATTTGGGCTTGTTAAGATCCATTGCTTTGAAGCAATTGAAATTCCTTGCTCTCAAGGATTTCCTTTAGAAGATTCGGTCACTTGAGGCCTTTAATATTTTGTCATTTCTTTGGTTACTAGTTTGAAGCAAAAATCTTACAAATGATAATTTACAAGGGGGTGTCATAGGTCTCTTAGTAGTGCTTTGTATAAGGAATTAGTAATATTGGACTATCTCTTACTTCACTATCCTTTTCGCTTTTACTATTTGGGTTGATTTTTCAAGAAAATGAGAATATAAGAGAATGACAATATAATGACATACACACTATCGACATTGGAAAAATTTATAGAATGTTGGATAAGTTGCTTCAAAGCAAAACCATTAGGCATTTTGTAAAGGATTGGTCTTAGTAAAACCGTGCACACACATATAATGCATGAATATGTAATAAAACAACTCTTAAGTAAACAAAAAATCCAATATTCATTTCTAGAATATTAATAGTAGAAACAACATTCACAAGAATATTCACAACATAATCAAATTCCAAATAGTAAATCGATTAAAGCATTATATATCTAGATTCCAGACAATCTAAGCCATTGAGAGAGGGTAAAGCATCCTAGCCACTTAAAGAGGGCAAAGTCTTTTATGCACAATAGAAGTGACAAAAGTTACAAGAATGAATTGATTATCCTATTTTGTCATCTTTCTATTTGTAGTCTAACAAAGTAACAAACCCTAACCCCAATGCTCAAGGGTTAATTATCCTAAGGACCCAAGCCAAACAAAATAAATATAGTCTACATGGCTACATCTGGGCAATTACATGGCCTCCCTTGTCAAAAAGCTTTGTGCTCAAAGCTAAGGAATTTTTAGAGAATGATTGTAGGTTCCCACATCACGTCCTCTTCAGGAAAATCCTTCCACTTGATGAGTAGCTCCTGCATCTAACAATACTGTACATTATGCACCCATGAATGTAACATTGCATTTGGCTTTAGTTCAACACACCATCCAACTATCAAAGCTCCATCTAGGACTACACCTTTTGATGAAGTACTTAAGACAAGAAACATGTTAAATAGGGTGGATTTTGGAGGTAGGTGGGAGCTCCAACTGATATGCCACATTCCCAATTTGGTGAAGCACCTTGTAAGGACCATATAATATGGGTGGAAGCTTTTGGATGAACTTAGTCGTGAGAGAAAAGTGCCTATATGACTAGAACCACAATAAGACCATATTGCCAACTCAAAGTATCATTCTAAACGATGTAAATCCTATTGTTGCTTCATACGATTCTAAGCCCGAAAAATATTATCTTGAGGAGTTGGAGAATAGTTTGTCACTATTGGAAAAAATCATCCAGTTAAGCAACACCAAAGGACTTCAAAAGATAATTTGTCAATGATGGATTTTTTTTCCCATACATTGCCTCAAATGGAGACATTCCAATGGATATATTATAAGAAGTATTGTACCATTTTTCTACTAATGGAATCCCTTTAACCCACTAATAAGCTTAACTTGGGAAAACCATCTTAGATGTGTGCCTAGGCACTTGTTCATTATTTTTATTACCCATTAGTTAGAGGGTGATAGGAAGAGCTCATATTAAGCTAAGTACCACTAAGAGTGAACAATTCATTCTAAAAGTTGATGGTGAAAATAGGGTCATGATCACATAATGGACTTGGGCATACCATGTAGTTTGAAATCTGACTCAAGGAATACCTTGGCCACCTTACTATTAGTGAATGACTGTTGTAATGGATAGAAGTGGGCATTCTTGGAAAGGAAATCCACAACCACAAAAAATCATAGTTTTGCCCTTTGATTTTGGAAGACATTAAATGAATTCCATAGAGATGTGTTCCCACCAATAATATGAAATAAGGATAAACTACAACAATCTTAGAGACTTAATTGTTTTTCCCTTATTCCTATGTCACACTTCAATTTTTTGACACAAGTTGTTTTATATAAGATTTCATTCCTTTCCAAGAAAAGGATTACTTGACCTTATGATAAGTTTTGAGAAATATAGAATGTCCCACTATAAGAGGGATGCAATTCCTAAAGGATGTTGTTCTTAACCTAGGAGGTCTAAATGAAATAAACATGTTCCTTCCTCTTTAAATTCCCATAAAATCGTGAGAAACAATGGATTATGTGGGGTACCAACCTCAATATCACGAATTAGATGAATAGTTTTAGGATCCAAATTTCACTTCTCATGAAGCTAGGTGATCCAAAGAGGAAGAGGGTTGGACATAACATGATTACTATAAAAACTTGTGATAAAAAGCATCTCCTAACTCATTCTATTTCTTTTTCTCATATTCAATCTCAAAGTCATAATCCAAAATCTTGGTCAATCATTTGTTTGGCTTCGAATAAGAGACCCAACAAGTAAGGCTTCTATTTGTCCACCACATGTACGATGGTTAATATCTCCTCATAAGTAGATCTACCTAGATTCTTGCCAAATGTTTTTGCTTTCATAAGCCATTAGATGACCTTGCATACATACAATATTAATACCAATTTTAAATGGATTATATTTAATGAAAAAGAGATTGCTAAAGTTTGGAGTAGCTAATATATGAGTGGCATACAAATCCTTTTTTAATACATTAAATGCTCTTGTAGCTTCATCAAAACAAAGACATCCTTCTTGGTGAAATCCATCAAGGGGGTTGTACTCTTCCCATATTCTTTCGATAAATTTTATGTAATATGTAATGAGACCTAAAAAAATGTTAAGATATTGTAATCATATAATCAGTGTTAAAGGTTTTGGGTAGTTAGAAAATAGTTGTAACTAGAGGCCTCTCCATTCTTGATTCCCACTTGTATATACATATCTATCACATCATTACTATAGTCAATCTATGATCATAATATTTGGTAATAGGGCTTCAACGTTATGAATGTGAGACCAACATTGAAGAGTAGAGACACCTTTCAAAGTTTGTGAGTTTACCTTGGACAATACGGGAGTTGTAAATAGGATTTAAAGACTTCTTGGCGAATCCAAGAAGCAACTTAACAATCATGAAGTTCATGTAAGGAGGGAAATCTTGTCAAATCGATTACAAAAGAATATATTGTGTTCTTGTTTGTTTGTTTGTTTTTAGGTTTGAAACATGCATTCAAGTGGAAAATAATGCATAAAACCATCTAGTAAGTGTTGGTAAAACATCCTATTCGAGTATTACATTGCTTGTATGTCAATGTTCCCATGAGGTCGTCAAGTGTAGCAGTGCTAAGAGGAATGTTCTCGTTTATAAGAGTTAAAATATCAAGGCCATTTAACATTGTTTAAAGTTAACTTTGTAGGTTTTCAATGAAAAAAATGTGTTGTCATGAGTTGAATATAGGTAATTTTACTGCTTGAAGAAGGGATGTCTACATCATGAGATAGGTTGATATTGCCATCTTTAGCATGCTAGTTAAGGCCATCAACAAAAGATACAAGGTTGTCTTCACCATCTTTGCATGCAGACAATGTGAAGTTTACATGAAATTTGTCCATCTTGAGCATTTAGATCCTGTGTGAGAGCCATCAAGAAGAAATTAGGCCATCTACAGACCCTGTAGGGTTGTCTTGAAGACTTTTTTATATGCATGGCTTATCTAACATGACTATGCATAGTCTTAATGAGGGTGTGGTATGCTATGCTGCCATGCATGCTCCATCTTGAAGAGTTGGAGGCTATCTAGATATGCCATCATCATTCTAAGTGGAGTCAGGCCACTTAAGAACAAGAAGACTGTCTAAATTTGAATAGAAGTATTTGAATTCATGAAGTAAGGTGCTAATCCTTGAATAAGGGTTGTTTAAAGAGACCAAAACACTATATTCATATATATTTGATGGAGACAACATGGTTTGTTATCGATTGCAATAAAAAAATAAACCATCAAAATTTTATTTCCAATTAAAGTGAGAGACATGTAACATCCACAAGGGTCTCATTGTTTGGACAAGATACTACTCAAAAAAGGCATGGCAAGACTTTAAGGCATGTTGGTGGAAGGAGGTGTCTAAGGCATTGCGTAAGATATTTGAACACAATTTATCAGAGATATTTGCTAAGGAGAGTGCCATTACATACTAAAATAAGATGCTATTAAAAGGAGGGCATTATTCATAGGTTAAAACTAAATCTTTTTGTCGAGCATTGAGGTTGAAGGACACAAGTAGAAAAAAAGATATGTAATTTTATTCATAGATCCTAATATACCTCCATTCATTAACCATCAGATTTCTAAGATTCAATGATAAAAATTGATTTAACCATTTTATTGGAGTCATCATTTTGCATGAGCATATGCATTTGCTTTGTTTTGTGGCCATGAAATCACTTAAATAGAGGCTGATGTACATCATACAACTGACAAATTTGTTAATTTGACAGACTAAATTGGGACTTTCTGATTGCTGTCCTCCTTAAGTTTGGTTTTCACCACCAATGGGTTAATGGAACAACTGCTGGTTACTTTCTAAAGCATGGTTCTTGATTCTAGTTAATGGAACAACTGCTGGTTACTTTCAAAGTCTCAGAGGAATTGAGCAGGGGGACCCTATCAGCCCCATGTTATTCATCATTGTGGCTGAAGCTTTAGGCAGAACCATAAAAAATGCTTGCAGTTCAAGGCTAATATCGGGAATCAAGGCAACATCTCTCACTAGGGCTATTTATCACCAATAATTCGTCGATGATACCCTTATATTGACCAAGGCATCAGTGGTTGAGGCCAAAATAATTAAATACATCCTGCAACTCTACGAGGATGTTGTTGGTCAAAAAGTTAATTTCGGTAAAAGCAAGTTATATTTCTTGAACACCCCCATTCAGAGGTAAGGAAGGATTGCAAAAATTTTAGGGTGTGATATAGCAAACCTCCCCACTTCGTATCTTGGTCTCCCTCTTTTCATTGGTTCTCCGAGAGAGTCAATGTGGGACAGAGTTATTGAAAGAATTCAAAAAAAACTTGCTAGATGGAAAGGTCATCTTCTATCTCAAGTAAGAAAGCCGACCCTCACTAAGGCCTCTCTTCAGAGCATTCCAGTCTATTTCCTCTCCGTTTTCAAAGCCCCTGTGAAGGTTTTCCAAAAAATTGAGAAACTCCAAAAGAATTTTTATGGACTGGATTAGAGGAGAAAAAAATGATACACCTTGTACGATGGACCAAAGTGTGCAGACCCAGGGAAAATGGGGGCTTAGGTCTGAGGAGAATTGCTCATATAAATTTAGCTTTACTAGCTAAGCAGGTGTGGCGTCTCATTTCTGGTGAAGAAAATGAATGGAAAACTATCATCAAATGAAAGTATCTTCAAAATATGGAATTTCTAAGTGACTCAGTTACAATCAGGGGTTCTGCTTTTTGAAAAGCAATTCTTAATTGCAAGGAAATCATCAAAAAAAGTTTAAGATGGGTTTTAGGCAATGGTGAGAGGATAAATTTTTGGAATGACAAGTGGGCTAAGGACGAACCACTGACGCAATATCCTAACTTAGCCCGAATCAGAGATATCACAGAAGAACTCATTGGCAGAAAAGTCTTCGATTATATGGTTGAGGACAAAGGTAGAATGAAGTGGAAACAAATAATAATTCAAGGATTTCAAGTGGAATCAAATGATCTTTGTAACATTCTCGGGCAACAATTTATCCCCATGAGACCCAAGGAAGATCAAGTGACTTGGGCTCCTACGAAAAATGAGCAGTTCACTATTAAATAATATTACAAGCTTCTGCTTGATGACGGGGATTTTGTCCTCCAAAAGGACTTAGTTTGGATAAAAAATTTAATTCCAAAAATTGTAGTATTTTCATGGCTGGTTATCCAAGGAAGAATTCTAACCATTGATAATATGATGCGTAAAGGTATTTGTATCACTAATCGTTGTTATTTGTGCAGGGCTAATTATGAGACCATTTATTACATTTTCCTTGAGTGCCCTTTTTCCTTGACTGTCCTAAGTGGGGTTTTTTAGGCCTTCAATATTTCATGGGTTAAACCAACCACCGTACTTGATTTGTTCGTCCAGTGGCCTTGCCCCTTTTCAAGCCAAAGACTTAGATACATGTAGAAAATTTGTCTCAATAACTATCTTTGGCAGGTGTGTTAGAAAGGAACCATAGAGTCTTTAATGAGTCTATCCATGATCATCAAACTATCATTGCCAGGATCATATCCTTTGCCAACAAGAATGTGAACCTTATCCCTTTTGATAGTTGTAAACCTCATCTGTAGGAGACCACGATTGCTCAATATTTAAGCTTAACCTTGTTAGATGAGTCCGTGCCTAGGGTAGTCAACCCCAGAGCCAATGTTAAGTGGTCTCCACCTCCTACGGGTTGGTTTAAGCTTAATTTTGATGAGAATATAAGGACAATCCTGGAAGAGCAGGTGCTGGTGGCATTGTGTGAGATCATAATGGGAATATGATGCTTGCATTTTTTGAATATTTGGGAACAAATATGAACAATGAAGCTGAAGCTAGAGCTATGTGGAGAGGCCTTCAAATGACTCCAGACTTAGAAGGCAATTTGATCGTAGAAGGAGACTCTATGTATGTTATAAATCTCCTCAATAATTGAAAAACACCTCCTTAGAGGATTAAAACAATTGTTGAAGAGGCTAGGATCCTTTTCCAGGGAAGACATGACAAAAAAGCCCAACATGTCTTTCGGGAAGCTAACAAAATTGCTGATAAGCTGGCCAATTTGGGTGTTGATGGTGACGAACTTTTCAAATGGGAACACAGTGTCCCGAGTGAAGTAGAGGAACTTATTCAACAAGAATGCCAAGAATGATAGTCGAATTTACCAACAGGGAAGGCACTGTAAGTTCGAAGGCTAGGAGTATTCCCATCTCTTTTTTGAATTGGACTCACAATAAAAATTATTTGAGCTGTCAGTCTTCGTGGATGCTACTTGGAAATACCACAAAGACTAATGGGGATAGTCACATGTCAGATAACATGGCTCCTAGTCATCTTAGTAATTTGAGGTTGGTTGATAATCATAGGGAAGGAAAGAAATGATAATATAAGACTTCGAACCAAAGCCACGTGGACCACCAGATAGCCACCGCCATAAATCTAGCCAGTAGGTTCACTTCTTTAAGGATGATTGGCCAAGATAGTACGTGGTACCAAAGCATGTCATATACGAAAGAAAGCAATTACCAAAGAATTATTAAGAGTAATTTTCAATACAGAGCTTGTGGGAGTTTTTTTTCAGTACTCTGCTATGTGTGTCTGCAACTTTTTGTTTCTCCATTGTCTCAAGGAAGGGATCCATGTCTGTTTATTTTTTGTAATTATGATGCATGTGTGTTTTCTCGAGGTATACCCAAAATGTTGTATGGGAAGTTTCTTTTTGATAACAGGCTATGTGCCTTATTGGATGTAATGGCTTTGGCGACATGTAGATTTTACATATATATGATCCTTAGTAAGGATATGTTCATCAATAGCCCTGGGCTGATTTTTGTAAAAGGTTTTGGGTCAACCTGTAAAACCCGGTATTAATGCTATAGTACCTTATCTATCAAAAACAAACTGACAAATTTGTTGTCTAAAGGCAATGTAAATACAAATTCCACATGTATTATGGATAATGCTTTTGAGACTTTACATACTTCTTGGTAAGAAAAATGAAGGAAAGGACCAAGTTGTAATTTGATGTGGGAGATTAAATTGTAGCCCATAACATTATTGATTTGAGGTGGTTATATTTTTTTTTAAGTATAGGAATATATATACTCGTCCAAAAGTTCTTTTTGAGTTTGACCTGGTGGAATTCAATTTTTTTTTTTTTTGTGAAGATTAAATATGGCTATTAATGCCCCAAATATGATGTTGCCTAACTTACAATTATTGAAAGGCAACAACTATTCCACATGGAAGACAAAGATGAGTATTCATCTAGAGTTTGAAGATTTATGGGGAGTGGTGTATGGTACCATACAAAGACATGCCATAAACCCCAACAAATAAAGAAAGCTTGACAAAGTAGACTAGAAAGGACAATTGATCATAATATTTAGTGTGATTGAATGGATTTAACTATGCATTTGCAATGTTGTAACCACCAAAGACACATAGGGTAAACTTAATATAGTGTTTGAATTCAAAAGTCAAAATTAGATTATGTACCTAAGAAGTCAATTACATTGTTTGAAGATGAAGAGTGATAACAAGTTGGAGGGTTTTTTGCAACAAATTATTGAGTTGTGAGCCTCCCTTTAAGTGTAAGGTAAAACTATTAGTGGTGATGTGCTTGTTGCAGTTGTGTTGTGAGCACTACTGGTGACAACTCTAAACATTACTAACCAAAGTCTCACTTTTGAGATTCTTGTAAATTTTCTTCAATAGGAGAAAGCAATTTAAGGGATAAAAACTAAAGCAAAAGAGCTCTAGTCACTATTAAAAAGGTAAGAAGCAAATGCAATTGAAGAAAGGTTGTTGACCCCAAAACAAGCACCATCAATAATAGAAAGGAAAAGAGCACAATTAGCAACAACAATAGGAAAATGGAACTATTAATGTTCTAATATCACGTATTTCATTTGTGGGAAACAAGGTCATGTACTTTAGGAGTGTAAATACAACACATTCTCACAAGGTTATTTAAATAAGAACCAAAATAATACATCATGAGGCAAGAAGAAGGTTCCTAAGTGGTAGAGGAGGCATGCACCTAAACACCAACATGGCAATATAACAAAGGATATCAATTTTTATGTAGAAGGAGAAGACTATGTCTATTCCATACAAACTCTTGTTGTTATTTCAAAACCTAGATCAATTTGGTATGTCAATTTGGGGACTACAAAAAATATATTAAATGCTATGAGGAATGGTTTATGTGCTTTAACCATTCCTCTTATCATGGCTAGATTACTTGAAAACAATTCTACATATATTGTTGTTGGTATCAATGATGTTCATTTGCATACCTATCACATGAATGGAGTTTTTTACATGCCTTACCTCACAAAGAACTTTACTTTCTATAGATCAATTTCTTGATCATAATTTGAGAGTTGAATTTCTAAAAAAACTAATAAAAAACTGTCTCATTCGAGAAAATCCTATAGGTGTAACAATTATTGCTCATGTTAATGGAATAAGCAAGATGTTGCATCTTGAGTTTGTATTATGAGAAAACAAAGCTTTGGTAGCGAAGACAAATGAAGCTACCACACATTGGCATATGCAATTTGGATATTTGAGTTTTGATCACCTGAAAGCACTCATCAATCATAACATGGTCAAAGGACTTTTGTCATTTATGAAACCTCATTACATTTGTATGAGTTGCTTGGTATGAAAGCAACATAGAACCTCATTTGACTCAAGCAATTGTAAAGTAGCTAGTCCACTTGACTTGGTGCACATTGATATGTGTAGACCCATGAATATGAGTTTAAGTGACTATCAGTAGTTTTAGTTGTTTTTTAATGATCATACATGATGAATGTGGGTGTATTGCATGAAGATGAAGGGTGAAACCTTCCATGTTTTTTGAAAATATTATTAGTCATCATATTCTTGTACTTTACTTAAACTGAGGGGGAGTATACTAGTAATGAGGTTTTTTATTTCCTAAAGTAGAATGACATTAAATGATAGTTGATAACTGCCTACACACCTTAATAAAATGGAGTTATGAAGAGGTATTATCGTACTATTCAAAATATGGTGCACAACATGCTAAGCAATGCCAAATTGGAGCTACCATTTTGGGCAAAAGTTGTTCATACTACACTTTATTTCTTAAACCCTTTACCCATAGTTGCATTGAATGAAGTCACACCTGAGGAGACATGGACCGATGTTAAGCATATTGTGTCTCATATTTGAGTGTTTGGATGCACAACATTCAATATTCAAAAGTAGAAGTATATGAAGCTAGATAAGAATCCAAGGGACATATCTTCATTGGATATAGTGATAAGCCAAAGGGATATTGACTCATTGATTCTGATACCATGAAGTTGTATACTAGTTGAGATATCATATTTGATGAGAAGAATGAGTGTATCTCTTCTTATAAGACACATGATTTAAATAAAATATATATTTTGCTATCTAATGATGATGATGTATCAAAGAGAGGATGTTGAGTTGGATGATTATGTAGATGATTGGAGTTGATGAAGTGAGACCATCTACTTTGAGTACCAATCACAGGCCCAAGTAGCATCTCAATACTATTTATGTTGCAAACTTAGATGGAGTTCTAGAGACATCAAGTTTATGGATAATAATTTGCAATAGAGTTTGAAATGAGGTCAATATAGCCCTTATGAGTGTAGTTGTACACAAAATCGAACCTTTAATAGTTCAAGAAGTGCTTATGTCAAAACAATAGAAGAATGTCATGGACGTTGAATATTAGGTATTGATGAGAAATAAGACATGGTAACTTGTTGATCTTGCACCTAGAAAGAAACCCATTGGTTGTAAGTGGGTATATAAGACCAAACATAAAGTTGATAGGAGTATTGAAAAATACAAGGAGATGCTTGTTGCAAAGGGTACAAAAAGAAGGAATTAATTATGATGAGATCTTTATGCCTATTGGAGGTATTACATTATTTGGCACCTTGCAATATTAATGCAAGCACCATGTAAATAGTTTAGTCTAGGGTGTGTTTAATATGTGATTCTATAGCAGGTGTCATGTTCATAAGTGTGATTTATGATTCATGTAAATACGTATGGAGTAATATAGGTGAGGTGTCATGTTAGTAAGTGTGAGTTGTAAGTGAAGTTTCATATTCATATGTGCAATCATGAGAGTCTTTATCTTTATGTAAATATGTAACATTTATTATTATGTATTGAGAAATATCAAGATTTAGATATTCCGTGAGTATGAGGAGATGAGTTTATGTAAGTGTAAAGGTCAATAATTTTATGAATATGAAGAGTCTCATGTATGTATATATTGAAGATAAAGCATTGTAACAGAGTATCAAAGAATAAGCATTGCATTTATGCATTGCTTAAAGTAGATATATTTTCAATAATATTCAATGAGTTTTATGTTCATTGTTGTTATTGTGCATATATGTTCTTGAGATATTGTTTGATCTTGGAAGAGTGATAAAATTTTGAGAATAATAGTGATTTACAAACCGTGGTATTAGAGTTATAATGAAGAGAATTTTGAGCCACATTATCACAAGTTTGGTGAGGGTGAGTTTCAATGAAGAGGTGAGAGTTTTTGTTGTTTAGGTTTGAAGGAGAGCAACGTTGTAGTAAAAACAATGTTGAGATCTTGGTGAGAGAGCCATATTGTGGAGTCACATTGAACTTAGAGTTACATTGTAACCATGCTAAAAAAAAACATATGTTAGAAAGTAGCATTTGGAGAAGTGAGCAAACATCCTTAGAGGAAAGAGAGACGTCCAAGCAAGCAAAAAGTGAGAGGAGACTGTTGAGGAGTGATAAAATTTTGGAGGAGATGGAGGAGAGAAGATAATTGAAGGAAAATAGATAGTTGAATACAGTGCATATGATTCTAGAAGTGTGCATACGATTCCAAGGAGAGCATACGAGTTCAAAAGGGTGAATACGATGTAGAAAGAGGAAAGAACATGCAGGTGTAATGTTAGGAAAAGAGCAATCATAATAATGCATATGCTAAGGTTGTAATGTCCATCCAAGATATTGAAATTATTGTTTCTAGAGTAATTCAACCAAAGTTGTTCAAATTGTGCCATAGGTTAGAGATTCGAGAGGAAAAATGTACCCATAAGGTAAAGTCTCAAATCTACCTCAGAACATTGAATGACTATGTTTAAAAAAAAGGAGATTGATTTATTGAAAAGATTTAAGAGGCATTAGAATAATTAAGGAGTTTTAAGAAGAATATTTTATTTTGGAGAATGTAAATAAAATATTCTCAAGAAATTTATAGGAAATATTAATAATGTATTTTTAATCGAAGAAGAAAAATACATTTGAAGGCAAGATTATTATTATGAAGAAATTTATGATCAATGGGATTTACAAGAAGAAATTAATATATTGAAGAAAATAAATTGAAGAAGAAGAATATTAAAAGTGAAAATTATTAAGAAATAAATTAATGATTGATTTGAAGAAAAAAGTTGAAGTTGAAGATTGAATTGAAATTGAATTAAATTGAAGAGTGAATAAAATAAGAATATTGAAGATTGAAAATTGAGGAAGAATAAAAATTGAAGAAGAAAATTAAAAGAATGAAAGATTGAAGAAATAAATAATTTGAAGAAGAAAGAATACTAAATTGAAGAAAACTGAAAAAATAAAATTTGACTATTGAAGAAAAAAATAAAGAATGATTAAAGAAGGAAATTATTAAATTTGGATATAAAAGGATTTCAACAACAAAGGAACTTATTAGAAAACTTCTATTATGTAAAATACAAAGATTTTCCTTTCTAAATATCAACTACTAAAAGGACCTAACTTTACCCCATGGAAAAATAAGATGAGATCAATACTTATTGTTGAAAAACTTTGAGAAGTAGTAAATGGAGAGAAAGTCATTCTAGGAGATAAAATTGGAATATAGAGATTTAAATATGAAAATGCAAAAGCTCTTATGTTAATAACATTTGGTATGTTAGATGAAATCCAAGCACACATTAGTGAGGCTAAAACTTCAAAAATTACTTGGGAAAAGTTATGTACAATATTTGAAGGAAAATATGAAGCTACTAATTTACACTTGCAATAACAACTATATTCACTAAAATTCCATGTTGGAGAAAACATAGAACATTTTATTCGAAGTGTAGAAGAATTGAAATCTAAACTACAAACTATGGGAGAGAAAGTGGAAGAAAAATTTCTTGTTCAAGTTACACTAAGAGCACTTCTAGAAACATTTAAGACATTAGTCACCTCTCTTCAAGTGCTAAACATAACTATATCCTTTGATGAATTAGTTAACATACTTCAAGAATATAAAATAGAAAACCAAGTCAAAGATGAAATGACAAACAATGCTTTTATTTCAAAGAAAAATGTGTCAAATAATACTGCTTCATATTTACAACATCAACCTGAATGGAGAAAAAAAAATTGTCACATATGTAACAAGGAAGGTCATGATACCAATTATTGTAGATACATTTCTTTAAATCAATGGATCAAATGAATAGACCTTTCCAAATATACCATCCAAGACAATATCAACCTAATCAATAGAGATACATATCAACACAACAATATCCAAAATGAGAAAATAAAAAAGGAAACATGGTCCAAGAAGTACAAGAAATAGAGAATATCAATGAGGAAGAAAATGAAACAATTCATAGAGCCCTCATGGGAAGAATTATAGATCTCTCCATCCTTGACAATACAGGTTCAAAAAATGAATGTATTGAGAAGTAGTGTGACAAATATAGTAATGATACAAGCCACTCAAAAATTCTCAATAGTAATGGCATTGATAGTATTGAAAATAAAAAAAGAATTATTGAAATTGAAACAAAATCGATGGATGCTCCAAAATTACAAAATTTGTGTAAAGAACAAACAAAAGCCTAGTCAAGAGAAAAATTGCAGTACACTATGGATGGATAAATAGAACATAATGGAATAAAATTATGGAAATGCTAAAAATTTTTTACAAGAAGAAAAAAAGCATGAAAAACATAGATTTATATCTAAGTTGTGCATAAAAAGAAGAAGATACATGTAACAACTTAGTGGGAAAAATACATTGCCAAAACCTAAAGCAGTATCAAAGTCAGAGTAAGAAGACCAAGACAAGAATAAAAAATTGAAAGCACATGAAGGAAAAAGACCTTCATACAAGATAATTTTATGCAAGGGGGTGTTGGAGGTATTACATTATTTGGTACCTTGCAATATTAATGCAAGGACCATGTAAATAGTTTAGTCTAGGGTGTGTTTAATATTTGAGTCTATAGTAGGTGTCATGTTATTAAGTGTGAGTTATGTGTCATGTAAATAAGTGTGGAGTTATGTAGGTGAGGTGTCATGTTAGTAAGTGTGAGTTATGTGAGTGAAGTGTCATGTTTATAAGTGAGGAGTTATGAGTTATGTGCAATCATGGGAGTCTTTGTCTTTATGATGTGAAATTTATTATTATGTATTGATAAATATGAAGAGTTAGATCTCTTGTGAGTATGAGGAGATGAAAAGTTTATGTAAGTGTAAAGGTCAAGAGTTTTGTAAATATGAAGAGTCTTATGTATGTATATATTGAATACAAAGCATTGTAACAAAGTATCAATGAATAAATATTGTATTCATACATTGCTTAAAGTAGATATATTTTTTAATAATATTTAGTGAGTTTTATGCTTGTTCTTATTGTGCATATATGTTCTTAAGACATTGTTTGTTCCTAGGAGTGATAAAACTATGAGAATAGTGTTTTTCTAACAATGACAACGAGAAATGTCAAGACCATTTATATACTATTTACAATGGCAACTCAATTTGGATGGAAATTGTATCAAATAGATTACAATTTGATATTTTTGTGATTGCAATTAAGCTATATGTTTTTTAGATCTTTATGTTGTGTGTTAGTTTAAATTTGAATTATTTTTTCCTTTTTATCAAATGAGGAACAAGGGCCCACTCTTTTGCTCTAGTAAATAGATGTTTTTCTACTTTCTGGTTTAGTATGTTTAATGTTTAGTTTGTTGTTATAATATCAATTTAATTATATATTACTTGTTGGAGTATATTACATTATTTGGTACATGTCTTAGATTAGGCTTTAATTTATGTAATGTAATAAATGCACAAGTGTGCATAATATTCAATAATGTAAATGTGCACATTAGTCCATGTGCACATGAGTCCATAGAATAGGGAGCTGAATAGTCTAGAAGTGTGAAGGCCAAGAGTGCACCATATGAAGAGTCACATACTATTATATATTTGTGACAAAGCATTGTAATATGGATCGAAGGTGCATTTCTCATAGCATGCATTAGTAGAGTAGTTTCATCTATTGTATCAAGTTCCATATTTTCATGAGTTTCCATTAATAGCATATTTCATAGTTATTGCATCTTATTCTTTCTGCATACTTTACATCTTGTGATTGTTTTTCCATATCATACATTATCAAAAGCTAACAGTGGTATCAGAGCCACAAGGGACTTTGACAGGAGATAGGGAGAGCTATTGCAAGGATTGGACTTGCACAGATTTTGAAGTTATAAAGGAGAAACCAGTGAAGGTGAGGAGATTATATCTAGAAGGTGAAACCAGAGAAGATTGGAGAATTTCTATTCCAAGAACAAATTTAGAATAGAAGGAGATTTTAGGTCTTGAAGTCAGACCTTGATATTGTGGAGATTGAGGAGATTAAGAGACCCAAGAAGGAGGTCCTATTGGAGAAGTTGGTAGATTGAAGGAGACTACAAATTGCAGATTGGCTAGAGTCTTTCCATAGGATTGTGAAGACTAGGACTCAACACAGAATTTATTCCACTAGTTTTGAGGATAACTAGTGAAGTTTATTTATTTTAGAATTCTGGAAATTCTAATATATTTGGTACTACTATCTAAGTTTTTGGTTGCAGAAAATTAACACCCAAAAGTTGAGAAGCTTCCTACAATGGATAGAGAAGAATTTCACCTTCATTGCTTGAAAGTCTATGTGCTTTCCTTGTGTAGGGATTAATTCTTTGTTGCAAAAAATTAGAGATTGAAGAGGTCTAAGAAAAGACCCCATTGAAGATTGAATATTGAGGAGACTCAAGAAGGAAGTCCCCATAGAATATTGCAGATAGAAGCTACATATTGGAGAAGTTGAAGAGACCCGAAAGAGGTCATATTGAAGAACTTCTAGTTTTGGAAGATAGAAGATTGGAGATAGAAGATTGCAGATTTAAGACTGTAGATTGGAGATTGAAGAGACCCGTGCAAAAGGTTCTCATTACAGATTGGAGATTGGAGATAGAGAAGACCTAAGAATAGGTCCTATTGCAGATTTGAAGAGCAAAAGACTTCAAAGATTCAAGATATTGAGAGTAGCAGTTTTTGGAGATCCAACAAAGAGATCTCATTACAGTATTCCCATAGTTGGGAGATTGAGGAAACTAGGAAAAGGTTTCATTAAAGATTCGAGAAGAGAAGTTGAAGAGTTATGGAGAGGAGTTGAAGAGTTGCAGAATTAGAAGACCTGAGAGAAGTGGTCTCAAGAGAATTTGGAGAAGAAGAAGAAGGCTAGAGAAAGCCCTACTACATAATTGGAGAAGCGACCATTGAAGGCATTGTTGAAGAAAGCTAGAAGTAGGAGATTGCAAGGAGGAGTAACTTTGCAGAGTTGAAGAAGTATCTAGTGAAGGATATTTGGAGAAGGTTTGTGATAGGAGATTAGAAGCAAGGAGAAGTTTTTGATAAATAGGTTTTTGGGACAATTGTCACCATCCGACAACAAGCCCAAAAGGAAGAAGTGTTTGGCAAGAAGTTTGCCAAATCTTGGAGAAGGGATTTGAATATCTCAAGACATTCAGATTCTTGAGAAAGTAGACAACATAGGAGATCAGTTTTGAAGTCAAAATTCGACAAGGAGATTGTAGGAGAAGAGGAGATTGAAGAGCCCAAGGTTTTGGGAAATCTAAGGACAACCACAAAGTTTTGAAGGCTGATTTGATAGGAGAAGATTGCAGGTTTTGGAGCAGATATTGAAGGGTTGCAGGAGAACAGAGTGAAGGAGGCCTAGAGCTACGATTTGGAGAAGACTTGGGCAGATTTTGGAGTACCCATGGATAGGAGATTGAAGGGAATTTGAAGACAACGATAGAAGGCCCGAGACTTTTGTTGCAGGTTTTGGACAGCGAAAGAAGGAAGGAGTTGACTACATAGTTGTAGGTTTATGAACACCATTTGGGGTAGCATTAATAGCTGCTAGTTTCAGCATTTGGGAGAGCAGGTTTGGAGGAGATTGGAAGCCACAAAATTAGATTTGTGGACAACATTGAAGAAGGATAAGGAGTTGCGAGTTTGGAGAACTCTAGAGCATATTTGGAAGAGTTATTAGACAGAAAACTTGGAGGAATTTGAGCAGCAAGTAGAGCTGCAAATTTGGTAAGCTTTGAGCAGAAGAGTGAAGGAGAATAGAGGTGCAAAATTACAAGTTTGAGACAACAAGTTGGGTGAATCAAATCACCAACAAAATTAGCAAATAAAACATTAGAAAGGTATGCAGTATTGGTGCAATAGAAGTTTATTATCTACACATTGAAATAAGCTTTACATCAAGAGCACCATATTATTATTTGAGATTTGCATAGTGTTATCATTTGGAGTTTGAAAATAAGAGCTTAAAAGAGTTCTTTAAATCAAGGTGATATTAGTGCTTACACCTTATAATTTGCAAAGACAAAATAGGAAGAGTTTAAGCTAACAGCTAAAGGAGAAATAAGAAGAAAGCATAATATTATTTATGAGTGCTATTCTATAGTGATTAAGAAGTGCAGATTTATCTACGTGAAAAAAAGAAACCAAGAGCAATAGTGTAAACAAGCTAAAGAAAAGGGTTAAAGAATCAAGACAATATTGTTCAGTGTCCAAAGACACTAGATAGCTACAAGAGAAAACGTAGAAGAGTCAAGCATCATTGTTGCTCAAGGAAGAGCAAACATTCATCGTAGAAGACTCGCTCCCATTGGACGGAGCATCACCACAGCATAGAAGCACTCTCACAATGCTTCCAATATCACCACGATAGAAGGAAGAGCCATCACCTTGCAGCAAAGCATCATTGTAGTATAGAAGAGCATGCATCAAGTTGGAGAAGATCACCATCACACCAAGCCATCAGATTCTCACCAAGGAAGGCAAAGCGAAGATGTTCCTATGAATAGCATTCTAAATTTTGCGTGAAAAGGAATACGTAGGAGTAAGGAGATTTTAGGGTTCAAGGAGAGGCTACAAGTGTCATCCGTTATAGCCCATGCACATGCCACATGGAGGAAGAGACTAAGGTCATTATTTGTACGTTGGAGAGGCACGAAGCCAAATTGAAAATATCTGGTAGAGTAACATTCAATGCCATAGTGCAATTCAACCAAGAAGAAGAAATGTTTCAGGGGTAGTGAAAGAAGTTGAGTGCCAAGTGGCACATGTAAGGAGGAAGGTCAAACGTTTTAGTGGCACCAATTCAAAGGAAGGTATTCTTTAGATGTTAAATATAGAGGAATAGGAGTAATGAAGAAGCAGTGAAGCGTAGGTGATCAATGAGTGCACAAATTTTCTGATTGGATGCAAAGAAGGGAAGGTAACACTTGGCAGGTTGAGGTAGAAGCCCGAGGTACAAGTGTGGAGGTTGAAGTCAGTTCTAACAACGAGGATTGAGGTGTAGAGATGTTGAAGCTAGAGTGGAGGAAATAAACACTCCAAATAGATCAACATACACCAAAGGCCAACGAGCATCGTCCGATGACGTACGTAGAGGAGAGAAGACTCAAAAAGGGGTCAAGCCTTGTTGACCAACGAATTATCAATTCCAAGGTGAAGGTAATCCACTTTATTAAAGTTACTTATAAGATTGGATTAGGAGAAATAAGGATATACATAACTATTATCCTCTAAGGTTGAAAAGTAAATTATTTTGGAGAAGTGAATTTAACCTTAGACATATTATTGAAGATTGAATTTTGGATAGAAGATATTAAAGAAATAATTTTAAGGTTTTGTAATTTAAATCATTTGAAGTTACAAAACAATTTTGGGATATTTGCAATTTAATTAAAGAGGGAGTAATAAGGGTTTCTACAACAAATTAGACTTATAATAATTGCAAATATATTTTATCTAAATTTCTAAGCTTGGAGTTATAAGGTATTCAACATCAACATAGGAATTAAGAAATTTAGAGTTTATATTTTTTGTGACTA
The DNA here is from genome assembly GCA_028583015.1 of Wollemia nobilis. Lineage (NCBI taxonomy): Eukaryota > Viridiplantae > Streptophyta > Pinopsida > Araucariales > Araucariaceae > Wollemia > Wollemia nobilis. The sequence continues at coordinate 3,376,334 of JAQPPZ010016847.1, read as the reverse complement.
AGGAAAAATAAGGTTGGTCTTAGTCCTAAGAAATCATTTTCTATACTAAGAAGGTAAAAGGATGTCTACATCAAAGAATTCATTGAATATTGAGATGGAGAATGAAGTTAGAAAAGGAAGGATACAGGTTATAAAATCTGGAATTAGAGATATGGTTGAAAATTCTAAAGGTAAATTAGACTTAGTTCCAAGTTTTATCTATAAGGAAGCATTAGAAGAAAGATTTGAAACCTTAGAATACTATCTACATGCAAAGATGTTTGAAGCAATTGATATTGACAAAGATAGTATTATGGTTCCCTTAAATGTTGCAAGCATCATTTATATGGCACTACTTACACTCAGGCATTACAAATAGAAAGACTTGAAACTGCAAGAGTTAATTGAATCTCTTAAGAGGAAGGCAAAAGTGAGTGAATCATTCCTAGAAAAAGTATTTCATTCCTCATGTAATATAAATGATTCAAGTCCATCAAATTCAGGATCTTATCATGACGCTGTAAGTTAATGTTCATAAGATTTTATACAAAAGAAAATTCATAACTTCAAGGACAAAGGCAAAGAGAAAGTTGTTTTGTAGGAATCACCTAACAATACAACATCATCGAAAGACATACAAAGCAACACTATTGATGAAAACAAGCAAGAGGAGAAAGAGCATGACCAAGAAGGGATACAATGCAAAGTGAGTTAGAGAATGAAGATCCATATTGAAGACTAAAGTCTTCAATAACCAAATAATGTAATACGGGGGGGTGTTGGAGTATATTACATTATTTGGTACATGTCTTAGATTAGGCTTTACTTTATGTAATGTAATAAATGCACAAGTGTGCATAATATTCAATAATGTAAATGTGCACATTAGTCCATGTGTACATGAGTCCATAGAATAGGAAGCTAAATAGTCTAGAAGTGTGAAGGCCAAGAGTGCACCATATGAAGAGTCACATACTATTATATATTTGTGATAAATCATTGTAATATGGATCGAAGGTGCATTTCTCATAGCATGCATTAGTAGAGTAGTTTTCATCTATTGTATCAAGTTCCATATTTTCGTGAGTTTCCATTAATAGCATATTTTAGAATTATTGCAAAAGTCTGTTATCTTATTCTTTCTACATACTTTAAATATTGTGATTGTTTTTCCATATCATACATTATCAAAAGCTAAAAATACTTTCCTATGCTTTTTCAAAGCAATCGATTAGTTTTAAAAACTTAGTTATATAAAGTGTTTTGATTGAAATTAAATGTTGTTCTATTTCTTGCAACTTAGTTGTAACCCGTTTATTTATTTTCTTGTAACACTATTGTTTTATGCATATGATTTTACTTCTACAAAGATTTAGTTTTCTATGCATTTAATTCTATTTAGAAAACTTAGAAATCCTATATTAATACCTCATATATTTTAGTGCATATATATTGGACACCAACCTGAATTGACAAACTAAAGTGAAAGGGATCAACAAGACTCATCACTCATAAAATCATAGTTACTCCTATGAGGACCTATGCGACCAACCCTTAGACCCAATCATAGTTAGTCATAATTTTTCTCCAAACTTCAAAACACCATAATTCCATATGTACAAGGGGAAAGAAGACCCCATAAACCACCTTAATTGTTTTTGCACTATCTATAGTGACATCACATATGATGAGATGTTTCTTATTAAATTATTATACAAAAGCCTTAATTTTCCTACCCTAGAATGGTATTATAAAATACCATGACATACCCTTAATAACTTTAAGGATCTAGTCAAAATGTTCATCTAGCAGTTTTCAATATACATTGACGAGAAGGTCATAATCAGTGATCTTTATAAACTAGAACAATCCAAGGATGAAAGTTTCATTCATATTTTTAACTATATGGTGATATTTGGTGGGGAAATTTAATATGTTACCACACAAAGAGACATTTTGGATGTCTTTATAGAAAACCTTCAGGAGCAATTGGACTTTTATCTTGAGATGACCAACATATCCACCTTTGAGAATATTGTAAACATGGAAACATGAGTAGAAACTACCCTCCTAAAGAGGAGGCAATTGAAAACCAAGAAAAATCAAGATAATCCTCCATCCCACCAAAATAGATAGTATAAGAAAAAATATGTTGTTGGTGATGGTGTTACCTACTCATTCTAGGCCAATAACATGAATACTACTATAGCCCTTTGAAAAATAGTTATAGAAAAACCTCAACAAAAAAAACCCAAGAGGAAATTAATTAGGCTTGGATAGCCCCTTTCAATTATCCTTGATTAACTTCTAGAGGCTAAAATGATAGAGCTTACACCCATTAGGCTTGTCGATCCTGAGAGAGAAAAGTTCCTTGGTTTTGTCTTGAGGAACAATGTGCTTTCCACTGTGTCAATGATCACATGACAAATAAATTTAAAATATTTAAAAATCATATTAAAGACATGATGGATGAAGGTTGTATAGTCTTTAGTTTGAGGTTCAATTCTCGTCCAATCAAGATCTTAGGATCTTCCAATATAGGTTATCCAATCATGATAAAAAAAAATAAACCATATCCAATTTAGAGTTGTTCCTCCTCCAAATAAAGGTATGGTATGAATGATCCACTATTTTTTAGTTGGAGTTATCATGTGATAACAAAATAAGAACCAATCCTCAAATAAACCTCCCTAACCTCCCTTGGTCCTCTGTTCAAGATGAGCTTCTTCTTCTTCCAGAGAACCACCATTGGTTATACAATCCTAAAATAAGGACAAAGGTACTTTTAATCTTCACCAACAACTTGAAAGTACACCTAAAAAATATCACTTCTTGAGCTTATTAAGATGACAATGCATTGAGAGATGCTATTTAAACTTTGGAGTGAACATGTGGTTCATCAAGACTTAAACCTTGATGACCTCACCAATGTGGTAGGGTCTCTTGGGATTAATCATGTAATAATATCATTCTATGAGGATGATATTCTAAAAACATCAATGATAGGATAAATTCCTCTTTGCATAACTAGCTATATCAATGACACGCTCATCAAGAAAATTATCATTGATAATAATATCTATAGTCTAAAATTCATTAGTAATTTTGGACTAAGTAAACAAGATTTGATAAAATTTGATCTTTTGATTATGAAATTTGATAATGAAGAGCATGAGGCTAGTGGTACCATAGTATTACCTCTAAAGGTTGGTACCTATATCCTCAAAACCCTTTTCTATGTCATGCCTTGTGAGCTGACTTATAATATTATTCTTGGTAGGTCTTGTATCCATGTGATATAGGCTATTACCTCCACTTTGAAGAACACAAGCTTATACTGAGAGGGGGGTGAACAGTATAAGATCAACTTTTACTTTTCTTTCCCAAACAATATTATCCAATATTATCAATGGCAATATCAATAGTAGTAATCAAAGCAATGCACAAATCATCACACACAATAGAGACACCAATTTAACGTGGTTCACCCAATGTGGGCTACTCCACGGAGAAAATATTTCTACTAAATTTTCTCAACAAATATTCTTGGGAATCAATTCCCTATTACAATGTTTATGGACCTCTATCCAAAGGAGACACCAATCCCCTATGCTCCGATTTGTGGATCTCTCTCCATAGGAGAACTCTTTCCCCTTTTCTCTGGTTCGTGGAACTTGATCCAGGAGACCTCTATCTCCTCAACTGGTTCGTGGATCTCTCTCCATAGAAGAACTCTATCTTCCTAGCTGGTTCATGGATCACACTCCATAGGAGAACTCTTTCCCCTTGCTCTGGTTCATGGATCTCTATCCATAGGAGAACTCTTTCCCCTCTACTCTAGTTGATGATCTTCTAGAAGACTTTTGCCCCCACTACTCTAGCTTGTGGATATCTCTCCATAGAATACCTCTATCCTCATTACCCTAGCTAATGGATCTCTATCCATTGGAGACTCCTGTCCTCTACTCTATCACCTCCAAATATTACTCTCAACTCTATCTTAGATCTACACCAAAATCTATCCCAAGTGTAGTACAAATATTCTCTAACTCTATCTTAGGTCTAGCACAAATCTTCTCATAAATATATACCAAAATCTATCCTCAAATATATCCTCAAGCCTTAACACAAAGCTTGATCCAATCACAAATCAAATCTGCTTAGATTTTCCCCAAGCCTTAACACAAATCTTGAACAAATCAATCAATCAACTCTGCTCTCAAGTCTTCACAAAGACTTGCTTCAAATCTACCTTCAAGTCCTCTCAAGAACTTGCTCAATCTGCTCTCAAGTCTTCACCAAGACTTACCTCAAATCTACCTTCAAGTCCTCTCAAGAACTTGCTCAATATGCTCTCAAGTCTTCACCAAGACTTACCTCAAATCTACCTTCAAGTCCTCTCAAGAACTTGCTCAATCTGCTCTCAAGTCTTCACCAAGACTTACCTCAAATCTACCTTCAAGTCCTCTCAAGAACTTGCTCAATCTTCTTTCAAGTCTTCACCAAGACTTGCTCAAATCTATCTTAATACATACTCAAAATAACTCACAAAATATGCTCAATCAATCTCAAATCTTGCACACAATGCTATCAAATGCTTTGTCTAATCTTCAAGGTAATTCCTTTAACTTGAAGTAGTTTAGACATATTTTATCCAGAATTCGTTTAACCTCTGGAACATATAGAGAATGATGTACTCTATCAAAACTCAATATGTTCTACTCAATCATTAAGTCTATCGCTTTCACAAATATGATTTCTAATGTTTGCACATTCACTTTCAATATCACTCAAATCCAATGCTCAAGAATTTCACTCAATCATTCAACCAATGAAACACAACTTGCTCACTAACCCTAAACAAGTGTTTTCATACTTCTTCAAACAAAGTGCACAATGTGGGTCTCAAACCCTAACTCAAATAATCCTCAATCTCTATCTCAAATGTTCTCTAAACATTCACCAATGAAGCATATAAGAATTCACTCAAATATTTCCAACAATCCTTATCAAACAATCCTTTTCACTCCACCTTATATTTTACAACATTCATTCCAACATTTCAAACAAAATATGATGTGCCCATACCTCTTTGCTTTGATGGAGATATGTCTTCAAAACCTGTTTTACTCACAACCAAATCCTTTTGCCAATTCTAGGTTAGATAGCAATAGTCTATCTCAAAATCTCCACAAGAATATTTACCTCAACAAATATTTCACCATACAAGAAATACAATAAAATGTCAAGTCACAAATACACCTTATCACTCCTTCACTTTCAAAATAATATTCAACATATATCAAAAATAAAGTTCCTTGTTTACACCTTATAATCTCCAATACTTGATTTAATTCCTAAACACCAAAAATAAAATATTTAATTAACACACCTTATGACTCCCTAAACTATTCCACACATTGCCCTTTTAATATCACCTAGCCTCAAACAACTTTCATTTTCCAAGACTTTGGTAGATTTAACTGAAAAATTGCATACCTTTAATATTTGGCCCACATTATAAAAATATTGCACAAGTCTCAACGACCAGCGCCCAAGCTCGAACCCATGACCTTAGCCACCACAATGCCCTAGCCTAAGGATAGGCTTCCACCTGGGCTACATGACCACACGAAAATGAAATGACACTCTATCCTATACAACGTTTGCTTCTCATGAATTTCATCAAAAATAAAAAGTCATTTCCTCCTTTGCAAAACAACTTGCATGGCATTTAAAATTGAGACCAACCATTCGTAAGCACCTTAGCCAAGCCTCAACTATCATCTGTGCTAGCCAACACTTTGGAATTATCTTCACACTCTCCATGATTTTCAATAAAATCCTCCTCGAATAATTTGCTTGACTTATCCTTGGTCTCTGCCCCTCACGAATGATGCACACGAATTATCTTTTCACTTAGGCATTCGAATATATGAACCTTTGGAAATGAAAAATCATTTCCTTTAAATACTCTTTCCTTTGGTTTAAAAAATATCGGCCCTCTCTTGCTTTCAAATGAATTCGATTTGAAACTTTGGTGCCATAAATTATTTTAAATTAAAATTTTAACTTTTGTTAAAATATTTTAATTTAAATAATTTAAAAAGAAACCTTTGCAACCTTTTATAAATTCTCAATAAACCTTGTCTAGGATATCTTTTTTTAATGATTTCTTGGACCCAATTATTATAATATTGAAAAATATTATAATAATATTTGTCTTTCCTTTTAAACCATGGCCTCTTCTTTTCGACCAATTTGCTTGCTTTTGGGATGAACTTTGCCTTGATCAATTTCAACCATATCAACCATAGAAGAATATTCCTACCATACAAAGTGCTCTCTAACATCAACCTTTTGACATTAAACCTTTTGACATCAATGACAACACAACTTACTCAAAATTTCCAACAATATCCCCCTTTGTCATTGATGGCAACCCTTTTCCTTAATCATTCCTTTTTCCTTTTTCCAACTCTGCTCCCCTTGGGAAACTGCTCCCCCTAATTGAATGCTCTCCCCCTAACTCAAATCTCTCCCCCTTTGACATCAATGGCAAAGGGACTCCTTTGGGGCTAAATATAAGACTCTTAGCTCATCCCCCTCCCCACCTCCTCTCCTTGAGGTGATTAATTTTGGGGTGGGAGTAAAATTACTCCCAACATACAATGCTCTTTTCCTTTGTCAACCTGTGTTATCAACATACCCTTTTGAGTATCCTTATTCTTTCTTGTCTCTGTAAGCTCTAGAAACTTTGTTCTGCACCACTTGGCCATATGCCCAACATTATTGCACTTATAACACTTAATGTTGTGGTTCCTAGAAGGTGCAAATATCTTGAAGTTCCTCCTAGTGAAGCCATACCTATTTCTATCATGAACCCTATAATGAATTGCTTTATGACCAAATCGATTACAAGAGTAGCAATACCCTTGAAATAAATGTCCATATTGAAGTTTCTCTTAGTAATACCATACTCCTTTTCATGAGTCCTACAATGCATAGCCTTGTGACCAAACCTGTTACATGAGAAACAATGTCCTTTGAATAAATATTTCCTTGGACCCATTGGTCTCTTAGTCCTTTCTTCCCTGTGATGTTCCTTGTTCCTTGTTTGTGCATTGTTTCCTTTCTTTGTGAAACTTCTATTCACATAAGTCTCACTTTCTTCTTTACTCTCTTCTTCTGAAGCTTCTTCCTCTTTGGATCTTGAGCTTGACCCTTCTTGTTTCTCTTGTCTTTCTTCAAAACCAAGTCCTATTTTGTTAGATGAAGGTCTTTGTGCATTGATAATTTTATCCAAAGTCTTTGAAATTTTCCAAAACCTATGTAGCTTATCCTTAGAATCTTCCATTTTCTTCCTTAGAAATACTACCTCTTGTTCTAATCTCTCACATTCTAAGACTTTTATTTCTAACTTTTATTTAAATCTCCTTGTCTTAGCTATTGCATTTGTAGATCTTGTATAAGCTTTCCTTTCTCTTCATCACATTCTTGAAATTGAGCCTTGAATCTTGAGTTCTACTTTTTGACCTTTTTAAATTATTTTAGAGCAAAAATAAGTTCAGCTTCTAAATCTACTACTCCTTCCTCTTCATTTTTTGATTCTTTCTCTACTTCTTTGTCTTCAAGAGCATCTTCATATCTTTCAGATTTATCTTCAATAGGATCACTTCCTTCTTCTTCTATTTCCAATAAGATAATTTCTTCTTCTTCACTATCTGAGGATCTTTCATCACTATCACTTGAAACCTTGCCTATCTTATCTGCATAAAAACTCTTCTTATGCCTCTGAAAAAACTTCTTTTCATGCTTGTTTTGTCCATACCTATTTTTCTTTTCATACCTAGATTTTCTTGCTTCCTTTCTCTTATGATCTTGTTTCTCTTCACTACTACTACTTCTATCTTCTGGATAGTTAGATGCATAGTGACCATATTTACCACAATTGAAACACTTAACTATTTTAGTACCTTTGTGCTTTCTTGAGTCCTTGTTCCTTCTACCATAGTTTGCTTCTTCATCATTGGATGACTCATCACTTGAATCTGGCTTCTTATATTTTGTCTTCTTTGCTACTTTGAAGGCTACCTCTTTCTTGGGGATAGGATCCTTTCCTATTCTCATCTCATAAGTTGTGAGAGTTCCATGCAACTCATCCATAGTCAAAGTTTCAATATCTCTTGTTTCTTCTATGGCTGAAACCTTTTCACTATACCTCATAGGGAGTGACCTTAAAACCTTTTGACAAACATCTGATTCTTCAACTTTAAACCCAAGTCCTCGCATGGAGTTAACAACCTCATCCACATGAAGTAAGTATGTAGCAATGTCTTCCTCATCCTTCATCTTCAAGTCTTCAAATGTTTTCTTGTGATTTTGCAATTTTGCCATCTTGACCTTTTTGTCTCCCTCATATGTTTTCTTCAACTTTTCCCAAATCTCTTTTGCTGATGTGCAATGCATAACTTTTACAAACTCTACTTCATGTAAACCACTTAATATTACATTCATTGCCTTTGCATTATATATATGTAGGAGCTTACCATATTTATCTATAGGAGGACTAGTTGGAGGTGTGTATCCATCCTCAACTGCTTGCCATGTCTCATATCCTTGTGCCATCAAGTAAGTCTTCATTCTTATGTTCTAAAAAGCATAATTGTTCCCATCAAACAATGGTGCCTTATTTTTTGAAGATCCACTCTAAGATGCCATCTGTGTTCCTGTATACTTTTCCTTCAAGTTGTTAAACTCTTTTGAAGGAACTTGCTCTGATACCAATTGAAGAACACAAGCTTATACTGAGAGGGGGTGAATAGTATAAGATCAAATTTTACTTTTCTTTCCCAAATAATATTATCCAATATTATCAATGGCAATATCAATAGTAGTAATCAAAGTAATGCACAAATCATCACACACAATAGAGACACCAATTTAACGTGGTTCACCCAATGTGGGCTACTCCACGGAGAAAATATTTCTACTAAATTTTCTCAACAAATATTCTTGGGAATCAATTCCCTATTACAATGTTTATGGACCTCTATCCAAAGGAGACACCAATCCCCTATGCTCTGATTTGTGGATCTCTCTCCATAGGAGAACTCTTTCCCCTTTTCTCTGGTTTATGGAACTTGATCTAGGAGACCTCTATCTCCTCAACTAGTTCATGGATCTCTCTCCATAGAAGAACTCTATCTTCCTATCTAGTTCATGGATCACACTCCATAAGAGAACTCTTTCCCCTTGCTCTAGTTTATGGATCTCTATCCATAGGAGAACTCTTTCTCCTCTGCTCTGGTTGATGATCTTCTAGAAGACTTCTACCCCCACTACTCTAGCTTGTGGATATCTCTCCATAGAAGACCTCTGTCCTCACTACCCTGGCTAATGGATCTCTATCCACTGGAGACTCCTATCCTCTACTCTATCACCTCCAAATATTGCTCTCAACTCTATCTTATATCTACACCAAAATCTATCCCAAGTGTAGTACAAATATGCTCTAACTCTATCTCAGGTCTAGCACAAATCTTCTCACAAATCTATACCAAAATCTATCCTCAAATCTGTCCTCAAGCCTTAACACAAAGCTTGATCCAATCACAAATCAAATCTTCTTAGATTTTCCCCAAGCCTTAACACAAATCTTGAACAAATCAATCAATCAACTCTGCTCTCAAGTCTTCACAAATACTTGCTTCAAATCTACCTTCAAGTCCTCTCAAGAACTTGCTCAATCTACTCTCAAGTCTTCACCAAGACTTACCTCAAATCTACCTTCAAGTCCTCTCAAGAACTTGCTCAATCTGCTCTCAAGTCTTCACCAAGACTTACCTCAAATCTACCTTCAAGTCCTCTCAAGAACTTGCTCAATCTGCTCTCAAGTCTTCACCAAGACTTACCTAAATCTGCCTTCAAGTCTTCACCAAGACTTGCTCAAATCTGTCTTAATACATACTCAAAATAACTCACAAAATATGCTCAATCAATCTCAAATCTTGCACACAATGCTATCAAATGCTTTGTCTAATCTTCAAGGTAATTCCTTTAACTTGAAGTAGTTTAGACATATTTTATCCAAAATTTGTTTAACCTCTGGAACATATAGAGAATGATGTACTCTATCAAAAACTCAATATGTTCTACTCAATCATTAAGTCTATCGCTTTCACAAATCTGATTTCTAATGTTTGCACATTCACTTTCAATATCACTCAAATCCAATGCTCAAGAATTTCACTCAATCATTCAACCAATGAAACACAACTTGCTCACTAACCCTAAACAAGTATTTTCATACTTCTTCAAACAAAGTGCACAATGTGGGTCTCAAACCCTAACTCAAATAATCCTCAATCTCTATCTCAAATGTTCTCTAAACATTCACCAATGAAGCATATAAGAATTCACTCAAATATTTCCAACAATCCTTATCAAACAATCCTTTTCACTCCACCTTATATTTTACAACATTCATTCCAACATTTCAAACAAAATATGATGTGCCCATACCTCTTTGCTTTGATGGAGATATGTCTTCAAAACCTGTTTTACTCACAACCAAATCCTTTTGCCAATTCTAGGTTAGATAGCAATAGTCTATCTCAAAATCTCCACAAGAATATTTACCTCAACAAATATTTCACCATACAAGAAATACAATAAAATGTCAAGTCACAAATACACCTTATCACTCCTTCACTTTCAAAATAATATTCAACATATATCAAAAATAAAGTTCCTTGTTTACACCTTATAATCTCCTTATATACAAAAAAAATTTTTATTATAAATACTTGATTTAATTCCTAAGCACCCAAAATAAAATATTTAATTAACACCCCTTATGACTCCCTAAACAATTCCACACTTGGCCCTTTTAATATCATGTGGCCTCAAAGTCAAATCACGTATTCCAAGACCATAGAAGCACATTAATTTAAAAATGCATACCTTTAATATTTTACCTACTATAAAAATATTGCACAAGTCTCAACGACCAGTACCCAAGCTCAAACCCATGACCTTAGCCACCATAATGCCCTAGCCAAAGGCTAGGCTACCACTTGGGCTATGCGCTCACATGAGAACCAAAGGACACTCTATCCTATACACGTATGCTTCTCATGAATTTCATCGAAAATGAAAAGCTCTTTCCTCCTTTGCAAAAACAAACTGTGTGGGATTCAAAACTGAGACCAACCCTTCGCAAGCACCTTAGCCAAGCCTCAACTACCATCTGTGCTAGCTAATACTTTGGAATTATCTTTGCACTCTCCATGATTTTCAATGAAATCCTCCTCGAATAATTTGCTTGACTTATCCTTGGTCTCTGCCCCTCACGAATGATGCACATGAATTATCTCTTCCACTTAGGCATTTGAATATATTAAACTTTGGAAATGAAAAATCATTTCCTTTAAATACTCTTTCCTTTGGTTTAAAAAATGTCGGCCCTCTCTTGCTTTCGAATTCGAATTCGATTTGAAACTTTGGCGCCATAAATTATTTTAAATTAAAATTTTAACTTTTGTTAAAATATTTTAATTTAAATAATTTAAAAAGAAACCTTTGCAACCTTTTATAAAAGCTCAATAAACCTTGTCCAGGATATCTTTTTTTAATGATTTCTTGGACCCAATTATTATAATATTGAAAAATATTATAATAATATTTGTCTTTCCTTTTAAACCATGGCCTCTTCTTTTCGACCAATTTGCTTGCTTTTGGGATGAACTTTGCCTTGATCAATTTCAACCATATCAACCATAGAAGAATATTCCTGCCATACAAAGTGCTCTCTGACATCAACCTTTTGACATCAAACCTTTTGACATCAATGACAACACAACTTACTCAAAATTTCCAACACACTTATCATCAATGTGTCTAGTATAGGTACCAAGGAAAAACATATCATATTCTTGTCGACCCCAAACCTTTTACTTACTACCAAATGATCAAGGTCAAAATACCAAAATCCTATCTTTGTTCCTCTCTTTATCCAACTTCCCCTTCTTTTTCCCAACCCCCTATTGACGATGCAATAAAGACATTAACTATAAAATCTCAACTGATCAACATAATAATTATCCTAAAGATAAAAAATCCAATCAAGTTCGTGTAAATAAAAATATTTATCCTAAAAATAAAGGTGATCATAAACAATATATAATTTAATATGTTAATCAAATAGACCTAAATAATCAATATGATAACCAAGAAGTCATGAACCTAGTGAAACTCCCACATTCTCCCCAAACTATGGGCTTACTCTCTAGGAAGGATAAAATGGTATAAATAGGAAATTTTTCTTTTATTTGTGTGGGTACTGTCAATGAGGAGTAAATTTGTGGTAGTAACCCTTACCTAATTGAAATATAGTATACCTCATGCTATTTTTTTGACTTATACCTTGTGACTAAGCAAATTATTTATAACATGGGATATTGAGGAAAAGGCATAGACCCTTATGAATAGGAAATTTAAGAGTCCTTAGAGGTTAAAGTCTGGTTGGGTTTGTTGGAATATATTACATTATTTGGTACATGCTAATGTACCACCATGGGTACATCCTTATATTAGGAGAGAATATTAGATTAGGGTTTGAGTAGTTACTTTATGCAATGTAATAAATGCACAAGTATTATTAGAATGTGCAATGATGTAAATGTGCATGTTGTCCATGTGTACATGAGTCTATAGAATAGGAAGATGAAGAGTCATAGGAATATGGAAGGCCAAGAGTCACATTGTATATTGCCTTTGTATGAGAATTTGGTGAGAGAGATAGAGAGAAGGTAGAGAGCATTGAGTAGAGTAGTAGTAGATACAATGTAGAGCATGTATGAAATATGGAGAGTTTGAGACCTCCATTTTTATCAATGTAATATTTTCGTGAGCTTTCATTAATGGCTATTTTATGAGTAGTTATAGAATTTTCTCATGAGTTTTACATGCTTAGAATATTGCCATTATCATATATTTAATATTGCATGCTCATTTTATACCTTGTGGTTGATCTCTCATTAAGTATTAAACATCAAAAGCTAACAGTGGTATCAGAGCACAAGGTAGATTGATAGGAGATAGGGAGAGCCACAAGAGAGATTGAGAGGAGATAGGAAGATCTCATTTTAAAATTTTTGAAATTGCTTTTTGGCTAGAGTCTTTCCACAGAGTTGCAGAAAAACTTGTGAAGACTAGGACTCAACATTGATTCCACTAGTTTGACAAATCAACTAGTGAAGTTCATTATTTTTAGATTTGAAGAATTTGCATTATTATCTTCTAATATTTTGTTGCAGAGAAGAGTTGATTCAAAGAAATTTGGGAAGCTTCCTACAAGAGATAGGAAGAATATCTTCTTTGGAATTAATCCAATACTTGTAACAACAAGTCAAAGATTGAAGAATTTGGAGGCCTAAGGAAAAAGGTCCCATTGCAGAATTTGCAGAATTGAAGATTGAAGATTGAGAAGAGAGGAAGAGGCCAAAGGAGCCCTATTGAATATTGGAGATCAAGGAGTCCCAAGAAGGAGATCCCCATAGAATATTGAAGATTGCAAATTGCAAATTGAAGAAAGAAGAAAGTAACTCTAGAAGGAGGAGACCCAAGAAAGAGGTTCCATTGAAGAACTTCTAGATTTGGAAGATAGAAGATTGAATATTGAAGATAGAGAAGGACTAGGAAAAGTCCTATTGAATATTTGAAGCTACAGAATTTGAAGACCCAAGAAAAGAGATCTCAAGTAAACTTGGAAGGAGAAAGAAGAAGAAGGCTAGAAGAAGCCCTATTGAAAAAGTTGAAGAAGTGGCCATTGGAGAAGATTTGAAGAAAGCTCAAGGTAGAAGATTGCAAGAAGGAATAACTCCTAAAAAAAGAAATTTGGGATAATTGTCGCCATCCAAAAACAAGCCCAAAAAGAAGAAGGATTTGGCAAGAAGTTTGCCAAATTTTGGAAAATATTTTTGAAGATCTCAAGACATTCAGATTCTTGAGAAAGAGGCCAGTGAAAGAGGTTAGATTTGAAGTCAAAATTTGACAAGAAGATTGAAGGAGAAAGGATCTAGAAGAGGCCACCAGATTTGAGAAATTTGAAGACTGCCATTAAAAGTTTGAAGGCTAATTTGTAGAAGAGAATATTGCTAATTTTGTAGCAGAAATTGAAGAGTCACAGGACAAAAAATTAAAGGTGACTAATAGCTGAAATTTGAAGAAGAATTGGGTAGATTTTCAAGGAGCATTGGACAACATTTGGTCAAATAAAGGTGCTGCAAAATTTAGAAGTTGAAGGCAACAATTTAAGCTAGCAAATTGAAAAATAAGGGCAGCATTGGAAGCTGCAAATTAGAGGAGTTTAGGGCAGCAAAGAAAAAGGAATTGAAGCTACAAATTGATAAGTTTGAAGCAAAAATTGAATAGAAAGGAAGAGCTGCAGATTTCACAAATTAAAGGCAGCAAATAGGTGAACCAAATCACCAAGAAGACTAGCTACAAAGGAGGTCAAAAGGTGCGTAAAAGTGGTGCTATGAAAGTTTATTATTTAAGTATTATTATAAAATTTTTGAGAGCACCATATTAGAGTTATTTAAGGAGCAAAAGCTAGTTTGAGTTAAGTATCTCCAAGCCAAGGAAGGAGACATCATTATTATCTTGGAACCTGCAAAACACAAACAACATAAAGTTGAGTTAAAAGTATTGCTTGAAAGGAGTAATAAGGAGATATAACATAGTGAATGCTGAATAGAGAAATAGAAGCATTAGAAGGCAGAATAAATTTCAGCCAAAAGAAGATAGCAAAGGAATGCTACTATGTTGAGAAGCATCTCTATTCGGCCAGTGAATAGAAGGAAAGTTTGGTGCAACAAAAATTTGGTTTTCAGAGCTATTGAAGAGTGTTATTGCTCATTTAAGGTGCAAGGAAGATATCCAACGTTATACTCCATAACCTACAAGTAAAGGCAACATTGCAAAAGGGAGAAAGCACCATCCAAAGGAGACAACACCATTGCAAAGGAGAAAGGGCCATTACCAACATCAAGGAAGGCACCATAGCGTAATGTTAAGTCAGCAAGATGTGACAACAAAAGAGCATGAAGCTCTATTGAAGTTAAGCACCCAGAAGAGCACCATTTACAAAGCCAAGTCGAACATAGAAACAAAGAGTGTCATTTACATAGACAAGTCGAGTAAGAAGAATTTTGTGAGCCATGCATAGGGAAGCGAAGTGCGCCATGTTTAGCGCCTGAAACCAAGCTTCGCAAAGGACAAAGGAAAGCAAAGCATCAGTGCAATTTCAAACAAAGGCAATCGAGACATTGAAGGGACATACGTAGAAAAGACAAAGCATTGGAAAAGATAGAGCCAAAGCAAGGATAAGGGTGCAAGTTTTAGGAGGTAAAAGCAAAGATTTTACCCAAGTGAAAAAGCTTGGATATCTGGTCGAACAACGTTGAGAAGCTAGGGATGAAAATACCACCAAGGAAGAGTTACTGAAGCACCACCACAAGAGGAGCCACCACCGTAGAAGAGGAGCAACCATTGATGGAGAAGAGCCACCACCAAGCATTAGAAGTAAAGAAGGGCCAACAAGCATTGAAGAGTTACAAAGTATGTACGTTGGAAGTTACAACTATTGAGTAGCAAAAGATATTGTGAGCGTTAAGGAAGGGCAAGCAAGTTTGAGCGCCAAAGACATTATAGAATTGAATGCAAGCGTTGAGAGAAGCATAGCCACCATTTGGCACTTTGGTTAAGAACCTAGAAGAAGTTGGATGCCACTTGGTGGAGAGGAAAGGAAGCGCCAACAGTCATTGAGGGAAGAAAACACTTCAAGCCAATTAGGAGCACATTTGAGGAAGGAAGACACTTGTCAAAGGTAACGCCCATGTTGTCATAGCATCACCAAACTAGGTAGAAGTAACGTAGCAAAAGAAACACCTAAAGAATATGTTGAGTGCCATGTGGCACATGAAAAGAAGAATATAGATAGGTTGGAGAAGCCCAAACAATCTACAACATGCATAATAAGAACATTCACGAGTTAGAGCGCATATAGAAAATACAAGGAGGATAGTCAAAGTCTGAAATAGCACCATATACAAGGGAGAGCAATAAATGCAGTGAAAGGACATTGTGTAAAGCATTGAAGACTGAAAGGAGAACAACACCAAAATTAGAGTGCAAGTTGCAGTCAAAGGAGTAGCAGACCATTACGTAGCGCTTCATCTCCAAGAAGGTATATTAATATTCAATCTATTTGCATTTCATAAAGGTCAAGGAGATATAAGGTTTATCAATACTAAGGTTAAGTTAATCTATTATGCTTAAGATTAATTAAGTGAATGGAGATATAAGGAAATGAATTGGTAAATTATAACCTTAGATGATTTATTGATTGATTTGAAAGACTATTGAAGTAAGGAGGATTTAACTTGAAAGCTTTTTGAAATTGCATTATTTGAAATTCAAGCATAGAAATATTTGCAAATAATTTAACTTGGAGGAATAAGGTTTTCTACATCAAAATTGAAATATTAAATTTGCAAATACCTATATTTTCTAAATTTCTAATTAGGGAGTTATAAGGAGTTCAACACCAATTTAGGTTCTTGAAATTTAGAAATCTTACTATTGAAAATTGAAGCACTACATAAAGTTATTGAAAAGTTAGAAATTACATTTGATATTAGTCTCTTGCTTAAATTAACGAGACATAAGGAATCCAACTTAAAGGTCTTGAAAATAGAGAACCTTATCAAAATTGAAAGTGCATCAAAACTATCTTTAGCTTTCTATAGGGAGAAATAAAGTGCTTGTCTTAAAGAATAGGAGTTGAACATTATATTGAAATTGTCATCAAAACATTAGGGAGACAAAAGGGATTCAACTCAAAGGAAAATTTAGAAAGCTAAGTATTTTATCAAGACCATATTATATTAAAGCATTAGGGAGATATAAGGTAGTCTACAAGTATCATCATGACAACAAATAAATTCATTCTTTTAGAATCCCAACTTCTTAAAGGACCTAATTATACTTCATGGAAAAACAAAGTGAGGTCAATATTGATAGTTGAAAAGCTTTGGGATATTGTTAAAGGAGCAAAAACTAAACCTACTATAGATGATAGAGAGATTCAAAAGTTTGAAGAAGATGAAGCAAAAGCACTAATGATAATAACATTTGCAATTATAGATGAAATACAACCATATATTAGTTCAACAACAACTTCTACAGAAGCTTGGAAAACCTTAGCCAAGATATTTGAAGGAAGGAATAAAGACCACTATCTTGAATCTTCAAACTCAATTGCATTCTCTAAAAGTTAATAGTGGTGAAAGTATAGAACTATTTCTAAGAAAAGTAGCAGATATAAAAGGAAAATTGTTAACCTTAGGAGAAACAATAGAAGACAAGTTTCTCATTCAAGTAATTCTAAGAGCACTTCCAGAAAGCTACAAGCATCTAGTCACATATTTACAAATTCTAAGTAAAGATACATCATTCGATGAATTAGTCAACATCCTTCAAGAATATGAGGTGGAAAATTTAATAAAATATGAAATGACTAACAATGCTTTAGTCACAAAAGATAATCCACAAGGAAATGTTGCTTCATTCTCAAAGGGTAGATCAAGATGGAATAATAGATATTGTCAAGTATGCAGAAAGAAAGGACATAGTACCAATTATTGTAGATTTAATCCAAGAAATTAGTATCAAGGGAATCAAACAAATTTTGGAAGCCAATCAAATAGGCCATTCCAACCAAGACAATATCAGAATCAATATAATTCACATCAACAACAATTTGCATCATATACTTCTCAGAATCAATACAATCATCCTCAACTACAATATAGAGAAGGAAAAAAAAGGACACTTAGTACAAGAGATTCAAGAAATCCAAGAACTGGAAGAACCTACAGATGAACATGAAGTTAAAGCTCTTACAACAAAAATAGTATTTTATGAAGATACTAATGATTTACTTGATCAAGATACAGACATGGAGCAAAATGAAGAAAGCAGAAAAGAAGAGCTCAAGCTCCAGAACTAGAATGAAGACCATATTGAAGACTAAAGTCTTCAATAACCAAATAATGTAATACAATAGGGGTGTTGGAATATATTACATTATTTGGTACATGCTAATGTACCATATTGGGTACATCCTTAGATTAGGAGAGAATATTAGATTAGGGTTTGAGTAGTTACTTTATGCAATGTAATAAATGCACAAGTATTATTAGAATGTGCAATGATGTAAATGTGCATGTTGTCCATGTGTACATGAGTCTATAGAATAGGAAGATGAAGAGTCATAGGAATATGGAAGGCCAAGAGTCACATCCATTATATATTGGCCTTTGTATGAGCATTTGAGAGAGTGATAGAGAGAAGGTAGAGAGCATTGAGTAGAGTAGTAGTAGATACAATGTAGAGCATGTAAGAAATATGGAGAGTTTGAGACCTCCATTTTTATCAATGTAATATTTTTGTGATCTTTCATTAATGGTTGTTTTATGAGTAGTTATAGAAGTTTCTCATGAGTTTTACATGCTTAGAATATTACCATTATCATATATTTAATATTGCATGCTCATTTTATACCTTGTGGTTGATCTCTCATTAAGTATTAAGCATCAAAAGCTAACAGGGTTGATATGGGATAGGATATATCCCCAGTCATAGTGAGTTATTTCTTGCTTCATATTTGTATGATAGTGATGACAAAGTTAGTTTTTATCTTCAACAGTCCCATAATGACACCATCTTGACAAATGGGTTAATTTAGGATGAGGATGACAATAAGGAGCTTTGGTGTCTCCTAGGTTATAATAATAGTATAAATTTTCTAAACGTAGTTTATCCTAAACTAATTGTTAGTGAAAGTGGTTATGAATGTTTTCCCTACAATCCTCCTCGAGAGAGCCCCATTGACTATATCATCCAAAATGACCCTAATTATGGAGAATATTTTCCCCAAGAAGGTAATATTGCTGTATCATAGTCATCCAATTAGGAACAACTATAGATATAATAGACCTCAAGAGCCTGGGGTTGTTACCTACTCCCCCTTAAATAGAAGACTAATCTTATATCTTAATCAAAGAAATTGTAGACATAAACATTGTAACTCATGACAACCATAAGATATTAAAATTAGGGAAGGTCTTAACTATGGTAGAATGAAAATAAATTTATAGAGTTTAGTGATATCTTTACTTGGTCCTTCATAGATATGCAAGACTAGATTTGTCTATGATTGCCCATCATCTAGTTGTTATGCTAGACGTAAAACTAGTTAACAAAAACTATGAAAATGCACCCTAGGGTTTCTTTGCTTGTCAAATATAATATTCAAAAGCTCCTCAAAGTTAGATTTATCAAATCCATTGATTAATTTTATTGTATTTTCAATATTCTACCTATCACCAAAAAGTAAGGTAGCATTAACATGCACAATAACTTTTGAGACATCAACAATGCATGTCCCAAATATGATTTTCCCCTACCCAATATTGATATAAGTGTCAAAATTTCTAATGGATGCAAAATGTTGTCACTCATGGATAGATTCTTAGGGTACAACCAAATCAGATTCATCCCTGAGGATCAACCCAAAACAACTTCCACAACCCCTTGTAGAACCTTTTATTATTAGATCATGCCATTTGGATTGGACAATGTTGACATGAATTTTCAAAGATCTATGACATATATTTTCCATAATATAATATGCGATATCATGGAGTATTATGTCAACGACCTTCTTGGTTGATCTCTAAACTAGGAAGATCACATATGAGACTTAAGAAACATTTTTGAATAGCTGAGAGAATATAAAGTATACCACAATCCTTTGAAATGTGTCTTCAAGGTGACATCAAGAAAAATCCTAAGATTTACTGTATCTTTCCATGGCATTAAGGTCAACCTTAATTAGATTTATGTTATTATTGATATGCCACCCACTTGAATAGTAACTCAACTTTGAAGCCTTCAAGGTAAACTTCAAGTCATTAGAAGGTTCATTTGCCAAACTTGTTGATAAATATCAATCCTTATCCAACATATTGTAAAAATATGTAAAATTTAAGTGGGAAAATGAGTTTTAGATAATTTTTGATATTCTAAAATCCTCTCTCCTATCCCCACCTATACTCATCCCTCCAAATTTGACCTAACCTCTGCTACTCTACATAATAGCAACAAACCAAGCTCTAAGTGCTATGCTAGCTCAGTATGATGACTAATATAGGAAAATATTCATATACTATATTAGTAGGACCTTAGTTAGCTATGAGGTCTATGACACTCCATTAAAAAAAATTGCCTCACTATAGTGTTTGCATTATAAAATCTTAGACACTACATGCTCAGTCACAAAGCTATTGTCATCATGAGAGTCAATTCCTTGCACTATCTTATATCAAAATCCTATCTTTCAAGGCACACCACTAAGTGGGTATTCACTCTTAGTGAACTCAATCTTGAATTTATAAATAAAAAATCAATAAAGGGTTAGGTCATCACTAACCAATTAGCATCTACACCCTTATAATCTAGCCATCCTATAGTTGTCAACTTTCTTGACAAATACATATTCAACCTAGAGGATCATATTACCAATTCTTGAACCTTGTACTTTGATGAATCTTGTGAAAAGGAGTAGGGGTAGGAGTTTTATTTGTCACACCATAAGTATCAAATCATCCCCTTGTCATTCAGATACCAATTTCCTATACTAATAATACAATGGAATATGAAGCTCTTATCCTTGGGATTTGTGTAACATTAGCCCTAAAATTTAGGATATGCTCCATCTATGGGATTCTCAATAAGTTGTTAATCAAGTCAAAGGCGTTTACCAAACTAAATATGAAAATTTAAGGCTATATAAGGACATTGTTGATAAACTAATAACTATTTTTTTTATAAGGTCACTATCAACACCATTCTTCAGTCTAGCAATCATCATACTGATGCTATGACTATAGCTACTTCTCTTATCACCCTTGAATTGGATGATGATCAAGCCATAATCATCATCCAATAAATTCAAGAACCTACAATGCTAAACTCTAACTAGCTTCCATTAGAGGTTATGGCTACTGATGCCTCTTCCTCCTTTGATCCTTACTATAAGGATATCTTTACCTTCCTTAAGGATGGTACTTTACCAAAAGGCTTGAACTGCAATGAACACAAAACTCTCATGTAGTGTGCTTATTGATTTATCATCATTGACAATATCTTATATTGTTAGTATTTTGAAGGCATCCTCCTTAGGTGTCTAACTATAGATGAATCTCAAGTAGTTGTAAAAAAATCCCATGAGGGATCATGTGATGACAACTTTAGTGGAAATTCCATTGCTAATAAACTTCTCTAATTAGGTTATTACTATCCATATATGGATAAAGACTCTTGCAACTACATCAAAAAGTACAAAAAGTATCAAAAACATGACAATATTATCCATGTACCATCACAAGATCACTCCCTAACATCTTCTTGGTCCTTTTTTATTTGGGTCTTAGACATCATTACAAAGATTAATCTAGTGTTATCTAATGGATATAAATTCATCATACTAGTGATCGAATACTTTACCAAATGGGTTGAAGCAATGCCTTTGTATTATTATATCAGAGTCCAAGTATCCAAATTTATCCTTAATTAGATTCTTTGTCATTATGGAATCTCTTCTCTCATACTCTAACAAGATGCCCTTTAAGAATAAAACGCTCAAAAACTTTATTCCAAATATAAAATCCAACACAAGTGGTCCATGTCTTACTATCTACAAGGCAATGACCAAGCCAAAGATACCATTACAAACTTGATAAAAACCTTAAGAAAATCATAAACAAAATTGGATGAGACTAGCATATGAAACTCTATCTGACCTAGTAGGCATATCACAACAACATTCAAACTTCTATTGGTATGATTTCCTATGCTTTAGTCTATGGGACTAAAGTTATCTTCCCCTTCAAATTGGAGGTACCCTCCTTACATGTCCTATTTAAGGACTTATCTATAGGTAATGAATACCATCTTGATTGCCTTAGTTAATTTGAAAAAAATGATGAAAAGTGGATTCATTCCTTAGAAAACCTATGGGGTTACCAACAAAGGCTTAATAAATCCTATGGTAAAAGAGTGCAACCTAATTCCTTTGAATTTGGTAACTTGGCTCTCAAGAAAAACAAAAAAATACCAATACCATAACTAAGCTTAAAGGAAAGTTTGAGCCCAATTGGCTAGGTCCATTTATCATAACCTCAAGTTTGGCTCAGGAGTATTGCCTAGCCAACTTGAGGGTAAAGAACTAAAATAAACCATACACATAATACACTTAAAATGTTATTACATCTAGATCTACACTACTTGATTATTTTATTTAATTACTAGTTGTTGCTTGCTTGCATGATTAGTTGCATGAATACCTGTCTTCATACTTGTTTGCATGCATGTGCATAGATTTCCTAATTATATATCAAGTCAAGGACCTTAGATGATGCAAATAATGATACTACTTCGGAATAGATCATTTTGCATGGAACTTGCACTAGGTGGATGATGCTAGCGATATTCCTCCAATATTGCCCTATATTATTTTCATGGATTGCTTGTATACTTTCTTGTTTTCATGATTTTTTGATCTCACACTTGCCTAAGTTTCTTGTTGCATATTGAATTAACAGCCCATGATGATGCACATGATGATCATAGTTAGGGATAACTTATTCTATATTACACTTACACTAGGTGACTGATGCAAGCGGTCCTCCTAGTCCCCTCTTAATGGATTAAACCTTAAATCCACACAACCATTTCTTTTTATCATCAAGTACTTCTCTATTTTCATATCAACCATCTCACTTGTAAATACCTTTATACATCCTTGAAGGTAACATATACTGTCACTACAATACCCCAAAAGCAACTTATTAAGCAACAAAACAATAATTTTCCTTGCACTTCTAGGATTATAAACAACTA
The DNA here is from genome assembly GCA_028583015.1 of Wollemia nobilis. Taxonomy (NCBI): domain Eukaryota; kingdom Viridiplantae; phylum Streptophyta; class Pinopsida; order Araucariales; family Araucariaceae; genus Wollemia; species Wollemia nobilis. The sequence continues at coordinate 3,353,324 of JAQPPZ010016847.1, read as the reverse complement.
TGAGTGACATTTTTCATACTTTGTAACCACAAATCATCACACCTTTATCTAGATTATCCATGTTTCTTTATAGACCCTCAAGAAGTGTGAGTGCTTCTATTTGATGGTTGAAAAATGTATAATATTTATAGGTTCATCGAGCAATGAATAAAACAACGCATATTTATTGGTGATGTATAAGGTAGTTAGGAAAACCCTCTCTCATTAAGACAATTCCTATTTTCCAGCTCTCTTATCAGCTGCCCTTTTTGCTTTATAGGCCCTCAAGAAGTGTCAATGTTTCTAACCAATGCTTGGCAAATGTATAATATTTATAGGTTTGCCAAGAAATGGTTAAAAATAATCCACACTTATTGGTGGTGTATAAGGTACCTGAGGTAAATCTATTTTATTCTTCCATTCTTATAAACTATAAACATTTTACCATATAATGTCTAATATACAAGTCATAGGATTGAATCATGCAATCTCTTTCTCTTTCTTTCATTACTTCAACTTTACCATTCTTGGCTATCTTATAGGTCCAATAGGTCATGGAATGGTATATCCTATTTCCTCATAGGCTTATAAGAAATCATGAATGATCAATCATATAATTTGATCTTTATTCATTGTTTTCCACATAACGAACATTGTGAAATTTATAAAAGCTGATCGCAAAATCTCATCAAATTATATATTTTTGTTTCATAAATGGGTTATATCATTGATACCATGATAATCCATGATGATGATAACCCAATTGATACCATTTATTTTATTCCATCATGGGCTAATGATTGATATTATAATAGTATGTGGTGATGATATCCCAATCATCATCCCTTATTTTCTTTCCTTATCAGGCTAGATGATTGACATTACAATTCTTCCATGGTGATGATATCCCCATCCATAACATGATCTATCTCATCTATGATATTTTTCTAATCTATAACCATATTTCCACATGGTGCACACTTTACACTACATAAGTATTATCATCCCTAGCTATTTTATAGACTTGCCGGACAATTTCCCCCACACTCAATTTTCTTACAAGTTTATAAAATTCTAGGAATGATCACCACATGAGGTGTTACATGTAATACTGGAACTACCATTATCTCTTTTTCTCATTACTAGGCTAATTAATTGACATTGTGATAGTCTTCGATAATGAGAGCCTAATCAATTCCATACTTCACTTAACACTTTCATATATGAGGACAAACACCCGATCTATAGTAGGGCCATCCAATTGGGGGAATCTCATGTTAGAAGTGTTACAATATTTGGTACCTTGCAATAATATTGTAAGTGTAGACACAATAAATTGACCCACTTTCAATGGGCAATCTTCCTTAGAGCCCCTGAGTGGTCCCTAACCCCTTCCCAGGGCAATGAAGGGCCTATTTCCCCCCTGCATTACCTCCCTTAGCCTTTTTAGTGAAATCGTGCTCGGTTGCGATGGGACGAATTTTGTGGAAGTGATATCACGCCCCATCGAAACAGGGTACAATTTTGTTATTTTAGGGTTTTAATTATTAAAATCCAGGTTTAAACCTTTTCTAGCATGTTTTGCGTTGGTCTATGTTGTTTTCCTATTCTTTTCACCCCGATTTTCATCTATAAAAGGAGGGGTTAATCTCACTCTTTTAACACAATAATTTTTTAGACACACAATTACCAAGCTTGAAATTATTATGATTGATTTATGCTCGCATTTTGTTTTTCCTTTACTTCCTATTTCTTTTGCAAGCTAACTCCAAAGTGCAATTTTTGGATTTGATCTTCTGCTGCTTTGATTGGATTGTTGTTTGGGTTGGTGGATTTATGTTGTAGTTTAGACGGAGAAAGAGTGCCTATACGGATACTTTGATCTCCTCTGCCCACTTCTGCATCATCCACTAGGTTCTGTGTGCTTTATTACTGTATTTATTTTGTGTGCTGCATTCGTATTTTATTTTTTGCCTATCTTCAACGAAATCATACTTGGTATTAATAGGGTGTGACTTCCCTTGTCCATATTAGGGCAAATTGTTTGCAAAAGTGAAATCACACCCAGTCCAGATAGGGTGCAACTTCATTGTTGCATTATCGCACTCGCTTCAAACAAGGTATGATTTTGCTCGAGAGTAAATCAAGGGTAATTTTGATTTTTGAAAATTTAGATAGGTTCCTTACTACATCTAGATCATATTGGCATACTTCATTTTCTATTTCTCTGTTGCTGCATTATTATTTTATGATTAAATCTCCAAAGGTCAATTTTCATTTTTATTTTCAAAGGTCATCTAAAGGACCTAGGGGGCTTTACTGCTGCACCTCCAAGCATTACTCTACAATGACCTAAGCAGGCCCCCTAATGCTGATCACATTTTTTTAGTGTTTCCTAAGTTATCTTGCAGAAACAGGTATTTCTGATATCATTGAACAAGAGGCAAAAAAGGCTAGGATCAACCACCTGTCAAGATAAGTGTTCTAATTATTCTATTGGTTATAAATCTGATTTGAATATCCATTATAGGCATCTAAAAAGTGAAAATAATATAGTGTGCATATAGGATTAATATTGTGCATTTATCTTGTGCCCTTAATTTAAAGGTTTTCTAGATAAAACCCTAGGTTAGCAAACATTCAAAGAAAGAATCATATTAGGTTAGCTATTGTATTCTTGCATTCTATTTTCTACATTTTCCTTTATCTTTCATAGCATAGATCTAGAAAGGCCAAAATTAGGTGATTGCTTGAAACTGAACACATCAAACATATTGAAAATCCTGAGGACTTGGAGTGAATCCTTAAACTGTTCCTGGTGAACCCATCCCCCTAGAACTGAGTGTAGAGAACAACATAACCTCATGGTTCACCCCATAAGGCTTTCTTCCTATTGATCCAAATTTTTTGGGAATTGTACGCGATAGGATAATTTTCCCCCTCTACAGTAAGTACCATGTTGTTTAGTTTAAACTATTATAAATAATTGAGTATATATTAGGTGTCATGTAAGTAAGTGTGGATTACGTAAGTGAGGAGTTATGTAAGTGAGGTGTCATGTAATATTGGATTTATGCAAAAGTTTATCATTTAGTATGTACAATCATTAGAGTCTTTGTCCTTATGTGGATATGTGGAGTCAATAATAGATTTATTATTATGTGGTATTTCTCCCATGAGAAATATGAAGTGTTAGATCTCCCATGTGTGTGAGGAGATGAAAATTTTATGTAAGTAGAAAGGTCAAGGGTTGTGAATGTGAAGAGTCTCATATCCATGTGTATATATTGAAGGTAAAACAATGTAATCCATGAAGCAAAAAAATATTAAAATATTCATCAATAATATTATAACTATGATATTGAATATATGCATTTGTGTGAATATTTTATATGAATCATATGGAAAATATAGTTGAATTTCCAACAATGGTATCAAAGGTATCGGGAGAGTTTATGAGGTCTATTAGAAGGAACAATAATTTCCATTTTATGACATGCCTGTATGTTTTAATTTGTGCATGTTTGAAATCTCTTGATAATTATGGCATATGGTATGAGAAGAACATGTTAAGGGTTGATGATGCTTTAGGAGAAAAGCTCTATTCATATCATCCCTTTAATAGTTGGGTTTATATTTACCATTCCATATTTCATTTATTCATGTCATTTCATTTTTTCAACTTGTCATGCCATCTCATTTCTCTTTATCTCCACCATGCACTAATTTTTGCATAGCCTCTATTTTTTAATACTCCTTTAATGACCAACTTTGTCAATTATTTTCATCTACATAATTATAGAGTATTTACATAGAACAATCAATATTTGAGGTATTTTTATGATTGCCATGTTTTTGAATGCTATCAAATGACAGTAAATGCAATATAGACTTCTCCTTTTAACACTTATCCTCTCACTTGAAACCTATACCCCTGATGCCTCCATGAATTAAATTTTTTTGTCTTATATTTCTCTTAGTTAAATAAATGGTTAATTATAGTGACGCAAACACTCACTCTCTCTAGTACAAATGATTCCTCCCATGAACAAAGGATATGAAGGGTTTTGGCACTGCAACAAGCTCTTGTAACAACTCAAGTTGAATGGTGGAAAGAGAATTATCAACACGATAAGCTACATGGAGGTGACCTAATCTATCACTGATGGCGGGAAGTTACTTGTGCAAAATACAAATGAAGCACAAACCTTATTTTAAATTTTGGATGAGACATGACATAAATTAATATGGTGAGGTGACCAAAGTTCTCGTACATGGAATAGAGGCTAAGACTATCATCATATATGAACTTTTATGAAAGGTATTTCCTTTGCATTTTTTACATTTCAAGTTGCAATGTGTATAATAGGAATGTTGCTTGTTGCAAGCAAATTTAGAATTATGTAATTAGAAACTCACAAGTTCAATTCTTATAGGAGAAAAATTAAAGCTAGAACTTGGAGAAATTAAAAATAAAAGAAATCATTGATTCATGGAGTAAACCTGGAGAAAGAAAAATTAATTATCAAAGAAAGGAGAGTTATTTGAAGGAAAATTGAAAGGGAAATAAATTGAGAAGAAATTGAATTTGAAATATATTAAAGGAATATTGTCCAAAGAGAAAAACTTAAAGTTGAAGAAATAAATTTATTTGAAGAAGAAGATTAAAGAAAAGTAAAATATTTATGTTGAAAGTTGATTTGTTTATTGAAGAAAATTATTAATATATTTGAAGGAAAAATATATTAGGAGGAAAGTATATTATTTAAAAATATTATTGAAAAAATATTGAAGATAATTGTTAAACAATTGTTAAAAATTTAAATATTGAAGAAGAAATATTAATTTTGGAGTTAAAAGGATTTCAACAATAAAATAAATTATATTGAAGAAAAGAATTAAAAATTGAATATAATTTATTAAATTATAATTTTGGGAGCAATAAGGTTTTCAAAAATGAAGGAAATTAATTTGAAAACTTATATTATGACAATTACGAAGGTTTTTATTTTAAAATCTCAACTATTAATAGGACCTAACTTCAACCGATGGAAAAATAAGATGAAATCCATACTTATTGTTGAAGAACATTGGGAAGTAGTAAATGGAGAGAAAATCATTCTAGAAGATACAACCGAAAGATGAAAATATAAAGAAACAGATGCAAAGGCTCTTATTCTAATAATATTTGGTATATCAGATGAGATTCAAGTACACATAAGTGAGGTTGAAACTTCAAAAATGCTTGGGATAAATTATGCATAATATTTGAAGGAAGAAATGAGGCTACAATTTTTCACCTACAATCACAATTATACTCATTAAAAGTTCAAGATGGTGAAAATATAGAACAATTTCTTAGAAGGATAGCATACTTAAAATAAAATTACACACCATAGGAGAAAATGTTGAAGATAGATTTTTGAATTAGTTGTACTTAGAGCATGATGCAGGAGCCTATCTTTTAGAGGGCATAACTTTTGATCCGACCATTGGATCAGCTTGAAATTTTATGGGGAGCTAGATAACAAGGTGGAAAATGTAGTGGTAAGGTTTCTTTAGAAGCCTTGAATATTTTTAGTGTGTTATCGGGCCCTAATTTCTTCATCTAGTGCCCCAAAAATAGGATTTAGTATTTTTTTGAAAATCTAGAAGACATATTTGTAATAACTTCTTATTTAGGTATGGGTAGGTGTTGATATTTTCTAGTAGGATTAATATAGATGATATGATGGTGTGTGTTAAATTAAGTGGCTATCCGAGCTTTTTTTAATTGGTACTAAAATACGGAATTGCCCAAAATAAATAAAAAAATAAAAAAATAATTGTAATTTCTTATCTTTAGGGTTTTAACATTTAGGGTTTCTTTTGGGATATATATATTCCCTTGGTATCACATTGTAAAATGGGGTGAAATCCAGGAATGAGAAAATAAAACATGTTTTGGTTTATTTCCATTTCAACTCTTATGTGATTGTGGGATTTATCACTTTATTTCTATTTGTCGTATTTTTTATGTGATTGGAGGTTCTTGTTCTGACCTCTTGTAGTTGGATTTACATTAGAGCACTTCTGAATCATTCAAAATATTGGTAACATCTCTTCAAGTATCAAATTGAATGGTTCCATTTGAGGAATTAGTAAATATTATTTAACAATATGAAGTCAAAAATCAATTAAGATACGAGTTATCTAAAAATGCCCTTATATCAACAACGAAATAAAAAAGTAACACAAAAAATCCTCACTTTATATTCATCACAAAATCATCTAGAATGGAGAAAAACATATTGTTATATATGTGAAAAAGGATATGTCACCAAATATTGTAGATTTAATCAAAGGCAATATTGTGTGTATCTTCACATTCTGATTCTAATATATGTGAAAAAGGACATGTCATCAAAATATTTTAGTATATAGTAGGTGTCATGTAAGTAAGTGTGGAGTTATGTAAGTGAGGAGTTATGTAAGTGAGGTGTCATGTAAGTATGAAGTTATGTAAGAGTTTATCATTTAGTATGTGCAATCATTAGAGTCTTTGTCCTTATGTGGATATGTGGAGTCAATAATAGATTTATTATTATGTGGTATTTCTCCTATGAGAAATATGAAGTGTTATATCTCCCATGTGTGTGAGGAGATGAAAAGTTTGTGTAAGTAGAAAGGTAAAAGGTTGTGAATGTGAAGAGTCTCATATCCATGTGCATATATTTAAGATAAAGCACTTTAATCTATGAAGTAGTGAGATATTAAAATATTCATCAATAATATTATAAGTGTGATATTGAATGTATGCATTTGTGTGAATATTTTATATTGATCCTATGGAAAATATAGTTGAATTGATAACATCTCAAATACTATAAAAATAAATTAAATCAATACTTTATGAGCCTTTAAATAGGTCAATCATTTATGCGCCTATAAATATTTATATTCCTTTAAACATGCCAATCCTTTATGTACCTTTAAATAGGCCAATCATTTATGTGCCTTTACATAGGAAAATAATTCATATGCCTTTAAAACGACTAATTATTTTTGTGCCTATAAATAGGCCAATCACAAATATTTTAATCCACCTAAGTGCTTGTCCATTAATTAGGCTACAAGACCACTACTTAGGGGTGAATCATATTTGTACATATTTTGTACCTTTGGACACATCTCTAAAAAATTTCCCTCCAGGCCCTTGCCTAAAGGTTAATATTTTAATCCATCTAAGAGCTTGTCTAATGATCAGGCTAAGAGTCCACTAAGGTGTAAATCACATTTGTACATATTTTTTCCCCTTTGGACATATCTGCAAAAAAATACCCTTTAGGCCCTTTTTAAAGGTTAATATTTTAAGTCATCCAAGTGTTTTTCCAATCATCAGACTAAGAGACCATTGCTTAGGGATGAATCACATTTATACATACTTTATCACTTTGGGTACATCTACAAGAAATTCCATTTAGGTCCTTGCCTAAAGGTTAATATTTTAGGTCACCTAAGTGCTTATCCAATCATCAGTCTAAGAGGCCACCACCTAGGGGTAAATTATTTTTGTATATACTTTGTCCCTTTGGACAAATATACAAAAAAATACCCTTTACACCCTTGCCTAAAGTTAAATATTTTAAGCCACCTAAGTGCTTGCTCAATCATAAGGTTAAGAGGCCACCACCTAGGGGTGAATCACATTTATACATAATTTATCCCTTTAGACACATCTACAAAAAAAATTGCCATTTAGTCCCTTGCCTAAATGTTAATATTTTAAGTTGCCTAAATGCTTGTCCATTAATCAAACTAAGAGGCCACTACTTAGGGATGAATCATATTTGTGCATATTCCAACCCTTTGAGCACATCTACAAAAAAATGCCCTTTAGGATTTTTCCTAAAGGTTAATATTTTAAGTCACCTAAGCACTTATCCAATTATCTAGCTAAGAGGCCACCACTTAGAGGTGAATCATATTTGTACCTACTTTATCCATTTGGACATGCTTGCAAAAAATTCCCTTTAGGAACTTGCCTAAAGATTAACATTTTAAACTAGCTAAGAACTTGTCCAATCATTAGGGTAAGAGGCCACCGCTTAGTGGTGAATCAATCAAATCCTTCAAGTTCATTCTTGGAGGTCATAAAAAACAAAAATCTCCTTTAAGTTTATGCTTAAAGGTCATAAACAACAAAAATATCCTTTAAGTTATGCTTAAAGATCACCAATAACTAAAAGTTCCTTTAAGTTTATGCTTAAATATCACCAATAACAAAATGCTCCTTTAAGTTCATGCTTAAAGGTCATCCATAACAAAATCTCCTTTAAGTTCATGCCTAAAGGTCATCCATAACAAAATATCCTTTAATTTCATGCTTAATGGTTATCAATAACAAAAATCTTCTTAATGGTCATAAATAACAAAAAGTTCCTTTAAGTTTATGATTAAAGGTCATCAATAACAAAAGCTTCTTTAAGTCTATACTTAAGGATGTTTTTAGTAAAAATTATGTTGTTCATTAAGTAGTAAATCTTGGAAATCACAACCTAAATAAATCCAAAAATATTTATCATTAACCAAAGCCTCGTTTATTATCAAGACAAATAATTAATCATCTAGGCATATGTCCTTCACATTGAATGCAATTAATACATATAATGTATCTAACAAATCAATACCAAATAATTATCATATAACAATAAATGTCAATATATATTTCTTAATCGTTTCAATTACAAGACCATGGTAAAAATAATAAATCATCAAATATATATATATATATATATATATATATATATATATATATATATATATATATATATATATATATATATTATTTTATCATCCATAACCCCTAGCAATAGTAACCTATGTTAGATGCCCCTCTCGCTCTAGCTGGTAGTGGCATCCTCACTATTCACTATGAGACCCAAGTCACTAATCTCGAGAATGTCTGAATCCATGTCATGGTGGGTAGAGAAAGCTATAAATATACATACACAACTACATGGTATAGTCTCATATAATGTATATCTCTACCTATAGGTCTGTGTGATCTATAACTCCCCTAGGTTGCTAATAGATCACCTTATGCTCAATACAACTCTCTTTGCACTCAATCCAACTCTCTCTACACATGTCCCACCCTCTTTATCAAGTTCACAACCATAACTCTTGATACCAATGCACATAAAAGTAAGCTTTATCAATTCAAATGACCTTATTTTTAATGTGATATTGATGTCAATGCCCGATTATACCATCAAAAAATCCTCTCTCCCCATCAACCTCTACAAGAATTACCCTTGATCCTATTTAATCATAACTATAACACCCCTACTCAATATTTAGAGGATTCTTTATATATCCTCCAAAGTCCTTGTTATATCCCTTATAGAAAGGTGAAATGTACTTATTTTAGAGTACCTATGTTTTGATAATGTCATCAACAAAGCTTGACAGAACTCTACCTTCAACATGCAGGCTATATGCTACAACCCTACTACCACTATCAAATCATAGTCATCCCTATCCAATAAATCTTGGATATTTTGTAACATGTACAACCACCTCTCCCAACACTCTAGGACTATCTATTAGGTCCACATTAGCAAAAAAAATCAAATGTTATTCAATTTTAGCTAAAAATAAAAAATACATGCCCCATGAATGCATCATACAACCCAAAAATATTGTACAGATATATTGTATAGACAGAATAGAACCATATAGATGCATATTATGGACATAAAAAGAGTAATAAAGCATCTTAAAAATGGGTCATATTGCCAAACACTTGTCCCTACCTACATCAACAGTATGCAAGCATTGTACAAACACAAAAGCATCTTACAAACATGAAAAGTATCATACAAATGTAAAAGTGTCATACATACATGAAAGCATTGTATGACATTGTATGGACACTAGCATTCCTGCTTGGGTGTAAAATTATTATTTTTACTTGAGGTATGAAAAAAACCCATGTTTCCATCTTCTATATAAAAAATGCTATAAGAAAATAAAAAAACAACAAAAACAAGACAAACAAGAAAATTCTAATCACTTAATGATGCTACTATGTTGCCTCCTAACTATAGTGCTCAAATCACATCAACACGATGTCTCGATTGCCCTTATTGTGCCATTGTTTTCAATATCACACACAAAATCCTCCAAAATCACTCTCCTTCTCCTCTTATGTGGTTAAAATGGGGCTCCTTTTATCCCTTATCTCCTTTTTATACCTACCTCTTCCATCCTTTTAGCTTTTTACCACCTATTTACCTTTTTTTTACCTTTTTAACAATTTATAACCTTTTTCACCCCTTTTCCCCTAAACACATTTTAGCCTCTATTTTGCACTCCTATTTTATATTTTAGTTGTGCTCTAGTGTTGGTCAAGGTTAAATTGAGTTTCCTTAGTCCACTATGATTTTACCTTCAAAATTCAAGGTAGAATAATCAAGGCATGGCTAATTTTAATACATTTTAATTAAGTATCTTCATACCATTATCATAGTTCTAACCTTAAGAAAATACTAGCCTTGTTCTACCACATAATTGGGGCATTTATTTTCTAATAAATGAATAAAAAAGGGATAAAATATAGATACTCATTTTTCACACTAAGGGACCATTAAGTGAGTCATTTTCCTTAGCAACTAGTAATGTAAACAAACAAAGTTAGTTTGACTCAGCTATACCCATATTTGGGGTAAAAAGTGATATCATCTTTGGAACTTATAAAACTACTACAAATATTCACAAAATTTAACAAAAGTGGTACCATTGGAATGAGATTTAAAAGAGCTTTCTATTGAACATAAGTATGCCTATACTTGGACCATAATTGATATCTCAAAATGCCCTAAAAGCAGAATCCTAGTAACCCTACAAACATGCCATGGTGCCTTTGCATGGTTTATATATTTCTTGTAGTATTTTTGCTAGTCAAACCTATTGAACCTCTACTTTTCTACTAGCTATCATAGATTGATAGCATTACAAGCAAAAGTACTATAACATTTTTACACTGTCATGACACTTTTGCTTTCCTGCTACTAAAACTAAAATTTTAATAGTTTAATTGGCCATCACTCTTTGTTTGACCATGAATTTCATCTTACCACTTGAGTTTATGTGAATTTGGGTGCCAAATTGTCGATAAAATATCCTTTATTGAGAGTTGCATACCACTTCATTGCTTGCAACTCCCAATCAAGCCCCAATCATCTCCATGCAATTGTTGCAAATTTCTTATCAATCCCATGCAACTACACTCCATATAACTTGATTTATCTACCAAGAAACACTCAAAATATCTTTAAAAGGGGTTTGATGTATTATAAAATCATCTCCTTGGGAAGACTTGAGGGACAAGATCCAATCTTAATGCTACTCTATTGAAATTACCTTCAAAGATTAATCAAATTTCTAAATAACATCACGTTTTTGGAATCCCCATTGGTGGCATATTCATCAAGTCAAGTGTATTGAAAAGCATCCACCAACCTCCAAGCAGATCAATAAGTATTTATTGGTTCTCTTTATAAGCAAAGGGGTAATCCATAGTTTTTGGGTTACAACCTTATTTTCTCTTTCATATCTACTTAACATATTGTATTTGCATTCATCTATCTAAAATTTATCATACATTTTTATCTTCTTATTCTATTTTACATTTAGGAGGCCCGTGTACTCTTTAATTTCAACATTAATCATTACATTTATGATCGACACTCCATAATTTCATGGGTTGTAGCTTTATTTTTTTTCCCTTTGGATCTACTTAATATCTTGTCCTTACATTTGTCCATTTAGCATCTAGCAATATTTTATTATATTCTTATTCTATTTTGCATTTATTAGATCTATGTACTCTTTACTTTTAGCATTGATTATTCCTTTTACAATTGGAAATATTTTTATCTTGTGTAAAGAAAACAAGGGTTTCATCCTTTTGAACAAGGAAACACATTTTTCCTTGCCAAAATTAGACAAATTCCCTTGTGCTAATTTCTTTTTTTTTGTGTTTCTATTTTTTCGGTATAGTCAAAACACTTTTTGGGAGTAGAAACACCATACAGATATACCTATGGCACTTTTGCCTAGTATTTCTGCCTAACATTTTCATACAATGCTTTTGCCTGACACTTTTGTGTGGTGCTTCTACATGGTGATTTCGCTTTGGATTATGAATTAGGTACAATCTATCCCATTTTGGGCTATTTCTGTTCTAGGGTTTGAAACCATAAAATTTTCCTATTTTAATCTCTTTTTCTAATTTCATAATAAATTCTTACAAAAAGATAGCTAAACCATATTTGATTATAAAATTGCTTAGTAACTAATGATAGATCTTAATTACTGTATTAGGCACAAAATTTAAGGTGCATTTAGTTGCATTATAGGGCCATCTTATTGTTTAGTAATATTTTATTGCATTTTGTAAGGATATTTGGTGAAAGGATAAGTAAGTTTGTTTTCTTTGTAAATTAATAGATCTTGCTCGCATATTTAGTATTAGGCAACAAGAGTGAAAAGTACATAGTTGCATCCTCAGATAGACTTGGTTGTTTGCATAATTTATTCTTATTCTTGCATTAGGATAAAGAAAGATCTTATCACTTTTGTAGGCATTCAATAGAAAAATGTAAGTAGAATAGGGTTTTGTAAAGATCTTATCACTTTTGTAGGCATTCAATAGAAAAGTTTAAGTAGAATAGGGTTTTCTATGACTACATCTGCTTGTATTTTGTATCTTGCATCACATAAATTAGATCTCAGCATTCCAAGATAGGATAAGGCTTTATATGGGAGCTCTTGCTTCCTGTTAAAAACCTTAAGTGTCTGTTGAATTAACCCATTAAACTAGTTTTCTTAGGACACAAGAAAATATAAATCTTTAGTGTGATCCTATGCAAAGAAGGGTACATGCTTGGATTGTCTTGATTTGCATGATCATAGATACTAATGGAGTGCTTCAAGGTCAAAATAGAAAGTATCCATAAAAATTCATTGGTTGGTGGATGTTTCATGCAACTCATACCATAATTCAATCTTGATTAACTAGCTTTGTGGGTATATCCCATTCAACCTTTGGAAATCTATCTTGGGGAGCCTTGGGGCTCTATGGTTTCCTGACTATTAGTAGTTATCCTAAAAAATATCCCAAGAGAATTTTGATTTATCAAGATCCTTCTCCTTATGACTTTCTACATTTACATCGCTATTTTTAGTGTATCCATAAAAACTTGGATCTGTAAGCTTAAGAAATTTGATGTCCTAGATCATTGAGTCTTGTATATACTTGAAATATATATCCATGTTAATGAGGGTAGTGATCTATATAATCATTTATGGAATCCACCTTAGTGAGTTGTTCCTCCACCTTGTTCATTATAGCCTCCATTTCTTGAGTTTTGGTCTCTGTTGGTATTTATTAAAAAGAGAATTACTATTTTTAGTAAGCTTCATGGTTCAAAACCCTATTGTGTCGACTTATAACAAAATTATCACCTCATAAAGATGATCAAATTGACACATATATCAGATTAAAATTTTATAAGTCCCAACAATTTTAATGCAACTATAACTTGACTTTAGTTGAACTGAGATCATTAGCCTACTGTATATATGTGTTTCTTGTCCTACTAATGATAAGGCCATTGCAAATACAAAACTACCTCAAGCAAAAAATTAGGGAAGAGAGGTAGTCTAGGTTTAGGTGTTTGTACTTCCCATAACCCTCTAATATACTATAGTAGTGATCGATAATTCTCAAACCAATATTTTAATCCACTATCCAAGAAGGATTAAGACCATACCCTTAGGCACACTACTCGCCTCTTTGATCAATACATGAGGGTAATATTCTCGAGTTTTATTCTTTTTGTACTATGGATAAATACATGATTGACTCGATTGAATTCTTATATTTTAAGGTTTGGATTAGGATTTCTAATAATGGTCTCCTAGTATATGTAAGGTATGTGGGAGCTCATTTTCATGTTGCAAGGTCCTATCTAATGGCTTGGTTTTAGGGCCTCTAATGCCTACATATTCACACACTACCATAAAATACTAATGTGCTTTTCCCTAATGACAAATCCTCCTAATTATTTTAAAACAACTAGAACATTATTTCTAACATATATACCTAGGATTAAAAATAACAAAATGACTCACAACAGAAGCTTAACACCCACTTGGAAAGGGATTTGCTATCACTTGTTAGGGACCTCCATATAGATATAAGCATAACCATAATAATGATGTAGGAATTAATGGAAATGTAAAATGAAATAACATAAGTGCTTAAGACAATAATTAATAAAAAATACAATAAACTTATACCACTCAAGAGAAACAAATATCTTAAGCCTCTTTGAGGAGGCAACCTCTTTGGAAGTAGAGCTTTGATACAATTTGAGAAAAAATATAAGATACATTATACTTCCACCCATGCACTTATATAAAGTCTTATTTACCCTAATCCTAATGCTCAAGGGTTAGTCCACATGCAAGAGAGGAACTAAGCCACTAATTCCTACCTACAATAAAAGTAATAATTACATCATATTGGGCCCATATGCACTAGGTGCCCAAGGTGCAATGTATACCAATAGTTTTCTACCGACCTATTCTCCTACCTACTACCTAACTTGACATGTGGTCCTCTTCATATACTATATATGGTAAAATGATAGACCAACATGGATTATATTTATGGGGTACATAATAGATAACATTCTCCCCTAAATTTGATTTGTTGTACCCATGTGCTTTGTTACCCCTAAATCTACAATCCACTCATTAGAAGTGAATGCTTAATATGTTGAATGAAAAATTTTATGTGCTTACGAGCTTTCTCCATCAAAGTTTTCCTCACCCTATGCGTAGGATATAGTAGCATCAACACCTTCCTTTTTTGTTGCTTTCTCAAGTGTCTTGATGTGAATCTAACAAAATTCTACTTTATGTCCTTCCTTCTTGCAATACTCACATGTTGGATTTTTCAAGGGTTTTTTAGGATTATTTTCATTCTATATTAACTTCTTATTATTTTGAGCTTTGGTAATAGCTTTATTTGTATGTATCTAATTGATGATAGAGCTACCCTTATGCCTTTGTCTTCTAGCTTGATGATGTAGAAAGTACTTCAATACCTCATCAACTGGTGGTGTAAGAGAATTAAGGAAGTAGAATCAAACCAATATGATCACACCTATTGATCATATTACGTCATAAATATGTTGGTAAAAGTACCCATATTCCAACCTATTGATCTATGTAGAATCAATGTGATCACATAATCCTTAAAAATTACCAAGCAAATCCTTGGGATATTTGTTGTTGATAACATGGGTGTCATAGATCTTGTCAACATGAAGAGCTATAACACTAGGAGCCTTATCATTATTATACCTGTAACCCTATTTTATTATTTTTAGAACTAGTAGCATTAGGTTCCTCATTCACATATTTGAGTAACCCCTTACACTAGAGCAAAGCATAAATTTTAATTTCTAGGTAACATAATTTGGACCATTAAAAAATGAAACTTATTAATCTATCGCTATACTAGTAAAATAAATAATCCTACTTGCAATTATGACCATAAGAAACACCATTATTGTAGATATCTAAAAATATCATAGATTTAAAAGAATGACTCAAAATGCTTTCACATTCAAAGTTATGGCCCCAAAATCACACAAAATGCTTCTAAAACCTTTTAAAAATAAAATTTTAGTTCCTATAGAAAATGGGGAGACCACTAAGTATTGATGCATGAGTGGCTAAGGGGGTACCAACTATGAGTTAAATGGACAACATATCATTGAGTAGGATGATTCCACTTGTCATGATCAAGGGACTACCACCTATGTACTAATTATGTAAGCCACTGGACAGGGTACTAGTAAACCATAATGTACCAATTGTTATGCTCTAATATAATATAGAACTATGAACCAAACTATGCCACTTTTCACTTTGATTCAATTTAAAAATTTTACTTCACCAAGTCTACTACACATTGAGCAATTGTATGATCACTAGGTTTGATAATATAGTAAAATATGATTGGTCAAATTCCTTTTTATGTGCATCAAGTGACAATCTACCTACCACCTTGACTAACATGTATTTATTCCCACCTTAGTTTCCACATCATATGTCATGTCAGTTGTATGAATTTCCATGTCAATTATATGGACCACATCATCATTTACCACACCAGTTGCCACAAGATCCACCATATTTTTAGTATGGAGTATCTAGACCACCATGTTATTAGTATGACCGAGCACCTCATCGAATGCCATGTCATGAGATTCCACTTCAATTGGTCCATGTAAAATAATTGTGATTTCACTAGGTGCCATGTCATCACTTAATGCTATATCATCTAATATTTCTATATCATCATTGTGCCTTTTGATGTTATTTTTCATTGTTTAAAGGTTTTACATGGGAGGAGGTTTGAACATTTCACCTCTTCTAAGGCCAAGCACCATTCATTAGATACTAAGGTGGAGGTTCATACAAATCTATAAAGGGCACACAACCTTTTTAACCATATCCCTTTTATAAAGTGATTTTCTAGAATGTTGTATGCATGATGCCAGTGCATGCGATGCTAGCATGCATGCACACAAACACTTTTCTTTTGTTGTCCCTAAAGGAAATATTCCTTGATTCAAATTTAATTTTTATATATTTATAGGAAAAATAACCAATTTTTTAATGTCTATAAAATAGTACCTAGAGGCAAATCAAGAAAAAATATTAAACTAGGACCCCATTGAAATTTTATAAAATATCTAGAAATGTTGATGGTTTATTTGTATATACTATGGTTTTCCCTATACAACATTTTTATTGAATACAACAAATCAGGACATCCTCTTATGTCTATGAAAGAAAAATATTGACAAACCATTTTAGCAACTTTGTCAAGCAACTCGAAGGTCTTTGCCATGCATGAAAGCCTACCATTAACTTCATTGCTACTAGGGGTCTATCAAAAGATATTTAACCTCTTATTTTCTTCTTTCATATTAGCCAAGCAATTTGTCCTCTCAACTTTGTTGTTATTGGATAATGTTAAAAGAGAAAAGGATTTTTTAATTATGAAAGAAAAGTGAGGTTTTTGAAAAACCTTGAAAAACTCAATCCTCAAACGAGAACATTCATCTTTTCAAAAATATAAAAATTTAAGAAGGGATTCCATGCCAATACAGGAACAAAGGAATCTATTGGTGAATATTTATCCTAAAGTAATTTTTTTTAAATCTAGTAAGATCCTCATGATCGAAGTCCACCTAGGTTTTTAAATAAAAACCTTTCTTTGTTTTTTGTTGTTATCTTATAAAAATTATTTTGTTTACTTTAAAGATAATTATCCTTGGGAGATGGCATAGAAGTCAATTTTTTAATAACAAGCAATCAAGTAACAAATATCCACACTTGCTCTAATACAATGTTATATTTCAAAATAGTTTTCAATAATGAATGAAATCAACACATTACTCAATATTATTGAAAAGTACACAAAGTAACATTAGAGTTAGAGTATATTACATCATTTAGGTCATATAAATGTACCACCTTAGGTACATAGTTAGGATAGGAAATTACTTTAGGGATAATTTATCTAGTTACTTCAAGCAATGTAATAAATGCACAAGTGGTAATGTGCAAGTTGTAATATGCAAGGTGTCCCCTTGTACAACTAGGTAGAGTGTTGGCCAAGGAATATATATTCCTATATAAAGGGTCTCATAGTATTAGATCTCATAACATATCTTATATTTCATCCCTAAAGTACTCATGTATGGAGTATAATGTAGCTCTTTAGCTCATATTAATGGAGTGACTATTTCCTCCATATTGCATTGTATTTTTGTCATTTCTATTTATAGCATATTTTAGTCATATTGCTATTTCACTTTATTTCATATTTTCTATATTTCATTGGTACCTGTGTTAGATCTCTCCACTACATATATCCTCAAAAGCTAACAATGGTATCAAAGTCATGGTGCTTTGAGATAGGAGGACCTACATCCATCATAATAGAAGTCTAGTAGCTCAAGAGGAATATAAAGAGTCACCATTACTACTGTTGACTTACATCTTTACAAACCATATCTACCATTGAGTTCCACTATATGCAAAAGTTACCATTAGGTTTAATTGATAGAAAAAACCATAGTAGTCAGTAGGATTAGGAAAGTGAGGACTGAAATAAATCTTAGCTGCAGAAATTCTGAGATTACATTTGGCTAGGGTCTTTCCACAAAGTTGCAAAAAAACTCGTGAAGACTAGGACTCAACATTCAAGCCACTAGTTTGAAAAATCAACTAGTGAAGATTATTATCTCCAGATTTATAAGTTCTTTCATTTCAATTTCTAATAAATTGTTGCAGGAAAAGGAGATTCAAGAAAAATTTGGGAATCTTCCTACAAGAGAGTTAGGAAGAACATCTTCAAGAATCATTCCAGAACTTGCAGCAACAAGGTAGAATATTGAAGATTTCAAAGACCTTAAGAAATATCCCATTACAAGAGCTGCAATCTATAAATTGCAAAAGTAAAGAAAAGGCCACAATAGTCTTATAGCATAATCAAGGAAGAAAATGCTTCAAAAGTTGAGTCATAGGAGGAGATAGGAGATTGGTGATCTCCATTCAAGATCAATACCTACAAATTTCTAAAGAAGAAAATTCCAAAGAATCCTATAAGAAGAATAGTTCAAAGAATCCTAGAAGAAGAATAGGCTAGAGAAGCCTTGAAGCAGAAAATGCCATAGAAGCCTTAATTTTGAAGAAAAAATTAGAGAAAGATTTCTATTTTAGAAGGAAAATTCTTGATTCAGAAGTAAACTCCAAATAAGAGTTCCTAAAGAAAAATTTAGAGAATAATTCTTGATTCAAAAAAAGAATACCTGAATCAAAAGAAAGACTCCAAAGAAGAGTCCAAGAAATAAGAGATTGGTGATCTTCATCAAAGACTAAAAAATATAGAAGAAAGAGAAAGGACCAGCGAAGTCCTATTTCAAAATTTAAAAGTAACAGAATCAGAGATCTTAGAAGAAGATCTCATCACCAACACTTCCAGAAGCAAAAGGTTGAAGAAAAGGTCTCAGGTGGAAGACCAGAGAAGTTGCAAGATAGAAGACCTTGGAGAGGTCTCAAGGAGGAAAAAGAAGAAGGCTTGGAGAGCCTTGTTGTAGAGCTTGCATAAGCATCATAAAAAGAGTTCCTAGGAGAACTCATTGGAGAATTCCAAAATTCTTGATAGTGAAGGACTTGGGATAATTATTTTCATCCGACAACAAGCCCAAAAGAAGAAGAATTTGGTAAGGAATGCCAAATATAATAAGAAGAATTTGGCAAGGAGTGCCAAATTTGAGAAGAGGAATTTATCAAGGAGTGCCAAAATTCTAAAGAAGAATCCAGTGAAGACCTCAAGAAAAATAGAATCTTGAGAAGAAGAGGATCTTTTTTGAAGTCAGAATTTGAAAAGAAGCTTGAAGGAAGATTTAGATAGAAGAAGCCTACCAAATTTAGGAGATATAGAGGTTTCCTCTCACAACAAGAAGGCACAATTAAAATAAATTAGTTCTTTGAATCTACAACAGAAAGTAGATCACTGGAAGGATTAAGCCACCAAATCCAAGGCTCAAGATAGAAAGTTTGAGGCTAGGGATTAGTGAAAGAGAAATCTATTTGGGACAACTGCATATCCATCTACTACAAGGTAGCAACTTGGTGAATTGGAAGTACCAAGATCTACATCTTCTACAAAAGCCATCAAAAAAGGTAAGAAACTAAGGTTCAACTAGTTGAATTTCAAATTATGGTTCATTATCAAATTTCATTAAGCACTACATTTGGATTATAAGTTGCATAAGAATAGATTGCATTATAGTATTCAAGAAAGTGCAAACAAGGAGAGTTCATTTTAAGGATTATTTGCACATTAATTTGGAGTTGAATAGATTTCAGAATTACAACTATCTATCAACTATCTATCATCTACTTTGGAAAAAGAACAGAAGACTATATCCTACAACTTTGTTTGTAGTGAAAATTTGTAGAATACTTATTAAGGGTTCATTATAGATTACTCTTAAAAGTTGCAGATATTATTAAGTGCATTTGAAATTATTTTGAGAGCTTATTGGAGTGATAAGGTGATATTGTTAGTGCATTAAATTGGTAGTATTAAGATCATTTGCACTACACTAATTACTCTCAAAAAGGTTAGTTTGTGTTTATTGATTGTTAAGGATCAAGAGCACAAAAACTAGCATATTAATCAAAGTGTCTAGAGACACTATTTGGTGCACAAAACCTGTAGTATTTCATAGCCCAAAGAAGCCACCAAAATTAGATTAGATTCCTCCAAGGAGTGGAGAAGAAAACCACCATTAAAATTAGCAAGAGAAGCTTCAAATCGAGACTTGGTGAGTCTCAAGATTCAAAGTGCACCAAAAAGGGGTGCAAAAATTACTTCTAAAAAAAGAGAGGAAGCTTCTATCTACGTGGTTACAAGCTTGAGTTCATTAGAAAAATATCCAAGAAAAAAGGGGAAAGGTGTCTAATCAAAAGACAACCTCAAAATCCCCCATTACCTTCAAGAAAGCTGCCATAAAAATATTGAAAATCATATCTGCAAAAGGAGTGCAATAAGGGCATTCTTATATATAAAATATATTACATATTGGTGCACCAGTTGAATATATTCTACATAGGAACCTGGGTAGAGTTTAAAGTACCTCCAAAGAACACTATTCACAAGGTGCAACAACCGAAGGTAGCCGAACATTAGCACACTCTAAGCAAAGAAAATAAGCCTCTCGAAAGGCTCATATCCTCTACATCTTGGACAACCAAATATAAAAGCAAACACAACACAATATAAGGCAAATGGAAGCATTATATTCAAGGGCAAAAAGGATAAGAATAACAGGTTTGGAAAAGAAGAAAATTAAGTTGCAAGAGACTATATTTGATGCACATCCAAGGATTATTCTATACCACTATTGGAGGTTCATCAAAGCTCCACCAAAGCATCGCTCGTCACTCTAGATGGAACCAACTCATAAGAAAGTACCATCGAACAAAAGAAGAGATAAGAATATTATAACATTTAAAGGTGCTCCAAAGTTACGTTAAATAAGTGTTAGAAAAAGAGCCCATGCATAAGGAGGAAGTGACACTTGTCACTTGAAAAGAAGTTCTAACATTCACTATATGAGCGCCCATATTTCACATTTTCGAGCAAAGGAATGTTACTAGCAAGAAAGGTGGTACATTAGAACAAAAGAGATACTTGTATTCAAAGGAGTTAAACACTTCTCCAAGGTTTTAACACCCAGATGTTACAATCATCTTCATTCCCTCCAAGCGCTCAAGAAGTAACCGATGTGACACTTGTCACATAGCACAAGAACTATATTCTATTTAAAGGTGCCAAAGACCAAGGAAGTCAATATATTCAATATTTTGAAATTTACTCACAACACATGTCGAATTACAATGTGGAAGAAAGGTGAAAGAGCATTAAAATCTCTAGTCAAGGAGGTCAAATAAGTCCAACATTGAAGCCAAGGGAAAATCAATGTACACCATTCTCCATAAGCAATCAAGGAAAATGTACTAAAGGTGGACTATCATATACATCTAAAATCTATGATGAATACATAGAGAATACAACATAAAAGGTTGAAGAAAATGAAGAACTAGTACTCCATAAAGAGAAGCATAGAAGAATCAAAATCAAAACGATGAGAGGTCAGCAACACTATGTTCTAATCAACCATCTAAACTCTGAAGAAGAAACTAGACCAAATAAAGACAAAGGGGGATGTATAGAAGAGGACAATATTCCTAAGCAAGCTAAAGACCATCTCAAAGAAGAAGATCCATATTGAAGATTGAAATCTTCAATACCCAAATAATATAATACAGGGGATGTTAGAGTTAGAGTATAATACATCATTTGGGTCATGTAAATGTACCACCTTAGGTACATAGTTAGGATAGGAGATTACTTTAGGGGGAAGTTATCTAGTTACTTCAAGCAATATAATAAATGCACAAGTGGCAATGTGCAAGTTGTAATGTGCAAGGTATCCCCTTGTACAACTAGGTAGAGTGTTGACCAAGAAATCTATCTTCCTATATAAAGGGCATCATAGTAGTAGATCTCATAATATATCTCATATCTCATCTCTTCATATCTGAAGTACTTTTGTATGGAGTACAATGTAGCTCTTTAGCTCATATTAATGGAGTGACCATTTCCTCCATATTGCATTATATTTTCGTCATTTCTATTTATAGCATATTTTAGTCATATTGATGTTTCACTTTCTTTCATATTTCCTGTATTTCATTGGGACATGTGTCAGATCTCTTCATTGCATATATCCTCAAAAGCTAACAAGTAATACACACAATATATGGGGGTGTCCGTGGACACCAAATAATCTCACTATCAATGAATAGAATTACACTCCAATCAATGATAAAATGGTTGGTATGATAGGGTATCTATATGTAAATATAAGCTATATTTAGGTCAAGGTTAAGTAATCAATCTTTAGGTTTAATATAATAAAATATTACAAAAAAATATTTTTTATGGTTTACAAGGGCCCAAAGGGCTTATATGTTGAATGCAATATAAAAGTCTATCATAGCCTTAAGAGAAGCTTAACCACCACATATTCCAACAATTTGAGCTCTTTGATAATTAGCTTTTATAGTGGATATTTAACTTCTTTTTGTCACTAAATCAGAATATTGGATGGTTAATTTCATATTTACTTCTCTATTTTATTTGGTAAGAATATGCTTTTGCACATGCCATCTGTCTAAGAAAAAATGTATTCATGGATTAATTTTGTTTATGGATTTGATAGATGATCTTAGTTTGTTTATCAAGCATGCTCTTCATAGTTGTTAGTTTTTCAATTTACTATCATGGTCCTCTTCGCTCATTTGAATTGTCTTCTAAAATCCTAATTTGGATATTTTTTTTGTATCCATTAATTATATTTTGAATTTTGTATGTTTCATATAGGTTTTCCATCATTAAAAGTTGTACTTTAATCTCAAACAATTTTTTTGCTTATTGTTTCACAGGGTCAACTTTTGTATCAATCTCTTTAGATGTCACAAGACCAACTTCATTGACATTTCTGAAAACTTTGGAGTCTAAGGCTTTGATTGTTGGTGGGAATGATAAGGGTTACTTGCCACCTAATATTAGGTGCATTATAATATCACATAGCATGTATATTGCATGAAATGAGATAACATGGTATGGAAGATTACACACTTCTACCTTACATAAAGTTGCTAGAGTATGATTAACTTCTACATATGAAATCACTATTTATATAACTTGGTATTGACCATAATTTATAAGTCATTTGGCTTGTGTTCTTTCTTCATGTAACATTTAGAATGAATGACTATTATAAGATTACTTGACATTAAGACATATCACCTAATACCTACGTGTATTATAACATCACCTGACATGGACGATTACATTTTACCTAATTTGTAATGTATTATAATATCACATGGATTGGTTTATTATAGGATCACATGAAATATAATTTATTATAAAATCAAATGACATTGTAATTATTTTTATATTTTCCATGTGATTCATTCTAGTTCCTATGTTTATTAGGAAAACATATTATATTAGTTATAAAGTCACATGGCATTATTATTTGTTATATTTTCCATGCGACTCATTATAGTTTTAATCAATGTAAGCCTATTTATGGCTCTTCTTTATAATTAAAAAACAATTGATATTTATTACATATAATCTTCTCTATGTACTTTGTCAATATCATTATTTTTGTTTAATCACATTCATGAATCTAGTTTTTTGCATGCCAAATCTTTGCCTTCCATATTGTGTTTGTTGGTTATCCCTTAATTACTCTCTTATTTTGTATACTTTGGATTCTAATACTTATATTGTTGAGAGGAATTATGAGGAAGATTTAATATTAATCTTATCTTAATGTGAATATTAGTATAAAAGATTAAATT
The DNA here is from genome assembly GCA_028583015.1 of Wollemia nobilis. Lineage (NCBI taxonomy): Eukaryota > Viridiplantae > Streptophyta > Pinopsida > Araucariales > Araucariaceae > Wollemia > Wollemia nobilis. The sequence continues at coordinate 3,329,255 of JAQPPZ010016847.1, read as the reverse complement.
ATTTTTATTTGTTATCAAGCTTAGAAAGCAATTTACTTCATTATTAATATTTATCAAAATATGCCATCTATAGATAGAATGGTAAAATATCATTTTTAAAGCTTGTTATTAGAATTTAAATTGGACATTGTAAGCTTTTAAAAGGCACTCCATTTTAATACATAGAATCTAAATTTTAATTTCATATCTATAATGCATTTTCTTTTGAAGACAATTAAAATGAGTTTGTCTTCATCTATTCAATAAAATACAATAAGCTAAACAACAATAAAAAGAGTTATATGTATATGTTTATGCATTTGAAACTTTGAATTTATTTCCTAAGATTAAACTAAAATTACAATTGTGGCCTTCCTAGATTGTGATACTATGATACATTAGTAAATGCATACAATGATAAATTATCAATTAAGATGTTGGAGAATGTTACAAAGGGTATGCTATTTGGAGTTATATACTCTAGGTGATATACAAGAGAAATATATGATAATATAAACAATAAAGGTTTTAGAATCATAACTAAAATATTATTATAGTATGACTGATTTAGTGTTAAACTGATTTATTTTTCAATTGGTTATATGGGATTGAAAAGAGCTTTACCCATATTATATCATCACCTCATAGTGGTATTTTTTTATCCATTAGGGGAGTCACCTATTCCACCTTGTTATTTTATAACTTGACATGAAGAGGACCATTGGTCACCTAGGATTGGTACCATCATCGTTGGGCTGGAGCACACTCAACATATTCAGGTCAAACTACTACCCTTGCAAAAGGTTTGTGTAACGACCCTCCTCGCATGACGATTGTTTATATATTAATTTTTGGAGTATACTTACCTTTTCCTATAGAACATGGTACTGCTGATAGTCATTGTGCTTGCAGGACCAGGTATATACCTTTGACGGACAAAATATGGTTGATAAAAAAGGTAAGAGGGAAGTGATGATTCGACTTGTGAGTAAATGAAAGCTCACGTAAATTGCATATCATTTAGGTGCATCATGAGTATATTGCATGGTGTATATGTTTATTTTGATTATGTGATTATTGTTTGGTGTGATATGTGGCTTGATTATGAGTGTTGGTGGCGATAAAAATTATTTGGACATGGGAACCACTTTTTATTAATTTAGATAATGAATTAGAAGTATTCATGTGTTTATTACGTTATAATATGAAAAGTAAAAGATCAGATAATATTAAAAGAAAATAAAAAGACATGAAAATAATAACAATACTGAATGTAAAATAAAATAAAAAAGTGATTTTATTTCTTGATATATGCTTCGAGTTTGTGTATACAACTATTGTTAAATACCAAGGTGATATGAAAACAAATTGAAATTAAAAAAAAACAACTTTGGAGGCCTTTGTTGTGATGGTTGGTGATGTGTGCAATATGATTGTTTTAACTCTGAATACTGCTTGGCTTCATACATGTAATTTGGAATGGGATAAGGCTTGGTTTTTCGAAGAAAAGAATGGAGAAGAAGTTATCTTACTTATGTGTTGAATATAGGGGGATATTGTATTTTCGAGAGGGGTTAATAAAAAAATAAGAAAAAATAAACCTCCATCTAGGTAGGGAAATAATTAAGAAAGTTATTTGCATTGCAATAGTGAAGAGATTCCAATGGAAAAGGATGCTTGGAAAAAAGACTCGGATTGTTTCAAAATTTTCAAGTAAGGATGTTACTTTCCGTTTTCTAGGCTGTGAAATATTGTTTGAAATAATTTTTGTGCAAGAGAGAATGCTTGTATTGCATTGTGAAAATATGGGAATAACTATTCAAATGAAATATAATACTAGAATATTAGTATGATATGTTGTTGTATCTTCTGTCAAACCCTATGAAGCTATACCTGTTACGTTGAGGTGTTTATCATTTTTGTGTGCAAACTTTTCAATTTTGGGTGTTATGCAATGAAGTCTTGATATTTTCTATCTGCGGTCATAGTAAAATGGTACCTATAGCAATGTGATATCTCAAGACAAAATGAAAAGCATGAAAAGAGATAGAATTACTTTCAATTTTGCTTGCATGTATGAACTTGTGTTAAAATGAAGCAAGCTGGTTAATTTGAGTAGGTTTAGAATGCATTATAGTGTGCATACAATAAGAGAATAACCACATTTTATCCCTTATATCATTACCTATGAACCTGGGCGGTGACTATGGAGACGAAAAGACATTATTCGAGTGAGAGCTTAGCATGGTAAGTCAACAACCGGAATGGGAGTTCTCTTTTATAAATATTTTATGGGTTGAGAAAACAATTAATATTATATCTAGAATAATGTAGTTTATATGTCTGATGCCCTTTATGTGTATGTATAAATTAAAAATAAACAAAGTCTGAATGAAGTCCAAGCTTGTAGTAGAATACATGAAAAGTGATTGTAAAAAAGGAAAAACTATATGAAAAATTATTTATTTGATATATCTGTTATATATCTGTGTTGTGGTTGAAATTGGTTCAATGTTAGTTATACTAGATGTCAGATGTATAACCAAATGTAGTAAAGAAATGAGAAGTGCAGGTTTAATGATTGTTGAAATACATCTATGTATTTGAATTCTATATTGTCCCAACTTAAACTCTACTTTTATTTGGTAATGTACAAAAACTCTTATTACATTCCTATTGCACTGTAGAAGAATTGTTTGTGAGATAATTTTGTCCTCAGGGTTGTACGTCTATTGTGTAATCATTAGGTGGACAATATTTAATAACAAAGTTGCTGTGTTATTTCTTGTCAAACAATGTTGAGAAAAACTGACTATAGCTTATTTTATAAACTATTTTATTCTGAATTTAAACATGCATGGCCATCCAAAGACAATGAGTAGATTTACCTTCACCCTAAGAAAGAGTATTGCATGTGTTTGATTTGCATCTAGTTGAGTGGTGTGGATAAATCGTGATGTTGTAATATTGTCATGTTAAACATAAGTATAATTTAAGAGAATTTAACTTAACTTTGTTATTATATGTATATTATAAGCAGTGTGATATTCTAAAATAGTTAAAATGATGGCCACTACTGAAGTGGTATGCCAACAAAATTTTTTCAGCGAGTGCGAGTGTATGTACCGCGAATGTCCCAAGGGAAGAGTATATAAATTAAAATATTTTGATAACTGAACCATTGAACAAAAAACGGAATACTGGTAAAACTAGTTGCATGTAGCTTATAAGTTGAAGGGTAAAAAAAATAAAAAAAATTAATTAGAGCGGATTCTAGGACTCCGCTCAACATACATATAGAGCCAGTTTAAGGATAGGAGTAGTTTAAACTGTTCTAGCCCAATTTTTAAAAGTATACTTTTCTACAAAAGGTGTTTTATAGAGAAAGAAGATTTTATAAGAAATAGTTAATAACTTTTATTTTTTAGCCATATAAAAAGAAACCCTTTTGTCAGATAATTTAATGAACACATGTGTATCGTGTTTTTTATGTACTAAAAGGAGATTTTATGAATGAGTGATGTTAATGGAATAATATTACTAAGCCTGACTTTAATTAGTAGAATTCGATGAGTCCATTTCTATTATGAATTGTTTAACTACAATATGTGGTTTGAGACAAGGATAAGTTAAAGTAGGTTATATATAAGTTTACTTGCTTTTAAAATATGAATTAATATAACCATTTTAGTAGGAGTCTTATAAATGCACATTGTACTTCATTTAAGTTATTTGAAAGGGTTATTAACCAAGACTCAGGAACCTTAGAATAGAGAGAAAATAACTTTAGGATGAAGAATTCTATATACTTAAAATATTGCTCAAGTATATTTCTACATATAACCTATTAACCCATGTTAGAGAACATTTAGGGGTGGAGCTCAATAGAACTCACCTAGCGTTGAATTCAAAACTATTAATTATTGAATACTATTAACTCTTTGGTATAATTCATCATGATGGATGAGTGAACACTTACACCCAATGTCGTTGGGATGCGGGTAAGCATTCAACGTGGCTCGAGAGCAACCATTTTTTTATGGAATGGGTTGGATCAAGTGACCTTGTCAGAATTAGTAATGAGGGCGGTATGGGACGTCACCTCTAGGTCGTTGCCTAAGAGTACGGTGATAAGTCTTTGTATCTATTTTGACTAGAAGTGGGCTAGTATGACTATGTAACTAGTCCAACCATGACGTTTGGTATGGGATAAATTATCATGAGTCATAATGAACAATTTAGACCAAGACCAGTGTCAGGGTAATGACATGGCTCTAGTTGACTCTGAGAAAGAGGATAATCAGCTAGACACTAGGCATATGTATGCTAACCCCTTGCATATCAAATTTTGAACAAGTCAACCAGTTAAGTCAAGGTTCAATATGCTAAGGGATGGGAAGAGTATGTGTCCACCCTCTAGGTGTTATGGGCCCTAGAGGATAACCCCAACCATGGATCAACCCTCATGCCAAAATAAGAGGAAGATAAATGAGATAAGTTGATTCCACAAAATGGCACTCTTTATGGGATTTGGCCAATCTCATCCACTTGGGTGGCTATCTACAATAGTCTAGAACCCAAAAGTGGTATGATATACCTTGTACTGATTAAAATTTATGTTAATGAATCATTGGGTGAATCATAATTGTTGTGAATATGAAAGCACTTCTTAGGTTAAACAATAAACTTAGATGAAAAAATTACCCTAAAAATTGCTTGGCTTATTTATGTGGTACAACCAGGTGAGTAGACTTGGGTTGTTACATGTGGTATCAGAGCAGAAGAGATCCTTATGTTGTAGGACTTTGAATAATATTTTAATAGACAAATTTAAACCAATAAATTAACTTACTTCTTTCACCTATAGGTCTAATGGCACACATGTTGTGAGGTGGATCTTCAAGAAACCCCATGGAAGTTGGGTAGGAAGAAACCACCATAAGACCTCCAAGGGGACCAAGGATAGGGGTAAGAAAAGAAGGTCCTCAAAGGGAAATAAGAATGAAATAGTTAAATGAGCCTCCACCAAATGAGTCTAGTAGGGAGGAAGGAAACTTAGCAAAAGTAGTACAACTATTGCAAACTCATATGGAGCAACAAAGAGAGGAAATGGTACAATAGAAAACTCACATGGCCCAACAATAAGAGTTAATAGTCCAACAATAGAAATTAATTGAGGACTTAACTAGGGGTAGGGAAACTATAGGTAGGACATAGGGAGTGCCTAGTGAGCCTACAAGAACTAGTATTGGTAGGGCCAAAGTGAGTACAGAGTTGGCCAAGAACCTAAAGAAGGTTGTGATTTCCAAGTTTAATGGAAAAGATGATGGAGATGCAGTGGAGAATTGGCTGAATGAATTGGAGTCATACTTTTCTTTGATGGTTTTATCATTAGAATCTAAAATTGCTTTGGCTATCATGAATATGGTTGAAGTAGCCCTAGATTGGTGGAAGACATTTAAGAGAGGGTAGGGCATTGAAGCTGTAGACCTTAAATGGGAGGAATTTGTTAAGGAATTTAGAAAATAGATTCCTAACTAAGCAGTATTATGTGGAGAAATTTAGAGAATTTACTAACTTGTAGTAAGAATCAATGATAGTTCAAGCCTATCATCAAAAATTTATCCAACTACTAAAATATGCAACTCAGTATGAGAGCAATAAAGAGATGAAAGTCCAAAAGTTTATATTGGTGCTTCATCCCAAAATTTGAATTATGGTAAAATTTATGATAAGGATGTACGTATTTTGATAGATAGTGGATCTAATGATAGTTTTATTTCCACTAGTTTAGTGAGGGACATACTAGAAAGACCTAGATTTTTGGCTAATGGTTGGAAGGTGGAGTATGGGTCAAGGCAGACCTACCAAGTAAACCAATGTTTATTTGACCCTCACATTACCTTACCCCAAGGTAAAACCAACTAGCATTTGTATGTGGCACCTTTGCACACCTTTGACATCATTCTTGGTGTTGATTGGCTAAAAGCCCATAAGGCTCTTTTGAATTTTGAAGATAGATGGTTGGAGTTTACAGATGAATCTAGCCAGAGAATTAGAATTCTTTGTGATCATGGTTCTATTAAACCACATCTATTGTCAACAATGCAAGTAAAGAAGGCAATAAGGAAGAGGGGAATGATCTATGTAGTTAAAATGAATAAGAAAGAAGAGACTGAAGTTGATTCTGACCTCTTCCAGAAGCATCCTATTTTGGGTGAGTTCAAGGATGTATTTTTGGAGGACCTACCAGGTTTACCTCCTCAAAGAGAATTTGATTTTTCTATAGAGTTATTGCCTGGAGTTGCACCCATTGCTAGGGCACCATATAGGATGACTCCTATAGAGTTACAAGAACTCAAGATGCAACTTCAAGACTTGTTGGAGAAAGGGCTCATCAAGCCCAGTGTGTCACCATGGGGTGCTCCTATTTTATTTATTAAAAAGAAATATGGATCCTTGAGAATGTGCATAGACTATCGGATGTTGAATAAGGTTACCATAAATAATAGATATTCTTTGCCAAGAATAGATGATATTTTTGATCAGCTGAAAGGAGCTACCATCTTCTTGAAAATTGACCTTAGATCAAGTTACCATCAATTGAGAATTCAAGAAGAAGACACATCTAAAACTACTTTTAGAACAAGGTATGAACATTATGAGTTTATAGTCCTACCTTTTGGGCTGACTAACGCTCCAAATGCATTCATGAATCTCATGAATAACATTTTTAGAGAGTAATTAGACCGATTTTGTGCTCGTGTTCCTTGATGACATATTGATCTATTCCTAGAATAAGGAGGAACATGATCAACATATGAGAACTGTGCTTGAGATTCTTAGGAAGAATCAACTATTTGGGAAGCTATCAAAGTGTGAATTCTACACTCCACAAGTACAATATTTGGGACACATAGTATCTATTGAGGGGATTGCTATAGATCCCAAGAATATTGAAGCAATTATTGATTGGCCTACACCCATAAATGTAATTGAGGTGCATAGTTTTATGGGGTTAGCAGGCTACTAGAGATGGTTTGTTAGAGGTTTTTCGAAGATTGCTCAACCTATTACAAACCTTCAAAGAAAAGGAAAGGCTTTTAAGTGGATAGAATAGTGTGAGGAAGCCTTTCAAACTTTGAAAGAGAGGTTGACAACCATACCAATTCTATAGTTACCTGATCCTTCTAAGAGGTTTATAGTGTGTACCGATGCATCAATTGAGGGATTAGGAGGGGTTTTGACCCAAGATGAAGTAGTCATTACCTTTGAATCAAGGAAACTTAAGAGACATGAGGTAAACTATGCCACTCATGACTTGGAGTTGGTAGTTGTTGTGCATGCTCTTAAGATTTGGAGGCACTATTTGCTTGGAAAACCATTTGAACTCAAGATAGATCACCAAAGTTTAAGGTACATTTTTACTCAACCCTTGTTGAATGCCAAACAACATTGATGGATGGAGTTTCTAGTTGAGTATGATTTTAGAATCAAATATATCAAGGGTAAGGAGAATAAAATTGTTGATGCTTTGAGTAGGAGAGGGTGTATTGCTGCAATGACAAAGTGTCATTATGATCTGATAGATCAGGTCAAGGAAATGCAACAAAAGGATGAATTCTATCAGGAATGTAACACTCAAATTGAGCAAGAACCTGGAAAAGATATAGGTTTTATGTATAGGGATGATTTATTGTATTATAAGAACAGATTAGTTGTTCCAATAATGGGTGGATTGAGAGAAATAATCCTTAAGGAGGCACATAATACTCCTTATTCTACACATCCTGGTGGGGTAAAGATGCATGAGAGCTTGAGGAAGGCCTATTACTGGCTAGGGATGAAAAATGATATTAATGATTATGTGGCCAGGTTCTTAGAGTGCCAGAAAGTTAAAGTGGAACAATTACATCTAGTAGGTCGTTTATACCCACATGACATCCCTACGCAGAAATGGTAGGTGGTTTCAATGGACTTTATAGTTAGTTTACCTAAAATAAGGTTTAGGCATGATGCAATCCTGGTGGTTGTGGATAAGTTAACCAAGGTTGCACATTTTATACCTGGGAATATACAGGATGATGCACCTGCTATAGCAAGTAAATTTTCTAGAGAGATAGTGCGACTACATGGATTTCTTGAAGTTATAATCTCTGATAGAGATTCTTGCTTTACCTCAAAATTTTGGTAGGCTTTGCATGAAGCATTGGGTACCAAACTGAATATTAGTTTAGCCTATCACCCTGAGATAGATGGATAGACTAAGAGGGTGAATCAAGTTTTAGAAGATATGCTGAGAATGTATTGTATGGATCAACATACTAAATGGGAATATTATTTATACCTAGTCGAGTTTACATACAATAAAAGTTATCATGCATCACTAGGTATGGCACCATTTGAAGCCCTGTATGGAAGAAGATGCAGGACTCCCTTGTCATGGGATAATCTAAAATATCGAGTAGTGATCAGACCGAAAACTATAAAAGAAATGGAATATCAATTAAAAAGAATTCAGCAAAAGTTGAAAGAGGTCGTAGATCACCAAAAGAGCTACACAGACCTCAAAATAACACCAAGGGAATACTCTATAGGTGATAGAGTGTTCTTAAGGGTGAAACCTACTAAAATTTCTATAAAATCTTCCAAAATTGACCCTAGATATGTGGGTCCATTTGAAATTATGGGTAAAATAAGCCTTGTTGCATACAAACTTGCTCTACCACCAAGCTTATCTAAAATCCATAATGTCTTCCATGTGTCCCTCCTTAGGAAGTATATTTTTGACCCCACTCATGTTTGGGATATTTCCAATTTGCAGATGTTCGATCCACTAAAAATTGAAGTTCAACCTATTATAATACTTGGTTTTAGGACCAAGAACTTGAGAAAGAGGAACATAGAGCAATGTCGGGTCCAATGGGACCACTACTCATATAGAAATGCCACATGGGAGAATGTGGCTGATATGCAAAAATAGTTTCCTTTTTGTTTGAGTAGACATGAACATTTTAAAACTATTTATGTTGATTTATGATGTATGTATATATATGTGTGTGTGTGTGTGTGTGTGTGTGTGTGTGTGTGTGTGTGTGTGTGTGTGTGAACTAAACTATTGAGTAGAGTAGCTTTTGTGTATGTTTTGGTTTATGTATGGATATATAGTTGAATGTAAAATGAAACACTATATGAATAGATTATGTAAACAAATTTGAATTATTGAATGGTTTATGGTTTCAATGATAAACTATGGATACGATGAACGATGTATGATTTTTGAGTGGTTATGATATTGATGGCTATGTGAATGAATATGTAAATGCATATGTTTAACTTAATTCTTTAACCATGCACTAAACACAGGGACTATGTTTATTTCTAGTGGGGGAGGATGTAACGACCCTCCTCGCATGACCATTGATTATAGATTAATTATTGGAATATACTTACCTTTTCCTATAGAATATGGTACTATTGATAGTCATTGTGCATGTAGGACCAGGTATATACCTTCAACGAATATAATATGGTCGACAAAAAAGGTAAGAGGGAAGTGATGATTCAGCTTGTGAGTACATGAAAGCTCACATAAATTGCATATCATTTAGGTGCATCGTGAGTATCTTGCATGTTGTATATGTTTATTTTGATTATGTGATTATTGTTTGGCATGATATGTAGCTTGCTTATAAGTGTTGGTGGTGATGAAAATGATTTGTATATGGGAACATATATTTATTAAGTTAGACAATGAATTAGAAGTATTCATGTGTTTATTACTTTATAAAATAAAAAGTAAAAGATCATATAATATTAAAAGAAAAGAAAAGGCATATGAAAATAATAATAATACTGAATGTAAAATAAAATAAAAAGTGATTTTATTTCTTGATATATGCTTTGAGTGGTGTATACAACTATTGTTAAATGCCAACGTGATATGAAAACAAATTGAAACAAAAAAAATTGAATTTGGATGCCTTTGTTGTGATGGTTGTTGATGTGTGTAATATGATTGTTTTAACTATGAATGCTGCTTGGCTCCATGCATGTAATTTGGAATGGTATGAGGCCTGGGTTTTTAGATAAAATAATGGGGAAGAAGTTATCTTACTTACGTGTGGAATATAGGGGATATCATATTTTGGAGAGGGGTTAGTAAAAAAAGAAAAAAAACCTGCATTTGGATAGGGAAAGAATTAAGAAAGTGATTTGCATTGCAATAGCAAAGAGATTCCAATGGGAAAGGATGCTTGGAAAAAAACTCAGATTGTTGTAAAATTTTCAAGTAAGGATATTACTTTCCAATTTTTGGATTGTGTGAAATATTGTTTGAAATAATTTCTATATAAGAGAGAATGCTTGTATTACACTGCGAAAAATGAGAATAACTGTTCAAATGAAATACAATACTAAAATATTAGTATGATCTATTGCTATATCTTCTGTCATACCCTGTAAGGCTATACCTGTTACATTGAGGTGTTTATCATTGCTATGTGCAAACTTTTCAATTTTGGATGTTATGCAATGAAGTCTTGATATTTTATATCTGCGTTCATAGTAAAATGGTACTTGTAGCAATGTGATATCTCAAGATGAAATGAAAAGCATGACAAGAGATAGAATTACTTTCAATTTTTCTTGGATGTATGAACTTGTGTTGAAATGAAGCAAGCTGGTTAATTTGAGTAGGTTTAGAATACATTATAGTGTGCATACAATAAGAAAAGAGCTGCATTTGATCCCTTATATCATTACCTATGAACCTAAGCAGTGAATGTGGAGATGAAAGGACAATATTCGAGTGAGAGCTTAGCTAGGCGTTGTGTTGGTGAGTCAACCACCAGATTGGGAGTTCTCTTATATACATAATTTTTGGGTTGAGAAAAAATTTAAGATTATCTCTAGAATAAAGCAGTTGATATGTCTGATGCTCTTTATGTGTATGTATAAATTTAAAAAAAATGAAGTTTGAACGAAGTCCAAGCTTGTAGTGGAATACACGAAAAGTGACTGCAGAAAAATAAAACTATATGAAAAATTATTTATTTGATATGTCTGTTATATGTCTCTGTCATGGTTGAAATTGGTTCAAAATTATACCGGTTTCCAGATGTCTAACCAAACACAGTAAATAAATGATAAGTGCAGGTTTAATGATTGTTGAAATACATCTATTTATTTGAATTCTATATTGTCCCAAATTAACCTCTACTTTTATTCGGTAATGTCTAGAAACTCTTATTACATTTCTATTGCACTGTAGAAGAATTGTTTGTGAGATAATTTTATCCTCATGGTTGTACATCTATTGTGTAATCGTTAAGTGGACAGTATTTAATAACAAAGTTGTGTTATTTCTTGTCAAACAATGTTGAGAACATCTGACTATAACTTCTTTTATAAACTATTTTATTCTAAATATAAACATGCATGGTCGTCCAGAGGCAATGATTAGATTAATATTCACCTAAGAAAAAGTATTGCATGTATTTGATTTACATCTAGTCGATTGGTGTGGGTGAATCATGATATTGTAATATTGTCATGTTAAAACATAAGAATAATTTAAGAGAATTTAACTTAACTTTGTTATTATATGTATATTATAAGCAGTGTTATATATATTCTAAAATAGTTAAAATGCTGTCCACTATCGAAGTGGTATGCCAACAAAACTCTTTCAGCGAGTGTAAGTCTATGTGTTGCAAATGTCCCAAGATAAGAGTATATAAATTAAAAGGTTTTGATAGCTAAATTATTCAACTAGAAATGGAATACTGGTAAAACTAGTTGCATGTAGCTTATAAGTTGAAGGGTAAAAAAAAATATAAAAATTTAATTGGAGTAGATTATTGAACTACGCTCAATAGAAATATGGATCCAGTTTAAGGATAGTAATTTGAACTTTTCTGGTCCAATTGTTAAAAGCATAATTTTTTGCAAAAGGTGCTTTACAAAGAAAGAATATTCTATAAGAAATAGTTAATAACTTTGTATCACATTTTCTATGTACTAAAATGGGATTTTATGACTGAGTGATGATGATGGAATAGTATTACTAAGACTAACTTTAATTAGTAGAATTCGATGAATCCATTTATTTTATGGATTGTTTAACTACAATATGTAGCTTTGAGACAAAGATAAGCTAAAGTAGGTTATATATAAGGTTATTTATTTTAAAATATGAACTAATGTAACCATTTTAGTAGGATTTTTATGAATGTATATTGTACTTCATTTAAGTTATTTTAAAGGGCTATTAACCAAGACTTAGGAACCTTACAATAGAGATAAAACAACTTTAGGATGATGACTTGTATATACTTAAAAAATTGCTCAAGCATACTTCTAAATATAACTTGTTAACCCATGTTAGAGAATATTTAGGGTTGGAGCTCAATAGAACTCACCTAGCATTGAATTCAAAACTCTTAATTATTGAACACTATTAAATATTTGGTATAATTCATCATGATGGATGAGTGAACACTTACACCCAATGTCGTTGGGATGCAGGTAAGCATTCAACGTGGCTTGGGAATGGCTATTTTTTGGCAGATAAGGTTGGAATAAGTAACCTTGTCAAAATTAGTAATGAGGGGTGGTATGGGATGTTTCCTATAGGTCATTTCTTGGGAGTACAGTGATAAGTATTTGCATCATTTTGACTAGGATTGGGCTAGTAAAAATATGTAACTAGTTCAACCATGACGTTTGGTATGAGGTAAACTATCATGAGTCATAATGAGCAATTTGAGACTAAGTTTAGTATCAACATAATGACATGGCTCTAGCTGACTCTATGTAAGAGGATAGTTAGCTAGAAACTAGGTATATGTATGCTAACCCCCTTGTATATCAAAGCTTGAACTAGTTAAATAATTAAGTCGAGGTTCAATATGCTAATGGATAGAGAGTGTATACGTCCACCCACTAGGTGTTATGGGCCCTAGAGGATAATCCCAATCATAGTTCGACCCTCATGACAGAACAAGAGGATGACAAATGAGTGTGTTGGATCTACAAAATGACACTCTTTACAAGATTTAGCCAATCTCATTTAGTTGGGTGGTTATCTGCAGTAGTCCTAGAATCCAAAAGTGGTATGATATACCTTGTACTAATTAAAATTTATATTAAATAATCATGGGTGAATCATAATTGTTGTGAATATGAAAGCACTTCCTAGGTTAAACAATAAAATTAGATAAAAAAGAATTCACCTTAAAAATTGCTTGGCTTATTTATGTGGTACAACCAGGTGAGTAGAATTGGGTTGTTACAGTTTGAACCTAAGTCTCTTATTAGTAAGTGCCAAAACTTACCAATCCACCTAGCCCTTGGGGAATTTTTAAGTTTACACAGGTTTTTATGAGGGTATTGGTCCCCCCATACTAAGTGGAGTCTAAACCTTAGACCTCTCAAATAGAGGCCAAAATCCTTATAAAAAGCTTGGATATTATCCATATATCGTGTGGCAAGAATCAAACCTTGGCCTCCTCCTTAAAAATTTGACTCTTTTTGGTAAGGTCCATTCAAAGTAGTTGAGGTTAAGAAAAATAATGATTTTCAACTTCAAGATCAAGAGGAGTATAACCAATCCCAATTAATAGATATAATTTGAAGTTGTATTTTGAGTAAGAAATATTTTTCCATGTAATATATTTACATATTTTCATTATATTGTCTTTCTTTTAGCTTTTCAGTACAGAGAAAAAATAAAATAATAGGGGCATTGACTCATAACATGTTCCCAGTCAGGATTCAAAAGAGTCAAATCTAAGGCCATGTGCTATTCTACAATGTGTTCTGTGCCATGCCTAAAATGAATACAAAAAAAATTGGTTGTGAGCCATGATATGTCCTAGGCTATGACCAATCAATAAATGAAGATTCACTTACAAGCTATGGTATTTTTTTCACCAATTTGAATTTTGAAACGTGTGTCTGAGCGGTGGCTCATCTACCGCATTAATGGCGAGGGGCATGCATGCAGAATATTTAAAGCTAGAATTCAACTTATTTTCATTTTGCAAATAATGCTAAGTCCTCAAGAGTGTTAACAACTAGTTGAAATGAATTTGCAGAATGCCAGAAGAACAGTTTTGAAAGTTTTCTTAAAAATGGCACCAAAAGCTGCAAAGCAAGCTACTCAACAGGAAGGTGGTGAAGTTATGCACTACATTGATAAAGCACAGGCAGTAGCTAATACAAAAATGATGTGGAAAAGGAGAACTAAGCTTAAGAGGGAAATTGATTATAATTTCTTTGAAGGACTACCAATTTCACTACAAGGTACTTGTGTTGTCTGCTCTCTCTTGTCATTTTATATCTGTGATTCTGTCCATCCCTATCTATAATTGATTTTTGCCATTGTAAAGTTCTATGACCCTAGGGCTAAAGTAGTAAAAACAACCAAGGGCAAAATCCTTTTCAATATAACTGCTCAAGCTTATCGTGACCTTTTTGCTATGGGTAGAGACCCACCTATAAATCCCAAGCCCTTCGACCCACAAGACCAAGCTAGGTATTATTCATTGAAGGGTCATCCTTAGAATGGTGAACATTTTAGAAAATGGGTTTATAGCCAGTTCAAAACTATAAAGTCTAGGGATACTTTTCCCGACACCCCAATTGCCACCAAGAATTTTGCCTACCCAGAACTCTTCTCCATGTTAGCATGCCTGAATGGTTTGGATTCTTACTAGTATGTAAGATATTGATAGAGAGCTACGATTTAATGTATTTCTAATGAAAATATGTATAGAACGCCTATGGGAGATGGAAATAATAGATCAATTTATTTTTATTGGCTAGCCTTCCTCTCCAAGAGAATGCATGAGCAACTAGTGACGATGAAGAAATATTTTGAAGCCCCCTCTTTCAGGCATTGCTCTAATTTGGTTTGGATGTTTCTCAGTGTTGTAAGGCAAGAGATGCCTTGGATCCCAATAATATATAAAAATGATAATGGAGATCCTATACCAATCTATACATGGACAAATATTCTAAGGAATATTGAGTCTTACTATAGATTCAATATGGAATTTTTGGGGCCTACCCTAAAAATTATGTATGGCCAATATCCCAAAATTCCTCCTCTAGCTAAAGAATTATTGCAAACAAAGCAAGTTGAGGAAGGAGACTGGTATATTTTGATTGAGGGTACAATCATTAGACTCTATGGCTTCACTAGGAAACCATTCTTGCTTCCACATGTTGTCACTAGTAGAATGTTAGCATTAGAATATTGTAGACAAGCTGACTACATCAATGTCACCTTTGGCACTAGGAAAGGAAGAAAAGGGACAATGGTTTACCCTCACAATGTGGATGATATAACAATAATGAGGAAGGGTCAACATGAGCAGATCACTCAGTATTTAGAGAGACTTGGTCTTATGTATCTTCCACAAAGATGGAGATATGATCCAGATAATAATTTTTTGGAAAAGCTAACTGCCCTCAATGGAGAGAGGGCCCCTAAGTTTGAAAGGAATTTGAGGCCTCAAGTTGAAAAGCACAGAAATAATAAAGAGAGTTCTCCATTAGAGTGGAATGTTAGACATATGGAACAACTTGCCCCCTTGGAGAGACTTTTATGAACAATTAGTCGATTATGAACCTAAAAATAAGAAGACCCACCAACTAAAGGAACCCAAAATCAAATAAATGGAGGAAAAGCATGGTTGGGATGAGGGCAAGGTTTTGGAATGGTGGAGAATGAGATTAGAGATAGACACTATAAAGGCTAGGTTTGGCCACCAAGTAGATACTGATTTCTCTGAGTTATATGACAAACATATTTAGACTTGGAAGGCCAAGAATGGTAGAAGCTTAGCATTGAGCTATAAAAGGGCGAAGACAGAGAAAACAAAGAAGGGTAAGGCCAAAGGAAAAAAGTCATGAGGAAAAGGACAGAAGAAAGACCAAACACCTCCAACTTCTCCCTCCCCACCTTCACAGCAAGATGTTGAGGATACTACAATAGCTTCACCACCAGTGACCAAAGAAGCTCAATCTA
This sequence comes from Wollemia nobilis, assembly GCA_028583015.1. NCBI lineage: Eukaryota > Viridiplantae > Streptophyta > Pinopsida > Araucariales > Araucariaceae > Wollemia > Wollemia nobilis. The sequence continues at coordinate 3,313,240 of JAQPPZ010016847.1, read as the reverse complement.
CTTTTGAACCTTCACAGGAACAATTGCAACATTATACAATGGGGGCTGAAATGATGAAAAATATGCAATATTCTAGTGGCGGTTTGGGTAAATATGAAATAGGAAATATAGAGAATATTTAGATAGAAAAAAGGCCAAAATGTCTTGCCTTGGGAGGAGAATTTTCTTCATAGGACCCAATGAGAGATGAAGCAGAGGATAACTTTGTATTTACTCCTATAAAATTTACTATTGCAGTCCCTTCAAAGCCATTAAATCCCCTAATTTTAGAGGTTGCACTACAAACTACACAACATCAAGATGATACTCAGAAGGGTAAGCCTGCAGTGCCTATTGTATTCAAAAGGAAGGTAAAATATTCAATAGGGGAGGCCAAGAAAGAAGTTAGCAAGAAGAAGAAATTGGATCAAACACAAACAATTGAACAAACTCAAGTTACAACTACAGAGCAACCAATTCAACAAGTACAACAACAAAGTGTTGATGACATATTTCAACAATCTACTTTGGTAGGTAGAGGTATGATTCCTATCCCTTCTTCTCCTTCTCCTTCTCCTTCCCCAAATAATTCTCCCTCCCATTCTCAAGAGCAAAAGGAACAAAAGATAATATCTCCATATCATAATTTCCCACCATCTTCACCAGTTGTTCCATCATCTCACTCCATTCCATCTCCACCTCATTCATCATAAATCCTAGCATCATCATCTCCCACTCACACCCCTTCACCTCCAAAATCATCACCATAGATATCAGTAGGGGAACAAGCACTCCCATCTTCTCCACCATCTTCCATAATTGTAACATCTGTTGCCATTTCAACACCTGTTACAACCCCTGCAATAAGCATAAATTCCACCATTATTACTACCACACCCTTTCCATCTATGCTAGGCCCATTTTTCCCTTCACTCATCACTGCTTCTACTCCTGCAAATCACCCTACAACAAATTCTTTGCAGAAGGTCAAGAATGTCTCATAGAAGATCCAAAATTTTTGGAGCAAGAAACTAGTCCAACCTTCTAAAAAAGTTGCTCGATTGAGGAGAACTATGATTGTTGATCCTGTGGCTAGGCAAAGAACAACAATCTCCCTCACTCCTCTTGTTAGAAAACTAGAGGAAGACATGACTACAAAATATTATCATCTGGAAGAGCATACTGAAGATATTACTCAATTGCCCATGGAGGATGAATTGGTTATAGCTAAGGCTCATCTTGAGACCATCTATGTCCAGAGTGATATTTGCAAGGAGAAATATGAGAAACTTGAGGAGAAGATTGAAAGGTTGGAAAAAATAATCAACAATAAGAAAAAGGTAGAGAAAGTTGTAAGAAATGAAGCCAAGAACTAGCAAAACAAATACCAAGAGGCTATCAAATTCAAAGAGAAAGTTGAGGAGCTAAAGAAAAATAATGAGGCTCAAGTCAAAGAGATACAAGCTTTAAAACAACAACTTTAGGTTGAGAAGGCTAGAGCTGCAGGTTTCTCCAAGGACAAAGTAAAGTAGATCAGAAAGCAAATATGGTCTGAAATTATAGAGAAATGTTCAGAGATCCAGCCTATGATTGATTACATGGATGAGGCTAGCCATTTGTTGCAGGCAACCAAGGAAGACTTAGAGAAGTTTAATGAAGAACTACAACCAACGGTGTTGCAAGCAGAACAAATGTATAAGTTGTCTAAGAACAGATTCAATGTTGCTGCTAAGCCCATCTCAAATAAAGCATGGAATACTGCAAGGTTAGTGGCCAGAATTATCCTCAAGAAAAATAAGCTGCTCCAAAAGGGATGGCTACTAATGGATATAATCAAAGGTAAGATCCAAGAGATTGTAGATGCCAACAAAGAAATGATGCAATATGGTTTGGAGGGTTTTGGAATGAAAATAACATATTTTTATCGTAAGAAGTTCTTCAAACCAAATTAACATCGATCATTCAGGATGAGTCTAAAATAGATGCCTAAGAGAACCCAATCAATCAGGATCAAGTTTCTTAGCTCATAAAATATTTAACTAGGCTTAAATATTTGATGGAAGATCTGGTAGATAGGGGATATTCCATGTCTTATGAGGAAACTACCAAGCTACAGTTTACCCACCAATAGCTCAAAGAGATGGCCAATCCCACTAAATCAACCTAGGATCAAGCCTTAGAAACATTGAATCAGATGATTCAACTATTTGAAGAAGAAGCAGAACAAGAGGTTGATAAAGAAGAAGAGGCTAATGAAGAGGAAGAAGAGAGTGAAAAGGAGGAGGCCAACACAGAAGATCATATGCAAGATGCTGAAGAAGTACTAGAAAAGGAAGTAGAGGAAAAAACCTAGCAGGAAGAAGCACAAGAAGAATGAGGATCTCCTATCGAGAAGTTTGAAACATTTTTGAGTGTTGTAGCTGTTAGAGAAGCCTTAGGAACATGCTTTGTGAATGTTTTGATCTTGACAAGTGTTAGAGGCAGCAAGGAAAGCATGAGCAGGTAGCTTTCATGCGAAATTCATGTCATTGAGCTTTTAAAGGAGGAGCAACCCTACTGATGGGACATATACATAATATTTACCTCTTACATTGCTTCTATGTGAACCGTTACTCTTTGAATATCCTCATAAATGTTCAAGAGAGTGATGGTCATAGGGAAGTTATACCTTGAGACATAACTTTGTAGCTAGTTGGAGTCTATTCCATTTTCCATTTTCCTTCATCCATTTTTCATTCACACTTCCTTATTTCCCCATTATTCATTCATCCATTCATTCGTTCACTCATCCCACTCCATTTTTTTCATTTATTTTCACCATCTCCATCCATTTCATAACATCTATCCATCCATATTTTGACTCCAATTGCCCAAAGGATAAGGCTTTGAGTTCTCAAATTTTCTAGAAAAGTTCCCCGAGAGGTGCTAGAATGTAGGCCCAAAAGGCCACATACTTAGAAAACTTTTTCCAAAATTTTTCTAAGTCCCAAAAGGTGCTTCAAACCATGGAAGTGGTTCAGCATGCTCTAGACCATGGTCAACTCAGTCAAATGGGCACTTCACACATTTCAAATCGTGGTTCAAAGCACAAAAGGAGAAATCGGATTACGACAAAGATTCTATACCATGCAGCATACAACATGGTTCTATACCATGGTCAATGTAGTTAAATATGGTGGGGCAACATTTCAAATTGTAGCTCATAGTATAGTTCCATATTGTGCAGTACAACACATGTATCTAGTGCCTCAATGCATGGTTCTACGCTGCGATCAACACTGTTAAAATCTCAAGTTTGATAATTTAAATCATGAGCAAGAAAAAAATTCTCCACTGCACAATCTACCACATGGTTCCACACCGTGCATTTCAAATTGTTATTCTATGTTGTAGTCAATAAGGTCAAAGTGACTACCTAGAAGATCAAAAGAGTAGCTCTGAACATGGTTCCATGCTGTGTAATCCACAACAAAGTTTCAAAAGCACATATCTGAGGATAATAGCACTCTTGTCCCAAGCCATGGTCAAAGCAGTCAAACGACTCAAATGAGATTTTCAAGAACTAGATTAGAACATGGTTCTACATCATGGAAGATGAAGATTGAAAAGGCAATATAGGCTCCAAGTTGTGATAGGCTCCAGGTTGTGAGGTATTTTGTTAAAAGTATGCCAAGCTTTCAAATGATCTAAATCTCATTTGTTCGATAGTTGATCAATGATCTACATTAAAAGTGGCTCGAATCATGTATAAATGCAAGATTTGATGTGACATAAGATAACAAACCTCTATTCAAGCTATTTATAAGTTGAAGCAAGTAGGAAGATGAAGCGATAGAGAATCAAGATCTATGAGCTGATTTAGTTTCAGATCTACAATGAGGTAGCCATGACAAGAACAAGATATGGCCTTGATTTTAGATTAACCAGATCTATAATTGGGAGCCATGAGAGTCGAAGTAGCTTGTAGAAGCCAAGTTGCAGAAGATCGAAGGGTTGCACAATTTCCTTCTTTCTTGGATCTAATAGAAGGCTGCCACCTCAACATCTTGTTGATCTAGCACTCCAACTTCTTTGTAATGTTCCTTATTCTTTCAAATATTTCAAATTAATGCAAAACTATAAATAGAGGTCAAACCCTCACTTTCAAGGGTCGGATCTAAAGTGTTTGCTTGCCCTACTGTATACACTTTCTATAAATCAATAGAAGGAGCATTACTTGGATGTTTGCCTCAGACTTGTGTCTTCTTTCTTTTGTGGATTATCAATCTTTGAAGCCATTTCTACTACTATTGCTATGGTTAGTCTATTCTGCTGATATTGGATTGCTAGCTTAGAGCAAATTGAAATGCTTCATTTCTAAATGTATGCTTGTAAATAATTCTATTTCTATTAGTCAAAGTATCAATATAATTGTGCTATTTGGATTATTGAAGCCCTAGATGTTTGAAATAATTCTTGAAGTATGCATATGTGCTTTAATGTTGAAGATTACTGAGTTTTGAATGTTGTTAATCACAAGTATTGTTTGCTGGAAATTGAGTTGTCAGAGGTTCTCTATAGATGCCTATGTTGTTAGCTTTATCCATCCACTATTGAATCATTACTTTCTAAACCCTTTCCCTTTTCTATCCCTATTCTTATACATTTAACTGAGCTTAAATGAGTCAACATCCAATTAGTTGACAAGGTATACCAACCTACTCTAGAGGTTGGATTAAAAGCAATTTTGATCCATCCAATGTTGGGGTCATGGTTGTGATTAGCGGGTGTTCGCCTTCTTAAAACCATTGCAGATGATAGTCACAACTCGAATTCACATTGATGTCAATTCAAACACCAATAGAAACAAAGAAACCTATTGGTGAATATTTCTCCTAGAGTAATTTTTTAAAACCTAGTGAGATCCTCATGATCCAAGTCCACCTAGGTTTTTAAAGAAAAATATTTCTTTGAGTTTTATTGTTATCTTATAGCAAATTTATTGGCTACTACAAACATAAATGTCCTTGGAAGATGGTATAGAAGCCAATTTGTTGTTAACAAGCAATTAAGTAATAAATATGCACACTCACTCTGATATCATGTTATATTTTACAATAGTTTTCAATAATGAATGAAAATAACACATTACTCAATATTATTGAAAAGTACACAAAGTAATACACACAATATATGGGGGTGTCTGTGGACACCAAATAATCTCACTATCAATGAATAGAATTATACTCCATTCAATGATAAAATGGTTGGTATGATGAGGTATTTATATGTAAATATAAGCTATATTTAGGTCAAGGTTAAGTAATCAATATTTAGGTTTAAAATAATAAAATATTACAAAAATATTTTTTCAAGGTTTACAAGGGCCCAAAGGGCTTATATGTGCAATACAAAAGTCTATCATAGTTGTTAGTTTTTCAATTTACTATCATGGTCCTCTTCGCTCATTTGAATTGTATTCTAACATCCTAATTTGGATATTGTTTTTGTATCCATTAATTATTTCTTGGATTTTGTATGTTTCATATGGGTGTTTCATCATTAATATCAAACAATTTTTTTGCTTATTGTTTCACAGGGTCAACTTTTGTATCAATCTCTTTAGATGTCACAAGACCAACTTCATTGATATTTTTCCTGTTCTGAAAGCTTTGAAGTCTAAAGCTTTGATTGTTTCTGGGAATGATAAGGATCACATGATACCTAATATTAGATGCATTATAATATCACATAACATGAATATTGCATGAAATGAGATAACATGGTATGGAAGATCACACACTTCTGCCTTACGTAAAGTTGCTAGAGTACGATTAACCTCTAGATATGAAATCACTGCTTATATACCTGGTATTGACCATAATTTACAAGTCATTTGGCTTATATTATTTCTTCATGTAACATTTAGAACGAATGACTATTATAAGATCACTTGACATTAAATCATATCACCTAATACCGACGTGTGTTATAACATCACATGCTATGGACGATTACATTCTACCTAATTTGTAATGTGTTATAATATCACATGGATTGGTTTTATAGGATCACATGAAATATAATTTGTTATAAAATCACATGGCTTTTTAATTATTTTTATAATTTCCATATGATTCATTCTAATTTCTAGGTTTATTAGGGAAACATATTATATTAGTTATAAAGTCACATGAAATTATTATTTGTTATATTTTCCATGCGACTCATTATAGTTTTAATCAATGTAAGCCTATTTACTACTCCTCTTTATAATTAAAAAATAATTGATATTTATTACATATAATCATCTCTATGTACTTTGTCAATATCTTTATATTTGTTTCTCCACATTCAACATTGTGAATCTAGTTTTTTGCATGCCAAATGTTTGCCTTCCATATTGTGTTTGTTGGTTATCCCTTCGTTACTCTCTTCTTTTGTATGCTTTAGATTCTAAAACTTATATTGTTGAGAGGTATGATGAGGAGTATGAAATATTAATCTTATCCTAATGTGAATATGTAAATATTAGTATAAAAGATTAAATTATTTTTAGTTGTTTTTAAGCTCATTATTAATATTTATCAACATATGCCATCTATAGATAGAATGGTAAAATATCATTTCTAAGCTTGTTATTAGAATTTAAATTAGATATTGTAAGCTTTTAAAAGACACTCCATTTTAATACATAGAATCCAAATTTTGATTTCATATCTATAATGCATTTTCTTTTGAACATAATTAAAATGAGTATATCTTCATTTATTGAATGAAATGTAATAAGCTAAATAACACTAAAAAGAGTTACATGTGTATGTTTATGCGTCTGAACCTTTGAATTTATTTTCTAAGATTAAATTAGAACTACAATTGTGGCCTTCCTAGATTGTGACATTATTGAATGCATACAATGATGAATTATTAATTAAGATGTTGGAGAATGATACAAAGGGTATGCTATTTGGAGTTATATATACTCTAGGTGATATATATTGTGGCCTTCCTAGATTGTGACCTTATGATACATTATTGAATGCATACAATGATGAATTATCAGTTTAGATGTTGGAGAATGATACAAAGGGTATGCTATTTGGAGTTATATATACTCTAGGTGATATATGAGAGAAAGGTAGGATAATATCAACAATAAAGGTCTTAAGATTATAACTAAAATTTTATTATAGTATGATTGATTTGGTGTTTTTTCAATTGGTTATATGGGATTGAAACGAGCTTCACCCATATTACATCATCGCCTCATAATGGTTATCCATAGGAGAGTTGGTTACATCCACAATCCTTTTCTACTACTAAGTAGGGTTCAAATCCTGGGGTTACCCCCAAAAACACCTATTCTACCTTATTGTTTTATAACCCGACATGAAGAGGACCATTGGTCGCTCGATATTGATACCACCGTCGTTGGGCTAGCGCACACCCAATAGATTCAAGTTAGACTACTACCCTTGCAAACAGGCATGCTCCCAAGGTGTGAACCTAGGTCTCTTCTTAAAAAGTGCCAGAACTTACCAATCCACCTAGCCCTTGAGAACTTTTTTAGTTCACACAGGTTTTTTTGAACCTTAGACCTCTCAAAGAGAGGTCAAAACCCTTACCAAAGCCCTTATAACAAAGCTTGGATATTATCTATGTATCACTCGACAAGAATCAAATCTTGGCCTCCTCCTTGGATGTTAAGGAATTTAACAGATTAAATTAATGACACTTGATTAAACTGATTTTATGTACCACTATCGTTGGGCTAGCGCACACTCAACATATTCAAGTTAGACTACTGCCCTTGCAAACATGCATGCTCCCAAGGTTTGAACTTAGGTCTCTTCTTAAAAAGTACCAAAACTTACCAATCCACCTAACCCTTGGAAACTTTTTTAGTTTACACAGGTTTTTTTGAACCTTAGACCTCTCAAAGAAAGGTCAAAACCCTTACCAAAGACCTTATAACAAAGCTTGGATATTATCTATGTATCACTCAACAAGAATCAAACCTTGGCCTTCTCCTTAGATGTTTAGGAATTTAACCTTAGACCTCTCAAAGAGAGGTCAAAACCCTTATAAAAAGATGTATCACTCGACAAGAATCAAATATTATCTATGTATCACTCCACAAGAATCAAATATTATCTATGTATCACTCGACAAGAATCAAACCTTGGCCTCCTCCTTGAATGTTAAGGAATTTAACCGATTCAACTAATGCCACTTGATTAAACTGATTTGATGTTCAACGTATATATTATTATTGTTTTTTTAATGATATTTTATGATATTATATTTGATTTATTACTCTTTAACAATTTTACACGAAGTTAATTTTTTTTCAATACAAGTTCTAAAAATATAAAATTTATTTATTGATTTTAGTTTATTAGCATATTGGAAAAATAATATTTTTTGGAACTCGAATAACGTTTCTGTTTTCAAGAATTATATACATACGAGGAAATTATTTGTATTTTAAAATGTGCAGTCTTTTTTTTTTCATAGTTGTTGCCATCATTAGCAACTTTTTTTTGAAATGCACTACATGAAAAAAAAAAATGCACTACATGACGATAGCCAATAGACCTGTGACCAATCTCTAATTAACAGGAAAAGGCATTTCGTCTGAGGTGGAGAAAGCCCAGTCCCAAATTCTCCACTGTATTGCAGTATACTACACTAGAGCCACACACATGCCAACCTGCCTTACAAGAACTTTGATTTCAAAATTCAATGGCCGCCATACATTACATCATGCTATTTGATTTGAAAATTGACTACTTCCAGAAGGACGCATGCGAGTTAAGCCATGATAATAAAGGTTTCACAAGCAAAGATTCTCAAGTGAATCAATCGTCCACAAAGTATCAAATTTTGTCAAAAGTGAAACTAGATTCCTTCCAGAAAAAGGAATACTCTTCTCTCTAGTCCTTTAGAAATCATTACATAAAGCGCCACATCTTATTGACCTACTAGCGATGGACTGTGGCTCTCCTGTTTCAGTCAAGCAATCAAGCAATTCTTACAGCCTACATCAAAATCAAGGACTCTGTTCATGATTTTACTCCTCTTTGACATCGAAGAACCACTGCTTCACATGGGGCTCATGATATTGGAAGCCTCTGCACAATAAAAAGTCGCAATTTCATGAAACGGCTGAAGGTGGACTCCAACTCATATAGTGGAAAATATATCCGGCTTTGTCACGTAGAGCGGACCTGCTTCCAGCTGGTAGGTGAAATCTACGGTTGAGTTAGTTTCTATTCAAGTGGCGGCCTGTAAATCAATAATGAAATCTCCGGAGTTGCACACAAATTTCTCCGTCAATTACTCATGGACTTCATTGTCACTTTATTAAATTTACGGGGACTAAATGACTATCGTACCCAACTGTCACTGACTGAAACTTAAAAAAAATGGTAGTAGGTGCTAGGTAGCAGTGTTTTGGCCCATCAATGGTGGATGGTCCCGAGTCTATCAAGATTTTTCAGTCCCGCTACTTAGAATTATTTACGTTATACCTTCTAAAATGATCGTTAAAGGAAAACTGATTGACAAGGTGCAATTTATTTAAGTATCAAAGACCCAATCGTATACGAATTTGTAGGTCTTATAAGCTAATTTTTTTGTGTGAGTAGTTGATTCATTTGTTTTCTAATTGGTTTATGTGATGCTGCTTTGTGTGGGGTAGTTGATCCTTTTATATAATGCTCTTCCCATACAAACTATTTATTTCTATTGGCATATTCCTATGAAATTTGTTCTACCGACTATTCTACCTACTATTCTATTCTACGTAACGCACATCACCATACGCTTCAATGCGTATTAATTAAACCAAATAAAATCTTATATACGGCACATCAGCATACACATCAATGCCTATTAATTAAACCAAATAAAATTTTCAGGGCATGCACATCAATCTTCTTCTCTTCTATCATCTCATTTTGGTTCCATTTTAAATAAAATTTTATATACGGCACATCAGCATACACATCAATGCCTATTTACGTTATACCTTCTAAAATGATCGTTAAAGCACTTAAAACTGATTGACAAGGTGCAATTTATTTAAGGATCAAATACCCAATAGTATGCCAATGTGTATACCAATGTGCAGGTCTGGCTAAACAATTTTAATTTTCGAGTGTGAAGTTGATCTTTTTGTTTTTTAATAAGTTTATGTGATGCTGGTTTGGATAGGTTGTTAGCCTTTTTAACTGGTTCATGTGATACTCTTTCTATACAAACTATTTATTATACAGACTATTTATTTCCAATAACATATTCCTATAAAATTTCATTCTACCTACTATTCTACATACCGCACATCAGCATACACATCAATGCCTATTAATTAAACCAAATAAAATCTTATATACGGCACATCAGCATACACATCAATGCCTATTAATTAAACCAAATACAATTTTCAGGGCATGCACATCAATCTTCTTCTTTTCTATCATCTCATTTTGGCTCCATTTTAAATAAAATTTTATATACGGCACATCAGCATACACATCAATGCCTATTAGTTAAACCAAATAAAATTTTCGGGGCATGCACATCAATCTTCTTCTTTTCTATCATCTCATTTTGGTTCCATTTTAAATAAAATTTTATATACGGCACATCAGCATACACATCAATGCTTATTAATTAAACCAAATAAAATTTTCAGGGCATGCACATCAATCTTCTTTTTTTTCTATCATTTCATTTTGGTTTTATTTTATGGGATTGTTTACCTTTATTAATATTGAGTTTGAGTATGCTGGTTTTATTTTATGGGATTTTTCATTCTTATTAATATTAAGTTTGAATATGTGTGGGTTGGCCCTCTTGTTCGCCCTCTTGTTCTCTAACTAATTAATGTGATAGTACAAATCTAATAACATATTTCATAATTAAAATTTAGTTACACATTAATACCTACCTATCTATCACCGTTCTTGTAGTGTTTGGTTTTTTTTTTTTTTTTTTTTTTTATTTATTTATTTATTTTTAGCTCTTGGGCCTCTTCGGTCGGTTTGGAAAACATGTAAACAAGGTTCAAGAACCTTTCAACACCCTTTCAACCAATCAAAAAAATACCTACCTATCCCTGTTGGAAGCCTATACGGATCCATTCTTATAGATTAAACTAGCTAAACTTTATAACATACTGCTAAAAAAAATTCATTGTTCAGAGAGATGGTGGAGGATACACTGTACTCTGTACATGGTGATCGGTTCAGATTTACTACAACGTATTTAGAATAAGACCGTCCATTGATATAATACACACTCACAGTCTCCAACAGTGGAGACGAGGCTAAAACCGAATATTGCACTGTGAAAAAGTTTCCAAACCTCTGTATTGTGTAATGCTAACTATGAACTAATACATTTGTTGCGATGAAAACAATAATATAGAAATCTAATAAACACAGAAACACGCGCAGTTTACAATAAGAACATGGAAATCTAATAAACCCAGAAACGTTTGGGAAAGAGACTCTAATCTAGTTGTTTTCTATAAACCTCTATGAAATTACATAAAATAAGAAAGGAGTTGAATTCTTTATTTGAAATTCTGTACTCTGTTTTTCCCCTTTAAATCGTCCTAGAGCATTCCAAATCATCAGTTGGCGTTGCAGCGAGCCCTTGCAAATCCAATACGAGAGTTCTGAAGATCGTATTCAATCCACAGATTCTGCTGGTGATGATTCCCAATAATGTTCGCCTCCACCGCCGCCAAATCCGAATTTCCAAAAGTGAAGCAGTATATTGGCCCACCCTTGGAAGTTGGGCCCCTCCCGCTTTCAGGCACTGGATACAGAAGCTGGTGGCTCTGCAGCGCGATTTTAACAGAATCGAAGAGGAGGGTCACGGGGCTCACTTGCGGCAACTGCGCGGCACCGGCCGGAAGGTTGTAGCACAGATCCAGAACTCCTCTGTAGACGAAATTGCCACCCATTGGATTCATGCGCCTTCGATTCTGTCGCACGAATTCCTGTTTGAGGGGCGCGTATGCCTGTCCGAGGAGTAAAGTGAACTGCGTCCCGGAATCGATCATGGTCTGCCCGGCGCCCGTGTGGTCAGGAAGGAACACGGATTCCGGTATGCGCAGCAGCTTCTTTCCCACCATTATGCCCTTCAACCTCACGGTATAGGCGGTCCTGTCGAAGTAAGGCAACGGCAGGGAGATGCTCAGCAGAGGGGTGTAGTGCAAGTATTTTGAGAAGGGAGAGTCGCCGAACACAATTACCCCGGCGGAGCCCGGAGAGCCGATGCTGCCGGTAATACAGTAAGAGAATTTGGGCGTTTTGTTCACTTGAGAAATAAAGGATAGCGCCCCGCGGTTTAGGCCCATGAGGCCGGGCGTCTCCGGAATGGAGGCCGAGGGCGAGCACCCGAATACGAAGCCCGGAATTGTGAGAGCCGGAAGAGTGATGGAATCCCTTCCAAGGGTTCCTTCTATATCTGTGCCGTCTGCGTAGGTGTAGACGAAATGGCAGAGATGCCTGGAGTCGCAACTTGTGGGGGCGGGGAAGTCTTTTGTTGGGGCGGTGCAGACGGATGACTTACATGGTAATGTCTTGTAGGAGGAGGAGAGACTGGGATTGAAAGAGGAACGGCTGCCGGGTTTGCATTGGAGCCATGAAAGCTCGCTGCCCGTGTCGAGAACCATCTTTTTCTTCTGCGGAGGAGTTCCCACCATGACTTCTGTCATGAGCGTAACGTCGTTGTAGGTGAAGGAAACTCTTGGGGCGGCTCTTGCCTTGGAGGAGGTGGCGTTTCGTCCCTTGATCAGAGCATTGATGAGAAAAGAGGATTTATTAGTTGCAGATATGTAGTAGAGAGGGAATGCTAGAGAAGAGAAATTGTGAACAGATGACCTGTTAGCACTGAAAAGGAAGGCGTGGCTGACATTCAAGATATGGGTTGCAGACATTGTGACGGACAATGCAGCCATGAATGCCAATAAGAAAAGGAAGCAGGAATTAGAAGTTACAGCCATGTTTGGGACTTGGGATGATCAAGGAGGCGCCGATGTGTATATAATGATTGATTCCAGTTGCCGGCCACCCTAATTATGCTGCCGTCTGAATTTCTGGTGAAGATTTTCCTGGGGAAACCTAATATTGAATGGACTTCACAATAACTTCACACCTTCTTTCACGAATGTCGCAAGTCTTCGGAAATAGAGCTTAAATGATGCAACTAATTATGGTAGGGTCGAATGATGCTTAAATGCTGCACCGACTTAAATAAGCTTTGAAACTAAAGCTTAAATGCTGGAATGGCTTGAGAAAGCTTAAAATATTTCATCTTCACACATTTTGGATAATATGCAGCCATAAAATACAAACCCAAAAGGTCGATTGTGAAAGCACGAAAATATGTGGACCGATGTTTGTAAGATAAAAGCGCCCACAAGACCAGATTACACATGCCGTCTATCAGTGGTTAAAATGAAAAAGTAGAAAAAATCTTGGAAGAGTTTACGAGTACGTTAGACGAATGTTGGCCTGTCTTTGGAGTACTGACGTGTCTATGGTTTTACGTCTATGGGACGTCAATGTTGGCCTGCCTTTGGAATACTGATTTTTCTATGGTTTTACGTCTATGAGACGTCAATGTTGGCCTGCCTTTGGAATTCTGATGTCGCCAGTTTTTATTTAGAAAACCTAAAGATGAAGTCAACCTGATTAGAATTATTTGACGGATATTAATTGATTATCATTTTCCAATAAAAATTGGTAGCTATCAATTGATTCTCTAGGTAAAATACATGTTTTTGAAAAGGTCCCATACCAAATTTAAGTTTGGATTCAATGGATGTGAACTTAATAGTATATATATTGCTACACAATAGTATGATTTTTTTGAAAGCGGTCTCTTTATACTTAAATTTAAACTTAAATTCTTAATCCTTTAAATTTAAACTTAAATTTTTCTATAAAAACTTAAAAATATATCATTACCTTATCTTTAAAAAAAACCATTTTTTAAAAAATAAAACAAAGTTTTCTTTCATGCGTTTGTCCAACCGTTTTCCTTCTGTACCGAAAAGGAAAGTAGTGCAAGTTCGTTTGAAAGAAAAAGAGTGCTCGACTAATGAAGTAATAGACAAGGAAGAAATAAGTTTGTAAATTATGTTGTTTTCCTTCTGTACAGAAAAGAAAAGTAGTGCAAGATCGTTTGAAAGAAAAAGACAACTCTAAATTTCAAATGCTCAACTAATGAAGTAGTACGTAAGGAAGAAATAAGTTTGTAAATTTTGTTGTTTTCCTTCTTGAATTTTTAGCTAGATTATCATAAGTCCCAATGTTTAGGATAAAATATATAATCAAATATTTGAGCATTCAATATATGTGGCCAATATTAATAAATAAACATTCATATAAAATAAAAATAATATGAAGTAAAATGACCAATATAATTCATGTAATAACATGAAGAAAACTTATAGTAGAATTGCTCAACCCAGGTGTTGTAGGTGAGTTGGAGAGGAGAGGGAAATCCTCCAAGAGAGGTCCCAGGTTCAAATCTCCACCCTACCAAAAAGCTGAATTGGGTATCCAAAATCCAATTGATAATGTTGGTGCGGGAAGGGTCGGGTGTGACTCCCGGGTGAATTTGACGGTGTAGAACCCCTGTTCATGGTCTCTCAGACCAAGGCAGCCCCACAAGGGGTTTTTCGCTTAAAAAAAAAAAAAAAAATGCTTAAACTGCATATAAGCTTTCTTTAATTGATGCTTGAAACACATATATTATTTGATACATTACATGGATCTTTATCTCCATAATTTTACTAAGAAATATGATTCTTCAATACTTGACTATTGCATTCCTCACATATCTAGGAGATGCATCCTTTCATATTCCACACATAAGACAAGCTTATCATATCTTTTGTATTCTCATATTTCCACTTGTATACATGACTCTTGATTCTCTTTTTGCACAATTTAATCTATGAAAATTTGCACACTCCTACATCTATACACCTGTACACTCTATTACATGACACTTGCACACTTTCTCACTCACCACACTCTCTCACTCATCACACTTGCACACATGATTACATGACACTTGTGCAAATCTTACACATAGACACATATATAAAGAGAAAAATAAATCACACTCCAAAAACTATAGAATCACATCCTAATCTATTACATATTTACAATTATACCACTAAGGTACCATATGGGTACATTAGAATATACCAAATAATATAATATTATCCAACACCCCCTTGTATTATATTATTTGGTTATTGAAGACTTTAGCCTTCAATATTTGATCCTTACATTTGTTCTTCAACTCTATCTATAACACTGTTCAAAATTTTGGTATTTAATTGTCTTCTTGTTTCTTATATATTTTTAAGCTATCTTTCTTTTGCTTTTCTAATCTTCTTCTTCTAATTCTTTACTCTCTTATTGCAATGGACTAAAATCCAACTTAGATTTTTTAATAAAAATCATGAAATATATATACAATCATAAATGATATATCATGAGATCACCACACCAAATAAGATAACAAATAATCCTAATTTAGAACCTTAGCTAACTAAACCTAACAAACAGACTAACCTTAGCTAACTAAAGCCTATCTCAATATTAAAAAACTAGCTAAGATTAGGACTAATGAAGCTACCCACTAAGGAATATTCATAACAATATTCCAACTAAAGGAAAAATAGAAGCTCATGCATATCAATAAAATTAAATAATCTATGCAATCCTAGGAATAATAAAAAATTATAAAATAGACCAAGGACTAAACTAATCCTAGAACTAACATATGATGTCCTCATCATATCTCCCCACCATAGAAGTATTGGACTCTAATACTTTTACAAATAGAAGCGAGAGGTTGAGACACCAAATGCTAAAAATATATCCTACTAATAGGACAAAGTGAAAGTTGAGATACCACATTATCACCAACTTGAACAAGGTTGAGGATGCCAAGAGATGCTCATGCTGGGATAGAATGTTTGATCACAAATTTATCACCAATCTATGAAGAAAATCGATAAGGACCAAAAGCTTGCTATGGAGGCTACATAATCTACTATAAAACATGAACCTATGAAGGTGACAAGGAAGAAGGCCACTCAAAACCAAGAGGTATAACTAGAGGAGAAGGTGGAGTAGTTGGAGGAAGAACTAATAAAGAAGGAGAGGTTTCCTCCTTGAGAGGAGAATGTGGTGCAACTAGTGTTAGTGTATCCTAGGGCCTACTAAAGATTAAAGAATATTTTATGGCTGACTAGAGTGAAGCAATGGTATTCTAAAGGTTATAAATATAAAATATTTTATTCATGTGATGCAAAGTATATGTATTATTATATGCATCATACTGAACCCTCTTATAATTTTGATAGTGCTTACCAAGAATTAAACCATAATAGTCCATCTAAGTCACATCACAAATGACTCAATCCACAAATTATGAGCCAAAAGAAAAGGATATTATGCACGTTTTTGTGATGTAGGATGTGGAACCATTATCCTTCCATTCAAGTAATTATGGATGAGGATGTGGTGCCATAGGTAGTTGCAACCTATTAATAACTTATTTCACAATCAAGTTATTTTGTAATATGTTGCCAATAGTACAATTCACAAAAAAACTATGTTAGGTGGGATTTGGTGATAAACAAACTGTCATGACCACCTTCATATAAATTTTGATTCATGAGGGTAACATTGTTTAGTTTAACCTTCAATTCATCATACTATTTTTCTTATCCTATTATCTCAATGGGAATATCTTGTGGTTCCTCCTATTGAGATTTAACAATGAGGTTATTTCTCTTTTGAAAATAATCAACTTCTACATGCCCTCATATTTTACAATGATTACAATTTTTTTTATTATTAATATAAGAAGGAGAAGAAGAGGAATAAGAGGAAGAAGAAGAGAAGGAAGAATACATCTTTACCATATTCGGTTGTTATTGATTTAGATGCCTAGAAGCTCTCTTTGAATGGGTTGTAAGATTCTCTTCTACCAATTATGCATAATTGAAAGCTGCATCTAAAGGAGCTAAGGGAGTATATTTCAACTCTCGATACAAAGGTTCAAGTAGAACACTTGTAAATTTTATGATAAGGGATTCTATTGGGTCCTTCATGTGAAGCAAAATCTTTAACTTGTTGAACTAGAAGAAATAATCCTACATAGGCATATTGTGAGTTTGTCTTAACCTATACCATTTAACATTTAGCTCTTATTCATAATTTGAAGGGTAAAAAGTATCCCTCAAAGCTTAGACTAGACCATCCTAAGTGGTAATTGGATTTTTTCCCTCTTCTCTTTCCATAATCGTAAGCTTGGCTAACCCTAATAATTTAAGTTTTGCAAAAAGTTCTCTTTCATCAGTAGAATCTCTATATAGGAGAACCAAGTCTCCATATCCATTATTCAACTACCTATGACATCAGGATCTCTAGATCCATCATAAATATTTGCATCACATTTTGTATTTACTCTTAGATCATTATTATAGATCTTTACATGAAGGACACTTTGGATTGTGATCATTATTATAGATCCATCCTAATATACCAACTTCTGGCCTAAAGTAGTCATATGGTATACTAGATTAGGTACCATTTGGAAATGGGTATAAGCCAAATGGATTTACAAAAATTGAAGCTAAGGTGATAAAAAAATACAATGGATGATTTTTTCTCACAATATAATGAAAGAATTTTATAGTAGCAACATAAGAAGACTTGTTTACACAAAATATATCTTCAAAAATAATTTCCTCCTTAGTCAATTAATAATATAATAAATATAATTATGTTAAATGAATTGTAAATAAAAAATATTAAATTAAAAAATTAATTTAATACTTTTGAAGCCTTCTATGATTTCACCTTAATGCATGGTGAAATTAAAAATTTTGTCACCTTGGGTCTCTACAGTAACCAAAACTTGATTTTATCTTAATACATGGTAAAATGAAATTTATTATTATCTTGGGTCCCCCTAGTACCCAAAACTATCAACAACTTGACATAGTCAACAACGTCAAAGAGCCCACCTTAAGTCAATATCCATAAATGATCAGATCATTGTCGACCATGCTTGCATCTCATCAACCTCTCCTAGGTTGGCAATTAGCTAAGTGCTTTGAGTTGTTTTTAAATATTTGAGTGCATATAGCCCCACACATATGGGATAAAAGGTCAAAAATTAAATGTTATTTCTCGCTATCACTCCAACTTCATTTTATTGCTTTTCTCAGGTTCTTACCATCCGCTCCATAATGTGTCTACAATTGACTCTGTCTAAAATTGGAAAACATCATAGTTTTAAAGCTATTCATGGCTGATGAGGTGTCTACCTATCCTCTTGTAAACTAGCCTATCCAAGGCTCTTCTATCAGTGGGTAATTAATGTCAACAGATATGCAACCCAACATCTAGGCATCTAATCGACTAGTCTTAGTTAAAAAAAGTCTTTGATCATCAGAAAGTCCAAAAAATATCAATTTTATGTGTGTTTTTTACCATGATGAAAACATCAACCTCAAAATTAGTCACAACAATATCCAATAGAGTGCATTGGATCCCTATGACTATCAAGACATCAATAAGAGTCATCAAAAAATGTAGGTAAGAACCATTACGGGTCTAATAAAAGGAATGCAATGTAATTTTATTTAGCCATAATTAGTGGTGATTTTCACTTGTCAAACATCCTTGTGTCCACATAGTCTATAGTAAGAAATCTATTCCATACTCACCTATATATTCACATCGAGTAGCATCCAAAACAAGTCTAGCCACAATAGTCCAATTTTTTGTCACCCTCCAATCATTTGAGTGCAATGTCAATAGGTAACTTAGGGCCAATAGTCACTCAAAAACTAGAATTATCCATCTTATTGTCTAACATGCCTATTGGCACACAATCAAAAGTTCATTCTACCAAGTGAGAGTCCCTAGTAGTGTCAAAGTATGTGCAAGAATTGAGGTGTCCACGTCATAAACCATGTCTAGTATGAGTGGTAATTATTCATTCCCATGATGCCAAACTATCAGATTGGGAATGTGCCAATGTGAACCAAGCGAATGTGAACCAATCAGAGTTTGCACTAGGAGTATATCTCCATGCTAATTATCTGGAAGCAAGAGTGTGATTCATCATTATTTTTTTCCTTTTTTAAAATCATTTGTACTCTATAATTAGGTAGTTGAATAACTACATGGAATGAAGCAGACAACCTCTTATCATTGGATGCCATATGCAACATCACAGAAGCCAACAACCTCCTATCATCAAGGGTAATCATATGTAATAAAGGTGAATGATATTATCAGTTGATGATACTCCACAATGTCGATCAAAAGTTCCAATGATAAGTAAGTGGTATTATCAAAGATGGAGAGTCATTTAGAATTGCCTAAAATGCTACCAATGAATGATTATGGGGACTGGTATATGATTTGATAAATAAATAGTAGGACATACTAACTATGTCAAAACCCAATGCCTCACACCAACTCATTGTTGACTATCAGTCATGAGGACTATTATAATCCAAGTGCAAGATCATGCAATATTTTTTGATATCATCAAGATTAGTATAACACCTCATCCCAAACAAGAAGACTAGGTAGCAACACATAAATAAGAAAGATACTCTTCATTCCAAACAAATTGGAAACTCTCATTCACTTCCCTATGAAACAAAAGTTTTACAAATCTTCTCTAAAGTAGTATTTTTATGTAGACTAAAGTCTACAATGCACTCATTAGACCTTCTCACAAACTATGCCTAGAAAATAAGCAAGAATAAACATAGACCAAAGGATTAAAATCACAACATATAACCTGATCTCAAGCTTTGATACCAGTGCAATGGATTAAAATCCAACTTAGATTTTTATTAAAAATCATGAAATATATATGCAATCATAAATGGCATATCATGATATCACCATAACAAATAAGATAACAAATAATCCTATTTTAGAACCTTAGCTAACTCAACCTAATGAACAAGATAACCTTAGCTAACTAAAGCCTATCTCAATCTTAAAAAACTAGCTAAGATTACGACTAATGAAGCTACCCACTAAGGAAGCTTTGTAACAATTTGCTAGCTAAAGGTAAAATAAAAGCTCACGCATAGCAATAAAATAAAATAATTATGCAAGCCTAGGAATAATTAAAAATAATAAAATAGACCAAGGACTAAACTAATCCTATAACTAATACATGATGCCCTCATCAGTTCTTCTATCTTGGTCTTGATCATGCTTTGCTGTTCCTCAAAGTTTTTTCTTGTTTTTGACATCTTGTTCTCTACTACATTTATTTTATCATCTGTATCATTATCATCAATGCTATTAGAAACTTTTGAATAATTTATTTTTATCCTTTTTATAATTATCTTCAATTTGATCTTCATCTAGAATTATTACTATAAGAGCTCTAATTTCATTTCCTTCTGTAGCCTCTTCTATTTCTTGAATCTCTTATATTTCTTGAAGTAAATTATCCTTTTTATTTTCTTCTCTTGATTATAGCTCTTGTATCTCTTGTTGTCCATATCTATACTGAGACTGATATTACCTTGGATATAAATTCTAGAAAGGTCTATTCATTTGATTTCTTTGATTTAAAGAATTATATCTACAAAAAAGTATAGTATGACCTTTCTTTCTGCACATTTGATAAAATATTTATTTACATCTAGGTTGAGACTTTGATGATGTTGTAGTATTACTTGGTGCATTTTCTTTAGATATTAAAATGTTATTAGTCATTTCTTCTTTGACTAAATTTCTCACTTCATATTCTTGAAAGATATTGACTAATTCATCAAAGGTTGTTTCCTTGTTTAGCACTTGAAGTGAAACTATTAAATATTTGTAACTGTTTGGAAGTGATGTTAATGTAACTTGGACAAGAAATTTGTCTTCCACTTTTTCTCCCAGAGTTAACATATTAGCCTTTATATTTGCTATTTTTCAAAGAAAGAGTTAAATACTCTCTCCATTGTTAACCTTTAATGAATATAATTGAGATTGTAAATTTGAGATGGTTGTTTTATTTTTTTTCTTCAAATATTTTACATCCAATCATTTGTGAAAGTCTTTGTTCCACTTAAGTATGGTTGTATTTCATCAACTATCCCAAATGTAATCAACATAAGGGCTTTTGTATCATTTTTTTCAAATTTTTGTATTTCTCTTTCATCTTCAAAAAGTTTTTTTATTTGTTTCATTTACTATTTCCTAAAGTTTTTCTACAATAAGAATTGATCTCATTTTTTTTCTTTAAAGAAAAATTAGGTCCTTTCAAAAATTGGAATTCTAAAAGAAATATCTTGTTAGTTGACATAATGAAACTCATTAAATTTTTAGATTTCAAATTCTATCTGTTCCTTTGAAGTAGACAATATTTAGCTACAAAATTTAAATAATCAATTTTGTACTTTTCATTTTTTTTGGAGTAGAAAACCTTATCTCTCTAAAATTTAAATAAACAATTCAAATATTTAATCTATTTTAATTTTAAATTGCAAACTTAACATGCAAATATAAAATTTCAAATTCAAAAATCATTCTGGGAGTAGCATTCCTTATGTCTCGTCAATTAATAATAAAATAATTAAAATTTCTAAGTCTTATCACTTCATCAAAACTTAAATGACCTAGGTCTCTAGTTTAGCACTCAATATAAAATATCAAATGACTTAAGATAATGATTCTTACATTTATTGGCTTCTAAGCTAGATTATCTTAAGTCCTAATATTTTAAATCTTGAGTAGTCTCAAATATAAGAGCAATCAATATATAAGTTGGCCAATATAAATAATAATAACATTAAATAAAATATCAAATATAAATATAAAATGACCAAAATAATTCATGCAATAACATGAAGAAACTTAGAATTGCTCAAAATATGCTTACAAGCTTCAATATTAATGCTTGAATGTGATCTTCATATATCCATTTGATATACAATACACAAAGCTTTATCTCCATAATATAGGCTTACAAAGATGATTTTTTATGTACTTGACTATTGATCTCCTCACATATTTGGGATATGCATCTTTTCCTATTCTATTCATAAGAAAAATCTTTTTATGTCTTTTGGCTTCTCATTTTCCACTGGTATACATGACACTTGACTCCTTATTTACTTGCACACTTAACTCTATGACACTTGCACACTTCTCCATGAGACTTACACTTATACATGCACACCTAATACATGATACTTGTGCACTTTTTCACATTACATATTTGCACACTTAATTACATGACACTTATGCACTTTCTCACATTACACACTTGCACACTTAATTACATGACACTTGTGCATATCCTTCACATAGAAACTTGCATAAAAGAGGAAATAGAAATCACACTTCTAAATTAAATATTCAAATCCTATTATAATATTTACATTATACCATAGGTACCATGGGGTTACATTATCATGTACAAAATACTATAATATTCTCCAACATCCCCCTACATTTTATTATTTGGTTATTGAAGACTATATCTTTTGCTTTTTTTAGGTAACCTTGCATTGTGTAAGATATTCCATTTGAGATTCTTCTTCATCTTCTTTCTTTAGTTCATATGTCTTTTCTAGATCTTGCTTATGGACTACTTGAGCTTATTTTTTGTCTTTGGCTTCTGGTTCATGTGCTTCCTTTGTTTAAGCTTTCTTGGAATCTTGATGTTGTCCTATAACATCTAAACATTTTTTTAATGGGTTATATGGGAGTGAAATGAGACCCACCCGTATTACATTATTACCACATAGTGGTATTACAATAAAGCTTGGATATTATCCATGTATCATTTAGAAAGATTCAAACCTGGGTCTCCTCCTTGAAATATTGAGAAATCTAAATGGTTGAGCTAATGCCACTTGATTATAACATCTAAACATTCACTTAGAGGTTCATAATATTTTTTTAATTTTATGAGCTTGGATTGTCAGATTTACTATCATATAATGACATTTTATTACATGCTTCTTGAAGTGTATGACCAATTATTTCCCTTTTAGAGTTTCAATCACTTCTTCTTGCCTTCAAATTTTGTCTTTATGAAGTTCAAGTAAAAGTAATGCCATATAAAATATGCTACCTATATCAATAGGTATTGTAATATCATCTTTAGAATTTTCAATTGCTCCAAAAAGTTTCAAATGCAAATAATATTCAAATGTTTCAAAACTTTCATTTATTGTTTCTCTATAGATAAATTGCATTACCATATAAATCTTATCATCAAAATTTTCAATCAAATTATGTATGCCAATTTTAATAGCTTTCAATATCTTCTTTCTTATTATTGTCTTCAAATCATTTCCTTCCATGATCAAATGTTTTAAAAACTTTTGGATTTGAATTATTTATTACTCCAAAGTTTAACTGTTTGCAATTTCAAAATTTTAAATTCCTTTTCAAAAATAAATTTACAAATTCAATAATTAAAAATTTTCAAATCCTTTGAAGTAGCAAACCTTTTATCTCCATAATAATTAAATTTGTAAATTCTCAAAAATATTAAAATTTCAAAATTTCTAAATATTTTATTTTTGGAGTAGAAATCCTTATCTCTCTAAAATCTAATAAATTTATCAACTTTTCAAAAATTGAATTTTTAAAATAGATTACAAAATTAATTATAAATATAAAATATCAAATTTAATATTTTTCAATCTTTCAAAAATATGGTTGAAGTCCTTTTAACTCCCACCTTAATATTAAATCCTATGGAGTTGAATTCCTTTTAACTCCCTCTCTTAAATAATTAAAGTTCCTAAGTTTCCAATTTCTTCAAATTAATCTTAACTTAGGACTTTAGCACCAAATTTAATAAATAAAAAAATTAAAGTAATGTGCTTACCTTTGATTCTTTTGGAATATTAGGTCAAGTTGACCATGAGCATCTAAATATACATAGTTCTAACTTGAAACACTCACATCAAATGACTATTGCACTCTGGCAGACATACTTAATGGCTAAAGTAGAGTAATGAGTGAGTCACTTAATGATTATATGGTACACTTTTGTTTAATATTCTTGAAAAGTCTTCCTTTCATGTCTCCCTTATACTACCTATGCCACTTATGTGATGATCATTTTATCCAAAAATTCAAAATAATTTGGTGCTCGAGTTGGTTGTCTTCTAATAGCTAAATTAGATTATATAGGGAATGGTGCTCTTGGCACTCTAGCTTGACAAGCTCATCTCACTCAAGAACTTTGGTTGGGTTGAACTAGAATGAAAATCTAACTTATCTCACTCAGATGCTTTGGCTAGAGTGAATTATAATGGTGCTCTGGCTCGACTAACTTATCTCACTTAGGTGCTTTGATTGGACTTGATTCGTGTCTAGTATAGATACAATTTAAAACCTAATGCTCCAACTTATGCTTATTACCTACTTTTTAGCTTCACTCTTTTATTTAGAATGTGCTTTCTTGTAGCTTTGATTCTAAACTAAGATTTGGAAAGCCTTAATGCTTTCTTCATTTTCTTTTCTTCTCGGGATCGTGCATGAGCTCTCAAATTCTTCTTCTCATACTATTGCCTAATATTTTCTATATTTTTCTTCTTAGAATCTTGCTTGAGTTCTTCTTCTTATTCTTATATTCTTGAATGATATCTTCTATATTTTTCTTCTCAAACTCTTGCCTAAGTTCTTGTTTATCTACTTCTATATTTATTCTTCTTAGGTTCTTTCCTGAGTTATTCTATATTTTCTCATAGCCTTCTTCAGACTGCTTCCTTCAATATGCACTATCCAGTTAGGGTTAAATATGCCTAAAAAATTAAATGCTATATTTTTTATATGGATTTGTCCACTCAATATATGGTTCTCTTTCTTCAGAGATAATCCAATTAAAAATTAGTGTGACTTTGTATTTGTCCCCTCTATCAATTATTCAAGACTTTGAATGGAGTCTTAGTCTTCACTTATTTTAGAGTGGATAGACTTTGACATGGAATCTTTATCATATATCAATCTGCAAATTCAAAA
This sequence comes from Wollemia nobilis, assembly GCA_028583015.1. NCBI lineage: Eukaryota > Viridiplantae > Streptophyta > Pinopsida > Araucariales > Araucariaceae > Wollemia > Wollemia nobilis. The sequence goes on along the minus strand of JAQPPZ010016847.1, from coordinate 3,288,212 downwards.
TTTGTAGCAATATGAGTCTACATTTTCTTCATGTGACTTTAATATAAATTCACACCGAAGACTTCCTCCAATGCTAGCAATAGAGACTACTCAAAGTAGCTTTGATATCACTATTGGTTTTTAAGCTAGATTATATTAGGTCTTAATATTTTAGATCTTAATTAGTCTCAAATATAAGAGCAATCAATATATAAGGTGGCCAATATAAATAATAATAACATTCAAGAAAATAGCAAATATGAATATAAGTGGCAAAAATCATTCATGCAATAACATGAAGAAACTTACGGTAGAATTTCTCAAAATATACATACAAGCTTCAATATTAATAATGTTTAAATGTGATCTTCGTAGGTCCATTTGATATACAATACATGGAGCTTTATCTCCATAATATATCCTTACAAAGGTAACTTTTAATGTACTTGACTATTGCTCTCCTCACATATCCAGGAGTTACATATTTTTCTATTCCATGCATAAGATATATACTATCATATCTTTTGGCTTCTCATCTTGCCACTTATATACATGACTCTTGACCCTCTATTTACTTGCACACTTAACTCTATGAAACTTGCACACTTATACATGGGAATTACACTTATACATGCACACCTAATACATGAAACATGCACTTTTTCACATTACATATTTGCACACTTAATTACATGACACTTGTGCACTTTCTCACATTACACACTTGCACACTTAATTACATGACACTTGTGCATATCTTGCACATAGAAACTTACATAAAAGGGAAATATAAATCATACTTCTAAACTAAAGAATCAAACCCTATTCTAATATTTACATTGTACCATAGGTACCATAGGGGTACATTAGAATGTACCAAATAATGTAATATTCTCCAACCTTAATACCCAACCTTCCAACTTCTATTCTACTAATTTTGAATGCCCATATTACTTTCAAATATCACTCCTTTTTGCACCTTGTTTTGAGTATTTTGTTCAGAATTATGAGCTTCAAACTATCACATACTTAGTAAATTTCTCAAAAATATGAAATAATTTGACTATGACTACACTTAGGCAAACCGATCCTCTCAAATGGTTATGCTTTGGTCTTTGGTGCTTAATTCTAATGTTTTCTTGCACTAAATTTAGGTAATTAACTTGGCTCTCATATGCAACATATATAGTAGCTTTATTATTAGGCAAATGTAATTTCATAGGCAATAATCCTTGTTGTCTCTCAATTTGAACGAACTTAATCTTCTTCATGAGAATTTTAACTTCCTATAAAACAAAAATTTCTCTAGACTGAATATCTCTATGGTGGTTCTATCTTTGATGAAGTTGTACAAATAAATATTTGGTGGATTTTGACCATACTTTCCTATTGTTTTTCTTCTTTCAATAAAAATAAAAGACATCTCTTCAACATCTTTCTTTAGAACTACTTCTGGATTGGATACGTATTCCAAACATCTCTCTTCAATACTACTTCCAAATTGAGTCCTTATCTTCACTTGGCTCGTATCTAAATGGGTAGAATTTCTGGCAATATCCTTTATGATTCAAGTGACTTCACCTTGGGATGCTTATAATGGCTCCTTTTTAAATATTTATTACTACTTATTTTATGGATTTCACCACTCTATCTTATATTTCTTCTTTGTATAATTTATTGACAAAGGTAATCAACATATTCACTAGATTTAGGTTCGAGGTGTAGACCAATTGGTTCATCCAAACCCCATAAGGGGCGAAGGTCGAAGGTTCAAATCTTGGGCCTCGTCGGATTGAACGTTTGTCCCTTTCCTGGTGCTTTCAGTGGCATAAAAGGTTTAAAATGATTGTGGCATGGCGGTTATAGGGGTGGACTGCATGAAGATTCGTGTGGCGGCTTCCGGGGTGGACAACACAGAATACTGTGGCGGCCATAAAAGCTAGAAAGCCTGCTCGAATTCATGGCGGCTACCGATTCCACCATGTAAAAAAAAACATATTCACAAGATTTGAATTGCTCAAAATCAATTATTTTTGGTAGCTCCTGAAATGTCCACTCTCAACCCATAGTCAAAGACTTCTGGTGTGTTCAACCCTGTTATTATTTTTGCTTCTATCTCAAAACATAATATATTAATTCCTACCAATGTTAGTCTCTATTTTTATAATTTGAGGATGACATCAATCCCAAATATTTGAGTAACGTTTCTTCAAAAATAACCAATGATTTTGGATCAAACTCAAAATATAATATCAACCTCAAAATATCTTTAGTCTTCAATATTTTTATTTAAAGCTTCAAATTCAAATTCACACCAGAACTTTCTTTTGATGTTAGCTTCAAATACACCTCTTCTAAAATGGATAGAGTATGGTAGCTTTGATACTATTTTTAGCTTCTTCTTGTTGGCCTCTTCCAAAGTTGTGATTATGTAACTTAAGAGGCACTAGTGGGTCCTAGTAGTAACACTTGTTGTTGGCCTTGAAACTATCATTGCCCCCCATAAGACTGATTTGGATTGGGATGGTCCCGACCAATGGTGATTTTTATGTGACCATGATTGGTTTGGTATTTATTGCATACATGGTGGATTAAACCATCCATGGTGGATAAAACCATCCTTGGTTATTCCATTTTGGAGATGGAGACTACGATTATTGGCCCTAATTTTGTTGTTGTGGGGGCAAGTTCCATGGATTTTTCCATGGATTTTGTGCCCCTGGTGCTCTTTTATTATTGGAAAAATTATATTGTTGTCCCATGTAATTTATTTCTTTTGTATTACAAGGAATCCTTCTAAGATTAGCCTTGATTTTAGGTAAAATATCACACTAATTTGTAGGATGAATCTTCTCACAAATACCACATATGTTGGTCTTGTTAAGAGGGTATTATTGTAGAGCATGTTTTTACCTACATCTTGGATAACATATAGCCAATGGTTCATTGGACTTAGTTTTAGCTTGTATTTCATCCAATGTTGTGTTTAAGTGTAGGAGAATATTAGTTTTGAAATTAGAAAATTCTTCTAATAGTTCTCCTACCTCACTGCTACTCTTTCCTACTTGGTGTTTGTATGTTCCTTTCCTTGTTCTAGAGTAGTTTTGACATAGTTCCATAATATTAGAAAGATATTAGCTTATCCACATCAAATTTTACCATGAGCTTTAGGATATCCCTTGAATCGGATTGTAATCCTTACAAGAAGATAACTTTGATAAGTTCAAGGTCCATGTTTTTCCCACATATTTTTTGAATAAAAAGGAATCTATCTAGGTAATCCTCAAGAGTCTCATCTTCATTTTGTTTTATCCTAAATAGTTCTTCCTTTCGATCTTTGACATGACAATACTCTTGATACTTTTCTAGAAAGACCTTTTCCATCTCATCCTAGCTATATATGCATTCTAGAGATAACCCCATAAACCATCACATAGTTGCATCCTTGAGTGTGGAAGGGAATAATTTAAGTTTATGATTATCAATTGTGTAGTCATAGGTTTGACATATGATTTTGAATTGAAATAAAATTGGTTTGATTCTTCTATACTGATTCCCCTAAAGATAGGTAGGGTTGATGGAGAGATTTTATTCATTTGAGCTTGCACATTAGGGTCTAACTGAATAGGATATGTAAAGGTTATAACACTATTGCTAGTTTTCTTATGATGTACAACACTTTGTCTATCTCTAGGGTTGTTATCTTCCCACCAAATGTTATGAAATAGTTTATATTTTTGAATATTTCTAAATGGAAGACATAGATAACTCACTATATAGTTCTTCTAATTCAAGGAATATTTTAGATCCTATTGATGATGATTTCTCACTAGTGTTTTCTTTGTTTGATTGTAATGGATTGTTTAGAGGCTCAATTACAGGTCTAGGATACTCTTATGCAACCTCTTGGTATGGTTGTGCTTTCATGGCTTGTTGGGGGTTCTTTTTGATGAAGCTTCCCTTGTTGTCTTAAGACCTATTTATATAACTTTTCAAATAAATATTTTTCTTAATCTTCATCTAATTACCTCTACCTTCCCCTCTCAACATCACTAGCTTTGCTTAGCTTTAACTGATTGGTCTCCTATTGAAATAAGCATGAGGTATTTTTGTCTATATGATTGGATTTTAGACTTTATCCTAGTGAATTATTATATAAATAATGGACACTAAGGAGGTTTATTACCTCTAAGACTAAATCACTTTACTAACTAAGCAAGAGTTTTGCAATTTTGGATGTTTAATAGATCTAAATATTCTTAGCAATACTGCGTTCCCTAGCAATGATGCCAATACGTTATGTGCATCATTATTACCATACTTTACCAAGGTTACTTTTAATTTATCACATCAAGGGTGGTGTCCTATGGGCAATATGTACTAGGAAGCATCTAAATTAGGTATGGTTTTGGCTCTCTAAACTATAGTAATTTAGAAAATAGAATTAAACTCTAACTACAACTAAAAACAAAAAGGTTTAAGCTAATTAAACACACTTGTAGGAATTGAAAATATTGCAATAGAAAAGTAAATGAAATTATAGGAAATAAATGTAGCATAAAAAAAATAAAAATTCAAGATAAATTATAGTGAAGTAAATATGAAATTAATGCAACTAATTACTATTTTTCTTAGGAAGTAAATGATGTAACTACTTAGCTATGCAAGAAAATGATAATAGAATTTAATCTAATAATACAACAAATAAAACATAAATAAAAGTACCTTCCACCTTTCTAGGAGTGAGCCCTTGCTCACAATAATATGAAAGGGAATATGAATTACTTCAAATCATAGATTTGTAGTACAACGATAAAATTATAACATACTTTTATTGCAAACTGAATTCAACAAATAGCTCTTATGAATTATAGTATAAAACTAGTAGCATAATAGTACAATTTATCTTCTATATGTATTTAGGTCCTAGACTACCAGTCTATATGTAATAGAGAGGAAAAGACCCTCTCACACCTCTGTGGTTAAATAGGTTATAATAGCAAAGATTCAACTAATAGTTCAATTTCCAAATCAACAGGTGAAGATAAAAGGGAAGTTACACTTGGCAATCCAAATTAGTGAACAACCTTAGTATACTTCAACATGATATTGGAATGATTAGGAAATAAAGAAAATAAATTAGAAATAGTTCCTAACTCCTATACCCAAAATTTAGTGGTTTTGTCCTCTTATCAACTTGCTACTAGCTATTACCAACATTCTATTTTGGTTGTTATAGTTGGTCAAAAGTATTTGACCAAAAAAAACCATTTGTCTCCTAATTCTTATTCCTTAGTGCCATGTCACCTTTGAAGTATCAAAATAGTACCTCCAACCATCTATCACAAACACATGGAAATTTTGGCCAGCTTAGGTTCTAGCTCCAGGTCATAGTCTTGTTTAACACTAGTGTATAATTATTACGTCCTACAAGTTGTTATGTCTAACACCTAATGAATATGATCAGGTTTGATGTAAGCTGAATAAAAACAGTCAAACACATTATCTAATTGCAGTCCTAGGCAAAGAATGAGCATAAAATAGGATCTCAATTTTACCAAAATACCTTGATATGAACAAAGCTAAATATCCCTTCTTTTTATTATATAAACTTGACAAAAATCAGCATTTACCTATCTTAGCAAATTACTGCACTCTATCTAACTAACTGAATATTTCCTCCTATTTAGCTTATCTAATCACATAAATAATGCTAGAACCAAAATAAAACACATCCTATTGGTGCAAAAATATGGTAAGAGGTCATAAAAATGAGGCATTTTTGTGCCTCAACATATTGTTTGGTTATTGAAGACTTTAGTCTTCAATCTATAATTCTTGTTTTTATCCTTGTGTTCAGCGACTGCTTCTGTCTATTATCAATGCTAAACAATATTGGATTGTGCTCAATCCATCTACTTAAAATTCTTCTTTCTTTAGTTCTTCTATATATTTTTTCTTTATTTTTCTCTTCTAAAACTTGCACTTGAGTTACCTAAAATTCTTCTTTATGGTCTTGATCTTATTTTGAAATGGTCTATTCTTCAACTATGATGACTTTTGGAATTATTTGGAAAACACATTTCTAAAGAAGTTTATCTAGTCTCATCTTTAACATTTTTCCATATTTTTTCATTGTAATTGATTTCCCTATACCAACAAAGTTATGAAGGATGGTTATTTCTCCCATAGAATTTACATGGATAAAGGTTCCAACTTCTTGCTTCTTCATGCCAAATTCTATTACAATGATTAAATTTCATTGCACAAGCTTTTGAAACTTTTTCATCCTTAAATTTATTCTTCAATCCTTGTTTTCTTATAATAGCTTTGAAATCATGATCATTAGTATTCTTGAGAAAACAATGTAAACAATAATGTAGAATTAAAGACATTCTATCTTTATTCTCCTCATAAATAAGTTGCAAATTGTTTGGTGATGCGTTGTTTTCAACTCTATTAACATTTTTCAAATGTTCTTTTGATGTCTTCATTTTCCTTTGCATTCTTTCCATAACAAGTTTCTTCATATTTTTTAAATTCTTCAAATTGATTCCTTTGATCTAAATTTAAATTAAATTACAAATTCAAATAATAAATTTTCTAAATTCCTTTGGAGTAGAATACCTTCTATCTCCCAAATAAGCAACTTTTATTTTCATGTTCTTCAATCAATCAAATCTAGAAATATATCAAATTTCAAATTTCTTTTTGATGTAGAATACCTTATATTTTCAAACTTTAAACTTAAGAAAATTTTAATTTTCTTATCAACTTTAAAACTCTTCAAGCAAGTTTTTAAATTCAATTGCAATAATAAAAAAATATTTTCTTCAAAAATATTATGGAGTAGAATTCCTTATCCCTCCAAAATTTAGTTTGATTAGTTTTAAATTATTCAAATAAACAAATTCTTTTTAAGTAGAATTCCTTTGACTCCCTAATTAAATAATAAACAATTTTTCACTTTACAAAATTTCAAAATCAAATTGGAAAGTCAATTTCAATTTTTAAATTTTCATTATCACTCTAATTAATTCTTTTATTGACCAGGGGGTTGCTCCCTAAGGGGCCTGGAAAATGGTCTGGTGCTTTAATGATCAACAAATCTGAAGGTTGAAGGAGCATGGAAGGCTAGAGGTTGAAGGAGTGTGGAAGGCTAGAGGTTGAAGGAGCGTGGAAGGATAGAGGCTAAAGGAGCATGGAAGGTTGAATGATGAGTTGATATTTGGAGTGTTAAGGCTAAAGGAGCGTGGAAGGTTGGGTTGGCTAAAGGAGTGTGGAAGGTTGGGTTGGATGAAGGAGCTACATCGAAAGGTTGGGATGTTGGGTGGAAGGTTGGGATGGCTGAAGGAACATGGAAGGTTAATAAGGCTAAAGGAGTGTGGAAGGCTAGGTTGGTTGAAGGAGCTACAATGAAAGGTTGGAATGCTGAGTGGAAGGCTGAAGGAGCTACAATGAAATGCTGGAATGCTGAGTGGCAGGCTGAAGGAGCATGGAAGGCTGCTTATAATGAGAAAAATAAAATTGCAAAATGTGAAGGATTAGGGCTTATTCCTAAAAAAATATCTCATATTTTAGGAGCCATATCTTCATGAAGAGTTATCTAATTCAGATGATTCTTGGACCAAATTGTACATAATTTGAATAGCTTAAAAAAGAGGGGTCATATGTAAAAATCCAAGCAATATTGAGGGAGATAAGACCCTGTGAAGTCAACCATTCAGAACAAAGGTAGTGACGATTTTTCAAGTCATGAAAAACAAAATTACAAAGTGCAAAGGATTAGGGTTTTTTCTTGAAAAATATATCATCTTTTAGGAGCCATATCTTCATGAAGAGTTATCTGATTCATGGACCAACTTGTGTAGAATTTGAATAGCTTTAAAACTAGTGGTCATATGTAAAAATATGAGCAATATTGAGGTAAATACGACCCTGTGAAGTCAACCATTAGAAACAAGGGCAATGATGATTTTTTAAGTTGCAAAAAATAAAATTGTAAATATTTGCCATCTAGGGTTCGAACGATGGGAAGAGCAATGAAGGGATATGACTTCAACGAGGAAGGAAACTAGAAATTTAGATTTGGTAAAGCGGACTATGATAGTGCGATGTTTTAAAAATATTACTCTACTAAGATGCAAGGAATATATAGTAGAGGTGAAGTTTTGGTATTGTGAATGATGCTAAAGGAAAATGTCAAGAAAGATGCTAAATTTTGGAGTAATTGTATTCATACAAAAATTAAAAAATATCTAGAAAATTAAAATCAAGAATTCATACATTTTATGTAAAATGATGTAGTTTTCTAGCTATAGCATCTCAATTGAGATGAGAAGTGTATATATTTGTAAACTCTCAAGCTCTAAATAAGAGAGATGTAATTTTTCAAGGGTGGGGGACTCGAGTACAACCCCTTATTATCCAAGAAAAAACAATTTTTTTATTGACCAAATTTCTTTTCAATAATCAAAGCTTAAACTAAGCTCGAAAAATAATTATTTTGAAAAGAGTTGATAATAAATACACTAAATAAGGTTATTTTTAACCTTATTACTCCAATAAATAAGTAGCACTTTAATTATTACCTAAAATATTATTATCATTTCTCAAAAATTCAAATTTTAGCCCTTACCTTTGTTGCACATGCTTGGTCTTCATGCTTGGAATACCTAATGCTTCATCAATGAATTAGGCTCTTTTTAGGGCTTTTTAGGGTATGTGTTAGGGCAAATAAATGTCACAGGTGGATGTTTTGATAAGGAGATTTTTCTATGATCCTTTTGACAGATATTCTATCATCCCATAAAGCAAACTTCAGTTCACTATCCTAACTTCTCTTATTTTTGCCTAATGATCTTTTGATTCTTGTGATCAAATTCTTGTTTGAGGATTCTTCTAATCCATTCCCTTACGGATATTAGTTTGCATAATGAGAAAGCTCTATGTTGTACCTAGCACAAAATTCAATCATTTCAAAAGGAGTGAAGTAGTTACCATTGTATGTGACTAACTTCTTAGGGACCCCAACTCTTGTCAATATTTATTCTTCTAAAAAACTTGATGACCACTCCAGTAATGGATTTATTGAGAGGTGCTAATTCTACCCACTTGGTAAAATAGTATTTTGTTGTGATGATCCACCCGTGACCTCTAGAATAATTAGGGTTGATATCACCTATGAGATCTATTCTCCATTGAGCAAATCCTTACAATGATAGCAATTCTTAGGTGACTTTGCTATATCTCCTACTTCATTTGATAGCAATTCCTTCACCTCATGCACAATCAAATATTCCTTAGGCAATGCCAAAATTATTTAGATGCTTGGATGAACTCAGGTGGATCCTCAAGTGATATTAATCTGGCTTGCATGACCTTAGGTAATTCCTTAGTGATGTCAAGCTTCTTTAGCCAATGTCAATCTTAGGTGATGTCAAACTCTATTGCATCTTCAATATTTTTGGTTCTCTAGAGGTATGAATATGTTTTTCTACTTTAGCTCTTAAACTCATAAACAACGTTTCTCTATATATAATTTTATTTTGCATGAATGTTTGCTAGATTTTTTATTATAGTGATTCTTCACTATGCTTTTCAACACATCTATATACTCCAATTTATATCAAGTTCTTCTCTTTCAATCCTTGTTGTTGCAATATTTTTTTTTTAAATTCTTATTGTTTCTTCTCTAGAGGCTTTGAACACTCTATTCTATCTTTTTTTTGAAGAAATATATAACTAAATGTCTTTTCAGTTTGGGTGCAATTATAAACCCAATTTTTTTTCTTAACTATTCACACTAGAATCCTTCTCCAATGCTAGCCTTCAAATATATCTCTTTCAATAAATTAGAGTGTGGTACCTCTAATACCACTAATGATTTTTTTAGCCATATTATCATAGGTCCCAATATTTAGGATCAAATATAAAATTTAGTAATTAAGCATTCAATATAAATGGCCAATATAAACGAACATAACATTCACAAAAACAATAACTATAATATTAAATAAATGGCCAATGTCAATGAACATAATATTCACAAAAACAACAAAAATAATATGAAATAAATGGCCAATATCATTCATGAAATAACATGAATAAAACTTACAATAATATTGCTAAAATTGTAGACAAGATTCTTTATCTTGATGCTAGAAATACATATATTCTTTGATACAATAAATGGAGATTTGTCTACATTATATACCTTTAGAAAGACGACTCTTCAATAATTGACAAAAATTTTATTTCAATGATCATATTTAATCCAAAATACAATGCCATAGATCAAACATCCAACAGTCAGATTTAATCAATGAAAGTTTGTTTCAACGACCAGATTTAACAACATTGCATTCAAACCTTGAACTTAATGGGTTATAAAATACCATTTACTTTAGTTAATGGGGAGATACACAAAATAAGGGATATGGCATGAACGAATTAATGAATATGGAGGTAAGAGAGAGAGAATGTTACTGTTGTCATTCAAATCGTGACTCATGTTTGCAAATATCTTTCCATTTTTAATTTACATTTCATTATACTCATTTTGATAGGTGCTACTAACATCTTATTTTGCTTGCATGTGTGTAGGTTCAAGATTCGAATGCTCAGGTCCATCATAGTGGTCACAACAAACCCACCTACAAATTTGATTGTGGCATGAAGAACAAATACACCATGTTTAACTTGTGAAAGGGATTACCCCTTTTGGCACATTTGATTGTAAAATGCACCCTAAAAGGGTCAATCTATATCAAAAGAAATTTTCTCAAATTTAATATAATATTCTACTATTATTGCAATGTGTGTTTTTTATGTTCACAAAATGGAAATCATGATTCTTTCCCATACAAATTTTTGTTATCTATGATTGTAGGGGTTGTTGTCCACAAACAAAAATAACTTTGGTGATGAGGGTTTTCTATTCTATTATAACAACAACTTAATAAAAAATAATTACAGGTAAATGTCCTTAAAAACATTCCTTCTTTAATTTAAAAAAAAGAAGTGTTTTTTAAAGTTTTTTGCTTGTTTTAATTTCATTTTGAAATTAATTAAAAAACATTTCTATTTTACATTTTTTATCTGTTTTAATTTACTAAAAAAAATAAAGGGGGATCTCCTGATTACCCCATGCCCTCATAGATCTGTGAGGGCTACGCACAACATGACCCCAAAATCCTAAATGACCCCTTTTCCTCCCTTGAATATCGTGCTGTGTGTGACCCCATCTCCTCAACCTAAATGTGGGGCTGCACTGATGCAGCTCCCTCTCACCCCTACATGGGATTGCGTTGATGCAACCCCATATCATCCACCACATGGGGCTGCATTGGCATAGCCCCCTATCACCCCCTCACATGGGGCTGCACTAATGCAACACCCTCTCTCCTCACTATCGTGCGGTTGCAACTTAGTTGCACTAAACCCCCATTTCTAATGGGAGCCATGCATAATGTGGACCCCTTCATCTCCACAATGGGAGCTATGCAAAATAAGCTCCCCTTCACCCTAACACCCTACATGGAGCTACATTGATGCAACATAATTTCACCCCTCATATGTGGTTGCACTAATATAATCCTCTCTCACCCCCTCACATAGGGCTATGCTGATGCAACCCCTTATCCCCTCACCCTCACGTAACTATAGCTCAACTATGTTGTGCCACCAAATCCCCTCACCTTCATCTCCCATGTGGGGGCCAAATTGTGTGCGACCCCCTCCATTTCATTTGTGGCGACCGCATTGTGCATGACCCCCTTCATATTCCCCCTACGCAGGCCATAGGCCCCATGCTACCCCCTACATGAGCTATAGCCCATGTTCCCACTGCATGGGTTGTAGCCCACCCTTATTTCACTCCTTGGTGATGAGGGTTTTCTATTCTATACGGAAAACAACTTAATAAAAAATAATTATAGGTAAGTGTCCTTAAAATCATTTCTTCTTTAATTTAAAAAAAAAGAAGTTTGTTTTTAAGTTTTTTTCTTATTTTAATTTTATTTTGAAATTAATTAAAAAACATTTCTATTTTACATTCTTTATCTATTTTAATTTATTAAAAAAAACAAAAGGGGATCTGCTGATTACCCGATGCTATCATAGATCTGTGAGGGCTACGCACAACACGACCCCAAAATCCTAAGTGACCCACTTTTCCTCCATTGAATATCGTGTTGTGTGTGACCCCCATATTGTCAACCTAAATGTGGGGCTGCACTGATGTATCTCCCTCTCACCCCCACATGGGATTGCGTTGATGCAACCCCATATCATCCACCACATGGGGCTACATTGGCATAGCCCCCCATCACCCCCTCATGTGGGGCTACACTAATGCAACACCCTCTCTCCTCACTATCGTGCGGTTGCAACTTAGTTGCACTATGCCACCAAACCCCCATTTCTAATGGGAGCCATGCACAATGCAGCCCCCTTCATCTCCACAATGGGAGCTATGCAAAATAAGCCCCCCTTCACCATAACCCCCTACATGAAGCTACGTTTATGCAACATTATTTAACCCCTCATATGTGGTTGCACTAATATAGCCCCCTCTCACCCCCTCACATAGGGATGTGCTGATGCAACCCCCTATCCCCTCACCCTCATGTAATTGTAGCTCAACTGTGTTATGCTACCAAATCCCCTCACCTTAATCTCCCATGTGGGGGCCAAGTTGTGTGTGACCCCCTCCATTTCCTTTGTGAGGACCGCATTGTGCATGATCCCCTTCATATTCCCCCTACGCAGGCCATAGACCCCATGCTACCCCCTACATGAGCTATAGCCCACGTTCCCCTTGCATGGGCTGTAGCCCACTCTCTCCCTATGTGGGCCATAGGCCCTGCGCTACCCTTGTGTGAGCCACAACCCACATTTTTCCTCTGTGGACCACAAGCCCTACAAAAAAAATAAATTAAAAAAATCAAATAAAAAACTTAAAAAAATCAAAACCATAAACATTAGAAAATTTAAAAAATCAAACATTAAAAAAAATCAACAAATTCATTTTGGCATAACTTTTCATTGGAGTACCGTATTTTAGTTTTGAAATTTGCATTACAAAGCTAATTCTAAGATATTTTTAACACACAACTCCAAAGTATATTTTGTGTATATTTCAAGGTGTTTTTAATGATTAAGGTACAATAATTACATTTTTATTTTTTGTTCCTTGTAAACATTCAACACAAAATAAAATAAAAACACATCCACTCACTAGGTATTAAAAAAAATCATTAAAACCTTAGAAAAATTACAAAATTAAACATTAAAAAAAACAACAAAAACTTGTCAGATGATTGTTGTTAGAAAATAGTATTCTATTGAAAGAAGGAAATAATTCTGCAACACATCACAAGACTTGTAGAGAAGCTCAATGAACTGATTGATTATTCCATGGATCAACTTTGTATAAATAACAAAGTTGATCATTGAGAGTCGTTGGATTACAACAACTCATCAAATCTGATCTAGACTATAACTGAGAGTTCACCTGACTCATGAAGGAGTGGAAACTCAAGTAAGTCTATCCTAGTAGAACTTAAGAGAATAATTACTTATTCTAACACCCCCCTTAAGTGATACTAGGGGTGTATTGTACAAATGAGTCCCGATAATAGAGCCTGATGAGGTACTCATGTACAATGGTTTCTTTTTGAAGAGATGGTAAAAACCCCATGGGAAAAACCATCTATCAAAAGGAAAAAGGAAGAGGCATGTCTTCGGTTTGCAAATATTGTCCTCTTAATACAAAAAAATATGAGTCCCAACAACATGGCCTGATGAGGTACTCATTTACAATATATATGAGAGATGGTGAAAAAACCACATGGGAAAAACCATCTGCTATGAAATAAAGAGGCATGTCTTCGGATGGCGAAGATTGTCCTTAATAACAAAAAAATAATGAGTCCCGACAACTTGGCCTGATGAGGTACTCATGTACAATATGTAAGGGAGAGATGGTAAAAAAAACCACATGGGAAAAAACCATCCTCCAAAGAATACAATAATAAAAGGAGAGGTGAAAGACCTTTGTTTTAATGTAGTTGTATTACTCCAAGTTTCTCTCACAACTGTATGTAACGCGGAGAAGGAAATGACTTGGTGAAGATGTCTGCAACTTGATTTTTAGTTGGAATATAGTCCAAGTATATTTCCCCATTTTGAATATGTTGTCGAATGAAGTGCATGTGTATCTCAATGTGCTTGGTGCGCTGATGCTCAACTGGATTACGTGCAATATGAATTGTGCTCTGATTGTCACACCAAAGAGTAATAGGTTTGTCATGGGAAAAACCAAATTCTCTTAGAACCTAACGAAGCCAAAGAGCTTCCTGACTTGCTAAAACTGTTGCCCTGTATTCTGCCTCTATAGATGATAAGGCCACTGCTTGTTGTTTTTTGCATAACCAAGCAATTGGTGAAGAACCAAGACAAAATACATAGCCAGAAGTTGAACATCTATCTTCTACTAAACCTGCCCAATCTGAATCCATGTAGCCAATGATATCCATGGATTTTCCCTCATATAAGAGCCCAAAGTGAGTAGTTCCTTGCAAGTAGCGGAGGATTATTTTTGCTGCTTGCCAATGACTGAAATGAGGTTGATGTGAGAATCTGGATATTAAGCCAACAACATATGAGATATCTGGATGAGTATGAGTAAGGTATAACAGACTCCCTACAAGCTAACGGTATAGAGTTGCATCACATAGAGGGGATGTGCAGGAAGTACTTAGATTGACTCCAGACTGAAAAGGTGTAGGAGAAGGTTTGCAATCTATCATTTTAAACCTTTGAAGAAGATCTAGAGTGTATTTTTGTTGACACAATGAAATTCCTGCATCTGTTTGATTTATTTGGATCCCAAGGAAGTAATGAGCTAAACCCAGATCAGCCATATCAATTTTTTCAGAGAGGGAGTCTTTTATAGTCTTAATGTGAGCGAAGTCACTACCAGTGAGTAGTAGATCATCAACATATAGAACAAGTATGGTGATTTTTTCTTCATCTCTCCAAATGTAGATTGTGTTATCAGACTCACAATGAGAAAAACCTGAGGAAAGAAGGAAGGAGTCCATTTTTTCATACCAAGCTCTAGGAGCTTGTTTTGAGGCCATAGAGAGACTTCCTTAGCCTACAAACAAGAGAGGAGTCTTGAGTGAAACCAACAGGTTGTTCCATGAATATCTCTTCCTTTAAGTCCCCATGTAAGAAAGCACTTTTTACATCCATTTGAAAGATATGCCACTTTTGGGAAGCAACCAGAGCAAGAACCAGTCTAACAGAATCCATTTTGGCAACTGGTGCAAAGGTTTCAACATAATCAATACCTTCAATTTGAGAGAAACCTTTGGCTACCAGGCGAGCTTTGTGTTTGTCAATTTCTCCATTAGGCCCATATTTTGTTCTGTAAATCCATTTACAATGAACTAATTTCCTTCCTTTAGGTAGGGGAACTAAATCCCAAGTTTTGTTTTTGATTAAGGAAGAGAATTCATTCTCCATGGCATCATCCCATTCTTTAATACCAGTGGCTTCTTTGAAGGATTGAGGATCAGTGGAAATAGACTGACAGACAAGACCAGTGCCTATGGAGTTGGTTAATCTGGATGATGGAAGATTTTGGATGTAAGGAGTAGCTTCTTTAACAATGGTGCGGGCCCATTTTGGCATAGTGGAAGGAGTAGAATGGAGTGGAAAGACTTTGAGTTGGAGTTATAGGTTCCTCATCTTGATCATCAATCTCTAAATTAATCTCTAAAGTTGGTTCTTCATTATATTGAGGTTCTACTATAGGAGAAGGCTCAATGGAGGAAGAGGATGGTTGAGGATCTTTATGAGGGAATGTTTCATCAAATTGGACATTCCTATGAAAAAATACCTCATGAGTTGTGGGATCAAGGAGCTTGTATGCTTTCATTTCCTCACAATAACCAACAAAGATGAGCTTTTTGCTTTTCTTATCTAGAGCCTTCCTTTTCTTCTTTGGGATATGCGCCCAAGTAGTACACCCAAAAATATTGAAGAAGGAGACATCTGGTTTTGAGCTAGTCCATGCTTCTTCAGGAGTTAAATGGTCAAGAGCTTTATGAGGTGTGCGGTTTTGAATATAGTTTGCATAGTTAATAGCTTCTACCCAAAAAACTTTTGGAAGATCTCTTGAATGGAGCATACAGTTTGCCATTTCCTTCAATGTTCGGTTTTTCCTCTCTACAATGCCATTTTGCTATGGATTATGGGAGACAGAATGTTGATGAATGATGCCATGACTTGATAGAAAGATAGAGAACTCATTACTACAGTATTCCCCCCATTATCTGTACAAATTTGCTTGATGTTGCAAGAGGCCTGATTTTCAACTAAGGCTTTGAAGATTTTGAAGTGGGATAGAACATCACTTTTGTATTTTAGGAAGTAGACCCAAGTTCTTCTGGAAAATTCATCAATGAAGGTTAGAGCATATTTTTCTCCTTTGAAAGAAGGCTCTGGAAAAACCATCAAGTCACTATGGATTAACTCTAGAGGGGATGAGGCTTTTAGAGTACCACTTGGGTGGAAAGGATCTTGATGTTGCTTTCCAAGAGCACATCTAGGACATACTCCATCAATAGAAGAGACTTGAGGTAAACCTGTTACCATTTCATGGGTATTCAATTCCTTTAGGTAGTTATAACTAAGATGACCAAACCTTTCATGCCAAATTTTGCTTTCAAGATCTCCATGAGCCACAAAACAGGAGGCCCCTTCTGGATTTTTGAATCCTTTGAAGTGAAATAGGTGAGTGTTGTGATCAATATCTCCTTTGGCTATAAGAGAGTTGGGGTCTTGAAAGTCTCTTATCTCAACTCCTGTTGGAGAGAAGAGAATTGTTTTCCCCTTTCCATAAGTACAAATCTGATAGACGGAGAGGAGATTTGTTGCAATGTTTGGAACATAGAGAACATTATTGATAGAACCACCATCAATGGATATGTCACCTTTTCCTTTGATTGGGATAAAGGATGAGTCACCAACTTCTATGCTACTTGTTGAACTTGAGGAGATAGAAGAGAATGACTCATCTGAAGCAGTCATGTGATGAGTTTCTCCAGAATCTAGGACCCAGTATTTAGATGAAGTATTGGTGGTCTTTCCTTGAACATTTAAGGCTTTTCCTATCTACTTTTTATTGTCTATATTTTGATCCTTCATAGTTGTCTCTAGTTGTTGAAGTCTTTTCCAACATTTGTTTGCAGAATGGCCATTCTTTTTGCAGTGAGTACAAGTTATGGGACTCCTTTCTTTCTTTTTGAATTTTTCTTTAGTAGAGGTGGAGGCTACTAAGGCTTTTGAGGAAGAGGAAGAGATCTCATATTTTGCAATTTTTATTTCTTCCCTAGTTAGTCTATCACAAAATTCTTCTAAGGAGGGCATTTTAAAGGTTGCACCAAGAGCATATTTTGTAGATAGAAAGGTGGTTGCAAAGATTTGAAATACACCATTTAATTTAGAGAGAATTAGATAGATGCATTCTTCTTCAATTTTATTCTTCCCACTACCTTTGTATTGAGTGAGGACTTCTTTGAATTTGGTGAGAAAGTCAACAATATTGTTGAAGTCTTCAGGAGATAAAGTTGTTAATTCTGCCTCTAATTGCATTGATCTTATTTGATCTACTTTCCCAAACAAGTTCTTTAGTTTTTTCCAACTTTCATATGGAGTTTTACAATCTGTAATGTGAAACCATAAGCTTTCATGTACATTAGTGCTTATAATACCCATTGTTTCATACATCTTTCCTTTATGAACAAATATTTCATATTCTTTCTCAAATTCAGGTTGCTTTTCTTCTAGCAAGTGAGTGAGCCCTTTTTGAGAGATAAGATTTAAAATTTTGGGTTTCCAAGTGTGATAGTTATGAGGGGTGAGAAGATCAATTGTATTCATTTTTCCAAAGAAATTTGAAGTTAACCAATATACCCCCCTTACAACTTCAAGTGTTGATTAGTGCAATTGATAGAAGATATGTAAGCTTTTTAATGTCACAATCCTCAGATTACCCACCCTAACGAGAGGGAAACTATAAGTAATAGAGTTTTGTTATATTAAAATTTTCTTTAGAGACAATTTCCAGGCCCAATATTATTCTTCTCAATTACCCGCCCTTACTTGAGGGAAACTTTAAGTAATGAGTAGAAAAAATATTTGGAACATAGGCTTGAAATGCAAGGATGATCAACCAGATTTGGATATCGGAATATCTCAATGACTCACCCTTACGAGAGGGAAACTATAAGTAAGAGAGATATCCAACATGTGAAATATGGTGACCAAAAAAAATATTTTCCAGGCCTGTATACCAAGTCTCTCAAAAAACCCGCCCTAACTTGAGGGAAACTATAAGTTTTTGAAGGATAGTGGTACGTGGAATGTAGGCAATATATCTTGAAGGAAAACTTTAGTTTTGGATTTTTTTTGAGTGCTTGAATTTAATTCTAGAAATAGACTTCTTTATATATTTATATTTATATATAAAAAAATAATATAGCTGAAAATAAGTGTATTTAATGAACAAGCAAGAAGTGGAAAAAAAATTATCCACTTTTTAAGTAAACTTTAGTTTTGAGTGCTTGAATGATTATGAGAAATAGACTTTCTTTTATCTCTATATTTAAATATAAGAAATGAATATAGCTGAAAAGAAGTGTATTTAAATAACAAGCAAGATTATGAAAAAAAAGGTGCCACTTATAAAGGGAGGCTATAGAGATGACAATAAGAATTAGATAAATTGAGACCCCCCCTTTTAAACTAAATGGCAAAAAACAAAGGTGCTAGAACCAACACCAAAAATCCCCCCCCACCACATATTTATTTTTTATATTTATTAGGTTACAATTGACTTTTACTTTTTTTTGAAGATAGCCTTTTGAAAAATAAAAGGGCTATGAAAAAAGGTAAAAAATTCAGATATTTAACTTAATAAAAATAATATACTTGGATCACAACTTCAAAAATGAAGAGACCAAAGAAAAATTTCATTACAAAGGAAAACCAAGATCAAGTCTGGGCGAGGAGAGCGCTTTGACTCCAAGCGGTTTGACGTCAATGTTGCACGTTGGAGCAGAACGTAGCCATGAAAAGAAGATTTAACTCACTGCCAAATGAAGGAAACTCCAGCCAAGACTTTGAAAGAGTCTTCCTACAAAATAGAAATGTTAGAAAAACATAGAAAACAAAATGTTGGGAGGGCGAATGTAGATCTCTGTGAATGATCTGCTTTAGATGAAAAAAGGAGCTCCTGCAAAACTAGAGATAGATTAATTCAAGCAAAGTGAATGTTGGGTGAACGTATATCTCTGAGATTGATTTGTTGAAAGTGGAGCTCCTACAAAACCAGACAGAGATTAATCCAAGCAAAGTGAATGTTGGGTGAACGTAAATCTCTGAGAATGATTTTTGAAAGTGGAGCTCCTACAAAACCAGAGAGAGATTAATCCAATCAAAGTGAATGTTGTAGCTCTGTTTCACCAGAGAAAGTGAAATGTTTCGAGCATCGATCTGCAGAATACGTTTTAACCTCCAAACCAAATGTTAAAACATCAATGTTGCTATCATAAATGAACAAATATAGATATTAAAAAATCATCAACACAAGTGGCCTCGATGATATATCTACAAATCAAATAAGATAAGGAAACAAAGCAAGATCTTCTTAAGATGAAAAATGATTTGTAGATATATAGAAATACCTCAATGCTTGAAAGTCCAAGAATAATTTTTGATAGATAGCGAGCGTTCATCTTAAATGAGGTAAAAACTCTTAGTTTAAGATCGACCTAGCTGGCATCTAAGAAACTATGAAATACTTGTAGTTTATTAACATATTTTGAAGGACCACCCAATGGAAAAGGGCGCACTACTGAGGAAGATCGGATGCCAAAAAAGATACGACAAAGGCAACATTTAAAAAAAGATGACAACTGTATTAAAATTTATTAAAAAATGGACGCCAATGAAGTAAGAGATTTAATCAAAGAAGAGGCAACATTTTTTTTTTAATAACTATCAAACTTTAAAAAAATGGATGCCAAAGAGCTTAGAGAGGAGGCGCCAACCAAACAATAATGGGTGTTCCTAAAAAAATGTGCTAGACCCAAAGTGAAGACTAATGGGAGAGAGCACTTAAACACAACAAATGAAAACCATGGGAGAGAGCATGAATGCAAAGACCAATGGGAGAGAGAACACTATGTTTTCGAAAGAGGGCCCTTCCTGTTCGAAATTTAGAGAAAATCAATTATAAATAAATTACCCCCTAAGGCTTAGGGGAAGCTATCTTAAATAAAGCATAGGGCTACCACTTGAAATGGGAAGCACACAGTAGAAGATAGCTAAATCTCTAGAAACTAGAAGAGCTTATTTTGTTTATAAAATATATCTCTCTATGATTTTTCAACCAAAAAAAATTGTTGAAAAAAATATATATATATGGATAAAAAATAACTATACCACAACCCTTAAGCAAGATGAATACAGTCTAAAATTATCCAAAAAAACTGAACCAGATCTTAAAAAAGAAGAGCTTCAAAAACTCGAATGCTTGCAAAGAACTATCCTAGCTCTGGTACCATGTTAGAAAACAATATTCTATTGAAAGAAGGAAATAATTCTGCAACACATCACAAGACTTGTAGAGAAGCTCAATGAACTGATTGATTATTCCATGGATCAACTTTGTATAAATAACAAAGTTGATCATTGAGAGTCGTTGGATTACAACAACTCATCAAATCTGATCTAGACTATAACTGAGAGTTCACCTGACTCATGAAGGAGTGGAAACTCAAGTAAGTCTATCCTAGTAGAACTTAAGAGAATAATTACTTATTCTAACAATTTAAAAAAAAAAAAAAAATTATTTTTGCACAACAAAAAAAAACTTGTCATAAAATTGTCAACAAAAAAAAACACATTGTTTTTGCACAATTAAAAAACAAAAAAACTTGTCAAAAAAATATCAACAAAAAAACCAAACATTATTTTTGCACAACAAAAAACAAATATTGTTTTTGCACAACAAAAAAAAAAAAAAAATTGGAGAAAAATTATCAACAAAAGAATTGTTTTTACATGAAAACTTGTCAAACACAAAACACTCAAACAATTGTTACAAACTTGTCAAATTATTTTGGTCAAAAAAAAATTCAACAACCAACCCAAAAACATTAAAATTTCAACAATAAATGCACATTCAAGTGCCAACATTACATGGGTACACTTAGGTTCCCCAACAAAAACTAGAGCATATATCAATACCAAACCAATAAGAGTACAACCAAGTGTCGCTCCAATAGGGGTATAACCAAAGGTTGCTCTCGACATCAATCAATTTACCTTTCATGTCCTTAGCATAGAGGCCACTCCATACAAGAAGCACAGGGTTGCTCTCAACATTAAGCAATTTATATTTTATGTCCTTAGTATAGAGATCACTCCCTACAAGAAGTTCAAGGTTGCTCCTAACATTAAGCAATTTACCTTTCATATCCTTAGCATAGAGGTCACTCCCTACAAGAAGTATGAGGTCACTCCCAACATCAAGTAATTTAACTTTTATATAATTATCATAGAGGTTGCTCCCTACAAGAAGAGTGGGATCACTCTCGATATCAAGTAATTTACATTTCATGTCCTTAACATAGAGGTTGCTCCCTACAAGAAGCGTGAGGTTGCTCTCGATATCAAGCAATTTACCTTTCATGTCCTTAGCATAGAGGTCACTCCCTACAAGAAGTGTGGGGTCACTCCCGACATCAAGCAATTTACCTTTCATGTCCTTAATATAGAGGTCACTCCCTACAAGAAGCACGGGGTCACTCCCGACATCAAGCAATTTACCTTTCATATCCTTAGCATAGAGGTCGCTCCTTACAAGAAGTGCGGGGTCGCTCTCGACATAAAGTAATTTACCTTTCATATCATTAGCATAGAGGTTTATCCTATCATCAAGTAATTTGATTTCATTATTGGGGATGCCATTACCCTCCTATCAAATTTGGCTCACACATTCTTGTATATTTTGTACCAAGAACATCAAAAATCATCAAAAAATCATTAAAATTATCAAAAACATTCAAAATACAAAAACATCAAAAATCATAAAACAACAATAAATAATTTTATTCACATTGCATTTCATGCATCCATTCATGTATTCATAAATCATATATTCCAATCACACTACATTCACGCATTCATATCATTTGCATCCATTCATATCACCTACCATACTAGTTGTCATTCACTCAATTTGGATAATTGTTAGTCCAACAAGTCTTGTCGCCTTAATCAGGGGCACTTTCGATCTAGCATTAGTCCCATTTAGCAATCCAAAACTCATGAACATCAAAATATTTTTTGTCACTCAGCCACTCCTAGTGTTTCAAGCAACCTCTATTGAATATCAAGTTTTATCTTGGACCAAAGCACAATTTTTCACTAAGAAAATCTTGAGTGTTGGAATTGACTCAACCATTTTTGAACCTAACACATATTATACTTATTAATAATATATTATGTTAGAGAGGGATGACACCATGATTTGGATTGAACTTTGAGGTGAAAATTTCTTCTCACTTACCCAATTACGCACATAGTCCAAAATAACAATAAAAATAGTGGTTTTCACCACTGACAAAACTTTACAAAAACACAAGATAGAGTAGTAAGGATAAGGGTGAAATTCTCATTAGGACTCGATTCGAGTGGTTGAGGATCTAATTCCCCAAAGCTCTACCTTTTGTCATAAAAAATTATAATAGCATAAGTAGTAAGAATAGGGTTAAATCCTCATCAAGACTCGATTCAAGTGGTTGAGGATCTGATTCCCCAAATTTTTAATTCAATTTATAAACACATAATAACAATTGATCTTCAAGTAGTAATGATAGGATTTCATTCTCATTAGGACTCAATTCAAGTGGTTGAGAATATGATTCTTTAAATTTTTAAGACCCTACCATTGGACTATGCTCATGTGTGGCGACACATCTCTTTCGAAGAGACCTCTGAAGACACATAATGACAAGCTAGCATCATGATTCTCTACATGTATGGTTTAATCTCACCCTACTCAAGATGGGTAAATGAATTCACTATTTGCACACATAGTGGTTCTTAATTGGCTTGAGTCATTACCATGCTCATGATTGGTAAATGAACATTCATTACACACACAATTGGTCTTTGATAAATTTGACTCTATGTTGATAGTTTTTTTGAGATCACTAGGATTTTTGAGTCTCTACAAAGTAACTCTAGATAATTTATCACTAACACAAACCAAAGTCAAGCAACCTTACATTTCATATCATCATCACATCATTACACTTCATATTTCACCATTAGATGTTGGTGTCCTTGATTAAGCAATAGAAGGCAAAGTCTGTTAAACAAATGGTTCAAACCTCTTCAAATAATAATGAATAAGACAAC
This sequence comes from Wollemia nobilis, assembly GCA_028583015.1. Lineage (NCBI taxonomy): Eukaryota > Viridiplantae > Streptophyta > Pinopsida > Araucariales > Araucariaceae > Wollemia > Wollemia nobilis. The sequence goes on along the minus strand of JAQPPZ010016847.1, from coordinate 3,264,728 downwards.
ATCATTCATTCATTTTCATACATCACCACCAATTGCATTCATTCATAATGCATTCATTTCATCACATGCATACCAAAATTCAAAAAGGCTCCAAAGAAAACACTTCTTTGGTCAATTCAATTCAAAAGGCTCCAAAGAAAATGCTCCTTTGGTCAATTTAGTTCAAAATGCTCTAAAGTAAACACTTCTTTGGTCAATTCAGTTCAAAAGGCTCCAAAGAAAACATTTCTTCGGTCACATGTAATTAAAAAAGGCTCTAAAGGAATCAAACTCCTTTGGTCACATTCAAGTCAAAAAGCTCTAAAGGAACTAAACTCCTTTGGTCAATTCAATCCAAAAGGCTCCAAAGGAAACACTACTTTGGTCATTTCAATTCAAAAGGCTCTAAAGGAAACACTCCTTTAGTCAATTCAATCAAAAGGCTCCAAAGGCACAAAATCTCTTTAGTCACATCATTTCAAAAGGCTCCAAAGGAATCTATATCCTTTAGCCACATGCAATTCAAAAAGGCTCCAAAGGAATCAAAATCCTTTGGTTACAATCAAGTCAAAAAGCCCCAAAGGTACCTAACCCCTTTGGTCATAGCTTCAATCAAAATGCTCCAAAGGCGCTTAACCCCTTTGGTCACATTACAATTTTAAAAATGTCCAAAGAGAACTAAAACCCTTTGGTCACTTTAAAAAGCTCCAGAGGCACCAAATTCCTTTGGTCAACATTTAGAATAACTTTTTCTTTCCTACAATAGCTTAGAATTTGCTTTTCAATCATATATTAGAGTCTCAAGTGAACCTTGTATATAGTGATTTACTCTAGATACCTAGTGGTTGTAGCAACTGGTTATCCATGCAATCCGGTAGGATGGGTAGATCACCATAAGGACACTTGTTTAAAAATATACCATCAAATCTGTCTCAAAAATTCACAAATTCATCACATCAACCCATCAATACATCCAAAACATCATTCCACATCATCATGTTTGAAATAAAATTAGTTTGATCCCTCAATTTTGGAATATGATAGCATTCAAGAAACTTTGCACAAAGCTAATCATACAACTCCATTGGGACAAAAGGTAGAAATATCTCAAATCAATATGCACCATACCAATATTTGAGTATGAATGCAGTGATTGCAGTCTAGAAAAACTAACCTCTAGAACTATTTCAGTATCACATGCACACCACATTTCTTGGTCTATCAACCAAATCAAATGCTCATCACTTTACCATGAGCAAAGTTTCGACAATGCAGATTTATCCTAAACTTGGGGTAACCAAATTGATCCTGATTTTCAAATATTTGCATCCTTCAAATCACACCTCTTTCATCATCGACATTTGGTCAATTGACTTATGGGTTTCATCTTTCACCCATTCGCCAATAGAGGGGGTAAGCCAAAATAAAAAAATTTCATCAATCATTCCATCTTTGCGTTGAGACAAAAACAATCATCCAATAAAACTAGGTGTCTCTTATTTTTGCACCACATTGTGTTCTACACAACGCAATACAAAAATGAGCTTCTGTAAACATCAAATTTTAGTCATTTGATATATATATATATATCAAGCATCCAATGACCAAATTTAATCGATGAAAAGTTTGTTTCAATGGTTAGATTTAATCCAAAGTACAATGCCACATATCAAACATCCAACAATTAGATTTAATCAATGAAAAGTTTATTTCAATGGCCAAATTTAACGATGTCGTATTCAAACCCTAACCTTAAAGGGTTATAAAATACCATTTAGTTTAGTGAATTAGGAGACACGCACGAAAGAAGAGAGACAACATGAACAAATGAATGAAGATGAAGGAAAGAGAGAGAGAGAATTCTACTGTATGTTGTTCAAATTGTGACTTCATGTATGCAATAATTTTTTCATTTTCAATTTATATTTCATTATACTCATTTTTGACAAGTGCTACTAACATCTTCTCTTGCTTGCATGTGTGTAGGTTCAAGATTTGAAAGCTCAGATCCATCACGATGGTCACAACAAACCTACATCTAACATTGATTGTGGCATGAAGAATATATACACTATGATTACCCCTTTTAGCACATTTGATTATAAAATGCACCCTAAAAGGGTCAATCTGTATCAAAATATATTTTCCCGAATTTAATATAATATTCTACTATTATTGCAAATGGTGTGTTTTTTATGTTCACATTATTATTGTTTGAGATTTGTTATTTGGTATAAACACTGCTCAATGGAATGCTCCATTGTATTATTAGGATATTTTATGTTGGTTCTCAAGGTCACTATTTCTTTCTTTTTCCTACCACTCTTTATATTTTAATCCTTGAATTTTACTTGCATAAGATTTGAGTTGATGTTTTTCTTCTATTCATTGAAATAAAGTATTGCAAAATCTAACAAGAATGACCACCAATTATTATTGGTAACGAATTCACGAATTCAACCAATTAAGTACTCATTATCAATTTAACTATAGATGCATTACATATAAAATTATTAAGCTATATTATATTTTTGAATCTTGCATACAATATTAGTTATTTTGATAAATTTTCTATGACATCTACAAGCAGAAGTTTGAAGAGTAAAAAAATGAACATGCATACAATCCATTCAATCTTGAATAATTATCTATAAATGTAGCTATGAAATAGATTTAAAACTTAGATCAATGAAGTTAAATTATAAGCCATAAAAACATGTAAGAAAGTACAAGATTTATAAATGATATAAGAATACCATAGGTATATTATTCAAATCTAGAAACCACCAAACTTATAAATTATGTAAAAATACCATAGATACATTGTTCAAATATAGAAACCACTAAACTTAGAGTTAAATATTTATCATTGGTATATCTAGAGATGTAATTTTTAAAATGTAGGAAAAAACATACCAAATTGGAAACCATAGATAATTATCATATAAAAAAAATAATTCACCATTTTATTTATAATTTGTTTAGCTTGTCATAAATGTATGTACAAACTTAGGATTCAATAAACTACTAGCTAGAAAATAACCTATTCCTTGACATACCTTGGTTGTTATAGTTATTAGATACACCAACAATAGAGTTTGAGAGAGGGAATAATCCAACAGGGTATCTACTATTGATGAGCATGAAGAAAGCCCCAATTAATATAGTGTATGGTTGAAGCCATTAGTAGTAATCAATATCACCAATTCTATATCCATGCCATATGTTGTCAATCTAATGTGGTCAATAACATTAGTGTGGATCCTTAACAAGAATTTATATATCCCATACTTAGATAAACATATATCACACTTGTACTATATTTGAAGATCATTAGTAAGATACATAAACCTATAGATGTAGAATAGTGAATTTCAAAGTGGACCTTGTCTACAAAAAGCCAACACCTAAGTGTAAATTGAGAAATTCATACTTATGTTATCAAGTCCAACTTTTGTGTTCAACATATTGAAATCCTAGATCTTACTCTCAACTTATTACAATTATTTAAATAATATTAATTATTGCGGGATCATTTGGCATTAAATTGAAGAAACAACATATTCTAGTTTGATTTTTAGAATATTGATGATTGTTATAAAATATTTACAACAAAACACTTTAAACTTGTATTTTCAAGTTAAAATAAAAATTATTCTCAAAAATTAAAATTAAAGTGAATTAAATATCCAAATTTTGATTAAAAATGCTATATAGAACTCAAAAGCTTAACATAAAAATAAAATTTTGGCTAAAAATCAAAATCCAAAAAAATATAATAACATAAAATTAAACATAATGAAAAATTAATGTTAAGAATTAAAATTATTATTTTTAAATTTGTTAAATAGAATAGAAAAAAATCTTTCTTATATTATATAATGACAATATTATCTTAGTATTTCAATTAACCAAGCAACATTATTACAACAAACTACATTATCACCCATAAAAATTAAACTAAGATAGACTATTTATGACCCATACACTTTTTTTCAATTAAAACTAATATAATAAATATGATACATTTGGAATTACTATATATCTAAGCATGATAATCATGAAAAAAATAATTGTATTTTTTTAAAGTCTGCAGGGTAATCTTTTCCTTACCCTCAAAATTAGCACGAGTGTGTTTAAAAGGACCATGTTCTTTAAACATGTCTTGTTATATTCACGTGCTGTGGTTTATCAACAAGGACACCACTTATATTATCGGTGATGTGACCCGGGTTTAACCCTACGACGAATATGTATATGTATATATATACGAAGTATTTACTCAATTAAAAAAAACATGCCTTGATAAAAACATTATTCACTTAACCATCAAACATATCTGAAAGAAAGGAAATAGAAAAAGTAACTAAAGTTTGAAAAACAATCAAGAATCATTACTATTATAATGAGTGAAAACAAGCCACTTACTTTAACCTAGAATTTGTTTTATATGATTCCTTAATTAAAATGATTTATTGTAAATAGGGATTCAATCACAGTGTTTCAAAATCTTAACATGCTCAATAAATAATATATCTAAAAATTCATCATATACTCAATTGAACACTATCCCATGTAGATTGACTAAATAAAATAAATATGCTAATGCTCAATAAAATAAAGCATCAAAACATAACAAAATCTATTAATGTAGGAAATATTCAATACTTTACTTTTTCATTTTAAATTTTAATGTTAAAATGAATAAAATAATTAATATTTTTATCAATTGTATGGTGAGTTGTTTTATTTGTTGGACATTTTGAGTGATAAGTTGTCATTGATGGCAAGAGTGAGTGGTCATTGATGTCGAACCTTCAGAACCAGTCAGTGGCAGTTTCAGTTGGCAGCATTCGTTTTGGTTTCAGTTTCAAGATCCGACTTGAAGAAGTCAGATAAGGTCCAAAGTGTGAGAAAAAGCCCAAATAAATAATATTATAATATTATGCAAAGGAAGTTTAAAATTAATTATAAATTAATTTATTAGTTAATTTACTTAACTTATAAAGTTATTTAAATTAATTATTAATTATAAATTAATTTAAGCTAAGGTTAAATAACCCTAAGGTGGGTTATCAAAATTGAAATTCGATTTTTTTTTTTAATAACAAGCGCCGATGTGAGGAAAAATAAAAAACGTGTATATAAAGGGGGAACTCCCACCCTACCAAATTTACCATGCCTTCGATAATCATTGTGAGCTTTAAATATTGGTGTGCCATACGAATAGCGCTGCATCCAAAGCGAAGGGGGAAGTGTGCACGTTTCATGAGATTTTGATGGTGAGTGAAGGCATAAGAAGAAGGTGCTATACCTTATTTCACATGGGCATTCATAGCCCACGTGGTGGGCTCCCAAGCGCTAAGGCGCTTAGGCTAGAGGAGACGGCAGATCAAATCTCATCGAATCCCCTTTTGTGGGAAGTATAAGGTATGCTTGGAAATTGGTCGCAAAAATTTTCGGGGATATAGTTTGGGCATTTAAAAATTAATTTTTGCATATTTAAATTGGTTCTAAGGTTGCTAAAGGAGTTATAAGGGTTTTTGCAAAATTAAATTTTTAATGGTTTATGCTCAAATGTTTTGAAAAGATTGTAAGGTGTTTGGTTGATATTTTTATGGTGTTGGATATTATTTTAAGTTGGAGTTTATAAGGTGTATCAAGGAAATTATCTTTATGTATGGTATGATGAGTGTTATGTTTAAAAGGGAGAAATAAGGCATAAGTTGAGTTGTGATTGTTTTATGTCCAAGGAATATTTTGGAAAGTGTTGAAGTAATATTGTTGTGTCTAACCATTGGAATTAGAAAGAATAAAATTGTGATTAAAACAAGTTTTCCAAAGGCACTTCTACATCCAATAACAGGTATGGGCATATTCTTCCTAGTGAGTGATTGTTGAAAATTGTGAATGAAAAGTTGGAGTGAAAAGGATTGTTTGGTTTGCATTGTTAAGAGTGTTTTGAATTAAAGCTTCAAGATTTTATGGAATTAAAAGTTGTTGATAAAACCTTGTTTTATAAGCATTGTTGTTGAAGTGTTTGAGTTGAGTGAAGAACTTGAACTACGGTTTGCAAAGAACATGAGTATCATTTTTATGTGAAGATTGTTTTATAAGCATTTTTTTGAGTGAAGAACTTGAACTAGGGTTTGAAAAGAATATGAGTATCATTGTTATGTGAAATTTGGTTGATAAAGCATTGTTGGAAATATTTGAGTGAGTTGTCATATGCTTGGACTAGAGTTTGTGAAGAAGGATCATTTCATTGAGTGATTGGTTGAGTAGAGTTGGTTGAGCCTAGTAAAGTGAATATGTGAAGTGATTATTCAAGTTCTGTGAAACAAATTATTCTATATTATGAATTGATTTGAGAAAGAGGTTGAGTATTTATGAGTGAGAAGCATATTGAGTCTCTAACAATTCTCTATATGTTTCTAAGATAGTGATTGAAAGTGATTGAGTATTGAGGTGAATGTGAAGCATATTGAGTCTCTAAAAATTATCTATATGTTTCTAAGAGAGTGATTGAAAGTTATTGAGTATTGAGATGAATGAGAAGCATATTGAGTCTCTAATAATTCTCTGTATGTTTCTATGAGAGTGATTGAAAGTGATTGAGCATAATGATGAGTGTAGATCATATTGAGTCTCTAACAATTCTCTTTATGTTTCTATGAGATTGGACAAGTTCTAGTGTGGACTTGTTGAGCAGATTTAAGGCAAGTCTTGGAAAAGACTTATGGACATATTTGAGTGAGCTTTTGTTAAAGCTTACAATACAGATTGAGAGCGGATTTGGATAAGTCCTAGTGAAGACTTATTGAGCATATTTGGATAAGTTCTTGTGAGGACTTATTGAGAAGATTGGACAAGTTCTAGAGAGAACTTGAGGATAGATTTGGGTGAGCTTTTGTGGAAGCTTACAAGGCAGATTTGAGACAAGTCTTTGAGAAGACTTGTCAGCAGAGTTGATTAATTGATTTGTTCAAACCTTGAGTTAAGGTTTGTGGAAGATCCAATAGAGTTAATTTGAGATTGAGTCAAGCTTTGAGTTAAGGCTTAAAGACAAAGATTGAGGATAGATGTGCTAGATCGAAGGACCGTGTTTAGTATAGATTTGAGGATAGAGTTTGGTGCATATTTGAGGACAAGTTTATGCCAAACCAGAGACAGATATCGAGGACAAATTTGTGCTAGACCAAAGGATTGTGTTTATTGCAGATTTGAGATAGAGCTTTGGAGGTGACAAAGTTGAGGAAAGAGATCTCCATCCAGAGTAGGGAGGACAAGTGTCTTCTATGGATAGAGTTCCATTTGCTACGGGCAGTGGAGGCAGAGGTATTATAAAGGATCACCATCCAGAGCAGAGTTAGGATATTGGTGTCTCCTGTGGATAGATATCCATGAAATTGATTAGGGGATTGGTGTATCCTTTGGATAGAGATCCATAAACATTGTAATAGGGAAAGGATTCCCAAGAGATTTATTGAGAAAATTTTAGTGAAATATTTTCTCCATGGAGTAGCCCACATTGGGTGAACTACATAAATTTGGTGTCTCTATTGTGTGTGGTGATTTGTGCATTGCTTTGATTATTGTTATTGATATTGCTATCTATACATTGCATAATATTTATTGGGAAAGAAAAATAAAAAGTGGTCTTATACTGTTCACCCCCCTCTTACTATAAGCTTGTGTTCTTCATTATTATATATGCATGAACATAAATGTTAAAAATTACATGTACAATGTTTAGGCATACATATACTTGAATCAAACAAAAGATGACAAATTATCAGACATAAAACTTAAAACAAATGTAATTTCTAGAATGTTGCTTTTTATTCATTCAAACTTTCATGGGTTAAAAGGGTTATTTTCTCAATATTTCTTCATGAATATCAAACACTGATGATTTTTCTAGAGACTCCTAAGTGAAGGTGGGCTTGCAAACCACCACTAGTTTACTGATTGTTATTGTTTGTTATCTCCTGCACCTATTTTTGAAGGCCTGCAAAATATGGTTAGAGGTTTTGGGGGCTTGCATTAGTCAAGCCCCTTGTTGATAAAAGATAAAAATACCCAAAGGAAAACTATGTTGAAACACTATGAAAATTACATAAAACACTATAATAACATGAGGTAGATGTGCTGCACAGTCAATTTGCATGACAAGGGGTGAATTGGAGCTTAGATTCATAGGTGAGGGGGTGAATTAGACTTATGCTAACTGTGGGACCAAAATTTCTATCCGGATGGATGTTTGAAGTTGTCATTTGCTGTTTGTACAATGTAGAATTCTTAGATGCAATTCTAGACTAATTTTGGTAGAGTTTTTGTATGGTAGCAAAAAGGGAGAGAGAGGTAGAATAGGAGGGGGAGCCCTCTATTTATAGAAAAATATGAGGTTAGGAGAAGGGGTTAGATATACCAACCATTTGAGTTACTCCATATTGGAGTTAGGTTAGGGTTTGAATAGGTGTCAAACCCTCATGCCTTAGAGAAATATCTCCTCCTCACACATGTGTGAGGAAGAGTTAGGATTAACTAAGGTTAGTTAGATCCTATGTTAGGTTAGGGTTTAGTTAGGGCATTTGGAAATATCCTAACTAACCTCATGTGCACACATGTGTGGAAGTGTGTTTAGGGCTAATTTGACTTAGGACCCTAATTAAACTCACTTAAGTGAAAAAGTGCATTTAATTAAAATTCAATGATGAATTAGATCACTAATCAACCTAATTAGGCTTTTTGATAGGGATAAGGTCCCATGAAGGCTAATTAGGTGTAGGGAAGGGCTTAAGTTGCCTTAGGGGGCTAATAGGTGGTCTCCTAGTGGGTAGGAGGCATTTTGGAGGTGTTTTACTTAGTTTTGTAGGTTTAGGAGCCTATGGATGACTAAGATAGCCTACGAATGACTATGGCGGTCTACGATGGCCTATGATAGCCTATGTTAGTCTACAAGTGTGTATGTAAATGTACAAGTTTCTAGAAGTGAGCATGTGTGACTTTTAGGTGTCTATATTTACCCCTTTTTGTACTATGTTGTGTGGAACACAATTTAATACAAAAATATGAGATGAGAAGGTGATGAGATGTTTTGAATTGGAGGGAAAGAAGGGAAGAGAAGAAGAAAGGAAAATAATAGGATCTAATCGAAGGTATGTAGCCACTTGAAGTGTGACCATACAACATTGATTGATAGACAAGAAGAGAAGGGAAAATAATGAGATCTAATCAAAGGTATGTAGCCGCTCGAAGTGTGACCATACAATATTGATTGATAGCCAAGAAGAGAAGGGAAAAGAATAGGATCTAATCAAAGGTATGTAGCTACTCAAAGCGTGACCATACAACATTGATTGATAGCCAATAAGAGAAGGAAAAAATAAAGAAAGGGGAAGAAGGAGAAGAGAAGAATGGGTGAATGCAAATGATGAGATGGAGGTGAATGGATGCATGTGGATGACTATGGATGCAACATGATGATTTTATTATTTTGTACAACATTTTGCAATGTCATACTGGTTGCTTGTGAGGGCAACTTATGATTGCTTTGCTTTTGTGACCAATTCAAGATGGTCCAAATATGAATAGAACACATGTCTATTCAAATTTTTGCTTTTGATTGATTGATGAGTGCATGGTGACACTTGTCAAACCATTTGAGCTAGGTGGCATGGATTATTTAAATGTACCATTCATTACGCGATCACCATCGACATACATGAATTTTAGAGTGAAATATCCATTATTGGGTTATTCAAATGTACCATTCAATATTTGGTCAGGGTCAACTAAATGATAGAGTGACATCTCCAATATTGCGTGTGGCTCTCGTGATTTAAAAAACGTCTGATTTGGGATGGAGTTTATCTTGAGATAATCTTCAACAAAATATTTTGTAGACAAATGTGATATTTGTGATTTGGATGTTTGATTGTTTGGTTGAATGCAAAGTGGATTTTGGATATGAATACCCCCTCAAACGAGGAATCAACAATGAGGTGAATGAAATGTGATGAAGTGATGATGAGGCAATTGATAGAAGAAAATGGATGATAACAGGGATGAAAAATTAAATGGACAGGAAGAGGGAAAGGTAATCTAGGGGTTGGAGTGAAAATTTTGATGATTTTGAAGTTAGGAGCTTCAATTCGCATGGTGGGGGGTGAATTGAACCTAGATTCATAGGGTGGGGGGGAATTGGACCTAAATCATAGGGTGGGGGTGAATTAGGGTTTTTAGGTGTTTTTATTCCTTTTTGATGCATGTGGGGGCTCATTTGTAATGTGTGAGTTGGAGAGTAAGGAGTGAGCAACGCTTGGTGACGTGGAGCACTTGCAATTTGAGGATTTAGAGGTAACAATGGTGAGGGATTAGACTGGTGCTGGTAGCCAATACGGGGACCCATCGGTACATGGTCGCAACTTGCTTTTGTTCTATTTTGTTGTTTTTAGAAAATAGAGAAATGAGGGGGGGAGGTTTTTGCATCATTTTTTTAAATTTATGTAATATTTTATGAAAATTGAAACACAAAGTGTTAAACAAGCCAAATGGGTATCTAGATGTGTGATCAGATTTTCATTTTGACTAGTTTTTGTGTTAGTTTGACCGATTTGCGGGTAGTGTAGTTGAGTGAATGGGGTTTGCTGTTGGGAGAAAACGGTGTACTATTTTTGAGATGTGATTGCATTTTATCTATAAAAGTACAAAATGGGTATCTAGATGAATGACTATGTTTTTGTTTTACCCTTATTTAGCGTGTGATGTTGATGTGTGGATTTTGTAAGTCGGTTGAACGTGACTGTGATGTTGGCAATTATTGGTGTGCTATTTTTGAAATATGTTGAAAATTTCATCGTAAAAGGGCAAAATGGATATTCAAAAATGTATTTTGTTTTTGTGTGTTGTGGCATTTGGTGTGTTTTTGAATTTCGTGCCATGAGGTGTATTTGAGTAAACATGGAATTGGCTATTAGGAGCCAAATATGCACTGTTTATCAAATTTATTTGGACTTTTACCATGAAATGGAAAAATGGGTATCCAAATATATGATTGTGTTTTTGTTTTATCGTATTTTGTGCATTGTACATGATTTTACATCTCGATATGCATGAGAAAGTAAATGAATGATTTTGTAGTTGTGAAATGTGTTCTAGTGAATTGTTTGAAATTGAATTGACTAGAATGAGTGGTATTTTTTTTGTTTGTGTGAAACTGACATGAATTTTATTGTGAATGAAACAAGTGAAGAATATTGAGCTGCAACATCGTGTGTGAATGATGAAGGCTGAATTGGAGGATATTATGAAGAAGAATGATGAGGATCAGACATGGTTGGAGGTAGTGTGGCTAAAGGGCGTTTGGGAATGTGTAAGCATTCATGCTAATCGATCTTACATATAAGCCTTATGTGAGAGGTGGAATCCTGATAGGAATACCTTCCACTTTTCGATGGGTAAGATGACGATCACCTTGGAAGATGTGTATAGAATCTATAAGTTACCCATTGAGGGTTTTCTAGTGAGGGAAACTATGGATGACAATCAGAAGGCTATGATGATGGAGCATGCATTTTATGCATGGTGGAAGGAGGTAGACATTAAGAAGATGGATTACGAGTATCTTTGGCATCAGGGCATGTTGTCTGATCATCGATGTGTAGCGATGATGATGATATCAACCTATGCACTACTAGATACTTTCGGGGTATTGTTTACTTGGAATATGTTGGATGTGGTATGTGACATGGTGGAGCATAGGGTTGTGTTTGCATGGGCACCTGCACTATTGGCCCAAGTGTATAGGGAGTTGCACGATGTAGTGTATGTAGGGTAGAAGGGATTGAGTTGGACTCCTTTACTGCAAGTATGGGTATGGGAGCATATAGCCATAAATAGACCATATTTATTGCCCTGTAATGCTCATGTGGAGGGGAAGACTCACTTGCCATATGCACTGAGAAGAAGGACATATGAGGAGAAGGGTATGAAGAGGTCACATTAGGGTGATCCATTGTTTTGGAGAATGAAGTTTTAGGAGTTGGAGGCTAAGGATATTCATTGGATTCCCTAGAGAGGTGGAGTAGTGTGGAAAAAGGATGAGGAGTAGCTAGGAGCTATTCACTAAGGGTGATGGGTGGTTTGTTAGTATACGCGATAGGTAGATTTCTTCCAATTTAGTAGGGTGATGCGGTAGTTTTATTTACAGCAAGATGTTCCAAAGGCACCTATCATGATTTATAGGAAGTGGGGTGATAGAGGTAGCCACCCTATAGTAATACCTTAGAATAGTGAGAGGGATCCATCGATGATCATTTTAGATGTGGATGATGTAGGTATGAAACTAGAGTATGACGCCTAGTGGGTGACTCAGAGTTGAAAGGCAGACAAGGGAGTGATTGGTCAGTGGGTGCTGAGTGAGAGGCTCACTTGGTATATACCACTGAGTTGCATGTTGAGGTTGAGTGGTAGTGATAGGCATGAGAGTATGTGGAGCAGATGAGAGTAGCAAAGTAGATCCCTAAAGATGTGGCTATGTTAAGAGTGAAGATGGAGCAATTGCAGATAGGTAGCAAAGAGGTGGGGAATCAAATGAGGGAGGAGATGGCGATGTGATCAAATTGTGATATCCTCTTGATGATGCATGGGATTCCACTTTCAAATTATGGTAGGTCACAATCATGGTCATGATCATGATTGCAAGCACAGAAACATTCATAGCAGAGTCATAGAAGTACAACATTGATTGCATAGATGGAAGTGGATACAAAGGTTCCAATGATATTTTTATGAGGGATTATGCCTCTTGTGGTGAATCAGACATCCGAGGAAGGGGTGAAGTCTAGTAGGGTGATGGTGGTATGCAGAGTAATGTAGGATATTGTGACTCATGATCCCTAGTGATTGGTAGGGCTGATGCTTTTGGTTTGTAGTGATGTATTGTTAGTTTTTGTAGCCTGTAGGTCGATGTGATTATGGGTTATGGAATTGTACCTATTTTATATCTTGATGGCATTTTTGATCTTGATATATATAGATACCTATTGTGTTGTAGATCTTATATATAAGTTGTGATTTAATTTGAGTGTGTGTGTGATTTTTTGAGTTTTTGTTGTGTGAAATATTGGTGGGTAGATGTACCATGGATGAATATATGTGCATATGGCAGTATGTAAGAAAATGATATCACTGTAGTGTAGATATACTATGAAGTGATGCAATGGAAATGCATGTAGATATATGTGATGATCTATGATGTAATAAAAATACTTGCATGTAGGATAGATACAAGGATGCATGTATGTGAGAGTTGAAATGTGTAGAGGAAGCACTTGTATAATAACATAGCCTATGGTAATGTTATCCATTCCATAATCTTAGGGATGTAGGATAGTGTAGTGTGTATGCAAATTTTTTAATAATTATAGTTGTAGCAATCAAACCTCATGAAAAATAAGTGAGATCTGTCAACAACTAATAACTAACATGGCTAGATCAAAGTCTATCAAGGACCTTTGTGTGCAAATGAGTGATGTTAATTTATCCATTTTGAGGGAGGTAGGACTAACCCATTGTAGACATAGCTGAAGAAGCTAGCTCATCCACAAGCATGTAGTGATCTATACAAAATAAGGTTGCTAATATGACAAATGTGTCACCACTTGTAAGAATATTCCATTGGAAAACATGTGCTTAGGGCCTATTTTTGGCTATGGAAATCGTCCCATGATGTTATGTTAAACCTAAGGACCAAAGGCGATGAAGCATAAAATTTGTGATATATGGAGGCTTTTCCTTTTATTTTCTGCCCCTCGTTTATTGCTTGTATTTTTGTGGTGCTCTTTTCTTTTTTGTTTTTGTTTTTTTTTGTTTTTTTTATATGGGCGTTGGCTTTTGTTTTCTATCCTATTTTTCTTATTTTTGCTTATGCTTATCCCTTTGTTTATCCATAGGTTGTATGTTAATCATAAAACTTATAGTATGAGTAGGGGAAACCATTTGATAGATGGTGATATCTATGCAAGGTGATCTTACCTAGACTCAAAATTTGTTTAATATGTGACCTGTGTGAATGGTACTTGAAAGAAGTTGAACTAACCAAAGAAAATTGTAAGGAGTGTAATGACCTATCAACTAGGGGTGACATTTTATTGGATGACCTAGTGAATGATCAAGAAAATGCAAGACAACATAGATCCTGTACTCCTAAGAAAGGGATTGGACATCCAAGTGGTAATGCTAACAAGTGAGTGTGTAATTCCTTCTTGGGGTGCATTTCTGTAGATGGAATATACAAACATGAATGAAACCATAGAAAAAATATGGATATGTGCAATGAATGTAATGTGAGATTCAATATGAAAGATCCATATCTACAAGAGGAAATATGCATGATGCAACTAGAGAATGTTGTAATTCATGGGGAAAGATGGATGTGTAGGATGACAATGACAAAAATAGATAGTCATGATGATGGTTACCCCTTTGTGGGGGTGATGTAGCAACCAAGAGAAAAGAAAAAAAGTGAGGTGTGTGTGGGATTGATGTGTATGGATAGAGAATCTAGATGAAGGATGTAGAATGACATGAAAGTAATGAAGTGCGATAAAGGTGAGAACCTGAAACAACAATGTAAATAAAAGGAAGGAAAAATAGAAAGAGAAAGGGAGAATTAGCATAGGAATGTAGCTACTAGAAAAATGATCATTCAAAAATTCTAACGAGGAAGAAGGTGAGGGGATGAAATGGAATAAAACAAACAACATGGAATCAAACAAAAACTATGCAAAATGATATGGATCGAGTCATGAGTGACTTGGTGAAGTGACAAGGTGACTTGGATTTTGGTAGTTGGCATAGTTGGATGGCTCCTAGAAGTAGTGAGGTGTAGAAGTGAATGAATCTCACAATGGGGTGGAATGATGTACTATCTGGCATGGGGGAATTTTGAGGTGAGTAGGTGAGGGGGATTATTCAAGATGTGAGTGAGCATCATTGGAAAGCATATCCTAAATAATGGGTTTGAATGTATGAAATGCATTGATGTCATGCCCTGGCTAATGATGGTAGACACAAAAGTGGTTTTCATTGTAATCACGCAACTTAGGGTGTGAAGGATCAATAGGGTGGGTTTTGGGTAAGGCAAGGAGGCCCTGGTGAAATAGTTGGTGGAATATTTGAGACAATGGTACTATTTGAACTAGCCTAGGATAGATATACAGGTTGGGTAGGTATGAACATGGAGGAGGTGGTGTGGGAATGGGTGATCAAATAAGGACACATGAATTGGATGTAGATCAGGTCCAAAATGAAGGGTAATCCTAGATGAAGTCGATGTTGATAGGGCCATGGTAGAACGATGCAAAGAGGATTGACAATGACAATGACTCAAGTGTAATTCAAGATTGTTGAGGCAGGAGAGGATATGCTGAATGTTAATGGGGGGAGGTGATAGAATTAGGGAAGGTGGGGACCAAGATTTGGAAGGGTATATGGAATGGATGTATGAATGTGAAGAAGGGGATGAGCAAGATGGGGAGGGGTAAGAATAGAATTTATAGGCTGGAGTGGGATGTTGTGAAGTGCTGATGGTGGCATCTAAAGGATAGGTGGTGCAAGGGATGGTTGTAAAAAGTGACACTTAAGGGATGGGAGAATGCAAGTAGATGTAGCATGGGTAGCATGATAATAGAGGGATAAGTCGTAGGGTGACATCCCAGTTGGTAGATGTGGAAGTAGTCCTGTAGAAGATGCATGAATGGATGTAGTGCCCCTATTAGGGGGGTAATAGGGTGGTACATGTCAACGAATTAAGGATAGTGGTAGATATGGATCCATAGGGTCGACCACGTGAGATGGGGATGACTCCCATGTGTGTGAAGTTGATGGGTGAGAACACTCTTCATTATCCTTGAAGGAAGATAAAGAGACCTGACTATCTTCGAAGAAAGGGGAATAAGAAGCATGCCTATGGCTGGGTGATTTACAATAGGATGAGCTATGGTGAGATGAGATGTGGTGATAATAATATGATGAGGTGGAGTGTTGGTATATATGAATCGCATCGGGTGACTGAGCCAGATTGGATGGGTAACTGGTATGGAGGATAACATCTAGGGGTCTTGCATGGTGGAGGTGATTGTATGCTGGATGTATGTATCAAAAATGAGGTCTTGTCATTGAATATGTCACCACTGACGATGTAATACCTATAAAAAACTAAAATACCCACAAAATATAAATGACATAAAAAGTAGAAGCGGTTCTATTGTGTAAAAAAAAGTGAGAGATCATGTATGGAGTGTGGTGTAGTGCATGTGTGATGTAATTTGGGACTGTTTTGTGATGAACCTATATACATTATATGTGGTTGCTGATCTAGATAGGCTAGGCATTGAATGTGTGCAGGTGAATGATGTTGATAGGCTTAGGTTCAGTGGATCCTTCAAGGTTTACTAATCAATAGGCACCGAAGCCAAATTTTTGTGTAACGTTGTTGATGTACCTTATTGTTGTAGGCACGACAAAGGTGGTCTTGATAGACCCATGTGTGCTTGATGGTGTGGATGTGATGCTCATCCAAGAGCGTTAATTGATCAAGATGGGCTTGATGAGCTGTGTCGTTGTTGATGGTATTTCATGGAGACTCACAAGGTATCTCAAGCTTGAGGGGCATAATGGCTTCAGTACCATAAACAAAGTAGAAGAGAATTACCCCAGTGGGGGTACATATGCTGGTACAATAAGACCATAAGGCAAGAGGTATTTGATTATGCTAATTGTAATGGGATTCGACAACCGTTTTTGAAGTATGGAGTAAATGGTTTTGTTGGTAGCTTCATCCTGGCCATTACCCTATGGGTAGTACTGGGTTGAGAAGCTATGGTGGATATTAAATTTGGTGCAGAGGGCATGGACATTTTTTTTTGAAGAATTTTTTGTTATTAGAGATGATTTGAGAGGGACTTCCAAAATGACATATGATGTGGTCTATAATAAATGCTATGATCTTGGATCCTATTGTTTGGACAAGTGGTATAGCTTCAAATAACTTTGTGAAATACTCTGTGGCAATGATAATGAATTTATGGTTGTTTGATGAGGCAGGTGTGATCTACCAAATGAGATCAAGACCCCATTGTGAGAAAGGCCACATATATTGAATTGGTTGGAGAGATTACGAAGGAAGGTGTGTGAGGTTGGCATGTTGCTGATATTTTATGCATCGCTTGACATATTCACAACAATAATACTCCATCTTGGGCCAATAGTAGCCCATGCGTAAGATACACTTGGAGACAGACATACCACTGAAGTGGCCACCATAGGTACCATAATGGGTTTATTATACTACTTGTTGGGATTCATGCGGTTTGAGGCAACATAGGAGAATACCATCATAATCGCGGTGGTATAAGATGTCCCCCAATAGTGTATAATGAATTGCACATTTTTTGAATGCTTGAAATTGAGAATCTGATAGCTCATAAGGTAGGAAGCCTAATTTGATGTAATCCTTTGAGAAAACCAAGGATCATGTGGTTCGTTTTGGACAACATGAATACCATCATCATATGTATGAGGTAAAGGTGAGATAGCTAATTTGGTAAGTGTATGAATGGACACATGCATCATGTCAAAGAGGGGATTTTGTGGTATCAATGATCCTAAGGAGGCCATTGTATCAACAAAATGATTGGAGGAATGCGGGGCAACTTCGATAGAATACCACTTGAACTGGGTGAGGAGTTGCTGGGTGATTTACTTATATTGCTGGAGAATGGGACAACAACATTGTCATATCTTTTGGAATTGATTTACAATAAGGAGAGAGTATCCAATGATGTGAAGGCATTGAAAGTGCATGGAATGCATCTGCTTTAGCCCAAGAATAAGGGCTTCATATTCTACGTTGTTGTTTGTGCAAGGAAACCCTAATTTGAATGAGAACAAAAGGGGCTCTCCCTTTGGGGTGAAATATACTATGCCTGCACCCCCAGTGTATGTGCAACATGAATAATCAAAGAATAATGTTAAGTCAATAGTTATATCAGGTTCAACATATTCTTCGGGTTCTGTGATATTAAATATGGAATCATCAAGGAGTTGAATGATGAGAGGGTGAGTATCCGATAATGGGGCCTCCACGAGATGGTCTACAATGACCTACCCCTTAATGGATTTTTACAAAATGAATTCTAGGTCAAATTTAGTAAGGAGAATAATCCATTTAGAAGTACAAGAGTTATGATAACTCTTGTTCATCATGTAGCTGAGTGGGTTGTCACGGGTGATGATGAAGGTGGTATGATTGAGCATGTAATGGCGTAGTTTTTGGGTGGAAAAAACTATAGCTAAAAACATATTTTCCATGTATGCATAGCAGGTTTTATAACTAACCAATGTACGAATGATGTAGAATATGGCTCATTCATTATTGAGTTCATTATTTTGGGCGAGGAGTGTACCAAGTGTGAAGTTCAAAGCAAAAATTTATAGAGTGAATGGTAACTATGGATCTGGGGGAGATAAAACTGGTGAAGAGGTAAGGTAGGCTTTGATTGAATCAAAGGCTTTTTGGTAGTTTTCATCCCATTTGAAGGTGACCCCATTTTATAAGAGGTGATTAAATGGCTTGCATTTGTCTGAGAGTTGGGAAATAAAGTGACGTATTGATTGGATTTTGCTTTACAAGCTATGTAATTGTTTGAGGCTTGTGGGCAGATGTATCTCAAGTATGGCTTTAACTTTGTTAGGGTCAACTTCAATGTCTCGCTGAGAGACGATGAACCCTAAGATCTTACCTGAAGTGATACCAGATACACATTTATTTAGGTTTAGATGAACATTGTGCTCTAAAAGGTAATTGAATATTTTCCGTAAGTCAACGAGGTAGCAATAATGTCCTCCACAAGTATGTGGGAACCATCTCAAAATTTTTCAAGGATCAGGATAAGGTGGAGATCATCGATAGCCTCTGGTATGTCAAATTCATCATCTAGGTAGATGCATGTATGGTGAAACCATAAAAAATGGGGTGGGATGGAAGGTGGAGTGTTCACAATGCACAATACATTGGATAAAAATAAGAAATCATGTGGCACAGTTGTAGGTGAGACGTGTCTAAAGTCAAGGATATCTAGGTTGGATGTGTCATTACGAATTGGGTGATGTGTATCGAAGTGGGGCAAAGAGGTCTACATCAACCACGTTAATAAAATCTAGGGGA
Source organism: Wollemia nobilis (assembly GCA_028583015.1). NCBI lineage: Eukaryota > Viridiplantae > Streptophyta > Pinopsida > Araucariales > Araucariaceae > Wollemia > Wollemia nobilis. The sequence continues at coordinate 3,245,515 of JAQPPZ010016847.1, read as the reverse complement.
GATGTAGGTGGTGAAGAGTCTGATTATGAGGACTAAATAACACGTGAATGTCCAAACAGGCTTAGCGAAGGGCATAAGATGACAGGCAGAGAATGCGATCGAGTAATGGAGTGATAGAGCTACCGATGCATAGGTAGAAATCTAGCCAAATGTGGTGGTGATGGTGGAGGAGATGTCATGTCATATTTTGGGTAGTGAGAATTTAGAGATAATGCAAAAAATTGGTTAGTTAATTCATCAACACAACATGATGATGTAGTTTTGAAGAAGTAGTTTCTTGGAAGAATTTGAATGGAACAATAATAGTTGAATGAGGGGATGAGCTCTCCTCCAAAATATCCATATCGATATATTCCTCCAAAGTGTGTGTTGGAAGAGGCGAAGGGTGCAAGGAGATATCCTGTAGCTCATCCTCAAGTGTATGAACGATAGTAGGGAGATAGCCTAAGCTGGATTTGTTTGTGGATGACTGTATGTGGGGATTTATGGGTGTGCATAACCCTTGTTTAGAATGTCCTAATCCAAATATGTGCCAATGGAAATTCCAAAGATAGTGTAAGGAAAAATGGGAATTAGACATGTGATCTAGTGTACCATAAAAGCTAGATTGTACTGATGGAGGCACTATGATCGAGAGTGAGGAATCTAGTCTTGCATAAACAAAGTTGGTTTGGTTATTGGGAGGACCTAATTGTACAATAGTGCCAATGGTAAATACAAAAGTCGAAGGGCAGCCATAATTACACATGGATTGGACTGTAGGGGGTTGTACATGAGCATCACAAACACTAGTCTCCTGGGACAAAGTTTGTCATGAAGATAGAGATATGAGGTGATGAACGAGGTGGTGAATCTAAATCATAAGAGGAGGGTGAGAGTTGAGAATTGTGTATGGTGGAAGCAGAGGAGTGTAATAGTTGATCATTGAGGCGAGAGGGTCATTGTTCCCAATCATGGTATTCAACTACCATGGATAGGTTAGGATGATACGCATGTGAGAATTATGGAGTTAGGTGAGTAGGTATCTATGCTAGGTTGTGAGGAGATGCGAACGACCTAGGTCATGGATGAAATGGAAGTGGAGGTGTTTGAGGCAAAGGGAGGATAGGAGGTTCCATAGAGAAATATGGGTGAGATGCAGTGGTTGGTCGCTATGAGGGTGACGAAGAGGGTGTCAATATTGGAGGTGGATTTATGGAAGAGGATGGTTGAGAAGATGTAGGTGGCCAGAGATAAAGTGGTGAAAAAGGTATGGTAGCTAGATTAGCTTCTACAATAGCTAGTGAAAGTGGTGTAGACACTGAGGCATGTGTCCTTGATGGATATTATGGTAATGAGGTTGATGTGGAGGGAGATATCAATGCTTCAATAGATTGATGAGAAGAAATAAGAAATATTTGTGTATAATATGAATAAGATCTTGGTGGGAGGTCTATGATGTTCCAAAATCTAAAGGGAACCCATCGATAGAAACATAGTGAACAAGTTCGTCATGGAAATATTTGAGGCAGTGGTGTAATTTAGAAGAGACACACTGTATGTCCCTAATCCATGGATGTATTAGTAATATGTTGTACTACATATCACCTTGAATGATGTGGAATAGTAAAGAAATAGTGCTGATACCCAATTGGATAGGTAGGACAATGGAGCCTACTGTGGGTCACATGGAATCATCGAATGCTCAAAGATTAAGTGATGGGGTGGTGAAATAAGTTGGAGGAATATGTAGGTGGTGTAAGGCTATAGTGGAAATGATGTTGATAGAGGAATTGATATCAATGAGGACACACTTGTAGGTAATATCATTTATGGTTGCTTGGATGTGAAGAGGAGAATTTGCTCCTTCACCTATGAGTTCAGTAATCTCATGATCATGGAAACTGATCAAAGGCTGAAGAAAGCACATAATGTTTCCCACAAAGTTCATAAATGTATTTATGTCATGGGTTTCAAGATATATAGATCGAAGGATATCGTTCAATGCCTTGTGGTGGGGTTGAGACTGTTGTAAAATATCAAATATGGATAACTTGGAAGGAGTGTTAAGCAATTGGTGTGTAACGCTACCACGAATGGTAATGATATTTTATGATGGAGGGGTGTGACATTAGAATTCACATGAGACTATGGAGAAGTAAATGGTGTAGGAGGTGAGACCACTGGTGTAGTTTTTTGTAAGGGATCCCTTTGATTTAAGGTAGTGAGATTAATCATACCAACCCCACTACGTGAAGAAGGATCTTGTTGGATATTATTAACCTATCTAGGTGGCCCTACGAGATTAGGTTGAATTCATTGGGGATTGGTCCCCCTGTGTTTGGGTAGAGGATTTTGGTAGATCCCTAGGTTTTGATTTTGTGGGGCAAGTTGGTTGGAGACCTGGATGGTACCCCTATCAATGAGATCTTGAACAAGGCCACGAAAAGAGCAACAAGATTCGATATTGTGACTAGGCTTTTGGTGGTATGCACAAAAGGCTTGCTCGATGTATCCTCGAGGCTTGGTTTGATTTGGATCGAGCGGTCATATTTTAGGTAGGTTGATGTGACCTACATCATACAATATCTAAAAGGGGTTGACAATGGCTCAGATAGTGGGGTAAGATTTCATTGTGGAGCCTGTGGATGAAGCTCACAAGGCTACTATGGTCGAGGAGGAAGAGGTGCATTGGCTTGGAAAGGTTACTATTGAGGATAAGGAGGTCATGGGATGGGTGATGGAGCTAAGGTAGTTGTTGCCATGTTATTGGCTTGTGGCGGCCTAGGGAAAGGTTGATTAGGTGTATTTTTGTTGAAGCAAAAATTGGAGTTGTATGAGGGTTTTTGTCTCAACTTGATTTTTCCTGATTGGACTTTGATGTCCTCGATGAATTTAGCTTGGGAAATGGCTTATTCAAAGGTGTGGCTTTGATGAAGCTATAGGGAAGTGGAGATATGCTTATGATTAATTTTGGAGAAAAGTGTAACAAGTTCAAAAATTGGAAAATTGTGAGCCAGGTCATGTATGATCGATATCCATCGTCATCAGCCTATCGTAGGGTGTAGACATCTGAGAAGTTTATTTTATTTTTGATGTTGATAGAGAAATATTTGAGGAATAAATTGGCCAGATGTTCAAAGGTGTACAGGCTATGGCACAAAATCATGTTGTACCAATCAAGGGCTTGTCCCCCAAGTGAGAGGGAAAAGGTATGTAACATGAGAGGGTTGCTACTATGAAGCTAGCATCAAGCTGAACAATCGTTACTAACATGTTCTATGGCATTCTCTTTGCCTTTGTACTTATAAAAATTTGATATCTTGAAGTGATAAGGGTAAGGGGGAATGAGAACTGAGGTATGGACTAGCTCATTGTAGAGTTCATCATAGGTAGGTTTTTGTAGTCCTTAGCTGGTGGTACGAAGGTTTAGCATATTTACTTCATCTTTCAAGAGTTGAAGTTTATATGTGAGAGGTCTAGATGATGATGCTAAGGTGGATGGGGCCTAAGAGTGTGGTGGATACTAGAGTTTTTGTTCTTCCTAGTATTGAGAAGGAACGTATTACAACTGATCCTAGGGAGGTGGATTTTGAATGACATATGATATCATAGCGGATGGAATACTAGGTTGTGGAATAGACATCTATTGGGGATGATAATATTGTGGTTGAAGGGTATGCAGTTGTTGTATAGGTATCTTCTAGAGAAGAGTCTATTGTAATGGTTGAGCTATAGGAGGTGATGACCAAGTAGGGGGAGGTGTAAATAATGTGGGTCTACTAGATAATGGTAATGGTGTCTGGATAGATGATGCCAAAGGTGGACTAGATGAGGTGTCATAGGATGGGACATACAACTGTCCTAAAGGATGAGAGGTGGGAAAACTAAATTGAGTAGAATAACCTGGGGGTATAGGAGTATAAGTTGAAGGTCATGAACTATAGGTGGGAAGGGGACCTGTAGTCAGGATCCAAAATGGAGGAGGAGGAGGTAATATGAAGGTAGAAGTGGAAGAAGGTGGGATAGAATATTGGGTAGGATATATTCCAAGGGGATGGAATGTAGGTAGGAGTGATGAATAAGAGGGAGGATAAGCTTCTAAGGTAGGAGTGTGGGAAGGTAGAGTGGTGAACGTGTACACTCTAGGTTTGGTGTAGGTAGTCGGTTACTACTGTTGGTGTTAAATTGGTTGTGTTTGATGAGGCAACTATGATATGTCCTCAAAAGATGGGAAGAATTATTGTTGGAAAAGCTATGGTGGTAAATCTTGGGAAGAGTGTTGGTATGAAGGTAGAGGTGGTTCTTGCTATTGCTACAAGGGAGGTTGTTGTTATGGGGTTTGCAATGATGGTACCTGAGTGCTTTGTGTAGAAGAGGAAGGGTCTAAAATCATCCCTACAGTAGGGGTAAATAACACAATCTTAGGATGAGTGTTGTTTAACAAAGAGAAGTCATTCTCAAAAAGGGATTGAGATAGACTTTGAAAGAAGGGGTGCGCAAAGGTGGAAGAAGTGGGTAAGATTTCCTCATTGATGGTGAAGAAAGGAATGGGATGTCATGGAGATGTATAGCTAACATGATCATAGAATATAGAAGGAGGATTAGGTGAAGGAGAACAAGGAAGAAGTGGGTCATATTCACCAAATGAGGTAGGAATCTTGTTCAAAGAAGAAATGTGTGTGGGAGGTACAAGTGAATCTATGGGTAGATCAATTATGAGTGTATGGACTTCCTCTATAGAAGGAGAGGAAGAAGGATACTGACTATAAGGGGTGAATAATGCCTCCTCCTCAATGTGCACTTGCTCATGTGCTTGACTATGTGTGGTGATAGTAATGGTATCGTGTGTGATGAATGTGGGCTCAAAACTACATAGAAAATGAAATCAGAGATTCTAGATGTAACATGCAAGGGGTTTTTGAGTAACCCTATGAAATTTGACCAATTTTTGAACTTGGAAGCAAGATTCACAGGTCTGGGGGTGAATTGATATTAAACTATGAATGTGGCAGAGACTAAGCGATGACAGGTTGTAGATAGCCAACAAACAAAGTGCTAAACTGTAAAATGTGTTGAAACCAATTTGTGATTATGCAAATAATGTAAAACTAGAATCAATTATAAATACAAGGAAGAAAATGTTTATGTATTTTCGTGTGTTTTGATGTTAAAAAATATACTTCCTAGGAAATATCACAGGTAGTAGGGTGATAACTCTAGAAAGATCAGGAGTGTTGTTGACACATAACCTTCTGCAACACCCAAATATGCATAGAATAGAACAGTGTTGCAACTGGTGAATGGTGACTTGTATGGAAGGTACAGTAAAATGATAGCCTATAGAGGGAGACTCAAGATGCGCTAATGATGTTGAGCAAGGTGCAGCAAAAGTATTGTCATTGTTGTCAACACAGACAGGAATTGATGCAGTTGGAGCAGTGGACAAGAATTCAGAGGTCAGTCAGATCAAGTACAGTGAAATTCCAGGAAAACAGAAGTGGCCTAGATTCAAAAATTTGTAGAAAAAGACAAGTAAGAAAACTGTCGCGATATCGCGACATGTTTTCTATTGCGATTTCATGACAAAAATGAGGAGAGAGAAGGTGCAGCCGAAAATGTCATGATTTCACGACAAAAATGAGGAGAGAGAAGGCGCAGCCGAAAATGTCACGATTTCGTGACAAAAATGAGGAGAGAGAAGGCACAACCGAAAATGTCATGATTTCGTGACAAAAATGAGGAGAGAGAAGGCACAGCCGAAAATATCATGATTTCAGGACAAAAATGAGGAGAGAGGAGGCGCAGCCAAAAATGTCACGATTTCGTGACATATCTGAGGAGAGGGAAAAAGCTGAAGAAATTGTCGCGATTTCGTGACATACTGAAAGGAAAGAAGCAAAGTTGAAAAACTGTCACGATTTCGCGACGTGTTTCAGGTAAAGGCGTAGGCAATGAAAAGTGTCATGATTTCGCAACAGGATCAAAGTAGAGGCAACATAGGTGTAGCGATTTCGCTATAAGTCAAAATGCAAGTCAACAAAGGTGTAGCGATTTCACTGCATGTCAAAATGCAAGGCAACAAAGTTGTAGCGATTTCGCTACATGTCTTGATTTCGCTAGTGCATGAAGCGAGAAATGTACGGATGCGAAAGATGTCACGATTTTGTGACATGTTGCATTTTCACGGGTGAATAGCAAAGAACAGCGCTAAGGCAGAAAAGCGTCGTGATTTCGCGACATGTTCCGATTTTGCTGAGGCTTGCGGAGAAAAGTATACGGTAGCAAAAAGTGTCATGATTTCATGACATGTTTCGATTTCACTGAGGCTTGCAGAGAAAAGTGTACGGCAGCAAAAAGTGTCACGATTTAGCGATATGTTTCGATTTCGCGACATGTCTTGTTTTCGTGGGTAGGAGACAGAAAAGAGCTGGAGGCAGCAAATGCATCGCGATTTCGCGACATGTTCTATTTTCGTTGGTGCATGCCAAGATAAGGTCGAGGAGGCGAAAAACGTCATGATATCACGATAGGTCAGGTTTTCATGGTCAACTGTCCAGAAAAAGTCAAATGGGCAGAAATGTCGCGATATCACGACAGGTAGCAGTTTGGCGGGTAAAAGCCGAAGGAGCATGCACAGTGACAGGTGTCAAAAAAGCATAAAGGAAAATCATGCAGCCAGTTACGTAAGAATTAACTGGAGTCAGATCTGTAGTTACATAGTGACATGTGTTGGAAAAGCATTCGAACAGCCATATATGCAGGATTGGAAAAGCATTCGAACAGCCGTATATGTAGGATTGGAAAAGCATTCGAACAGCCGCATATAGAGAATCAAAAATGCATTCGAACAGTCGTAGATGCAGGATCGTAAACACATTCCAATAGTCGTATTTGCAAAATTTGAATAGCCACATATGGAGAAGAGAAAATGCAATCGAACAGCCGTATATGCAGAATCATAAGCGCATTCGAACAGTCTTATTTGCAGAATTCGAACAACCGCATATGGAAAAGAGAAAAGAATTCGAACAGTCACACAAGTAGAATAAAAATTTGCATGCATGCAGAGAAAGGAATTCCAACAGTTAGAGTATGTCATTCGACTGCATGCAGAATTAGAAAAGTCAAAGAAGACGAGGAGTCTCGATGAGAAAAAAAAAGGGGTTATAAAAGTACAGTCATGCAGAGATTTATGTTGCTGCTGTTAGAGTGAAATTACTATGAAAAGAGGGTTAGAAGAGGGCCAAGAGAGAAATAAGCAGAGCCGTGAGAGTGTGCAGAGTTTGTTTAATTGCAGACTAGTCAGGGTCGTGTAAATAGTGAAGACATTTTTATGTCATTATAATTGCTCAGAATTGTAGTCCAAGTTGGTGCTTGGTACTAGGGGTTGGTGCTCCTATCTGTTGCAGCAAAAAATTAAGGGGTTGGTGCTCCTTTCAATAGATCCTAGTAAAGTGTTTGTAAAATTGGTATTTTGCAAAGACTGGATTTGGATTGGAGTCCAAGAAGTCATTTTTGAGGAGTAGCCAAATTGGTGAACCTCGTTATATTGTGTGTTGTGGTGTGTTCTCTTGTTCAATTTGCTTTTCTGGTTTTCAAGTTCTCTTTGCTTCAGTTTTAAATACTATAGATTTGAATTTTAATAGCTACATTGATTCATCCCCCCCTCTCAGTGTTATTGTGTGAATATCAATTGGTATCAGAGCAAGGTTTCTTGAACAAGCTTAATCAACTAAGGTGATCTTGGAAGAAACACAATGGCAAGTGGTGAAGGATTCTCATCCAACAAAGCTCCCTTGTTCGATGGAACTAATTACACTTTCTGGAAACTCAGGATGCAGACATATCTGAGTGCGTTGGGATACGACATTTGGGATTCTATAGATAGTAGATACACAACACCCACTACTCCTCCAATAGATACTGATGAGAAGAAAAAATTTGAGAACAACTCCAAAGCAAAGAATGCCATAATGTGTGGGCTTGTAGATAGTGAACTGATAAGAGTCATGAGCTGCAAATCAGCAAAAGACATGTGGGATAAACTAAAGAGCATCCATGAAGGAGACAACAAGATCAAGGAAGCCAAGCTGCAAACTCATCGAGCTCAGTTCGAAGCATTACAAATGAATGAAGATGAGAACATAGAGGCTTATATGCTGAGAGTCAATGGAATCATTAATGCAATCAGAGGACTCGGTGAAGAAATTGATGATGTAGTTGTCATGAAAAAGGTTCTCAAAACTCTTCACAAATGATTTAACTTCCAAGTTTCTGCAATAGAAGAGGCAAAATATCTAAAAATTTTTAGCATGGATGAGCTGCATGGTTCCTTGACTGCATACGAAATGAGAATAGGACAAACTAAGCCTATAGATAGAGAAGCTGCTTTTAAAGCACACAAGAATATAAAAGCTGAACATGAATTTGAGGATGAAGAGACACTGATGAAACATAAGCTAATTTTGTTCGAAAACTCACAAAGGGAAAAGGAAAATATAGAGGAAAGCTTCCATTTAAGTGCTTCAATTGTGGAGGAGTCAGTAATTTTGTAGCCAAATGTCCAATGCATGAGAAAACCAAAAATGGTGAAGGGTCACACCAAGAAAAAGGTGACTGGAAGAAGAAACAAAATTTTAGAAAGAACAACTTCAAGAATAAAAGCTTCATATCTAAGAATGTCAGCTCAACTGAAGAAAGCTCAGGTGAGGATTCTGAAGAAGAAACAGGTGAAGCTCTGTTCATGGCACTTGAAGAAGAAAGAACTGAAGAAAATCAGGAAGGTGATGAAAACTTTAAGGATGAAGCTGAAGTATATCTGGAAGGAGAATTGGTTGCTACACTTGAAGAGTTGAGTGTAGAAAGGAAAAAGAATAAAATTTTTTCAAGAAAACTAGAGGATGCCACTGACATAATAAACAGTTTGAAAATACGAGACGAGAGGAATTCAAGAAAATGTCCGAAGTTCTTGATGAACAATTAAATGTAAAGACAGGTTGAATGCGGCAAGCTAGAAGAAGACATTGTTAAGTTAAGGATACAACTAGAGGAGATGAATAGGAAATTGAGCTGTTTTCATAAGTTTGAAGAAAGTACTGTAAAGCTGGATAAAATGTTAAATAACCAAAGGCCTTTCGAAATCAAATTTGGTTTAGGCTTCGATGAAGGAGAATCATCAAAGGGTTCAATGGCCTTAAATGTAGAACCCATAAAGAAAGAAAAAAAGATCAGGGTTGATCAAGAAAAAACAAATCATGCCAAAGAAAGCAATAATGCCAGACTCAAGAAGAGTACTTGACAAAGATGGATTCACAAAAGTCACACATCCAAGAAGGAGAAGATTCATGGCTCCTACTTCAAACTGGCAAAGACATGCACCCAGGTTTAATCATTCTTTTTCTGGTTATTGTTTTAAATGCAATGCTTATGGCCATAAGATTTCAGATTGCAATCATAATGTATCTCAAAGGAATTTCATGAGTAGAAATGTTTTTTATCCTTTAATGAATTATGCAGTTGAATGTTATAATTGTCATAATTTTGGACATATTGCAAGAAACTATAGAAGCACTTTTGCATCAAATAATTATCAGGGTAGAAAATATCAACCAAATGGGTTGAAACTGAAAGCACGAGATTCCGGAAGCAAAAGGAAAACTATAACTATGCAATATAAGACGAAATGTAACGCTTTAATCCTATGCACAAAAACAAGGAAAGGAGATAAATTGGAGACGAAAGAAAAGATGTAAGGAAATCACAGCCCTCTTTATTCAAATTTCTTATCCTCGGTTACATAGACGTCTCCTCCCTTTTTAGGGGCTAGGAGCGTTAAATTGGTCTTTGTTACAATTTGTGACTTAGTCTTCCTCCTTCCGCATGCCCACGTTTGGAATGGGCGGGCCAAATGTTGCTCGCCGCTTGCGTTGGTAAGGTAGACTCCTCGCCGCTCCTCTAATGCTGCAACTCTGCACTCAAAGAAACAAACAAGAAAGTCAGTAGCACTTGTGTATGAAAAATAAAAGATGAATCTAACGATGGTTGAAATGAATCTAAATGAAATGAAAAACTTGACAAAAGCATAAACATGAAACTAAAAGAAATACCACGATTATGAAAGCACAAATCGCCAGTAAGTGAACTAGCAGCACTTCGTCGCTCAAAATGCTCCTTCTCTGTATATCCTTTTGGGTGAGGAAACTCACCATTTTATAGACCCAAGGGGTCTCTTTGAATTAACATGCAAAAGTGTTTCTTTGCATGAATGCTTTTGTTTGTGAAGAGAAGACTTCTTCTTGATCAAGGGCTTCTTAACTGCCTCTGTGCATGTCTTTGTGTGTTTTAGAAAAACTCACTTGCACTCCTATGTCATGCATGAAAAGTTGAGTGGTAGTTCTGAGTTGTCATGCGCTGAGGTCTGACTTTTTGCTGGTCAAACCTGGCATTCGTCCCACCCAGAAGCGAGCGCTAGTAATCGTCCCTGGGTGAAACGAGTACAAATCCATACTCGTCCTTGGGTAGGACGAGTACAAATTCGCACTCGTCCCTGGGTGGGACGAATAAGAAATAAAGTGTCTAAAAGGTGCCAAACTGATTTTTGACTTGCAAAGCTGCTTGTGTAAGTGGTTAGAACCACTGTTTAACCTCTGGGGGCTACCCCAGGGGCTGTGTGTGTTAATGTGATCGGTGTTTGTAGTCACATAATCGGATTGGTGCTGTTTTGGTGTCTACAGATGCCCCTTTTTGGGAAGCGTTGTGCATGGCACAGCGTCGAGCAAAAATAGATAACCAAAGCACTAATGATTAGGGTTTCTCAGTAACCTAACCAACTCTTGATGCCCCAAGCATGGAAAGGGCATGCATTCTTGAATCCTTGCTTCGACGAGCTAAGGAATTTGATTTCAAGTATTAACCTATTTTGGTGAGGTGTGACTTGAGCTTGGACATTGATCCAGTCATGAATAGGCAAAGGGCGCAACCTTTTATCCACGGGGGAACCTTGTGTTCATGCTTCGGGAATGCCAAGTGTTTGATCAATTTTGTGATTATTGCTTGTTTGCTGCCCCAAGCAGGAGCGTGATTGTCTTTGTCAATGATTCTTTGAATACATGCCATTGCCTTGATTGGGTGTGTTGTTGTTGATTGGTGACTTAAGTGTGACTACCCCCTCAAGCGACGAATCGATGAAGGAATGACTGACATGAGAAAAGCGACGAGTCGCTTGACCCAAGATGACTTAAGTGAGGGTGCCTTCAGATGTTGTCCGTTGAATGCGCGAGCAATTTCTCGATTTTTTTTGTGGACCTATTTTTGGTGGGTGTGAACCCATTTTGGGATGCCATTTGGGGGTAACATTGGCGAAAATCCGTCTTCCCGTGGAGCGGTCCGGCTATGGTAGCCTTCTTGGGGAGTAGGATAACGACAAGGTAGACCCCGACATCAATTTTCTAATGCGAAGAGGTTAAGTGCAAGAGCACTTTTTTTTTTTTTAGCAATTTTTAGTGTTTTTGTTGGCATTTGTCATTTTTATATTTTGGTTGTTTTGTTGTGTTTGTTTGTTTTTTTTTTATTTTTGGTTGTTTTTTTTTTTTTTTTTATATTTTGGTTGTTTTGCGTGTTTTTATGTATGTGTTTGATGTATGCAGAGGCGATTATGAATGTGATGTTTTTAATTTGTATGATGTATGGATAGGGAATGAATGAAATGAGGTGTTGATGATGTGTCGATGCACCATAGACTGTACAAGATTTGACTGACTTGCTATACTAATGGGATGACTTTGTGAAATGACTTTGCATGTGAAAACTTTGTTTTTGTATTTTGCATATATTTTGATGGTGATGTACGGAATAAAATGTGACAGTTGTTTTTAAAATGTAGTTAAGCTTTTCTTAGATTCAGATATTTTAACTAACTAGCCAAGACTGTACATTTATCTCGCAAGACTTTTGAACAAGGTATAAATTCGACTTGAATTTAACCAAGTTATTTCACATCCCTGTGTGTGCAATTGAGTTCGTTTATGTGTTATTCATCAGGATACCGCCAGTGCCAGATGGGCTTTCAACCGAACCTGTACTGAGGATCACCTAATTAGCTCCACTAACTCCTTTATTGTATTTAGTTAGATTAATCTGCGATGCTATCTAGGATACCATAAGCTAGCTCATCCACATGCAAACATTGATCTATACACAAGTTAATGTGACGAGATATATCGTCATGCGGGAGGTTTACTATCAGTGACTGATAGGCTATCAACCAAACCAGTACTGAAGCTTGCCTCATGACCTGTCGAAATGCTGAGAATTCCAGGGATTCAAGTTCGACTCCCTGCTTTTCTTCAATTGTATTGGGATACTTGCTCTTTATAGTGATAAGATCACTGTTTATTTTGTTTTATTGATGTTTTTTTTTTTTTTTTTTGAGCAAGGGATTTGAATAGGGAGTGACGAGAATCACTATTGTACGTGCCTTTTGATGTGTGCACTGTAGGATGTCAATTTTGAATGTTTTGACGTTTTGCAAATTTTTGATGTTTTTGCAACTTTTGAGAACTTGGGATTCATGGGGAATTGGGTAGGGAGGATGCTTGTCCTTTTGCCAACTCTCAGCATTCCTAGGGTCATTCGCACAGGGGATAAGCAAGATAGCCGTTTCGCTTATGGTGACCTGGATTACGGTGCGAGGTTTCATCTTTCGTTCACACAACTTAGGAATTTTTATGTGTGTTAATTTGTGTTGGGACGTGACGTAACAAGGTGTGATCCAAGTAAAACTTTCCCGTGTAAAATCTGTTTAACTGTGTACGAGTTTTGGCTAGAAATTTAAAGACATCTGAATGACGAAAACCCTATATACATTAGGAAACAACTGACTATGCTAAAATAAAAAGGTGATATGCTGGATGTATGCGTTTATGGAAATGGATTTGAGGTGGAAATGATGGAATTGCCAAGTAATGACAGCCTATGGTGCTTTTGACTTGTATGACCTATCGAAGTATGCAAGGGATGGATGCAATGTTTAATGCAACCTATATTTTTGTATTTTGATTTTTATGAAAATGCATGCAAATGTTTTGGTGATTTCATTTTTTTTTTATGAGAATGTATGGAAAATGCAAATGTTTTTGTGATTTTGTTTTTTTATGAGAATGCATGTAATTGAAATGCAATTGTTTTTGTGATTTTGATTTTTTTTTTTTTTTTTTTTTTTTTATGAGTATGCATGGAATTGAAATGCAATTGTTTTTGTAATTTTGATGTGTTATGAGAATGCATGGAATTGAAATGCAAATGTTTTTGTGATTTTGATTTTTGTGTTGTTTTTGTTGATTTTTGAATACTTAGGTTGACCAAGCGGTTATGGTAACTCTTGGAGCTTTTGGGTTGACCAAGCGATTGTGGTAATCCTTGGAGCTTTTGTCTTGACCAAAGGGTTTATAGATACCTTTGGGGCATTTAGGGTTTGACCAAGCGATTATGAAAATCCTTGGAGCTTTTAGGGTGACCAAGTGATTGTGATAATCCTTGGAGCTTTTTGGGATGACCAAGCGATTGCGATAATCCTTGGAGCTTTTTGGGATGACCAAGCGATTGCGATAATCCTTGGAGCTTTTTGGGATGACCAAGCGATTACGATAATCCTTGGAGCTTTTGGGGATGACCAAGAGATTGCGATAATCCTTGGAGCTTTTTGGGATGACCAAGCGATTGCGATAATCCTTGGAGCTTTTGGGATGACCAAGAGATTGCGATAATCCTTGGAGCTTTTGGGATGACCAAGAGATTGCGATAATCCTTGGAGCTTTTGGGATGACCAAGAGATTGCGATAATCCTTGGAGCTTTTGGGATGACCAAGCGATTGCGATAATCCTTGGAGCCTTTTGGGATGACCAAGCGATTGCGATAATCCTTGGAGCTTTTGGGATGACCAAGAGATTGCGATAATCCTTGGAGCTTTTGGGATGACCAAGCGATTGCGATAATCCTTGGAGCTTTTGGGATGACCAAGCGATTGCGATAATCCTTGGAGCTTTTGGGATGACCAAGCGATTGCGATAATCCTTGGAGCTTTTGGGATGACCAAGCGATTGCGATAATCCTTGGAGCTTTTTGGGATGACCAAGTGATTGCGATAATCCTTGGAGCTTTTTGGGATGACCAAGTGATTGCGATAATCCTTGGAGCTTTTTGGGATGACCAAGTGATTGTGATAATCCTTGGAGCTTTTTGGGATGACCAAGAGATTGCGATAATCCTTGGAGCTTTTGGTTTGACCAAAGGGTTTATGGACACCTTTGGAGCGTTTGGTTTGACCAAAGGGTTTATGGACACCTTTGGAGCATTTGGTGTAACCCATTGGCACTTCAGGGAATAGCGGTACCCCCGACGTGATGATCTTTGTGCACCGGATCCGGCTCTGTAGGAATTGGCACGAATGGATCGGCCTTATGCACGGATAGGAGGGCAAGGTCTGCCTTCGGCACTGATGGTGCTATGATATCTCTGGGTGGAAGGTGCTCGCGATCTTCCCAAAGGAGTGGGATCAACATGTGATGCCAGTGGGCTGGGTCTATGCGCCACTCATGCCCTAGTCTTATGCCTAGTTGGGCCATTAGTTCGTCATGGGTGACAGGGTGATTGTGCCGTCGTGCATGATTGAGATAAGCCATCTCAGTTTCATCTTCGTAATCATTGTCAGTGATCCAAAGGCCCTCGTTGGCCTCGATAGCTGTCTGCGACATGTTAAGCTCTTCTTGTTCGAGCAGATTGATGTGGTCCTCATGGAGTTGTTTCACGCTTTGCGGGGGGACCTAATTTTTTGGCAATGGCACGGGCTCGATGGGAGCCTCCAAAGGGAGTAATGTTAGGAGAATTTTGTGATGCTCATCCATCGGGACCACCTGTGAATTAATGTTGTCGGAATCGAATGGGTCCCATGGCGCTATTGCATATGCTGACTCGTCTTTGGCGAGAGAGTCAGGCTTATCAAAATCTGGTGATTCTAAGATATGGAAGACCTCATCATCAGGTAGCTCTACAACCAGGGGTTGATCCTCTTTGAGAGGAGTTTCACGTGAGTTGGGCTTTTGGGGCCCCAAAATCTTGGTCTCTACCGACTCTAAGTGCTTGGGCGAGTGCATTGCTTATATCGAGGGATTTGAGCTCCTCCTGTTTGATTTGTTCCCGTTGCAAGTTGTGGGAAACTTGATGCCTTGAGAGGGATGACTGAATAGCACCCCCCATGCTTTGGTATTTCATTTTAGTCCACTCTTTTTCTAGCTCAGGTTCCTCAGAGGCTTCTTGAAGAATTTTTGGGGGTGGTCCATGAACCTGGGTGGGCGCCTGAAGAAGGCACCCGTCATTGGTCTTAGGATTGGCCTCCCGCTCAAGTCTAGGAGGCGTCGAGGGCAACGTTTGATAAGGTCGTAGAGACCTGTCTTGCACCCAGTTGTGTTTCTCATAATGTTTTGTCTTATGCATGCGAGGGGTTGGAGTCTTCACCTGCATAGTGTGTTGTAACAACTCATCCTCCTGGCGTTGAAGGCACTCTTGATTTAAAAGATATTGTTGCTCTAACTGTTGTTGTTCTAGCTCAAGTATCGTGAGTTGCATCCGACGTGCAATATGCTTGGCAGATTCTAAGATAGTTGGTCCTATCGTCTCATGTCTAGAAGGCCTAGATGCCTCTCCTAGATATCTATCTCGGTCATGGTGATCCGAGATCTCTATAGGTCGCCTCCCTCTATTGGGGGTAGCGGCATTCCCCTGAGGCTTTGGCCTCAATAGGTAATCCTGAAAGCTAGCAATTGCGGAGGCGTGTTGCTCCTGCGATGTATATTGTTCTTGAGGAAGGTAAGGGTTTTCCTCATGCTCTCTTTTGTAAGTGAAAGAGGAATGGGAAGAGTTGGCTCGCCCCGCCTGAGGAGCCTTGTGCTCTATTTGTCCTTGTAGTCCTGACAACTAGAGGGGGTGAAGGAGGGATAGTGTAATCATGTGGTTCCTCCCGTCGAACCCTATGTTGACCTAGTGCTTCATCATGCGGTGACCACTCATAGCGAGCATCTAAGGGAGCTCTCCTATGGATATACCTCTCATGGGAGGATGCGTGTTGGGTGCTATGTTGAACAGGAGTGCCCCTAGAAGAGGTGCCCCTATAGTCCCTTTCCGTTAAGGTGTGTAGGGGACTGCCTTGTGTGTTAGGTCGCCAAGGTGGTATGACCAAATCTTGGGGACTATAACGGATGCGACTCGTGCCTCCTTGGACATTCTCCACAACATTCGCCCGTGATTGGGCTTGGCTGCAGGTGAGCACCATGACGATGTCTCTCTAAAAACCCTAAAAATTGAAAATGAGTCAGATGGGGCCCAAAATTGGTGTGCGCATCCCTCTTACAGTAGATAAGCCAAAAATGAAGTTTCAAGTCCTAACTCTAAATACATTAGGAGATATTAACCTTCGAACAGCTCAAAAAGCGTAAAAAATTAGGTAAGCAATTTTAAAACCTAATTTTGAGGCCCTAGATGATGGAATTTGGCCCCGAAAACTGACTTTTCTGGGGAAATAGAATTCTAAGGAATTATATTTGTTTAAAATTCTCCCAACTAACTCCCTGTAAAATTTCACGTCAATCGGAGCTACGGTTGAGAAGTTATGGCCCCGGCAAGATGCACTAAAATTTAGGGAAAAATATAAAATTTCCCATATTTTGTTGGATGGTCCTGCATCACTTATGGGCACCTTCAGGGTGCTTTTGGGTTGACCAAAGGGTTCATGGACACCTTTGGGGCATTTTGGAGTGACCAAGCGATTGCGGGAATCCTTGGAGCTTTTTTGGAGCGAGTGACAAAATGCGTAGATTTTTATCTTTGTTTATGATTTTTTTGATTTTTGATTTTTTTTGTCTAAACAGAAAATAGCATACACACACAAGCAATGCTTATCTCTTTTAAAGATTAATAGTGTGCCCTAAATCTGGTTTAGTGTGTTTTTGTTGTTTTGTTTTGTTTTTGTAGGTTTTGAAGAACGTTTAAATGCATTATGACGGCTCATATAACTCCCAAAATGGTCGCCCCTTCAATATACCAACCAGGCCGATATACCAACCTCTCTATATACCCGCCCTTACGAGAGGGAGACTATAGGTACGTGAGAGCAGATGGTACGTGGTACGTAGGCGGTACGGAAGGGGGATTGTCTTGTTAATGGCACCTACCATAGAAGACTTATCCTCGCACGCATGGGAATCACCCCAGCGACACTCGGTCAGCTTTCGTCAGGATTTACGCCTAACAACAGTTGACAATCGGGGAATGGATGCAAAGCTAAGCCAAGGTGGTGATGAACCCACCGTTGGTCTTGCTCAAGGGTTGGGGTCTTACGACCAACGCCTTGGTTTAAAATGTAACGTGATGTGTGGGGTTCGTTTTAATTTTGCAAAATTGAAACAAGCAAACGAAAAGAAATCTTTCCCTAAGCCATTCAAACTGAAAACCAGAAATAAAAAAATAGAAATTTAACAGAAGCTGTAAAAAAAACCCCTACCTCTTCTCTGCCTAATCGAAAATTTCTGATTTGCTCTGAAAATTTGCACAGATCTATAATCGTCCCTGGGTGAGGCGAATAACAGAATCGTAATCGTCCCAGGGTGAGACGAATAGTTTATTCGTCCCGAGGTGAGACGAGTACCAATTCTGTAATCGTCACTTGCAGAGACGAATAACAGTCCGATTGTTGAAAAATAGGTACCTGTAAAAAAAAAAACAAGCAATTTTAGATCAGTAATTTAACCTAAAAAAAATAGAGGACAGAGGTCCCACCGTGATCGCCATTGAAAGCACGAGATTCCGGAAGCAAAAGGAAAACTATAACTATGCAATATAAGACGAAATGTAACGCTTTAATCCTATGCACAAAAACAAGGAAAGGAGATAAATTGGAGACGAAAGAAAAGATGTAAGGAAATCACAGCCCTCTTTATTCAAATTTCTTATCCTCGGTTACATAGACGTCTCCTCCCTTTTTAGGGGCTAGGAGCGTTAAATTGGTCTTTGTTACAATTTGTGACTTAGTCTTCCTCCTTCCGCATGCCCACGTTTGGAATGGGCGGGCCAAATGTTGCCGCCGCTTGCGTTGGTAAGGTAGACTCCTCGCCGCTCCTCTAATGCTGCAACTCTGCACTCAAAGAAACAAACAAGAAAGTCAATAGCACTTTGTGTATGAAAAATAAAAGATGAATCTAACGATGGTTGAAATGAATCTAAATGAAATGAAAAACTTGACAAAAGCATAAACATGAAACTAAAAGAAATACCACGATTATGAAAGCACAAATCGCCCGTAAGTGAACTAGCAGCACTTCGTCGCTCAAAATGCTCCTTCTCTGTATATCCTTTTGGGTGAGGAAACTCACCATTTTATAGACCCAAGGGGTCTCTTTGAATTAACATGCAAAAGTGTTTCTTTGCATGAATGCTTTTGTTTGTGAAGAGAAGACTTCTTCTTGATCAAGGGCTTCTTAACTGCCTCTGTGCATGTCTTTGTGTGTTTTAGAAAAACTCACTTGCACTCCTATGTCATGCATGAAAAGCCGAGTGGTAGTTCTGAGTTGTCATGCGCCGAGGTCCGACTTTTTGCTGGTCAAACCCGGCATTCGTCCCACCCAGAAGCGAGCGCTAGTAATCGTCCCTGGGTGAAACGAGTACAAATCCATACTCGTCCTTGGGTAGGACGAGTACAAATTCGCACTCGTCCCCGGGTGGGACGAATAAGAAATAAAGTGTCTAAAAGGTGCCAAACTGATTTTTGACTTGCAAAACTGTTGTGTAAGTGGTTAGAACCACTGTTTAACCTCTGGGGGCTACCCTGGGGGCTGTGTGTGTTAATGTGATCAGTGTTTGTAGTCACATAATCGGATTGGTGCTGTTTTGGTGTCTACAGAAACAAAACAAGAAATTTCCTAAAAAACAAACACATGCTAATGAAAGGGCAAAGGTAAAACAAGTAGCCAAATCTATCATCAAACCAGAATGGAAAGAAAAGAAATATTTGATTGTTCAGACTACTTTTAAAGTATAGAACAAATTTGCACCATGGATACTTGACAGTGGATGCTCCAGTCACATGACAGGTGACAAGCAAAAATTTGAGAAGTTACAAAATTATGAAGGTGGTTCTGTGAAATTTGGAAATAATGATGGAGCAAAGATAGTTGGAAAAGGATCAATAAAAATCAGTGATGGAAAGATAAAATCAAAAGAAGTCTTGTTTGTGATTGGTCTGAAGCATAACTTGCTGAGTGTAAGTCAAATCTATGACCGAGGTCATGAAGTCATTTTTAAGGAGGGCTGTGAAGTGAGAAAAGCACACAGTGGAAAGCTGATAGCTACTGAATCAAGGACTTCTGGTAATCTATATACTCTCTCGAAACTACGGAAGGAACATGCTTGATTGGACAGGGAAGATGAAAATTGGCTATGGCACAAGAGGCTCGGTCATATTAGTTTTGACAATCTGGCAAAAATAAGTTCAAAAAGAGCAGTAAGAGATATACCAACCATTGGCAAACCAGTAAATAGCATCTCTGCTTCTTCTCAAAAAGGAAAGCAAACCAGATCCACATTTAAATCAAATGAATACTTCACCAGCAAACCATTGGAGATAATTCATATTGATTTGTGTGGACCCATGAGAACTCAAAGCATAAATGATGACAAATACTTTATGTTGTTCATAGATGACTACTCCAGGATGACATGGGTATTATTTTTAAAACTTAAATCAGATGCCTTTGAGATGTTTAAGATTTTTAAAAAATAGGTTGAAAATCAAACTGGAAAGAGGATTAAATGCATAAGATCAGACAGAGGAGGAGAGTTTATTTCAGAAGAATTTGCAGAATACTGTCAAAAATATGGGATAAGAAGACAGTTTTCAGTAGCAAGGACACCTCAACAGAATGGTGTTGTAGAAAGGAAGAATAGGACAGTGCAGGAAATGGCACGGACAATGCTGGCTGAGAACAAAATAGCTGACAGATTTTGGAAAGAGGTAGTCCACACTGTAGTTTACATTTAAAACAGGTGCATGCTAAGACTGCATGAAAGCAAAACACCTTATGAGCTGTGGTTTGACAGAAAGACAACAACAAGATATTTCAAAGTATTTGGCAGCAAGTGCTACATCAAACGGACTGAAGATAATCTCGGTAAATTTGAAGATAGAGCTGATGAAGGTATTTTTCTTGGTTACTCAACAAAAAGCAAAGCCTACACATGTTACAACAAGAGGCTAAAGAAAATTGTTGAGAGTGCTGATGTTAAAATTGATGAAGGTAGAGAGCAAGAAATTACTTATCAAGAAAACTACCCTATTTATGAAGAAGTCATTGAAGGAGATGATGAAAAGGAAATAGAAGAGAATCAGAAAATTGATCCAGATGTTTTAAAAACTGACTCAGGATGAAGAAGAAAACAAGAAATTTAAAACAAGCAATTGCAAGAAATATCATCCCAGTGAAAAAATTATTGGGGACCCCATAGATGGTATTCAGACAAGAAGAGCAGTAGTGCAGAACTATTCTCTGTTATCTAGCATTGAACCTAAAAATGTTTCTGAAGCAAGAATAGATGAAAGTTGGATGAAGGCAATAAATGAAGAACTAGATCAGATTGAGAAAAACAAAACCTGGGAATTAGTACCACGACCAACAAATAAAAACATAATTGGCACTAAATGGATTTTTTGTAATAAATTAAATGAAGATGGACAGGTTGTCAAAAATAAGGCAAGATTGGTCTGTAAAGGCTATGCTCAGGTTGAAGGCATTGATTTTAAGGAAACCTTTGCACCGGTAGCTGGACTAGAGGCAATCGGAATGTTTCGGCTTTAGCGATCCATAAAAATTTCAAAGTATATCAAATGGATGTAAAATCAGAATTTTTGAATGGAAAAACTGGAAGAAGAGGTTTACATTGAACAGCCAGATGACTTCCAACTTGGTGACAATCCAGATTTTGTTTGCAGGTTAAAGAAAGCATTATATGGTTTGAAACAGGCACCCAGAGCATGGTATGCAAAGTTGGATAACTATCTTATTAAACAAGGGTTCAAGAAAGGTTTGGTGGACAACAATTTATATGTCAAAACAGAGAAGGGCCATCTTATTGTTCTTGTTGTTTATGTAGATGATATAATATTTGGCAACAACATGGATGAATATTGCAAAGACATATCAACTAAAATGAAGACAAAATTTGAGATGTCTATGATTGGTGAACTTTCTTATTTCCTAGGACTGCAGGTCAATCAAAATGAAAAGGGCATTTTTATTTCTCAAGTTAAATATGTAAAAGAAATGCTGAAAAAGTTCACAATGGAAGATAGTAAACCTGTTAGCACTCCCATGACAACAGGCTGCAAGTTGAGCAAGGATGACAAATCTCCAGATGTAGATCAAACAATGTATAGGTCTATGATTGGAATCCTACTATATTTAACAGCCACTAGACCAGATATATTACAGGCAGTATGCATGGTTGCAAGATTTTAGGCTAGTCCCAAAGAAACTCATGTGACAACTGTAAAGAGGATTTTCAGGTACCTCAAGGGTACTATGGATTATGGGTTGTGGTACCCAAAAGGTAAAGACTTCACTTTGATTGCATATTCTGATGCAGATTGGGCGGGGATGTATTGATGACGAAAGAGTACCGGTGGAGGAGCATTTTATCTTGGAGACAGTCAGTAGCATGGCACAACAAGAAACAAGAATCAATCTCTCTATCCACAGTAGAGGCAGAATACATTGCAGCAACAACATGCTGTACACAGATATTATGGATGAGACAAACGTTGAAAGATCTTGGTATTCACTTCAAAGAACCAATATCAATAAAATGTGATAACACTAGTGCTATCAACATATCCAAGAATCCGGTTATGCATTCTAGAACCAAACATATTACGATCCGGTATCATTTCTTGAAGGATAAAGTTGCTGAAGGAGAGGTCAAATTGGATTTTGTTCCAACTACAAAGCAGGTAGCTGATATATTCACAAAAATGTTGCCCAAGGAAGTTTTTGAGTACCTTCAAAATAAGTTGGGAGTGGTCACAATTCCCAAGAATTGACTATCATTTGGGATCACATTCTTAGGGGGTGCATTTATGCCTATGCTTATAGTTTTGCTTATATTTATGATTTTTGCTAACCATAACAATATTTGTCTTAGACTGGTGTGCATAGACTCAGGGGGAGTCTGCAACAGCCCTTTGGTATTATTGTCAAAGGGGGAGAAGAATTACAGGAGAGTGCATAAGTGTTGCCAACAATTCCAAAGGGGGAGATTGTTGAGCAAGATGCAACAAAAGTATTGTCATTGTTGTCAACACAGACAGAAATTGATGCAGTTGGAGCAGTGGACAAGAATTCGGAGGTCAGTCAGATCAAGTACAGTGAAATTCCAAGAAAATAGAAGTGGCCCAGATTCAAAAATTTGCAGAAAAAGACAAGTAAGAAAACTGTCACAATATCGCGACATGTTTTCTGTCACGATTTCACGACAAAAATGAGGAGAGAGAAGGCGTAGCCGAAAATGTCACGATTTTATGACAAAAATGAGGAGAGAGAAGGCACAGCCGAAAATGTCACGATTTCGCGACAAAAATGAGGAGAGAGAAGGTGCAACCAAAAATGTCACGATTTCACGACAAAAATGAGGAGAGAGAAAGCGCAACCGAAAATGTCACGATTTTAGGACAAAAATGAGGAGAGAGAAGGCACAACCAAAAATGTCACGATTTCGCGACATATCGGAGGAGAGAGAAAAAGCTGAAGAAACTGTCGCAATTTCGCGACATACTGGAAGGAAAGAAGCAAAGTTGAAAAACTGTCGCGATTTCACGATGTGTTTCAGGTAAAGGCGCAGGCAATGAAAAGTGTCACGATTTCACGACAGGATCGGAGTAGAGGCAACATAGGTGTAGCGATTTTGCTACAAGTCAAAATGCAAGTCAACAAAGGTGTAGCGATTTCGCTGCATGTCAAAATGCAAGGCAACAAAGTTGTAGCGATTTTGCTACATGTCTTGATTTCGCTAGTGCATGAAGCGAGAAATGTACGGATGCGAAAGATGTCATGATTTCACGACATGTTGCATTTTCACGGGTGAATAGCAAAGAACAACGCTAAGGTAGAAAAGCATCGCGATTTCGCGACATGTTCCGATTTCGCTGAGGCTTGCGGAGAAAAGTGTACGACAGCAAAAAGTGTCATGATTTCGTGACATGTTTCGATTTCGCTGAGGCTTGTGGAGAAAAGTGTACGGCAGCAAAAAGTGTCACGATTTCACGACATGTTTCGATTTCGTGACATGTCTCGTTTTCGCGGGTAGGAGACAGAAAAGAGTTGGAGGCAGCAAATGCGTCGCGATTTTGCGACATGTTCTATTTTTGTTGGTGCATGCCAAGATAAGGTCGAGGAGGCGAAAAACATCGTGATATCGTGACAGGTCAGGTTTTCATGGTCAACTGTCCAAAAAAAGTCAAATGGGCAGAAATGTCATGATATCACGACAGGTAGCAGTTTGGCGGGTAAAAGCCGAAGGAGCATGCACAGTGACAGGTGTCAAAAAAGCATAAAGGAAAATCATGCAGCCAGTTACGTAAGAATTAACTGGAGTCAGATCTGCAGTTACATAGTGACATGTGTTGGAAAAGCATTCAAACAGCCGTATATGCAGGATTGGAAAAGCATTCGAACAGCCGTATATGCAGGATTGGAAAAGCATTCGAATAGCCGTATATGCAGGATTGGAAAAGCATTCGAACAGCCGCATATAGAGAATCGAAAATGCATTCAAACAGCCGTAGATGCAGGATCGTAAACACATTCCAATAGTCGTATTTGTAGAATTCGAACAGCCGCATATGGAGAAGAGAAAATGCAATCGAACAGCCGTATATGCAAAATCGTAAGCGCATTTGAACAGTCTTATTTGCAGAATTCAAACAGCCGCATATGGAAAAGAGAAAAGAATTCGAACAGTCGCACAAGCAGAATAAAAATTGCATGCACGCAGAGAAAGGAATTCCAATAGTCAGAGTATGTCATTCGACTGCATGCAGAATTAGAAAAGTCAAAGAAGACGAGGAGTCTCGATGAGAAAAAAAAAAGGGTTATAAAAGTACAGTCATGTAGAGATTTATGTTGCTGCTGTTAGAGTGAAATTACTGTGAAAAGAGGGTTAGAAGAGGGCCAAGAGAGAAATAAGTAGAGTCGTGAGAGTGTGCAGAGTTTGTTTAATTGCAGACTAGTCAGGGTCGTGTAAACAGTGAAGACATTTTTATGTCATTCTAATTGCTCAGAATTGCAATCCAAGTTGGTGCTTGGTACTAGGGGTTGGTGCTCCTATCCATTGTGCAAGAAAATTAAGGGGTTGGTGCTCCTTCCAGTAGATGCTTTGGTAAAGTGTTTGTAAAATTGGTATTTTGCAAAGATTGGATTTGGATTGGAGTCCAAGCAGTCATTTTTGAGGAGTAGCCAAATTGGTGAACCTTGTTATATTGTGTGTTGTGGTGTGTTCTCTTGTTCAATTTGCTTTTCTGGTTTTCAAGTTCTCTTTGCTTCAGTTTTAAATACTTTAGATTTGAATTTTAATAGCTACACTGATTCACCCCCCCTCTCAGTGTCATTGTGTGAATATCAAATGAGTCCAATAACCTCTTGTGAGAAGATGTGGTAATGTCTAAGACTTACTACTTGCCCAACCGAGATTTTGATTCACTCTCGGGTGAGCTTAGTCAATAAAGATAGTTACTATGTTCATAAATTATGCAAGCCTTATGAATGAAGGCATCTAATCCTATCCCACTCTAAAGGCTCCTTTCGATGATGAATTTTGGAAGACCAAACTCAAAAGTGGGGGATTTTCCAGTGATGAAATCCAAAAAAACTACTCCTATGGGGCTGCTAGGTGTCTAGGGGGGTGAGTTGGTGGACGGTAAAACTCCTACCTCACCAGTCTCGAGTGATGGATTAGGTATGAAATACAATCTCACCACTTGTGTGTACCACGTGAGTGTGTGGGTTTTTGTTGTCTAACGATGATGTAAAAGTAAGAAAGTTAACTAGATGCCTTTTTGAAATGTAAATCTAGTCCTAGATGCATTTTTGGAAGCAAAGCTAGATTAAAATGTGTTTTGAAAGAAAGCTAATCCTATGTACCTTTTTGAAAAAGAAACTAGGATCAATGCTATTAAGCATGCAAACAAGCAATGTAAAAGCATGTGAGGAGAGGGATTTGTGGAAGCCTATTTTGAAGCATGAAAGAAATGTGAGAGAGAATGTGCAAAAAGAAATTATAAATCTTAAACTAATGATATGGAAAGAAATCTAAAAATTACAATTTACCCTGGGGATTTGTGAAAGAAAATGTGAAGTCCTAATTTAATGATATGAAAATAAATATAAAAATTACAATTTACCTGGGGGATTTGTCAAAGAAAATGGGAAGTCCTAGTTTAATGATGTGGAAAGAAATCTGAAAATTACAATTGATCCAGGGGATTTGTGAAAGAAATGGGAAGTCCTTATTTAATGAAAAGAAAGGGATATGATATTTACTATTTACCCGAGATATTTACGAAAGAAATGGGAAGTCCTAATTAATGACAAGAAAGGGATCTAAAATTTACAATTTACCTGGGGGATTTAAAAAAGAAAAGGGAAGGCCTAATTTAATGACAAGAAAGGGATCTAAAATTTGATTTTTGCAAAAAGAAATTTGAAATTACTTTAATGAAACATGCAAAAAGAGATTTGAAAAAAAACTTAATCCTAAATGTGACTTTTAGAATGGAAATTTGAAATGCGTTTTTTGAAATAAAATTGA
This sequence comes from Wollemia nobilis, assembly GCA_028583015.1. NCBI lineage: Eukaryota > Viridiplantae > Streptophyta > Pinopsida > Araucariales > Araucariaceae > Wollemia > Wollemia nobilis. Next base: position 3,219,633 of record JAQPPZ010016847.1, on the reverse strand, counting down.
TGGAATGACACATGAAAGAAATGGGAAACCTATTTGACATGCGATTTGTAAAGGAAAATGAAAATATTTTTTGAAATAAAGTAAACTAAAATTTTTGATCTACATGTAGGGTTTTGAGAGGAAGAATTTGAAACTTATCTAATGCAAGAGAGATGAATTTGAAAATTGATGATTCACAAAGAGAATGACACAAAATGGAAGGCTATCCTAATGATTTGAGCAAAAATAAATGTAATTCTAATTTAAATAAATAATGAGAAATTTGAAACAAACAAAGATAAATGATTTGAGAATGACAAATGCATTGAAAATAAATTCCATATAATGACACGAAGCATGTTTTAATGAAATTTTTCTTTGCACATGAATGACAGAAACAAAGAAGTTTAAGGAAAATACCTGGTTTCTTTTGCTCCAGATGGAATGTCCTGTGTCTTTGCTATAGACATCTGTAATTTTGAGGGTTTTTGAAGTAGTTATGCTGGATTCGTAGGGCAGGGGGTGAATCAAATCTAAATTTGCATGTCAGGGGGCGAATCAGGTTTAGGATCCCAAAAATTCTATTCTGATGACCTGAGGATATTTTTAGGGTTTTTAGGGTCTTTGTTCTATCTAGAATGATACTTGCAACAACACAAAAAATATAAAATTGTGTTAGATTCATAAAAGGACTGGTCTAGAACAACTCTTTGTGGGGGTCCCACCGAGCATGCTAGAATGAAGTGGATGAAAGATGACATTTGATTAGACATAAAATATAAAACAAATGTAATGTCCAGAATGTTGCTTTTTATTCATTCAAACTTTCATGGGTTACAAATGTGATTTTCCCAATATTTCTTCATGAATATCAAACACTGATGATTTATTTTGAGACTCCTCAGTGTAGGTGGGGTTGTGAACCACCACTAGTTTGCTGATTGTTGTTGTTTGTGATCTCCTGCACCTATTTTTGAAGGCCTACAAAATATGGTTAGAGGGTTTGAGGGAATGCCTTGGTCAAGCCCATTATTGATAAAATACAAAAATACCCGAAGGAAAATTATACTAAAACATGATGAAAATTGCATAAAATACTATAAGAACATAAATAAAGCTTACCTGCTGAATATGCTGAGGTAGATGTGTTGCATGATCAATTTTCATGGTAGGGAGTGAATTGGAGCTCGAATTCGCAAGTTAGGGGGTGAATCAGACTTCTGCTGACTGTGGGACCAAAATTTCTGTCCTGATGGATGTCTGAAGTTGTCCTTTGCTATTTGAATGGCGTAGAATTCTCAGATACGATTCTAGACTAATTTTGGTAGAGTTTTTGTATGGTAGCAAAAAGGGAGAGAGAGGTATAATAGGAGGGGGAGCCCTCTATTTATAGAAAAATACGAGGTTAGGAGAAGGGGTTAGATAGACCAACCCTTTAAGTTACTCCATGCTGGAGTTAGGTTAGGGTTTGAATAGGTGTCAAACCATCATGCCTTAGAGAAATATCTCCTCCTCACACATGTGTGAGGAAGAGTTAGGATTAAATAAGGTTAGTTAGATCTTAGGTTAGATTAGGGTTTAGTTAGGGCATTTGGAAATATCCTAACTAATATCATGTGCACACATGTGTGGAAGTGTGTTTAGGACTAATTTGACTTAGGACCCTAATTAAACTCACTTAAGTGAAAAAGTGCATTTAATTAAGAGTCAATGAAGAATTAGATCACTAATCAACCTAATTAGGCTTTTTGATAGGGATAAGGTCCCATGAAGGCTAAATAGGTGTACATGAGGGCTTAAGTTACATTAGGGGGCTAATAAGTGGTCTCCTAGTGGGTGGGAGGTCTTTTGGAGGTGTTTTACTTAGTTTTGTAGGTTTAGGAGCCTACATATGACTAAGATAGCCTACGAATGACTACAACAGTCTACAATGGCCTATGATAGACTATGTCAGTCTACAAGTGTGTATGTAGATGTGCAAGTGTCTAGAAGCGAGCATGCATGACTTTTAGGTGTCTACAATACAACTTAAGCAAAATTCAAGCCTATATAATGAGGTAAGCTATTCTAATACAAAATATATGGACGTGTTAAAAAATTGGTGGTTATAATACAATGCTTAAGGCTTGTATAAAAGTAACATGAATTTAAATGGTACAAATTAATTTTAAATGATTATGGATAAACCACTAAGACTTGTTAAGATGTAATATAAATTGAATGATTATGGAGATAATAGTGTTATACTATGGAAAAATACAATAGATATAAAACACCCATAATTTAGTATTTATTTTTTGTTTTGAAATAGTTCAATTTTTCCCTAAAAATACAAAAATGATCATTATATTACATCATGTATATGAACCAATCATCAAAGAAATAATTTATTTTTTCATAGATTCTATTTCATACATATTGTAACTATAACATTAACAAATTGATTTCAAAATAAATAAACATTAGAGTGGTAATAATTAACCAATAGTATCACAATTCCCAGCTCGTCTTATTAAATTCAAGGGATAAGCAATGAATACAAACTTTTTGAATACCATTAGGGGCATTACTCACTATATTCACTCTTATATTTGTTATAGCATATTCTCATTATAAAAAAATTGAATATTTCTTTTTTTTTAAATCTTTGTAATATAACTTCATATCTTCATCTTTTTTCTCTCATGGAAAGTTAGCTTCTACCATACAACATTTAAAAATATTTTCTATGACTCTATCTCATTCATGGAAATATTTTTATGGTTACTTTATCTTTCAACTTTTATTTTGATACCACATTTTAATATCATTTATTATAATACCAATTTTTTAAGAAACTAAATACTGCTAAAACATCTAATTCAATCACACTATTATTATTATAAATCACAAAATTCAATAATACTACACCATGGTGTTACGGCGTTGTATGCTTAGGGTTTTGTGTAGGGTTTGGTTGGTAAAACACGCTAAGCTCCACGTTGTTAGGCCTCCACCACCTTGGTGGTTGGTTTTCATTTAAGATGGTCATTGGGCATTCAGCGACTTCGTCTCCTGTCAAAGCTGTTGGACTTAGCTATGGCGTGCAACAAGGAACCGAGGAAGTTCATCCCGAAGGTCTTCCATGAGGTATGGCTCTGGTGCCCGATGTTACTATTCCATTAGATGATTTCAATCAGTCATGTAGCTGGTTAGAGAATAATACACTTATTGGCTATTTCTTGGGTCGAATCCCCAATGAGTCGCTAATCCGTAGCTGGATTCAGCATTACTGGACTCCTCATGGCATTGAGGTTGATGGAATTCAAAACCTGACCAAGGGGTTTTTTTTGTTTCGTTTCTCTGCTCCTGAGCATGTGCATGCAGTTTTTGACCATGGCCCCTGGTATGTGCGTAACTCTCTGTTAGTTTTCCAACCATGGACCCAAGAATTTTTTGTTGAAGAGGGTGCATCCCTTGAGGTGCCAGTGTGGGTTGAACTCCCTGGCCTACCACCGACTCTTTGGCCTTTCCTGGAAACCCTAGTTGCCCCGTTAGGCCATTTTGTGTGCATTGAGAATCTACGGTTTTTTGGTGCTCGTCCCTTTCGAAGGGTCTGTGTGAAAATTGATCTCTCTAAGGATCTCAGGGATCATCTCACCATTAGTGTTGGGGATGTATCCTTTGTTCAAAAGCTGGTTTATATTAACCTGTCGAACACTTGTTTTCGTTGTCAATCGACAACACATATGATTAAAGATTACCCGCTCATGGAGGGGTGTTTCAAGCAGAATAAAGTCACAGCCAACCCTCCAAGCTCTGCGCCTGCACAACCATCTCGGGTTGCTCAAGCCGAGCAAAGACCCATGCATAATGGTTCGCAGGACTCCTGGACTACTATCACCAAAAGAAATCGTCCCATCAAACCCTTTGTTAAACCCACTGGGCAGAGGATGGCTCCTCTGGTGCATGCACCCAAAGATAAGATGGCCATGCATGTTGCTGCACCGGCGCCCCTCCACAGGCCATCCGTTGTGGCGGAGAATGAGGGTCTTCAGGTTAATTTACAAGCTACCCTTGAGAAGGCATGGGCGAGAAGGTCTCGCAGTCCCAGCAGTGACAAATGACCTTATACATTGTTCTTGGAAGGAAACCATGATCGATTCCTCTCAAACACTTACTCCTCGCTTGGGGATTTAGGTGCTTCTGAGGTTATTGAAGGTGATATGCAGCTTGACAGTTCCTCATGATATTTCTATCCTGGAATGTCAGAGGTTTGACGGACCCAGTCCATAAATACTTGGTCCATAGTGAGATTGATAAGCTCTGTCGTCAGCATGGCAGGTTTGATTTTCTTTGTTTGCAAGAAGTTAAGATCTCTGTTTTTAACTTACAATGCACATGTTCCTTTATTTGGCCTGGCAGCCAATTTTATTCTACTAATCATGTTGTAGGTCGAGGTGGAGCTGTCACTTTTGTGGCTCCCACCTGGCAATCTCATCTGGTTACTTGGGGGGTGGACCCTTCTAATCAGGTTGTGTGGACCCTTTTTGAAGTTGATGGACATTCTTTTGGAATTGTAAATGTGTATGCATCCAATCATGCCCCTGACCGATGTGCTCTCTGGCGGTGGTTAGCTTTGTCCTTACCCTCCGTTGTTTGGTTGCTCTGTGGTGATTTCAATATGATTGAGACAACTTTTGATAAAGTGGGCCGCCTCCCTATGCGATGGTGTGCTGGGGAGCGAGAAGCATGGTTTTTTTTAAAAAAAAATTAGGGCTTTTTGACCCCAATGCTTGTTCTTCCTCCAAAGACTTCCCGCACTCACTTTGGTTTTCTTGGTCCAATTTTCAAAGTGGGGATGATCGAATTTTAAAGCGGCTTGATAGAGCAATGCTAACGGATCACTTTGGGTTCAGTTTTTAGACCATTGTGCCATCTGCTCCTCCGGTGGTGGCTCTTGCTGGTTCTATGGTGTTGGATCATGTGCCCATTATTTTTAACATCTCTTCGAGCACATTGCCAGCCAAGACCTTTTCTTCTCAATTTTTCCTAAATATCTCTTTCCTTCAACATCCTGCTTCTATTGCTCATATTATTAGGGTTTGGAACCTGGTTCCTCGGCCATCTGGGAATACGGGTTGGATTTCTTGGTGGAATGATGCCATTGCTCGCACAACCACCTTGCTTCGTGCTCTTGGGGTCAAGCTTGCCCAACTGCGTAAGCAGATAAATCTAGCCCTGAAGTGAGAGTTTGCCAAAGCATCTGTTAGGCTTGATGCTTCCCCTCTCAGTGTCAATCTGCAATAGTATGTTGTAAGCCTTCGACATGAGCTTAAGAAGGTTGAGTTATATGAGGCCAGAGGTGCACAGATCCATGCCAGAATGCACTGGCTCAAAGTCGGAGACAGGGTCTCCAAGGAGTTCTTTCAGAGACTCAGATCGCCTAGGCAAGCGGTTCAGTTCAAAGCCATTGTGGATAATGGCGAAAGGCTTTCAGAGTTGCCTAACATTTCTAAGGCATTTGTTAACCACTATCAATAGGTCTTTGCTGCCCAACATCTCTCGGTTGAGAGACAACAAGCGCTGGAGGATTGTTGCTCGGTGGTTCCCAATAAGCTTTCGCCCTCCCAGCATGAAGCTTGTGATAAACCTCTTTCATTAGATGATCTTGTTGAGGCTTTATCTCACATGGCTAATGACAAAGCGCTAGGCCTTGATGGTTTTCCTTGTGAATTTTATAAAGCTTTGTGGGATATGGTTGGCCCTGATCTTCTACGGGTTTATCAGGAAGCCATGTCCACTGGTTCCTTAGGATCACTTATCAACAGAGGCAACATCAAATTCATTCCTAAGCCTGGTGATCCTGAGGTGATCACCAACTGGAGGCCTATCACTCTGTTGAATGTCAGCTATAAAATTATTGCTAAAGCCCTTGCTCTTAGACTTCGGCCTCTGCTTCCTCTTATTGTGAGGCATGAACAAACAGGCTTTATTCGTAATCGCTACATTCTGGATAATGTGCTCGCAATTTGGGAAGGTATGGAATAGGCACGACAGTCTCAGCAATCGACGATGTTTATTAAAATTGACTTTGAAAAAGCATATGATAGAATAGAATGGCACTTTATTCTATCAATGCTTACAACACTTGGATTTGGTCCTGGCTTTGTCCAATCTGTGAAGATGTTGTTTACAGATGCTTCAGTGGTTCTCACGCTGAATGGTGTGCAAACAGAGCGCATTGGTCTGTTCAGATTTGTTCACCAGGGGTGTCCTCTTGCCCCCTCCCTCTATGTGCTTGCAGCTGAAGCTTTTGGGTACCTTCTCGCCCGCAAAGCATCACAAGGACTGGTTAAGGGTATTTCCCTACCAGGAGGGCAAGGGCAACTCATCAATGGCCACTTTGTGGATGATTATTTTTTAACGCTCATTGAAGATGAAGCGTCTGTCACACAAGCTCTTTCCAGCCTGGATGTGTTTTGCAAAGCCTCCGGTTCCAGTATTCAGTGGAGGAAGACTGCTTGCTATAGACAGTCCTCCCTTCCCCTTCCACCCTGGCTTGAGCAATACCAATGGAGGTGGATTCAACCTGGGGAGATGTTCAAATTTTTGGGCATTCCCTTTGCTTTTCAGAGCACCCCATCTCAACTTTGGGAGTATGTAGTGCAAAGAGTGGAGAGCAAGCTCACTTACTGGATCACCAAGAAGTTGTCCCTTGCGGGTAAATTCTAAATCTGCTCTAAAATTCTTGCCAGTACTCATGTTTATTACTCCTCCTGTTGGGTTCCTTCTCAAGCCTGTTATAAGAAGCTGGAAAAGCTTATGAGGGATTTTTTATGGGCTAATTCTTCTCAGAAACATGGCTTCCATAGAGTAGCTTGGGATTTTTGTTGCCTTCCTAAAAAGTCAGGAGGGTTGGGGTTGTTTAACTGCTTTCGTCAAGGTCTGGCTCTCAACGCTAAATGGATTATCATATCTCTTAAAGGGGATGAAGCATGGAAATTTTTGCTTAGGAACTGTGTGGCATCAAGGCTACCCAATGGCAAGAAATGTTGGAAGGGATTGGATTTACCTTCCATTTTTGTAGCTCCTATGTTCCTTTTAAAATTATTGGGTCCTTTGTGACTCAAAGTATTTGGTGAGCTTGGGAGTCAATCAAGCCCTGGCTCCATTGGAAAGGAGTTGGTCACCATCGAGGGGCAGCTATTACCGATTTCAATGTTTGGTGGTCCCCTGTGGTTCAGTATCAGGGACAACCACTCGCTCAAGTTCAATGGATTCATGCTAACAAGTTTTTTAAAAAGGGCATTGTGTCCCTTTCAGATTTTTATTGCAGGCAGAATAGGGATTGGATCCCTTGGGAGCTTTTTCAACAATAGTATGTGTTAAAGCCCATAGACAAAGCCACGTATGATGTGGTTATTAATTGTACCCCCTTTTCCCTTTGGCCTAAGCTTGGTCAGGTTATTCAACAACCTTGGTGGAAAGAGTGGGAATGGTATAAACATGTTCCTCTACTTAATTACATGACTAAGCAGGGTTACAGCTGGCTTTCGCCCAATTTACCCATGGTACCAAAGCTCAATGGGCGTTGGGATTTGTTCTCTTCCAAATCCAGATGGAGAGCCCGCTTTCAGATCACTTGGGCACCTTATATTGAACCTAAGTAGGCCTCTTTTTCCTAGAGTATGTTGTATCAGGGGTTGCCGCTTGGCCACAGGCTTAAGCACTTGGGAATTGCCACTCCCACTTGCCCTTTCTGTGGGGAAGAAGAATCAACCTTGCATATTTTTTGGAACTGTAGTAGAGCAAAGATGGCCTGGGAGTGGATGGAGTCCTTTTTTCGGCCATTTTTGCATGCTCCTTTAACTTGGCTTCACAATTTGTTGGGAGATACGCCAAAATTTTCTCAACCTCTGTTAGAATTCTGGAACATTTTTAGAATTAGCATTCTATTTCATACATGGAAAACCAGAAATGAGATAGTTTTTGCAGATAAAACTCCCTCTGTTATTTTTTCCCTTTCAGATAAGCTGATGGTATTTCATGATGCTTGGTTACAGATTCAGGTGCAAGCTAATAAAGTTGCAATGGAGCTCACTCATTTGTAGGAGCTGATTGACTATTGGGGTAATGCACCATGTGCTGTGAGCAGAGTCCCCCCGGAGAATGAACAACATACCCGATCCAGATCCAGACAACGTCATCACCCACCGCCGAATAACAGGGATAGGTCAGCTTCTAGGGCTCGCTCTCAACCGTCTGGAGAACACGCATAGAGATTGTTGCTCTCAAGCTCTACGCAACAGGTTTTCGCTTGGGGTGATCGCCCTTAGCCTGATCCTTTGCGCAATATGGATGGTTGGGGAGCTCGCCAGGGATGGGGAACTCCTCCACATTCTGTCGGTGTCGGTTCTCCGAAGGGTGGTGAAGGTGACGCTAGTACTGGATGGAGCACAGGCACTGCTGGTGATTTAGCTTGGAACACCCCCTTTGAGGCTCCCATGAGTCCTACCCAGCAGCTTGCTCCTGAGATGCCAGGGTCGGGTTGGAACACTTAATGGTTGTTGTGATCTATTTTTAGTTTTGTTGTTAAGCCCACCTTCTTGTAGTTTTCAGGCGGTGATGTTTTGAACTTTGTCCTAGCTGTCTTCTCAGCCAGTTTGTCGTTTGCTTGAGGTGTGATGTGGCAGTTGAACTTTATCCTGGTTGTCTTTTCAACCGGTTTGGCTCGTGCTTGGGGTGTGATGTGTTAGTCCACCCATTTTGTATGTTTAGGCTTTGTATTTAATATAATGCTTTTTCATTCAAAAAATAATACTACACCATAAATCTATAAAATAAAAAATATAAATTTATAATATAATCTTGACCAAAAATATACTGTCAACAAATATTATATTAAATTAATAATAATTTTCCTACAACTTCATACAATTTAATCAACTACAAATGCTATACAAATTTAATAATTCATGAAATATAATTAAATAAATTATAAAAATACTACTCTAACTTATTTACATTTTCTTAACTACCTCTTTATACTCTATATTTTTAATTTTATATATATATTTACAATTTTTTCTCCTTATCCTCTTCCTCTTGTGTAAGGTAAGGTAGTTGTGATGTTATTCCCATGTTGGAATTTCGTTTGTTCCACTTTAATACATCTTCACTTTTGCATATAAATATAATTTTAATGTAAGCATTATTTTTTAAGCATGCCCTTAGAATCCAAGTTTGTATAAGCCTTGGACATAGAACAAAATTATAAAAATATATGTGATTATGATTGTTGGTTTGTGAAAGCAACATAGTTCTCGTAGCTGAGTGCGTACCATTTCAATTGACCGGCAACTCATTTCGTCTGGAGCGCAGAATGGAGAAATCCAAACTCTGCACTGTATGACAAGACTGGTCGCTGCATTCACCAATGCACAGTCGTCTAACAATGTCAACCTGCAATAACTTTAAAGACTCTGCTAGTAGAAAACAGCGGACACCATACATGCGGTGTCATGCGCAATCTCTACTTGATTTGAAAGCTCTCTACCATCTGCACAAACGGACAGAAGAATTCAACGACCATGATGGGACTATATAGTACAAGCAGAAAATTCTTAAGCGGATCGAACCGAATGAGTAACACACGAAATTCTTCAGAGAAAATGAATGCTTTACTGCGTTGGCCTCAACAAATTCCTCGTAAAATTCCAACCATATCCACAGTGGTGATCATATGCATGTGAATTGCTAAAAAGATTGGAAGAAATTGGAGACACAGATTGATTGATGCATGTGCTTCGCTTTGTTGTCAAGCATTTTAAGTTTTTTTCACTGGATCCAAATCATCTAGTCTATTCTTGCCAATTTTAATGGTCTGATACAGCTATTGCAACAAGTCACGAAATGAAAAACATTTCAATCCAGCTGGCCACGAAAGCTATGGTTTAAATTCTATATTTAGATATTCTTTATTTTATTTATTTTTTCTTGATTAAATCTTCTTTTTTTCTGTCTGTGAAATACTTTTCTAATCAATTTTCGTTGCAGCAGCCCTTGAAAATCCAAAGCATGAGTTCTGAAGATGGCATGACCTCTAAAGGTTAATGTGGTGGAGAAACTCTGGCGGAAAATGTCTGAAATGCAAAGAAAAATACGAAGAAAAACACTGTAGTCATTTCAGAGGGGATTGAGATTAGTCTGGATAAGCATTCAGACAGGAATGTGTGAACGAAGGAAAAACCAATAACATATTTAGATCTACTAGCGTGAGTTTAGTAAACTCCCTGCCACCAAGTATGACGAAGGCTTAAATTTGATGTACAATTTTATTTTAAGATGACTTCTTCTTAAATTACAATCAAACTTTCCGGGAGCGTTCAATTTTTTACAAGCCGCTTAAATGACTTTGTATCTAACTCTTATGATCGGCTTAAATTGACTCTGAGTTTTAGTCTTATGGCCTAGTGAAAACTGTAAACCCTTTATTATTATCATCAATGCACATTGGTGAAAGAGTATTCTATGTGTAGTAAACGCTATGGTGTATGACCTCTGATTTTTTTTTGAACTAGATACAAATTATAATTGAACAAATATAACAGATCAATTTTTTTTTTGTGATTTGATTGTTGGATGGGTTTATCTTGTGGAGGAAAAAATAAATAAATAAAACTGTATACTTTGTCCTTATTTTTGGGGGGTGATTTGATAAATAAAAATGTATACTTTGTCCTTATTTTTTGGGGGGAGGTGATTTGATTGTTGGATGTGTTTATCTTGTGGAGGGAAAATTAAATAAATAAAACTGTATATTTTGTCCTTATTTTTGGGTGGTCTTGTGAATTATTAGGTATGATGCTTTTAACATGTAAAGTGTATAATAATAATAATATAAAGAAAGAGGTAAGAATCTAAGTAGTTTCTGCTTGTTTTTTTTGGTAAGGGTTTTAGGATAAGTATTGATGTTTATTATAGATGTATATTATCTTTCTTTTTATTTTAATATTTTGTTTTCATTAATATCTTTAAAATAGTTTTTTATCAATTTTTTTATTTAGTATCACAGCGTAGTTATTGGTTTAAGGGGATGGTTTTGTTACCATTAAAATGATTAAAGAAGACAAGTGTATTATTTTGTTATGTTTTTTGTTAGATTTATGGGATAATTTGGTTGTGGTCATTGGGAGTATTATTACAACTATTATAAGATTTGAAGATGTGGTTATATCTTTATTATAGAAGAAATGAGATAAAGATCCATGGAGGACTTATCCAAGAATTCCTTGTTTTTAAGAGGTTATTCTCAAGATAAAAATATGCATAAATCTAAGGACAAGTGAATTTAAAGAGGGAGATCTAAATATCCTAGAATATTTATACAAAAATGCTAAAATATGGTAAAGCTAGGCATTTGAAGAAAGACTATAGATCCAAAAATATTGATAAAAGTAAGGGATTTGATGATGCTTCTTCCACAAAAGCAAAGACCTCCATAGAAGGAGGGAATATATACTTGGCATCTTCGAGTACACATTCAAATCATGTTGCATGATTGATCAACTCAGTGCCTTATTTTCATATGACTTTCTACAAATAATGACGAGTATAAAAATTATAATGAAGGTGATGTCTTCCTAGGAGATAAATTGACAACCAAAATCATAGGACATGGAAGTGTCAAACTATTATAGAAATATGAAAGGGTTAAAACCCTCTTTGATGTTCTGCACATTTTAGGGTTGGCCAAAAACTTGATATTTATGAGTAGAATGAGTGATGCAAGTGTGTAGATAATATTTGAAAAAGATACTTGTAGGATGGTTCAAGGAGCAATGGTGTTAGCAAGAATTTAGATTGAAACACTATACAAGCTATTGAGAAACATTGTGACTAATGGGTGTAATAGTTCCGTTGTTATTGAAAATAAAACAAACAAAACCCCTAATCTTCCTATAGAAAAGAAAATGTTTTTTCATCAAAGAATGAGATATATCAAATAAAAGGGCCTTTGGGATTTGCACACTAAAGGTATGGCTGAAGATATTTTTTACTTTTATTTGGATTCTAATTTCTATGACCATTGTGTATATGGTAAACATAATCAAGTAAAGTTTACATCTAGTGTTGCAAGAACAAAGGAATTTTAGAGCTGATACACAATAGTTTTTTTGGGCTTATGCTTGTTCCTTTGCTTGGAAAATCATTGTATTATGTTTCATTTATAGATGATTTATCAAGGTATACATGGATATATTTCCTTCTAAAAATCCGAGATCTTTGCAAAATTCAAAGAGATTAAGGTTCTTGTAGAAAACCAGACTAAGAAGAAGATAAAGGTGTTATGGATAAATAATGGAGGAAACTTCTGTAGTAATGAGTTCGCGGAGTTTTGTAAATAGTACAAAATAGCAAGACAAAAGATAACTGCATACACTACTTAACATAATGGAGTTTCAGAAAGAATGAACAAAATATTGATGGAAAAGACAAGAAGTATGCTTAATGGTGTAGGGTCAACATAAGAATTTTAGGTAGAGGTTATGGACATCGCATGTTACTTGGTAAATAAATCACCTACGTCAACATTGGTTGATAGAACTCTATATGAGGTATGGATTGGTAAGAAAACCTCTCTTGAACATCTTAGAGTTTTTTGGTTGTGATGCTTATGTACATGTTCCAAAGGAAAAAAGGAGTAAGTTAGATAATAAAATAGAGAAGTGTATCTTTACTGATTATAAAGATGGTGTAAAAGGCTACAAACTTTGGAAGCTAAAAAATAGAATAATTATTTATAGCCAAGATGTAATCTTTAGAGAGTTTAAAAGTACTTCCAAGTAGGGAGAACAACTAGGAGAGGAAGAACCAGAAAATGTGTAGATAGAGTTCATGGATGAACAATCTGACTCAAAAAAATATGATGAACCAGATCCTCAAACTCTAGTCTTGAGGAGATCAACTTGAGAAAGAAGGAAATAAAAAAGGTATAGTTCACTTGATTTTTATTCTACTTTTGTTTTATTTGTTACTAATGATGATCCTAGAACTATTAAGGAGGTAGTTAATATAAAGGATGGTAAATTTTGGAAGAAGGTCATGATTGATAGTTAAAATATTTAGACAAAAATAAGACATGGAATTTAGCAAAGCTGCCTGCTAGAAGAAAACCATTTGGTAGCAAATGGGTATTCAAGAAATTTAATGCAAAAGGTAAAGTCGAGAAGTAAAAAGCTCACTTGGTAGCAAAGAGATATTCCTCGATGTAGGAAATTAATTTTAGTGAGGTTTTCTCCCCCGTTGCTAAACTAACTTCTATTAGATTTATTTTGTCTATTGTTGTTACATTTGACCTAGAAGAAGAGCAAATGGATGTGAAGACAACATTCGTACATGGGGATCTAGAATAAGAAATTAATATCTCAACCATAAGGTATTACAATAAAAGGAAAGGAGGGCTTGGTATGCAGGTTGAAGAAATATCTATATGGTTTTAAAAAATCACCTACGATGTGGTATAAAAAGTTTTATACTTATGTATTAAGACTTGTTATTCACAAAGTAAGTTAATCATTGTGTGCAAATCAAATAGGTTGGTGATCATTGTATTATTGCAACATTGTATGTTGATGATATATTGGTAATTGAGAATGATAAGGAAATCATCCATAATTTTAAGTTTCAATTATCATATTAGTTTTATATGAAGGATCTTTGTCCTACAAATGTCATCTTAGGCATGTTGATTAGAAGGGATTGGTCAAATAAGATACTTTGATTAAATTGAAGAAACTATATTGAGATAATATTAAAGATATTTCATATGTAATATTGTAAACTAGTCAAGACTCTCATTCCTTTGGATGTAAAGCTAACTATAGAACAATATCGAAAGACACAAGAAGAGGAAGAATAAATATCTCGTGTTCCTTATGCAAGTGTTATTGAGTGTCTGATGTATGCCATGGTATGTACTAGACCAAACATTTCCTATGTAGAGATATTTCTAACGAGATATATGTCAAAACTAGGGAAAGAATATTGGATTATTATAAAACAAGTTTTTAGATACCTGCATGGCACAATAGATTATGCAATCTACTATCAAGGAAAACCTGAACCAAACAAGGTATTGAATGTACAAGTTTTTGTCAATACACATTGGATTGGATATCTTGACCATCAAATATCCACAAGTGGTTATGTATTTCACTTGTTTGGTGGAGCAGTCAACTAGATGAACAAGAGGTAAGCTCTAGTGAAACTTTCAACTATAAAAACTAAGTATATGATATCCACTCATGCAAGTAAAGAAGCAATATGGTTACAAAGGTTATGTTCTAATGTTGGGTTCTTATAGGGATTTGTAAGGGTAATTTGTGGTAGTTAAAGTATAATCTATATGGCAAAGAACACTGCTTATCATTATAAGATAAAGCATATTATAGTACAATACCATTTTATTCGGGACATAGTTGAAGACAAGAAGGTGTCATTGAAAAAAGTTGATACTCCAAAAAATGTTATAGATTATTAACTAAGCCAAGTACTAAGAAGTTTTCTTAGTGTAGGGAGACAATGGGCATAGTTTCCCCAAGTAGCTGGATTTATGATTCATATAGGACCACTACAAGTATTCAACAAGTGGGAGATTGTTAGATGTGTTGTATTCTTTACAAAGAAAAATAAATTAATAAACAAATAATAATAAAAACTCTACACCTCAACACAATGTGAAGGGTTCTTATTTTTGGTATGGTTTCCTTAATTATCAGGCATGGATGGTTTTAGCTCATGGTTTTATATCCATTGTATTCTAATACCACTTAGTGGTTCAAGGTTGTTCGGTATTGAAAGATACCTATATATTGTAACTATTTTGTTAAAAGTGCATAATAATAATATAAAAAAAGGAGCGTGGCTTTGAGTTTTTGCTAATTTTCCAAATAAAGGTTTCCAAAATAGATATTCATGTTTATTGTAAATGCATGTTATTTTTCCATCTATTTTAAAATTTTGTTTGCATTAATATCCCTGAAATAAATTTATCAATCTCTTCGTTGATCTTAAATATTTTTAATGAAACTTAAAAAGCATACCAACATAAATATCTTTATAAGGACTAACCTTTAATTTTTTATACTTACACTTTAAAATTGACAATCTTATAAAGAATGTGGACCCCATTATTGAGGGATTTTTAAATGGATCAACCATACATTCACGAGCTGAAAAATGTTAATGATGGACTATTTAGACCACTTGTAATAAAATAAATTATGTCTAAGACCGTAAATAAATTAGACTCTAACTAAATCACTTGCAAATTTGTTGTTATAATAAATAAAAATTCGCATAAAAAAATTAATTCCATAAATAAATTATATAAATATTTATTGCCCACAAACCAAGATTTGCATTGATACCTTAAATGGAAGCAAAAAATCCCTTGTGAGGCTGCCTTGGTTTGAGATACCATGACCAGGGGGTTCTACACCGTCAAAGTCACCTAGGAGTCGCACCCGACCCTGCTCGCACCAACATTATCAATTGGATTTTGGGTACTCAATTCAACTTTTTGGTAGGGTGGATATTCGAACCTGGAACCTCCATTGGAGGATTACCCTCTCCCCTCCAAGTCACCTACAACACCTAGGTATACTTAACCTATATTGGATAAGACAACCCTTAAGTCATATAAAATTCATTGATTTTTTTTTTAATAATATTTATTAAGTATAGAAGGTTTATATCATGTTGAGTGGAAATTTTTCTCAATTGCAAAATCACCATCACAGTCAAGATTTTGATTAGAAAACCCTCTCTTGCAAAGAAATAGAAATTTATCCAAGGTTTATTTTACTTAATGTGTGCTTGTAATATTGTGAAGATGTATCAAACAAGTACTAGAAATACCATAGTGATTTGCAAATAACTATTAACAAGGGGCCTACGTTGGTTTATTTTACTATGCTATGCTAGTGATTGTTCATGAAACTTAAAAGAAAAATAAAATGTGATTGGTCCTCATATGACCATGATGTAAATCCTTAGTTCATTTTATCTTGAATAATTTTAGGTAAATTTTATCTTCTTTTGGTTAAGCAGATTTTAAACAAGTTTTATCTTCCTTAAATCCTACTTTGAACATGAAACAAAAGATTTGTCTATAAAATGTGAACCTTAAATAATTATTGGATTCATTTTAGTGTTGCTTTGAGCATTAAATGAAAATTAATAAATAAACTAACTTCGAATGTAATAGCCTTTTATATGATAAATAAATTACCCCTCTTAAATGCAATTAGAATTTTCATAAAGAGAAGTCAATTTATTGCTTTCAAATAATGGCCTTTTGAAATGCCATATAAATCACTCCCCTTTAATGAAATCATAATTTTCATAAATAAAAGTTAATTTATTGCTCGCAAAAAAACATGCAAAGCTTGAAATCTAATTTACCTTCAAATGTGCAATTTTGTCAAATTTTAAAATTAAAAAATTTCTGATAAAACACTTTAAATAATTTTTATAATTTTGAAATGGCTTCAAAATGAAATAAAACTTGTTCTAAATGAAGCGTTAAATCTTATTCTTCACACCTATGTACCTATTTTTGGAATTTTATTTTTTTTAATTTTTATTTAAATTGCCGAAGTTTTAAAAACAACTACAAAAGGTAAGGGTTAGAAAAATAAAAATAAGATATGGAAAATGGACCAGAATGCTGAAAATGCTAAAAGGGTAAACTACTGCCAATGTGATGCTACCCTATCCTACAAAACAGAGACATTAGAATTTTTGGATGTAACCTAGTTTATCCAAAGTTGCATTTTGCACAGTCTGAAATAAACTAGGTGCAATCTTCTAAGGGAAAAATAAAATTCATGCTTCTAAAAATTCAATAGTGTAACCATTAGAATGCATTAAACACCATTTATAAGC
Organism: Wollemia nobilis; assembly: GCA_028583015.1. Taxonomy (NCBI): domain Eukaryota; kingdom Viridiplantae; phylum Streptophyta; class Pinopsida; order Araucariales; family Araucariaceae; genus Wollemia; species Wollemia nobilis. Next base: position 3,202,722 of record JAQPPZ010016847.1, on the reverse strand, counting down.
CTAAAAAGCATGAAAAGAAAGATAGACAATTAACACAAACATCCAGAAAGTGATTTCTCCTCCGATTTTGTTAATAAGGTGTAAATTTTTGCAATATTTGCATTTACAATAGAAAGATAATGTTTCTATTCTTCCAAAAAATTTCCAGCATCTTCTAAGAGGTTTCTAGCGTTGGCTTTCCCAAAATGTCCAACCCCTATTTCTTTACCTTCAATGAACATTTAAACTTTTTAAGACAGTTCGCTCATTTCTTCTTCCCCCTCTGCTTGGTTTCAAAATGACCCATTTTTATCTTATCTCACATGCTTTCCTGGCCTTCTTATGTTTCTATTCATTTAATAATGCTTTGTTTTAATAATACCTTGTTTTGTAATGCCATGCTTCAACCATATTTGACTTTACTCATTTTTACCTTTGATAGTGATGGCTTTACTTACTTTTTTCTTTATATTTTAATTTATTAAAACCTTTTATATACATAAAAAAAATGTATATTATGAATGGTTGAACACATTCTGGCCATCCCTATGCTCGACGTGTCCCTCCTATAAGTGTTATGGGAGAGGCTTGAATGGCTGGCTCCACTGACAGCGCACCCTGCGATTACAATTCCACCTAATTGCCTTTTGTATCTTGTCACCTCCTCGCTCTAGAATATTTGTGTACCTTTTTTGCAACTGGTATTGCATACAATATTAAACTTTCTCATTGAAGATATCCATCAATGATGCCCAAAATTTCATGCGGCTAGTATGTAAACCTTGCGTAATTCCACTTAATCTCGATGCATGGTACGATTCACAGGTTCACCTAAGGTTGCAATAATCCATGCATTTCCACTAGACTTAGTATCAAATACCATTTTTTTGGATTGTATTATCGCGATATTGCAACAAGATTCAGTTCAAAACGAGTAGTATTGTGAAGCAATGTATCTATGGATGACACATATACAAATCTGCGAGACCTAATTTTTACATCCTTCACTAGAACTGTTGTTTCTCATACCATTGTCCTAAATCGTAACCCAACGTTTGCCATGCTTTGAGCCCTCTACTATATCATTATCGATGGGATATTACAAGGCTTTGTCCACTATATCATTCATCTTGAATTTGCCACACCATCACTATGGAACGGGTTAAATTACACAACATGGAGCCCTTGGTTACCTACTGTATGAATATTGTAGTTCAAATCATGATATTATTTCATCGCACATCAGTAATATTGTACATCAACCCATACTATGCTATCTCATTTGTAATCCCACCTTCTGCGATCCTCGACGAGTCCGCTGTTGATAGCATTGTAAACAAGACTATTGACTCCAAGGAATTCACATTATCCATAAAATAATCTACCAAGTCCCCACCACATCCAGTAGGGTAGGTCCATGGTGTCACTCATCTATCACGTGATCGTGCACAATTCTCCACTGCATCCTTCGACCATATAGACAACATTCCTTCCCACACCAACTCCAAGTCATCGATGTCATCTTTGCTGCATCATCATGTTTTGAATTGGTATCATGTTCTTATTTGGTCGAACATTCAAAACCTTCATGTCCATACCGTCGATCACGTGGCTACTTACGTGTCCACTACACTGCTATGGTAACATCCATTGCCCTCTTCATAAGAAAGTCTCCTTGACCTCCTTCGATAAAAGGTTTCATCTCGACTCCTTGTTTGCTATACGTTATGACCCTACTGGTAGTTGGATTGGTCGTCACCAATGCATCTTCGTAAATATCCACCTCTCCCATGAGATTATCGGTAACGCTCCTTGCTACTTTTATAACCTGCAAAGACAACATTAAAATTAGTGAATAATCATTAAAACTTTAGTAAATAATATGTTCACATAAATCCATGAAACCAAAGCGCTGCCTACACTCCATTGTCTTATTCAAATTTTTATTTTTATTTTTAGTTTTATTTATTCTTATAATATCATACTTTATACATATTATATATATATATATATATATATATATATATATATATATATATATATATATACTATATATATATCTATATATATATCTATATATATATATATATATATATATATATATATATATATATATATACTATATATATATCTATATATATATATATATATATATATATATATATATATATATCTATATATATATATATGCATATTATTTCATTTTTTTTTAATTTTTTTAAATGTGAATTTTGATTTGATAGTATTTAAAAGTTTGAATTTAAATTAATTGATTTTAAGGGTTTATATCAAATAAACTCAAACATAAAATTTAATCCACATTACCAATCCAAGCAAAACAAGAACGAAAGCAAACCTATTAGACCTAACCAAAAACCCAACATTCTACAAGTAGTTTAAAGGAGAAATCATCAAAATATCACTCAAAGACTGATGAAACTCTCAAAACACAAAATTTCATGGTGGGTCCCCAATTTTTGGGTAAGTTGTGCAATGGCCACAACAAATGATGACGCTGCTGGGTGTTGAAAAAGTAAATAACTTTTTATTATTCAATTGAAAGGGCCTTTCTTAAATAGCAAGTGCTTATAATCTGATCCATTGGATCATAACTAATTGAGCTAATCTCAACCACATAAATTATCCTAGTAACAACTTAGTATATAATATATTATTCTAACACACCCCTTAAGTGGTACTAGGATATACTAACACACCCCCTTAAGTGATGCTAGGATGATGCAGGAGCATTCGGTGGTCAAGGAGCAATCTTGCATCCTCCAAATTATTTTATTGTTTGCTTTTATTTTCTAAGTACTTGTGTTGGGTTTGTTTCGAATCTTGGCCCAAGAGGGAGGTTTTGTAAAAAGAAGAGGAAGTTTTAGTGTAAAGGCACAAGTTGCGTTGGGGTCATGATTTTGCGACATGTCACAAAATCGCGACCCCAAAGCTTCATAAGGGCAATGGCCAGTTTGAGTCGCGATATCGCGACGTCGTGATATCGCGACTCTTGTTTCGACTTCAACAGCGTTGAACAGTTGGCAATTAAAATCAAAGGCTCGGTGCAGACGAAGAAGGGGAGAAGGTTTTGGTTGCGATATCGTGACGTCGCGATATCGCGACATCATTTGCAAACGGAAGAGAGGTGACCGTTGGGTCGCGATATCGCGACATGTCATGATATCGCGACTTTTTCCGCCAAGGTGAAAGCAAAGCGACATGTCGCGGTATCGCGACAAGTATGAAGACAAGCTTGTGGACACGTGTTCAAATGTGAAGGAAAGCCATAGTGACACGCGACCTCCACGTGTGTTAAAGTGGCACGGTCAGTCGAAGACAAAGCAGAAAAAAAAAAAATTAATTAATTAAACGCGTGGGCTGCCACGAAGATTGAAATTGAAATTGGTGACCGCGTGTATTAAAATGGGAATGGTCTTCACAACAGTACAGAGCATGGACATTATGGGCGAAACAGAGGCACGAAAGGATGATCTGACCAAGGCGGTGTTTGCAGGTCAGAGAAGATCTTTAATGAGGTTTTCATGGTGGGTAAGGCAGTGGCCATTTATGACAAAATTTGGGAAGTTCGACCGAGGGAGGGAAAATTAGAATTAGAATTTGTTAGGCAGGGCATTGATGGCCGAGAGGATCGGGGGCCTCGTTAAAAACCTGAAATGCTGTAAGGATGGGGGATGGTGAAGTTCGGGATTGGGGGAGAAGTGGTATACTGGAGAGACTACTGTTAACCGTATTAAGCTATTTTTAATGAAATTACCATGAAATTACTGTGAATGTGTTTGTGTGAATCCCGGCTTGCCATCATAGGAGGTAGTGAAAAAAAAAAATAAGTGGCAAATCCACAAGTATGAGTCTTGACAACAAGGCCTAACAAGGTACACATTTACAAAATATATCCATAAGAAGATCTACTAGAGAGATGATGAAAAACTACAAGGGAGAAAACCACCTGCCAGAATAGAATAAGAGCAAGAATAAGGAGGAAGATGTGCAAGGAGGATGGAGAGGAAGATGTATTATTCAACCCCCCTAGGACAACTTCCATCAAGAAGCCTGCAAAGGATCCATATGATGTCTCGAAAAAGTAGAGAACCATCATCGTCGAACTGAATGAAAAATTACTCCCAGACTGGTGCTTGTGATAAATATCAAGGCTATGAACCATGAAAAAGAGGTCACTAAAGAAAACCCCTTGAAACCAAAGTGTCTCACAAAAATAAGAGTGTGAAGATAGTGTGGAAATAACCACAAGAATCACAAGGGATGTCCAAATTGACTCCACAAGCATAAGTAGTGGTTTCCACCTATATGAACACAATGGGTTGATAAAAAGATCCAAAACTTGTGGACAAACAACAAAAAATAGGATCAAATAATGAAGGGCACCAATGTAGCTATCGAACATGTCCTTATGGTGACCTCCTCATCCTACTGAAATGCATGGGTAACCAGCCGCTGCAATCGCTAGGTGATATAGAGGAGATGACTGAATACTAGGATCACTTACAAAGCTTGGGAGTTTTAGATTCAACCTAGAATGCACTCCATGAAAAAGGATTGCACCATATTTTCAGCCTTGAAAAAACCTTTATGACGACTATAAATACCACTATATTGGGGTTTCAATGAGGCCTTCATCTTGCAAGAAAATCAATAATTTTCTTATCTCCTTTACAAAGGGAATATTTTGGTCTCTCTCAGAATACAAAATGGTTATAAGATTTTCTCCTGCAGGAGAAAATACATGGGCCACCATTTTTTAATATAATAAAAATTTCAAAGAAGCTAAAATAAATAGCCAATATGGGCCCATAGTGTCCACCACATAATAAAAAAATAAAGTGGTTTAAAAAATAGTGGTCCAACCACTATTATAATTATTCTACTTTAATAAATATTCTTCTTTTATTGATAGTGGTGTCCCCACTATACCTTTATGGTTGCTTACTGCATGCATATATAAGCAAATGCATATATATAGCCCATAATTTATACGAAGAATTAAAACCACCATAAGCTGACCTTCTTGAAGTATTACCAAATATCCATTATTAAAGTAGTTACTCAGGCACCCTATCATTTTTGTCAGTCCATCCACTCCGCACCAAGGTGTTCACACAAGTACCAACACCAACTGACACGTCAGCTCCAGGTTATTGCATGAAGCTCCATGTTTTCACTTAATAAAGTTATGAAAAAACTTTATTAAATATTTTAAAATTGGTCCGTTTATTAAAGAGCTTAAATAAAATGCATCATTTTTTCTCTGGTCTATCACCAATGATGTTGAGGGACTGAAGGTGACTGAGTCCAGCCATCGTAGGTGGCAGGCGGTCCATCAGTCGCTTCATCTCTCCACGAGGGCTTCACTAGTCTCTTGTTAGGGACAATGCCTATCCATGTGGCAGCCACGTGCCCTACTCACCTCCAAAGACCTTGCTTACAATAACCTCATTTACAAACAACACCTCGTGCCTGCCATGTAGTGCATACCTCTTCTAAGTTTGGATAATCCTTGGACGACACCTGTAATGCATGGCCCTCATAAGTGCACACATTCTTCATGCATTGAAGAGGAAATTTTTTGATGGTTCCTGTTGCATCGCAGTCTCACTGTGGATGTGGAGCTCACCAAAAAAATCTAACAAAATAGTTAAAAGCATCGAGGTGGCATCAGGAAAAAAAAGGTTAAATTTTGAAGAGAATGAGCTCATCTAAACCAATTTGAAAGGTCCAAACGTATGGCCACCGAAAGCTATATATCTATAGGAAATAACGGGAAGCAAAAAAATTCTTTGAAATCTTCGTCAAAATATTCTAGTTGTGGGCTCTCGTGACTTCCGTTCATTGAAAGAAGATCCGTCTGAATCTAGACCACACTTCTACAGAATGCATTCAAAGAAAAAATGCATCATTGGCTCTCTAGGTGAATGTGTAGTTTTGGACAACCTAGCTCTACACAAACTCATATAAGGCATCATCAGCACACACAACAATCAAAACCAGACATTGGACGTTGAACTCCATTAGGTACCTAAACTGCCCGACCACCATAACTACCAGCAGAATAAAATGGATCCGATTTGGATGAATTGGCATGCCAGTCGGTCTCCTCAAATAATATATTTGGATGTGTATCTCCATGTTAACAAACCCACCATGCTTTAAATAAGAATGTGCAGAGATCAGATCACGAGAAAACAAGGCATATGACTGTTTCATATCCAATGTGGAGACCAAAAACATGATTTGATATGCTCTTGCTCCATCAGGTAATTCTACAATATGTGAAATACCTCACACAAGGAGGACAAGAAAGAGAAAACACAACCATTAATAGAACAAGAGCAGAAGTTTCACTATATTTTCCTTAGAGCACCACCAAAAAAGATACAAGGCTAGGTCCCACATGATCAAAAAACTCAGATGCTCTAAAAAGCCTCCTGACACTTTGCACGAGCAAAATGATCTGGTTGTTTCTCAAACCTACACCTGTTTATCATTATGGAGGAGCAACGATTATGGTGTTAGACATCTCATGACATTGAAGAGCGAGACCTACATTCTATTAGCAGCCGCAAGGGCTGGGATTACAAAAGCAACAAAAGGCATCAATATTCATAGACATTGATTGGTGCTGAAGGATTTGGAAACTGGATAAATTAGGTTGGAAAAAAAATACTCATATCCCATTGGATCATTGGATCCACACACAGTTACCGCAACCTAGATCGTTTGAAGGACTATTTTAACGAAAATGGGCCAAAAAAATTTACCTCCTTCGAGATAAAAAAAATATGATGTCGCCACATTTACTGGATGGAGTAACACTGCTTCACAAATATTTTCAAAAAATTCTAAACACAAAACCATTTGCAGTGTCGCTTCTCCTCCATTTTGGGTGGCAATGAAGAGAGACAGATCTATAATTTTTCCATTGATGCATAGAAGATCTCCACCTCAGGATCAAGCTATATAATGCCAAAAAAAATCAGTTATATTTTCGATCGTCAAGTCCCGTAGGTCTTCCTACAACATATTTGCAATGGAAGACTGCCCACTTCCTGACCTCCTCAACTGTGTGATCGTCGACTGGCTTGATGGTGGTTGAAGAAAACACACACCAGGTCTAGTTTCATATTCACTACCACCACCACCCACAACCGCAATGATGGAAAATATCGCATCCATTCACAAGATCCCTATAAAAAATAACATACACAACACACCATCCCTTCACACTCATTGTGTGCAACATCTAGCTAGACAGGCCAAAGAAGTAGTGGTCGATGAAGTTGTTGGAGTGTGCACCCTTCTCGAAGGTGAAGGTGAAGCAAAAGAGGTAATAAAATATCCCTCTTTGGATCTATTGACATTGAGGGAGGCATACTAGGTGGACCACATGTAGAGCAGAATCACCAGAAAAAATGTTTTGTGCACAAAAAAAATCATCGAAAAAAACTTCATCGAATTGACATGTGGAAATAATAGAACTCAGCAGTGGTTCTAGATACATAGGTAAACTGAAAAAGTGATGGTCCACCGGATCTCCACCATAGTATATCTGCACACTATGGCACAATACAGATGAATAAATCTCTCTAACAAAATCAAACTAAAAAAACTAAAATGACCTCCCATTTTTTTTTTAACCATATGGTTTCTTATCTATCAAAATATGGAGAGCATACTCCCTCGGTAAAAACAAATTAGGGGAAAAAAGAGAGGGGGATTTCCATGAGGAAAATCCTTCCATGAAGAAAAGCTCCTCAGGCTCACAGGGCAGGGAAAGCCTACTTTGATACCATGTTGGAAAAATAAATAACTTGATATTATTCAATTGAAAGGACCTTGCTTAAATAGCAAGTGCTTACAATCTGATCCATTGGATCATAACTAAGTGATCTAATCTCATCCAAACAAATTATCCTAGTAACAACTTAGGATATAATATATTATTCTAACACTGGGAAATGCTTTTGAGCATTTAGGTTAATAATCTAGTTCTGCAAAACAAACCAACCAAAGATCATATGGACAAACCATCTAGCAACATCGAAAAGGTGGGGTACATAACTTCAAATGGAACCACATAAACATTTTATTTGGATTTATGTGTGTGGAAAGTGATTTCATTTTGCATTATTTAAAACCATCCTCTACATTAGGCTATGAAGTGTTGCTCATCAAAAGAACTTTTATAGACAGAGCCCTATTGTCAATCAGGCATCTATAGCCTCGGTAGAGTTTATCCAATTTAACCTTGTGTTTAATTAATATTTTACAATGCCTCTTTTTTTTTTAACAAGATTTGGTTGGATAGAGCCCTACTACCAATCAGGATTTTGTAGCTCTGGTAGAGTTTATCTAACCTGGTGACTGATTTTAACATGTTTTTTTTTGTTTGCTTTTTTTAAACTTTACAAAATTTATGCACCACGAGGGTTAGAAAGCATTTGAGATGAAGCGTGTTGGATTTTTGCCTTGATTTGCAAACCAAAATGACTCCGTCCTTCAATATTCCAAGGAATTTCCTTAGTATGATGTGTTCATGTGTAGCTTTAGAAAAATAACCAGTATTCCAAAACTCACTATCTTAGTCCCAAATTCTAGGAGAGGTTACTAAACAACTTCATCCTCTTTTCCTCGATCCATGTGATAGGCAATTCACCCTTCATGATAAAGGAACACAAAAAATATTCAATAGGCCATTAATAACGACCACAAAACATCACCTCAAATAGAGGGACCAACCTCAAAATGTAAAACTTGCAAACCAAAACTCAAAACTTGACCTAATACAAACTGACAAAAGAAAAATCACAAAACTTTTCAAACCAAACCTTAATAATAGAGCACAAAAATAGAAAATATGAAAACCAAGACTATATAAAATAATATACAGTATGTACAAGATGGTGTAAAAATTTAGACCTTGATTTGCCTGATCCCAAACACGATTAGCACACTTTAAAAGATGCATATCATAATATGCATGCCAAGCTTTACATAAATCCAACCAAAACAAGATTAGGCCACACAATACCATTCTCATTTTGCCTCTCTCAACCCACCAATTTAATTTAGTTTCATTAGTAATCTTGTAGTGGAGTCTTAATTCATCAAATTTATTAGACGATAATTAATTTTTAATTCTTTCTAGTCTATTCATTAAAATGCAAATTTCACAATTCAATTCATGCTTTAGAATTAGACTTTCCTTTTCGAATATGAGATATTGCAAGTAGAAGCCTATTTCTCTAAATTTCAAAACCAATTCATTTTCCATGTTAGTAGGCCAATCAAACTTATGAAAAAATTTACAAGCATCTAAGATATCTACTAAATGAGGATCATTATAAGTTTTTATCCTAGATTCCATTATCAATTGTTGATGAATTTTATTTAGTAACTCAAAGGCATTTGTTTTTATTTCACTCATCAAAGTAATATTATTAGTGGTGTGAGGATTAGTTAACTCAAATTATTTATCAACCACACATGGAATTTCATCATTGATAGCATTTGAATCCAACAACCAATTAGGCAAACCTTCACTTGGAGTTTGAATGGTAGAACACAAAAGGTGAGATTTTACCTTTGATACATTTCCATTTACCAATACTTGAGAGAATTTGTAACTTATTTTTCATGATCTCCATCATTGTCTTATTGTAGCCCTTCATTGTCATCCATGACCTATTTATCAAAAACACCAAAATTAGGCACCCAATTAAAAATATATCCATCATTTTCAAACCATAAGTCTTGTCTATTTAGGGATGTGTTAAGTAACACATCTTCCTGATCAACCACTTGAGTTGTTTCGAATACAACCACATTTTTATTTGGATCATCAATGATATCAAACCCAAACCATTCAATTTCTAGAATTTCCTCTATCTGAGGTAACATAAGTATTATAGGATCCTTAGGTGAAATAATACTTTCCATTTCTTCCATATAAAATGGTAACAAAGTGAGTGAATCTCATTATTTTCCTAGAATAGTAGAGTCATTATCATCCTTTTCTATTTTAGCAAGATGTTCAATAAACTCATATTCAAAATGATTGGATCTTGGAACCTTCTCTATTTATGCAAATGACTTGTCATCTTTTGGTTGTACAAGAATTGCCAAATCTTCATGCGAGATAGAGTTTTGAACATCCTTCCTATCAAGTGAAATAGAAATTTTATCAGTAGGAGCATGAGAAAACAATGATTCCTCATACATTTTCCAACAATTATAATAATGGTTGTCTAAACCCATGAGATGAAACTCTATAGCATCCTCGTAATTTTCAAGCTCTTCAAGAAAATTTTCGTCAAATTATTCCTGGTAATTATTTTGAGGATGTTGAAGGTTTTGATCATCAATTTTAACCACCTCATCCAACTTTATGGAAGGTCCTGATTTGTCATGTGTTTCAAAATTAGTCCACTCTAGGACCCCTCCATTATCTAAAAGAGTATCACTTTTAGTATCTTTGACCTTTGTCTCATGAGGATGATTTGGAGCATCATCAAGATACACATCTTGAGGCATTTGTTCTTGTAATTGAGTGATATTTCCTTTAAGTTGTAGAACTAGCCTTTGCAACTTGTGCTACATATTAGATGAAGCGAGTGCTTAATTAGAAATAGCAGTAAAGTCCTTCCATATATTCCACTAATAATTATCATCTTCTAAAACTGGGGTGTGATGTTCAACCATTCCTTCACATTCTTCAAATTCAACAATGGGTTGTTTTTCAAACTCACCTTCATCCACCTTTGAGGGCTCAATTATTTCTAAAAGTGGATCAATTCATTTTCTATAATTATCCCAATCCTCACTTGTAAATAAGAACTCTGGGCCACTCATATCTAGCTCATCACAACTTGACTCATGTTGGCTTTCTTGATATTTACAATGATTGTCTTCCAAACACAAGTGATGAAATTCTATCATGTCTTCAGATTTATCCATTGATTCTCTTTTAAATTAAATTTCATCCACTCTTGAGGTCTCAATAGTTTCTACAGGGGAATCAATTCTTGCATTAAGCTTCCTATGATTGTCCCAATCTTCCTTTGTGAATAAAAATAAACCAATCTCCATATCTTGATGGGTTTGTTTACCATAATCCTCATTAATGGACATTGGATTTGAGATTTGCACATCATCTTGGATGAAATCTAAGGTGGTTGTAATATTTGGGAATTCAACTTTATCCCATTGATTTCTCATATTAGACCTTGTTAAATTCAAGGGTGCTAGATTGGATGGTTGGTGTTGGTTGGAATTCATAGCTCCTGAAAAATAATTCATCATGGGAGAAGGTTGTGCCTCACCCTGAATCATGGGTGGTATATTATTTTGAGCCTTAGGATTAAGTAATGATAATCTACCCACATCAACCCCTTTTGAAATCCATCGTTGTTCTACTTTTATTGCCTCACTGTAGGCTCTAGGTAAGGATGAATCTTTAAGAACTCTACCTAGAAAATTAGATGTAAAAGGGTCTAAGGCTTCCACATATATTTGAGTGGCTCTTTCTTTTGAAATGACGTAATGGAGAACCACTTTAGTATACAACTCATGGAACCTATCATGAACTGTCTCATGGATTCATTAGGTTCCTTACAGATAGAGATAAATTGATTTAGCATCTTAACTAGGTTAACTAGTTTTCTAAAATGGCTAATCAACATTGCTTCTAGTTGAGCCCAAGAAGTGCTAGAACTTATTGTTAGGTATAGGTACCACTCAAATGCAACCTCATACAATGTGTATGAAAATAATATACAAGGAACATCTCTATGCCATATTTACAAATAAATTAAAATATCCTTGTATCTCTGAATATGTTCCTCAACCGAGGCCACATCATGCTTAAACCTAGGTAAACATTTTGCTACACCTTTAGGAATTTTAAGAGTAGGCATGTTTAACTGGCTATAATAGTCACCTATCCAAGATGTGATTCTTGTTGTAGTAAACATTGCCATTAGTGAACCTTAAATAACACAACTTTAATACCAATTTTGTTAGTCAAATAAATATATCTTGGAAAGAAGCATGAAATGACTAACAACATTCAAATGTTTAACATATATATCCTCATTTTAGCATAAAACAAAAGATATACATCAATTAAACCATGAAATTAAAGAAAATTCTCAAATTTAGAACAAGGTTAGCATCAATGCATCATCAATTAGAGAATTTTTGAATCAATGAAAGTGATCACATGTCAACAAAACCTTAGTCAAGATCAATGCCTTAAAATAAATATTTCAAGTAGACATGAACAATTTAACATCTAAATAGCAATAAAGCAAACCAATTCAGACCCTCCTTCTAGATCCAATTATGTTGAGTGGAAATTTAGCCCAATTGCAAAATCACCATCACAGTCAGAATTTTGATTTAGAAAACCCTCTTTTGCAAAGAAATAAAATTTCTCCAAGGTTCCTTTTACTTAATATGTGCTTGTAATATTGTGAAGATGTATCAAATAAGTGCTAGGAATACCTTAGTGATTTGCAAATAACTATTAACAAGTGGTCTGTGTTGGTTTATTTTATTATGCTATACTAGTGATTGTTCATAAAATTAAAAAAAAAAAGGAAAATGTGATTGGCCCTCATATGACCATGATGTAAAGCCTTATTTCATTTTATCTTGAAGAATTTTAGGTAGATTTTATATTATTTTTTTGGACTTTAGAAGCTTATTTTAAAGTCTTCCCAATAGTTTAATTAGCATTTGAGTAAGTGTTTTTTTTTTTGGTGATTATTATAGTAAATTAACAGTGGGTTTTTATAGAGGATCCCAAAACCTTATGTAAAAAATTAGCCAACTTTCTAATGATGCATCATACCTCTTAGCTATAACAATAAACCTAAATGAAAATAAAACCATCCTAATGCTGCAGACTTGAAAATAGCAAAAAGGGCTTTTAGGCTTGGAGACCCAACAACAAAGAAAATAGGACAGACCCGAGAGAAACCCAAAAAGAGGCAAAAAATAAGGAGACAAACACCATGGACTACTAATCACGATCCTCCTGTCCTCTCGAATTTGGGCGCTTCTGGTTCTGCTTCAAGATAGAAATCATGGAGTTGACAGAAGTAAGAATGGAAGCAGCCAAGTCTAGGAGAGAATTACCGCGACTCTCCTTGTTGCTCTCTGTGTCCAACGGGATGTGCTACAGACGGACATCCTTCTCCACCTTTCTGACTTTCCACAAGTGCTGGGAAGATCTTCCAGGAATGGACAGTAGCTTCTTTGCCATGCCACCCCAAAACATGTCGAAATGGGCCTTCCAAAAATTGCACAAGGAAAACATCAGGAAGGGATGTCTGCCCTGGCCAAAATTTCCACCTCATATGGGAAGCGAGACCGCCACACAACCGGGCATGTGGTCGTGAGCCCTTTATTGGCCATGTGGTCAGCCACACAATTTCCTTCTCTCAAAATATGATTTTCTTCCCATCTACAGTGATAGGAGAGAAGAGATCTAGCCTCGAGGATGATGTTGTAGACTTTCCAAGATAGATTTTTGGTACCAAGAAGGTAATTCATGATGTTGAGTGAGTCACCATCAATGATAAGAGGTCGAGGATCCTCAGAGAAAATCCAAATACCATTCAAAGCGCCTCGGGCTTCAGCATAGTGATTCGTCTGGGAGCCCAAATCTTCACAATAGGCCATCATAATATTCTCGTCATGATCACGGACAACCCCACCAGTGCCAGTGGGCCCAAGATTCCCCTTAGCCGCTCCATAAAAGTTTAATTTAATCCACCCCATGGGGGGTTTGGTACACACAACATTCCTTCGATAGGGCCCTTTAACAACCTCTAAAAACGGCCAGAGATTCATCATTTTGAGAATAGCTTCTTCGCTCGAAATATGGGGACGGGGACTGGGAACTGCAATAGAATTCTCAATGGTGTAAGATAACGCCCTTTGAGTGATAGAAGGGGGCCCTCTAGGAGCTCTGCCAAAGATTCTGGCATTCCTCTCTAACCAAATTTGCCAAATTAAATGGTGGAAGGAGGCCTCGAGGAGGAAGCAGAGCTTGGGATTCTTGAAAGGATTAGGCCATTGGTGAAAAGCATCTCTAAGGGATCGGGGAGAGCACCAAAGGATCTGGAAAGAGGATAGGACAATGCTCGAACAGAGTGGGAAAATGGGCAATGCAAGAATAAATGATCCCTCATCTCACAATCTGCTAAACACAAGTAACACCTGTTGGGGAAGGCAAAACCTCTCTTGTGAAGGTTGTCAATAGTTGAGGCTTTATTGTGGAAAGCAATCCACGTGAAGAAATTGATTTTAGGAACAACTCATTTCCTCCAAACAGTATTCCACCTGTAGTCCAGAGCAGTCTTGGTGATGAGAAGCTCATAAGCTGATTTAACAGAGAAACACCCATCCTCCGTACCACTCCAGATTATCCTGTCATTCCTCCTGGCAGAAGGAATTAAAATCGACTGAAGGATATTATCAAGGAAGGTAATCTCATTATTAAAACCCTCCACAACAGGAAACTTCCACCGAGGGAAACAGGTGCTTCTATCAATGAGATCCGCCACCCTGAGCTGGGCATTAGGGTCGATCAAGCTTCTCAGTCCAGCGAGGTCCTCCCTCGACGCAAGGGCTTCTTCAGTAGCCCACTTATAATTCCAAAAGGAAATGCAGTTGCCATCACCCAAAATATAGCAGGCTCCCAGAATGATCAGATGCCAGGTTTGGAGCACAGATTTCCAAAAGATCGATGCCACGAAGGATGTTTTAGCATCCAAGAAGGGGGTGGGGCCAAGATACTTCATTTTAACCAACATAACCCACTCCACCGGGTCACTAGACATAATACTCCAAGCGTGCTTCGCGATCAGAGCCAAATTCATAAGTCTTGATCTTCTCAACCCCAGGCCGCCTTGATCTATCCTCGAACACACCTTATCCCAGGCTACAAGGGGAAGTCTAGATTTCTCTTCATTACCAGACCAAAGAAAGGTCCTCTGAATCTTCTCAATCTTGGAGTGGACTACACTCGGAAGCATGAACACCGACATGAAGTAGGTTGGGATCCCCTGAAGACAGGCTTTGGTAAGGGTGGCTTTCCCAGCTTGCGATAGAAGTTTGCCCTTCCAAGTGCAGAGTTTCCTATGAAGGCGCTCAAGAATCGTGTTCCACATGTCCCCACTGGCCTGCCCACTATAAGATAAAGGCAACCCCAGATAGGACGTAGGAAGAGAATCAATAGTGCATTCAAGAATTCTAGCAATCCGAATTTGTCTGCGCAGAGGAGTGTTAATAAAGTAAATTTTGCTCTTGATGTAATTGACCTTTTTTTCCAATAGCTTGCTCATAACGGGACAGGATCCTCTTGAGCGACTTGGCTTGAGCAACGGACGCCCCAATGGAAATGAGGGTGTCATCCACAAATTGCTGATGAGTGACAGGATTAATTCTAGAAGTCGACAAGATGCCAAAAATCTTGTTCTGCCGAAGAGCCTCTTTCATGGACCAACTCAGAACCTCCGCCAGAAGAATGAACAGGATGGGAGAAAGAGGATCGCCCTATCTGAGGCCTCTAGAGCTTTGGAAATACCCAGTGGGGACCCATTGACCAAGACAAAAAAAAGGGAGTGGATATACAGACTGTAGACAAGGTCAATCCAGTGGGGATGAAAGCCGAACTTGAGGAGGACTGCACACAAAAAATTCTAGTCGACACGATCGAAGGCTTTGTTCATGTCGAGCTTAAGAAAAAGAGCAGCATTCTTAGAGTGGTAAGTAGAATGAAGGGTCTCATGGACAGTGATAACACCATCAAGAATGTTTCTGCCTTTGATAGTGCTTCCCTGACAAGGATCAATTAGGAGGGGGAGGAATGTTTTGAGTCTATTGGCTATAGACTTGGTAAGGATCTTGTAAAAAACATTGCACAGGCTAATGGGCCGATAGTCAGAGAAAATTTTGTAGGAAGGAGACTTAGGAATGAGGGCAAGAAAGGTGGAATTGAGTTTCGGGTGGATAGATCTGGATGCTTGGATACCCGAATAGCATCACACACATCCGGGCCCACGACCTCCCACATGACTTGGAAGAATCGGGGAGGGAAACCATCGGGCCCAGGGGCCTTATCTGGTTGCATGGAGAAAAATGCTTCCTTAATATCAGATAAGGAAAAATGTTCCAGAAGTTTCATGCTTACCTCATGGGGAACTTTAGTCAAAAAATTGGCGAGCATAGATTTTTGGACCTGGAGGTTGCTATCTGGAGGAGTGCCAAGCAAATCCTGAAAGAAATTAACCGCTTCACTCCTGATTTCCTCAATCTCCCTGGTAATGTGCCCATCCTTACAAGTCACTTCTTTGATCTTGTTGGCCCCTCTATGCCTCATTGTAGACACATGAAAAAATCTCGTGTTGGAGTCTCCATTCTTCAACCACAGGTCATGAGATTTCTGGCACCAGAACGTTTCCTCCCTAGCGAGAATAGAATGAAAGTCCACCAAAAGGCTCCGCTATTCCTCCTTGAGATCCTCAGTGTAACCTTCGGTAGCCATCCTTTCCTCCATAGCCTTCAGGTTCTCAGCGATGGATTTTTTGGACTCAAAAATGTTGTCGAAAACCACTTTGTTCCAAATATTCAGTTTTTCTTTGACCATTTTGAGCTTTAAAGCTACCCTCTTAGGAGCGCTTCCTTCCACATTCGATTGCCACAACACTGAAACCAATCCTTTGAAGTCTTTGTGGGAAATCCACATGGATTCGAATCTAAAAGGGGTCATAAAAATAGG
Organism: Wollemia nobilis; assembly: GCA_028583015.1. Taxonomy (NCBI): domain Eukaryota; kingdom Viridiplantae; phylum Streptophyta; class Pinopsida; order Araucariales; family Araucariaceae; genus Wollemia; species Wollemia nobilis. Next base: position 3,185,921 of record JAQPPZ010016847.1, on the reverse strand, counting down.
CCCATCGTTCACCTCCAAGAAAATAGGGTTATGGTCAGACCCAATCCTTGGAAGAGCCAAAAGGATAGCCCCGCCAAGGATGGGAATGGCTTATGGGGAAATGAAGAATCTATCAAGTTTGACTTGAATCAAACCACCCCCAATCCTTCTGTTAGTCCATGTGAAGGAAGCCCCTTTGAGTTCAATGTCAAGCAGGCCATTAGCAGAGACAAAATCTTTGAAATCGTCCAACCTGCGGCTGGAGTCGTCAGACCCTCCTTTTTCTCTGAAGGATGAAGGGGACAATTGAAGTCACCCCCTAAAACCCAAGGAAAGTTGCTAAAATTCTCCCTCATCAAAGAGATAGCTTTCCACATTTCTGCTCTCTTTGTGGCAGAATTGGAAGCATAAACGTTGGATAGAATCCAAGAAAAATTGGAGGTTTTGGACTGGAACAGTACATTGATGATTATGTTGGAAGTTGACAGTGAGCTGCCCTCAAACCTCGAAGGGTCCCACAAAACCATGAGTCCTCCCGCTGTTCCCACTGCAGGGATGGACAGACAATTTGCCCTGGCCCAAATGGCCTTCGCCACTTTGTCAGAGGAGATAGCATCAAGCTTGGTCTCTTGCAAAATAAGGATAGAAGGGTTAATCCTCCTATGGAAATCAACCACTAACCTTATCTTGGCTACACCATTCAGTCCTCTCACATTCCATGAGAGGACTTTCATTTGGATAGTTTGAAGTTTTTCTTGCCTCCCCTTCCTTGTTGAGGGGGAGGTTTTGATGCATGAGCTTCGTCTGACTATGCATCACAGTCATCCAGAACCAACAAACGTTGGGTTCCATTTGCAAAGTCAGTTGCAGTCTCTTTGTCTCGCATTTCCTTGTTAGGAGGACGACCCTACTTCCTCTCACTACCAAAATCCACACTTTGCTTTCGGCTCCTCGTATTTTGGGGGCTAATGTGATCGGATTGTTCACCCCTCCTTCCTAAGAGGTAATCTTCTAGCAGCGTCTACAACTGACTAAAATTGGGATGACCCGTATCTTGGAGCAGAGGAACAGCCTGAGTCAAAACTTGGGAAGGGGTCCATTCCATATCTTCCTATGATTCACTTTCCAAGTGGGAGTCTGCTCCTTGTTGGTTGTCAGCCTCAAGATGCTCTGGGTTCGATTGGAGAGAGAGATTCTCTTCAGGCTGAGAGAGTCCTCCACAGTCTCTAGAGGGGCCTGGGGATACATGGACCTTCGTATCTAGAAGATTTGGTTGCTTTGCCTGATCTTCCTTGTGCTCTAGGGGGTTGTCATTTTCACATTTTTGTTTTCCTAGTTTTTGAAGAGGACACTGGGACTGGAGGTGCCCTTGGGACCAACACTGGGTGCAGAAAGCTGGTCTATTTTCATAGACAATAGCTTGTTTATGAAGAATGGTTCCTCCAGACCGAAGAGTGATGGAAGTTGGGAGTTCTATCTCCAAATCTGCTAGAATGCAAAATCGGGCCTGGACGAATCTTGTTCGAGCTCGGGTGGGAGGGTCAATGGTGACCAACTCCCCAATGGAACGCGCAATACCTCTTATGACATTTTCATGCCAGCCAAAGAGGGGAAGATTCGGGAGCCTAACCCATATTGGGGCAATGTTGATGTTTTGGGTCTCAGGACTGAAATCCATGTCCCACTTCCTGAGAAATAAACTTCTACGGCCCAGAAACCATGGCCCGCCAACCAAAATTTTACAATAATCCTCCTTATTGTTCAATCTAATGGCAAAAAAACCCTGGGATAGGGCCGCTAGCTCCAAATGCCCAGAAGTCCTCCATTTGCTTGCTGCCCATTTTCGGATAGTTTCCATGTTAGGATGGCCTCCAATGAATTTACCTATTAGGGTAAATTTCTCAAACTCCATGAAGCTTGAAAGAACTTCCGTCGGGATGTCCAGCTCATCCCCAACCGAAAATAACTCTTTGGTAAAAAACTCGTTTAGGGTTTCTAAGGCCGCTGCCTGGGCATAAGAATTTTGAGCCCCATCACCCCCTTTGTCTGGTGGGTCCTTACCTCGATCAAAACCATTGCCAGCCTGGTCATCTTCAATGGGCCCGAGCATTTTTGCTCCCCCGAAATCATGATGCCCTCCGATTGCTCCGCTGCATCCAAGAACCGAACCACCACCGCTATCGATCTCCCCTACAGACTTCCTGCCCATCAACATCCTCCCGCCTCCCTTATCAGCTATCTCGCAAACCTGCTGCATTACAGCCCTGCAACCGAATTACAGACACCTTTCTTTGCATTGCTCAAATTTTGAAAAATTCAATTTAAGCACATACTTCATTTGAGTAAGTGTTTTGTTAAAGCTAATAATTTGTATTAGCTATGCTAAATTAGAGGTAGTTGGTTATGCTTAGAGAGCATATAGGGAATTTTTTAGTGTGTGCTATGTGAGTGGGTAAGTTAGGATGGTGTTCTACGAATACATTAGTTTCAAATATTTTTGCTATTATCTAGTTCCCTCAAGAAGATATAAAATGTAACCTCCTTTGATAAGCAATACAAATTTCATAGTTATGGATTCTCAATTGGTATCAGAGCCAGAGAACTCTCATCATTTGGATTGCCCATCACCAGTTAAGTGAGTTCAGTCCATAACTATTATTGGAGTAGTGAGAGTTAGAGACAGACGTGATCTTTTAGTGAGCGCTGGACATAAAGAGCATTCTGAGATGAACATGAAGATTGCTATGGACAAGCCTTTCATTGCTATGAAGGAGAAAACAATGTGTTTCTCTTGTGATAAATCAGCTGGAGATGTATTGGGCTGTGTATGATGCACTAGTTATGCGAAGGAGATAACATCACATCGTGTTGGGAGTATGCTATGGATGCACATTCATGGAGTTGGACGAAAGAGGTGTCCATAGGCTATAATTATCATTGATTGTGCCTGAAAGCATCGATGAACATTGTGTAAGAGACACAAAAACTTTGAGTTTGATTTACGTTAGATGACATTTGAAAATTATAGGAGTTGTTATCAAACGTCGTCTTGTGGAGCATTTGAGTTAAACATCACAACTTTACAACATGAGATGTGTTGCTGGTTTTGTAAGACATTGTGGAAAGTCTACGATTTGAAATCCTGTTATGACGCATCACTATGATTTAAAATTTTTGAAAATTTAAAATTCTGGTTTGGTAGCAGGGAGTTGTGTTTCCATGAGTCTGCAAAGCTATTGCAGAATTCTAAAAGATGTCGTAGAAAGATATGGAGGAGAAAGCTTCATCTGCGTATTTGAATATTGGCTATGATATATATGATTAGAAGCCTGTGATCTATGTATTAAGACTATGGAGGATATATTAGCATCAAACATCAAAAGCAACAGAACATGGACGAGAAGACATCTGAAGATGTAACTTGTTTTGAAGGAAGGAGACGATGATCAGTGACTATTATCTATGTGGAGTCTTTCGAATAATACCTATCAAAATAGAGGCTCGTTGTGTGTGAGATGCTGCCAATAATCAACATCTAATGTAGAGCTACGTCGTGATAATATGCTATGCAAGGCTGTAAAGTTTTTTTTTAAACTAGCAAGTTTTGATCTCATTGGATATCACTATGAATATTCATCTAGGGAAGGCTGCGTGAAAGGTGTGCAACAGGAACGAGATGTCCTCACATTTTGGAGTGGTCTTGTGATGTGCGCTGAAGCCCTTGAACATCACAAATTTTTTCCTATGGAAGCCTTCCAACACTACCCCTTAGAACCCCATTCAGGGGCCTAAATTTGATTTTTGAGAGAGGTATATGTTGTGAAAATAGAGAGATATCTACTTTTATTGCTAATAAGATGTTGTATGTGAATTCATTTCACATCTAGTATCAGAGGCATACGTGAGTGTGCTGGGATGTGAGCCCAGTGGTATATGTGAGCTCATGAATTACTGTGGAGGCATTCGATATGCTGTGAGAGGCATACGTGAGCGTGTTGGAACGTGAGCTCGATGGCAGATGTGTTGAAAAAGCTATTGAAGAAGACTGTGCTAGACATGAATTATTTAGCAGGCATCTTGATCTAAAAATAGGAGATCCATGAAGTGACACGTTTAATAAAGACGTCACTTGTCTTTAAATCAATTTTGTTTTACAACTTTGGAATCACATTTTTAAATTGACTGCGTGATAATTGATCACTGAAAATCTACATAACGTAAAGGTGGAGGGAGACTCGTTTTACATGAAAGAAACTATGAAATTGCTGAAAGAACACATGTAATGTGGAGATCGTGTGATCAACTTATTTGTTTGTGAGACTAGATCGACATTGAAAGAACAGGCAATACATTGAAACAAAGATCGTGTAAGTTTGTTGGATATATTTTTTAATCGAAACAAATATCATATGTTGTGAAAGCTATTTGTCATATGCTATGAAATATGGCATTAAGACATATGGTAAAATATACTTCGATCTGCATTAAAGGAAATTAAAAAGGGGAGCATTGTTGCTGCGAATAGTTGATTCGCTTAAAACAAAGCTCATTGATTGACAAGGAGACATTTTTACGTGAAGAAGGTGGAGCGCTGGTTGTTTTCAAACATCCTTATGAGAAGGCGTGGAGACTTCCTGTAGTCAAAAAGCTATGCCATTCGAATCTCGTAGAGAGATGACAGTGAGAGGAAGCTTGATATGCTTTGATACGTCTGTGCATATTTTTTACTACATGTAAAAAAAAAATGGTGATTCACAGTGCATTCAAGAGGATTTTCTGAAAAGGAAATGGTGCAATTTGATACACTTCGAGACATCTATTGATTTGTAGTGAAAATATCACATTTGACAGAGATGGTGCGTTGGGTATGTGTGAAGAGAATCATTGGACTGCAAACAATTTTCTTATAAAAATATATTGAGAATGAAAAATTTAGAGGTTGCTGTTGAAGGACGATTCCTGGCAGGAAAATGTATGATGTTTTGTTCTATCAATTTTTGAGGAGTCTTCCATTCCCTATGGAGGAACTAGCGTGTGCAAGAGGTGTCAGACACATGTAAGACCATCATAATCATCATAACGATTTGTTGTGCAGACAAATACATTTCTGTGTTTTGCTACCTATTGGGACGTAAAAATGAGTTAGATCAAGATTTATGTGTTGAATGCTATATTTCTTACGTTTGTGAAGACGTGAGATTTTGAAAAATAAGGGGAAATTGAGGGCGCCTTCCGCATCAAGAAGGCGCCATACATTGAAAGTGCCTTTCGCATCAAGAAGGCGCCATACATTGAAAGTGCCTTCCGCATCAAGAAGGTGCCATACATTGAAAGCACCTTTCGTATCAAAAAGGCAACATACATTGAAAGTACCTTCCACATCAAGAAGGCGCCATACATTGAAAACGCCTTCCGCATCACGAATATGACATCCATTGAAAGTGCCTTTCGTACACTACTGCTAAGATAGAAGCACTTCTGCGATGATTGGAACTACTGCATTTTGTTTTCTAATTTTGCTTGAGTGCATACACTGGGAAAGAGACAAAGCTACAAATTGTTGAGGTGAATTGATCTGGCTGGATCAGTAAGGTATTTTGCATTTAAAACCAGAGAGCTTGTATTTTTGCAATAAGAGGTTAATTCTAAAATATTGACTCAACATTTTGAGTCAATTGAGTATTCTTGTAGAATATTAATGAAATCTCTACAAATATAATTACTAGTTGTCTTGGTAAGATGGCCAATAACAATTATGAGTTGCAAGCTTCAAGTTGTAATGGCAAAAAATATGCTTATTGGAGCATAAGGATGAAAAAATTCTTGATGGCTAAAGACCTTTGGGAAATTACTCTTGAAGGTTATGAAGAACCGGATTGGAGCTCTCTTGAAGGAGAGAAGAAAAGATTAAATAAGGATTTGCAGCACCAAAATTGCTTGGCACCCCTTGATTTGAGAAGAGGTATAAAATAAAATGTTTTTCCTCTTATTAAGCATTATAGATCAACATTTCATGTTTGGAAAGTGTTGAAATATGCTTATGGGTTTGATGAGGACACCCATAAAGCCATATGTGACAATCATGAATATTGTTTAAGCAAGGAGGAGCCTTGCTTCCTTGAAGAAGTTTTTGAATTAGATCCTTTTGAAGGAGTTTTTGAAGAGTCTTGTAAAGACTCATATGAAGACATGCTTTGTAATGGAGAATTATTTCTTGAAGAGGAAGACATATTTGAAGAAGAGCCTTGTGTGAAAGAGAGTAAAGAATCCCTTCATGGAGAAGAGGATGAGAAGGAGCCATGTACAATTCTCATTGAAGAGAGTTATGATGAAGATTGTTTCAAGAGGGAACCTTTTGGAGAGTCTTATGAAGACTCATCTGAAGATTGTTTTGAGAAACCATGGGAGACTCTCATTGATGAAGACATTACTTGTGAAGGCATGTAAACTTGTAAGTATCAATTCTCTGTTTTAGAAGGATAATATGATGAAAATCATTAATTATTTCTTTTAGAGGGAGAATATGATGATGAAAATAAAAATTGTGTGAATGAAGTTTTTTGTAATGTAGCAAAAACAATTGATAAAATGACATGTTTGGAAAACATGGACATTGAAAATGAAAGTCTCATTGAAGAGAAAATGGAGGAAAGATCATTCTATGGGAATGATGCTTATTGTGAAGATCATTCCAAAGTGGATGATGGCTTGCTTGAAGAACCAACCCAGGAGTATTGGCATCTTGAAGATATGGAAGGATGTTCCATTGATGATCATGACAATTTCTCAAGAATGGAGGAATGTTACATTGAAGAGGAAGGAAGAGCAACACTCACATTAGAATGTTCCTTGCTTGAAGATCAATGTGAGGTGGATGAAAGATGTCTTAAGGAGGAGACACTACAAAAGCAAATGAAAAGGCAAGAGGAAGATAAAAAGGAAACACCCACATTGGATTGTTGGAAATGTATAAAAAAAAGTGTCTTATGAAGAAGACACCAAATCAACTATTTGTTGAAGAGTGCTTCATGGAGGAGGCATAAATTTTTAATGAATAATATCTCATGGAGAAGATAAATGAAGAGTGTATTATGGAGAATGCACCTAATATTCTCATGGAGGAGAATGATGAAGAGCTAACCACAAATTGTTGGCATGCTAATGAAGGAGCAATATTCCTAGAAGACTATTGGATTACTTTTGATGAAGACCATTCACTTGGAATGGATGTGTGCTCTCTTGAAAGAGAAAATGAAGATGTAAATATGGAAGCTCACTCAGATGGAGTGAATGTTGATTGTAAGGCTCAAGTTATGTGGGATGTTGATCACCATGATATTGTTGATAAAGAGGAGATGCAAACTATAAGTTGCATGCTCAATAGAGATCACTCATCAAGAGTGATAAATAGAGATGCTTCTTGTCCATCAGCCCAAGAAGTTTGTGTGAAGAGATATTTTTGTGAATCTCAAAGAAGAAAATAACACAAATTATTATCTCATTTGTGAGGTGGACAGTGAGAGAGCAAAGGAGATAGAAATAGAAAATGAAAATGAGATTGCTGATTTTCTTTTTGTAATGGCAAAGGAAACATCACTCATGGATGATGATCACTCACTTGGAGTGACTACATTGAAGACAAATATTTGTCTTGAAAATTCAACAATGTATGATTGGTTGAATGAATGGTGTTTCAACACACCTACATGGATTGAACAAAGGAGGAGAACTCTTAGTGAAGAGTTGATGGTTGATCTTGAAGCAACATACAATGAAGGAGAACTGCTACAAAATAGCTTTATGGGAAGCACCAAATCTACTCATACTAAAGGTAATGCTTTTATGATTAATTATTTATTTTTTATGAGTAGGAATTAAAAGAAAGGAGAATGTCTTCCAAAGGCAATATTGAAAGGCAATTGTCTCATTGAGACAACTTTGATGAAGAGTCTTCTTGGAGAGAAGACAGTGATGGAGAACTTGGGTCACATGGATCAAAATGATGTGTTCAAAATTCCTTGGGAGAAGGATTATTGTAAAGTCATTGTTTTGAGAGAATATTTGTATGAGGAGCAACTTTATGTTGCATATGTAGTTGGTCATTATATGGCCATATTTTTTGTGATCTTTTGTGTGGAAATATCTGAAAGAATTGTAAGGTATAATCATCTATGTGAGATGATTAATTGTAAATACTCATGTGGAGTATTGTTTAGTGTTGAGTATGTAAAAGAAGAAAAAAATGTGAGAGCATGGTTTAAAGACCATAATGATAAAGATGTAAGAGAGTGGTTGGTGAAAAACACAAGAGGAGATACTTTTGTTGAAGGGAGAGTTAATCAACAAAAGAAGGCACTCAAGCATTTGCAGGAAATTCCACATGAAGAGTGGAAGGAGTGCCACCACAAGTATTTTGCAAATTCTGATTTCTTGATTCAAGATTGGACGAAATGTAAGAGAAATGTTTTCTTCCAACTTTATGATGCTTAAAGAACTCTTGCATGAGTGTCTTTAGCATCAAGGGGGAGAATGTTGGACTTTAGAAGCTTACTTTAAAGTCTTCCCAATAGTTTAATTAGCATTTGAGTAAGTATTTTGTTAAAGCTAATAATTTGTATTAGCTATGCTAAATTAGAGGTAGTTGGTTATGCTTAGAGAGCATATAGGGAATTTTTTAGTGTGTGCTATGTTAGTGGGTAAGTTAGGATGGTGTTCTACGAATAGATTAGTTTCAAATATTTTTGCTATTATCTAGTTCCCTCAAGAAGCTATAAAATGTAACCTCCTTTGACAAGCAATACAGGTTTCATAGTTATGGATTCTCATCTTTTGGTTAAGCAAATTTTAAACAAGTTTTATCTTCCTTGAATCTTGTTTTGAACATGAAACAAAAGATTAAAATATATCTCTAAAATGTACCTTAAAATTTAAATCATGATTGGATTCATTTTGGTGTTTCTTTTAGCATGAAATGGAAATGGATAAATGACTAACTTTGAATGTAATAGCCTTTGATATGATAAATAAATTACCCCTCTTTAATGAAATTAGAATTTTCATAAAGAGAAGTCAATTTATTGCTTTAAAATAATGACCTTTTGAAATGCCATATAAATCACTCCCCTTTAATGAAATCATGATTTTCATAAAGGAAAGTTAATTTATTGCTTGCAAAAAAAACATGCAAAGCTTGAAATCTGATTTACCTTCAAAATGTGCAATTATGTCAAATTTCAAAATTATAAAATTCCTAATAAAATAACAACTTTAAATAAATTTTATAATTTCGAAATGACTTCAAAACAAAATCGAACTTGTTCTAAATGAAGCATTAGAGCTTATTCTTCACACCCATGTATCTATTTTTGGAATTTTGTTTTTATTTTTTTAATTTTAATTGCTGAAGTTTTAAAAAATAACTACAAAAGGTAGGAGTTAGAAAAATAAAAATAAGATCTGGAAAATGGACCAGAATGCTGAAACTACTAAAAGGGTAAACTACTGCCAGTGTGATGCTACCCTATCCTGCAAAACAAAGACATGAGAATTTCTAGATGTAACCTAATTTATCTGAAGTTACATTTTGCACAGTCCAAAATAAACTAGGTGTAATCTTCTAAGAAAAAAATAAAATTTATGCTTCTAAACATTCAATAGTGTAACCATTAGAATGAATTAAACACCATTTATAAGCCTAAAAAGCATGAAAAAAAAGACAATTAACACAAACATCCGAAAAGTGATTTCTCCTCCGATTTTATTAATAAGGTGCAAATTTCTACAATATTTAAATTTACAACGAAAATATAATTTTTTTTTTTTTTTCTTTCAACAAATTTCCAGCATCTTCCAAAAAGTTTCCAATATTGGATTTTCCAAAATGTCTAGCCCCTATTTCTCTGCCTTCAATGAATATTTAAACTTTTTTTTTTTTTTAAGACAGTCAACTCATTTCTTCTTCCCCTTTGCTTGGTTTCGAAATGACCTCTTTTTCTCTTCTCTCACATGCTTTCATGACCTTCTTACATTTCTCTTAATTTAATAACACCTTGTTTTAATAATACCTTGTTTTGTAACGTCGCGCTTCAACCGCATTTGACTTTTACTCCTTTTTACCTTTGACAGTGATGACTTTACTTATTACTTTTTTTTCCTTTATATTTTAATTTATTAAAACCTTTTCTGGCCATCCCTATGCTCGACGCGTCCCTCTTGTAAGTGTTGTGGGAGAGGCTTGAATGGCTGGCCCCACTAACAGTGCACCCTGCGGTTACAATTCCACCTAATCACCTTTTGTATTTTGTCGCCTCCTCACTCGGGAATATTCGTGTACCTCTTTTGCAACTGGTATTGCGTACAATATCGAACTTTCCCACTGAAGGTATCCGTCAACGATGACCAAAATTTCATGTGACCAGTATGTAAATCCTACGTAATTCCACTCGGTCTCGATGCATGGCATGATTTGCAGGTTCACCTAAGGTTGCAATAATCCACACTCTTCCACTACTTACTATCAACTACCATTTGATTAGATTGTATCTTCGTGAGATTGCAGGTAGATTCTATTCAAAACAGACAGTATTGTGAAGCAATGTGTCACTCATCTATAATGTGACCGTGCGCGATAGTCCATTGCATCCTTGGACCATGTAGACAACATTCGTTCCCACACCGGCTGCCAAGTCACCGATGCCATTTTTGCTGCATCATCATGTTGCAGTTAGTGTCGAGTTCTTATTTGGCTGAACAATAGAAACCCTCATGTCCATGCCATCGATCGCGTGGCTACCTACGTGTCCACTGCACTGCTATGGTAACATCTGCCACCCTCTTCATAAAAAAGTCTCCTCGACTTACTTTGGTAAAAGGCTTCATCTCGGCTTCTTGTTTGCTAGATGCTACGACCCTATTGGCAGTTGGACCAGTCGTCGCCAATGCAGATTGTCGGAGACGCTTCCTGCTAATTTCATAATCTGCAAGCACAACATTAACATTAGTGAATAATCATTATAACTTTAGTAAATAAAATGTTCATATAAATCAATGAAACCAAAGTGTTGCCCACACTCCACTGTCTTTTATATATATATATATATATATATATATATATATATATATATATATATATATATATATATATATATATATATGAAATTTGATTTAATAGTATTTAAATGTTTGGATTTAAATTAATTGATTTTAAGGGTTTATATCAAATAAAATCAAACATAAAATTTAATTCACATTACCAATTCAATCAAAACAAGAATTAAAAAACCTATTAGGCCTAACCAAACACCCAACATTCTACATGGAGTTTAAAGGAGAAATCATCGAAATTATCACTTAAAGACCGATAAAACTCCCAAAACATAAAATTTCACGATGGGTCCCCAATTTCAGAGTAATTTGTGCAATGGCCACAACATATCTTAAGGTTTTTTTTTGTATGTAATTTATGTGTACATATAAATTTGTAATTGATTTTAAAAATTATTTGAATAATTAAAATTAAATAATAAATATTTATTATTTATTATTATTTTTTATACATATAGGAATCGACAACTACCTTTCCTTTTTGAACAAATGGTCACAGGTTCAAATCGCATTACCTTCGATCGTAGTGTCAAATCATGGTGCTACCACAATAACCCCTACCTCACCTCGGTAAACATGACTTAGAGTGAGGGAGACCCTTGGTGGCTCAGGGTTGGTATTGTTGTCATCAAGCTAGCGCACATTTAGCGGACTCACGTCAGACTACTATCTTTGCCCAAATTGGGAATGCCTATGAGGTTTGAACCTAGGTCTCCTCTTGGTAAGTGCCCAACTTATTACCAATCCAAAAAATAATAAAAAATTAAAAAATTATATAAAAATCATATTTTTGAAAAAGTTTTTAATTGTGAGATTTATAATAATGAATGTAGGTTTTTTTTTTTTTTGTTAGTGTGAGAAATCCTTACGACCAAAGCACAAGGCTTAGCAATCTCCTCCCAACCATGATCCCTCGTAAATACAAGAGTTATGCTTATCAATAAGGAATTTAACACACATCCACCACACATCCACCCCCGCACACACTCGCCCACGCTCGCCCACGTTGCGAAAAACCTTATGTTAAGGAAAATCGTTCCTTGTATCCCTTGGGGGCCAAGAATTTTTGTTTCACCTTAAGAGGAAGCTACAAGGACATGGTAGCAATATAAAAAAAAATCTAGAAAGATCCCATGTGTGCTCATAGGATTTTCTTGTAATTAAACTTAGAGGTAAAATTATATTATTTTCAACAAAAATTACATTAAGTTATACACATCAAACATTGACATAAATAATGTCAAACACAAAGACCAAATGTTGATTTTTATTTTCAACATTAAAATCGTCAACCTCACTATTTTTGTAAGACTGTATTTCTCTTAGATAAGAAATTAATTACAAACTACAAAGTCATCATTAATCACTTTGTCACATAAAGAAATTTGGATATTACCAATAATTGATTTGGAAAATAATAGGATATCATATTATTTTAGATAACTAATAGTTTATTGTTTTATCTTACTAAGAAAAATCTAAAACGAAAGCAAAGTATAGCTAATTAAGTTAATGTATGCATTGAGGAGATAATTTGTATTTTCAAATGGATATGATCTACGGTAGTAGGGATCCCTTGGAAAATTTGTTGAATGCAAGAGTCTGTACCTAAATTGTGGCCAAATTTTAAATTTGAATTATAGAAGAATTTGTGTCATAAATAGTTGTTATTGTTGGATGTCCTTTCTGGGGGTTTTTGCTTGAATCTATTTTTTTCGATAGGTATAATCTCCTGCATGAGACATGATGTCTTTTTTGGGGTTCTAGTTGTTGATAGTGAAATCTCGTGTTGATGGTTTTATTTTAGGTTTGTACTACTTGGCTATTATATAGCTTTGTTATTTGTTTGTTTCATGGATCCTTTTTGGTTTGCTATGTTGATCTCTATATTCCTTGTATCCAACCGGTTGGTTGATCCATCTTTGTAAAAGGTTTAGGGCACCTTTCAAAACCCCTTCATCCATCTTATAAAAAAAAGTTAATGTATGCCTTTGTTATATATTATCACTATCAATCTATTTCAAATGTTTTAAAAGTCTATTCCTAAAATTAATGATTTATGTTAAATGATATCATGCTAAAAATTTAGTATACTATATAATATTATTTAAAATATTAAATAGAGATATAATTTTTTGAAATAAGTTAATCAAAGCCAAATATGCCATAAAAAATAAATCAAAATTAAAAGAGAAGCACCAAAACATGAAGAGAGAAGGTAAAGTTGGTGCATATCATACATAGTCAAAATGTTATATAAAACCCTTTATTCATTAAGATGATTGATTTCAAGTCATGAGACAAGAGAATAAAGAAAAATAATAGGATCATAATATATACAATGTGCCATGAAATTATTTTGACCCATGCCTGTCAATTTATCTTTTGAATGATTATGAAATGCATCCATTTATTTCATAAAGTTCATATTATAGATAAACAATTTAACCCAAAATTGATTCAAAGCATAAATTATAGTATCAAAACAATTCTTTTAATGTATAACCACCAAAAATAAGATTCAATCTAAAGGCACAATTTTAAACTTACATAGTTATATTTTGTCAAATGTCTTCACAAATTTATTCTTTTAATTTTGTAAAGGTTTGTTTTTATATAATTTAACATGTTACATATTTTGAGCTACAAAGGTGATAGAGTAGAGGTAAATTTCAACATAGAGAACTAGGTAATACAACTAAGAAAAACCAAACTAAAAAAAGAAAAAATATAAATAATACTCTAAATAATGGATAAAAATAGCAAACATATAAGACAAACAATAATTTTTTAATTAATATAAATACTTGTTAACTATAATAACAAGACACATGTGAAGAGAAATCTAAAACTTTTATTAGAATTCCATGTGAAGATTGCCTCAATTCCATTTCAGCCAACTCATGTGCCCCTCTTTCTCTAGTTGCTTCACATTCCTCTGCTGACATGCTCCTTAGCCAGTGGTGCATTTTGGGGTCCTTTCTCATATTTCAAAATCCAAGTTTCTTTTACGTGTTTCTTGATATTTAGTCTATTTTAGAAACCCATCGCCCTTGTGGTCTTGTTCTATTTGTCTGTGCTTTCTGGTTCTGGTCCCCGAAGCTTCCCCATCTATTTGAGAATATGGCTATAATTGAACCTTTGACTCTCCAACTAGATCACATATTTGATTCTCTTTTGGGTGTTAAGGGTTTTATTCCATTTTTCAAGCTCTTATATGGCATCGATGACAGTATCACCAACGAGTTTGTCAACTCATGGGATGATGGTGTGGTTCAGGTTCGAGGGTTGTGTATTGAAGTAAACATCCAAATCTTATTTGCTATTTTTGGTTTTTCTACTAAAGGGCTGTCAGTCAGACGATATTGCCATAATTTCAAGGAGGAGATAAATAATTTCCCTAAAAAGGGAAAGGAGTTGACATGGACCAAAGGAGGGGTTGTCCGTGATTCTCTCCCTCCTCCATGGAACTCAACTATTGTGCCTATTATGCAGTATATAACTGTAGACAATATCAACCGTCCTCTTCGTACCTTCCATATAGCTTTTGTTAACCACCTTCAGGACATCAAGCCTATCAAAATTCTTGACTTTTTGTTGAGATCCATAAGCTTAACCATTGAAAACTTTAAAGACAAGAAAACCAGTAAATTTTTGTCTCACCAAGGCCTTTTTCTGATTATCTACAAGCATGTCCTAGATAGTCAACCTATTTCAGGCTCCATGTTCCTTCTATGGATTCCAATCTGGCTGCTAATCAGCAACAGCCTCAACCTGATGATCCTGTTTCTAATGAAGGTAAGTCTGCTACTGATACTCCAAATGTTGAGTCTCTTGATGCTGTTATTTTTTTGAATTCCCATGATGAGGGTCCTGTCAATAATTATTTGCTAGATGAGCTAGTTAATTCACCTAACACTGTTCATAATGACCCCATCATCACTACCATTCTAGAGACCCTACCTACCCGCCCTAGTGATAAGACCAAGTTTGCCACTCCTTCCAAGTCTGTTGACATTGCTCCTATGGAAACCCCTACCTCTGGTTTTGAGGTCAGACGAAGGCCATCAATGTTGGAAATATGAGCAAGATTTGTTGTCATTGATGTCAAGAGTAAGTTTTAGTGAGTAGTGCAAGAGGAAGGATGTCAAGAGTCAGTTTCAATAATCAGTGCAAGAGAAATATTGCTTCTAGACCTAAGGGAAATAATATTATAATATCTCCCATTATAATATTCAAGGTGGTCAGATAAGGTCTAAAGGAGAAATAAGAAGGCCCAAGAAAAATAATATTATAATATTTTATTATAATATTAAAATGTCTAATGGTAAGACCTAAAGTAATTAAATTAATTATAAATTAATTTCATTATAATTTAATTTAATTAACTTTATAGTTATTAAATTAATTATAAATTAATTATAATAATTTTATTATTAATTAAATTATAATCTAATTTAATTAACCCTAAGGTTAGGGTTATAAGGGCAAATTTAATGCACCGACGTCATCCTTTTCTCCTCCGTCGATGTCAACGCATTTGGAGGCATGGGTATAAATACCAAATGCCTAAGTGGCTTTAAAAAATCATCCGCGATCAAATTAATTTAAATTTCCTAAGCTAAGGTGTGCGCAATATTTTTGGCGATCGAAAGAAGGAAGAAGTCCTTCGTTGACTTCTCTTTTTGGTAGTTTACGAAGGGTCAAAAGCAACAAGGCTTGGAAGCCTTATCACCACCTAGCTAGGTGGGCTAGCGATAGTTGGCAATGCTTTCGGGAATGCAAGGTGCTGTGTTCGATTTGTAGTGGGGAAAGTCATGAGGTTTTTACATCGAGGATGCCAAAGCCCTTTTGGATTTTGGTGCCAAGGAAAGAGACAAAGCATCGTGGGTATTTTTGCCTCCCACGTGAGTGCTTAGCTCACGTGGCTAGGCAGCCATGGCTAAAGCATTAGAGGTGCTTCGACTCGGGATCGAATCCCACTGGGAGCACTTTGAGAGGTACTAAATTTTTATTAAAATTTTTTTTTGGCTCCTAAGGTTGTGTGGTATAGTTTTGAGCTTAGGGAGATATAAGGTTGATAAAATTAAATGATTATTTTTATTTAATTGTTTGGTGGATTGATTTATTTAAAGTGGAGTTATAAGGTGTAATAAGAGATTTATTTTTATGTATGTTTTTGGTGAATGCTAATTTCAAGATGGAGTAATAAGGTGTATTTGAGTTTAATTATTTTTGTAATTGTGAAATATTTTGAGGGAGTGTTAGAGTGATATTTTGTCATCTAACCCTTGAGATTGGCAAAGAGAGTAATTGTGATTGAGATAGGTTTTGAGGTTAATTCTTCATCAAACAAAAGGTATGGGCACATCTTCCTTGTGAGTGATTGTTGGATGTTGTGAATGCTAAGTTGGAGTGAAAAGGATTGTTTGATAAGCATTGTTGAGTTTGATTGTTAAAGGTTTTTTTGAGTGAAATTTTATGATAAAAACCTTGTTTGATAAGCATTGTTGGAAATATTGAATGAGCCTTCATATGCATGATTAGGGTTTGTGCAAGATCATGAGTATCATTGTTATGTGAAGTTGAGAACTATCTTGAACTAGGGTTTGTGCAAGATCATGAGTATCATTGTTATGTGAGATTATTTGATAAGCATTGTTGGAAATAATTGAGTGAGTGTTCATATGCTTGAACTAGGGTTTGTAAGCAAGTTGTGTTTCATTGAGTGATTGGTTGAGTGGATTTGATTGAGCTTAGTTGATTGGAAGTGTTGGAGTGATAGTTCAAGTTCTGTGAAACAAATTGTTCTATATTCTAATTTGAAAAAGATATTGAAAGTGATTGAGATTGTTGTGAGTGAAAACATATTGAGTCTCTAACCATTCTCTATATGTTTCTGTGGTTAAAAAAGAGAGTTTGAAAGTGATTGAGTTGTTTTGAGTGTGAAATATATTGAGTCTCTAACCATTCTCTATATGTTTTTGTGAGATTAAACAAGATTCTATGTGAAGCTTGTTTGTGTGATTGAAGAGGTTGTGATAGATTGAGTTGAGTTGAGTAAGCTTTTGTGGAAGCTTATTGAGCAGATTTGAGGTAAGTCTTGGTGAAGACTTGTTGAGCATATTGGACAAGTTCTAGTGAGGACTTGTTGAGCAGATTTGAGGTAAGTCTTGGTGAAGACTTGTTGAGTATATTGGATAAGTTCTAGTGAGGACTTGTTGAGTAGATTTGAGGTAAGTTTGGTGAAGACTTGTTGAGTAGATTGAGCAAGTTCTAGTGAGGACTTGTTGAGAATTGAGTAAGTTGGAAGATTGTTGGATAAGTTCTTGAGAGGACTTGTGGATATATTTGAGGTAAGTCTTTGAGAAGACTTGTGAGCAGAGTTGATTGATTGATTTATTTGTTCAAACCTTGAGTTAAGGTTTGGGATAGATCTAGCAGAGTTGATTTATGATTGGGTCAAGCTTTGTGTTAAGGCTTGAGGATATATTTGAGGATAGAGTTTGGTGTAGATTTGAGGATAGGTTTGTGCTAGATTAGAGATAGATATTGAGTAGATTTGTGCTAGATCGAAGGACTATGTTTAGTGTATATTTAAGATAGATATTGAGAAGATTTATGCTAGATCGAAGGACTATGTTTAGTGTATATTAGAGATATATATTGAGCATATTTGTGTTATACGGATATTTTAGTTAATAATATAGATATTGAGAATTTGATAGACAAGGACTATGTTTAGTTAATAGACATAGATTGAGTAGATTTGTGCTAGATCGAAGGACTATGTTTAGTGTAGATTTGAGATAGAGTTGAGAGTAAGCTTTGGAGGTGATAGAGTAGAGGATAGTAGTCTCTAGTGGATAGAGATCCATTAGCTAGGGTAGTGAGGATAGGTCTTCTGAGTGAGGATAGGAGTCTTTAGTGGATAGAGATCCACAAGCTAGTGTAGTGGAGGTAGTAGTCTTCTAGAGGATCACTAGCCAAAGCAGAGGAGAAGGAGTTCTCCTATGGATAGAGATCCATGAACCAGCTTAGGGGATTGGTGTCTCCTATGGATAGAGATCCATGAACTTGATTAGGGGATTGGTGTCTCCTTTGGATAGAGGTCCATAAACATTGTAATAGGGAAAGGATTCCCAAGAGATTTGTTGAGAAAATTTTAGTGAAATATTTTCTCCGTGGAGTAGCCCACATTGGGTGAACCATGTTAAATTGGTGTCTCTATTGTGTGTGGTGATTTGTGCATTGCTTTGATTACTGTTGTTGATATTGCCATTGATATATTGCATAATATTGTTTGGGAAAGAAAAGTAAAAAGTGGTCTTATATTGTTCACCCTCCCTCTCAGTATAAGCTTGTGTTCTTCAATTGGTATCAGAGCGGGTTCCTTCGGAAGAGTTTAATAACTTGAAGGAAAAGCTTACAAGAACACAGATGGATTCTCAGAATGGATCTTCAGGGAATTCAACACCATTGTTCGATGGGAATAATTATGTACTTTGGAGCACAAGGATGAAGTTTCATCTAATGGCACTTGGAAATGAAATATGGGAAGCAGTTGAGAATGGATACACACCACCAACAACTCCACCTACAAACAAATATGGTAAGCTTCTACATCATTACAATTCAAAAGCAATGAATGAAATTCAAAAGGGCTTATGTGAAATAGAGTTTATAAAGGTTATGCATTGCACATCAGCAAAGGAAATTTGGGATAAGTTGCAAGGCATATATGAAGGAGATAAAAAGGTCAAAAGGGCAAAGTTGCAAAATTTCAAGAGAGCATTTGAAGACCTAAATATGAAGGATGAGGAAAACATTGTGGCATATCTACTTCATGTGGATGAGGTTGTTAACTCCATGCAAGGACTTGGGCTTGAAGTTAAAGAACCTGATGTGTGTGATAAGATTCTAATAAGGTCACTCCCAAAAAGGTTTAGTGAAAATATTTCAGCTATAGAAGAGTCAAAAGATATTGATCTTTTGACAAGGGATGAATTACATGGCATTCTCATAGCTTTTGAGATGAGAATAAAAGAGGAACCTATTCCCTAGAAAGAAGCAGCCTTCAAAGTTACTAAGAAGACAAAGGGTAAGAAGTCAGATTCAAGCAATGAGTCATCCAGTGATGAAGAAGCAAATTATGGTAGAAGGAACAAGGACTCAAGAAAGTATAAAGGTACGAAATCAGTTAGATGTTTTCATTATGGAAAGTATGGTCATTATGCATCTGATTTTCCAGAGGCTGGAAATAGCAATGATGAAGAAAAATAGGATCATAAGAATAGGGAAATAGGAAAACATAGGTACCAAAAGAAAAATAGGGATGGACAAGGCACGCAAGGAAAGAAGTTTTTCCAAAGGCATAAGAAGAGTTTCTATGCAGACAAGGTAGGTAAGAGCTCAAGTGATAGTGATGAAAGTTCCTCGGATAATGATAAATATGAAGTTCTATTTCTAGAAAAAGAAAAAGAAATGGTTAGGAAAAGGTCACCAATAATCCTCAAGTGTTTTAGATGTGGTAACTTTGGTCATCTTGAAGATAGTTGTACAAGGAATGGATTCAATTTCAGTGATGATGAATATGAAGATACACTTGAAGGACTAGAAGAGAATCTTCTTATGGCATTAGAAGAAGAAGGAAGTAATTCTAGTAGAAAAGGTCAAAAAGGAATGAAGATGATCCCAAAGGCAAACAAATAGAGGAAGAATCATAGAAAGGAGAAGTTGATCTTGAGGGTGAGCTTATTCATGCCCTTGATGCATTAAGGGAGGTAAGAAAGTAAAACTCAAAACTCAAGCTTAAATTTCAAGAATGTGATGAAGAGAAAGGAAAGCTTATAGAGGATCTAACTAACTCAATAGCTAAGACAAGGAGATTCAAAGAGAATTTAGAAGCAAAGGTTTTAGAATGTGAAAGGTTAGAGCATGAGGTAGCTTCAC
The DNA here is from genome assembly GCA_028583015.1 of Wollemia nobilis. NCBI lineage: Eukaryota > Viridiplantae > Streptophyta > Pinopsida > Araucariales > Araucariaceae > Wollemia > Wollemia nobilis. Next base: position 3,165,887 of record JAQPPZ010016847.1, on the reverse strand, counting down.
TAAGGAAGGAAGTAAAATAGTCTAAGGACAAGTTACACAAGTTTGGGAGAAGCTCAAAGAAATTGGATAAGATTATCAAGATACAAAAATCTACATCAAACAAGATAGGTCTTGGTTTTGAATAGGTACAAAGGAAACAAGGAGAGGAGTCAATCTCAAGCTTCGAAGAAGAAGCTTTAGAAGAAGAGAGTGTAAGAGAAAGTGAGACTTCTGAGGATGAGTTGGACAATAGAAAGTTCAACAAGGAAAGGAACAATGCACAAATGAGGAATAGATGGAATATGAAGCAATATAGGGTAGAAGAGACTAAGAGACCAATGAGGTCAAGGCAAGGTAGTTTCAATGGATGATGCTTCTCATGTCATAGGTTTGGGCACAAGGCTACACAGTGCAGGACACATGAAAGATAGGAATATGGAAATTTTAGAAACAGGTATCTTTTTCATGGGTATTGCTACTCTTGTAATCAATTTGGTCACAAGGTAGTGAATTGTAGGGTTCATGATAGGAATGGATATGGCTTCACCAAGAGAAACCCCAAGACATTTGCACCTCTAAGGAATAACAACATTAAGTGTTATAAGTGCAATAATGATGGGCATACAACAAAGTGGTGTAGAGCAGAAATTCTAGAGACAAGCATGAACAAGAATAGTCAGAGGAATCAGAAGGATCAGATGAGGAAGAAAGTGGACAAAGGTAAAGATCAGTGCATGCTGGGAGTAGAAATACTCCCACCCTAGAATTAACCACCTCAAGAGGAGGTGGGGGAGGGGCTAAGCTAAGAGTCTCATTCTTAGCCCCGAGCCCCAAAGGTGACCCTTTGCCATTGATGACAAAGGGGGAGAGATTTGAGTTAGGGGGAGAGCATTCAGTCAGGGGAGTTTCTTAGGGGGAGCAGAACATGAAAAGGTAAAAGAAATGGTAAAAGGTAAATGGGTTGCCATCAATGACAAAGGGGGAGATTGTTGGAAATATGAGCAATATTTGTTGTCATTGATGTCAAGAGTAAGTTTCAATGAGCAGTGCAAGAGGAAGGATGTCAAGAGTCAATTTTAGTAATCAGTGCAAGAGAAAGATTGCTTCTAGACCTAAGGGAAATAATATTATAATATCTCCCATTATAATATTCAAGGTGGTCAGATAAGGTCTAAATGAGAAATAAGAAGGCCCAAGAAAAATAATATTATAATATTTTATTATAATATTAAAAGGTCTAATGGTAAGACCTAAAGTAATTAAATTAATTATAATTATAAAATTAATTTATAATTTAATTTAAATAACCTTTTAGTAGTATTAAATTAATTATAATAATTTTATTATTAATTAAATTATAATCTAATTTAATTAACCTTAAGGTTAGGGTTATAAGGGAAAAGTTAATGCACCGACATCATCCTTTTCTCCTCCATCGACGTCAACGCATTTGGAGGCATGGGTATAAATACCAAATGCCTAAGTGGCTTTAAAAAATTTATCCATGATCAAATTAATTTAAATTTCCTAAGCTAAGGTGTGCGCAATATTTTCAATGATCAAAAGAAGGAAGAAGTCCTCCATTGACTTCTCTTTTTGGTAGTTTGCGAAGGGTCAAAAGCAACAAGGCTTGGAAGCCTTGTCACCACCTAGCTAGGTGGGCTAGCGGTAGTTGGCAGCACTTTCGGGAATGCAAGGTGTTGTGTTCGATTTACAGTGGGGAAAGTCATGAGGTTTTTGCACCACGCCAAAGCCCTTTTGGCTTTTGGTTCTAGGGAAAGAGATAAAGCATTGTGGGTGTTTTTGCCTCCCACGTGAGTGCTTAGCTCATATGGCTAGGTAGCCATGGCTAAAGCACTGGAGGCGCTTTGACTCGGGATCGAATCCCACCAGGAGCACTTTGAGAGGTACTAAATTTTTATTAAAAATTATTTTTTGGCTCCTAAGGTTGTGTGGTATAGTTTTGAGCTTAGGGAGATATAAGGTTGATAAAATTAAATAATTATTTTTATTTAATTGTTTGGTGGATTGATTTATTTAAGGTGGAGTTATAAGGTGTAATAAGAGATTTATTTTTATGTATGTTTTTGGTGAATGCTAATTTCAAGATGGAGTAATAAGGTGTATTTGAGTTTAATTATTTTTTTGTAATTGTGAAATATTTTGAGGGAGTGTTAGAGTGATATTTTGTCATCTAACCCTTGAGATTGGCAAAGAGAGTAATTGTGATTGAGATAGGTTTTGAGGTTAATTCTTCATCAAACAAAAGGTATGGGCACATCTTCCTTGTGAGTGATTGTTGGATGTTGTGAATGCTAAGTTGGAGTGAAAAGGATTGTTTGATAAGCATTGTTGAGTTTGATTGTTAAAGTTTTTTTGAGTGAAATTTGATGATAAAAACCTTGTTTGATAAGCATTGTTGGAAATATTGAATGAGCCTTCATATGCATGATTAGGGTTTGTGCAAGATCATGAGTATCATTGTTATGTGAAGTTGAGAACTATCTTGAACTAGGGTTTGTGAAAGATCATGAGTATCATTGTTATGTGATATTGTTTGATAAGCATTGTTGGAAATAATTGAGTGAGTGTTCATATGCTTGAACTAGGGTTTGTAAGAAAGTTGTGTTTCATTGAGTGATTGGTTGAGTGGAGTTGATTGAGCTTAGTTGATTGGAAGTGTTGGAGTGATAGTTCAAGTTCTATGAAACAAATTGTTCCTTACTAATTTGAAATAGAGATTGAAAGTGATTAAGCATTGTTGTGAGTGAAACATATTGAGTCTCTAACCATTTATATTTTTAATTTCTATATGTTTCTATGGTAAAACAAGAGATATTGAAAGTGATTAAGCATTTTTGTGAGTGTGAAACATATTGAGTCTCTAACCATTCTCTATATGTTTCTGTGAGTCAAACAAGATTCTGTGTGAAGCTTGTTTGTGTGAGTTTTATGATAGATTGAGTTGAGTTGAGTAAGCTTTTGTGAAAGCTTGTTGAGTATATTTGAGGTAAGTCTTGGTGAAGACTTGTTGAGAATATTGGACAAGTTCTAGTGAGGACTTTTTGAGCAGATTTGAGGTAAGTCTTGGTGAAGACTTGTTGAGTAGATTGGACAAGTTCTAGTGAGGACTTGTTGAGCATATTGAGGTAAGTGGGAGGGTGAAGAATGTGGAGAAGTGAAGTGAGGAGAGATTGGATATGTTCTTGTGAGGACTTATGGATAGATTTGAGATAAGTCTTTGAGAAGACTTGTGAGCAGAGTTGATTGATTGATTTGTTCAAACCTTGAGTTAAGGTTTGGGGTAGATCTAACAGAGTTGATTTGTGATTGGATCAAGCTTTGTGTTAAGGCTTGAGGATAGATTTGAGGATAGAGTTTGGTGCAGATTTGAGGACAGGTTTGTGCTAGACTAGAGATAGAGATTGAGTAGATTTGTGCTAGACCAAAGGACTATGTTTAGTGTAGATTTGAGATAAATATTGAGGATATTTTGTGCTAGATCGAAGGACTTTGTTTAGTATGGATAGACAGATTAAAATTTGTTGTGAAGGATTGTGTTTAGTGTATATTAGAGATAGATATTGAGTAGATTTGTGCTAGATCAAAGGACTATGTTTAGTGTAGATTAGAGAATATTGATAAGATTTATGCTAGATCAAAGGATTATGTTTAGTGTAGATTTGAGATAGAGTTGAGAGTAAGCTTTGGAGGTGATAGAGTATAGAGGATAGTAGTCTCTAGTGGATAGAGATCCATTAGCTAGGGTAGTGAGGATAGAGGTTAGGAGTCTTCAGTGGAGAGAGATCCACAAGCTAGTGTAGTGGAGGCAATAGTCTTCTAGAGGATCACCAACCAGAGCAGAGGAGAAGGAGTTCTCCTATGGATAGAGATCCATAAACCAGCTTAGGGGATTGGTGTCTCCTATGGATAGAGATCCATGAACTTGATTAGGGGATTGGTGTCTCCTTTGGATAGAGGTCCATAAACATTGTAATAGGGAAAGGATTCCCAAGAGATTTTTTGAGAAAATTTTAGTGAAATATTTTCTCCATGGAGTAGCCCACATTGGGTGAACCACGTTAAATTGGTGTCTCTATTGTGTGTGGTGATTTGTGCATTGCTTTGATTACTACTATTGATATTGCCATTGATATATTGCATAATATTGTTTGGGAAAGAAAAGTAAAAAGTGGTCTTATACTTGTTCACCCCCCTCTCAGTATAAGCTTGTGTTCTTCAATTGGTATCAGAGCGGGTTCCTTCGAAAGAGTTTAACAAATTGAAGGAAAAGATTACAAGAACACAAATGGATTCTTAGAATGGATCATTAGGGAATTCAGCACCATTGTTTGATGGGAACAATTATGCACTATGGAGCACAAGGATGAAGTTTCATCTAATGGCACTTGGAAATGAAATATGGGAAGTAGTTGAGAATGGATACACACCACCAACAACTCCACCTACAAATAAATATGGTAAGCTTCTACATAATTACAATTCAAAATAAATGAATGCAATTCAAAAGGGCTTGCGTGAAATAGAGTTTATAAAGATTATGCATTGCACATCAACAAAGAAAATTTGGGATAAGTTGTAAGGCATATATGAAGGAGATAAAAAGGTCAAAAGGGTAAAGTTGAAAAAATTTAAGAGAGCATTTGAAGACCTAAAAATGAAGGATGAGGAAAATATTACGGCATATCTACTTCATGTGGATGAGGTTGTTAACTCCATGCAAGGACTTGGGATTGAAGTTAAAGAACCTAATGTGTGTGATAAGATTCTAAGGTCACTCCCAAAAAGGTTTAGTGAAAATATTTCAGCTATAGAAGAGTTGAAAGATATTGATATTTTGACAAGGGATGAATTACATGGCATTCTCATAGCATTTGAGATAAGAATAAAAGAGGAACCTATTCCCAAGAAAGAATGAACATTCAAAGTTACTAAGAAGACAAAGGGTAAGAAGTCAGATTCAAGCAATGAGTTATCTAGTGATGAAGAAGCAAATTTTTGTAGAAGGAACAAGGACTCAAGAAAGTATAAAGGTACAAAATCAGTTAGATGTTTTCATTGTGGAAAGTATGGTCATTATGCATCTAATTTTCTAGAGGCTGGAAATAGCAATGATGAAGAAAAACAGGATCATAAGAATAGGAAAATAGGAAAACACAGGTACCAAAAGAAAAATAGGGATGGACAAGGCACACAAGGAAAGAAATTTTTCCAAAGGCATAAGAAGAGTTTCTATGCAGACAAGGCAGGTAAGAGTTCAAGTGATAGTGATGACAGTTCCTTATATAATGATGAAGATGAAGTTCTATTTCTGGCAAAAGAAAAATAAGTGGTTAGGAAAAGGTCACCAATAATTCTCAAGTGTTTTAGATGTGGTAACTTTGGTCATCTTGAAGATAGTTGTACAAGGAATGGATTCAGTTTCAGTGATGATGAATATGAAGATACACTTGAAGGACCAGAAGAGAATCTTCTTATGGCATTAGAAGAAGGAAGAACTTCTAGTAGAAAAGAATTCAGAAAGGAATGAAGATGATCCCTAAGGCAAACAAATAGAGGAAGAATCAGAGAAAGGAGAAGTTGATCTTGAGGGTGAGCTTATTCATGCCCTTGATGCATTAAGGGAGGTAAGAAAGCAAAACTCAAAACTCAAGCTTAAATTTCAAGAATGTGATAAAGAGAAAGGAAATATTATAGAGGATCTAACCAACTCAATAGCTAAGACAATGAAGATTCAAAGAGAAGTTAGAAGCAAAGGTTTTAGAATGTGAAAGGTTAGAGCATGAGGTAGCTTCACTAAGGAAGGAAGTAAAAGAGTCTAAGGACAAGTTACACAAGTTTGGAAGAAGCTCAAAGAACTTGGATAAGATTATCAAGATAAAAAAATCTACATCAAACAAGACAGGTCTTGGTTTTGAGCAGTACAAAAGAAATAAGAAGAGGAGTCAATATCAAGCTTTGAAGAAGAAGAAACTTCAGAAGAAGAGAGTGTAAGAGAAAGTTATACTTTTGAGGATGATTTGGACAATTGAAAGTTCAACAAGGAAAGGAATAATGCACAAATGAGGAACATATGGAATATGAAGCAACACAGGGTAGAAGAGACTAAGAGACCAATGAGGTCAAGGCAAGGCAGTTTCAATGTATGATGCTTCTCATGTCACGAGGTTTGGGCACAAGGCTACACAGTTCAGGACACATGGAAAATAGGAATATGGAAATTTCAGAAACAAGAATCTCTTTCATGGGTATTGCTACTCTTGTAATCAATTTGGTCACAAGGCAGTTAATTACAAGGTTCATGATAGGAATCGATATGGCTTCACCAGGAGAAACTCCAAGATATTTGCACCTTTAAGGAATAACAACATTAAGTGTTATAAGTGCAATAATGATGGGCATACAACAAAGTGGTGTAGAGAAGAAATTCCAGAGACAAGAAGGAACAAGAATAGTCAGAGGAATCAGAAGGATCGGATGAGGAAGAAAGTGGACAAAGGTAAATATTAGTGCATGCTAGGAGTAGAAATACTCCCACCCCAGAATTAACCACCTCAAGAGGAGGTGGAGGATGGGATAAGCTAAGAGTCTCATTCTTAGCCCCAATCCCCAAAGGTGACCCTTTGCAATTGATGACAAAGGGGGAGAGATTTGAGTTAGGGGGAGAGCATTCAATCGGGGGGCAATTTCTCGGGGGAGCAAAACAGGAAAAGGTAAAAGAAATGGTAAAAGGTAAATGGATTGCCATCAATGACAAAGGGGGATATTGTTGGAAATATGAGCAAGATTTGTTGTCATTGATGTCAAGAGTAAGTTTCAGTGAGCAATGCAAGAGGAAGGATGTCAAGAGTCAGTTTCAGTAATCAATGCAAGAGAAAGATTGCTTCTAGACCTAAGGGAAATAATATTATAATATCTCCCATTATAATATTCAAGGTGGTCAGATAAGGTCTATAGGAGAAATAAGAAGGCCCAAGAAAAATAATATTATAATATTAAAAGGTCTAATGGTAATACCTAAAGTAATTAAATTAATTATAAATTAATTATAATAATTTCATTATAAATTAATTTATAATTTAATTATATTAACTTTATAGTTATTAAATTAATTAAATAATTTTATTATTAATCAAATTATAATCTAATTTAATTAACCCTAGGGTTGGGGTTATAAGGGCAAAGTTAATGCGTCAACGTCATCATTTTCTCCTTCGCTGACGTCCAACACATTTGGAGGCATGGGTATAAATACCAAATGCCTAAGTGGCTTTAAAAAAATAATCCACGATCGAATTAATTTAAATTTCCTAAGCTAAGGTGTGTGCAATATTTTTGGTGATCGAAAGAAGGAAGAAGTCCTCTGTTGACTTCTCTTTTTGGTAGTTTGTGAAGGGTCAAAAGCAACAAGGCTTGGAAGCCTTGTCACCACCTAGACAAGTGGGCTAGCGGTAGTGGCAGTGCTTTCGGGAATGCAAGGTGTTGCTTTCGATTAGCAGCAAGGAAAGTCATGAGGTTTTTGTGTCGAGGAAGTAAAAGCCCTTTTGGATTTTTGTGCCAGGGAAAGAGACAAAGCGATGTGGACACTTTTGCCTCCCACGTGAGCACTTAGCTCACACGGCTAGGCAATCGTGGCTAAAGCACTGGAGGCGCTTCTACTTGGGATTGAATCCCATCGAGAGCACTTTGAGAGGTACTAAATTTTTATTAAAAATTATTTTTTGGCTCCTAAGGTTGTGTGGTATAGTTTTGAGCTTAGGGAGATATAAGGTTGATAAAATTAAATGATTATTTTTATTTAATTGTTTGGTGGATTGATTTATTTAAAGTGGAGTTATAAGGTGTAATAAGAGATTTATTTTTATGTATTTTTGGTGAATGCTAATTTCAAGATGGAGTAATAAGGTGTATTTGAGTTTAATTAATTTTTATTATGAAGTATTTTGAGGGAGTGTTAGAGTGATATTTTGTCATCTAACCCTTGAGATTGGTAAAGAGAGTAGTTGTGATTGAAATGAATTTTGAGGTCAATTCTTCATCAAACAAAAGGTATGGGCACATCTTCCTTATGAGTGATTGTTGGATGTTGTGAATACTAAGTTGGAGTGAAAAGGATTGTTTGATAAGTATTGTTGAGTTTGATTGTTAAAGTTTTTTCTGAGTGAAATTTTATGATAAAATCCTTGTTTGATAAGCATTGTTGGAAATATTGAATGAGCCTTCATATGCATGATTAGGGTTTGTGCAAGATCATGAGTATCATTGTTATGTGAAGTTGAGAACTATCTTGAACTAGGGTTTCTGAAAGATCACGAGTATCATTGTTATGTGAAGTTGAGAACTATCTTTCATATGCTTGAACTAGGGTTTGTAAGCAAGTTGTGTTTCATTGAGTGATTGGTTAGTGAAGTTGGTTGAGGATAGTTGATTGAAATTTTTGGAGTGATATTTAAATTTCTATGAAACAAATTGTTCCTTACTAATTTGAAAAGGATATTGAAAGTGATTAAGCATTGTTGTGAGTGAAACATATTGAGTCTCTAACCATTCTGTATATGTTTATGTGGTTAAACAAAAGAGTTTGAAAGTGATTGAGCACTGTTGAAACATATTGAGTCTCTAACCATTATCTATATGTTTCTATGGTAAAGCAAGAGATATTGAAAGTGATTAAGTGTTTGAGATTGTGAAACATATTGAGTCTCTAACAATTCTCTATATATTTTTGTGAGTTAAACAAGATTCTGTGTGAAGCTTGTTTGTGTGATTTTGTGATAGATTGAGTTGATTTGAATAAGCTTTTGTTAAAGCTTGTTGAGCATATTTGAGGTAAGTCTTGGTGAATACTTGTTGAGAATATTGGACAAGTTCTAGTGATAACTTGTTGAGCAGATTTGAGGTAAGTCTTGGTGAAGACTTGTTGAGCAGATTGGACAAGTTCTAGTGAGAGCTTGTTGAGCATATTTGAGGTAAGTCTTGGTGAAGACTTGTTGAGAATATTGAGCAAGTTATAGTGAGAAATTGGTGAGCGAATTTGAGGTAAGTATTGGAGAAGACTTATGGATAGATTAGTGTGAGATTTTGTGGAATTTTACAATGCAAATTTGAAGATAGAGATTGAGAGCAGATTGGATATGTCCTTGAGAGAACTTATGGATAGATTTGAGGTAAGTATTTGAGAAGACTTAAGAGTAGATTTTATTGATTGATTTGTTCAAACCTTGAGTTAAGGTTTGGGATAGATCCGACAGGGTTGATTTCTGATTGGATCAAGCTCTGTATTAAGGCTTGAGGACATATTTGAGGATAGAGTTTGGTGCAGATTTGAGGACAAATTTGTACCAAACTAGAGGCAAAGATTGAGTAGATTTGTGCTAGACCAAAGGACTGTGTTTAGTGTTGATTTAAAATAAATATTGAGGATATATTTGTGCTAGACCGAAGGACTTTATTTAGTATGGATCAGAGACAAAGATTCAACAAATTTGTACTAGAATGAAGGAATGTGTTTAGTAAATATTAGAGATAGATATTGAGTAGATTTATGCGAGATCAAAAGACTATGTTTAGTGTAGATCAGAGACAAAGTATGAGCAGATTTATGCTAGACCGAAGGACTATGTTTAATGCAAATTTGAGATAGAGTTGAGAGTAAGCTTTGGATATGACAGAGTAGAGGACAATAGTATCTAGTAGAAATATATCCATTAGCCAGGGTAGTGAGGACAAGTATTTTGAGTGAGGACAAGAGTCTTCAGTGGAGAGAGATCCACAAGCTAGTGTAGTGGAGGCAATAGTATTCTAGAGGATCACCAACCAGAGTAGAGGATAAGGAGTTCTCTTATGGATAGAGGTCTACAAATCAGCTTAGGGTATTGGTGTCTCCCATAGATAAGCATCTACAAACTTTATTAGGGGATTGGTATCTCATTTGGATAGAGGTCCATAAAAATTGTAATAGGGAAGGATTCCAAGAGATTTTTTGAGAAAATTTTAGTGAAAGATTATCTCTGTGGAGTATTCCACATTGGGTGAACCACGTTAAATTGGTGTCTCTATTGTGTCTGGTGATTTGTGCATTACTTTGATTACTACTATTGATATTGACATTGATATATTGCATAATATTATTTGGGAAATAAAATTAAAAAGTTATCTTATACTGTTCACCCCCTATCATTATAAGCTTGTGTTATTCAATTGGTATCAGAGCGAGTTCCTTTGAAAGAGTTTAACAAATTGAAGGAGAATATTACAAGAACACAAATGAATACTTAGAATGGATCATTAGGGAATTCAACACCATTGTTTGATGGGAACAATTATGCACTATGGAGCACAAGGATGAAGTTTCATCTAATGGCACTTGGAAATGAAATATGGGAAGTAGTTGAAAATGGATACACACCACCAACAACTCCACCTAAAGATAAATATGGTAAGCTTCTACATAATTACAATTCAAAATTAATGAATGCAATTCAAAAGGGCTTGCGTGAAATAGAGTTTATAAAGATTATGCATTACAAATCAACAAATAAAATTTGGGATAAGTTGTAAGGCATATATAAAGGAGATAAAAAGGTCAAAAGGGTAAATTTGAAAAAAATTAAGAGAGCATTTGAAGACCTAAATATAAAGGATGAGTAAAATATTACGGCATATCTACTTCATGTGGATGAGGTTGTTAACTCCATGCAAGGACTTGAGATTGAAGTTAAAGAACCTAACGTGTGTGATAAGATTCTAAGGTCACTCCAAAAAAGGTTTAGTGAAAATATTTTAGCTATAGAAGAGTTGAAAGATATTGATATTTTGACAAGACATGAAACAAGAAGAGGAGTCAATCTCAAGCTCTAAAGAAGAAGAAAATTCAAAAGAAAAAAGTGTAAGAAAAAGTTATACTTCTGAGGATTATTTAGACTATAGAAAGTTAAACAAGGAATGGAATAATGCACAAATGAAGAACATATGGAATAGGAAACAACACAGGATAGAAGAGACTAAGAGACCAATGAGTTCAAGGCAAGGCAGTTTCAATGTATGATGATTCTCATGTCACAGGTTTGGGCACAAGGCTACACAGTTCAGGACACATGGAAAATAGGAATATGGAAATTTCAGAAACAAGAATCTCTTTCATGGGTATTGCTACTCTTGTAATCAATTTGGTCACAAGGCAGTTAATTACAAGATTCATGATAGGAATCGGTATGGCTTCACCAGGAGAATCTCCAAGACATCTGCACATTTAAGGAATAACAATATTAAGTGTTATAAGTGAAAAAATTATGGGCACACAATAAAGTGGTGTAGAGTAGAAATTACATAGACAAGAAGGAACAAGAATATTCAAAGGAATCAGAAGGATCAGATGAGGAAGAAAGTGGACAAAGGTAAATATTAGTGCATGCTGGGAGTAGAAATACTCCCACCCCAGAATTAACCACCTCAAAAGGAGGTGGAGGATGGGATAAGCTAAAAGTCTCATTATTAGACCCAATCCCCAAAGGTGGCCCTTTCCAATTTATGACAAAGGGGGAGAAATTTGAGTTAGGGGGAGAGCATTCAGTCAGGGGGGCAATTTCTCAGGGGGAGCAAAACAGGAAAAGATAAAATAATTAGTAAAAGGTAAATTGATTGCCATCAATGACAAAGGGGGATATTGTTGGAAATAAGAGCAAGATTTGTTGTCATCGATATCAAGAGTAAGTTCCAGTGAGCAATGCAAGAGGAAGGATGTCAAATAGTCAATTTCAGTAATCAATGCAAGAGAAAGATTACTTCTAGACCTAAGGGAAATAATATTATAGTATATCCCATTATAATATTCAAGGTGGCCAGATAAGGTCTAAAGAGCAATAGGAAGGCCTAAGAAAGATAATATTATAATATTAAAAGGTCTAATGGTAATACCTAAAGTAATTAAATTAATTATAAATTAATTATAATAATTTCATTATAAATTAATTTATAATTTAATTATATTAACTTTATAGTTATTAAATTAATTAAATAATTTTATTATTAATCAAATTATAATCTAATTTAATTAATCCTCAGGTTAGGGTTATAAGGGCAAAGTTAAACCGTCAATGTCATCATTTTCTCCTCTACTGACGTCAACACATTTGGAGGCATGGGTATAAATACCAAATGCCTAAGTGGCTTTAAAAAAATAATTCACGATCAAATTATTTTAAATTTCCTAAGCTAAGGTGTGTGTAATATTTTTGGTGATCGAAAGAAGGAAGAAGTCCTCTGTTGACTTCTATTTTTGGTAGTTTGTGAAGGGTCAAAAGCAACAAGGCTAGGAATCCTTGTCACCACCTAGACAAGTGGGCTAGCGGTAGTGGCAGTGCTTTCGGGAATGCAAGGTGTTGCGTTCGATTAGCAGCAAGGAAAGTCATGAGGTTTTTGTGTCGAGGAAGTAAAAGCCCTTTTGGATTTTTGTGCCAGGGAAGAAGACAAAGTGCTATGGACACTTTTGCCTCCCACGTGAGCACTTAGCTCACACGGCTAGTTGCAATCGTGGCTAAAGCAACTGGAGGCGCTTCGACTTGGGATTGAATCCCATCGAGAGCACTTTGAGAGGTACTAAATTTTTATTAAAAATTATTTTTTGGCTCCTAAGGTTGTGTGGTATAGTTTTGAGCTTAGGGAGATATAAGGTCGATGAAATTTAAATCATTATTTTTATTTAATTGTTTGGTGGATTGATTTATTTAAGGTGAATTTATAAGGTGTAATAAGAGAATTATTTTTATGTATTTTTGGTGAATGCTAATTTCAAGACGGAGTAATAAGGTGTATTTGAGTTTAATTAATTTTGTATTGTGAAGTATTTTGAGGGAGTGTTAGAGTGATATTTTGGTCATCTAACCCTTGAGATTGGTAAAGAGAGTAGTTGTGATTGAAATGAATTTTGAGGTCAATTCTTCATCAAACAAAAGGTATGGGCACATCTTCCTTATGAGTGATTGTTGGATGTTGTGAATAATAAGTTGGAGTGAAAAGGATTGCTTGATAAGTATTGTTGATTTTGATTGTTAAAGTTTTTTTGAGTGAAAGTTTACGATAAAATCCTTGTTTGATAAGCATTGTTGGAAATATTGAATGAGCCTTCATATGCATGATTAGGGTTTGTGCAAGATCACGAGTATCATTGTTATGTGAAGTTGAGAACTATCTTTAACTAGAGTTTGTGCAAGATCACGAGTATCATTGTTATGTGATATTGTTTGATAAGCATTGTTGGAAATAATTGAGTGAGTGTTCATATGCTTGAACTAGGGTTTGTAAGCAAGTTGTGTTTCATTGAGTGATTGGTTAGTGAAGTTGGTTGAGGATAGTTGATTGAAAGTTTTGGAGTGATATTTAAATTTCTATGAAACAAATTGTTCCTTACTAATTTGAAAAGGATATTGAAAGTGATTAAGCATTGTTGTGAGTGGAATCATATTGAGTCTCTAACCATTCTCTATATGTTTTTGTGGTTAAACAAAAGAGTTTGAAAGTGATTGAGCATTTTTGAAACATATTGAGTCTCTAACCATTATCTATATGTTTCTATGGTAAAGCAAGAGATATTGAAAGTGATTAAGTGTTTGTGATGGTGAAACATATTGAGTTTCTAACAATTCTCTATATATTTCTGTGAGTTAAACAATATTCTGTGTGAAGCTTGTTTGTGTGATTTTATGATAGATTGAGTTGATTTGAATAAGCTTTTGTTAAAGCTTGTTGAGCATATTTGAGGTAAGTCTTGGTGAATACTTGTTGAGCATATTGGACAAGTTCTAGTGATAACTTGTTGAGCAGATTTGAGGTAAGTCTTGGTGAAGACTTGTTGAGCAGATTGGACAAGTTCTAGTGAGAGCTTGTTGAGCATATTTGAGGTAAGTCTTGGTGAAGACTTGTTGAGAATATTGAGCAAGTTATAGTGAGAAATTGGTGAGCGAATTTGAGGTAAGTATTGGAGAAGACTTATGGATAGATTAGTGTGAGATTTTATGGAATTTTACAATGCAAATTTGAATATAGAGATTGAGAGCAGATTGGATATGTCCTTGAGAGAACTTATGGATAGATTTGAGGTAAGTATTTGAGAAGACTTAAGAGTAGATTTTATTGATTGATTTGTTCAAACCTTGAGTTAAGGTTTGGGATAGATCCGACAGGGTTGATTTCTGATTGGATCAAGCTCTATATTAAGGCTTGAGGACATATTTGAGGATAGAGTTTGGTGCAGATTTGAGGACAAATTTGTACCAAACTAGAGGCAGAGATTGAGTAGATTTGTGCTAGACCAAAGGATTGTGTTTAGTGTTGATTTAAAATAAATATTGAGGATATATTTGTGCTAGACCGAAGGACTGTATTTAGTATAGATCAGAGACAAAGATTCAACAAATTTGTGCTAGAATGAAGGACTGTGTTTAGTAAATATTAGAGATAGATATTGAGTAGATTTGTGCTAGATCGAAGGACTATGTTTAGTGTAGATCAGAGACAAAGATTGAGCAGATTTATGCTAGACCGAAGGACTATGTTTAGTACAGATTTGAGATAGAGTTGAGAGTAAGCTTTGGAGGTGATAGAGTAGAGGACAATAGTATCTAGTGGATAGATATCCATTAGCCAGGGTAGTGAGGACAAGTATTTTGAGTGAGGACAAGAGTCTTCAGTGGAGAGAGATCCACAAGCTAGTGTAGTGGAGGCAATAGTATTCTAGAGGATCACCATCCGTAGAGCAGAGGATAAGGAGTTCTCTTATGGATAGAGGTCCAAAAATTAGCTTAGGGTATTGGTGTCTCCTATGGGTAGGCATCTACAAACTTGATTAGGGGATTGGTGTCTCCTTTGGACAGAGGTCCATAAAAATTGTAATAGGGAAGGATTCCAAGAGATTTTTTGAGAAAATTTTAGTGAAAGATTATCTCTGTGGAGTATTCCACATTGGGTGAACCACGTTAAATTGGTGTCTCTATTGTGTGTGGTGATTTGTGCATTACTTTGATTACTACTATTGATATTGACATTGATATATTGCATAATATTATTTGGGAAATAAAATTAAAAAGTTATCTTATACTGTTCACCCCCTATCATTATAAGCTTGTGTTATTCAATTGGTATCAGAGCGAGTTCCTTTGAAAGAGTTTAACAAATTGAAGGAGAATATTACAAGAACACAAATGAATACTTAGAATGGATCATTAGGGAATTCAACACCATTGTTTGATGGGAACAATTATGCACTATGGAGCACAAGGATGAAGTTTCATCTAATGGCACTTGGAAATGAAATATGGGAAGTAGTTGAAAATGGATACACACCACCAACAACTCCACCTAAAGATAAATATGGTAAGCTTCTACATAATTACAATTCAAAATTAATGAATGCAATTCAAAAGGGCTTGCGTGAAATAGAGTTTATAAAGATTATGCATTACAAATCAACAAATAAAATTTGGGATAAGTTGTAAGGCATATATAAAGGAGATAAAAAGGTCAAAAGGGTAAATTTGAAAAAATTTAAGAGAGCATTTGAAGACCTAAATATAAAGGATGAGGAAAGTATTACGGCATATCTACTTCATGTGGATGAGGTTGTTAACTCCATGCAAGGACTTGAGATTGAAGTTAAAGAACCTAACGTGTGTGATAAGATTCTAAGGTCACTCCAAAAAAGGTTTAGTGAAAATATTTTAGCTATAGAAGAGTTGAAAGATATTGATATTTTGACAAGACATGAATTACATGGCATTCTCATAGCTTTTGAGATAAGAATAAAAGAGGAACCTATTCCCAAGAAAGAAGCAGCATTCAAATTTACTAAGAAGACAAAGGGTAAGAATTCAAATTCAAGCAATGAGTTACCTAGTGATGAAGAAGCAAATTTTTGTAGAAGGAACAAGGAATCAAGAAAGTATAAAGGTACAAAATAAGTTAGATGTTTTTATTGTGGAAAGTATTGTCATTATGCATCTAATTTTCTAGAGGCTGGAAATAGCAATGATGAAGAAAAACAGGATCATAAGATAGGAAAATAGGAAAATACAGGTACCAAAATAAAAATAGAGATGGACAAGGCACACAAGGAAATAAGTTTTTCCAAAGGCATAAGAAGAGTTTCATGCAAGCAAGGCAGGTAAGAGTTCAAGTGATAGTGATGACAGGTCCTTGTATAATGAAGAATATGAAGTTCTATTTATGGCAAAAGAAAAATAAGTGGTTAGGAAAAGGTCACCAATAATCCTCAAGTGTTTTAGATGTGGTAAATTTGGTCATCTTGAAGATAGTTGTACAAGGAATGGATTCAGTTTCAGTGATGATGAATATGAAGATACACTTGAAGGACCATAAGAGAATATTATTATGGCAATAGAAGAAGGAAGAACTTCTAGTAGAAAAGATTCATAAAATAATGAAGATGTTTTCTAAGACAAATAAATAGAGGAAGAATCAGAGAAAGGAGAAGTTGATCTTGAGGGTGATCTTATTCATGCCCTTGATGCATTAAGGGAGGTAAGAAAGCAAAACTCAAAACTCAAGCTTAAATTTCAAGAATGTGATGAAGAGAAAGGAAATATTATAGAGGATCTAACTAACTCAATAGCTAAGACAAAGAAATTCAAAGAGAAGTTAGAAGCAAAGGTTTTAGAATGTGAAAGGTTAGAGCATGAGGTAGCTTCACTAAGGAAGGAATTAAAAGAGTCTAAGGACAAGTTACACAAGTTTGGAATAATATCAAAGAACTTGGATAAGATTATCAAGATAAAAAAACCTATATCAAACAAGACAGGTCTTGGTTTTGAACAGGTATAAAAGAAACAAGAAGAGGAGTCAATCTCAAGCTCTAAAGAAGAAGAAACTTCAAAAGAAAAAAGTGTAAGAAAAAGTTATACTTCTGAGGATTATTTAGACTATAGAAAGTTAAACAAGGAATGGAATAATGCACAAATGAAGAACATATGGAATAGGAAACAACACAGGATAGAAGAGACTAAGAGACCAATGAGGTCAAGGAAAGGTAGTTTCAATGGATGATGATTCTCATGTCACAGGTGTGGGTACAAAGCTACACAGTGCAGGACACATGGAAAATAGGAATATGGAAATTTCAGAAACAAGAATCTCTTTCATGGGTATTGCTACTCTTGTAATCAATTTGGTCACAAGGCATTTAATTACAAGATTCATGATAGGAATCGATATGGCTTCACCAGGAGAAACTCCAAGACATCTGCACCTTTAAGGAATAACAATATTAAGTGTTATAAGTGCAAAAATTATGGGCACACAATAAAGTGGTGTAGAGTAGAAATTACAGAGACAAGAAGGAACAAGAATATTCAAAGGAATCAGAAGGATCAGATGAGGAAGAAAGTGGACAAAGGTAAATATTAGTGCATTATGGGAGTAGAAATACTCCCACCCCAAAATTAACCACCTCAAAAGGAGGTGGGGGAGGGGATAAGCTAAAAGTCTCATTATTAGCCCCAATCCCCAAAGGTGGCCCTTTCCAATTTATGACAAAGGGGGAGAGATTTGAGTTAGGGGGAGAGCATTCAGTCAGGGGGGCAATTTCTCAAGGGGAGCAAAACAGGAAAAGATAAAATAATTAGTAAAAGGTAAATTGATTGCCATCAATGACAAAGGGGGATATTGTTGGAAATAAGAGCAAGATTTGTTGTCATCGATATCAAGAGTAAGTTCCAGTGAGAAATGCAAGAGGAAGGATGCCAAATAGTCAATTTCAGTAATCAATGCAAGAGAAAGATTACTTCTAGACATAAGGGAAATAATATTATAGTATATCCCATTATAATATTCAAGGTGGCCAGATAAGGTCTAAAGAGCAATAAGAAGGCCTAAGAAAGATAATATTATAATATTAAAAGGTCTAATGGTAAGACCTAAAGTAATTAAATTAATTATAATAATTTCCTTATAAATTAATTTATAATTTAATTATATTAACTTTATAGTTATTAAATTAATTAAATAATTTTATTATTAATCAAATTATAATCTAATTTAATTAACCCTAAGGTTAGGGTTATAAGGGCAAAGTTAATGCGTCAATGTCATCATTTTCTCCTCTACCGACGTCAACACATTTGGAGGCATGGGTATAAATACCAAATGCCTAAGTGGCTTTAAAAAAAGAACTTCATGATCGAATTATATTAAATTTCCTAAGCTAAGGTGTGTGTAATATTTTTGGTGATCGAAAGAAGGAAGAAGTCCTCTGTTGACTTCTATTTTTGGTAGTTTGTGAAGGGTCAAAAGCAACAAGGCATGGAAGCCTTGTCACCACCTAGACAAGTGGGCTAGCGGTAGTGGCAGTGCTTTCGGGAATGCAAGGTTTTGCGTTCGATTAGCAGCAAGGAAAGTCATGAGGTTTTTGTGTCGAGGAAGTAAAAGCCCTTTTGGATTTTTGTGCCAGGGAAAGAGACAAAGCGATGTGGACACTTTTGCCTCCCACGTGAGCACTTAGCTCACACGGCTAGGCAATCGTGGCTAAAGCACTAGAGGCACTTCTACTTGGGATTGAATCCCATCGTGAGCACTTTGAGAGGTACTAAATTTTTATTAAAAATTATTTTTTGGCTCCTAAGGTTTGTGTGGTATAGTTTTGAGCTTAGGGAGATATAAGGTTGAAAAATTAAATGTATACTATGTTTTATTTAATTGTTGGGTGGATTGATATAGGCTTTAAAGTGGAGTTTATAAGGTGTAATAAGAGAATTATTTTTATGTGTTTTTGGTGAATTCTAATTTCAAGACAGAGTAATAAGGTGTATTTGAGTTTAATTATTTTTTATAGTGAAGTATTTTGAGGGAGTGTTAGAGTGATATTTTGTCATCTAACCCTTGAGATTAGTAAAGAGAGTAGTTGTGATTGAAATGAATTTTGAGGTCAATTCTTCATCAAACAAAAGGTATGGGCACATCTTCCTTATGAGTGATTGTTGGATGTTGTGAATAATAAGTTGGAGTGAAAAGGATTGCTTGATAAGTATTGTTGATTTTGATTGTTAAAGTTTTTTTGAGTGAAAGTTTACGATAAAATCCTTGTTTGATAAGCATTGTTGGAAATATTGAATGAGCCTTCATATGCATGATTAGGGTTTGTGCAAGATCACGAGTATCATTGTTATGTGAAGTTGAGAACTATCTTTAACTAGAGTTTCTGCAAGATCACGAGTATCATTGTTATGTGAGATTGTTTGATAAGCATTGTTGGAAATAATTGAGTGAGTGTTCATATGCTTGAACTAGGGTTTGTAAGCAAGTTGTGTTTCATTGAGTGATTGGTTGAGTGAAGTTGGTTGAGCATAGTTGATTGAAAGTGTTGGAGTGATAGTTCAATTTCTATGAAACAAATTGTTCCTTATTCTAATTTGAAAAGGATATTTAAAGTGATTAAGCATTGTTGTGAGTGTGAAACATATTGAGTCTCTAACCATTCTCTATATGTTTATGTGGTTAAACAAAAGAGTTTGAAAGTGATTGAGCACTATTGAAACATACTGAGTCTCTAACCATTATCTATATGTTTCTATGGTAAAGCAAGAGATATTGAAAGTGATTAAGTGTTTGTGATGGTGAAACATATTGAGTTTCTAACAATTCTCTATATATTTCTGTGAGTTAAACAAGATTCTGTGTGAAGCTTGTTTGTGTGATTTTATGATAGATTGAGTTGATTTGAATAAGCTTTTGTTAAAGCTTGTTGAGCATATTTGAGGTAAGTCTTGGTGAATACTTGTTGAGCATATTGGACAAGTTCTAGTGAGAACTTGTTGAGCAGATTTGAGGTAAGTCTTGGTGAAGACTTGTTGAGCATATTTGAGGTAAGTCTTGGTGAAGACTTGTTGAGAATATTGAGCAAGTTATAGTGAGAAAATGGTGAGTGAATTTGAGGTAAGTATTGGAGAAGACTTATGGATAGATTAGTGTGAGATTTTGTGGAATTTTACAATGCAATTTGAAGATAGATTGAGAGCAGATTGGATAAGTCCTTGAGAGAACTTGTGGATAGATTTGAGGTAAGTATTTGAGAAGACTTGAGAGTAGATTTTATTGATTGATTTGTTCAAACCTTGAGTTAAGGTTTGGGATAGATCTAGCAGAGTTGATTTGTGATTGGATCAAGCTTTGTGTTAAGGCTTGAGGACATATTTGAGGATAGAGTTTGGTGCAGATTTGAGGATAAGTTTGTACCAAACTAGAGACAGAGATTGAGTAGATTTGTGCTAGACCAAAGGACTATGTTTAGTGCAGATTTAAGATAAATATTGAGGATATATTTGTGCTAGACCGAAGGACTTTGTTTAGTGTAGATTTGAGGACAAATATTGAACAAATTTGTACTAGAATGAAGGAATGTGTTTAGTAAATATTAGAGATAGATATTGAGTAGATTTATGCTAGATCAAAGGACTATGTTTAGTGTAGATCAGAGACAAAGTATGATCAGATTTATGCTAGACCGAAGGACTATGTTTAGTGCAGATTTGAGATAGAGTTGAGAGTAAGCTTTGGATGTGACAGAGTAGAGGATAATAGTATCTAGTAGAAATATATCCATTAGCCAGGGTAGTGAGGACAAGTATTTTGAGTGAGGACAAGAGTCTTCAGTGGAGAGAGATCCACAAGCTAGTGTAGTGGAGGCAATAGTATTCTAGAGGATCACCAACCAGAGCAGAGGATAAGGAGTTCTATTATGGATAGAGGTCTACAAATCAGCTTAGGGTATTGGTGTCTCCCATAGATAAGCATCTACGAACTTTATTAGGGGATTGGTGTCTCATTTGGATAGAGGTCCATAAAAATTGTAATAGGGAAGGATTCCAAGAGATTTTTTGAGAAAATTTTAGTGAAAGATTATATCTGTGGAGTATTCCACATTGGGTGAACCACGTTAAATTAGTGTCTCTATTGTGTCTGGTGATTTGTGCTTTACTTTGATTACTACTATTGATATTGACTTTGATATATTGCATAATATTATTTGGGAAATAAAATTAAAAAGTTATCTTATACTGTTCACCCCCTATCATTATAATCTTGTGTTATTCAATTGGTATCAGAGCGAGTTCCTTCGAAAGAGTTTAAAAAATTGAAGGAGAATATTACAAGAACACAAATGAATACTTAGAATGGATCATTAGGGAGTTCAACACCATTGTTTGATGGGAACAATTATGCACTATGGAGCACAAGGATGAAGTTTCATCTAATGGCACTTGGAAATGAAATATGGGAAGTAGTTGAGAATGGATACACACCACCAACAACTCCACCTAAAGATAAATATGGTAAGCTTCTACATAATTACAATTCAAAATTAATGAATGCAATTCAAAAGGGCTTGCGTGAAATAGAGTTTATAAAGATTATGCATTACAAATCAACAAATAAAATTTGGGATAAGTTGTAAGGCATATATAAAGGAGATAAAAAGGTCAAAAGGGTAAATTTGAAAAAATTTAAGAGAGCATTTGAAGACCTAAATATAAAGGATGAGGAAAATATTATGGCATATCTACTTCATGTGGATGAGGTTGTTAACTCCATGCAAGGACTTGAGATTGAAGTTAAAGAACCTAACGTGTGTGATAAGATTCTAAGGTCACTCCAAAAAAGGTTTAGTGAAAATATTTTAGCTATAGAAGAGTTGAAAGATATTGATATTTTGACAAGACATGAATTACATGGCATTATTATAGCTTTTGAGATAAGAATAAAAGAGGAACCTATTCCTAAGAAAGAAGCAGCATTCAAATTTACTAAGAAGACAAAGGGTAAGAATTCAAATTCAAGCAATGAGTTACCTAGTGATGAAGAAGCAAATTTTTGTAGAAGGAACAAGGACTCAAGAAAGTATAAAGGTACAAAATCAGTTAGATGTTTTTATTGTGGAAAGTATGGTCATTATGCATCTAATTTTCTAGAGGTTGGAAATAGCAATGATGAAGAAAAACAGGATCATAAGATAGGAAAATAGGAAAGCACGAGTACCAAAATAAAAATAGAGATGGACAAGGCACACAAGGAAATAAGTTTTCCAAAGGCATAAGAAGAGTTTCTATGCAGACAAGGCAGGTAAGAGTTCAAGTGATAGTGATGACGGGTCCTCAAATAATGAAGAAGATGAAGTTCTATTTATGGCAAAAGAAAAATAAGTGGTTAGGAAAAGGTCACCAATAATCCTCAAGTGTTTTAGATGTGGTAAATTTGGTCATCTTGAAGATAGTTGTATAAGGAATGGATTCGGTTTCGGTGATGATGAATATGAAGATACACTTGAAGGACCAGAAGAGAATATTATTATGGCAATAGAAGAAGGAAGAACTTCTAGGGAAAAGATTCATAAAATAATGAAGATGTTTTCTAAGACAAATAAATAGAGGAAGAATCAGAGAAAGGAGAAGTTGATCTTGAGGGTGATCTTATTCATGCCCTTGATGCATTAAGGGAGGTAAGAAAGCAAAACTCAAAACTCAAGCTTAAATTTCAAGAATGTGACGAAGAGAAAGGAAATATTATAGAGGATCTAACTAACTCAATAGCTAAGACAAAGAAATTCAAAGAGAAGTTAGAAACAAAGGTTTTAGAATGTGAAAGGTTAGAGCATGAGGTAGCTTCACTAAGGAAGGAATTAAAAGAGTCTAAGGACAAGTTACACAAGTTTGGGAGAATATCAAAGAAATTGGATAAGATTATCAAGACATAAAAACCTACATCAAATAAGACAGGTCTTGGTTTTGAACAGGTATAAAAGAAACAAGGAGAGGAGTCAATCTCAAGCTCTAAAGAAGAAGAAACTTCAGAAGAAGAAAGTGTAAGAGAAAGTTAGACTTCTAGGATTAGTTGGACAATAGAAATTTAAAAAAGGAAAGGAATAATGCACAAATGAGGAACATATGGAATAGGAAACAACACAGGGTAGAAGAGACTAAGAGACCAATGAGTTCAAGGCAAGGCAGTTTCAATGTATGATGATTCTCATGTCACAGGTTTGGGCACAAGGCTACACAGTTCAGGACACATGGAAAATAGGAATATGGAAATTTCAGAAACAAGAATCTCTTTCATGGGTATTGCTACTCTTGTAATCAATTTGGTCACAAGGCAGTTAATTACAAGATTCATGATAGGAATCGATATGGCTTCACCAGGAGAAACTCCAAGACATCTGCACCTTTAAGGAATAACAATATTAAGTGTTATAAGTGCAAAAATTATGGGCACACAATAAAGTGGTGTAGAGTAGAAATTACAGAGACAAGAAGGAACAAGAATATTCAAAGGAATCAGAAGGATCAGATGAGGAAGAAAGTGGACAAAGGTAAATATTAGTGCATGTTGGGAGTAGAAATACTCCCACCCCAGAATTAACCACCTCAAAAGGAGGTGGGGGAGGGGATAAGCTAAGAGTCTCATTATTAGCCCCAATCCCCAAAGGTGGCCCTTTGCCATTTATGACAAAGGGGGAGAAATTTGAGTTAGGGGGAGAGCATTCGATCGGGGGGCAATTTCTCGGGGGAGCAAAATAGGAAAAGGTAAAATAATTGGTAAAAGGTAAATTGGTTGCCATCAATGACAAAGGGGGATATTGTTGGAAATATGAGCAAGATTTGTTGTCATTGATGTCAAGAGTAAGTTTCAATGAGCAATGCAAGAGGAATGATGTCAAATAGTCAATTTCAGTAATCAATGCAAGAGAAAGATTACTTCTAGACCTAAGGGAAATAATATTATAGTATATCCCATTATAATATTCAAGGTGGCCAGATAAGGTCTAAAGAGCAATAGGAAGGCCTAAGAAAGATAATATTATAATATTAAAAGGTCTAATGGTAATACCTAAAGTAATTAAATTAATTATAATAATTTCATTATAATTTAATTTATAATTTAATTATATTAACTTTATAGTTATTAAATTAATTAAATAATTTTATTATTAATCAAATTATAATCTAATTTAATTAACCCTCAGGTTAGGGTTATAAGGGCAAAGTTAAATCGTCAATGTCATCATTTTCTCCTCTACTGACGTCAACACATTTGGAGGCATGGGTATAAATACCAAATGCCTAAGTGGATTTAAAAAAATAATTCACGATCGAATTATTTTAAATTTCCTAAGCTAAGGTGTGTGTAATATTTTTGGTGATCTAAAGAAGGAAGAAGTCCTCTGTTGACTTCTATTTTTGGTAGTTTGTGAAGGGTCAAAAGCAACAAGGCATGGAAGCCTTGTCACCACCTAGACAAGTGGGCTAGCGGTAGTGGCAGTGCTTTCGGGAATGCAAGGTGTTGCGTTCGATTAGCAGCAAGGAAAGTCATGAGGTTTTTGTGTCAAGGAAGTAAAAGCCCTTTTGGATTTTTGTGCCAGGGAAAGAGACAAAGCGAATGTGGACACTTCTTGCCTCCCACGTGAGCACCTAGCTCACACGGCTAGGCAATCGTGGCTAAAGCAACTGGAGGCGCTTCGACTTGGGATTGAATCCCACCGAGAGCACTTTGAGAGGTACCAAATTTTTATTAAAAATTATTTTTTGGCTCCTAAGGTTGTGTGGTATAGTTTTGAGCTTAGGGAGATATAAGGTCGATAAAATTAAATGATTATTTTTATTTAATTGTTTGGTGGATTGATTTATTTAAAGTGGATTTATAAGGTGTAATAAGAGAATTATTTTTATGTATTTTTGGTGAATGCTAATTTCAAGACGGAGTAATAAGGTGTATTTGAGTTTAATTAATTTTGTATTATGAAGTATTTTGAGGGAGTGTTAGAGTGATATTTTGGTCATCTAACCCTTGAGATTGGTAAAGAGAGTAGTTGTGATTGAGATGGATTTTGAGGTCAATTCTTCATCAAACAAAAGGTATGGGCACATCTTCCTTGTGAGTGATTGTTGGATGTTGTGAATAATAAGTTGGAGTGAAAAGGATTGTTTGATAAGTATTGTTGATTTTGATTGTTAAAGTTTTTTTGAGTGAAAGTTTACGATAAAATCCTTGTTTGATAAGCATTGTTGGAAATATTGAATGAGCCTTCATATGCATGATTAGGGTTTGTGCAAGATCACGAGTATCATTGTTATGTGAAGTTGAGAACTATCTTTAACTAGAGTTTCTGCAAGATCATGAGTATCATTGTTATGTGAGTATTGTTTGATAAGCATTGTTGGAAATAATTGAGTGAGTGTTCATATGCTTGAACTAGGGTTTGTAAGCAAGTTGTGTTTCATTGAGTGATTGGTTGAGTGAAGTTGGTTGAGCATAGTTGATTGAAAGTGTTGGAGTGATAGTTCAAGTTCTATGAAACAAATTGTTCCTTACTAATTTGAAAAGGATATTGAAAGTGATTAAGCATTGTTGTGAGTGAAACATATTGAGTCTCTAACCATTCTCTATATGTTTATGTGGTTAAACAAAAGAGTTTGAAAGTGATTGAGCATTGTTGAAACATATTGAGTCTCTAACCATTCTCTATATTTTTCTATGGTAAAGCAAGAGATATTGAAAGTGATTAAGTGTTTGAGATTGTGAAACATATTGAGTCTCTAACAATTCTCTATATGTTTACGTGAGTTAAACAAGATTATGTGTGAAGATTGTTTGTGTGATTTTATGATAGATTGAGTTGATTTGAATAAGCTTTTGTTAAAGCTTGTTGAGCATATTTGAGGTAAGTCTTGGTGAATACTTGTTGAGCATATTGGACAAGTTCTAGTGAGAACTTGTTGAGCAGATTTGAGGTAAGTCTTGGTGAAGACTTGTTGAGCGAATTGGACAAGTTCTAGTGAGAGCTTGTTGAGAATATTTGAGGTAAGTCTTGGTGAAGACTTGTTGAGAAGATTGAGCAAGTTCTAGTGAGAACTTGTTGAGCAAATTTGAGGTAAGTATTGGAGAAGACTTATGGATAGATTAGTGTGAGATTTTGTGGAAGCTTACAATGCAAATTTGAAGATAGAGATTGAGAGCAGATTGGATAAGTCCTTGAGAGGACTTGTGGATAGATTTGAGGTAAGTATTTGAGAAGACTTGAGAGTAGATTTTATTGATTGATTTGTTCAAACCTTGAGTTAAGGTTTGGGATAGATCCGACAGGGTTGATTTGTGATTGGATCAAGCTTCGTGTTAAGGCTTGAGGACATATTTGAGGATAGAGTTTGGTGCATATTTGAGGAAAATTTTTTGCCAAACTAGAGACAGAGATTGAGCAGATTTGTGCTAGACCGAAGGACTATGTTTAGTGTTGATTTAAGGATAAATATTGAGGATATATTTGTGCTAGATCGAAGGACTTTATTTAGTATGGATCAGAGACAGAGATTTAACAAATTTGTGCTAGAATGAAGGAATGTGTTTAGTAAATATTAGAGATAGATATTGAGTAGATTTATGCTAGATCAAAGGACTATGTTTAGTGTAGATTTGAGACAAATATTGAGCAGATTTATGCTAGACCGAAGGACTATGTTTAGTGCAAATTTGAGATAGAGTTGAGAGTAAGCTTTGGAGATGATAGAGTAGAGGATAATAGTATCTAGTAGATAGAGATCCATTAGCCAGGGTAGTGAGGACAAGTATTTTGAGTGAGGACAAGATTCTTTAGTGGAGAGAGATCCACAAGCTAGTGTAGTGGAGGCAATAGTATTCTAGAGGATCACCAACCAGAGCAGAGGATAAGGAGTTCTCTTATGGATAGAGGTCTACAAATCAGCTTAGGGTATTGGTGTCTCCCATAGATAAGAATCTACAAACTTTATTAGGGGATTGGTATCTCCTTTGGATAGAGGTCCATAAAAATTGTAATAGGGAAGGATTCCCAAGAGATTTTTTGAGAAAATTTTAGTGAAATATTTTCTCCGTGGAGTATCCCACATTGGGTGAACCACGTTAAATTGGTGTCTCTATTGTGTGTGGTGATTTGTGCATTACTTTGATTACTACTATTGATATTGCCATTGATATATTGCATAATATTATTTGGGAAATAAAATTAAAAAGTGATCTTATCTTTGTTCACCCCCTCTCATTATAAGCTTGTGTTATTCAATTGGTATCAGAGCGAGTTCCTTCGAAAGAGTTTAACAACTTGAAGGAAAATATTACAAGAACACAAATGGATTCTTAGAGTGGATCATTAGGGAATTCAACACCATTGTTTGATGGGAACAATTATACACTATGGAGCACAAGGATGAAGTTTCATCTAATGGCACTTGGAAATGAAATATGGGAAGTAGTTGAGAATGGATACACACCACCAACAACTCCACCTAAATATAAATATGGTAAGCTTCTACATAATTACAATTCAAAATTAATGAATGCAATTCAAAAGGGCTTGCGTGAAATAGAGTTTATAAAGATTATGCATTACAAATCAACAAAGAAAATTTGGGATAAGTTGTAAGGCATATATGAAGGAGATAAAAAGGTCAAAAGGGTAAAGTTGAAAAATTTTAAGAGAGCATTTGAAGACCTAAATATAAAGGATGAGTAAAATATTACGACATATCTACTTCATGTGGATGAGGTTGTTAAATCCATGCAAGGACTTGAGATTGAAGTTAAAGAACCTAACGTGTGTGATAAGATTCTAAGGTCACTCCAAAAAAGGTTTAGTGAAAATATTTTAGCTATAGAAGAGTTGAAAGATATTGATATTTTGACAGGACATGAATTACATGGCATTCTCATAGCTTTTGAGATAAGAATAAAAGAGGAACCTATTCCCAAGAAAGAAGCAGCATTCAAATTTACTAAGAAGACAAAGGGTAAGAATTCAAATTCAAGCAATGAGTTACCTAGTGATGAAGAAGCAAATTTTTGTAGAAGGAACAAAGAATCAAGAAAGTATAAAGGTACAAAATAAGTTAGATGTTTTTATTGTGGAAAGTATTGTCATTATGCATCTAATTTTCTAGAGGCTGGAAATAGCAATGATGAAGAAAAACAGGATCATAAGATAGGAAAATAGGAAAATACGGTACCAAAATAAAAATAGGGATGGACAAAAAACACAAGGAAATAAGTTTTTCCAAAGGCATAAGAAGAGTTTCATGCAAGCAAGGCAGGTAAGAGTTCAAGTGATAGTGATGACAGGTCCTCAGATAATGAAGAAGATGAAGTTCTATTTATGGCAAAAGAAAAATAAGTGGTTAGGAAAAGGTCACCAATAATCCTCAAGTGTTTTAGATGTGGTAAATTTGGTCATCTTGAAGATAGTTGTACAAGGAATGGATTCAGTTTTAGTGATGATGAATATGAAGATACACTTGAAGGACCATAAGAGAATATTATTATGGCAATAGAAGAAGAAGGAACTTCTAGTAGAAAAGATTCAGAAAAGAATGAAGATGTTTTCAAAGGCAAATAAATAGAGGAAGAATCAGAGAAAGGAGAAGTTGATCTTGAGGGTGATCTTATTCATGCCCTTGATGCATTAAGGGAGGTAAGAAAGCAAAACTCAAAACTTAAGCTTAAATTTCAAGAATGTGACAAAGAGAAAGGAAATATTATAGAGGATCTAACTAAATCAGTAGCTAAGACAAAGAAATTCAAAGAGAAGTTAGAAGCAAAGGTTTTAGAATGTGAAAGGTTAGAGCATGAGGTAGCTTCACTAAGGAAGGAATTAAAAGAGTCTAAGGACAAGTTACACAAGTTTGGAATAATATCAACGAACTTGGATAAGATTATCAAGATAAAAAAACCTATATCAAACAAGACAGGTCTTGGTTTTGAACAGGTATAAAAGAAACAAGAAGAGGAGTCAATCTCAAGCTCTAAAGAAGAAGAAAATTCAAAAGAAAAAAGTGTAAGAAAAAGTTATACTTCTGAGGATTATTTAGACTATAGAAAGTTAAACAAGGAATGGAATAATGCACAAATGAAGAACATATGGAATAGGAAACAACACAGGATAGAAGAGACTAAGATACCAATGAGTTCAAGGCAAGGCAGTTTCAATGTATGATGATTCTCATGTCACAGGTTTGGGCACAAGGCTACACAGTTCAGGACACATGGAAAATAGGAATATGGAAATTTCAGAAACAAGAATCTATTTCATGGGTATTTCTACTCTTGTAATCAATTTGGTCACAAGGCAGTTAATTACAAGATTCATGATAGGAATCGATATGGCTTCACCATGAGAATCTCCAAGACATCTGCACCTTTAAGGAATAACAATATTAAGTGTTATAAGTGCAAAAATTATGGGCACACAATAAAGTGGTGTAGAGTAGAAATTACAGAGACAAGAAGGAACAAGAATATTCAAAGGAATCAGAAGGATCAAATGAGGAAGAAAGTGGACAAAGGTAAATATTAGTGCATGCTGGGAGTAGAAATACTCCCACCCCAGAATTAACCACCTCAAAAGGAGGTGGAGGATGGGATAAGCTAAAAGTCTCATTATTAGCCCCAATCCCCAAAGGTGGCACTTTCCAATTTATGACAAAGGGGGAGAAATTTGAGTTAGGGGGAGAGCATTCAGTCAGGGGGGCAATTTCTCAGGGGGAGCAAAACAGGAAAAGATAAAATAATTAGTAAAAGGTAAATTGATTGCCATCAATGACAAAGGGGGATATTGTTGGAAATAAGAGCAAGATTTGTTGTCATCGATATCAAGAGTAAGTTCCAGTGAGCAATGCAAGAGGAAGGATGTCAAATAGTCAATTTCAGTAATCAATGCAAGAGAAAGATTACTTCTAAACCTAAGGGAAATAATATTATAGTATATCCCATTATAATATTCAAGGTGGCCAGATAAGGTCTAAAGAGCAATAGGAAGGCCTAAGAAAGATAATATTATAATATTAAAAGGTCTAATGGTAATACCTAAAGTAATTAAATTAATTATAAATTAATTATAATAATTTCATTATAAATTAATTTATAATTTAATTATATTAACTTTATAGTTATTAAATTAATTAAATAATTTTATTATTAATCAAATTATAATCTAATTTAATTAACCCTCAGGTTAGGGTTATAAGGGCAAAGTTAAACCGTCAATGTCATCATTTTCTCCTCTACTAACGTCAACACATTTGGAGGCATGGGTATAAATACCAAATGCCTAAGTGGCTTTAAAAAAATAATTCACGATCGAATTATTTTAAATTTCCTAAGCTAAGGTGTGTGTAATATTTTTGGTGATCGAAAGAAGGAATAAGTCCTCTGTTGACTTCTATTTTTGGTAGTTTGTGAAGGGTCAAAAGCAACAAGGCATGGAAGCCTTGTAACCACCTAGACAAGTGGGCTAGCGGTAGTGGCAGTGCTTTCGGGAATGCAAGGTGTTGCGTTCGATTAGCAGCAAGGAAAGTCATGAGGTTTTTGTGTCGAGGAAGTAAAAGCCCTTTTGGATTTTTGTGCCAGGGAAAGAGACAAAGCGATGTGGACACTTTTGCCTCCCACATGAGCACTTAGCTCACGCGTTTAGGCAATTGTGGCTAAAGCACTGGAGGCGCTTCTACTTGGGATTGAATCCCATCGAGAGCACTTTGAGAGGTACTAAATTTTTATTAAAAATTATTTTTTGGCTCCTAAGGTTGTGTGGTATAGTTTTGAGCTTAGGGAGATATAAGGTTGATAAAATTAAATGATTATTTTTATTTAATTGTTTGGTGGATTGATTTATTTAAAGTGGATTTATAAGGTGTAATAAGAGAATTATTTTTATGTATTTTTGGTGAATGCTAATTTCAAGACGGAGTAATAAGGTGTATTTGAGTTTAATTAATTTTTATTATGAAGTATTTTGAGGGAGTGTTAGAGTGATATTTTGTCATCTAACCCTTGAGATTGGTAAAGAGAGTAGTTGTGATTGAAATGAATTTTGAGGTCAATTCTTCATCAAACAAAAGGTATGGGCACATCTTCCTTATGAGTGATTGTTGGATGTTGTGAATAATAAGTTGGAGTGAAAAGGATTGTTTGATAAGTATTGTTGATTTTGATTGTTAAAGTTTTTTTGAGTGAAAATTTACGATAAAATCCTTGTTTGATAAGCATTGTTGGAAATATTGAATGAGCCTTCATATGCATGATTAGGGTTTGTGCAAGATCACGAGTATCATTGTTATGTGAAGTTGAGAACTATATTTAACTAGAATTTCTGCAAGATCACGAGTATCATTGTTATGTGATATTGTTTGATAAGCATTGTTGGAAATAATTGAGTGAGTGTTCATATGCTTGAACTAGGGTTTGTAAGCAAGTTGTGTTTCATTGAGTGATTGGTTGAGGATAGTTGATTTAAAGTGTTGGAGTGATAGTTCAAGTTATAGGAAACAAATTGTTCTTTACTAATTTGAAAAAGAGATTTGAAGTGATTAAGCATTGTTGTGATTGAAACATATTGAGTCTCTAACCATTATCTATATATTTTCGTGGTTAAAAAAAAGATTTTGAAATTTATTGAGCACTATTGAAACATATTAAGTCTCTAACCATTCTCTATATGTTTTTATGGTAAAGCAAGAGAGATTGAAAGTGATTAAGTGTTTGATATTGTGAAACATATTGAGTCTCTAACAATTCTCTATATGTTTTTGTGAGTTAAACAAGATTTTGTGTGAAGCTTGTTTGTGTGATTTTATGATAGATTGAGTTGAGTTGAATAAGCTTTTGTTAAAGCTTGTTGAGCAGATTTGAGGTAAGTCTTGGTGAAGACTTGTTGAGTAGATTGGACAAGTTCTAGTGAGAGCTTGTTGAGAAGATTTGAGGTAAGTCTTGGTGAAGACTTGTTGAGAATATTGGACAAGTTCTAGTGAGTGCTTATTGAGAATATTTAAGGAAAGTATTGGTGAAGACTTGTTGAGAATATTGAGCAAATTCTAGTGAGAACTTGTTGAGTATATTTAAGGTAAGTCTTGGAGAAGACTCGTGGATAGATTAGTGTAAGATTTTGTGGAAGCTTACAATGCATATTTGAAGATAGATATTGAGAGCAGATTGGATAAGTCCTTGATAGGACTTGTGGACAGATTTGAGGTAAGTCTTTGAGAAGACTTGAGAGCAGAGTTGATTGATTGATTTGTTCAAACCTTGAGTTAAGGTTTGGAATAAATCTAGCATAGTTGATTTGTGATTGGATAAATATTTGTATTAAGGCTTGAGGATAGATTTGAGGATAGAGTTTGGTGCAGATTTGAGGATAGGTTTGTGCCAGACCAGATTAAAAAATTGAGCATATTTGTGCTAGACTGAAGGACTGTGTTTAGTGCATATTTGTGATAGATATTGAGGATAGATTTGTGCTAGACCAAAGTACTATGTTTAGTATGGATTTGAGATAGAGATTGAGGATAGATTTGTGCTAGACTAAAGTATTGTGTTTAGTGCAGATCAGAGATAGATATTAAGAAAATTTGTGCTAGACCGAAGGACTATGTTTAGTATAGATTAGATATTGAGACTGAGTATATTTGTGCTATATTGAAGGATTGTGTTTAGTGTAGATCAGAGATAGAGTTTTAGCATATTTGTGCTATATTGAAGGACTATGTTTAGTGGAAATTTGAGATAGATCTAAGATTAAGCTTTGGAGGTGACAAAGCAGAGGATAGTAGTCTCTAGTGGATAGAGATCCATTAGCCAGGGCAGTGAGAACAGGTCTTTTGAGTGAGGACATGAGTATTCAGTGGAGAGAGATCCACAAGCCAATGTAGTGGAGGTAGTAGTATTCTAGAGGATCACCAAAAAGAGTAGAGGATAAGGATTTATCTTGTGGATAGAGTTCCACAAATCAGCTTAGGGGATTGGTGTCTCCTATGGATAGGCATCCATAAAATTTATTAGGGGATTGGTGTCTCATTTGGATAGAGGTCCATAAACATTGTAATAGGGAAGGATTCCCAAGAGATTTTTTGAGAAAATTTTAGTGAAATATTTTCTTCGTGGAGTAGCCCACATTGGGTGAACCACATTAAATTGGTGTCTCTATTGTGTGTGGTGATTTGTGCATTGCTTTTATTATTGTTGTTGAAATTTCCATTGATATATTGCATAATAGTTTTTGGGAAATAATTGTAAAAAGTGGTATTATACTATTCACCCCCCTCTTAGTAAGCTTGTGTTCTTCACTCAAGACCCAAATGAAAGGCTATTTGGAGTCCTCCTCAAATAATTTCAAAAAGCTTCAGAAGAAAAGCAGACGACTCTGGTAATGGGACCCAATTCAAACTAGAGATAATTATGGATGAAGCTTAAAATGTTACAAGATGTGTTGTTTATGACCTTCAATCTAGAATACTCAATCACGTCTCAGGGGTGGTTGACCAACTCCTGGTAGCAGCCATTATGATCAAGGAATCTGGTGTCATTTTCTCTCTTAACATCAAATAATTGCAGGACCTGTCGGTATCGCTCAATGCTCTATTCAATCAAAATCAAGTCAATATCAAGAATTCATATGATGGTGAAGAACCCCAATAATCCTAGGATCTGGGATAGTGGGAAGTCTATTTTTGTTCTATATCATAGAACTTTACCTGTAACTTCTAACATATTCCTGATTTCAAACTATTTTTGAATCAAAATTTTGGAGAGTTTCAGACTACTACTTTTGTATTCCTATATTTCTTGCATAGCTCATCCCTACATCTCTAGGATTGATCTATTTTTGTATCTTCAGCTAGATAATAGCCTCATGTAAATAGGGATTGGGTCCCTTCAACCCAAAAAAATAAATAAAATATCTATTACCTACCAAAGAAAAAATATTACCTCAATCCTATAGATTATACCATGAGCTTTGTTTTTGTCAAGGCCTTTGGACAAAAATGTTATATTATAGTGTTAGGATTCTTTGGTCTTGGTATTGCAAGAGTTTTTAAAATATATGCATGTTGTTAACATAAATGCAAATGAATTGATACACTTTCAAAATGAAAAAGAAATAACTTAAAAGTATTCAAAAGCTATGGAACTCATATCCTAAATAGACTACTTAGTAAGTAAACAATGCAAAATATTTTTGATTCATTTAATTGTGAGCTAATGGATTTTTTATTTTTATTTTCAATTTACCCAATTTCATTGACTAAATACATATTTTTCATGCATAATTTTCTCATTGTTGTTATATTCAATTTATGATTCAATGTTACTTTTGGACTTCTCTATATAACTCCATGTCTATGTTATTTATGTAAAACTAATGATAAAAAATTAAATAAAAAAGAGTTAAAACTAAAAAGTGATTACAATGTTATATATACATTTATTTGCAAAAATTCAAGCCATATATTATTGTGGAA
Source organism: Wollemia nobilis (assembly GCA_028583015.1). NCBI lineage: Eukaryota > Viridiplantae > Streptophyta > Pinopsida > Araucariales > Araucariaceae > Wollemia > Wollemia nobilis. The sequence goes on along the minus strand of JAQPPZ010016847.1, from coordinate 3,131,577 downwards.
ACAATCCTAGATATCATTTTTATTTATTTGCAAGGTTATATAGGCATTCAAGATGCCAATATTACAATATTTGCAATATCTTCCAAATTGCAATGTGGAGTGCTATTTGGAAGATCATATTGCATCATGAAATATTAGATATTAGAATATCTTAACCAAAGCTAACTTGAGCATAACATTTAACTTAAGCTAATAGCTAACAACTAACTTAAGCTAATAGCCTAACAACCTAGAAACTAACATAGGTTTCTAGAAAACTAACGTGAGCTAAAGTTTATGCTCACGTTTTACATAAGAAATAAAAATAATAATAACAATTGTTAAAAGCAATGATTATTACATATTATGGTTACATCAAGAAAAATATGTTGTAACCTAAAAATTTTAAAGTAAAAAAAGGTAGAGATATTTTTCCTTTTCAAATCTTCATAAGGTATTCAAACCCACTTGGGAACTATCACTAGATTTTGATTATGAACTTATAAATTTGTACTCTTTTTGGTCAACACCATGTCCATAAATTATCCTCCAACTAATATAGCTCTATAAACATCAAATATGATCATCTTGCATCTATATTATTATCCATGAGTTACCAGTATGATCTTATATGTAAATAAATTTAATTGCATGATGATTCTAGATTCTCTCTTTCTCTCTCTCTCTCTCTCTCTCTATCACACACACACACAAACACACACACACACACACACACACACACACACACACACACACACACACACACACACACACACACACACACACACACACACACACACACACATACATAAGATCATCCAAAAGAATCATGTACCATGAGAAAGGATTGGGTCTGAAAAACTAAAAGATATGTTTAATGTTTTTATGTTGCCTATAAAATGGGAATCATGGGTTGGAAACCCCTAAATGATCTAGTCTATCACCAAGAGGGAGACCTTGATAGTGGATACACCAATTAAAATGGGTAAGCATGGGTTCCGTGATGGTGGGTCAAACAATTTCAAATATACATTGCCAATTTTTTTTTATAAACTATAATTTCCATTTGTCATTGAGTTTTGGAACCATCAAGAGATGATGAAAAATCCATTCATATCCTTTTTTGGGCTTGTACTTGCAAAATGAGGTATCTAAGAACCAGTTTCGATTTGTCCACTAGGATCGGGAGGCTTTGATCCTAATTTTATGAAATATTTATAGAGGGATAGAGTCCACAATTTCCTGGAAGGATTCCATATCTTGATTAGCCAATTTGAATTTGGCTTTATATTTAGACCAAGAAAGACAATTTTTTTCCACTCTAGAAAATAATTTTGGAACCACTCAAATCTCTTAATGAAATAATTTTAAAATCATGAATCCATAAGACCTTAGCAAGGGGCTAGTCATGGTGAGTGATTATATATTACCATCATAAATATTGTTAGTTAACTAAAATTCTAGCATTGAATATGTTCCATTCCTAATTATCTAGGGTTTAATGGATTTCCAAGCTTTCCAAATGCTTTTGGCCACAAATTTACCCTAAGTTTGGACAAGCACCTTGAGAGTAGGGATGATTTCAATGCCAAGCTCCTTCCAGGCCTATCAACCATATGGCATGCTTTTAGCAAGAAAATCTAGGCCTTGTTTCCTTTTAGTGATTGAATGACCCATTTTTCACAAAGGGAAAACCCTTGGCAATGGATGTCCAAGAGTCCAAGACCTCTAGAGTCACATGGGAGACAAAAAAATTCCCAAAAAAAATAATGAAAGCCTTTCTCTTGCCTAAATGAAGCCTATAAAATGTCTCTAAGAAGTTTTTAAAGCTTTTAGTAGGAAGCTTTGGAGGGATCCAAGAAAGAAGAGTAGTAGACATGGGTTACAACAAGCACCTTAGAGAGAAATTGGAATTTTCCTGCTAAATATAATGGTTTTAAAATATATTCCTGTAACTTCTTCTTAACTCTAGTAATTATAAATTGTGTAAGAGCAAAGGAATAAAAGTGAAAGGCAAAGGGGATTTCAAGAAACTTGAACATTTCACCATGCTTAATACATTTTCAACCAAATTGATTAAGCCAAGAAGGCTTGGGGAGGAAGGATTTATGATACCATTACGTTGTCTACTATTGAATGTTGGAGCTAGATGCTAGACCAAATATGTCCAATTTTTGTAATCCCTGTATGACACCAATTTCTCCCTACAATAAAGTGAGGAAGGAATCATCTACAAAGCATTAAATATATCCTAAGGAATTTGAGGAAGGGATAGAGTCACATACCTTATGCTGCATAAAATTTCTTAGTCACCTCAGCACTTGTCTACCACATTATCAACCAAATAAGCTTCTAACCCTCATAATATTTTATTGGTAAAAAGGTAATTTTTTTTTTTTGATAAATTTCTCGATGAGGTAAAATAGGGATTTTTTAGGAAAAATATAAATAAAATTTTCTAATTTAGTTTTCATTTCAAACAAGTAATTATGGAGCAGATAACACTACAATCCAATATCTCTATTATGTCAAAAATAATTCAATATATAAAAAATTTATTGTTCATGAAATACTAATCCTAATCTATAACAACATATAAACAAATTCATTCAAAAAAATCAACTTAAATCTCTATAACTAAATATATTTCCCATAATAAAAAAAAAATAATGAAGGATAGTGTGTGTGGAATAATGTCTTACAATGAGGTTTTAGATATATTTTCCAAGACATATCTATTAGAGGATTGTCCTATTATCAAGTAAAAATAATTTGAAGATATAAGGTCACCAAGTGTATACACCCACATATGGTTGCTTCTTTTTTATCCATGCTTTATTTACACATGAGACAAGCTACCTAACTATGATGATCTATCATGATGATTTATATTGATGTTTTATATTAAGTTTATTACAATATTAGTGTTTGTTATATTTCTATACCACATTATGAGTGATAGGGTTGTGATCATCCAAATTTTAGGATTATAATCCTCATCAATGATTTGCATCCTAGGTATTTACATGGGAAATAATTTGAGAACTTTTAGTATCCTATGCTCTTTATTTTTTTGAAAATAGAGAAGGTATTCAATAAGAATCACTTTGTATCTTTGTATCATACTATTTAGACTATAGGACCACCTCTATAAGGTTTGTGAGTCATAGTCAAACATCCATAGATACGTGTCTACTAGGTCTGCTTCTTTGGACCCATCTATAGTTTCCATTTCTCATGAGATATTACACCTAATTATTGGATTATTTGTAGAAGATATTGACCTATAGGTATTTTATAGTGAGTACCTAACAATACTTTCTCACATAATTATGTGATTTTTACAACATGCTAGTTATGATGTATATCATGGAGTTCTACTCAATGATGTGATTAATAGAAGGGTTAGTGATACGATCATGAGATTACATACTTTGAGTAATGTACTACTTATAGATCCCAATACTTTGACTTATGGTGTTGGTCAATCTTTATTCCATACTTATTATAACATTAATTTCTATTTTAGTAGTTAAAAAAATCCAATTTTTAGTTTCAAATTAATTGCTTATTATTATTATTATTTTAAATTCAATCCATAATCATATTATGCTAAATAATTATAAAAATTAATTTAGTAGTGGAATGATTTACCAGCTCCATAACTTGTTGTGCTCTATAGCAATTAAGGTTTTTCCAACCTCCGTTAGTCCTAAATATTCACTTTCTATCTCAACCTAATAAGGTTTCTCCATTTTCAATGACTATATTGGCCTCTAGAGATTCATTAATATGTTCTATAGTATAAGTATCCATTGGGTTATTTAATTTACCCTTAATGTGTAATATCTTACCATAGCTCAAATTAAACTCTATTTAACTTATAATTTTTGTTTCAATTCATATTTTATGCTTGCCAATGGAAATCAAACTAAGTAGTACTATAGCCTTTGGTTGATTCTAGATTCCCACATATAGACTAAATATTCCATTTACAATTTAGGGTCCAATAGATGACTCTATATTTAGGATATTCGGATTTCAACTCATGGTTTGATATACATAAGTAAATAATGCTACAAGAATTTAAGCTAGGATAATAAAAGTGTTTAATTTAACCAATATCCATTATATTTAAAAGGAAATAGCAAGTGTACAATGCAAGCAAAAATTTCCAACATATTTCCATTTGATATTCAGATTTTGAATAAACAAAGTAACATTTACTTATTCAATTTAAGTTGTATAATAGAAATAATATGATGAAAATCTAAAAGAATAAATAATTTCATACTAATTATAATATTCAACTATTTATATAAACTTAACATAAAAATATATATTTTATTCTTCCTTTCATATAAAATTACATGATTTTAGTGTGGATTTCATAATATAATTGTTTCCATGCCATATATGCTTCCAAATTAAAGCTAATGCTAAAATAAGAGAAGGCATCATCTAGCCACTTTACCACCCAACCAAGTGGTATTCTATGAATGTCCTTGTCTCAACTTCATAACCTGAAGATTTTATCCTTCAAGAATTGGTAGCTATACAAAACCACCCAACTAGAGAGATCATATCTACAATGATTTGTATATACCTTTATGATGTTGATGAGTACATGCTCATGGTAGTACTAGGTTTTTAGTGTAACAATTAATTTGCACTTTGGAGAATGCAATTATTGTGTATATACTTCCCATATTCATTGTGGACTAGTTTATCTGCCAAACCATGGTTGTTTTATAACTATTTCTCTCCATCCTTTAGTTTTCTATTTAGTTAGTTTAACAATTAAGTATGTAGTAAAATAATTCATAGTTAAGTTTTTACTATATTTCATAAAATAAGCAATCATTATCATTCAATATTCAATACTTATTCAACAAGATTTCCAAAATTAATAATATGGCCAAAAATTATAGGCATAAACCCATAAAAGTCACAACCAGACGAAGTGCACTATTCACTACCTGTTCATACTAGGTTTCCAAATTAGCATTATTTTCAAAAACTATAAGTATAAATCAAAATAGTCACAACCAAGATAAGTGAACTATTCACATAGTTTTTGTATCAATCATACAACCCATAATTATAGGTATAAAATAATGACAATCACAACCAAGCTATGTATACTTTTAGTAGCAATTTAGAATTAGTTTTTTTGTTTCTATTCACACTTACTATAAAATTTGGTTTATTGATACCCGTATGTTAAAATAAAATTAAGGTCTTTCCATAATAAGGTCAATATTCTATTCAAAATATAAAAGAGTTTGTGATTCCATTCCCACTCTGGTTATTTTATAACTAGTTACATGTTTTTTTGATTGGGTAAATGAAGGAGTTTTGAAAGGATCCTAATACCTTTTACAAGAAGGAAGTAATAAATTTTGAAGAACTAATTGAGAGATAACAAAGAAAAATCTATCCCACACTATAGGGCTACAACCAAATACACCCAGTTACATCAACTCCCACAAAAATGCAGAGGGAAGAGAAAGGGAGGAAAGTATAGAAAATAAATAACTCAAAAAACCTCCATCCTCTACAACCAAACCCATAAAAATATTCCATCAAACAAACCAGCAATAAAACAAAATTATACCCAACAAGCTAGAGAACTGCAAGAATAACAGACATGGATAGATAAGGTAGAGAAGGCCTCAATATTTTAGATCCTCGATATCCTAGAAATATTTTCTACCTCAAGGAATTTTAGATCCCATCGATCCTATTGCATCATTGCTTTGACCTCTTCCATATGAGATATGGCCACTTTAAGAGTGCTTGTCAAGGATATCATTAATTATTTAATAATATCTCTTTCAAAATTTAGGATTTTTGGAGGATCCTAGTAGTATTTGAGTTTAACCTTCTTTCCCCTTGAAGACCCAAAAGAGAGGGTTGCCTTATTTTTGACTATTCCAGATACTTCCAAGTCAAACTCTTCGATATAAAGAGTATTCTTATCCACTTTTATCAAAATATGCTTCGAGTGTCTAGTCAATAATGTTGATCTTCTATCTTGCCACTTTATCAAAGAATGACAATATCTCCTTTAATTTATTAGCTTGAGGAATAGATGTAATAATGGTGACAAGAGTATTATCCATGAATTTTTGGTGGTAAATAGGATCTAAAGGCATCGTAGGTTTAATATCTTTAATATTAGGGGTTGCTTTAATATATTTTCCCAAACCATTAGCCATTATGATGAAAAGTTAGGAGGATAGAGGATCTCTCTAATGAAGACGTATCAAGCTCTTCAAATACCCTACAATAGATCTGTTAATGATAATTGTAAATCTCATAGATGAGATGCATTATTTGACTATATTTAACCAACTTTGATGAAACTTAAATTTATACATTACCTTCAAGAAGAAATCCCAAGATGCTCTATCATAAGCTTTATTCATTTCAAGTTTAAGGACTAGACTTGCTCTTCCACTCTTGTTGATAGAATGAATAAGTTGATACACTTCTATGATAACATTCAAAATCTACCTTCCTACCATGAAGCCACCCTGAGCAAGATCTATAATACTAGGTAAAAATAGTTTAATTATATTAGCCAAAACTTTAGTCAAAATTTTAAATATGGTATTGCAAAGGCTGATAGGTTTATATTCATTAAAATATTTAACCCTTGGAGACTTGGGAAAAAGAACCTGAAAAGTGAAATTCAAATATTTCAAAATGAACCCCATCCTTTGGATCTCCTTTAGATCTTCCCCAACTTCCTTACCAAGAATATGCCATAATTTTTGAAAGAACAGGGGAGGGAATCCATTACGTATGAGAGGTTTCAAACTACCCATAGAGAAATCTACCCTCCTGATCTCATCATCCTTGAAGGGGCTCATAAGATATGAGTTCATGTCCTCCAAAATCATGGGGGCAATTGTGAAAGTCTACTAGAAGTGATTTCTCCTTATTTCTAGTAACTAGGGAAAAATCACTTGATTCAATAGTCTATTCTATTTCATTCAATTGCTTTCTTATATTATACTTTGCTTGGAATATGAGTCCAAAAATGGCCTTGTTCCATGATTTTAGGTTTGTTTTGACCATATTGGGATTATTTGCAACTTGAGAAATTAGGATGCTATATCCACATTGCTTCAAATTTGAAAGGTCTAGGACACCTTCTAGGATTTTGGATCATTTCCAACAATAGAGGATTGTGGTATGAGCCCACTTTAGGGAGAGAATTTAGGGAAGCATACCAAAAAAAGGGTATGCCTTCTTTATAAATTAGGACTCTATCCAATCCAATCTAGATTAGCTAGCTTCCCAACCTTCTATTAATCCATGTGTACTTACAACATTTCAGTCTAAGTCAATCAACTCATTCTAATTCATAAAAAGGGAAAAATCTTCCATACCTTTTGACAAATAGGTATTCTCACCTTTCTTATCAGAATGGTAAAGGGGAAAGTTGAAGTCCCATACTAACAACCAAATTTCATTTTTAAATGCCTCTCTCATTGAATCCAAAGAATCCCAAAGCAAGCCTTTATTAATATAGGAATTTGGAGCATAGATATTTGATAGGACCCACCTTTGCTTAGTTTCCTTACAACAAAAGAGAATATTAGTAACTCTATTAGATGTCAATATGGCCAAACTAATTAGATTTTCAATATCCTAGAGGCACATAAGACTCCCAAAGGTTCCTTAAGCCAGACTAGCTGCAAATCCTACTTTCTTCTAAATTTTATTCCTAACTGAATCAATTTTACCATCCTCCACTTTAGTTTCTTGGAGGAGAATAATGTATGGAAAAATATATTTCCTTAAGGAGGCCAACAATATCTATTTTTATTGGCCATTTAGGCCTCTAATGTTCTAGGAAAGTAGCTTCATTTACGATATTTGGAAAAGGATTTCTTTCCACCATCATGGTGATGTGGAGAATGAGAGTTGAAGGAAGAAATCTTCATATGCTTTCCACCAAAATTCTTCCCTTCTTCCAAACTCAATAACAACTGAGTACCATTATCTATTTCTAAGTTTATTTCCCTTTCTTAATGTCTTTATTGAGATGCTTCTCAAATTTGTGATCTACACCCACATCTACAAACTCTTATTTATAAGTTATAGTTTTTGGTCTAGGGCACACTTTTTCCATATCAGGATTATGGCTCTCAACTTGGTGAACCATTGCTTAAGAAAGAGAAACATCGAGACAAGGTGTTGAGTACAAACCAAATATATTAGTAGCAAACTTAGAGATTGATGCTAAAAATTTGAAAGGATTTTGTTTATTTAAAAAATTCAAGGGGGGTAAGGAGCTAACCTGAGATAAATGGTTTTGGCCATTTTTATTAACTTCTAAAGAAGACGCTACTAGGACATCCACTTCTTGGGGAGAGGGATTTGATCCATTCAGAGTAGTCTTAGTTTATATAGAGGGTCAAGAGTTGTCGTAGTCCCCATTACTCATTCCTATTTTAAGGAATATTGGAAAGGTTTACCCCCAAAATGTTTCTTAGACCAAAATTTCTTTGTTAGCTTCTTAGTAGAGAAATGAGCCAGGACATGGCCTGATATTTTACATCCAAAAAAAATATTGGATCAGTTTTCATAAATAATAGGTTGATTCCAAGACCCTAGAATAAATATGAGCTCAATGGAAGAAGGGAGATCTGCTTCTAGGTCTGCATTGATGCACATTCTCATAAAAATCATCCTTTTCACCCTAATCATAGAGTCAATTAGGATAAGATTTATTACGACCTTAGCAATGCATCTTAGAATATCCTCATGCTATAAGTGAAAGAGTAGAACTGAAAGTATGACCTAGAGGGTCCCTATGTTTATCTTTTGTGTGTCTGAGTTGAAATCTAATTTCCATATTTTAAGGAAGAGACCATGCTTACCATAAAACCATGGGCCTCCACTGAGAACCAAGTTTATTTCATTCTCGTAATTCAACTTAATGAGAAAAAACACTTTTAAAAGCATCATGATCTCCACCAGGAACTAGGGATTCCATTTGTAAAAGATCCATCTTCTAATGTAGTCGAAATTAGATTGTGCTATGCCCACAAGGTTATAGGCTCCTTGGTTGATTGAGATTTTTAAAAGTTTCTTAGGGACACAAATCTTGTTCTAATTTAGAGAAAGGTTAAAGAGTGTTTTTAGAATGCTCTTGCCAGAGTTGATTGAAACCACTACAACATAAAAGCTATTTCCAGGGTCAAAAGGTTTTTGAAGGACCTAATGGCCCAGGGGAGGGACCCTACCAAATGACTCACCTAAAAAAATCCCATGATCCATTGGAGGATCAAGAGATGTGACAAACTCACCTTTTTTTTCTGCCACCTCATTGCCCAACCTGCCATTCTTAGATTCCACCCTCAATATGCCAACCTCCATGAGCTCTCCCAACTTCCTACCCTCCTACACCACCTTCTTTCTCACATATATTTTAAATAACTAGTTACACGTTACTCAAGTAGTAAATATAAATATCTCATTTGTAAGCATTTATACTATACAATAAAAAACAATAAGGAACACAACCTTTAGGAACAAGAAAAAATTATCACTAAAACATTCCTTAATTGTATCTTATTTGGACAAGGAATTTCCAATTTTTATTAAGCCTCTTAGGCTATGCAAAGGATTTAATTAGTTGAGTTATATTTCTTCTTTATCCTTTAAAAAAATTAATATTGACTCCAATAAACTACCCTCTTGATATAGTTTCTATCCATAAGAAAAGTTGGAAAATAAAATTTTATTTTCATTCCTTTTCTTAAGTCAAAGTAGTCTAGATAAAAGTTTCTACCCATATATTCTTTTTAAGGATCACAATAGGTATAACAAACATAAATATTAAATAGACATTTTGTTACAACCATCCAAAATGGATGGTACAATAATATTATACTACTACCACATGTTCAACAAGGTACTATAATTATTACTTTTATTTTATACTTGAAGAAGCTAATGCATTTCATCCATGGTATAGTACTCCAACTTTCATAATCATATTTTCTTATATATGATGCTATAAATTCCATGGACATGTTTTATACCATAGATAGATATGCTTCACATTCTATCATGCTTTTATAACAAGGTATAAATTGATTGGTATGATTTTTAAATAGAGTGTTGTAAAATAATGTTAATGCATGGTTTATATTACAATCTATCAAGTTTTTGAACAATGTAAGTTTTACTATTATTCTATATTCATAATAGAGTGCAAAAAATAAACTTGTTAATAGTGATTATGCATTTATTTCTCACTATCACCTATTCCAACTAAAAAGTAGCTCTCAAGTATCTAAACAAGGACATTACACATGCTATTTATTTCCACATTTTCTATATTGTGTGTGGCTATCAAATTTAAAAATAGAGAACATTGGTATTGGCATATTTCTATAATAGAGTGTAATTATCAAATTTTAATATAGAGGACATGCATTAGGGAATTCCTTCCACCATTGTAAGGAAATACACCCAAACTACATTCAATAAATGCATCATAATACATACAAAGATATCATCTTCAAAGAGCCATATTGTTGATGTTTTAATGTTTAAAATAAGGTTTAAATTTTTGAGCAAACAATCACAGGCAACATTACTCCATGGTGGACTCTTTTCAAGTGCCCATGGGATAAATTTGAATAAATCCTTTTATTTTTAAGTAAGGAAAACTATAGAATGGGTTGCATAATTTAAGCAATATGTAATCCATAAATGAGTCCATGCAAAATTTGAAAGTGATTTCATTCAAATTATTTTAAATTTTGAAACAATTTTTTATTTAGATTTCAAATAATGCAATACATAACTTGGGTTCAATATATTTCCATATTGATATTCTAAGCTCTACTTTGACTATGCTCCTCCAGGATGGTAAGATGCTTAACACCATCAAAAACCAGAAAGATGAAAAGTCCCAGGATTTGGATGTTGAGCACAATGCTAACTCTACTGAGGAAGATCATCCCAAAAATTTTGAGTCAGGGTTATGCATAAGGGGTTGGACTCAAAATGTACTTGTAAAAAAATGGCGAATCCTAATCAAAATCAAGGTGAATCATGGCGAATCCAAAGCAAATCAAATCAATCATATTCACACCAAAATTTGGGGCATTTGAAGCCCTAAAAAGTAAGGTCATATTTGGGATAATTTTGACCTATTAAATCACCTTATAACTTCATAAAAACACCACCAAGAGATCAGGCTCAAAAAGAGCTTTCCAACGAGTACAAATATGATGTAAATTCAATTGCAAGAGGTCAAAATAAAATACCTCCCATTACATGAAAATTGTGATAAGTGAAAATAATATGTAAAACCCTCCATTTACATAAAAACTACAATAAATTGAAATAATCAACAAAACCCTCTATTCACATAAAAACTATAGAAATGGAAATAAACCAATAAATATTTTATTTTCTCATTCTTAGATTCACTTTCCCCTTTTAGATTCACTTTCCCCTTTTACAATGCAATACCAAGGGAATATATATCTCCAAAGAAACCCTAAAAGAAAACCCTAAATATTGAAGCCCTAAAAGAAACCCTAAAAGAAAACCCTAAAGCTTAAAGCCCTAAAAATAAAAAATTACTATTTTCGGCAAATTGATTTTTCCACCAAAAAATGTCTTTTTAAGTAATTACTATTTTCGACAAATTATTTTTTCATCAAAATTTACTTTTTTTAGTAATTACCATTTTTGGCAAATTATTTTTGCGTCAAAGAATACCATTTTGAGTAATAAAAAAATTATTTTAAAACTTCTTTAAAAAAACCCTCTAAAGATAGGCTCCTGCATCATTCTCCTCTGGTTGAAAAGAACTCTGCTCCTGTGAGTTCCTTTGATCAAACTCATAATTGCTCTCCATATAGGGCCACACATCTGCAAGTACTCCTTAAAGTACCAATATTCTTTTGAGGTTCTATATCTCAAACCTCCTGCAAGCTCTATACATAGTGCCAATTTTTTCCTTCGAGGTTTTACATGAAAAAAAAACCTCCTATAAGCACTACACAGAATGCCAATTTCTTTCTCTAAGGTTTTACAAACCTTCTACAAGCACTACATAAAGTGTCAATTCCTCCTTCTGAGGTTTTACATAAAAAAAACCTCCTGCAAGCACTACACAGAGTGCCAATTTATTTCTCCAAGGTGTTACAAACCTTCTACAAACACTACACAAAGTGTCAATCTCTTTCTTTGAGGCTTTACATTAAAAAACCTCTTGTAAGAACTACATAGAGTGTTAATTTCTTTCTCCAAGGTTTTATAAACCTTCTCCAAGCACTACACAGAGTGTCAATTTTTTTGGAGCCCTTTTGCTCTCCTCTCATTTTTTTTTTTTTTTCCCTAGCAAGATCCAACTTGCTCTGATACCAAATGATGTAAATCTAGTTGCAAGAGGTCAAAACAAAATACCTCCCATTACATAAAAACTGTGATAAATGAAAATAATATGTAAAACCCTCCATTTACATAAAAATTGTAATAAATGAAAATAATCAGTAAAACCCTATATTCACATAAAAACTATAATAAATGGAAATAAACCAATAAATATATATTTTTTTCATTCTTAGATTCACTTCCCCCTTTTACAATGCAATACTAAGGGAATATATATCCCCAAATAAACCCTAAAAGAAAACCCTAAAGCTTGAAGCCCTAAAAAAATCCTTAAAATAATACCCTAAAGCTTAAAGCCCTAAAAATAAAAAATTATTATTTTCGAAAAATTTATTTTTCCACCAAAAACTTTCTTTTTAAGTAATTAATATTTTCGGCAAATTATTTTTTCATCAAAATTTACCTTTTTTAGTAATTACCATTTTTGGCAAATTATTTTTGCATCAAAGAATACCATTTTGAGTAATAAAAAAAATATTTTAAAACTTCTTTAAAAAAAACCCTCTAAAGATAGGCTCCTGCATCAAAATATGCCTATGTTTGGATATATATTGTGGCGAATTGACCCTAAGAAAAAAATTGGTCCTAAAAATTTTAGGTGAATGGGCCAACGTCGAGGGTCCTTATATTCACAAATTTTCAATTTTGAAAATCCTAATATTTGCCCAATTGGTAAATATTCACCACTATGCATAACCCTATTTTGAGTAGCTTGTTTTTCTACATCTGTGGCATTTTTTTGAAGTGGTGTCACTTTGTTGCTCTTTGCTTCCCTTGTCTTCATCCTGTGGTGATCAGTTGTTTTGTCTTAGTAGTCTCCCTTATTTTTTATGCTATCGAGGTTGTCTTTGTTGAGACTGTCTCATTTTGTTCTATTTATGTCATCTCTATTGATATGGCCTCCTCTTGGTTTGATCCTTTGTATTTAGTTGTGCCTTTGTAAAAGGTTTGGGGTCCCTTTCAAAACCCCCTTTTTCAATCTATCAAAAAAAAATCTGTCCATATTCCCTGAAGTATCTCAAGTCCTTACTCTATCTATTTTCCATTTACCCCATAAGAATACTCCATTCTAGTAGATATTTTGAGAATGGAATGCCAAGTTATGAGCAAGTCAAAAAAATAAGAATCAATAAAAGAAGAGAACGATGCACTTATTCTCTCCACTTCTCCCAATATGCTTGATGTACCTAATGTTAGTGAGGTAGTAAGAAATGTCTATCTTATTTTGATGGTGCTTCTCAAATCTTCAAATGCTTCCCTTTACCATGCTTAAAATGAGGTTTTAAACTTTAAAAAATTTGTAAGCTTTAAATGGTGAATACACTTTTAAGTTGTATAATATATTTTCTCCTTTCTAGATAAAAATAAACCATGGTACCTATTGTAGTCAATAACTTCCCTATTTTAATTTGAGGAGGTCCAAGCTAAAACAAGAAAATATTTCCTTTAATAAAAATATTTGATCCATGTAATTTGCTAGCTCTTCACATGTTATGAAGTTATGAATTTTTTTTCTTGCAATCACCATGTCCATATGCGTGAATAACCAACTATGAATCAATTGTACTTTTTATACATATGATATATGGTGTGTGAGATCTCTTTCCAATGTCTACTTCTCTTAGTTCTATCATCTTCCCACAGATTATATCTTCCATGTTCTACCTCCTAAAGTATGAATCACCAACACTTGCACAAATTGCAAGTAAATCAATTTAAATAATATAAAAATTAATTACATACAGCTCAAATTTAACTAATCATGAAATTTAATTAATTTTCAAAAATTATATATATATTTTCTAATTAATTAAATTCATAAAATAGGTAAAATTTATTCAGATGTGTCATACTTGTCCACTTGGAAGAGTCATTGTCCTAATGATTTGACAGAAAATAACTATTAGTATCTTCATGATAAATATATCCAAATATAAATATAATTAAATTTTTATCAAATTTGGGTTTGTGTAGATCAAGGGTTTAATCCATCAATGTCATGTGATAAGACACTCAAATGTCTCAATATTTCATCTTTGTGAACATAAAAAACTGCCAAATTTTGACCAATATCATAGTTAAATTGTTAAATGTTTGATTATGCATAAATATGTTAATGTTAGCATGATGAATGACAAGGAATACTATTTGATGTTTAGAGAGATTTCTACATGTTTTATCCTTTGTTGGATGGATGGTGAGTGATGGAGGATGGATGTTGAGTGATGTTGATAGCCTAGAGTGGTTTCAGTAGTTTTTTGTTAAGCAAAAGTGGATATATTTAAAATGGAGAATTTGAGCTTCTATTTATAGAGTTTGTCAATGTTAGGGGAGGGGCTGAGGTGTCCCATGAGGTGTCTCTTATGAGGTTTCTTGTGTAAGGTATCTTGTGTGAGATATCCCCTAAGGTTGCATGGGTGTCATGCCTCATAAGTGCATTTGGGTGAGAGAATATCTCACCCATCCACATGTAATAAATGGGTGGAGGAAAGTCTCCAAATGTCATTTAAGACATGTTGAGGTGGAAATATTTTTAATTTAATTTTTTTTGTGTGTGCAAAAGTCTTCAATTTTCATTGAAAGCATAGGAGAATGTGATATGGAACAAATATCAGAGGGGTGAGGCAGAAGGCTAGTCTAGTCAAAGGGTAGACTAGGTGAGGTGGAAAGGCTAGTCTCGTCAAAGGGTAGACTAGGTGAGATGGAGAGAAGTAGGCTAATTATGATTAAGTTGATTAACCATGGGCTTAGATAAAATGAATTTTGATCATAAAGTGACTTTTGACCAGGTAGATATTAACTAAGGTTAAGTCATGATGGTGGTCGTATGAGGACCTAGAGTTAAGTTTAGGAAAGGGCTTAAGTAGCCCAAAGGGGCTTATGAATATGAATAGTTTTTTGAGGCTAATTTATGTAAATTTTATGGATTTTGAAAATTCATCAACCATGATGATGGGGGAAGTGGCAATGTGAAACTTTTGGGTGTTTGCATCCACCCCTTTTGTGTTGTGTTGTGTGAAAACACGGTGCAATGAAAAATTGATGACATCACATTGGTGGTTTGATTTTGAAGGAGGATTTGTAATGGATGCTCATGGATGAGAAATATGTATTGATAGTGAATATTTTATGATTTATGACTCTTTGTAATGTTTTAATGATTTCTTTAAGAGGAGATGTAAAATTGCCTTGTCTTATGATCAATGTAAAATGTTCCAATTACGGAAGGAACAAATACCTTTGTAAATTTTTGCTTTTGATTGATTGATGAGTTCTTGATATTATTTGATAAACCATTAATGTTGTAAGGTAGATATTTGTTAGGTTCTTCATTCAAAAGTGGTCTTATGACTACCACTATGAAGAAGGTAATCCATGAGTTGTCTACAGTCATAGGCATCAGGTTTATCAAATATTTGTTTGAATTGAATTTTTGTTGAGAAGAGAAATTTTGCTCTTTGTTTACCCTAGAAAATGAGGACTTGAGATAATATTTTAGCAAAACGTTTCTTAGGAAAATTTGGTATCCATGATTGGATGTTTGTTTATTTGATCATGTTGAAGGCAACTTTTGATTGTTGAATTTCTATCCCCTCAAGCAATAATTTGAAGATGGAGAAGATGAGAAACAATGATGAGTCGATTGAAAAGATGAAAATGGGGGTGAAAAGCAAAGAAAATATGAAATTTTAGCATAGATGTAAAGAGAAAGGTATAAGATGACAAATGCCATTGGAAAAATTAGATTCACATAGTACTATGTGAATCTGGTATATCTTTATATTTGCATAGTACTATGCGAATATGAGCAAAAGGTGCTATATAAGCATGATCACATAGCAAAATGCTTATTTTACACTATGTAAAGGGGAGAGAGAGGTGAGCAAGAGTTTGGGAAGTGAATCAATACTAGATTATAGAGACAAAGGAAAAAATAGTGGGAGGCAAATCAAGCACTAGTATTGGAGGAAGTGCAGTGTCAGTAAGTGGATTTTTCTTGCCTCGACATGTGTATATTAAGTAGTTTAAAAATGAACCCTAGGGAAAAAATTTGTAGGGAAATGAAATGGACCCTAGGGAGAAAATGCATAGTAGAACGACAATTGTGTGATGGAATGTAAAATAAGCATTGATGTATGTGCATGTGAATGCATTGAAATGTGTTTAATTGATGTTGACTGCATATTTTGATGTGCATGAATGTATGCATTTGTGTATTTTAGCATGCTTGCATGGATTTTTTTAAATTTGTTTTTGATAGGGTATTGTTTTGGCTAGATAGGTATCCAAATCTATCATTTATTTACAATGTTGACTACTTTTCTTAGGATGCATGAATGTATGCATGTGTGTTTTTGGGTTATGTATGCTCACATTTTTGGAAATCTTTTTGCATGGGTTGGATTATTAGCCAAATGGATATCCAAATATACCCTCATATTGAGATTTGCATAGTACCATAAAAATGTACAAAACTGTATGGATTCACATGTGTATATGCGAATGTACAATTTTTTTTTTGAAAATTGTGTGTACATGATATATAGTATACTAATGATGAATTTTTGTGTTTGAATAGATGGATGCAGGTGAAAAAGGTGCAACCATGGCATTGGGTTCTCATGTTGAGAGATGAATTGAGAGGTGTATGGTTTCCTGATGATGGGGTATTGTTAAATAAAATGGGATTATATGGGATGGGTGAGATTTTGAGTGTGCACTCCAATCGATCCTATGTATCAATATTATGTGATAGATGGGATCTAGATAGGAACACCTTCCATTTTTTGATAGGGAAAATGATGATCATGCTAGAGAATGTGTATCAGATACATTGCGTGACAATATATGGGATCATAGTGAGGGAAGTGATGAGTAAGGATGCATGAAGTGACCTATTGCAGTGAGCTTTCAATGATAGATAGGAAGAGGTAGAGCATTAAGGAGGTGTTTTGTATGAGAGGTATTGTAAGGACAAGATGTTGTACAACAGGTATACAATGGTGATTCTACTGATTGTGAGTTACACACTACCTAACACATCAGGGGTGAAATTCCCTTGGAATATAATTGGGGTAGTATGCGATATGGTGGAGCAAGATGTGATATTCACATGGGTGCCAAAATTGTTGGCACAAATATTTAGGGAGTTGCATGCCTTGAGGAGGATACTATGATTGGGATTGAATGTGATTTTGATACTATAAGTATGGGCATGGGAGCACATTTTGATAGCAAGGTTGGAGAGGTTACCATATTTTGTGCATGTGGATATGGGTGACGATGTATCGTATGCACTATGATGGTATACATATATGGAGGGGCAAGTGTGGCAACCACATGAGGGTGATGAGATGCATTTTAGGAGGAAGTTAGATGGATTGGCGGTGGTTGATATCATTTGAAGGCCATGGTGAGGAGGACTAGATTGATCCAAGGATGCAGCGGAGTTGGGCAAGGTGAGATGGGGTAGATGGCTTGTAGGCTAGTATGTGAGCCAAGTGGACTTTTCCTCTTATCGAGGGTGATACATTAGTTTAGTTTATGATATGAACGACCGAATCCACCAGTAGTGATTTGGAGGATATAAGGAGATCATGGTCCATGATCACAAGTACCACCCTTAGATGTTACACCAGATGAGGTGATAGTATTTATGGTTGTAGATGATGTAAGTGTAATGCTAGCGTATGATGCATGGTGGGTGACCCAAATATGGGAGCCATGATTGGGGGTGGTGGATGGATTCAATGATGTAGCAGAGGGAGGAGCAATAGGACCAGAATTAAGAGCTGAGGGAGTCATCCTAGGAGGTCAGTCATCAGCTAGGGAGGATGATGTAGAGTAAGAGCTTGAAGAGGAGGAGGAGGAGTTAGAGTGTTTTCTCCATCGTGTGTGATAGTGGAGGAAGAATGAGGTAGGTACATCATGAAGGCATATAGATGAGGGGGGAGGTAGACCATCATAGGAGATCAAGGCAATGGAGAATATGGCATCAATAAAGGAGATGGTGAGGTCTAATAAAATGGAACTGATAGAGGGTATGGTACCCATGGAGGAGATGAGTGAGGTAGATTTTATGGAACCCATGGAGAAGATAGTGGGGGTTGAGGAGCCTAATTTTGATTTGGTTGTGTGCCTTAGAGAGATGTTGCTAGCACAAGATGAAGTGACGATGTTACTTGACATGTTGTGTTAGGTGGAGGGTCATATAGTTGATAGGGAGACAACATGGCATTTAGAGAGAGCATCAATGGTTGCAGGGAGGTATATGGTGCTAGTAGAGAGACAATGATTATAGTATAAATTAGCGGATGCCTTGGTAGATAGAGATAGGTTATATATGTAGTATGGGATGTAACATTGATGGAGAAGATGAGGGTGATAGATGAGTGAGACTCCCTCATTGTAGAGTGATATGGGATGATGGGGGAGGCATCACTATTAAGATGAGAGAGAGATGATCTTGTAATAGAGTTATATGGAGCTAGAGCTATGAGATATGAGATGGTAGATAAGGCCATGTAACTGTGATAGATGTTAAATGTAGTGAGTGTAGTAGGAGACCAAGCTATGGCTAATATGGTAGGCCTCTGGAAGGAGTTATAGTGGGTGTAACAAGCATGAAGAGAGCTAGTAGCAGCATGTTCCAAGGAGAATGCAAAGAGGATGCAATGTGAGTTGGACTTAATTTATGAAAGGTTTCCCTTACCAACATATTCTAAGTCATGATTGTAGTCATGATAGCATACATAGTTGCGTTAGAGTCAGTGGAGTATGCCATTTATGGCACCTCAAGTGGTGGAGGTGACAACATCAGAGGCTAGGGAACTACCCCAAAGTATAGCAGAGCAACGATAGAGAAGAGAGAAGATTAGGTATTGAGTCCTCAAGAGGGGAGTGGAGAGACTCCTAGTTAGCAATGGGGTTGATATTATTTTTGAGCATGGAAATGATACCACCATTTTGTATTTTTGATGTAGTGTATGTACATGTATACGAGGTGAGGCTAATATGTGTGGGATGACATGTATTGTAGCCCATGGGAATTTTTGATATATGATATATCTGTCTATTTATCTATCTATCTATCTATATATATATATATATATATATATATATATATATATATATATATATATATATATATATATATATATATATATATATATATATATATATATATATATATAGGAGGGGAGTGGAGAGACTCCTAGTGAGAAATGAGGTTGATATTATTTTTTAGTGTGGCAATGATGCCACCATTTTGTATTTTTGATGTAGTGTATGTACATGTAGATGAGGTGAGGCCGATATGTGTGGGATGGCATGTATTGTAGCCTATGGGTATTTTTGATATATGATGATGATGATGATATGTATATATATATATATATATATATATATATGATGTGGTGGTATTTACATGTGTGATTCATTGTGTGAATGTATTGTGTTGATGTAGTATAGACATGTGTATACCTTAATGATGTATGCTTCTATGTAGATGTATGAGATGATGTAGATGTATGAACATATAGATAGATGAATATGTATGGTAAGAATTATTGAATTATATGTATACATGTGAATGTGTAGACATACATGAAAATACGTGCAATAATACTTGGACAATCTTATATAGTGTGAGTTAAGCAATGACGAGTAGTCACGCAAAATGCTATAAGTATGAGATAAGAAAACATGCAAAAAATATAATGAATGACCAACAAGTAATAATTTTGTAGGTAATGCAAGTGATGGACGAATGAGAATGCATGTGTGATCCTATCAAATGATATTAATATTTATATGATGAGTATGTGAAATGCCAATGAAGAGGACACTTGTATTTTGGTGAAACTAGCTATGATGCTATCCGTTTTATTGTTCCAATAGTGTTGGATGTGAAATGTCAATGAGAATGCATGTGTGATCCTAGAAATGATATTAATAGTTATATGATGAGTATGTAAAATGCCAATGAAGGATTCAAGATTTTTGATAATGCTCATTTATTTTATTTTTGAGTCTTTTTGTGATGCTCTTTTGGCGTTTGCTTTTGTTTTCTACCTTTTTATTTTTCTCTCTTTTTTTTTGTAGCTTGTCCTTTTGTCAATCCTTAAGTTTAGATTTTGCAAATGATAGGATGAGTGAGGTTAAATTCACTAGGTGTCCAGTGCATGTAAGGTTTTGCCTTTACTATGCTCAAAATTTACTTAATATTTTAAATGTCCTGGTGGCCATGAAAGAACTTAAGTTAGCTAGGGGAAGCTTTGAAGTGCTTTAGAATTTGACAATGTTGGATGAAAGTTGATTGACTTAACTAGAGATGGGAAAATCCTAGAAATATTTCCATTACCTAGTTTCTAAAAAAGAGGATTGGACATCCATTTTTGTTTTACAAGATGGGTACGTATGCATGTGGACATGAAACAAGAACCGTATGCATGTATGTATGTATGGGGGCATATGCACTTTACTTGTAGCATGAAGTGAGACATGAAATATATTGATTATGGTGACATGATTGCAAAAATATAATTAATTATGTAGAAACAAATGTGACTTTACATGTCATCGCTAAAAAATAACTATAAAAAATTACCCCATGACAATATGCACAGCACAAAGGGTGACTGAAATAAGTGTAGAACTCTATGTATGGAGATGAGTGCAGAATGAAATTGCAAATGGTGGACGACATCAACATGATTTATGGATGTGCATTGGTTATGGAAAAATGTCAAATATGCATAGATGTAATGGATTAAATATGGTAAAAGAAATAATTATGGAAGAAAGAGGATAATAGGAGGGAGAATGTAACTCAACAAGGGTATGTAGCTACTTGAAGCATGATCATACAACATTGATAAGTAACAAGGAGAATAAAACAAAATAAATGATGAACAAGAAGAGAAGACCAAATCAAAGGTATGTAGCCACTCTAAGTGTGACAATACACTATTGACAAGTAACAGGTGGAAGAGAGAAAGGAGTATGGAAGAATGAAATATGGGTGAAAATGCAATGGAGAATGTATCATTGGTGGATGGTTTTACATGTATTCTATTTATTATTGTTGTTATTGTTGTTACATGTATGTACATAATATTAATGATGGAATTTACCAAGAATGCAGAACCTTGATGACTATTATCAGGCATAGAATATGCAAACATGGATGATATTGAGGGGTTTAGGTTCCTTGAGACCTTCAATTTTGGCAAGGTGATAAGCTCCATAATCGAATTTACATGTAACAATGTATGGGCCTAAACAATTTGGCACAAATTTATCATGAATATGGCGTGGTTGGCTAGTGATCTATTGGTTCTCTTTGAGGACCAAATATTCGATTTGAAATTTGTTTTGGTGCACCTTAGTGTTATAGGCACATCAGATATGATCTTGATAGATGCATGTATGTTCAATAGTATTCATTTAAGAGTGCCAATTGGTCTAATATTGCTTGATGAGTTGTGTCATCATTAATAAATTCTTGCATTGAGATTTTCAAAGATGGAACTTAAAGCTCTAGTGACATGATGGTCTTTGCACCATAAACTAAAAAAAATGGCATTGCCCCAGTAGGTGTTCTAATGCTGGTTCAACATGCCTAGAGTGCCAATGATATTTGATTATGTCAGTCACGATGAGAATCTACAACGATTTTGTGAAGAATAGTGCATATGGTTTTGTTGGTAGCTTTAGCTTGACCGTTACCCTAGGGGTAGTTTGGGGTAGAGAAGCTATGTTGGATATTCTATTTTTCACATAATGCATGGAAATTATTGTTCTTGAAATGTGTACCATTATCAGATATGAGTTTGGAAGGAATGCCAAAGAGACAAATAATGTGTTGTTGAATGAAGTCAACAATTTTGGGATCATTTGTTTGGACGAGAAGAACTACCTCAACCTATTTTATAAAATATTCATTAGTAGTGATGATGAGCTTGTGATTGTTGGATGAGGTTGGAGTGATTCTTCCAATGATATCCTAACCCCATTGAGAGAAACACCACATAGATTTAATGGGCTACAATGCTTGAGATGGTAGACGTATAAGATTATCATGTTGCTGGCATTTGATGAACTTTTTAACATAAGCACAATAGTCATGCTCCATAGTAGGCCAATAATAACCTATGTGAAAAATGCACTTGGTTATGGAAATGCCACTAAAGTGGCCACCGTAAGTACCATCATGAGTGGCCCTAATAACATGTTGGGCTTCTATTGGTTTAAGACAATGCATAAGGATCCCATTTTAGTTGAATTTTTAAAGAATATCTCTTAGAAATGTATAAAAAAAATTCCTTTGTTTGAATGTGTGTTTACGATTGTGGGAAAAATCCATAGGAAGGATGCCTAATTTAATATAATCCTTAAATTAGAAAAACCAAGGATTATGAGGTTCAACGTGAACAACATTGATGCCAACGTCCCTAGAAGGAGTTGAAGTAGAAATAGTAGATTTGAATAGTGTTTGTATAGGAACAAAGACAATTTCATCATGTGGATTTGGCAATAGTAACGAGCCAAGATAAGCCATGTTATCTATGAAGTGATTTGTTAAGCATGAGGTGGCCTCGATATCATACCACTCAAATTTGGCAAGCAACTAATCAACAACCTTATTGTACTACTTAAGTATAAGGTATTAACATTGGAATATTTTCTTCATGTTGAGTGGTATTTTCACCCAATTGTGAAAGTACACTCTCCCTTAAGATTTGGACTCCAAATCCCCTCTTGCAAAGAAGTTAAACAACCAACTTCTCCAAGGTCTCCGCTGTATCAGCATTAGCATATGTATATTAGTAATCTCAAATAAATATATTTAATTAAAATGCTTGGAACACCTTAGTGATTGCAAGTAACTGTAAACAAGGGGCAATGTTGGTTTATTTCACCAAAAACTTTAGTGATTGTTCATTATTTTATTATTTTTTTTAGATTTTGTAATTTTAATGTTCATTAAACCTTCTGGAAAATAAAATAAAATGAACAAAAAAAAATACAGAAAATCAAAAGTAGAACACGTTCAGTCTGATGCTATCCTATTCCGACAAAATCAAATACGTGAGAGTTTCATACATGCAACCTAGCCTATTTGACCTGCAAAATAAACACAATCAAAGTAAACTAGGTGCTGGCTTCTGAGGTTTAAAATAATTTCCATATTGCAGACATTCACATGAAATAATCCAAAACAATGGCATAAATTTCATATACAAATATGAAATCTGAAAGGAGGAACATAGAACAGTTAGAATGAAGCATGCAAAAAATTTCTCATCCTTTCTTGCCCATAAAATGCAAATTTCTGAACAATTCTGCATTAAAAATAATGTGTCCTGTTACAATAGCAAAATCTCTGGTTTTTCTCAAAACCAGCAAAAGTGGAAGAAAAGCACTCCACAGCAGGCTCAGAACAGTTACTTATCCTCAACTCTGCAACCCGCTCACAACGGTTTCCGACCCCTCTATCAATTTGTGCCTCTATGTTTTATACTTGCTGGTACGGTTCTCTGCTTCGTTCTGCGATGCTTCGTTTCACCTCCCAGATTGTATCGTTTCGTCTTCTAGATTGCTTCATTTCACCTTCCCCGCATTTCCATTGCTTTTCATTTTATGCTCGAGATCTTCTCTGTGAATTGTAATGCCTTTGCAGTCCTTACACATGTATGCCACGTGTTCTACACTTTTCTGCATGTTTTGTAACGGCCCCATGAAAATCACGACAAAAAATAGCATGTAGCTTTGCTTCTTTACTGTCACCGTGAAAACGCGACATGTCGCGATATCGCGACATTTTCCTACCAATAGCTTTGTCCGCCTTCCAGCACAGCAAAAATGAGACATGTCACGATATCGTGATGTTTTTCTATCAGCAGCTTCATTTCTCCTCGTGCATCACAAAAATGATACATGTTGCGATATCATAACCTTTTTCTGCTTCGAGCCGCGTGGATGCAACCTGTCGCGAAAACACGACATGTCACGAAATCGTGACATGTCACGAAATAGCGACACTTTTCTATTCCATACACTTTCGTTGCAACCTATCGCGAAATCGTGACGCTTTTCTATTTCGGGCCCCTTTGCTGTTTCCTGTCGCGAAATCGTGACATTTTTCTCTCTCACTGGGTTTTGCTGCACTTAGCCATGAAAACGCGACATGTCGCGAAATCGTGACACTTTTTTGTTTCGTACACTTTCGTTGCAACCTGTCACGAAATCGCGATGCTTTTTCGCTTCGGGCCCCTTTGCTATTTTTTGTCGCGAAATCGCGACGCATTTAGCGCCTTGCCTTGTTTGACTTGTTTGACCGCGATTTTGTGACACGTAGCGAAATCGCGACAATTTTCGATCAAAGCCTCTTCCTGCTTGCCTGGGCCGTGAAAACATGACATGTCGCGATATCGCGACACTTTTTCATTTTTTCCAGCGACGGAGCGACATGTCGCGATATCGCGATAACTTTCGACCGTGACAGAGCAACATGTCGCGATATCGTGACACTTTTTCTCCTTAGTGAAATTTTTGCTTTTTCTTGATTTTTTAGCATCTGGGCTACTGCAATTTTCTTTGAAAGCATGCAAAAAAGGTGGGTCCCCAATTTTGGGGTGTGTTGTGGATCAGCCACAACACTTCACTTGATTGATAATGAGGATGGAATCACCAAATATTTGTAGGCATTTGATGCACATAGCAAGGGCTATTTTGAGGCCAAGAATAAGTGCTTTGTATTCAACATCTTTATTTTTGCAAGGAAATATTAATTTGAATGAAAAAGGAAGTGGTGTTCCTTGTAGTGTGAACAAGACTATTCTTGTGCCTCTCCCTTCGTAGAGAGAGCCATCAAAAAAGAGGGTTAAGTCAGCTTGTGTTTCAGGTTCCACGTATTGTTCATATTCAATAACATGAAAAATTGAGTCATTTGGAAGCTCAATGAAGAGTGGTTTATCATCAATTAAAGGATCCTTAGTGATTTGATCAAT
This sequence comes from Wollemia nobilis, assembly GCA_028583015.1. NCBI lineage: Eukaryota > Viridiplantae > Streptophyta > Pinopsida > Araucariales > Araucariaceae > Wollemia > Wollemia nobilis. The sequence continues at coordinate 3,106,147 of JAQPPZ010016847.1, read as the reverse complement.
AATATCTTGTCTTGTTATGGATTTTTGACTGATAAATTCAAGATCAAATCTAGTGAGTAACATAATTCATTTAGTAGTACGGCTATTGTTGTAACTTCTACCCATCATATAGTGGAGTCGATTGTTGCAAGCTACAATATAATTTGTATGAATGAGCATATAATATCTTAGATTCTTTGTAGCAAAAAAAATGGTGAGGCATAGTTTCTCCATGTAAGCATACCGTGTCTCGTAGCTTACCATCGTGCGACAAATGTAATACACAACTTGCTCATGGTTGGTTTCATTTATCTTGGCTAATAAGGTTTCCAATGCAAAGTCGATGGTAAATATGTATAGATGAAAAGGAATATTCAAATGGGATGGAGATAAGACTGGTGGAGAAGTAAGATAGGCCTTGATTTTATCAAAAGTGGTCTGACATTCCTGGTCCCATGTAAATGCGACCCTTTTTGTAAGAGGTGATTAAATGGCTTACACTTATCAGAGAGTTGGGTGATGAAGCAATGAATCACCTGAATTTTACCCTACAATATGTGTAATTATTTAAGATTTTTAGGAGGTGATATGTCAATTATAGCCTTGAATTTTTGAGGGTTGACCTCTATGCCTTGTTGAGATACAATGAAACCCAAAAATTTACTTGAAGTTACACCAAAGACACATTTTTTTGGGTTTAACCGTACATTATGTTCTAGAAGACGATCAAAGATTCTTTAGAGGTCGTTGATGTGTTGATGATGCTTTTTGGACTTTGCAAGAAGATCATCTATGTAATGTTCCAAAATTTTATGCATGTAGTCATAAAAGATGTATGTCATAGCACGTTGATACATTGTACCAATGTTATTAAGGCTAAATGGCATGACCTTGTAACGGAAGGTCCCCCAAGGGGTGGTAAAATATGTCTTACGTTGATTTGTAGGGTTAAACTAGATTTGGTTGTACCCTAAAACCCATCCATGATGGAAAATATTTCATGACCTACTATAGATTCAACCAAAGTATCGATATTAGGGAGAAAAAAATTATCCTTAGGACATACTTTATTGAGATCCCTAAAATAAATACATATGTGAATACCTCGCTTGGGATTGACAATGGGGACCATGTTAGAAACGCACTCATGAAATTTTTTGAATAAATACCACATTGAGGAGATTTGTAATTTCTCCTTCACCATCAAAACAATTATAGGATGCATCTTGCAAATTTTTTGCTTGATAGGTTTGGCAATATCATCGAGTATTCAGCTATGGATGATCAACAAAGGGTCAAGATAAAGCATATCCATGTAAGACCATGCAAAGAACTTCTTATACTCTTTTAGGAGCATAGTAAAATTCTCTCATTCTTCAATGGAAGACCCTTGCCAGGCTTGATGATGTGAGGTTTGGTTGGATCATCATCAATGTCAATTTCAATGGTGTCTTCCATAAGTATGTTGGAGCCATCCTGGAGTTGAGCAAGAATGGTAATGAGATCTAAGTCATTAGCAATTTTATATAGAGTAATATCATCATCAAGAGGAATTTTGGTGTGATGGACATATGGAATATGGGTGGGGTAGAATATAGAGGGGAATTTGCATAATAGAGTAAATGTGGATATGGGAAAAAGTCTCATGGAGAAGGCTCAGAAGAAATGTGATTGAAATAAAAAAAGTTCAGAGTTGTACTTAAGATTTTATTGGGGTGAGAACCATAGTGGAGTGGAGTGAATAAAGTGATAGAGATAATATTGATGGAGATACTCAAATATAGCTAAAATTAGAGTGTACGGAAGAAGAGTCATACGATGAGGAAGGGAATGGTTGGTTTAAGTAGAGGTGCAAAAACATGAGCAAGGAATGAGGGTGAGTTGAAGAACATCAAAATCATCGATGACTATGTAGAGGTATGTACGAATGGATTGGTAATGGAGAAGGTGGAAGGGTGGTATCATCATAGCTAGCCACGGTGAGTGAAAGCACATCAAAGTGATGGATGAGATCGTCAACCATACAAGTAGAAATAGTTCTATGAGGAGAGTTGTGAAATAAGGTGGAGGAGATTTTTATGGTAGAATGAGTAGAGGGACAATCATCAATAAAGTCACACTTGGGAACATTGTCAAAGATATCATCCAATGAATCAAGGGTAAGACTATGGAGCTCATCCTCCAAATATTGATGTTGTTGTTGTCATGACCCGTTCCCATGGATTCTTTGAAGAAGGCTACTAGTTGGTAGTAGGATGGATTATTGACTAGCAAAAGGGGGTATGGACCCTATAGAAGACTACAAAATTTCAATTAAGGAATTTTTTTAAGTTATAGATAAGGATTTGTTATCTTTCATAGAATATTATTTAAATTAAAATTTACTACAAAGTTGTAACTTGGGTGTAAGTAACCTAATTATGTAAAAATTTGGTGCTTACCAAGTTTATCCAATTTTAATTGGATTAAAAAGGGAAGCCTAAATAGAAAGGTGAAGATATAATCCTTAAGAGGTATACGGAAGTATAATTATGCTTAATATGATATTCCAAGGATTCTGTGAGTTGATCATGTATAGTTATTTTGTTATCTTAGTGACCCCATCAGGAAGATGTGGGTTGGATCTAAGATCTATTAATAACCATTGTTGAGGTTAATTCATTTATGATGGTTTTTCCATCTTCAATATATTCACCTATATACTGGTCTTGGTGGACAGTATGGTTAAGGGTGATTTCCCTTTTATGAGGGATGAAACCTAACGCTTTGGAAAGTGTTCTCATATCCGAGTGGTATGAGAGTTTCATAGAAGCTGATCACTTCTACTCAAGAGTGGCTCTAATAAAGTATTAATATCTCTTGATAATATTTGTCTTTATAACTTACAATACAAATGGAATGATTCTATCTTAGATCATGATTATGTCCCTTGCATCATGAAGGATGAATATGTACATATATATATTGTGGATAAGAGTGGTAACAATTGGGGTTGTTACAGTTGGTATCATAGCCCAGGTAAACTAATGGATTCTAATTAGATCTATGTTAGCAAAATATTTGGGCATGAAACAAAGCATGAGAAAAAAACTCTAAACTATGCACACATGGTAAGGACAAGGTCTGTACTTGAGATTACCAATGTCTGAGTTCCTTTCACCCACGAATAGATCCACAATCATTCGAAAGTGGAAGAGCTAAGAAAACCCTCCTTCCATGGGTTTTAAGTGGTGTACCTTAGACTCTTTTGGGAAATTACTCAAAATCTATGTCTTTTGACTTACTCCTTATTATCAAGTTTGTATGAGCAAAAAGAACCATAAGTCGGTCCACTAAAGGATCACTTGAACTATGATTTTCAAACTATTATGGATAACTTAAATGGCTATAGTCATGTATAGAAATGAAACCTTATGGGGTACAAGTGTTAAGTAAACCTTGTAAGTTAGTTTACAATTAAAAACTAACTATTGGAAATTTAAGATCAAGATATAAACAAAAAAATGTTTTCTTTATTTTTATTCTTGATCAATGTTACAATACATTTTGGATTTTCCAGTCAAAGGCTATGGTGTAGGAAATGGCAAAACCACTATGAACATGAAAACCATCCACGACCAACAAAAACATCTTATGGCATGTAACCTTAGTAAGGCGAAAGAGATCAAGGATACATTTAAGCATGGAAACTGCCCCCAAATTTTGCCAGAAACTTCATACTTTTATCGACATAAAATTTTGGGATGAACTATATCAGAACTCTACCAATTAGCTCTGATAATATGTGTATCCTGGCTCGGTAATAAAGTATGCCACCCGACCACCCGAGTGGTGGTTGAATGTATTGAGGTGTACTATAATATTTAAATTTAGAACTACCTATTATACCATGCATGTGGTATTATTTTCCTAAGGAAACTGTAGCATAAAACAATTGGTTGAAACATAGAAAACCAACAATTGAATATTTTCTTGATAGAAGAAAATAAGTAGTTTTTGAATACAAATATGCCAGAACTAGGATCTAGACATATTAGCGATGGTAATATGAAAACCATCATATTCTAATTCAAAATCTAAGCTATCATAATTTTCAACTAGAGATAAGTTATGCTCGAAATAAATAAATGGAGGTGGAACATTGTAGTGAATTGTAATGTATCTATCAAATACATAATATGGCCAAGGAGTGCCATGATGTCCATACAAGATAAGATCCATTTTTGTTAGACACCGAGTCTAAGAAAATCTATTATAAATTTCCTATGAGGAGTTATTTTGCACGTATCTTTGAGAAATAAGACTCTGATAAAGCTCGCTATTGAAAGAAACCTTTCTAGTGGGAACATACTTCTTCACCACATCTAGATGACATTGAGGTAGAAACTAAAATAGAATTTTTAGAGGATCGCCTATAATAGATAACCAAGAATCTCCAAATCAAACATGGAAAGTCCAGTTTGGCCAGATAAAAAATCTATCAAACCATTCAAAATAACTCAAAGGGCTTTCAAAAGCTAAATAATTATGTGAATTGTTTCTTAGCCAAACATCACAATGTGAATCCTGAATAAAGGTTTCACAGTATATCTGCTCCATGGATATAAGAGTGTTATTAGCTTCGATAGTTTGACTTCTAAGGGAACTTTGCAACTCCTCTTTTTGTTGAAGAAAATTTTGAGGGATCCATACAAAAGAATTATAGAACTCATGTTGTTCCTCTTCGTAGCATAACATGTTGGCTATTCTCTGAAACTGGTTTCCTACCAAAAAGAAGTTAAGGGAATCTTTCTTTCTAGTAATGTGCTTGATGTCAATAAGTACTTATGACCAGATTTGAAAAATAGTACCTGAAGATAAGATTCTTGAACCATTTGAAGCATAGGAAATCTTATAAATTTTTCTACGACGAGGGATAAAATCCGTTGGGTTTCCAAGAAATAGACCCTTTTTGAGGCCTCTAGACCCCTCAAAAATAAGTTTTAAAGTTTAAATTTTTTTTGTAACATCTCTTTTTCGGAAATCAATGGCCCGTATTCATGGGTGCACATTATGAGGAGTGTTATTTAATATTTTAAGGCACTTTCGACCGTTATCCTTGGCAATCACTATATTTTTTGGCATATCCCAAGGTAACGGTCCGTTTTTCTTGATTATTGTCATGTGGCATGTTGGCTAGCACACCCACTAGCTTGAGAAATCTATATAAACAAGATGGATTGTAATATTTGATCATCAACCGAACTAATGAGCACTTAAGGTGTGAAATGCATTTTCAGAGTTTTCTCTTTCATTTTAGTCTCTCTTGTTCTTATGTCATGAAGTGTCCTTTTTGCATTGATTGCTTGTGCTTCTACTTCCTCTTCACTATTTTATTTATGTTGTGCTAAGGTACTACTGTGAAGTATTTATTTATTTTGAATATAAAATTTTACTTTTCAATCTGATGTTGCATGCTACCCTAGCTATCCAAAATATAGAAGAGGATCCCTATTTCTTTTGTGAAGGCTCTCCTATTCTAGAATCCACCAGATCCACTCAAAAGAGACCTAGGATGATACTTTTAGAGGTTGAAGCTTCCCCTTCACATGTAGAATACACTCAAACACAATCCTACTCTTATGTTTCTAAAGAGACGCAATCCTCGATGCATATTCTAGAACTACCATAGAATCTTAAATATCTCATCTTGAAATTCTGGTAAACCTTTAGATCTGTGTTCATCAAGGTCCACAAAACTAATACCTTCATCATGAAAATCCATAAAGAAATTGATGAGCACACCATGCCAAGTAGTTTGCGCATGAGGCCTCCAAGCCTTCAGATTCCAGATCCTACTCTTCAGGAATAGATGGACAAGAAATTTGTTGAGCTCACCTTGAATTTCCAGAAAGCATGTTCGGAAGTATAGCTTTTGATAGAAAATAAATTACTTGAGAGCTTGAAGGTTCAAAAGGATGTTGTCACACAGTTCGATGCAAAATTGGAGCAAATATTTAGCAAAATGACTTTCATTTTAGATTTTGAGATTGCATCCTATTGGAAATCGTAAATCAAGCAAGACTTCATTGTGAAGGCCAACACTCTTGAAATGGAACTTTGTGTGGATCGTCAGGTCCAACAAGGTGCAACTGACACCTAAAAAGATGTTGAGAAACAACAACAAGATACTGTCATGGATGAATCCAACACCTCGATGGCCTCCCTAATCAAAAAGAAGTGCGCTCCACTCTTTTTTGATATCCAAGAGCTTAGAAAACTTGTCATATATCTTATCATTTCCTCTCGATCCAAATTATGCAATCCCTCACCTCAAAATTGAAGGAGAAGTAATAGAAGACGAAGCTATTCCTATAGTGAACAACAACAATAACAACAACAACCTCATCAGTCAGGATGACATCAATAGTAGTAGAATCACCCTGATAGATAGAACCAACGATCTCAGTCAAAAAATAGGTTGTGAGATCGATCCCAAAGCAGAGTTCACTAGAAACAACCAAATAAAGAATTCATACCTCCTGCGCAACAATAGTCATGATGGGATTTTGGTGAAAATTTCCAAGGATATGATTCTTGAATGAATTAGAACTTTATGAGATCTATTCCCAGGCAGTCAGGTCCAGGATTACATCAGACCCAATGTCGTCCTCGCAGTGGTGGCATAAACTACTACTGAATCATTGGAATTCTATTTTCAGCCCTACCAATAGATGCTTGCTCTTATTCAATAAGATCACGGTAGGTGTTGTTGATGGAATGATAGCAAATGTCATTTTTCATAATTTCTTTGATAGATCTCTCATAGTGGCAGAAAACCAACAGAGTATGTTCTGTTTTCCAGGCTTCTCAAGCTTCGATGATTTTTCGGTCCAAAAGGAAGGAAAATCACCAACTAGGAAGAACCTGCCTATTCTCCCTTCCATTTTCAAATTTTGCATGGGAACCTAATATGAAATACCAGCCCCTACTGGATCTTCTTGATGATGGAAAGCATCAAGTTGAACAACTTGCTTCCATGGAGAGTATCTTCCAGCCTCCCTTGCCCAAGCATCTAGAAAGAGCCTTGCACTCTCTTAGATATGATGATTCCATTGTCATCAGGCTCGCTGACAAAAATATCGATCTCACTATTCTCAGAAAGGCATGGTACCTAGAAGAAGGTATCAGACAACTTTCATATCTGGAAGTTTACCAAGAGGTTATTTATGTTCCTTGGAACTCTCTTTTTTCTATCTTGGAGTCCATTGTTAAAAATGCACAAAGAAGTCTTCTCCTCGATAAAAAATAGTGGATTATCTTCTACAAAAGAATCTCATGATTGCTTGAGTTTGTCCTTTCTACCTCATTCCAAAGGTTCACAAACAACCTATGAAGGGTAGACCCATCTGCTCCTACTACGGTTATATGTTGGAGCCTATTTCAAATGGATTCACCACCAACTTCTTACCATTCTCTTGGAGCAGCCAAATCATCTACAAGACTCCCTGAGCCTAATGAAAATCCTTCATGAAAGAGATTTTCCTCCAAGATGTGTTCTATTCACCTTTGATTTTCAGAGCCTATACCCAAGCATTCCTACAGTAGCAGGATTTTTCGCTCTTCAACACTTCATCTCGGGGAGGTTCAAGCCAGGTTTGGTCCAATTGATCCTTGAACTTGCAGAATTGGTCATGAACAGACATTATCTGGAATTTGATGGTAAGATCTACAAGAAAAAAAGAGGTACAACAATGGGGAGCAATTTTGCAGTTGTCTATGCCTGTCTATTTCTTTGTTACTTGGAATTGCAAGTTTTTGTTCTTTTTCCATCTATTTCATAAAATCTTTGCTTGTATAAATGATATATTGATGATGCTTTTGGAGTTTGGAATGGTACTAATGAGAGTATTCAAGCTATCCTCGATGCTTATGGTTCTGTTTATCCTAGCATAAACATCACTACTACCATTTCCACTTCTGAAGTTAACATCTTGGATATTCTGGTGGTCAAACCACCCTCCATGACTGTTCTAGGTCATATGGGTACTAAACTATACCAGAAACCAATGAATGTGTATCAATATATCCCTTTCTGTTCATTCAATCTACCCCACTAGAAAAAAACCTTCATAGTCAATGAACTCAACCGATTTCTGGTCAGAGAGGCAGATGATAAAGGGTTCAAAAATATGAGCATCATTTTTTTATAGGTTAAGAGCCTGGGGCTATCCGTCCCATTTCTTAATTTCACTCTTTTCCTAGGTAGAGTTTTGATACCAATGTGCACTACTCCAAAAAATATTTTAGAAGATCTCTTTAAGACATCCAGGTCTAAATAAATCTCCCCCAGTTCTGATGAAGTTGTACAATTGCCAATTTTCCTATGATCTTCGTCTAAACAAAAATGTGCTTGCACCTCACTATGAAAAATGGAGCAAAGACCCTCAGCTCTCCCATATCGATTGTGGCATCATCTGTTGGAGAAACAACAAAAATATGAAGAAATTTTTGTGCAGCAACTGGGTCATGATAATCTAGCCCAACTTCAATCGGCCATAACTTTTGCTATAGGGCTCTAGTTCTTGAACTGTTTGAAGCATTGGAAAGCTTATAAAATTTTCTACGATGAGGGACAAACCTTGTTGGGTTTCCAAGCAATAGGACCTTTTTAGGGCCTCTAGACCCCTCAAAAATGAGTTTTAAAGTTTAGAATTTTTATGTAACGTCTATTTTTTGACAATCAATGCCCCATATTCACGAGTGCACATCCTGAGGAGCATTATTTAATATTTTAAAGCAATTTCAACCATTATCCTTGGTAATCACTATATTTTTTGGCATATCCCAAGGTAATGGTTTGTTTTTCTTTATTCTCGCCATGTGGCATGTTGGCCAGCACACCCACTGGCTTGAGAAATCTATATAAATAATATGGATTGTAATGTTTGGTCATCAGCAAAATTGATGAGCACTTCAGGTGTGAAATGCATTTTCAGAGTTTTCCCTTTCATTTCAGTCTCTCTTCTTCTTATATTGTGAAGTGCCTTTTTTGCATTGATTGCTTGTGCTTCTACTCCCTCTTTGCTATTTGATTTCTGTTGAGCTAAGGTACTACTATGAAGTATTTCTTTCTTTTTGAATATAAAAATTCATAAAATAAGTAAATTTATTCAGATGTGTCATACTTGTCCATTTGGAAGAGACATTGTCCTAATGATTTGACTGAAAATAACTATTAGTATCTTCATGATAAATATATCCAAATAGAAATATAATTAAAATTATATCAAATTTAGTTTTGTGTAGATCAAGGGTTTAATCCATAAATGTCATGTGATGAGACACTCAAATATCTCATTATTTCATGTTTGTGAACATGAAAAACTACCAAATTCTGACCAATATCATAGTTAAATTGCTAAATGTTTTATTATGCATTAATATGTTAATGTTAGCATGATGAATGACAAATACTATTTTTCTATTTAGAGAGTTTTCTACATGTTTGATCCTTTGTTGGATGGATGGTGAGTGATGGAGTATGGATGTTGAGTTATTTTGATAGCCTAGAGTAGTTTTAGTAGAGTTTTGTTAAGCAAAAATGGATAAATTTAAAATGGAGAATTTGACCTTCTATTTATAGAGTTTGCCAATGTTAGGGGAGGGGCTGAGGTTTCCCATGAGGTGTCTCTTATGAGGTGTCTTGTGTAAGGTGTCTTGTGTGAGGTATCCCCTGAGGTTGCATGGGTCTCATGCCTCCTTCAATTTCCTTTTTCATATCAACTATAACTTCTTCTTCTTTTTCTGAATTTTTCTCTATCTCTAGGTCTTTAATAACAAGAGCATTTTCTTTCTCTTCTACTTGAACTTCAACAGGAGCATGTTCTACTTGATATTCAATGGGAGTACCTTCTTCCTCTTTTATAGCCAAAAATAGAATCTCTTATTTTTCACTATCTAAAATACTTTAATCACTCTCACTTGAAGCACTGCTTGCTTCTTCAACATAAAAAACTTTTTTTGTGCCTTTGAAAGATCTTTTTCTCATGTTTACCTTGACCATATATGTTTTTATTTTCATGATAATATTTTATTTCTTTTTTTTCTTGTATTCCTTTTCATCTTAAATACTACTATATCCATTTATTGGACAAAAATTTGCATAGTGACCAATGTTGCCACAACTAAAACATTTCACAGTATTCATATCTTTGTATTTTATTGGACCCGTTTTATTTCTTTTCACAAAGTTAACCTCTTTCTCACTTCTTGATTCATCACTTAATTATGGTTCCTTATCCTTTGTCTTCTTTTAAGCTTTGAATGTTGCCTCCTTTTCATATGTTTGTTCTTTTTTTGTCCTCATCTCTTAAGCTATGAGAATTCCATGTAGTTCATATATCCTCAAAGATGCTAAATCCTTCATCTCTTCTATTGCTAAAACCTTTGCATCATATCTCATGGGAAGTGACCTAAAAATTTTCTGAAGATACCTAGCAATATCTTCCTCATATTTCATCTTTAATTCGTCAAAATTTCTCCTGTGAGTCTGAATTTTTGCCATATTAACCTTGTCATCTCATTCATATGTATTCTATAATTTATCTCATATTTATTTTGCTGATTTGTAGTGCATAACCTTCACAAACTATGTTTCTTGTAATCCACTTAAAATTGCATTCATTACCTTGACATTATTTTAATATATTTTCTTACCACTTATATCTGTGGAAGGAGTTGCAGGTGATGTGTACCCATTATCAATTGATTGCCATGTATCAATTCCCTATGCCATAAAAATGTCTTCATCATAACAATCCAAAAAGCATAGTTAGTCCCATTAAAAAATGGAGCTCTATGTGTTGAAAATCCTTCCTGATGACCCATCTGTGTTCTTATAAGATCTTCCTTCAAGTTGTTAGACTTCCTTTAAGGAACTCGCTCTGATACGAATTGAAGAACATAAGCTTATACTGAGAGGGGGTGAATAGTATAAGATCGAAACTTTTACTTTTCTTTCCAAATGATAATAACAATAATATCAAAGTAGTAAATGCAATGATGCACAAATCATCACACACATGAGAGAAACAAGTTTAACATGGTTCACCTAATGTGGGCTACATCCATGGAGAAATTTTTTCTTATAAATTTTCTCAACCAATCTCTTGGGAACCAATTTCCTATTACAATATTAATGGGTACCAACCTAAAGAAAACACCAATCCCCTATGCTCAATTTCATGGACCTCTATCCATAGGAGACACAAATACCCTTTGATATGGTTCATGGACATCTATCCGTAGGAGACACCAATCCCTTTTGATCTGGTTTATGGACCTCTATCCACAGGAGACACCAATTACCTTTTTTTTTATTCGTGGACCTCTATCCACTGGAGACACCAATACCCTTTGCTCTGGTTTCTAGACCTCTATCCATAGGAGACACCAATATCCTTTGATTTGGTTTGCTTTAAAGCCTACTCAAATATACTCCAAGCCTATTCATAAGCTCTACATAAATCTTCTTCAAGCCTTATCACAAGGCTTGCTCAAATCTACACTAAGCCTTATCACAAGGCTTGCTCAAATCTACACTAAGCCTTATCACAAGTCTTGCTCAAATCTGCTTCAAGTCTTCTCACAAGGCTTGCTTAACTCTACTTAAAAACCTGCTCTCAACACTACCTAAATTCTGCACCAAGCCTATTCACAAGGTTGGCTTAAATTAGATAAAAAAAAAACTCTCCACTCTGCCCAAATTTTACACCAAGCATACTCACAAGGCTTGCTCAAATTAGCTCAAATAACTGCTCTCAAATCGGCCTAAATATTCACCAAGCCTACTCAAAAGGCTTTCTCAAATCTTTTCAAAGGTTACACATAAGGCTTGTTCAAATCTGCCTCAAGCCTACTCATAGGATTCTCCTCAAATATTCCCAATTCTAGCATACAAATAATTGCTTATGTATTTTCCAAAAGTACTTTCTTTGACTAAATTAATTTAGACATATTCTACCTAGAATTCTTTTTCTTCATGAACATAAAGAGAATGGTATGCAATAAATTATCAATATGTTATTTTCACATTCATTAATTTTTTTGCTTTCAAATGTCCCATATTTATTGCTTTCAAAAGATATATCTAGTATAACACTTAGTAGTTGACCTTCTTATGTATTTCTCAAAATCAAAACCAATGCACACACTTTATTCAAAATCGTATTTCTAACACTTGCACATTCCCTTCCAATATCACTCAAACCATTGCACAAATTACTTCACAAAACTGCTCTATAACCCTTGCAATTTAATCTCAATATCAATCAAGGTTAATGTGTAAATTTGTTTCACAAAACTTATTTATAGCTCTTGCAAGTTTATTCTCAATATCACTCAAGGTTAATGCATAAATTTGTTTCACAAAACTGGTCTATATCTCTTGCAATTTTATTCACAATATCACTAAACACAATGCTCAAATATGCTCTCAAACCCTTGCAACAATAATTTCAATTTTTTTTGGTAAGTTGGAATTATATTACAAGCGGGTTTTGAAAGGATCCCAAAAACCTTCTTACAACATGTCAAAATACCAAATCGAGGGTTAAAACCAAAATGACACATCCCACCCAGTGGGAACAATAATTTCAATTTTATTCAGCAATGATACACAACTATTTCACAAACCCTAGCACATGTGTTTCCAATTTTATTCAACAATGAAGCACAACTTAGCTTTCAAACTCTAGCACAAATATTTCCAACAATGCATATAAAATTAATCCTCATATCTCCATCTTAAAATATTCCTTTCACATAATCCACCTTGAGAAGGATTTTAAATAACATACCTCTAAAACTACTTTGATGAAGATGTGCCCTCAAAAACCTATCTCAAAATAATTCCCTTTCTTTGGCCACTTCAAAACAAGTTAGCAAAACTCCTTTTCAAATAATCCACATAAAACCCTTTCAAAATATGTGCATAATAAGGCTTATAAATTATACTTTAAAACTCCTTTTAGCCTCACAAAATAAAGCTTGTAATAGTGACTAAATCCTCAAATTTCCCTTCTCTATGTTGTGCCAAAAATACAAATAATAAGGACCACAAATACACCTTATTTCTCCTTTCTAGAACAAGCAAAATTACAAATCTCAATAGTCACAAATACACCTTATTTCTCCTTTCTAGAATAAGCAAAATTACAAATCTCTATAGTCACAAAGACACTTTATTTTTCCTTTCTAGAACAAGCAAAATTTATGACTTTTAAATAATGCTCAAGCTATCTTGTAACTATTTTCCACAAGCACACATTACAATATAAAATATTCCTTTATACACCTTATGTCTCCACTACTCAATCAACACAAAAATTTTATCTCTAACATTATCAAATGAACCAGCGAATAAACCTTATCACATAAGCATTGAATAACAAAAATTTTGGTGCATACCTTAACAACACAATCCAATGAACACATGGGAGTCAAAATCACAACCTATGCCAATGTAAAACCCTAGCAATAACTAGGTAACCAATCAGGCTACCACAACAGGTGGTAACAACAATAATAGCATGCACTCTAAAGTCCTTCATCAACCAATCAAAATATTTTCAACACTACAATGCACAAAAGGACCTTACTTGAATTCAACCCTTCTACCTGCCTACCCCCAGTGCCTTAGCGCTAACCTAGCGACTAGCTAGACTAGCCATCCACTTGGGATTAATGATGCAACACTTTAACCCTTATACCAAGTTCACCTTTTGCACATATTTTGATCTCTTTTCTTTGGAAATCGTAGATACAACACGAAGAGATAGAATATTTCACATGCCCGAAACCTTCACTTTACATTGGATTAATGTTTGATTTAAATGCCTTTTACCTCCATCCTCACGTGACATCGATCACTCAATTTTTATATGATTTTAATAATTTAAATCATGTTTTATAAATGTTGATGTTGTGATTATAACTTTATATTATAATATTTAAAAATATTAGAATATTACTTTTTAAACTTAGGCCTTCAAACCTTTGTCCCAATTGATTTTAATTAAACCCTTTTGTCTCCTCTTTAAAAGCATGGCTTTAACTTTGACTTCCGTATGTAATGTTTAAATCTTGTTCCAATCCATTTTAAAACATTGTCCCAAGTATTCTTAAGCTCTTGGTCCTTATAACATTTAAAAATAAATATTATAAAAATTTTCCTTACTTGAGATATATCCTGCCTTACATATATGTCCAACCTTAGAAGAATATGTCTGCCTTAAATACTTATCCATGTATTGTTGCTTATTAAATCCATCCTTATAAACACATTACCCTTGAAGAATAATTTTGTCCTGAATTCCTTGTTCCTTTGACATCAATGACAACTCAATATACTTAATATTTACAACAATAAAGATTTTATATTTTTTTATTGATAGTAGAAGGGGTTTTAAGAGGGTCCCCAAACCTATTACAAGTAGGATTTTGAAAGGCATCCCCAAACCTTAGATCTATAAACAATACATCGAGAAATACTGAGCTAGATTCCACGAATCAAACCTAAAAATATAATGAAACAACCTCCAACAAATAAGCCATAAATTTTTATCATGCAAATACAAGAAATTATCCCATGTTCAAAGCATCGTATGCTCTGAATCTAAATAAATAGGGAAAAATAGAAAAATAATGAAAATGCTATGGGTTAAAAATAAATTTACAAATAAAAATTACCCAAACCAAAGAATTTTCCTCCTAACATGAAAGGAGAACAGAGGAATCCTATCATCACAATCAACAAATCTATCCAAAAAAGCACATAATAGGAGAACCCCTCATGAGAATAGCCGATTTAAGAAAACAACACTAGAAATACCAGCCAACAAAATCCACAACATAAAAATCATCCATGATATTTGCACAAGAAATTCCATGAAACCTGCAAATCTTGCTTGAGCGAACCAAAAAATTTTCAATAAAAATAACTCTTAGGTACAAGAAAAAGAAGATAGCAAAAATCCACACCTCACCTGAGAGAAATAAGGATAAGATCCTAAAAATATAATCCTTAGAACCTTAGGATCAAACACACCACAAATATTGGAACTAAATAAAGATATCACAGAAAACTGTTGAAGCTAGGAAACCCACCAGAGACATGGGGCCCAAAGTTGAAAATCATCGCAGCATAACAATCCACTTTTACCCCAACTAGTTTAGGTTGGTATTGGCCCTATATCCCTAGAACAACCAGATACAACAAGAAATTGTTGAACCCTAAATAAAGCAGCACAAACCATCCACGAACCCACTACTGGTAGATAACCCTAGCAACAGAGCCATCCAAGCACCATCCAACTAGAGCATCCAAGTCATCAAAGTCAAAGCCATCCAAGGGAATACCGTTAGATTTCTGTAGCCAAACACCATACCAAGCTCACCTCAATGGGTTTGGGTCGGTATATGGCCCTGTCCTCTCCCTAGAAAGCCAAAAAAAACATGAAAGTACTAACACAAAAAAAATGTTGCACAATCCAACCAAGTCCCCAAAACTATCAAACAACCCAATAAACATAGCCACCGAACACACCCACTAACCAGAGTGAAAACCAATCAAGGGGTCAACAACCAAAATTTTCCACTACATTATAACAACCCAAGATCACCCCTATAGGTTTGGGTCAGCATTTGACCCTCTACCCTAGATAAGAGTGATAATTCCAAACCCATAAGAGAGCAAAACATAACAAAAAGATCCCAATGAGCAAATTTCAAGTGCTTATCAATATTGTAAACCACATAATTGAAATAAAATGTAAATTTACAATGATTAGTTGGATGTGTTTATTAAAATTTTAAAATTAAATATATGTTAAATTAATTTTCAATTTGATTTCTTACTACATATTTCTTTCTAAAATTTAAACTTTAATAACCCTTTATAAGATATTTTGCTTTGTAATAGAATAAAACTAAGGTTTCCCTTCATGAAATTTTTGAAGTTTTATTTTTTACCCTTTACTATTAGACATCTTTAGAAAATATATTCAAGTATGTATATATTGTAACTATTTAAATTTTTTATAAATAGCATGAGACAATGCATCATTATCAAAGAAAATAATCCTTAAACAGAAAAACATAATCAGATATAAAAACCATACCAAAAATCTCGAGAAGAAAAACAAAAGTGGAGATAAAACTGGTTGTAACTATTTCAGTTTATAAATATATAGTTCATTTTTACTTTGCATTAGACATATGCAAATACTTAATTACAAATAGATTTAGAATTACACTATAATCCTCCAATGGAATACAATAAACTATTTGTTATACCACAATCTTTTATCAAAATACAATCAAGAATTATTAGACCATAATCTTCCAATATTAAATAAGAGACATAAAAACATTTAATTCTCATGTCTCAATGAGAAATGATCTATAGTAAATGATAATAACTAATTGAAATTACCTATTTAGTATCATTAGTATTTAACTTAAGTGTCCATATATGATTCAATTCAATCCCCTTATATCAAGTTGGATTATCTTACATTCCAATTTTTATGTATTTGCTATTTTTCTTGGTTATCTTGTGATAAATATTTAAATAAATTTGACATATTCATCTAGATGTGATGATTATGTGTATAATATTATTTTATCATTTATTATTTTATCAAACTTTTGTGCCCTAAATCTAGATATCCCACTTCAATTCTTACAAGAATGAATCTACATTTCATACCTTTCTATAGTTTCAAATTGAATATTATACACCCCACTCCTCTATCTTGGATCAACCTTATCCTTTTCTAATATTATATGTTCCTTAATATTCCAATACAACCAAGAAATAAACCAATATAATGCCTTTTTAAAATTCTTCATATTCTATTTGAGACCTCTCCTACTTAGGGCATATAAGCTTGAATTTTGAATCCATTATTCTTGTATTTTGTATTAGATCCTAACTACAGGTTCTCCTAGATTTTCTCAATGCTTTATATATCCTTATTTGTTAGCTTATAAACTTACCCTTATTACTTGACGACATGGTCGACATGGATGGCAAGGATGGCAAGGATGGCAAGGACGGTAGGAAAGAGAGTTTGATTTCATTTTGTTTTGATTAAGAATCTAATATATTAAGCAATATAGTTAGGGGTTTTAGTGGCCTCTACACTATATAAATATTTGTAATTTTCTTAATCAATTAATCAAATTTTTATTTATTATTTGGTATCGGAGCTTGGGAGGCAAAGTGTCGAATGGAGGTTGGTAGCTGAGGTTGATTGGACCCTCGAACCACCTGTTGAGAGGTCACGTTGCACTTGCTCAATCTGGCACATTAACTTGTGACCATACTAGACAAGCGGATGCAGAGGAGCCTGAGAGGACGATTGGACTAGGCAAACTCATTATGGACAATGTAGTGATGTCACTAGATGCTAACTCAAATGGGACATAGATCCTGAGGATCAAGACTAGACCTACGGATGCCCAAATGTCAACATGTGGTGACAAGCCACTAGACAATGAACATACTGACTGGATAGTATATGGATTGATAAGGACAGCACCAAGTGGCACAACTGAATGTACTGATGAAGATAGTGCCACGTGTTGGGACCAAATTGTACTAGGACAACCGACCAAGCCATCCGAGAAAATCCTTGGCAAGCTAAGTCCTCGATGCATGGTATCGAAACTTGTTGACCGTCATAGAGGAAGTCATCCTCTCGGGCAGAGTCTCCCTGAGAGGAAACACCTCAATAGGTGTGTTAGCACTTATTTTAACAACTATCTAAGTTGTTTTCCCATGCATGTGGGATAAAAAGTTTCTATTTAAGAAAAAACAAAACTTGATGCGATAGAGCCATGATGAAGTTTGTGGCAGAGCTCACAGAAGGAGCTCATGATAGAGCTCAAGCCTGAGATGGAGGTCTTAGTTGTATTAAAAATTATCTGATATGGAGCTCTCAGATTTTAAGGTATGCACGGATCATAGATTATCGCCAAAAAAAAAATGTTACTCATTGTGGTGCTCGAGGTAATGATAGCGATTGCAGATTTTGAGTAGGACCGTGCAACCAATATTGGGTGTGTATTGCAGATGAGGTGAAAGGCCGACTGGAGGTTCGCAAAGGCCACAATTTTATTTGTAGGGATATCACATTGGTAGAATAACTTTTTAGTTTATAAAATCACTACGAAGTCATCCCTGAGAGTTGAGAGGAGTGGCAGCCGAACCTGAGTGGAGGAGCAATGGCCAAGAGTGGTGTAGTTGTTGATGGCTGAGAGTCGAGTGGGCAAGCGATGGTGGCTTGCAGTAGGAGCTGGAGCAGTGATCAAGTGGCATGAGGTGGTGCATCGGGAAAGTTGATGTCTCGCAGTGGTGGCGAGCGAAGGTAGCTCATGAAGGAGTCATGATAAAGAGAAGTAGTTAAATAAGGGTTTTTACCCTTATTACCCGTCAAGGCAAGTAGCTTGTTTAATCCTCGATCAAGCGCTAAGGCGCTAGTGGTAAATGAGGTCAGGGCATCGAATCCCACCAAGAGGTATAATAAAAAAATTTGAGATAATTATTTTATATTTAATTTGAGGGTAGTACTGACAAGTGATTTACTAATGGATTATATAGGATTGAAACAATCCCTACATGTATTACATCATGATCACATAGTGGAAATACAACTTGGATATTATGTTGGCAACTTGAAATTTGAAAAAAAAAACCAATTGAACTAGTGTTATTTGATGATAAGTACTTTAATATTAATAACTATCTAGAGGGAGGCCTTTGGCTGCTCTCTACTAGTTCTAGCCCCTCTGATATTTCCTCATTTTACCCCTTTGATCTCATTACTTTTTTCCTAGCTTGGTAAATTTGAAATTTCTCTATAGATATTTCTGATCGTTCCCCTCTAGCACCAAATTTGGGGGAATATCCTTCGCCTTCTTCGACTGTGGATTTTTTCTTGTGCTACCTGTGCTCTATTTGGTGGTTGTTTGGTCTTTTTCTATAGTTTGTTATCGGATATTTGGTTTGGTGGGATTTCGTAGTTCTAGGGGTTGTGGGTGGTTGCTAACAGTGTTATGCATAAGATTTTAGGCCCAAAACATACTTGTAAAAAATTGGTGAATCCATTTTAAAACCTTGAAGAATTTTGGCCAACCTCATGTTGAAGTAAATGGTGAATTACCTTATTTTTCATAAAAAATTGTAAAAATTTTACAAATTTGACTGCTTTTGTTGGATTGGGTGAAAAACACAGTCTAGGCTTAGACTGGGTGCAAAATAGGATCTAGGCTCAGATCGGGTGCAACACACAATTTGAGCTTAGATCAAGTGCAACACATGATCTAGGCTTAAACTAGGTAAATATGGTTCAGGGCTCGGTCCAGGTTGAAGAAGAATCTAGAAGATGGATCAAGAGGATAACAAGCTTCGACCAAGTAATGCAGATAGACCGGATGAATCTGATAATGCAAAGAGACCAAGTGCAGTAATGCAAATAGATCAAGTGTAGTAATGCAAATGAATCAAGTGAAGTAATGCATATGGATTGGGTGCAATAATGCAAATGGACTAGGTGTAGCAATGTAGACATATAGGGTACAATAATGTAGATATATCGAGTGTATATAATTCTTCGACCGTGTATCGAATGTAGCTAATGCTCCAGCCTCATGCCGAGTGTAAATAAAAACTCGACTTCACCTTGCCATGCATCACACCACCACATGCATGTCCACTAACATGCTATCACGTGTCCATCCCACTCAGTTTCATCTATAAAAAGCATCAATAGTTTTTTTTTTAATATTTTTTTTGTTGCATGAGATTAGAGCGACCATTATCTCAAGTGACCATTACCCTGCACACTTCCCTTCCCCAAGCGATAATTATCCCACACCTTTCCAGAGTGATGGCCACCATGTCCTCAACCGCATAATTTTTTTTATTCAAGAATCAAATTTGCATCTCATTTTTAGAGTACTTAACGATAAACACACTTGAGGAAGATGGGATAGACCATACATGGATTTAGAATGTAGGTTTTGGAGGTTTTATTTCTATATCCCAATTTAGAATAGATAAATTTGTTCTACACAATATCATCAAAGGCTATGACAATGATCTTGGGGCTGTTACTCTATCTACCCAGAATCAAAAAATATATTTTACAATCAAACCCTCTAATATCCAAATATTGAATGGACTTCCACATAAGGTTCTCACTATAGTTTCAGAGAATTTAGTTCTCTCAAAGAACAATAAGGTTTTCCTGGTGACTAAATTTGATATCTCTTCAAAATTGTTGTCAGGTATAATTCTCTTTAGTTGATTATCTTAAATTTCACAATTTAAAATTTGTTGTCACATTTTTTTTTTGCAATATCTACGACGAAGTCTAAGGGAGGGTTAACTAATAACTCTATTTCCATCAATTATTTTAAGGCAATTCTTGAATTTTTCCAAGCAATATTGTTTCTACTTGGAAGATCAAAGATTTCATTCTGGTCATTGGCTTATATTTTTCATTGTTTAGAGTACCATGAGATATTCGACTGGTGTACATATATTTCAAATTGAATCATAACAGAACTATATACTATTCAAACAAACCAATCAGAAAAACCTCTCACGATCGCCTCTTTAAATTATATTTTAGAACTTTACTATTAAATTTTTTATAATTTACAAGATATTGGTTCACCAACTGTACTGCACACAAAATTACAAAGCAATTCTATGACTATCGAAGAGCTGAAGGTAATTATTCTATTTTTCACCATTAAATAATTTTTATATTTTAGAATATTTTTTATTTATTTTTTAAATTTTTTTGCATCTAAATGTAGAGTAAGACAGCCATTGCACGGGTAAAAAATGGTGTTGGTGTCATAAGTCACATGCCAGATGATGGTGGTGATTCATAAGGCATGATGTGTGAATTTCAACCATAAAGACCTCACAAACATCATAAGGCGACTTCTTCTCTTGCTTCTCCTCAAAATGTGCAAGAAAATGCCATGGAATGTGAATCCAATTATGTTGTACCAATGACAAGTAAGTTTACTATTTCAAGTTTTTCTTGATTCATTACCATTTATGTTTAGTTGAAATTATATCAATTTTTTCATTTTTTTTGTGTTTTTAGTTTTACGTCAAACTCCCACACGCACTCACACCCAGTTGTCTCCATAGGCTGAAGGGCAACATGAGATCTCTTCATTGGGTATGTAACTTTTTTACTATTATATAATAATTTTATCCACTTTAATTTTTTTTATTTAATAATATCTTCTTACAATGTATTTAGATTTCTCCCCACAATTTATTGAAAGAAGGAAGAAAATGATGTCGCTACCACCACAACCAAGCATACCACCACCACCAGTAGCATGACAATATTAATAACAATAGTAATTAATGCGAGATCAAGTTTCTATAAAAAATCTTGTTGGACCGAGATCGTGGGGGGACCCACATAATCAAAGACATAGGGACAAGGTACTATATTTCCATCATTGTCATTTTCAATTGGTTGTTCATTGAGAGATGTTTCGACCTTCGGTTTAGATGTGCTATAATTAGATCATGATTTCTTTTTCAGGGGAATATTGAAGGGTTAAAAGTGTCATATATGGTTCATGTGCAACAATAACAATAAAATCCTGAAGCTAAGATAATTTCATCGTCACCTTCTAACACCTCCGATCTTGGTCCTCAAATTGAGGATGAACAAGTTACTTTTTCTAAATATAATTTGGTTTTTGATAGTTGTTATACATATATCGAGGATGTTTTGCTTGAAAATCTAGATGAATTGAAGAATTAGGAATTGCGGGTAAATATCCTTATCAAATAAATAAATACCCACTATAAAAATTATGATAAAATGGAAGAAATTTTCTCCTTGGTTAGAAACCAACCTGAGAATCTTGTTGAGTTGCTACATAAAGCTCATTCAGGATCGGTGCACTCTTCCATTTCTTATGATGATCAAATTTTAAAGACTATATTGAGAAAGTTAGAGAACTTGAATGCTAAATCCCAAGCATATTACAACCTATGGGCTTTTGATAAGATGAAATTTTTAACTATTGATGTTGCTAGAGATACTACTAAAGTGATACTTTAGATGCAATCAAATTTATCATTATGTTTTGTAATATAAATCTCGACTAAGGTTTTCTTTAATTTTTTGTAGGTAAATTTCTATAATTTACTAAAACAAGTTAATTTCTTGGATGTTAATCTTGATGTTGTAAAGAAATCAATCTAAAATGTAATAACAATGAAGGAGAAATTATAGGTTAAGGTCAGAGATAATAATTATTTTAAAAAAATTATCCTTGAGCACAAAATGGATCCAAATATCTTTCTTAAGAAGAATCTTAAACAAAATGAACATGTAGTCCTTGAGGATCTAGCCAAAGAAGATATATTGTTGATGGGAAAATTACAAAAGGCAAAGGAAGACCTCATAAAAACGAGAGAACTAAAATGGGTTGAGCAAGTTATTGGTACAGGAGATAAGGGAAAATAACCTACAACTTTAGAAGCATCTCAAACTAAAGAAGATGCAAATATACAAGGATCATATCAAACTCAAGGAGATGCAGATATACAAGGAGTGACTAAATATCAAGGCCTAGGTGATCCATGTGCACAAGGAGTGACTAAATCTGCCCATGCTCACCATTGATAAAATTACTATGTTGAAAAATATTTCATAGTTGACATAAAGTTCTAGATTGTGGTTTTGTAAATACTTTTGTACAATGTATATTTTCTATGCAAATAATGAAAATGTCTTTTATTAGTTTATCTTTGACCTATACAAAAAACATGCTCCTATCTAATATATCAATTGAAATCAACATGAAAGCATGAAAAGAGAAACAAGATCACATATGGCAATAAAATGAATGCTTCTTTTATTAATATTGGAAGTGAATCTCGATTACAATCATGCCCCTCTTAGGGTCACCCAAATGTTGATATAATAAATACAATGCCAAAGCCCTCTATGGGGTAGGCACACTATTATTGCTTTTCCAAATAGTCAAAAACTGCTCTAGGGTGGATTTGACCCTCTTCTTCGCATTGAGGAAGGAATTTGATGATTGAAGCTCATTTGAACCTATTACCTATGATCAAGAAACAACACAAGAACATTATACAAATAGGCAACCTCTCGTGATGAGGCCTTTTAAAGCATGAAAACATAAAGATGCCATGAATAACATGAAATCAAGAAAGCATGTAAAATGTGTTAATCATATGCGAGATTCATCAAGATTGCTTAAAACATGTAAACAAGAGTTATAGCTACCAATCTAATGGACCAATTATGTGAAATGAAGCATTACAACTTGAAATTAAGCTATTTAAGTTCTACTTGCTAAAATGAAGTAAACCTAATAAAATTCTTAATCTAGTTAGTCAGGGTATCTAAACTACTAAAATAAATGCCCAAATGATTAATATGATCTAGCTAAATAAAATGAAAAAGGAATAGTAAGGAAATCTTACACCTATTGCAAACCACAACTTTGATAAGCGGTCTACACTGTAAACCATGATTGAAAGCCATGGTGAGCAACCAAATAGGTTTGACCTCCAACTCTAGAGTAGTGGGCTTGATATTCCTTGTCAAATTTATGATCAAGGGTCACCTCAGTGCCCTTTGACAGTTTTGGTGGTTGAATCATTGAATAGGGCCTCTATTTGCCTAAATTAGCATTTCTTGGCTCTTCTACACTCATAGGGCATCCATGGCACAATTTGACATGATGCTTAGGTTGAAAAAGTGATAGCAACAAATCTCTCTCTTAGTGCACTCAAGTGAGTTCACAATTTGATAGGGATTTGCTAATATAATCTCTAATGCTTGCTTGATGATTTTTCCCTATTTTTGAGGGGTACTTATAGGACTACCCAAGGGATAGGGGTGGCTTCATGGAGAAGCAAAGAACAAGAAGGGGTGGTTAGGATAGTTGGATTGAAAACTTCATTCCTTTAACTGCCTTCTTCTAGATCAAATGGTCATTCAAACCGATTTGGCTTGGATGAAGGCCAACTAAACTTTGGTTGAGACTGTAGGTGATAGCTGTGGTCCAGACTGTAAACCATAGGTGTCATTTGTAGTTCAGACTATAGACCCCAAGTGTCAGCTACGGTTCATACTAAATAGGCCAAGGAGCCCAAATTGAGTGGATAGAACCACTGCTCTATCTTGGAGTTTATCCAAGATCTTCCATATGGTATTGTAGCATATCCATATGAGTAGTCACCATCGACATGACGTGTTTTAGGTTTCTACAGTATTCTACCTCTCATTAGTTGTTTCCATTTATATTCATGTGTAGTTTTTTTAAATTTAGAATGATTCAACTATATTCACAATTACAATATGAAAATAAAAATGAACGATTCAACTATATTCACCATTCAACTCAGTTATCCCATACATTAATATCAGTACACTATATTTTGAAATATAATGTTGTAAATTGATTATGAAAGAGAATGTTGTGTTTTAAATCATAAAACATATAATTTGAAAGACAATGTTGTGTTATAAAGAATAAAGTTACAATTCAGATAGATGAAACAATCTTGTGATGACAAATAAACACATTCATATTGATCAAATTTTATGAAATATAACAACTCTGAAATGATATTATGAAATATGATCAAATGAATTCAAATTTATTATTGTTGTGAAATACTAAAAAAATCATAAATCAAGTAGTTGAAATAAACATTATCAGCTTGCCTAGAATCACAAATTAGGTAGCTAAAACAAACATTCTCAACTTATCCAGAATCAATTTTGTGAAATCTGATATCAAATAAATTCAAATTTTTTAATGTTGTGAAATATTAGAAAAATCACAAATCAGGTAGCTGAAACAAACACTTCTCAGTTTATCCAGAATCACTATTAATCATAGTTTATATCTGTATCTCCACCATATTATCACTAAAACTATCATTATCATCCTTATCATTTGTATTCTCTGTACCCCTCCTACCAGCAAGGGAATTCCAATATGCCAATGCTTTAAGGAAATGTGTTCAACTGATACGATGACACATAAATTCTCACACAATTTTCTAATTTTTTGTCCATCCTACGTTGGCGTTAAGATTTAACGAAATATAGTGCACTAAAAATCCTTTCATCTTCCACAGATCCCAAAATCATTATTTGACATAATTCATATAAAAAAAGTATTCACTAATAGTTTTTGTAATACACTACTTGGATACAATTTTTGCCACAAATGTGTAATGGAACCAATATCATGGATGTTACTCAAAAGTTACGTTTTTTTCAACCATTGTTCCATAAAAATGCAATGACTATTATTTTAAAATATCTTTGTTGAGAATACCTTTGATTTCAATACCATTGACTTCCACACTTGCACTAAAATTCTTAATAAGTATGAACATATATGTAACAAACAACTCATGTGTAGAATTGTATTCAGTACAAGGACCCCAAAATATGAGGTTAACCACACCCATTGCCTCAAGTAACTCATCTCTTTGAAACCATTCCCTTATCTCTCTTGTCAATGATTATGCTATTTTAAATAAATTTGTCTTTATTTTGTGTAAAACAACTTCAAATCTATTATGTGTTATAGGAACTTGTTCAACATCATCAACAACTATACTTGCATGCCTTTCAAAATAATACAAAGGAAACATTGGAAGAATACCACATAACGTTAAAAGGGTTTCAAAGCAATTCAAATGGAACAACAATTATTTTGCCTTATCAACTGCCCTACGATTTATGTACATAAACCCAATTAATGATTGATATTATTTAAAAAAATTATGTGCAGGTTGATACAATGAAATCCACCTTGTATCCACATCTTTAAAAAAAAAATCCTTCTGTAACTTCGAGTGCAAACTATTGAAAATCTGCAAACCTTTTTGGACTGCAAGAAAAATAGGAATGTATTTCATAAATAAGGTCTTCCACTCTCACAACATTTTCAAAATATCTCATGATTTTATATGCTAGATTCACTCTATGAGCCATGAAATGAATGGGTATTATATGGGGCAACTAAGGTTTGGAAACAAACACAAAGACCATTCTTGTACCCTTGCATTATAGTAGCACCATCAGCTCCAATGCATATTAACTTTATGGCTATCTCTATATCATCCATTATTGAAATATCCTTTAAATTACTCACAACAACATTATAGATGTTTTCTACATTTGAAATTTCCACCATATTATGTAATCCTAGCAAACTAGGCTACCTTACATGATTTTGAAATGTGTACACATGCATGCAAATCCATGATGTGTTATCCATAGTTGTCACCTCATCAATAGAAAGTGATATTAATATGGCATATTTTAATTTCTCTCTCATGTCCTTTTCAACTAATGATAGATATTTTACCATTTATCAACCACTTCGATCTAACAAATGGGAACTAGAAAGGTTTTGCATATCAGCTATTTCAAATAGGTGCTTATAATCACTGAAATCAGACATGGGTTTATCCTTTTTGAGAATACTATATACAACAACCAACTGCAAAAATTTTGAAGCTAAAGTGGTCTTATGAATTTTTTGAAATTGGGATTTAATTATTCCATATTTCCCAACAACAGATTGTTGTTGTTTTAATTAATTGTCATATTCTGTTGTATATTTGACATGCATACATTCTGATACATCCTTCCACTTAACTTGTTTTCTAATTATACCATCACTTCCTCAAAATTTTACATAAACTTTTCCAACATGTTTTTATGTTGTATCTATCTTATTTTGCAACCTATGATCCTTACCTAGTTTCCAACTACAAATTTTGCATCTACATTCTTTTTGTTCGAATTGGTTGTCCACAAACATGATAGGCTCTATCCAAGGATTTTTTTTTCCCATTCATATTTAAATGCCCTTCCAATAGCCCAGTTAGATGTCTTTCTCTTTTTAGTATTTTTGCTTAAATATTCGAAAGAACTTTTTAATTTACTTGATTTATTGCTTTTATTTTCAACTAGCATGTCTGCTTGAGGAATATCTTCAAGTATTTGTAGAATGTAATTGTTAAGAGAATTTTTATTAGAAGGCATCTCTTAGCGAGTAATATCTTCAAGTGGAGGTATATCAGGGTCAACAAGGTATTTTGCATAGTATCATACAATAATATTTTTATCATTTTTGGATTTAACAAATAAATTAATAAAAAGGAATATGATTCACATCATCATGAAATATGGAGAGGCACATACTATGAGTTAACCATTTGAGGAAGAAATAATTATTTAAAATAACCATGGAATATACAACTAATTGTTTAGAAGTCAAAAATCATTTGTACCTTTAATTTTCTTGGATGTTGGTGGCTCTCTAGATTTCGATATATTGCCAAAATAATTCAGGATACTCTTTTCAGTAGAATATTTGGCTCCCTTATTTTTTTTTCTTCTAGGTGACATTTTAATTGTAATGAAAATATTTTTCAATTTAGAAAAGTAATAGAATGTTGAAGAGATTTTAGTTTTGTGAGGACTCAATATAATATTATAATTAGAATAAATAGATGGTGGATTGGTAGAAAATACATACCTATTCCTAGACATGCTTTATTATGTTTTTTTGCCACTACTCTATTTTTTGGAGATAGCACTTGTAACTAATAAGAACATAAAACTAATCAATATACAAATTCAAATCAATGTAAGAAAAAAAAGTTGTGTATGCGAAATATATAATTACAGATACAAATGTGGTAAAATATAATATTCTAGTACAAAATGGACAAGAAGTAGAGAATCACAATGTCTTTAGAGAAATAGAGCATCACAATATCCTTAGAGAACCAAAGCATTTACCTACTCATAATATTGTAACAGAAAAGTAGATCTCAATAGAAATAGAGAATCAAAATGTGTTAATAGAAAGAGAGAAAATAAGGGAAAACATGGAGAACAAGATAAAATAGAGAGTAACATGGGAAACAAGAGCATTAAATTATTTTTAATAAATGATAAAAAATAGAAAAATAAAAATCGCAATGAGATGATAGAAAAACAAATCTTATTACTACAACTACTTCAACTCATATTCTCTAAAAAACCAAAAAAATACAGGATCACAGATTCACAATGTTTTAAGAAATAGAGTACCTAGTGCAGAAAAAGGTCCGAAGGTAGATGCGATTGGAAAAAGGCTCAATAGTCAACCTATTTTTAAAACAGTGTCGGTTTATGGTCCATTTATAGAATAGTATCAGATGTCAATCCAATTGCAAACCTATGTTAGGCCATTCATAGTTTTTCTAGATGTCGATCCATGTATAGGTTAGTACAGAATGGTAGTCTAGGTACAAAATAGAGATCGAATGTTGGTTCGGGTATAGAACAGAGCCTGGATGTCAGTTCGAATCAAAACTTTATCAGTTCATATGAATACTAGATCAACTACAAATTAGTTTATGTATGGCAATCCAACTATAGAACAAATACTAGATGACGATTCGAGTGCAGATCTGTGTAGGCGATCTTTATGTCAATCCTAGTGCCAAACTATGTCAGGGGGATGGATTTAAGCCTAAGTGCATGAAAAATATAGATGTCAATTTGGGTGAAATAGATCAAATGTACTCTTTGGTTCAGTTAAGTGAAAAATTATCAATAGCATGTTAGTTATTTATAGTGTTATAGTTGGTGAGTTGGGTGGAATAAATTAAAAAATTTAGAAATTTAAGGTGAAAATGATCCAAAATTTAGGTAGGAGTGTTGGTGAATTTAAAAAAAAAAATGTATTACTATTATCAACGAATGGTGAAATGACACCTTAAGAAAAAAAATTCCAAAAATATTGGGCGAAAGGGCCAACGTATAGGATCCCTAAATTTCACCAATTTGAATTTTTAAAAATGCAAATATTCACCCTATTGGAAATTATTCACCATTGTGCATAACCCTTGTTTCTAGTTGCCTATCCTGGTCATTCTGGTTTTTCTCTATAGATTTCATGGTCATTCCCCTCCAACATGAAATTTTGGGGAAGACTTGTACATTCTTCAATTGTGGAGTTATTCTTTGGCATCTACTTGGATTTTGCTAAGTTTTATTATTATATGTGGGAGTTGTAATGGGATGCTTTCCATATGGTTATTTTGGATCTTTCCCCCTACAACCCCAAACCTCAAGGGGAGCCCTTGGGCTAAATTTCTATGAAGAAGATATCTTTCTGATGGCTCCCTAGTTTGGTGGTTTTCCCTAGATCTAAAGGATAGTCGTGTGGCTAGATCCAACTTTTTGGGTGTTTTGGATCCTTGGGTTCCAAAGCTCTCTTTCTTTTGTTGGGATCCTTATTTTCTCTCTCAAGTGCTATGTTTGGTTGTTTCTTGTAATTTCTTCTCAAATGGTCTTAGAGTGGTTGGCTCCAGTGAGATTTGTGGGTTTCATTGAATTTCTTATGCAGATCGCCTAGATGGTTTTTTATGTTGTGGATTTTTTTGGTGAGTATTTTCTAGTGTTGTTTTCTTTTTAAAACTATTATTATGAGGGTTTGTATTGTTACATGCTTTTATGTATGGATTTATTGATCGTTATGAGATGATTCCCCTGTTCGCATTTCCTGTTAGGTGGAAAATGCTTCAATTTGGGTAATTTTTATTTGTAAATTTGTTTTAATCGGTAGTATTTTTATTATTCTACTATTTTTTTCTGGTGCTTTAGATTCCTGAGCACATGGTGGTTTAATCATAGGGAAATATTTTGTATATTCTTGATAAAATCTATGGATTATTTTCTATGAGGTTGCTTCATTGGATTTTCGGGTTTGATTCATGGAATCCAGTTGAGTATTTCTTGATGTCTTATTGCTAGATCTAAGGTTTTGGTGTGCCTTTAAAAACCCTACTTGTAATAGGTTTGGGGACCCTTTAAAACCCCTTCTACTATCAATCAAAAAAATTAATTATGAATCTCGTATATAATTATTTGAATATGGGTTCTTTTACAAATACAAAATTTGGTAGTTTATTTTTCTTTCAATAAAAAATACCACTAAAAAATCATAAGTATTTAATGTTTAGCACTTAATATCAATTTAAAAAATGTATATATAATTTTTAACAAATTTAAGTATTTAATTTATGTTTTTAGTAATAATATTATGTACAAAGTTTATTAAAACATGACATAAGAACAAAATTGAAGTAGTTCATTAAATTACTTGTAGGTGTAGTTTTATAATTATTATATATTTTCTAGGTATGAAGATGTGTGAAGAATTTTACCAAATAAATAAAATATTTTAAAAAACATAAAAAGAGTAGTGCTCTATGATGGAGATAGATTGAACAAGTGTCGTGATTCTATAAGATTGTTAGAGAGTAAGCATTATGGAAACTATCTTATATATTTCACATGATTGAATGCATAAATTAAATCTAAACCATCATCAAGTTGTTTTCCTCTACTTAAACAAAGTAAAAATTATCTTTAGAAGTTTGTAGCTCACACTTATTCAAATTTCAAAGAGATGGAAAGTACAAACCCAACTATAATGATGTGTCATTTGTAAAAAGGAGATTTACCCCTAACATGAAATATTTTCATAAAGAACTATATGCCAAATGCACAAGGCATATCAATGTGTTTTGAATGTTGATAATAAATCCTCCCTATATTTATGATTCTATATCAAATGTCTCAAAGGAATATGTAGTGCTTTACCTAAAATAATTATTGAATGTTGATCATGAAGCCTCCTTCTATGTATGATTTTATATTAAAAACCTTAGATGAGTATGTAATGCCTTACTTGCACCAATTATTCTTATAACAAGAATGTACTTGTATAACAAAAAATTAGAGTTCTTAATTAAGGTGAAAATTTACCTTCTCTCACATAGGTAGTCCCACAAAAAAAGTAGATAATAGCAAGAGAATAGTGTAAATTAAGTTGATGAGTACCATCTTGAGGGTCATAATCATGAATATTTACATTTATTCTGATTTTAGTTCACAATATAGATAGGATCCAAAAAAGTAGAGAATACAATAAAATAATGCAAATTAAGTGGATGAGCACCCTCTTGAGGTCCATAGTCATGGATTTGTTTTTATTTTACAAAATAAAATTTCATCTTTTCATCTTAAGGCACCCCTGATTACATGGATCCCATTTTTTATTATTGAAACTACACTTATTTTTTTGGAATGCCACAAAATCATATAAGTGAATGTTTATTTAAAGAAATAATAGTTTTATTTATTTAATTAAAATTTTAATATTTTCTATATTCATCTCATTATATTATCATTTTACATAATAAAGCAAAAAATATCAATATATATTTAATGTTTTTAAATTATTTTTAACTTAGCACTTTATCCTTAAGAAATTACAACATATAAAAAACATTATTGGAACAATCAATTATATTCAATAAAAATAAGAGAGATTACAATAAAAGGGAGTTGGAAAAATCATAGCTCAAGGCACAAGGCCACCCAAATGATCAACACCATAAAGATGAGTCCCGGGGCCAAAAATAAAACCAGCCCCTACAAGTGTGAATAAACAACATAACTAGGCAAAGAGATCTGCTCTTGGAGTAGACCGAGTGTTGTTGTGGGTATTGATAAAATGGACTGGGGATGGATAATTTTACCGCCTTGACCTACTACTCTAAGGCATCAAATAAATAGAGGGACCTTGCGATAGAGGGAGGTTAGGTGAAACCTTGCTAATAGTGCACAAAGCCTTGTGCTAGTACTTGATAAGATTTATCAAATGTGCCAACTCATGAGTCAACTTGGAAGCCTATGAATGGATCTAAATAGTAACAACAAAAAACATCATAATATTTTCATACATAGAAAACTAACTGGAAATTGAATCTCCATAATAGACAACAACATTCCTAGATTTACAAAATTGAAACAAACTAATATAATGAAAGAAATTCCACTGAGAAAAAATATAAGCAGGCCAAAAACTATTATCTCCAAAAAATATCATCTACATCTTAAGAATTCAAGATGAAAGAGCTTAAAAAATAAGTGAATCCAATACTAGGCAGACTGAGCACGACGGAAAAACCAAAATAGATGTTTAAAAGTTTCCAAACAACCATAAGCTTAACATTGAGGATTAGGAAGACTAACCCTACTAAGTATATCCCATATAAATTACTTTATAAATAAGAGACCAAATAAAAAATTTAATCTTAGGTTCAAGTTTAGACTACCAGATATGGTTTAGATGAGCAATTCAATTATAGGAGGTAGAGTTAGTTTGCCATCTCTCATTAAGCTTGTCAACACTAGGAAAAATAGTACTGAGTTAGAGTGAGTTTGCACTTTAACCTTAAAATTACAAATAAGATATATAAAACCAAACTAATAATTATATTCAATAAAAATAAGAGAGGCTATGATAAAATGGGAGCTGGAAAAATCATAGCTTGGGGTGCAAGGCCACCCAAATTATCAACATTGTAAAGATAGTTCCAAGACCAAAAACAAAACTAGCCCCTAAAAGGGTGAATAAACAACATAACTAGGCAAAGGGAGCCGCTCTTGGAGGAGACCAAACCCTATTGTGGGCACTGATAGAATGGCCTGAGGCTATATAATGTTTTCCCTTCGACCGACTACTTTGAGGCCTCAAAGAAATAGAGGGACCTTGAGGTAGAGGGAGGTTAGGTGAAACCTTGCTAATAGTGCACAAAGCCTCATGCTAGTACTTGATAATATTTATCAAATGCACCAACTCATGAGTCAACTTGGAAGCCTAAAAATGGATCTAAATAGTAACAATAGAAAACATCATAATATTTTCATGCATAGAAAACTGATTGGAAATTGAATCTCCAAAATAGATAGCAGCATTCCTAGCTTTCCAAAGTTGAAACAAAATAATAGCATAAAAGAAATTCCATAGAGCATCAATATAAGTAGGCCAACAACTATTATCTCCAAAAAAGATCATCTACCATCTAAAGAATTTAGGATGAAAGAGATTGAGCAACGAGTGAATCCAAGACCAAGTAGACTAAGCACAAGGGCAAAACCAAAATAGATGATTAAAAGTCTCAAAACAACCACAATCTAGACACTGAGGATTAGGAAGACTAACCCTACTAAGTCTCTCTCCCATATAAATTCCTTGATAAATAAGAGACCATAGAAAAAGGTAAACTTGGGTTCAAGGTTATACTGCCATATATGGTTTAGATGAGCAATCCAAGTATAGGAGGTAGAGTGAGTTTGCTATCTCTCACTAAGCTTGTAAAAACTAGGGGAAATAGGACTAAGGTAGAGTGATTTTGCACTTTATCCTTAAGAAATTACAACTAAGATATTATATAAGAAAAATTAATTGGAACCAATAATTATATTCAATAAAAATAAGAGAGATTACAATAAAAAGGGAGCTAGAAAAATCACAACTCAGGGTGCAAGGCCACCCAAATGATCAACACTGTAAATATGAGACTCGAGATAAAAATAAAACTAGCCCCTAAAAGGGCAAATAAACAACATAACTACACAAATGGAGCTTCTCCTGAAGAATACTAGGCACTATTGTGGGTACTAACAAAATAGCCTAATGTTGGATAATGTTACCCCCTCGACTTGCTTCTCAAAGGCCACAAATAAATAGGACCTTGAGGTGGAGGGAGGTTAGGCAAAACCCTACTAATAGTGCACGATGATTGACAATATTTATCAAATATACTGACTCGTGAGTCAACTTGGAAGCCTATAAATGGATATAAATAGTAATGCTAGAAAATATCATAATCTTTTCATGCATAGAAAACTGACTAGAAATTGAATATCTAGAATAGACAACATTCCTAGCTTTCCAAAGTTGAAACAAAATGATAACATGAAATAAATTCCATAAAACAACAATATAAGCACACCAACAACTATTATCTCCAAAAAATATCATATGCCATCTAAAGAATTCAGGATGAAAGAGCTTGAACAATGAGTGAATCCAAGACCAAGAAAACTAAGCATGAGGGAAGAACCAAAATAGATGTTTAAAAGTCTCAAAATAACCACAAGCCAAACACTAAGGATTAAGAATACCAACCCTACTAATTCTCTCTCCCATAGGAAGCCCTTGATAAATAAGAGACCAAATAAAAAATGTAATCTTGGGTTCAAGGTTAGACTTCTAGATATGGTTCAAATGAGTAATCAAAGTATAGGAGCTAGAGTGATTTTACCATCTATTGTTATCAACACTAGGGGAAAAAGGACTAAGGTAGAGTGAGTTTATACTTTATCCTTAAAAAATTACAACTAAGGTATTATATAAAAAAATTATTGGAACCAACAATTATATTCAATAAAAATAAGAGAGGTTACAATACAAAGGGAGTTGCAAAAATCATAGCTCAAGGCATAAGGTCATCCAATCAACACCGTAAATATGAGGCCCAAGACAAAAAAAAAAAACTAGAACCTAAAAGAGAATAAACAATATAAATAGGCAAAGAGAGCTACTCTTTGAGGATATCAAGCCCTACTGTGGGCACTGACATAATGACTTGAGGTTGGATAATGTTGTCTCCTTGACCTACTACTTTGAGACCTCAAAGAAATAGAGGGATCTTGTGGTGAAGGGAGATTAGGTGAAACCTTGCTAATAGTGCATGAAGCCTCACACCAATAATTTCTAATATTTATCAAATATTCCAAATCATGAGTCAACTTGGAATCCTACTAATGGATCTAAACAGTAACAATAGACAACATTGCAATATTTTCATGCATAGAAAACTAATTGGAAATTGAATCTCTAGAATAGACAATAGCATTCCTAGATTTCCAAAGCTGAAACAAAATAATAGAATGAAATAAAATCCATAGAGAATCAATATAAGTAGACCAAAAACTATTATCTCCAAAAAATATCATCTACCATATAAATAATTCAAGATGAAAGAGCTTGAACAATGAGTGAATCCAATACCAAACTGACTAACCATGAGGGCAAAACAAAAATAAATGTTTAAAAGTCTCAAAATGACCACAATCCAAACATTAACGATTGGGAAGACCAAACCTACTAAGTCTCTCTCCCATAGGAATTCCTTGATAAATAAGAGACTAGAGAAAAAATATAATCTTGGGTTCAAGGTTAGATTGCTTGATATGGTTCATCTGGGCAATCCATGTATAGGAGGTAGAGTGAGTTTTCCATCTCATTAAGCTTGTCAACACCAAGGTAAATAGGACTAAGAAGATGATAAATCAAGGAATAAGAGTATTTATTGAAAGGAGTATCCACATTCCAACTCCAATCCCTCCACCAAGCACTTGAGATTTGAAGGTTGAGCTCATGAAGCATGACATTGAATCTTAAAAATAGAAGAAATATCTGAATTTTGAAGATTAAATTTATTTTTGAGATCGGGCCAAGGAATCCAATATTGAGAGTGCACTAAATATTTAATAAAGAATATGCCCTTGTGAAACAACATTAAATCTTTAATCCTTGGAATATCAACAAGAAGAACTAAAGATTTAGATAGAATAGGAGACCACTAAATATTCTAATAATTGAATGAAACACCATTATGAAAACCATCACGAATCCAACGAAGATGAGGTTTCACCACCTCAAAATCCTACCAAATACTTTTAACAACAAAGGAACCATGAATCTTAACTGGATTATAAGTAATGATGAGAGTATGGAGGCCAATATTAGCCCAAGATTTGCACCCATAAGGTAGTCCTAACTCAATACAATGTTAAATCAAAACCTTCTAGGATTTAGTGCCTTCAATAGATTTTACCTCCCACTTAACACACATAAATACTTTTCTTGTAGATGTAAATGATACTCATCCTGCCCTTATCAATAGGTATGCAACAAATATCCCAAGCAACTTTATGAAAACCACACAAATTCTTCCCCTTGGCCCAAATAAAATCCCTAAGGAGTCTAGCCAACTTATTATAAGAATTATTAGAAGGGGCCAAATAGGAGGAGTAATAAACATGGGTGGTAGCAATAATCTTAGTGCAAACCTAAAAATTACAAGCAAGAGAAAGGGGATGTGAAGCCCAATAGGAAATCTTCTTTTCAATTATTCCAATGACATACTGCCAGAGTTTAGAGGGCAAGTTATCAAAATCAAAGGGGATTCCTAAGAACTTAAAATGCTCACCCATTTGAAGCCAATTCCAGTAAAAATGTCTAAGCTAAGTAGGCACAAAAGAAGAAGAAAGGTGGAAACAAAGATATTTAGCAGTGGATGTTGGATCCCAAGGCCTTACAAAAAGTGTCCAAACAAACCAAAGTAGTTAAAACTGAAACCTCATCCTCATTTATAGTGAGAAAATAATCATCTACAAAGTGACCATTAATAAGCTAGGTGGACATGTCAAGCAAAAGAATTCATTTGATCAATCCCTTAGATGTTTTATTGGTAAGAAGATAAGAAAAAGCTTCAATAGTAAGGATGTAAAGTAAGGGCACCAAAGGATAGCCCTAAAAAATAGAATGAAATAAACCAAAATACTTTGATCTATGTCTATTAATATTAAGATAAGCCAAAGCATAACAAACAACATATTGATAGCCTTGATGAAAAATGGGCCAACTATGATATCTTGGATCATGGTAAGAATGAAAGGCCACTCAATATGATCATAAGCTTTCTCAAAATCTAGTTTAAGGAAAAGGGGCTTTTGGCTAGAGAGATGAGCCCATTCTAATCCTTACCAAATAGCAATAATATTATCCAAGATGTAACATCCTTTAATGAAACTCATCTACTACAATTTGATAATCACAAGGAGAAGGTTATGAATATAGAGAGCTAAATATTTAGCTAAAATCTTGTAAGATACATTAAGAAAATTAATATATTCAACTAATGATAAGCTCAGGATTGCCTACTTTAGAAATATATTAATGTTTCTATAATTTAAAATATTACCTAGAGAATTATTGGCTAACACTTCATTGTATACATTGAGCAGATAAGGCCCAACTAAATTCCATGTGACTTTATAAAATTCATAGGGAAAGCCATCAAGACCAAGGGACTTGTCATTTGACATAGTCATAAGAGAATTATGAAGCTCAGAAAGTGAAAGAGGATCCTCACAAAGAATTTTGTCATAAGTAGAAAACTTAGCAGGAACAACATCAAGATACTACTGGAGTGCCATTTGAAGTTTAAGAGAATCCTACTGTGCTTGAAATATAAGCTTATAATGATCCACAAAGGCTGATGCAATATCAAGAAGAGAAGTTAGCTTATCATGAGAGACTTGAATAGCCTTGATATAGATCTTGGTATATCTAGAACAAAGAGATTTGAAAAAGGCTTTAAATGAGCGATCACCAACCCTCAACCAGTGTAGACAATCCTAAATCTAAGCCCCTTAGCTTCATGGCATTCATGGACTATAAACTGGTGGTGAAGGCCATCCACCTTAGTTTTCAACTACTAGTCATATGGATCATTTCCCAATAATATAAATTTCATTGACACTCCTTTGTAATAGCCAAATGAGCATGCTTGCTGACATGTGCCACCTATTTATCCAAATACCGCATGAAAGAGGTAGTACAAACAATTACCTCATTCCATAAAGAAATAAAAGAGGAGGTTGAGGTAATAAATTCTAGATTCTCTTAAATGCATCAATCATCCTACGGTGTTGCAATAAAGAAGTATTAAATAAAATTGATTACACAAAAAGTTAAATTGGTAACCACTCCACTCAATTTGAAAGGAAATTGAGAAATGATCTGATAGTAGGAATTGATCCTAAACCATCACAATCTTATTATTTATGGAGGAGAATAAAAATTTGTTTCTCTAACATCATAACGGTGCTTGCAGACTCTGTCATTACCTGCACATAAATTGGACCATGTGATCCAAGGTGGAGGCATGCAATTGGACTGGAAAAAAAAGGATAAAAAATACACCATCTACAATTAATAAAAGACCAAGCCTTGTGCTCTCTAGCACACCAACACATCGAGATATGGTCAAATTTATCTTTAGCATACTCAACCATATTAAAATTACCATAAAAAAACTAATACACCATAGGTAAGTGATCAACCAGGTACCACCAAAGGGCAGAGTGACTAGGTCCATCATTAGGCACATAAATATTAGAAATGCTCAGGGTGTTCCCATTAATATTCAATAAAATATAGACCACATGATGAAAAGGATCCTTTCCAGACCCAAGAAAACAATCCTCAAGTTTTGAGGAGATAGAAATAAAAGCACCACCCTAACCATCTTCATGGTGAGTAGTGAAATGCATAAAATAAATTGCAATATTGCTGAGAGAAGCATCTAACAAAAAATTAGAGACCTTAACTTCTTGTAAACAAATAACATCAACATGGTGAATAATTTGTAGAGATTAATTATTAAAATTATTAAAATAAATGGTCGATGGAAAAACGATGGGGAGAGGAGGAGGGACCTGCTCCCTCTTCCTGCTCTCCCTCCCCTGGTTCTTTCCTATCCCTTGACTCATCCTAGGTCATCCCACTTTGGGAACACTTTGTAGTAGATGATCTCCTTGGAGGGAGATCCTTGCCCTCTTTTTGGTCCTTTCCTAGTAGTTTCAGTTTTTCCCTACTTGAGTCCTAGGATTGGTGCATCCCAAGGTTCTTCTAGGGTTTCTTGCATGTTTTCAAGATCCTTTCCTCGGTCTCCCTCAGGCTTTCCCCTAGGGATTTTTTGTAGGTTTTTTTAAATGGATCCAGTTCCCATGGCTTTCTCGGTCTGTGGTGGTTGCAGGTTGCGTTGTTGACTACTTTTTGGTGCATCCTGTGACATTCTCACTACATTGGACTTGGTCTACTAGTTTCCTCTTTGCCAATGAATCCTCTCTAGGATGCCTTTTGTTATTAGCAGTACCGTTCCTTTGGGTGGGGCCCTTTTTAGTTTCCTGTTTGAAGGCTTATTCTTGCTATATCTACTACTTGGTGGATGCTCAAAGTATTTGCATGGCCTTGGGGGGGCCTCTTCCTGTGCTTGAGTTATTCCCAGTTCAAGTCCCAGTTCCCTAAAGTTGTTTGTGAGCAAGGATGAGGGTTTCCTAGTCCTTTTTGCTAGGGTGCTTAGGGTTATCTAGTGCATGTATCAATATTGGGGAGGGGACCTATGATCTATGCATGCAGACCCCTGGATCCCTTAGTTTAGGCTTTTATGGATCTCATATTTGTGCCTGCTTTCGCTTTCCACCTAGGCTCCATAAGTTTTTTGTTTCAGTTTCTTGTTTGGGGGCTTCTGCTTTTTGGTCTTGCTTCTCAATGGACTCTTAGAGCATGTTCTTGGCCTTGGGGGTGGGCCTCATTCTATTCATAAGTTGTTACTAGTCCCAATTCTAGTTCCCTGGAACTGTTCATGAGCAAGGACGGTGGATTCTTGGTCATTTCTATTGGAATGCTTGGGGTTTTCTTCAGTATTTTTTGGTCTTGGTGTGGAGACCAGTGTGCTTGTAGTTGTGTCACTCCTTTCTCCTTCAATTTAACTTTTGGGGACCCTTTATTTACACCTATTACTGTTGTCCCTGGCTCCTTCTAGCTTCATCATAGTTCAACTTGGTTTACATGGGGATATCTTAGCCTATAGATAACCCTAGTAGTGTTTTTCCATTTCCCAGGCTTTAGCGTAGGCTTCCTACTATTGTTTATCTAAGAGTCTTGATGCCATTTCCTAGGTTGTCCTGCTACTGCACCTTGGACTGTATCTCACTGTTGCTGGCTACTTAACTTGCATGTCTACTTGTTGCTTTGCTACACCCTAGGGTGCAAACCCCGGCCATCCCTAGGCAGGGATCATCTCACAATTTCTAAAGTTAATTTTCCTGCTTCTAGTTTCTAGGCATGATATATGATTTCAAGCTATTCTTGGCCTTCCCACTCTCACTACTCGGGTCTAGGTGGAAATGCTTTTTTGACTTTTCCTATTCAAGGTTGAGTGGGACTCAACATTCCATATGGATTACTCACATGTTGTTGTGATCTAATGGAGAGTTTTTTGAAGATCGAAGGTGTGTTGTATCCACCCTCGGGAGGATCCCAAACTGACAGCAATGGGAGGATGGTGGTTTTGGCGAAGTGGGTCTCACTAGTTGGTACTAGAATCTGGTCTCTCTGCTGGATCAAGAATTTTTTCTGGTTTTTCCCTTTCTATTTAGGTTTATTTTCATGTACTAATGCAATGCCTAATACCTCGGTGCTACGACCCTTTTTGTTATAAGGTTTTGGGATCCTCTTAAAAAACCCAGTTTTTATATAAACTTAACTTACCAAAAAAATAATTTGTAGAGAAAATATAACAAAAATATTTTCTTGAGGACTCTGTAATCCCCTAAACATTCCACAAAAGGAATTTCATGGAGGAGGACTATCCATGAAGACATCTCCCATAGGCCTTCCCCCATTGTCATTTAGCACCTAAGAACTATTAAATGTAGAGGTCTAAGAAGGTTAAAATAACTCATCAATAATCAAGGGAATACCCACAATATCGGCCAACATCAAAAAAATATTAAATAAAGAGGTTTGAGAAGGTTGAAATAAGCCACCAAAAGTCGAAGAATGATGCTTAGCCTCCTGTATTCCCCACAAGGATGGTGAACCATCCTGATATGGACTACGTGAATTCCTAAAGGGTGGAGGTACTAACAATAAATTCCCTTCTTTTGAGGCTGATTTATACTCGAGGTTTCTTAGTAGGTGGAGCTTGAAGATCCAAAATAGGATGAATAGGAATAACAAGAGGCTAAGATGGTATATTTACAACCTTATATTCATTCAAAAGTATTGACTTAGGGTTGATCACCCCCTTCTTATTATAAATTGTGATTCAAGCATCCTCAATAGAGGGTTTCGAAGGTGTAGGCACGGTATGAGGAGTAATGGAAACCATTGAAGGTTTTAGAGCAACCAACGAATAGAACTTGATATGATTTGTGGTGGATTGGAATCGAAAACAAGTATTAGATAAATTAAAGTAAATATTTTTTTGTATAAAATGCTCTTTACCAACCTAAATATCCATAGATTATTTGAGATCCTATGCGAGGTCAACATCAACATAGACTCTTTTATTAGGTCCCATTGATAATAACCACTCTTCTTCTTGATATATCACCCAATCAATGGGTTTAACAATATCGACAATAAATACCCATAAGGACAATGAAATACTAAGGAGTTCAATATAAACTGATAATTTCAAGGCAACTTGCTCCAAAATGTGAAAAATAGTCCAAGTATAAAGGACCATCAAAGTAGTGCGAAGAAACCAACAACTAGACTTAACAACCACAATTTGCACTTGCAAGGGTTCTTTAAAAAAAAGCAAGAAAAACCTTTAGCAAGATTATGGATACCTGCAACCACAATGATGTAAGCTTCCTAGTGAATTTTTAACCAATTTTGAAGATATTCTTGCAGCGGGATTTGACCCAAAAAAAAATCAATAAGACAATGATTCTCATACCATTTTACAACTAGAGAAAAGGCATCAAGAGAGCACATATGGAGAAGAATCATTACCTCATCCACCATTTTTGAAATAAACTTTCAATATTTCTTTGGTCCCATGAGTTCCACTATCTATAACAACCATTACATCTACAGACAGTGAAGCCATAAAAAAAGAGAGCATCCACCTAATTGGTGGTAGTATTAGTATTCAAAACCAAAGCAACAAAATTTACAAATGGTGGTAAACCAAAACCCTAGTACTAAAAAAAAACCCATTTTATCCTAATGAG
The DNA here is from genome assembly GCA_028583015.1 of Wollemia nobilis. NCBI lineage: Eukaryota > Viridiplantae > Streptophyta > Pinopsida > Araucariales > Araucariaceae > Wollemia > Wollemia nobilis. The sequence continues at coordinate 3,064,331 of JAQPPZ010016847.1, read as the reverse complement.
TATATTCCACTTATTAATACAAAAAAATTATTGGGGGATACGGGGTTCTTCTGCATCCCAAAAGATGATTTTGAATTGAGCATATGCAAATTTCATATCATTGGTCACCTATTGGAATATAATCTAGGTGGATTTAACATTTTCAACAACTACAAATAGAGTGGACGTTGAGCTAGCCAAGTGCATTAGTACAACATCGAAGAGAGCATCCTTATTACTAGTCTCCTTTGCTGGTACTTGAGGCCCTTTGTCTTCCATATTTGATTTCGTACAAGCAACTTCCTTTGTCACTTCACTAGATTTAGCTAGGGATGAGCCAATTTTCTTAGCTGGTTTGCTAACTTTTGTAGGGGATACTAGGACCGTCTTGATATTTTTAAGATGTGAGGAGGACCTCATGTGGGAAGGTTTAGGGTTTTGAAGGAATTTTGACAATGAGAATTTGATATCTTTGGGTTTAGGCTCAGGACCATCATGGGCATTAACTTTAATCTTGGGATTGGTAGGGGAGGAAAAGTTAGGGTCCAAAACATTTCTTGGGACCTCTTGGATAGGGGTGGTGCTACTGGAATAGTCGGTAAACTTGGTAGGGGTGGGATAGGTGAGGGTATAGGAAGGGGAAAGTGAAGGGACGAGTTGGGGGGGCTAGGAAGGGTGGCCTAAGAGGACTGGGGGAGACATGGTGAGAGGGACTGGGATGAGCGACAATGGGTTGGGGAGGGGTAGGAGCTGTGACAATGAAATATCTTCTGGAAAAAGCATCAAGAGTATGCTTGTATAGTATGTGATGTAGGCCTCAGTCCCAAGTCCCAGGGAGTTTGGTTCTCTCAATGCCCCCATCAGTGGTAAGGAGGTACTTACATTTTTTGGAAAAAATGTGAGGTTTACCACTATCATATGCTTGTTTTGATGAACACTCATTCCATATGTGGGAAGACAAGTCACTTCCACCAGTAGTTGCACATCGATGGTGAATTCAAAGCCTCAAAAAAATAAGTGACTATCCTCCCAAGATCTAATGATGGCATTAGTGATTTCCTCCTCATTACTAGCAAATATTTTCAAAAATGAGAGGTAGCTGGTACTATTCAGAATATCCTCGACCACAAGATCAAGATTCAAGGTTATAGGTTCAATAATTGCCATGGGAGAATGAAGATAGATGGGATTTAAACTGGGTAATATGGAATACATATGATAATGGGCTAAATTAAGGATGATCAAGTACAAACCACATTTAAAATCCCACACAACTCACATGTCAAAGAGGTCAATAGACGAGGTGCATTGAAATGATGTGAGGTACGGGAGGTAATGTTTTATGGGATGCGTGCTAGTTAGTGGTGGAGAACAGATCTTGCATAATACAGAAAAACCAGAGAAACAAGAGCCCAAGATTTGTATTCGATACTTTGGAAGAATTTACAAGAATATACAGCCAAACTGCCATTTGCCAACCCCCTCTCATTACAATCCATGGGTTTTTATTGAGGTCCCGATCCTCTGTGCTTTTACACTTCCCACGATCTACAATTGCCACTTGGAACAATTCTGGAAAGTTGCATTGATGAGACTCTAGGTGAGGTGCACGACTGGCTGCCATATCCAACGGAATCTTCTTCTCGATCTGTTGCTTGCTGTTAGTTGCTTTAAACGCGTCTTCCAGATACCCTGCGCGAGTGGCCAACATGCCCGTTGGAATCCTTCTTTGGAACAACTGCTTCACTGCCTCTTACTTGCCGCGCACGAAGGGATGTCTTTATGAAAGCTGGAGTGCGTGTTTTTCTGTTTGGTCGCGATATCGCGACATGTCACGATATCGCGACCATTTCCCTCCTACGCTTTCTCTCTCCAGCTTCCGTCGCGATATCGCGACATGTCGCGATATCGCGACATTTCCTCCGTCAAGCCCTTTCCCTCCGTTTTGGCCGCGATATCGCGACCTGTCGCGATATCGTGCCGTTTTCGTCTGTCGGCCTCCGTTCTCCTGCTCTGGTCGCGAAATCGTGACATGTCATGATTTCGTGACCTTTTTGTCTCCGCGCCTTGCTTTCTCTGCCTTGGGTCACGATTTCGTGACCCTTTGTCCTTCGGCCTTGCTTTCACTGCCTTGGGTCACGATTTCGTGACCCTTTGTCTTTCGGCCTTGCTTTCTCTGCCTTGGGTCATGATTTCGTGACCCTTTGTCCTTCGGCCTTGCTTTTACTGCCTTGGGTCACGATTTCGTGACCCTTTGTCTTTCGGCCTTGCTTTCTCTGCCTTGGGTCACGATTTCGTGACCCTATGTAACACTTAGAAAAAAAAAAAAAACTTTGCCACTTAGAAAGAAATAACAACAAAAGTTTGGTTGATGCTCGATTGCTTTGCTGCCCTCGGATGCTCCTGCATCAGACACCCAGGGTGGATTGAGAAGTGATCCTCACTTCTGATCTTTGGGAGGAAGACCCAGGCGGTCAACCTCTATTTTTGATAGCCAAGTTGCATCTTCTATAGGTCTGCCCTTCCACTTGATTAAATACTCAGAATATTGTTTGTTCCTTGTGCTTCTGCCTTCACGAGTATCTAATATTTCCTCGATCTCGTCTTTGGTTGGTTTAGACGCTGGAATGCTCCATAATTCCGTGCTTGGTGCCTCTGTACTATCTCCTTCATGGTATTCCACTAAATCGGATATGTTAAAAATAGGTGAAATGTCAAGCCCACTTGGCAATTCCACTTCATATGCATTGCCCGAATCCCGTTTTTCCAAGTATTTTGCATGGCCCAAACTTCTTCATCTTCAACTTGTTGTAAGTTTTGGCTGGAAATATTTCTTTTCTGAGATGGACCATGACTTCATCTCCCACTTCGAATTCTTTGAACCGCCGCTTTTGGTCTGCTCTTGCTTTATACTGAGTATTCATCTTTGCAATTTGTTTCTTTACTTCTTCATGCAGGCTTCTCATCTGTTTCACGAATTCCTCAGCCTCTGCACTGCATTTTTCTCCTTTATCTAATTTTCTCAGCTCAGAAACGTTTCTTGGACTGTTTCCATATATGATTTGGAATGGAGATTTGTTTGTACTCTTATTGATAGAATTGTTGTATGCAAATTCCGCCTACGACAAAACTAAATCCCATCCCTTGGGTTTATCTGCTATCAAGCATCTTAACAAATTACCCAGACTTCTATTTACCACCTCTGTCTGTCCATCAGTTTGTGGGTGGTATGCAGAACTGAACTTCAGATCTGTCTTTAGTTTCTTCCACAATGTTCTCCAGAAATACCCAACAAACTTTGTATCTCTGTCAAAAACTATGCTTCTTGGTAGACCGTGAAGTCGTACCACTTCTTTGAAAAATAACCCTGCAATGTGAACTGCATCACTTGTCTTCTGGCAGGGAATAAAATGTGCCATCTTGGAGAATCTGTCAACCACCACAAATACAGAGTCATTTCCCCTCTGTGTTCTCGGCAATCCAAGAATAAAATCCATGCTTATGTCCTCCCATGGCCTCTCAGGTACAGGTAATGGCTGGTATAATCCTGTGTTTTGCCTTACGCCTTTTGCCATCTGGCATATTCTGCAACTTTGCACAAACTTCCTCACATCTTGCTGAAGTTGCGGCCAGTAGTAATTTTCATCCACCAGGGCAATGGTCTTATCCCGACCAAAATGCCCAGCCAGTCCTCCGCTGTGCTTTTCCTTGATTAAGTTCTCCCGCATGGAGCTCCTTGGAATGCATAATTTACTTCCCTTGAACAACATTCCATCTTGGATTAGGAAATCTAACCATTTTGTCCTGTCCATAGTAACAGGTGCCAAGCAAGCCGTCCAGGCTGCTGCAAAATCAGGATCTTCAGGATAAAGACCCTTCAGTTCTTCGAATCCTACTACTTCCACTGTCATTTCAATCAGCAGATTCTGCCTTCTACTTAAAGCATCTGCAACTCTATTTGATTTCCCGCTCCTGTGCTTTAACACAAAGGTATAGCTTTGGAGAAACTCAACCCACTTCATGTGCCGCTGATTCAGTTTTGTCTGGCTGTTGATGTACTGCAATGCCTGATGATCAGTAAATAGAACAAACTCTTTTGGCAACAAATAATGCCTCCACTTCTTCAGAGCTTGAACTATAGCATAAAATTCTTGGTCATAAACTGAATACTTTTTCCGAGCATCATTGAGCTTTTCACTAAAATAAGCAACAGGTCTGCCTTCTTGGCTCAGTACAGCCCCTATTGCACTGCCACTGGCATCACAGTCGACCTGAAATACTTTGTTGAAGTCTGGAAGTGCCAAAACAGGCTGTTCTGTGACCTTTTTCTTTAATGCATCAAAGCTCCTCTCAGCCCCTAAGGTCCACTTGAACTCTTTTTTATCCCCTCTCATTGTTTCTGTGAGGGGTGCACAAATGCTGCTGAAGTTTCTTATGAACTTTCTGTAAAAGCTGGCTAGACCATGAAATGATCTTACCTCTATTGTGCTTCTTGGGGTAGGCCATTCTATGATAGCCCTTACCTTCTCTGGGTCCATTTTTAGACCTTCTGCTGAGATTACAAATCCTAGGTATACTAATTCTTTCTTGACAAAATTACACTTTTTTAGATTTATTAATAACTGCTCCTCCCGCAGCTTTTCAAAAACCCTCCTGATGTGCATCAGGTGTTCCTCCAGGGTTCTGCTGAATATTAATATATCATCTAAATAAACAATGACAAATTTTCCTAAAAACTCTTTCAGTACCTCATTCATCAACCTCATGAAGGTACTTGGTGCATTGGACAGCCCAAATGGCATGACCAACCACTCATACAAGCCTTCTCTTGTCTTGAAGGCTGTCTTCCACTCATCTCCTTCCCTGACACGGATCTGGTGGTAACCACTCTTGAGGTCAATTTTGGTGAAGTACTTGGCTCCACTCAAACAGTCCATTATGTCATCCATCCTTGGCAGTGGAAACCTATACTTTATTGTGATCTTGTTGATGGCTCGAGAGTCTGTGCACATTCTCCACTCTCCATCCTTCTTGGGTGCTAGTACTGTAGGTACTGCACACGGGCTAAGACTCTCCCTAATCAATCCCTTCTCCAGCAACTCCTGGACCTGCCTGTTTAGTTCTTCAGTTTCTACAGGTGTCATTCTATGTGCAGCCTTATTGGGCAAGCTTGACCCTGGCACCAAATCAATATGGTGACTGATTTTTCTTACTGGGGGTAAACCCTCAGGCACATTATCAGATATGATATCTGGAAATTCCTTCAATAGCTCTTGGACTTCTACTGGTGCATCTTTGCATTCTGTATCCCTGACTCTAGGAATTAATGCATAACACATATGTTCATGCTTTAAATCATCTAAAAATTTTCTTCCGTCAACCAAGCAAATTCTTGCACTGCCACATACCTTTTCTTCCACCTCCTTCAGGGGTTTCAACTTATGGCGCATTCCATTCTTGGTCACGAAATAGGTGTTGGCTCGGCCATCATGAACCGCACACCTGTCAAACTGCCATGGCCTTCCCAACAACAAATGGCATGCATCCATGGGCAGAATGTCGCACAGAACCTCATCACGGTAATTTCCAATGCTGAATTTTACCAGGCATTGTTCATTGACCAAAACCTTATGGTCTTTCTACAACCATGCGATCCGATATGGATGCGGGTGTTTCTTTCTCTCCAGTTGTAGCTTTGTAACCATTCCCTCTGAAACTAGGTTATCTGTGCTACCGTTGTCAATGATGATGTTGCAAATCTTACCCGTGCATTTACACCTTGTGCGGAATAAGCTTTTCCTCTGATCTGTAGCTCCCTCTTCATTCAGCAGGACTCTCCTTGCAATCATTACTTCTCCTCTCTCAGCTTCTTCAGAATGCTCAGACCCAGCATCTTCATCAACGACTGCTACTCTGGCATTTCCTTTCGGCCTCCGATTATTTCTTTCTCGTTGTTGTGGGCATTCATATTGGTGATGTCCCTCTTCACCACACTGGAAGCAAGTCCCTCGGAATCTTCCTCTTCCTTGTCCACGTCCAGCTCGGCCTCTTCCCCCTCGGTAACCATTATTCTGATCACGGGGGCGGTCTGTATTTTCTCTCCTTTGTTCTTGCCTGCTGCTACCTTCTCCATTTTTTTGAGAATCTTCATTTCTTCTTCCACTGTTCCTTCCGTCGGTTCTTCCTCCATGACCTCTTCCTCTTTGCTTGTTTTCAAACCTCCTATTGAGCTTCTCTTCAACCTTTAAAGCAAATTGGTAAGCGTCCTCTATGGTGGTCATCCGGACTAGACTTAGTTCTTCCTGAATGCTTGCTCGTAACCCATTAATGTAACGGGCTACCTTCTCCTTGTTGGCCTCTGAGTGGCTTGTTCTAATCATTATTTTATGAAATTCTTTCGTGTATTCTTTCATAGACTTGCTTGATTGCCTCAATCCTTGCATTTTCTTCAGCAGGTCTAACTCATAATCACCAGGGATGAACTGCCTCTTTAGCTTTTCTGCCATCCGCTCCCACTTAGTTATTCTCTCTTTCCCTCTTTTATTTCGCTCCAGCTGCACTCCCTTCCACCAAATGCTAGCATGACCTTTCAGCTTGGTCTTTGCGAATCTGACCCTATCAGGATCCTCAACCTCTTCGTACTCAAAGTACTCTTCCAGGTCGTTGATCCAGTCGATCAATTCCTCTGGATCAAGGTTCCCAAAATATGTGGAAACCTCCATCTTCGGCCTCTTCCCAATCTGGGATATGGCTTTGTATAGTCTGGCCTGAGCCGGATCTACTACTTCTTCTTCTTCCTCAGGTTGGTCTTCTTCCTCATCATCTTCCTCTTCACTACCTTCGTCTCTTCTTGGCTCCAATCTTCTATGCATTTCTTCTTGCAGGGCTTGCATTTGCCGCTGCAAAGCTCGAACATCTTCTACTGCTGCCATGCCTCTCCCACCAACAGGATTTCTCCTTGGAGGCATTCTGCTCACCCAATTTCAAGCCCTTCCATAGATCCTGGTGTAACTGCCTCTCCTCCGGCGATCTGCTACACGCTCAGGAACTACTGGCTCTGATACCACTTGGTGGAGAACAGATCTTGCATAATACAAAAAAACCAGAGAAACAAGAGCCCAAGATTTGTATTCGGTACTTTGGAAGAATTTACAAGAATATACAGCCAAACTACCATTTGCCAACCCCCTCTCATTACAATCCATGGGTTTTTATTGAGGTCCCGATCCTCTGTGCTTTTACACTTCCCACGATCTACAATTGCCACTTGGAACAATTCTGGAAAGTTGCATTGATGAGACTCTAGGTGAGGTGCGCGACTGGCTGCCATATCCAATGAAATCTTCTTCTCGATCTGCTGCTTGCTGTTAGTTGCTTTAAACGTGTCTTCCAGATACCCTACGCGAGTGGCCAACATGCCCGTTGGAATCCTTCTTTGGAATAGCTGCTTCACTGCCTCTTACTTGCCGTGCACGAAGGGATGTCTTTATGAAAGCTGGAGTGCATGTTTTTCTATTTGGTCATGATATCGCGACATGTCACGATATCGTGACCATTTCCCTCCTACGCTTTCTCTCTCCAGCTTTCGTCATGATATCACGACATTTCCTCCGTCAAGCCCTTTCCCTCCGTTTTGGCCGTGATATCGCGACCTGTCGCGATATCGCATCGTTTTCGTCTGTCGGCCTCCGTTCTCCTGCTCTGGTCATGAAATCGTGACATGTCACGATTTCGTGACCTTTTTGTCTCCGCGCCTTGCTTTCACTGCCTTGGGTCACGATTTCATGACCCTTTGTCCTTCGGCCTTGCTTTCACTGCCTTGGGTCACGATTTCGTGACCCTTTGTCTTTCGGCCTTGCTTTCTCTGCCTTGGGTCACGATTTCATGACCCTTTGTCCTTCGGCCTTGCTTTCACTGCCTTGGGTCACGATTTCGTGACATGTCAAAGACATGTCACGATTTCGTGACCCTTTGTCTTTCGGCCTTGCTTTCTCTGCCTTGGGTCACGATTTCACGACCCTGTGTAACACTTAGAAAAAACAAAAAAAAAAAACTTTGCCACTTAGAAAGAAATAACAACAAAAGTTTGGTTGATGCTCGATTGCTTTGCTGCCCTCGGATGCTCCTGCATCAATTAGCAAAGCCCAAAATTTGTGAAGAGGGGTGATGGTGGAGTGGTGATTATGGGCCACCCTGTGGATATCTTTAGCATAGGAAGTAGTAATTCTCTAGTTGATTTCTTTGCTTGGGATTCCAAAGGTGGCATAGATAAGAATATTGTAGAAATAAAATTCAAGATTGATTATGCACATGTGAAACGACACTATCCTGATGTTCACATGGTGCTAATTGGACAAAGCTCAGAGATCAATATCATGAGTGTTGAATCACATGATCCAAGTATAAAAAATCATAATGGAGCCAAAACTCAAGGTGAGCAGTATTTTGGAACTCAACACAAGGATTAGGGAAAAAGGGTGTATTATCAATGAGAAAAAAGGGGGGTGAGGGTGGAAGGGATACACATATATGAATGAAAGGAGGGTTTGGAGTGGAGGAAGGAGAAAAAAGTGCATGTGGGGTCGACTATGGTTGAAGGGGTGGGAATTCAAAGGGTTCAAATTGGAGGTTCTATGAGGATAAAATATGGAAGGAAAAGGCAGATCATCAAATAGAGGGTCTATCACCTGGTGTGATATCCAAGGATCAAGAAGATCTAGGTTGATCCTGAGAAGTGGCTTTGACAAGATTTTTGGGAAAAGCATCATGTAAAACACTGAAGTGTATCTAAGAATAACGCAAATTGGCAAGGAAGTTTGTTGCTTTGTTAGCTTCTCTAAACATATGTTGCACACATGTCTCTGGATGTCTGAGAAGAAGCCACTTAACTTTAGAAGTAATGTTTTTGACTCTCCAATTGGGATTCTTGTTGGTTATAGAGTATTTTATAATGTTTAGTGAATCTACTTTGATGACCAACTTGCATCGAAGGTCACTTGTTATTAATAGTCCCCTATGAAGGGCTTTAGCTTCTGCAACATGGTTGGTGAGGGTGCTAAGATTCTTAGCATAGGCTAAAATTATGTTTTCTTCATGGTTTATGATAATTCCTCTATCGCAAGTTGACCTAGGTTTCCCTCTATAAGAGCCATCAAAGTTTAGTTTTAGCCACCCATTCAAGGGTGGGATCCATTTTGCATTAGTCCTAGGATTGGGATGGATAGGTGGGCTAATTGGATCCATGGGAAGTTAGAGATGGTAAACTATGGAGGCTTCAATACAAGGGCTTGGGGGTCTGAAGCAAGGGCATAAGGATGTATTTTTTATGGTAAATCTAAGGGTCCTACTAATAATCAAATATGGATCCCTAGAGGAATTGGAGAATGCATGATTATTACGCTCAAGCCATATTTACCACAAGAAATGGTGGAGGCACATTGACTAGAGGAATTTGACTTTGGGGTTCTTGAAAGGGTTGGGTCATTGATTAAAAAGGTCAACCATTGTGTGGGGGTGAGTCCAAGCAATGCTAAAGGTGGTGAAGATTGATGTTAGAACTAAGTCCATAAAGGGGTAGTAAAGAAAAATATGTCTCACTGACTCCCAATCGGATAAGCAGAGATAACAACATTTGGGTAACTGAAGTCCTTGGGTTATGAGGTTATCCAATGTCAAAATTTTATTTTAGGCTACAATTCATGAGAAGACACCAATTTTGGGTATAAGGTTCAAAATCCAGATAGACTTAACAGGAATGCAACATTATATAGGTTGGTCAATCAGAAGGTAAGCAAAATTAATAGTGAATTTACCATCGTCACACTATTTCCAAATGAGAGTGTTGATGGAATCAATAGGGATGGGAATGATGAAATATTGGATGATGGATGTTAGGGTGGAGTCTACATTGGATAGTTTAAGGGGTAAGGATGAAGTGGGTATAACTTTCTAATAAGGTCTTCCCAAGGAGAAATATATAAAATTGGTAACCTTATAACCAAAGAGGGTGTCAATGATTGGCTTAAGGGGGGCAAGGATGGTATTGGTGATGAGAGGTTGGTCACTAATTCATGGGTTGTGCCAAAGATCAATTGACTACCCATTTTTGAATTTCCATATTATACCTTTGGAAATGGCATCTTTGGTTTTTACAATTGAGTTCCAAAAGGTCGAACCAATAGAGGGGACCATACTCCTTGAAGTTAAAGTGCTACAAGTATTTCCTTTTAATAATGGAAACCTATTCTAAGTCTACGTTGGTCATGATATTCCATGTGTATTTAGCGATGAGGGAAAGGTTGATTTTTACAATTCTCCTTAGGCCAACCCCCCCTTGATATTTGGGTCTACAAACTTTGTCCCAAGCGACCAGATGAAACCGTTTCTTGTTTTTTTGCCCTATTCATAGAAAATTTTTCTAAATTTGTTCAATTTTGGAGCATATTAGTGATGATATTTTGAAAATGGAAAGGAAATAAATAGGGATGCTTTGTATGCATGCATTAACCAAAGTGGTTTTGGTAGCTTGGCTAAGGAGGGATCCTTTCCATCTTGCAAGCTTTTTGAGAAGTCTATCCACAATATTATTCCACATGTTGTCAGAAAGGCTACCAATGAAGAGATAAAGACCAAGGTAATAAGTGGGCATATTACCAATGAAGCATTGGAGGACCTAGACAATCCATTTTTTGCATGCAGGTGGTGTGTTAATGAAGTAGATTTTGCTTTTGGAGTAGTTCACATGTTGGCCTACTACTTCCTCGTAGATATTGAGAATAGTCTTAATGGTTCTGGCTTGAGCCACTAAGGCTAATGTAGCTAATATAATATCATCAAAAAATTACTGGTGGGTGACCAGTTTAAGAAGAGAAGCAGGTTTGATTCCTAATATGGTTCCACTAGCACAAGTAACTTTGAGAGTTCTTTCCAGGGCCTCATATAAAATGATGAATATGCTTGGTGATATGGTGTCTTCTTGTCTAATTCCTCTGTTGCTTCTAAAGTATCCTACTACAGACCCATTGACAATTACTAAATATCATTCTAAAGATATGCACACTTTAATGAGATTAACCCACTATGGATGAAACACAAACTTGAGGACATTAAAAATAAAATCCCATGATACACGATTCAAGGCTTTGTTCATGTTGATTTTGAGGAGAAATCTAGCTTTCTTGCTTTTGTAAATGGAGTGTATCACTTCATGTATGGTGATGACACCATCTGTAATATTTCTCCTTTGGAAAGTGCTTCCTTGGAAGGTATTGATGATGAGGGAGAGGGCTTCCTGCATTCTAGTAGACATGGCTTTGATAAAAAATTTGTAGAGAATGTTGCACAAATTGATGGGGTGAAACTTGGACAAGGATCTACATTGGGCTTGTTTGGTAATAAGGGCCAAAAATTTTGAGTTCACATCTCTAGGGATAGCTTTATATATCTAGATAAAATTTATGGCAAAGAAAATATTGGGCCTAACAATATCATAGGAAATTTTGGAAGAAGCGAGGGGGAAATCCATTAAGACCCAGAGCTTTATCAAGCAAAATGGAGAACAAGGTAGATTTGATTTCATCATTGGAGAAGGGTTATAAGAGATGTTGGTTGAACTCCTAAGAAATGTGGTTGGGAATGTGGTGGAGGAGGGTCTGGTGGGTGATTTCAGAGCTGGGGTGGGACACTTAAAGAAAGGATTGAAAATAGTTTACAACCTTGTGTCTGATTTCATGGATATTGGATGTGTATGATTCGTCCCCTATGGTCAACTCTCTTATCCTATTCAAGTTGTGATGTCTAATTGTGGAGGTGTGAAAAACTGTGTGGTGGTATCACCTCCTTTTAGCCACTAGACCCAAGACTTCTACCTCTAAAAATTTTCTTCTCTTTCTAGGATGTTGTGATATTCTAACAATAGTCTTCATTCTTCATCCATGATATTGGTGTCCATGTCCCCTTGTTGTATTTGGTTCTCAATCTATTGGAGTATTTTTGGAAGCCTATTTATTTTCTAATATGTTACCAAAGACTTCCTTATTCCAAATTTTTAGGTTGGATTTAATGGCCCTAAGCTTATTGGTGACTTGATATAATGGGTTTCCAAGGTGAGTGGGCCTCCACCATTCTGGTATGTGGTCCCTCAATTCAAGGTGTTGAATCCACATAGCTTCAAAGTGGAAGGGGGTCTTAAATGTGGATTGGTATGCAGCTTCAAAGACCAGGGGGTTATGATATGATCCTATTTTGTGTTTACACACTTTCTTAATCCTACATCATATTCAAAATTATAAAATAACAAATCATTGCATAGCCACACCTATGCACTTAGTCCAACGTATATCCAAAATTCCTAAGAAAATAGTTCCTATCGATGGCCAAAAAGAAGGATTTTTATTGCTAACGCAAATATGTATTCCAAGGATGAAAATCCTTCCATACAATGGAAAATATAAGACAAAAAGCAATGAAGGATACATGGTCATAAACTAGAAAGACTTTCTAAACACATTACTGGTCATTATGAATATAATGAAGGTATTATTGCATTAGATATAATGGTCACATTTAACATGTATAATGTATACTCAAACATAAAATACAAAAGATATAATACCAACAACATGCAACACAAGTAAAGGTATTTAAATGTAACTACAACATCACTACAATACATTATATATGCAAAAAATATTATAAACACATATACATACTATATAGAAAGCATCATACACATGTAGACTATGATGTTGTAAATATTGCACAAATATCTCTTCAATATTAAGTAGTTGATTCTTTAGGCATATCCACTATTACAAAGTTTGGATGAAGAAAATATACAAACCAAAAATATATTAGAAAATAAAGTAAGAGTTTCATATTACATACGAACATTTAGAAAGAACAAAATTGTAGAAGAGAAAGTTCTATGCAACATGGACAAACACCAAACTTGGAGCATCCACTTATCAATTAACTACAAATTTCTAGGTTTCACCTAGAGGAGACAGGAGGTTTGGAAAACCAATCCATCATGACTACATGAGAGCATCTTATCACATGGGTGAGATAATGTTAACTCAGTCTTGGGGAACTTCTTGAGTTACTTAGGTTTAACTCATTGACACTAATGTTCCAGGTAACAAGGTAATTGGTGACTACCAAGGCATAAGTAGTTGTCTTCACTACCATGTAATCTAATTATAAAGGCCAAGAAAATGTATAATGGGATAAGGTACATCCATATTGATCCAAATAAGGCTAGGGATTCAAATATCATGTACAACATTGATCTAGACTCTTATATCAAGGCTACTCTCTCCACTTTGAAAAGACTTATAGGGAAGAACATCTATGGTGTAACAAGGAGCAAAGGCAATGAAGCTAGTGAATTCAACATATCAATAAAAGCAATGCAACATAGATTTTAGATTAACTTCAAAGATATGTTAATTGTTTTAACACAAAAACATGCATAATTTCATAGTTCTAAAGGAAAAAAAGTATTGCAAAGTAGAAAAATAGGCTTAAAAGATCATGCTTTTCATAGACGTAGGCTAGAACCTTGTAATTTCCAACTCCTCCTCTATTCTTCATCCCTTCTCCAACTCTTGTCCCCTTTTGACTTTTATCCTTGCTAATCCCCCTCAAGCTTGGCAGTCCAACATTTAAATAATGCTTGGAGTAAAAAATTAGATCAAGGGTTGTAAGTGGCTCACAGAGCATGCCTGCCACCCAAAAACCTTTCCTCTTTCACCAGCCCATTACACAAATAGGGTAACATTTCAATTTTACATTACAAAAAGATTTTCAACATTGCCAAATTTTCCAATTTTCCAACATTATGAACTTTATTTATATTTATTTATTAACACTCTTATGGTAAACATTAAAAAATAAATCACTCACTCATATCATTACCTTAATATTATTATTACTTTCTAATGTTGGTGTTAATTACTAACATCAAGATAATAATAATTAAATTAATTACTCACTTCTTAGAATTAATTTAATTAATACCAAATGTTAATAATAACCATTAACATCGATATTTTATATTTTAAGTATTCATAATACTAACATTATTATTTATACTATACTTGATAATTTACTAATCAAACAATTTCCATGCTTCAAAACATATGCAACAAAACAAGGGCTCTAGTAAGGAGTTGTCCTTGCCTAAACTAAGATGCAAATCAAAAATATGCATAAACAATGTTTTTACTTGAATAGGAGGTCTTATGATAACTATAATATTATCACCTACATATGAAGGGTCCCCTATGTATAGGGTAAGGGATCTTTGCTTTTATAGAAACATCTTTGCTTGATGATGCATTTTAATCAAACATATGCAAATGCATCTACATGAGGATTTTATCATTGTGGCTATCAATGAGAATTCATCCATCATTTCCATTCTATCTCAACTCTAGTGGTTGTCCCATATTAATCCACCCATGAAGGTACCTGGTATTGTAACCATAAAATTCATTAAAGTACCATATTCTAAAAATAACATAATTCAACTTTAGAAAGCATAAAGTACAACTATCAACTCATCTTGATAGAATAAAATAGGATCATGCATTAAATATCAACACACCAATACATAAATCAAGAAAAAATGGAAAGTCCTGCCAAGGTGGGCCATTACAATACCTTTTGTGCCACCACATTCTATTTAATCTAAACTGCAAATCCTAATCTCTTAACTAGATCTATTGAAACAACAAGTAAACATCATTCAAGGGTCTTCCTCTAGTCACAAGTACTCTTAATATGACTTATGTAACCAACCCATAAATATTTTTGTGGCTAGTCATCCTTCCTCTTCCAATTTGTAGACTCCTAAATTTCAAATATACAAATGGAGGAAAGGTCTTCCCAACCATCTTAAGTTGTTTAGAACAACTTATAGTGATAGTTCTTATAAAAAAAAATTGCTACTCGAGATCTTCCCTAAGAGCCTTAGCAACCTCAACTTGGAATGGTACTACCAAATATTAAGGCATTCCTTGAAGATATTTAGAGATATTTTTGAAAATATTCTCGAACAATTATATATCTACATTCACAAAAATGTCACGATTAGTAGCCTATACTAGCTCAAGCAGTCTAAAGATGATATTTTTTCCAAATTCTTAGTAATATGGAAAGCCTAGTGGAAATGCTCTAGTGTGTCCCTCCACCTAGATACCTTTTAGATATATTTATTGGTAACCTTAATGAGCAATTGGACTTCTAATTAGAGATTACTAATGTGTTTTTTTATGAAGATACGATTGAAATGGCCAAGAGTGTAGAGAATTTCCTTGTTAAAAAATGTGAAATGAAAACTATAGTATATGAGGAATATAATAGTCATTCTAATCCAAAGAGATAGTACAAGAATAAACATGTTTTATATGATAGAGTTATAGACTCATGCTAGACCAACAATGTAGTGATACAATAAACATTCAAAATCTTGTTGGCAATTTTGGGTACCTTGAGTACATTGCCTTTGTCTAAGTTTAGTTGTTGTCATTGATGTCAAGGAGCTCTTGGTAGTTGTTGTCTTTGATGTCAAGGAGTTCTTGAAGCAATTTGTTTTTAGGTCTAAGTATGTGTTTTGATGAAGGTTTCAGCTGGTCGATGAAGTCTCCAAGAAAATCAGAGTAGCCCAGTTGTAAAAGATCAAGAAAAAGATAAGTTAGAAAAAGTTTGCAGGCGGCTGGAAAAACTGTCGTGATTTCATGACATGTTTGAGGAGAGAAAGTTTTGGCAAAACTATCACGATTTCGCGACATGCTGGAAGGCAGAGATGAAGCAGGAAAAACTGTCGTGATTTCATGACATGTTTGAGGAGAGAGAAATTTCAGGCAAAACTGTCATGATTTCGCGACAAGTTGAGTTGGCAGTGTTGAGTTGCAGGAAGTGTCGCGATTTCATGACAAGTTGAGTTGGCAGTGTTGAGTTGCAGGAAGTGTCACGATTTCGCGACAAGTTTCAATGAAGTTGTACGGATGCAGAAAGTGTCACAATTTCATGACAGGTTGAGTTGGTAGCTTGCAGTTGGCGAAAGCGTCGTGATTTCGTGACATGTTCCAGTTTCGTAGGCATATGGCAAAAAAGTGCTTAAGGCAGCGAAAGCGTCATGATTTCATGACATGTTCCAGTTTCATGAGCAGTTGGCAGAAAAGATCTTAAGGCAACGAAAGTGTCACGATTTTGTGACATGCTCTAGTTTCATGAGCAGTTGGCAGAAAAGAGCTTAAGGCAGCGAAAGCGTCGTGATTTCGCGACATGTTCCATTTTTGCTAGTGCAAACCAAGAAAAGGTTGAAGAAGCAAGAAGTGTCGTGATTTCATGAAAAAGTTGCAAATGACATTAGCAAGAGGCAAAGGTGTCGTGATTTCATGACAGAAGCTGAGAAGAAGGCTTTGGAGTCTAAAGCATCATGATTTCATGACAGAGTTGCTAATGACGTCAACAAGAGGCAAAGGTGTCACAATTTCGTGATAGAAGCGGAGAAGAAGGCTTTAAAGTCTAAAGCATCACGATTTTGCGACAAAAGTGAGATGACGTCAGCAAAAGGGAAAAGTGTCACGATTTCGTGATAGAAGAGCAAAGGAAGCAAACAAGAGCTAAAGCGTCACGATATCGCTATAGCAAGCTATAGAAGGTGTACGGTAGGCAAATGTGTCACGATATCGTGACATGTTGAAATTTTGCGCCAGAAGCAACAAGGAGGTAGTGAAGCTGATAGAGTTAAATCTGGGCCGACGCAGCACAGGGTTTTACAGTCGACGTGATTGAAGGTTAATCAGCTGACTAAGATCAAGATTCTAATCTTGAGATTATGAATATAAAAGGAAGGATGCTTGAAGAGTTTGGCATCGATCGAAGTGTGCGTTCAAAGTGTGATCTGCGCAATTACAGTGCGGGGGAGAAGTTCGATCATCGAGAAGCATAGTGTGAAAAATTTGTGCTATTATGGTTGCGCAAAGTGTGCAAAGACTATACTGCGATGGATGCACAAAGGAGCTAAAACTGTTGGTGTTGCGACATTCGGAGACAATGCGCAGAAGTGAGAAGTTCAATAGCTGAAGTTTTGTGTGCTGTTGTGTTGCGCAGTCTGTGTGAAAGTTGGTGAAGACTTAGGGACAACATTGAGCAAGCATCTGAAAGCTTGAGAACCATTTTCCTTAACCATTTTTAAGGACCAGATTGAGGACAGAAATTGAGGCAGAATAGGACATTTGTGCTAGACCGAAGGACTGTGTTTTAGTGCAAATTCGAGGACCAGCTTTGCGGTGACAGAGTTGAGGACAGATATCTCCAGCCAGATCAGGGAAGATAGGTGTCTTCTATGGAAAGAGTTCCACTTGCTAAGGGCATAGGAGGTAGAGGTCTTCTAGAGGTTCACCAGCCAAAGCAGAATTAGGGGAAGGTATCTCCTTTGGGCAGAGGCTCATAAACATTGTAATCGGGAAGTATTCCCAGAGGACTTTGATAAAATTTAGTAAGAAATTTTATTCGTGGAGCAGCCCGCATTGGGTGAACCACGTAAATTACTGTGTCTCTTTGTTGTTGATGTGTTGTGCATTATTTTAACTGCTGCTCTTGATACTGCTATCTATTCTCTGCATAAAGCTGATTTGAAATTTGATTTAAAGCAAAAGTAAAAAAGTGGTCTTATACTGTTCACCCCCCCTATCAGTATAAGCTTGTGTTCTTCAATTATTATCAAAGCCGGTTCCTTCGAAAAGGTTTTACAGTCAAAAGGAAGAACTGGTTAAGAACACAATGGATTTTTCAGGTGGCAACGCAGCACCTATTCTGGATGGATTAGATTTCAGTCTGTGGAGTGCAAGAATGAAAGTCTATCTTATGGCTCTTGGTAATGAGGTATGGGAAGTTATTGAATATGGGTACACCATTTCTGTCAATGGCCCTTATATTAAAGAAGACGGGCTTCTACATCATAGCAACTCAAAAGCCATGAATGCAATCCTAAAGGGTTTACAGAAGGCTGATCTTACCAAAGTTATTCACTGCAAAACAACCAGTGAAATATGGAAACAATTACAGGTTGTTCATACAGGTGATGCAAATGTTCGAAAGGCCAAGTTGAGACACTTCAAAGGTATATTTGAATAACTCAAGATGAATGATGATTAAAATATTAGTGACTACATGCTCCGCATGGATGAAGTTGTTAATTCTATGAAAGACCTAGGTCTTGAACTTGCTGAAAATGATGTATGTGATAAGATTTTAAGATCTCTTCCTAATAGATTTAGTGAAAATATTTCTGCTATTGAGGAAGCCAAAGATTTAGATAAGTTGAAAAAGGATGAGCTCCATAGTATTCTTGCAGCATTTGAGCTGAGAACTCAAGTGAATGTTGATATAAAGAAAGAGGCAGCTTTCAAAGCTACTAAGAAATCAAAAGGCAAACAGATTCAAGAGAGTGATGAGTCTTCTAGTGAGGAAGAAGTATATTACAGCAAGAAAGGCAAGTTCTCTAGAAAGCACAAAAGCAAGAAAAATATAATATGTTTCAACTGTGGAAAGTATGGTCATTATGCTACTGACTGTACTATTTCCAAAAATGAAAGTGATGAAGATATACAGGATGTTAAGAGCAAGGATTCTGAAAAGCACAGGTGTTACAGAAAGAACAATGATGAGCACAGCAATCAAGGAAAGAGGTATTCACACAAGAACAAAAAGAGCTTCTATCTGGACAAAGCAAGTAAGTGTTCCAACAGTGATAGTGAAAGCTCTTTTAGTGATAATGAAAATGAGATGTTGTTCATTTCAGAAAAGGAGGAAGAACCGAAACATAAGTTCACTGTCATGAAATGTTTTAGATGTGGAAATTTTGGGCACCTTGTGGATGACTGCACAAATAATGAATTGGTTACTAGTATGTATGAGGATGCTTCAGAAAATGATAAGGAAGATGTATGTATGGTTTTTGAAAAGAGTAGCACCTCTAGTGATAAGAAATTAGAAAAAGGCCTTGATAATTCAAAATGCAATCAAATAGAGAATCTTGAATGTGAACTCAATAATGCTCTCAGTGTTTTGGAAAAGCAAAGAAAGAAGAATGATAGACTCAAGGTTAAGTTAGATGAATGCTATATGGAGAGAGATGATCTTATAGAAAGTCTTGACTTCTCTATAGCCAAAACACAGGAACTCAAGGATGAGTTAGAGTCTAAGATTCTTGAGTATAATGAGTTAGAGCAAAAAATGGTTTCTCTGAAAGAAGAAAATAAAGATTACAAGGATAAGCTCTATAGATTTCAGGATAGCTCCAAGAAATTCAAGTCTCTCATCAAAAGTCAAAGAAATCCAACAGATAAAATAGGTCTCGGTTTTGTTGAGCTGCACAAGAAACAGGTTGGGGAATCAAGCAAGAGATTTCAAAAGGAAGAAAGCTCTGATGAAGAAAGTACTTCATATCATGAGTCCATGAGTGATGAATACGTAGAAACAGAAAATATATTTTTGAATGTGAAACATAAGTTTTCGGGACCCAAGATATCGATTAAAAGAACATTTCACGATAGATGTTTTGCGTGTTACAGGTTTGGACACATGGCTGTACATTGTATGTCTCAAATCAAGAAGGGTAACAATAATTTTAGAAGTCGTAATTTATTTCAAGGGTATTGCTACTCTTGTAATCAGTTTGGGCACAAAGCAATTTTTTGCAATAATAGGAACTAGGTTAGTCAGAATAGGTAGATTCAAATAACAGCTATGCCTGAAAGAAATAATGTTGTTTGTTACAAGTGCAACAACACAGGTCACACAGCCAGACAGTGCAAAGCTGATCTTCCAAGGCACAGGAACAGGAACAGTGGTATAAACAGGTCCAAGGATCAAGGTGTGGACAAGAAAAGATATGAGAACAAGAACAAGAAAAGTGCCAAGAACAGAAACTTTAACAAAGAGCTCAAGAAAAGGCCCAACAAAGAAATTGTAGACACTGATGATGATGAGTGTCTAATGGGAATTTCACTCCCAACCCTATTTTAAATCACCTCAATAGGAGGTGGGGGAGGGACTAAGCTAAGAGGCTCATTCTTAGTCCCAAGCCCCAAAGGTGACCCTTTGCCATTGATGACAAAGGGGGAGAGATATGAGTAAGGGGGAGAGCTTCAAGTGAAGAGGAAAGCTTCAAGTCAGGGGGAGCAAAAACTTTAAGAGATTGTTTTCAGTTTTGGCTCTTGAAGATGTGTCTTTAGTAAAGGTTTGCCATCAATGACAAAGGGGGAGATTGTTGGCAATTTTGGGTACCTTGAGTACATTGCCTTTGTCTAAGTTTAGTTGTTGTCATTGATGTCAAGGAGCTCTTGGTAGTTGTTGTCTTTGATATCAAGGAGTTCTTGAAGCAATTTGTTTTTATGTCTAAGTATGTGTTTTGATGAAGGTTTCAGCTGGTCAGTAAGTCTCCAAGAAAATCAGAGTAGCCTAGTTGCAAAAGATCAAGAAAAAAATAAGTTAGAAAAAGTTTGCAGGCGGCTAGAAAAACTATCGTGATTTCGCGACATGTTTGAGGAGAGAGAAATTTTTGGCAAAACTGTCACGATTTCGCGACATGCTGGAAGGCAGAGACGAAGCATGCAAAACTTTCACGATTTCATGACATGTTTGAGGAGAGAGAAATTTCAGGCAAAACTATCATGATTTCGTGACAAGTTGAGTTGGCAGTGTTGAGTTGCAGGAAGTGTCATGATTTCGTGACAAGTTGAGTTGGCAGTGTTGAGTTGCAGGAAGTGTCGTGATTTCACAAGTTTCAATGAAGTTGTACGGATGCAGAAAGTGTCATGATTTTGTGATAGGTTGAGTTGGCAGCTTGCAGTTGGCAAAAGCATCATGATTTTGCGACATGTTCCGATTTCACGGGCATATGGCAGAAAAGTGCTTAAGGCAGCGAAAGCATCGCAATTTTGTGACATGTTCTAGTTTCATGAGCAGTTGGCAGAAAAGAGCTTAAGGCAGCGAAAGCATCACAATTTTGCGACATGCTCCAGTTTCACGAGCAGTTGGCAGAAAAGAGCTTAAGGCAGCGAAAGCGTCACGATTTCGTGACATGTTCCATTTTCGCTAGTGCAAACCGAGAAAAGGTTGAAGAAGCAAGAAGTGTCATGATTTTGTGACAAAGTTGCAAATGACATCAGCAAGAGGCAAAGGTGTCATGATTTCACGACAGAAGCTGAGAAGAAGGCTTTGGAGTCTAAAGCATCGTGATTTTGTGACAGAGTTGCTGATGACGTCAGCACGAGGCAAAGGTGTCACGATTTCAAGACAGAAGCAGAGAAGAAGGCTTTGAAGTCTAAAGCATCATAATTTCGTGATAGAAGTGAGATGACATCAGCAAAAGGCAAAAGTGTCACGATTTCACGATAGAAGAGCAAAGGAAGTAGAAAAAAGCTAAAGCATCGCGATATCACTATAGCAAGCTATAGAAGGTGTACGACAGGCAAAGGTGTCATGATATCATGACATGTTGAAGTTTCGTGCCAGAAGCAATAGGGAGGTAGTGAAGCCGATAGAGTTAAATCTGGGTTGATGCAGCGCAGGGTTTTATAGCCGACGTGATTGAAGGTTAATCAGCCGACTAAGATCAAGATTCTAATCTTGATATTATGAATATAAAAGGAAGGATGCTTGAAGAGTTTGGCATCGATCGAAGTGTGCGTTCAAAGTGCGATCTACGCAATTACAATGCGGGGGAGAAGTTCAATCATTGAGAAGCAGAGTGTGCAAAATCTGTTATGTTGTGGTTGTGCAAAGTGTGCAAAGACTGTACTACGATGGATGCGCAAAGGAGCTGAAACTGTTGGTGTTGCAACATTCGAAGACAACACGTAGAAGTGAGAAGTTCGATAGCCGAAGTGCTGTGTGTTGTTGTGTTGTGTAGTCTGTGTGAAAGTTGGTGAAGACTTGGGGACAACATTGAGCAAGCATCTGAAAGCTTGAGAACCATTTTCCTTAACCATTTTTGAGGACCATATTGAGGACAAAAATTGAGGCAGAAGAGGACATTTGTGCTAGACCGAAGGACTATGTTTTAGTGCAAATTCGAGTACCAACTTTGTGGTGACAGAGTTGAGGACAAAGATCTCCAGCCAGAGCAGGGAAGATAGGTGTCTTATGTGGAAATAGTTCCACTTGCTAATGGCATAGGAGGTAGAGGTCTTCTAGAGGTTCACCAGCCAAAGCAGAATTAGGGGAAGGTATCTCCTTTGGGCAGAGGCTCATAAACATTGTAATCGAGAAGTATTCCCAGGAGGACTTTGATAAAATTTAGTAAGAAATTTTATTCGTGGAGTAGCCCGCATTGGGTGAACCACATAAATTGTTGTGTCTCTTTGTTGTTGATGTGTTGTGCATTGTTTTAACTACTGCTTTTGATACTGCTATCTATTCTCTGCATAAAGCTGATTTGAAAGTTGATTTAAAGCAAAAGTAAAAAAGTGGTCTTATACTGTTCACCCCCCCCTCTCAGTATAATCTTGTGTTCTTCAAATATTTTCTTAGGAAAGCTATTATAATAGAAATATAAAAGGAAGTACACCCAAATAGCATCTTTTATCCATCGTAGATCAACTCTTGAAAGTTAAAATGATGCAACTTCTACTTGCCAGACCTTTAGATCTTAAAAGGTAAATACTCCTTGGTTTCATCCTAATGATAAATATGTCTTCCATTGCATTAATGGTCACGCAACTGATAAATGTATAATCCTTATAAAATTGATTCAAGACCTAATTTACAATGGGAAAGTTCTCCTCAATAGCTCTGATTCTCAATCTTCTTCTAATCAAGACCTTGAAATTTTTAAAAAATTCATTGCTTAATCATAATGAGAATCAAAACATAATGAATAACATTCACTACAAGAATATCCAACCTCAAAGCCAAATAATGGTTAGTATTCTCCGTTATTATAATCATACCTCTCATATTTGTGTTGTAACCATATGACAACACAATAATCCTTCATCTAATAAACCTTCTAGACCTCCTTTGATCCTTCATGTCAAAAGAAATTATCCCCCAAAAATATCTCCATTAATCAATGAATTAGGAGCTAAGACTAAGGAAAATTTTGATTTGCTTCATCAAATTGAGATTACCCTACAAAAATATTCCTTCTTTAACTTATTTGGACCTCTTCGACCCATTGAAACTTCTTAAAATTTTGAGTGAATATATTGTTCATCAAGAACTCAATCTAAATGATTTATTTATATGGTAGGATGCATTGGGGTTAGCCATCCAACTATATATTTCCATAAGGATGATATTCCTTAGCCCTCTATAATAAGATATATCCCATTATACATCATAGGTCACATTTATAATAGCTTCATCAAATAAATCCTAGTCAAAAATGAATCTGGTCGTAATATTGATAGCCTAAGATTCATGTCATTTTGGGCTAACCACACAAGATTTGAAGAAATTTAATCTTTTTATTGAGGATTTCACTAATGGAGAGCATGAAAATAATAGCACTATAATATTACCCCTTATATTTATATCATTTATTCTCAACACCCTTTTCTATGTCATACCTTGTGATGGCCTACAACATTATTATTTGGAGGTCATGGATCCATGAAATGTGAGTTGTTCCTTCAACTCTTCATTTGTGCCTTAAATAATCTATAATTAATTCATTAAGTTATCTCACCTTAAATAATCCACCTAAAATTAATCTAAGGATCAAGTCTCTAATATAACCAACATTAATAATAATAATCAAGTTGTCCTAGACCTAGCTAAGCTTCCCCTATCTTCTTGAACCTTAATCTTACCTTCTAACAGTAAATATAAAATAATAAAAATAGGAAGTTTCTCCTTCATTTGTGCTAGTACTATTTACAATATAAAATCCATGGTAGTTACCCTTTCCCAATTGAGTGATAGAATTCTTCATGCTTCTTTTCGAAGTCATATCTTATTCCTAAGAAAATGCTTTCTAACATGGGATATCAAGGTAATGGACTAGACCTATATGAGTAGGGCATTAAGGAAGATGATTATAGTTCATCACTCCACATATATCCTAGCCTTTTTCTATATATAAAATTTGTTATGATAAATATCTTAACCCTATATTATCTTGATCTAATTGCTAATGAAGATAATTGTAATATGGAAGACATATTAAATGTTCCTCCTTAATATGGTCCCTCAAGATATCTAAGCAAAATTAAATTCTAGTTTGGTTGATCTTTTTTACAATCATGAATATCACTATCTAAAATCCAATCAACTATAATCAACCATTCTCAGATACTATATATCTTGAGATCCTAAGAGTGTTGCTAACTCCACCTCAATTAGAGGATGAGTCTCATTTTATGATTAAGAAAATCATGAGCATTGATATTTGAACTCCTAAAGATCCCAACATCCTTAAGATATGCAATGTATTGATCCTAACCAAACATGAGGAATATACTAGGCTTTTGATGGAGTTTAAAGATATAAATACTTGGTCCTATATTTATATGTTGGGTCTTGATCCTTCCCTAGTTATCCACCACCTAGTTGTCACACCTGGTGTAAAACCCATAAAGTAGAAATTATGGAAAATACATCCAAAATTCATTTTCCTAGTCAAAGAATAGCTCCAGAAACTCCTCAATGTTAGATTCATCAAAGCCATCAACTATTTTGACTAAATCTCAAACATTGTTCCTATTGCCAAGAAAATAGATAGTGTTAGGTTTTGCTTTGACTTTTAGGATATCAATAAAGCATGTCCCAAGGATGACTTCCCTCTATGTAATATTGAATCATCAATTTTACTATAAGATGTGTAATTTTGTCTTTAATGGATAAATTCTTAGGCTATAATCAGATCAAAATTGATCTTTAGGAGTAAAAAAAAAAAAGTTCCACCACCCTAGGGGAACCTTTTGCTTTTAAATCATGCTTTTTGGATTGAAGAACACAATATCTCCTTACCAAAATTCCATAATGTACATCTATCACAAAATTATGCATGACATCATGGAGGATTATATTTATGGTCTTCTTAGTCAATATTTAAGATCTAAGGCACATATTTGAGTGGTTTTAGGAGTAGAAGATATGTCCAAATCCTCAAAAGTGCATCTTTAGGGTTACATTAGAAAAATTATTGGGATTAATTGTATCCTAATATAGCATCAAAGTTGATCTTGACAAGATATCAACTATTATTAATATGCCACCCTATCATATTTTAACCCAATTTAAGAGTATCTAGGGAAAAAATCATTCTATCTAGAAATTCATCTCCCAACTATCTAACAAGTATGAACATTTCACTAAGTTTTTGAGGAAGATATGGTTTTAACTAAGATGTTTACTATCAAGTCCCTTTAATACTCTCAAATTCTACATCTTATCTCCTCCTATCCTTGTCCCTCATAATACTTATATGTCCTTATTGCTATACATATCAATAATAGACCATGCAATAAGAGATATGTTGGTATAGTATGACAACCAACATAGAGAGTGAGCTATTTTCTACTTTTGTAGGACTTTGGTCAATTATGAATTATGTTATACCCCTTTAAAGAAGCTTTGCATTTCCACAATGGTCACTTCCTAGAATCTTAGACACTACATACTTAGCCATAAAATATTTTCCATCATAAGGGTTTACTGCTTATGATATCTCATGTCCAAGCCTCACCTTTTAGAATGAACTTCTAATTGGGTAATCATGTATAGTGAATTTGACAACCAAAATTCTATGAAAGGTCAGGTCAGGGCTTATAAATGAGTAGTTGTACCCTTAGAAACTATCCATCCATTAGCAATAGACTTTCTTGATGATTCATTCTTTATCTTTAAATTATATCAACCTAGCTCTTTAATCCTATACTCCAATGACACTCGATATGCCAAAGGAATAGGGATAGAAGTCATCTTGGGCATTCCCCAATAAAATTTGAACCCTTTGTTCTTTAAGCTTAAGTTTTTAATACCAAAAATATTGTTGAATATGAAGCCCTTATCCTATATCTCTATGTAGCATTAGCTCTTCAATTTATAGCCATATCAATATTTGGATATTCCTAGCTTGTAGTAAGCCAATTCAATGGTGTTTATCAAATTGAATATGAAAAGCTAATAATTTCTTTTGGCAAAATCACTATTGAAGATATCCCTCAGTCTAGTAACTTTCATGCTAATGTTATCACCTCAACTGTGCCCCTTATCTTGTTAGAGCTAGATGAAAAAAAATTCATGATTTTCACTCAAAAAACTAAAGAGACTTCAACCTTATACTCTAGGTAACTTTTCCTAAGATCATTTTTCATAGAAGTGTCTCCTCCTAAGCCTTGGTACGAAGATATATTTATGTTACTTAGGGATGGTATGTTGCCCAATGGTTTGAACTATAATGAGCATAAGAACCTCAATCAATGTGCCTATAGGCATGTCATCATTGATGATATCCTATACTATTATACCCTTGATGTCATTTTTCTTAGATTTCTAACTTTAATCGAAGGCTAAGTAGTCATAAAAGAGGACCATGATGGATCATATAATGGTCACTTGAATGGTGTTTCCATCACAAAGAGTCTCCTATAGGTGGGTTATTATTAGACCTCCATGGTAAATGATTCTTGCAACTATGTCATTAAGTGTGATAAATATCATAAGCATGATAATCTCATTCATTCTATATCCCAAGATCTCTAATCCTTGACTTCGCCTTGGCCTTTTTTCAATTTGGGCTTAGACATCATTAGGAAGATCAACCTAGTATAATTTGATGGACACAAGTTCATTATCACAACTACTAAGTACTTCACTAAATGGATCAAATCCATACCTTTAGACTCAATAATTGGAGTTTCTTTTCATTGCACCAGGAAAATATTGTAAGTGGGATCCTCTTAGTCCCATATTTGTAAACTAAATTAGGTTCAAACAACATCAATATCTATCTTTGTCTATATGAATCTAATTTATCTCAAACATTATCTCTATGAACTCTTTTAAACTATCACTTACCTGTCACATGATGAATACTATAAGGTTTGTAGGTGTTGATGGAAAAAATTAATTAAATTATATTCTTCGATATCATTGATCACTAAATGAAAAATATTGTGAGGTTCACAAGAATTTGTAATAAGATAAATCACATATTCTATTATCTCACGTGTATCACCATGCATGAGAGAAACTAGTCAATAATAAACTTATCCTCCCAAATAGGGTCAGCATTCATTGCAACAATAATAAATCATAATTCCTCTATGACACTTCTCTAAGAGGAAAATCAATCAAAGCAAAATTCCCTTAAACATTTATTTAAAAAATAAATCAAAAGTTCTTTAGGTATTTATTTAAAGGTAAATTTCTAATCAAAATACCTATGGGTGAAGCTGAATCAAAAGTTCTATGAGCAAAGTAGAAGTCCATTAAATGTTTTTTATAAGGAAATTATTTATTTTGCATGCTTGTACATATATTTATATGATAACAACTAACTAAAATTCCTTTAGGCAAACCTAAATAAATTTTCCCTAGGAAAATATCAAAGGTAATTAGAAATTTTCTAAGAAAATCTAACTAAATTCCCCTTGGGAAAATCTCAAAGCTAAAGAAAAAATCCTCTAGGAAAATCTAACTGAAGTCCCCTTGGGTAAACGATGGGTGAAATTTTGTACCCCTTCACCCCCTCTTCTTTTCAAAGAAGATGATCTATAAAATTGGAAAAATTTTGAAGCATTGATGGTTGAGATGAGGATGAAGTTAGGTAACTTCGATGGGTGAAGATAAATAACAGATGGGTGGAAGATCTAGGGGTAGTAAGCAGAAGCTCTGAAGATCTACCACTAAAGTGGAAGATTTTTTCTAAGGGCAGTTGGAGAATCGAACGGGCAGAGAATAAGTCAGGTGGACACTCGAGATCTAGCTCAAGATAGAGTTATCATAAAACCCCACCCACAAGGAAGGTGAAGGTATCTTAAATTCTTGTCCAGAAGCTGGGTGGAACTTTGGACAGTCAAAAGGGTAGAATCATTGTAAATCCTCACTCATCAATAGGGTAAATCTTTAGGGAACCATTAGGGCATACTTATCCTAAAGACTCACCCTACCATAAATAACATACTAGGTAGAATATAGTAAGAAAGAAAGATCCTAGGGCCCCATCCTATAGTAGCAGTGCCTGAATACCAAGGCATAGGTTTCATGGGAAAGCGAGCCTTCTAGCAAAAAAATAAAATTTTTAAACATGGATATTGAAGCAATTACAACATATTTTTTGTCTGAAAGGGTAAGGTAGGTAATAAAGTGATGGCATAATAAAACTTAGACCTATGCAAAAGTCACCTACATTTCCGTGACAGTCATCTCTAGTCACATATTCAAAGATCTGGGGTACCAGTCAAAGGCTTGTCCATATCAATATTATCTTCCTGTCTAACACCATTAAAGACTAGGTTTTAATTTATTGTAAAAATTATTATAAATATTGGAATGTTAGCCATTCCAAGGGGTGGCTCTTTATCTATTGCAATTCATATGTAAATATTTTCATCATCTGTGAATAGAAGTATGATACTGTTTGGTCTCCAATTTGGTCCTTATATATTTTGTTAAGTGCAAGTGGTTATTTCTACTTTGGTTATCTAAGTGATCTCATTTAATTCTAGTATTTGGATTTTGTGTGCTTTACTTAGAAGTTCTAGAATTCGCATTCATATTGGGTTACGGTTTATTTCTACTTAGAATAGTTAGGTGGACATGCTCTAATTCTACATCTTGTATTTCATTCATTCCATCTACTAGTTCTATAATTTACCTTTTATTCATCATGATAAATCATAAGGGCATGGTTGGTTGATATTTTAGGTAGTGTGCTTGTGTTCCCATCTGTGGTGTTGATGGAGCATGTATCTTGATGTGGTTATAACCCATACTTGTGAGTTTTGACTATGAACTCCTTTTGTTTGTCTCCCTTATCTTTTCCCCTTTCCTTTGTGATGTAAGTAGCTAGGACTTGAGGAACTGGCCTTCTCAAGAGATTGATCCCCATACCCCTCCTGAGATCGATGGTCGCTCAATTTTGGTCTTACTAGGTGCACAACCTTCCTATCTGGTGTCAATTCGCATGCCAAAAAAAATTGGTCTCTGTTGGGGACTTAAAATATCTCTATTGTTCAAGGAAATTAGAGTTTGGTGAGACTCTGGTTTACCCAAATCTAATCAAATCACCTGCTAACTCCTTTAAGTGAAAATATCTAGATCCAAATATCAGTTGCCTCTCTAAATATTTGAAATATTTGAATATCCTAGAGGACTCAATATTTAATGAGTAGTCTTGACCTCATTTGTAGATAAAGTATGCTCATTTACCAACTCCAACTCCAAAGAAAGGACCAAGATTTTTGAATACCAATGCCATAATGGCTCAGAAATGCTATCCCCATTGAATGATCCTGGTCCACTCAATTTCTGATGTTGGCATGAGATTCCTAAAAGTGCCTTGAAGACCCTAATAAAATATGATGGCACTAAAGAAACTACTTTAGAGAACCTTGAAGATATTGTTATTCTAGAGATCCTCCATGGCATTACAAATGAAGATATTGTGATCAAATTCCTGGTTTTATCTCTTAAAGTGAGGGTATTTTTGTGGTACCGATCTCTTAGGCAAAAACATATCTGCTCATGAGTAAATTTCATGGGAGCTCTTGTTAACACATTTTATGGCTCCAAGGATCCTTTTCAACTCTTGATGTATTTTTCATTCATCTGAGAGGGCCCATTTTTAATGCATCACAAAATTCAACATTCGATTCAAGAGGAGTTGGTAAAGGATTCCCATTGAGTACCAACCATATCCTACCCAGGCCCACCTGTATTATATTTGAACCTTCAGTTCAGATATCAACATCCTCCTACACCAATTTGGGAAAAATATATTCCCTCAAATATTTTAGGAGGCTTTATAGACTGAGCGAATCCTACTCCAAGTAATAAATATACCTTCAAGATATTTCACTCTTTCATTCCCTTATCCAATCGATGCTTCCCTCCTTTCAATTGCATAGTACCCAAAATGGCTACCATTTGGATTTGTGCAAGAGCCAGGGCCACAACTATGCAAAGCATAAAGGGTGAATCTCTTCTTGGGCATGCATAGAGAAAATGCAAGCACATTTGTAGCAATCAAAAATATCAATGCTTGTAGTTTTTAGTACTCAGGGGACAAAGATCAATAAGAGGGTCAAATTATGGAGCCAAATTTCAAAAAGGGCATAAATTTATATCCTTTTATATCTAGGAGAACACTGACCAATATTTGAGCCACCCTTCAAAGAACTTGGTCAACCAAAAGATAGGTTTTGAGGAGGTCTCAATAGAAGGGTCATTGATGAATGAGCCTTACTACCATACATTTACATGGATATTAGAGGAGCACATGTCAATAATTACACAATAAGTGGATCTCAAAGAATGGTGATATTGGAGCCTATTTTCATATGAACCAGTACCCGTGAGGATATCTCACATGATAATATTTGTTGTTGCATTGATCATTGATTGCATAAGTACTAGTTCATATTATAGCTCACCAAGTTGTGGGTATAGTACAACTTGGAAAGCCCTGGGACAATTCCAGATTGACTACGAAGAACACCTTAAGTTCAATATTATTTGGTTTATCCATTGCAAATTCACTGGATGATTTCTAGAATAAGTCGTTGGTTACGACATGCCAATTGTATCGTAGTTTTGTGTATATAAGTTGATAACTACATAAAAGTGCAAGAAGCATGTGATATTGCAATAAATAACATCATCTTGTACCAAGGTGACTCAGGATGGAAAATTTAAGAGGAATTTCTAGAAAGTACATCAATTTTGAAGCACTCTCCCTCATAGTTTGTGTTCTTCCTTTTGTTTTAATGTTGTGACCCTATCGTCTAATGGATCAAGGCCTTTGATTCAAACATCATTTCATGTAATATTTAGAAAATATATGCACTATATGTACTAGTAATAAGTGTGACATTGTGTGATTACAAAAAAAATGGGTAAGCTTTGGATCCACCCGAGTTACTCGCATCAAACCAAATATTTTGAAAGCAGTGTCCACTCCTCGATTAATTGGAAAATTTGATCTATAAATAGCACCCCAATAGGTGATAGAAGCATGTCTTGTATAATATGAAGCCAATAATGATGTTTTGACTAAATTTTCCCTAGAGTAGTAATGATCAAATAAAGTTTTTGCTTGATTGCATTAGAAATAAGTGTTGCATCAAGGTGGGCAAATGCTTATAGCATTATGACTGTTCTTGAATGGGCCTTGATCTTTGGTGGGTTATGTGCATGGGAGTGCCATCTATGGGGGTGTCCCATGAATCACCTTCCCTTTTATTCTTGTTACTTTTTTGTATCCTTTCCATCCTTTCCTTTCCTTGTTTCTTGTTGCCACTATCCTCTTAGGTTAGTGGTTGTCATATTTTTGCCTGTATTGTTTCATTTTTTTCCCTCCTCCTTGCACCCTCTTGTTCTCTTTCCCTAGTTTTGCTTGTTTTTGCTTTTGGTCTCCCTTATTTTCTTCCCTTCCACCTTGTTTTACCTTGTTCTTCATTCACCTTTGGCCACCTTCCTCATTTTTCTTGTAGCCTTTGTTGGTTGTTTTTTTTTTAGTCCTCTCTATCCCCTTCCTCTTCCCTTTTTGTGAGTGTTTCAAGGTGTAGTTTTCTAGGTTTGGATTTTTTGCAAGTGAAAAGTCCTTGTGAGTCACCAAGAGTGTAGGTGAAATTTTTTACCCCTTCACCCACTCTTCATTTCAAAGAAGATGATCTATAAAATTGGCTAAATTTTAAAGTATTGATGGTCAGGTGGAGGGTGAAGAAAGGGAACTCCTACGGGTAGATACAAATAACATATGGGTAAAATATATAGGGGTAGATAAGTAAGCAAAAGTTTTGAAGGTCCACCACTAAAGTGGAAAATATTTTCTAAAGGCAGACAAAGAATCAGATGAGTAGAGAATAAGTCAAGTTGACACTCGAGATTTACCTCAGAGTGGAGTTATCATATAACCTAGCCCACAAGTAAGGTGAAGGTATCTTAAATTCCCTCATAGAAGCTAGGCAAAATTTTGGATAGTAAAAAGGGTAGAACCATTGTAAATCCTTGCTCATTAATAGGATGGAACTTTGAGGCATTAGCAGGATGGACTTATCCTAAAGCTCCATCCTACCATAAATAATATACTGGATAGAATATAGTAAGAAATATAGACTCTAGGAACCTACCCTATAGTAGGAGCACCCAACTACCAGGGCACTGACTTTATGGGAAAGTGAGCCTTCTAGTAAAAAAATGAATATTTGAAACATAGATCTTGGAGCAATTGTAGTCCATTACCTATATAAAGGGGTAAGGTAGGTAATAAAGTTATGGCATAATAAAACTTAGATCTTTGTAAAAGTCACCTACCTTTCCCTGATAGTTGTATCCAATCACATCTTTAGAGATGTAGGGTACCAGTTGAAGGCTTGTCCATATCAGTATTATCTTCTTGCCTAATGCCATTAAATATTAGGTTTGAATTTATTGAAAAAAATATTATAAATACTAGAATGTTAGCCATTCAAGGAGGTAGCTCTTTAGGCATTACAATTCATATGTAAACATTTTTATTTCTTGTAAATAGAAAAATGCTACTATTTGGTCTCCAATTTGGTCCTTATATCTTTTGTTAAGTGCAAATGCTTATTTCTACTTTAGTTATCTGAGTGATATCATTTAATTTTGGTATCTGGATTTCATGTACTTTACTCTTTAGTTCTAGAATTCACATTCATATTGGGTTGGGGTTTATTTTTTCTTAGGCTAGTTGGGTGGACGTGCTTTAATTCTATGTCCTATATTTCATGCACTCCATCCACTGATTCTAGAATTTACCTTTGATCCATCATGCTAAATTATAAGGGTACGGTTGGCTGATCTGTTAGGTAGTGTTCTTATGTTCCCACCTATGATGTTGATGGAGTATGTGTCTTGATGAGACTATAACCCATCCTTGTGAGTTCTAGCTATGGAGTCATTTTGTTTTTCTTCCTTTTCCCTTTTCCCCTTTCCTTCATGGCATAAGTAGCTAGGACCTGTTGAGTGGTATTTTCACCCAATTGTGAAAGTACACTCTCCCTTAGGATTTGGGTTCCAAATCCCCTCTTGCAAAGAAGTTAAACAAACAACTTCTCCAAGGTCTCCGCTATATTAGCATTTGCATATGTGTATTAGTAATCTCAAATAAAGATATTCAATTTAAATGCTTGGAACACCTTAGTGATTGCAAGTAACTATAAACAAGGGGCAATGTTGGTTTATTTTACCATGAAACTTTAGTGATTGTTCATTGAACCAAAATAAAGCAAATGTGAGTTGGCCCTCATATGACCACGATGTAGTGCCTTAATTCCTTTTATCTTGAGAGTTTTAAGGTAGATTTTATCTTCTTTATTAAGTCCAAATATGGCTTCTTATCATGAAGATGAAGATAGCTTTCAATATGATCGATAAACTATCCCTCTTTGGTGAAATAGATTTTCACAAAGAAGCAATAATTTATGGCCTTAAATAAAGGGCTTTAAATGTCACTTTAACTTATCCCTCTTAAATGAAATCAAATTTTCATCAAGATGAACAATTAAGTGCTTTGAAGAAATGACCTTCAATGTAATACTCAAATTACCCCTCTTTCGTAAAATCAGAATTTTTATGAAGAGAGGGTAATTTTAGGCTCCAAAAATGGAAATTTGTGAAAATGCCATAAAACATAACTCCTTCAATGAAATTGGAATTTTCATGAAGGGAATGTCATCATAGGCTCATGAGTGCAAAACAAAACTGAAAAAAAGAAATTCGACCTTAAAATGGAAATTTTCTATTTTCGGATTTTTCAAAATCTGTAATAAAACAGCAACTTCGATGAATTTTTAAAAATACTAAACAACTCCGAAAATGAAATTTCAAAGTGCGTATTGGAAGTCTGAAGTATAACCTACGCAATGGTGAAATTATTTTTGGATTTTGAAAATTTTTAAATGTTTATTTTAATGCCTGAAAAATAAAAAAAAAGTTAAAATTTTTGGAAAAATAAAATGCAGAAAAATGAAAATGAAATGCAAAAAATGAAACACAAGATACATTCAGTTTGATGCTATCCTATTTCGAAAAAACCGAAGATGTGAGGTTTTCATGCATGCAACCTAACCTATTGGACTTGCAAAACAAGCACAATCCGGATAAGCTAAGTGTTGGCTCCTAGGGTTTTAAATGAGGTTTTCAGATTTAAACATTCGCATGAAGCAACCAAGAAACTTGCATAAACTCCATTTACAAGCCTAAAATCTGAAAAGGGGAAAAAATAGACATTTAATCTTGCATGCAGAAAATGACTCCTCCTTTCTTGTCCATAAGATGCAACTTTCTGAAATTTTCTGTATTAAAAATTTGTCATTTTACAATAACAAAAATTTTTGGTTTTCCCAAACCAGTCCATGGAAGAAAAATAGCCCAAACAGGTCCAGAATGGCCCTCTTGCCTTCAAATCTGCAACTCTGCTCGCAGCAGTTTCCAACCCCTCAAAACATCCTTGCCTGGCGTATTTAAAATTTTCAGGAAGCTTTTCGTTTCATTTTCCAATGGCTGTTCGTTTCACCTTCCCTTGTGCATGCATGTGTTTTGGTTTCCAAAAAAGCTTTTCGTTTCTATTTTGTGGCCCTTCGTTTCATTCCCATGGTTTGGCTTCCTCTGTTTGGTTTTCTTCACTTTTCGTTTGATTTCAAAAAACGTTTCCTTTTCTCCACATGGGCACGCGTCCGCTTCCTTCCATGTGTAACGACCATCTTAAATGATTTCGAATCATTACAGATTCCTTATGTAACGTTTTGTCTTATTCATTGGATTTTGTCCTTATGTGACAAACTACCTTATTCAATCTTCGATTTATTCCTTGGCTTTATATAAAGCCTTGACACCTTCGTGAGCAACTAATGAAGGGGTATGAATCACCTCTTTCTTTGCATGTCTATGTGTCCTCTTTTGAGTCACGAAAATGCAACATGTCGCGATATCGTGACACTTTTGTTTCTCTGCCTGCCTGCCCTTTTTGAGTCGTAAAAATGCAACATGTCGCGATATCGCGACACTTTTGTTTCTCTGCCTGCCTGCCCTTTTGAGTTACGAAAATGCAACATGTCACGATATCGCGACACTTTTTCTTTGCTTTGGCCAAAATGCAACATGTCGCGATATCGTGACACTTTTTCTCTTCTCTTTTGGTCATGAAAATGCAACATGTCGCGATATCATGACACTTTTCTTTCTTTGGATTGAAAAAATGCAACATGTCGTGATATCGTGACACTTTTTCCTTCTTGCTCTTTCTCTTCTCTTTGGACCGTGAAAATGCAACATGTCGCGATATCGCGACACTTTTTCTTTCTTGTTCTTTCTCTTCTCTTTTGGCCGTGAAAATGCAACATGTCGCGATATCGTGACACTTTTTTCTCCTTGCGGTGTTTTGCTTTTCTTTGATCTTTAGCATATGGGCCACTTCGGTCTTCTTGGAAAATATGCAAAAAGGTGGGTCCCCAATTTTGGGGTACATTGTGGAGCAGCCACAACAAATGGCGACTCTGCTGGAAATGCTCTTGAGCATTTCGGTGAGAACTCAACCTGAACACCTTCAAAACTCAAACACAAGCGTCAGCAAATATCCCAAGAATGAAACTAGATGAGAAATACATGAAGCATTAGAATTATTAAGCATCAGCTCGATGTGTGCAATGTGCTTCATTCCCTATCGTTTGAAACTCGTTCAACTTTCCATTGTCATTTTCACTTATGATTCGTGCGTATGAGAAGTTATGGATGATTCCTGTAGGATTTAACGTATGGTGAAGATGCTAGAGATATAACAAGCTTTGCAAAGGCTCAAACTTTCTAGTACCATGAACAAACATATTAAAACTATCAAATCCTCTTAGGACCAAATATGTGTATACTGAATTAATTTACTAGATCCCAAAGTTGGTTATGTGTCACTACCATCTTGAACCCATGTGCAAGTGTAAGTGAAATCAGAGCTTTGGGGAATAGGATTCCCAACCTAAGCGAGATGGGAATTTAACCCTATCCTTACTACTCTGATCTGGAGTTCATTACCTCATCTTGAACAAAATGATTTAACCTGTTATGGATGAAACTATCGAGGCTAGCCTGTCCGTTTGAGCAGTCAATGGTCTTGCTTTTAGACAAGACATGTTGCCACGCATGAGCATACTCCACTGCCAATCAGGCGTCTATAGCCCCGATGGAGATCAACCCCATAATCCAGGATTTGACTTTACTTTTGATTTCTTGAACCTTGGGGATGACTACCCATCCTTGCAAGGGACATGTAGTACGATCCTTCCAATCCAATATTAATGATGCAATAAAAGTAGAATGAAAAATATTTGCTTTGGAACTTCAAGTTCTTGAGTGTAGATCACGCTTTTAATTTCTTAAAGCGTGATGGAGGCAAAATAGAAGCTTTGGGGAATCGGATTCTCAACCTAAGCGAGATGAGAATTAGACCCTATCCTTACTACTCCATGAAGATCAAATCAGAGCTTTGGGGAATTGGATCCTCAACCTAAGTTCGATGGGGATTTAACCCTATCCTTACTACTCTGATTTTAGGCTTTAAGCACTATAGGAGTGGTAAAAACCATTGTTTTAAGGATTATGTTGCATGATAGGACAGACACGAAATACTCCTTTCGCCTCACCTTTTCTTCCAAGTATGGTTTTGACCATTTTGCTCAAGATCCTCTTTAATATGTGTAGAACGTGCTTGGTTCAAGATAGTTCGGGCATCAGTTCCCAACCTTAGGATCTTTTTAATATATGTTATATAATAACCCTAAGAGGATTCGACACCTTTTCAATGATTGTATTTGAAATGTAGATGCAACTGAGATGAAATGTATATGCAATGTCGAATGTAACATGAGATATGGATGAATGCATTGCTCTTTTTGAAATGCGGATGGAGTATACCACCTACTTTGCCATAATTTGTAAACCTGACAACTTCATGCATCACAAGTTCCAAACGATATTCTTTAATGTGTTTGCGATACTCGTGGAGCTTTCTGCAATACAATTCCGATGTTTCATATTCTCTTAGTCTTAGTCAACATTCATAAGGACACAAAATAACCACTTTGCTATCCCCTTCTCCTTTTTTTTTTTTCAAGACAAACCAAAAGTGTCCAAAGGACCAACACACAAAACTTAAAACCAAAATGAGATCCAATCCAAAACCAAAACACAAAAACCAAAAGTATATACAAATGTACAATATAATACAAGATGGTGCAAAGTTTGGATTATCATTTTCCCGGATCCCAAACCTGATTAGAATTCTTTAAAAGACATATGACGTGATACGCATACCAAGTTTTGTAGGAATCCAACAAAAACAAGATCAAACCAAACAAAGAAACAAACTTCCACTTGCCCCTCTCACCATACCAATTTGATTTAGTTTCATTAATAATCCTATGGTGGAGTCTCAAGTTTTCAAATTGATTAGACAATGATTGATATTCAATTCCTTTATGTCTATTCTTTAAGATGTCCATTCCGCACTTTGATTCATGGTGTAGAAATAAGCTTTCATTTTCATTCAATAAAGCCATAACATTAATAATATTTGAATCAAACCATTCATTAGGCAAACCTTCATTCGAATTTTGCATGGTGAAACCAAAAAGGTGAGATTTTACCTTTGGCATGTTTTCATTTGACCTTACTTGAAGAGGATTTGAAAATTCCTCTTTTCTCTCATGACATTCATCATCATGTAGCACTTGTTCTTTCTCCATGACTTGTTTATCAAAGGCACCAAACTTAGGTACCCAATTGAACACATGTCCATCCCTTTCAAACCATAAGTCTTGTCTATCTAGGGGTGGGTTAACTAACACATTTCCATGATCAATCACTTGGGTTGTTTTGGGTAACGTGAGATTTTCAATTGGATCATCAATGATATCAAACCCAAATGATTTAGGTTTTGTAATTTTCTCATTTTGAAATGGCATAATCATTGTAGCACAAGTAAGTGGATCAAGATTTTCAATTTCTTTTCCTTCAAAGGAATCTAAAGCAAGTGACTCTCTTTCTTGATTCATGGTTGTAGAATCCTTATCATGTTCCAAAATTTGATGAGATTCGAATTCCTCTTCCAAAACTTTCTCAAATTGTACAGGATTTATAGTATCCTCATGTGAGGAAGCAATTGAGTTATCCTGCATATTAATTGACACAACAAGTTTGTTAGAAGATTTAGATTGATAATATTCTTCCCATTTCTTCCATGAATCATAGTAATCATCTTCCAATTTCAAGTTGTGACGCTCAAGTACTTCTTCTTCATCTTCTGATTCATCAACATGTTTCTCATCCAATTCATCTTCACCTTCCTTAGATGGTCCAGTTATTTCCAAAAGTGGGTTATCTCTTGAATTCAAATTGGTAAAGCTATCATAATCCAAATTTGTAACCCATGATTCAATTTTATCACAATTTGGAAGGTGTGGATCCTCTTGGTCATCACTTTCGAGAACATCATCCAAAGTGTCTTTCGAGAACAAGTGGTGAAATTCGATTATGTCTTCAACTTCATTTGTTGATTTTCTTTCAAATTCATTTTCAGCCACTTGTGATGGCTTAGGAGCTTCTATAATGGGATCAATTTTTGAATTTCGTGTCATATAGTTGCTCCAATCCTTTGCAAGTACATCTGACCAAATCATATCCACATAAGTTTGTTCATCCAAATCCTCCTTTTTGGGTAATGATTCTAGATATTTCTTTTCCAAAACAAGATGGTGATCATTTGATTCCAACTTCTTG
The DNA here is from genome assembly GCA_028583015.1 of Wollemia nobilis. Taxonomy (NCBI): domain Eukaryota; kingdom Viridiplantae; phylum Streptophyta; class Pinopsida; order Araucariales; family Araucariaceae; genus Wollemia; species Wollemia nobilis. The sequence goes on along the minus strand of JAQPPZ010016847.1, from coordinate 3,025,373 downwards.
TTACCCATCCATAGAATTTCTTCTCCAAAAACTTCATGCTCTTCAAGACTTTTCGAATAGGTATTTACTTCAACGTGAGTCACCTCAAAATCTCTTGTATCACTTGAAGAAGCATAACATGAAACATCATTAAGATCGGCATTATGAATTTTCTTCCTAGGATGATTTGGATGCATACATTGACGTGCTCGTTTTTGTGGTGGAACATGCCTACATACCTTCTTAACCACTTTCTTTTGCTCTTTTACTTCCGATGCGAACTCTTTGGGTTGAGTGGTAGAAGTAGTAGGATTAGTTGGATTGATACCCATGGACAAAGCTTGAACATTTGTTGCAATGGTTCCATGGGTGACCACATGATTCTCTAATTGAGGCATAGTTGGATGGATGGAAGTACTTGTATAAGCACATGTGGGAGCATAAGTTGGTATGGTAGGATAAAGTTGATTGTAGGGAAAAACATTTGATATCAAATTTTGTTGTGCCCACGCTTGATTTACCATCGAGGTTTGATTGCAAGCCCCTAGTTGTCCTACCATAGTTGATTGCTCCATTCCATAACCTTGTGGCCTCAATTGTTGATCTACAATCATAGCTTCTATGTAGGCCGATGCAAGATCAGTAACCAAGGGATTCATCCTAACAAATATGGCACACCATGGATCCAATGCTCGAAAGTATATTTGAAGAGCACCACTTTCCTCAATAGTATAGGGAGAAATTAATCTCGCATAAAGCTTTCGAAACCTCAAGTTGAAACTTCTCACTGGCTCATTAGGTTCTCTTTTGCAAGAAGTAAATTGTTGATATATCGTGAGAGGATCAATGAGCAACCTAAATTGATTGATAAAATCATCTTTCAATTGAGTCCAAGATGTAATAGAACCAGTGGGTAAATTGATGTACCAATCATATGCCACCTCATCTAGGGTTCCAGGAAACATTCTACATGCCACATCCTCATGTTCGACATTCCATCTAACTAGGATATCCACATAGGCTTGAATATGTTCCTCGGCTAATGTTGGACCATTGTGTTTAAATTTGGGCAAACGTTTTTCTACGTTCTTGGGTAAATCATGAGAATCTCCACTAATGTTCAAAGGATTAACATGTATCCCATACCACGTTCCTGCAGTTGTAGCCATTAATGAAACTCAAAGAATAACTTCAAAACCAATTTGTTAGTCATGAATAAAAGAAGGAACCATGACAAAGCAATATTCTAAAAATGTAAATTAGTTTCTGATTCACCAGATCGCATATGCGCAAGTGAAGAGCATACTCCTAGTGTTGTAGGCTTTTCGATTCACAAGATCGCATTACACGCAAGTGAAGAGCATAATACCGACAACAAATACATTTTAGACAAAATAATTCCTTACAAATAAGCATGAAATGACTAGCAAATATCAAACATGTAACGTATGAATAATCATGTTAGCATCAACCAAGAGATGTATCCATTAAAATCAAATGAAAGTAATTGCATGGAGACAACCTCGTTAGTCAAGACCAAAATTTTTCAAAATCAAATCAAAACACATTATTCCTGTATGAACAATCAAAAGCGTTAGAACAATGCATAGCAATTCATGTCCTCCTTTTAACACTACAAGGTTGTATTGTTAAAAGAGGGCTAAAGATAATAATCAATAGGGCATGAAATATTCAAAATTTAAATCCCTATAGCATTTAAATCACACTGAAATAAACCAATTCAGGCCCTCCTTCTAGCGCCAAAATGTTGAGTGGTATTTTCACCCAATTGTGAAAGTACACTCTCCCTTAGGATTTGGGTTCCAAATCCCCTCTTGCAAAGAAGTTAAACAAACAACTTCTCCAAGGTCTCCGCTATATTAGCATTTGCATATGTGTATTAGTAATCTCAAATAAAGATATTCAATTTAAATGCTTGGAACACCTTAGTGATTGCAAGTAACTGTAAACAAGGGGCAATGTTGGTTTATTTTACCATGAAACTTTAGTGATTGTTCATTGAACCAAAATAAAGCAAATGTGAGTTGGCCCTCATATGACCACGATGTAGTGCCTTAATTCCTTTTATCTTGAGAGTTTTAAGGTAGATTTTATCTTCTTTATTAAGTCCAAATATGGCTTCTTATCATGAAGATGAAGATAGCTTTCAATGTGATCGATAAACTATCCCTCTTTGGTGAAATAGGTTTTCACAAAGAGGCAATAATTTATGGCCTTAAATTAAGGGCTTTAAATGTCACTTTAACTTATCCCTCTTAAATGAAATCAAATTTTCATCAAGATGAACAATTAAGTGCTTTGAAGAAATGACCTTCAATGTAATACTCAAATTACCCCTCTTTCGTAAAATTAGAATTTTTATGAAGAGAGGGCAATTTTAGGCTCCAAAATGGAAATTTGTGAAAATGCCATAAAACATAACTCCTTCAATGAAATTGGAATTTTCATGAAGGGAATGTCATCATAGGCTCATGAGTGCAAAACATGAAACTGAAAAAATGAAATTCGACCCTAAAATGGAAATTTTCTATTTTCGGATTTTTTAAAATCTGTAATAAAACAGCAACTTCGATGAATTTTTAAAAATACTAAACAACTCCGAAAATGAAATTTCAAAGTGCGTATTGGAAGTATGAAGTATAACCTACGCAATGGTGAAATTATTTTTGGATTTTGAAATTTTTTAAATGTTTATTTTAATGCCTGAAAAATTAAAAAAAATTAAAATTTCTGGAAAAATAAAATGCAGAAAAATGAAAATGAAATGCAGAAAATGAAACACATGATACATTCAGTTTGATGCTATCCTATTCCGGAAAAACCGAAGATGTGAGGTTTTCATGCATGCAACCTAACCTATTGGACTTGCAAAACAAGCACAATCCGGATAAGCTAAGTGCTGGCTCCTAGGGTTTTAAATGAGGTTTTCAGATTTAAACATTCGCATGAAGCAACCAAGAAACTTGCATAAACTCCATTTACAAGCCTAAAATCTGAAAAGGGGAAAAAATAAACATTTAATCTTGCATGCAGAAAATGACTCCTCCTTTCTTGCCCATAAGATGCAACTTTCTGAAATTTTCTGTATTAAAAATTTGTCATTTTACAATAACAAAAATTTTGGTTTTCCCAAACCAGTCCATGGAAGAAAAATAGCCCAAACAGGTCCAGAATGGCCCTCTTGCCTTCAAATCTGCAACTCTACTCGCAGCAGTTTCCAACCCCTCAAAACATCCTTGCTTGGCGTATTTAAAATTTTCAGGAAGCTTTTCGTTTCATTTTCCAATGACTGTTCGTTTCACCTTCCCTTGTGCATGCATGTGTTTTGGTTTCCAAAAAAGCTTTTCGTTTCTATTTTGTGGCCCTTCGTTTCATTCCCATGGTTTGGCTTCCTCTGTTTGGTTTTCTTCACTTTTGGTTTGATTTCAAAAAACGTTTCCTTTTCTCCACATGGGCACGCGTCCGCTTCCTTCCATGTGTAACGACCATCTTAAATGATTTTGAATCATTACAGATTCCTTATGTAACATTTTGTCTTATTCATTGGATTTTGTCCTTATGTGACAAACTACCTTATTCAATCTTCGATTTATTCCTTGGCTTTATATAAAGCCTTGACACCTTCGTGAGCAACTAATGAAGGGGTACGAATCACCTCTTTCTTTGCATATCTATGTGTCCTCTTTTGAGTCGCGAAAATGCAACATGTCGCGATATCGCGACACTTTTGTTTCTCTGCCTACCTGCCCTTTTTGAGCCACAAAAATGCAACATGTCGCGATATCGCGACACTTTTGTTTCTCTGCCTACCTGCCCTTTTTGAGCCGCAAAAATGCAACATGTCGCGATATCGCGACACTTTTGTTTCTTCTTTGGAGCCATGAAAATGCAACATGTCGCGATATCGCGACACTTTTGTTGCTCTGCCTGCCTGCCCATTTTGAGTCGCAAAAATGCAACATGTCGCGATATCGCGACACTTTTTCTTTTCTTTGGACCGTGAAAATGCAACATGTCGCGATATCGCGACACTTTTTCCTCCTTGCTCTTTCTCTTTGCTTTGGACCGCGAAAATGCAACATGTCGCGATATCGCGACACTTTTTCTTTCTTGCTCTTTCTCTTCTCTTTTGGCCGCGAAAATGCAACATGTCGCGATATCGCGACACTTTTTTCTCCTTGCTTTTTCTCTTTGATCTTTAGCATATGGGCCACTTCGGTCTTCTTGGAAAATATGCAAAAGGTGGGTCCCCAATTTTGGGGTACGTTGTGGAGCAGCCACAACAAGACCTAAGGAACCAACTTTGTCTGAAGATCAACCACCTTGTCCCTCCCAAGACCAATGGTCATTCAATGTTGGTTGAGGATCGCTAGGCATGCAACCTTCCCATATGGTGCCAATTCATGCACCAACATAAACCTCAAAGCTAACTACAAGTCCTATAGGAAAATCTAATTAAAGTCTTTATATATAAGTTTCAAATCAAATAAAAATTCCTCTAACCAAATCTAACTAAATCCTCCCTATAAAAATCTCAAAGTTAACCAAACATCCTCTAGATAAAACTATCTAATCTATGTATGTATTTATACATATTTGTATATATCTTACTTGTATCTTTTATTATAAAGTCCCACTAGGTAAATCTAAGCTAAATTATACTTGGGTGAGTCTAACTTTATACACAAATGTAAATAGTTTCATTATAATGACACCCTATTACAAACATCATGCATCTCTAATATATCACTATGTCATATCCAATCATCCTATCCTCAGTTCATTTAATCATTCATATTAATTCCTCATTTATTTTTTATTCATGACCTTAAAATTACCATTAATCAGATCACTTTTAGTACCCTAAAGCTCTCAATATTCTTCTTTTCATTGTAAAAATAAATTCATTTTTACCCCTTGGACTTTTATCCTCTTGGCCTTCTTAACCACCTTTTACTATGTGTCCTAAGTATTTTGTCACTACACCAATGTGGATCATCATCAAGTTGAGTTTCCTTGGTCCAACATGATTTTTCCTCTAAAAATTGAGGGGACACACCAAGGCATGGCATCATTTAGTGTTGCCCAGAATAGAATTTTTGACATCACTTCTAAGCAAATAATTATAGCATCAGTCATCTAGTATCACTAACCATAGGCAACAACAAATCTTCTTACCTCAATATTTAGGCATCTATCTCAATGTTTGATATATTTATCACATAATGAGTGCCTCAAAATGGTTCAAAATATGAACAAAAAAATGTGTGCACAAGGCTAATCTTCAAGGCCACCAATCCTTTCATCAATCAACCTTTCAAATAGCCAAATTGGATCAATATGCATTGTTTCTAAATAGAGATTTTATTACTCCAAGATAAAACTACCATGGTATGAGTGAAAATGTCATAGACACGTTTATGACCTGGTAATACTTTTGCTAAAATTTTACTTAGACATTTCCACCCAAATTTGATCTCAAATAGTCATGATAGTGAAAATACCATCATAAAAATTCTATCAATGTTTATGCCATAATAGCACTTTTTACTATCATGTGCCAAAAGAATAATAATAAATAACTTTTTATACCTTCTAAGGTATCCACCATTAATAGATTAGATCCCTAAGATCCAATTTACAACTTTTTGGAAAAAACATTGGTTAATTTTCTATGGTTCAAATCATTGCCTCCATTTAATTTGTCAACCTGGGATAGCTCGTAAACTTGTGAGTAACCCTACGTAGTATATGCCTATAATCTCCCTTTAATCATATGAGTCCCTTAGATTATATGGTTTGAGGGGGGTGTGTTTTTGTTTCATTGGAGTTCTTGTTCATCTTCCAAACCACATAATTGCACTATCAAAGAAATAACTGAAATGCTTTAAAATCCAAACTGCACACTTGCTAGAAATTGATAGAAAACAAGGGAAATTGCAGCTTTAAATTAAACTACAAAAAATAGGAAAATAAACTAAAATTATATAAAATAGGGAAAATAAGGGAGGAATATTTTTGAGAGTGTGCCCATGCTTCCAATTGATTCCACCCGCATTAAGTAATACACTGGACGCTAGTTGAATTTGATTAGAAAACTCAAATGTATTTTATTGAAATGTGCAATAGCAATTTACAAAGAAAATATAGGATCTATTTTTCAAGGGTGGTCTGCATATTTATAATATATGCAACCATACCCTATTACATTCTGAAAGAAAATTGATTTTTGATTTCGTGTTACAATAATGTGCAAGAATAAAGGAGATAAAGCAAAATATTAGCTCAAACTTTATTCAACGTATTTTGTATCAGAACATAATACATCTGATATTTTTCTTTACCTGATTATAACAAGTTTTATGTGATTGCTGAAAAATAGATCACATATGGTCATTGACATTGTCCTTAGTCCGCATCCATCACTGGAATCGTGTCTACATTCATCACTGAAATCACCTTTTTGTTCTACCAACAACATAGTATCATGCTATAATTTTGTGTTAATGGGAATTAGGCACCTTACCTATAGAAGTCGAGAAGAAGGCATCAAAATAGGATTCAAGCACCTAATGGGAATCAAGAACTCGACAATAAAGTACCAAATCAGAATCAGGCATCTAAATGGGAGTCAAGTGCCTAACTTAACGCTTCATCACTGTTTTGTTGCAAATATTTTTACCTTCAATTTTTCATCATAAATGGAAAGTTCCAGGTCCAACTGGGACCTCGATGTAATCATGCCAAAATAACATAAAATCCACTGCATTTACAAATAATCCACTCAAAAACAAATATTAGACAACATACGTAATTTAATGTTAAATACATATAAAATTGCATAAAAAAACATATTTCTATTAAAATAAATGTTGCAATATATATGGGAAGTATGTACAAAAATGAGCATTTTTAGGACTCATCATCCCCCTATTATTAAGGTTTGGCACATCCTTATGCCACTTTATACTGGTAATTACCAATTTTATTCACAACCTTCCAATAGGCCCTAACCATTTCTTTCCTCTTCTTTGCAGTGGCCTTGGCTTTTGCCTTATCCTTGGGATTTTTCCTTTTGGTGTTTTGGGAGTGGCCGCCTCCTGTTCCTGTTGTCTATAGCACTTGTTGCACTAAACTGGCTGACTTGGCTCTACTCCTTTACTTGGATGTTCCTTTTTTCAGGATTTCTTTCCTTTCTCAATTTTCAAGTAGTAGCCAGTAAAAGTGGAGGTATCCTTCTAGAATGTGGGATTAGCCATCTTCCAATATTTATAGTGAAGGGGTAAACGTTCTCCCACTAGTACTGTAGATTCATCATCAAACAGGATGCTAGTTTTCTCAACAACCTTAGCCTTGGGAAGATTGGCCATCGTTGGGTCAAGTTTAGCATCATCCTTAGACTCTACTTCTTCCATTATAGAGGCTTTGTTTCTTGTTTCTTGATCTACAAGTGGTACAGGACCTAACAGTCCCATATTCATGAAATATGCCTTCATATTTGAAGGTTGATCACCTGTTGACCCATACAAGTCCCTGAATTGCATTAGTTGAGCAACTTCAATTTTTTTCCAAGGATTTTTGGATACCTCTCTAGCCTTTTTTCTAGTTTACTTGGCCACTCTCTTAGAGGCTTTCTTACACTTGTTTTTATCTACTTTGATATCTACCTTGATATTTTCAAAATTCTATCTCTACTCATCAAACAACTTCAAAGTCTCTACCCATTCCTCATTGAAATTCATGCCTAATTTCTTTAACTGTGTAGTCCTTGCTTTGTTCCTAGGTCTTCATTGAGGTCCCCTTATAGCCTTCCTCTTTGGTCTTAGATTTTTGGTCTATCTTGCAAGGCCTGTAGGTATATGTAAAATAGGGAAATTTCCCCCATCTACTATTTTTACTACTAAAGCTTTTGATGTAGTTGTTGGATTTTCTTTTTCTACCTAAATTTGTTCAGGCTCAGTCCTTGTATCTCCTTCTAGTTATTTTTCTATAGAATGAGTAAAATATTGGTATTTTGCAACCCCTTGATCCTCCTCTACAACATTATCTAAAATCTGAGGCTCTTCAACCTCAATTTCATCTTCCTATCTTCTGTATTCCTCTATAGATTTTATTAAAAATTGATGTTCTTTGACCTCAATTTAATACTCCTAGTTTATTTATATATCTAAAAGGAAGACGATGTCAGAGACTATCCCACATCAACTTCAGGACCTTGATCTTACCCTTGTTCTATAGAGTAATCTGGTGAATGGGGATGTTCAATTTCCATTACTTCATTTGATTTATGCTCTAATTTTGCATGTGATTTCAAGGTTGATTCTTCATCTACTTTCAATAATAATTGTAGGGGTTCTTACTCAAGAATTAGGGCTCCCATGTGCAGTCATATTTCTAGAAGAAGCCACTGATTTGTCCCCTACCTCAGCTTCCTCACTAGAATTTCTTGCATCTAACCAAAAAGGGCTAGAGGAGACTGTTTTCTTCTTAAAATATGGAGATCTAGTGGGCACTTCCATAGCCCAGTTAGTTTGCACCACGGCTTCTACACTAGCTAGCCATACAACCTTATTTTTTTGGGCCTATAGTTATAATTTTGATATTTTCTTTTGCAGCTGATGGATAGTCCGATACAGTTCCTGCAATTTCACTGCACCTGCTTTTTGGGACTCTTGAAAAATAACATGTTCTTCCTTGTATTTGGACTACCAAGTGCAGACATGTTCTTTCAATATCTGCAACTACTACTATAGATATTCTTCTTGTATTTTGTATTGATGAGTATGACCCCTGGATAAATCTTGCAATATGTGGGTCATGAACTCATCCTTTTTTAGCTCATCAATTATCGCATCATCATCCAATGAGCTAGAAACCACCATAGATGCCTTCGTCCTTCTGCTGCTGCTTCTGGTAGAAAATGGCATGAAACTAGGGCTTGGCAGACCATGCCCTACCTCATCATCAAATTGAGGGTGAATAGAAGATGAATCTTATCATGCTTCCTCATCAGGTTCAAGAAAAATAGGGGACGAGGCTTGTGCTCCTTCCCGTGTATTTTACTCAAGTGGGGATGCAGGCACCATATTTGCTTTATCTATAACCTTATCAAGTGATTGATCAGTCAGTTCTAGCACATCCACTTCTTCCTCTACCCCAAAAATACATTATTTCCTTCATATTCCTCAAACATCACATTTATATGTGACTTTGCATATTGCACCAAGGTCAAAATTAGGCCATGGTGAGCCAGGGCAGATGTTGTGCCTACCTGGTACCATCTGGCCTTATATTTGAGTGCACATGCAAGATAATGGGGGACATTGATCTTGTCCCCATGCAGTATATGGTTGAGGAAACAAAAATGGTTAGAGTTTAGTTTGGAAATCCTACTTGTATAAGTGAAGAACCAGGTAATCTTATTGAAGATAGACCTCTAGAGCTCGAGGATGTGCTTCTTGGGTAAACCAATGTGCGTTAGGTACTACATTGGGTGCTTGAAGAATCTTTACATGCAGAGTGCAGGATCATACTCCTTATATGTATGTTACCCTATTCAATGAAGACCCGTTACCATGGTAGTGTATTATTTGGTGACTGGAATTTCTAGTCCCTACATGCAAACAACTTCGTCCCTCATGGATACCACAAATTCATTAGCTACCTCCGCATCCTAGTTCTAGCTAACTAGATGGTAGTATTCCAACCACCCTACAACGTTGAATTGCATTCGTACATCCTCACTGATGCTTGAACAATCTATAGGCTCACTTTTTTTCAATAGGTTGTTGGTTGATTTTCCCCCCATGGCAAAGTTTGGATTTCTCTCAGCTCTAAGTTTCTATCGCCTACGACTCTGTTATTATCTTGCATAGATTTTTGCCAATGCATGGTTTAAATTTCTTGCATCTATAAATACATGTACATGATTACCATAATTAGAAATAATTATGGTTATCTATGCTAAATCACGTTAAAGTATGTGCCAAAGTTTTCGCAGAGGATCACCATGAGTTTTTTCCCTAATTAGAGCAGTGACACATGAAAAAATGCCAAGTGGAGAGAAAAGGGTGGCTAGTAATTTTATGGGGATTGTGTTGGCACTATTTTATAGAAATATATGCCTATGAAAATAATATATAGATAAAACAAAAAATTAGCATGTACCCATATTATTTTTTGTGCATGTATAATGCGTAGACACTCGTAGTGCACTGGCATTGGCTGCTTGATGATGACTAGGCATTCTAGAAAAAAGAATGATAGGCATATTTCCCATGTGGAAAATTTATCTCCATTTTAATTGGCTCTTGGTTGCTGCCATTTGATACCTTTGAGAATTCTTGCATATTTTAAATAAAATGTTATAAAAACATGTCTTCTTGGTATGACAAACACCTCCTCCTCGAACATTATTCGTTGATTTTGAAATGTGCACAAATCTTCAACAGAAAAATTAAAATAATTTTATCCTATGAAATTTGGCTTATGCACATGAGTGAAATGCTGACATGGCTTTGGTCACTTACCAATGTTGAAAATTATTCTTATGAGGCACAAACACCCATGTAAATAGAAGGCAGGCACCTTCTGCTATATGGAGATCAGGCACCTTCTTTCAAATCAGGGAATGTAGGTGCTTGGAAAATAGAAATCAGGCACCTTAGCAATCGATAACCATGATAAAAATGGAAAGAAGGCACCTTTTGCTAGAAATTAAGCACCATACTTAAAGAAAAATTTATACAAAACCTCCTTTTTTTGGAAATATGTCTAGGAAATTAGGTTTCGCTTTCCCAAAAAATGGAAGTCGATCACCATTTCCTTGGAAAAATAGGAATCGGGCATCGATCTTCTAAAAATGGGATGCAAGTACCTTTTTATTATCATACCAGGAGACAAAAACCGTTTACTGTACAAATAGGAATTAGGTACCACCTTCCTGAAATATAGGAATTAGGCACTTTCTTTCGTAAAATGGGAATTAGGTATCGTTTTCTATAAAAATTGGGAATCAAGCACATTTCTCATAAAAATGGAAACCAGATACTCCTCATTTATTTCAATGTCTACTAATATGTCCACTAGTGTACGATTTTAGTTGATCAGTCCTCTAGCATTCTGGTTTTGAAGAACAGGGACAAAATCAACATCTGCTACCTGAACCAACATTTGGGTATTTTTCTTTATAAAGAAAAAAATGAACACCCAAACACTTGTTCAGATATGGCTTTCCCCCTCCAAATGGGGATGAGATAATTCTATTGGAATTTAATATCCTAGAAATTTGGGATTGTGCAGGTTCATGGATCCTATGCTTTCTAGGCCTAGGTTTCCCAGGCTACCTAAAAGTTGCACTTAGGGCATCATTCCTACAAAACAAAAATACAACTAAAGAAAGAAAAAATGCAAAAAAAATTAAAATAACAATTTTTTTTAGACCATGTGGACTACGTCCACATATTACTAACTCATTTTAAAGCTAGAATTAATTGGGGTATTCCCCATGCCTAATTTGGACTTCATCTTTTAAGTCTCAAACACATGATATGACTGTAATTGGTGACCATTGACTGTTAATATAATGTTGGTACCATTAATTATTTTGATCATAACAGCTACATTGTTGATGACTTCAATCACTTCATATAGACCCATCCAATGTTTCATGATTTTTTCTTTCCTTTCCTAGAATTGAGAGTCATACGATAAATTCCACTCTCCCACTTTTAACTTCTTTGGCCTAGTGTGGCGATCATGCCACTTTGGCCCTCTAATTTTGGATGAACTCTATCTACTGTAGAGCATAAATATGATATTAATACAATTGGTTAAGCTACTAAATTTAGTCTAGATTTAGATTTAACTCTACTATAGTTATAAGAGTTTTAATCTTGAATTGTATGGGCATCATAGCATTTTTTCCATATACTAGCTGGAATGGTGTAAAACCAATAGTAGTCTTCCAGGTGGTTTTGTAAGCCTACACTGCTTCTGGTAATATTGTGGCCCAATCCTTCCTATGCTACTATACCATATTTGTGAGAGTGTTCTCAAGTTCATGGTTAGTTACCTCTACTTGCTCATTTTCTTGTGGATGGTAAGGAGTGGTTTTGTTATACCTAATTTTATATTGCTACATGAGCTCCTAAATAATCATTGAATTAAATTGAGGCCCTTGATAAGTTTTGATCTCCCTTGGAACCCCAAATTTGGTGAAAATAGATGAATACAAGAAGTCTAATACAATATTCTCTTTAGAATCACACAATTCCTGCACTTCAACCCATTTGGTCACATAGTTAATGTAAACTAAGGTATACCTCTTACCTACTGATTGTGGATTAATAGGTCCTACAAAGTCCATCCCCCATTTATCAAATGGCTCTATGTCCACATGTGGTTGGAGTTGCATTTCATCTCTGATATTATGTCTACCCATCCTATGACATTGATCACATTGGATCACATGATTGGTCGTATCCTTAAATAGTGAAGGCTAGTAATAACTAGCATGGAATACTTTGAATGCATTCCCTTTTCCTATAAAATGACCACTACAATATTTATTATGGCAAGCCTTCGGTATTTCTACAATCTAATTATTAGCAACACATCTTCTCATGATCCGATCAGGCCCTATTTTAAATAGGCACCCCATAAATCCATGAGAAGTCTGTAGTTTTCTTTATTAAATTTTGTTTATCACATGGTGAAAGTGCAAGGGATACTTTACCAGTGGTTAAATAATTAGCCATATATGTGTACCATGGTATTTGTTCATTTAGAGAAAACAAATGCTCATATAGAAATTGATCATCTATAGTTGCATGATCTAGAGGTGTTAGTCGAGATAGAAAATTAGCTACCATATTGTCCTTTCCTGGTTTGTCTATGATTGTCACATCAAACTCCTATAGAAGTAACAACCATCTGATAATTCTACCACTAATTCCAAGTTTATTTGTCAAGTATCTGCTAGTTGAGTGATCGGTGTGCAGAAAAACATGATATCCTGTAATATAATTGCAAAATTTATTAAGAGCATGTATAACTACAAGAAATTCCTTTTCTATTATGGTATAATTGAATTCAGCACCTGTGATATGTTTACTAACATAGTAGATGGCATAGAAATCATCATCATCCTTTTGTCGTAGTACTAACCCTATTGCATTTTTAAATGCATCAACATATATGTGAAAGGGTATGGTCCAATTTGGACCCCTTAGTATTGGAGCAATTATCATTTTTTCCTTCAAAGTATTAAATGCTTGTTCACAGTCTTCTATCCATACAAACTCTATATCCTTTGATAACAATATGCTTAGGAGTTTAGCAGTTTTTCTTAAATTTACTATAAACCTCTTATAGTAACCAGTTGATCCAAGGAAACTATGGATATCTTTATAAGTTTTGGGTGTAGGTAGGTTTTGGATAGCTTCTATATTTTTCCTATCTACTTAAATCCAATCTGCAAAGATATTATGTCCTATAATTATTCCTTCCTGCACTAGCATATAACATTTCTTATTTCTTAGGGACAAATTAGTTTCCTCACATCGCTGAAGTGTTTTATCCAAATTTTCTATGTCTTCTTCAAAGGTTTCACCATAAAAAGTGGAATCATCCATGTATACCTCCATAGTTTCTCCAATCATATTAGATAAGATGCTCAAAACTACCCTCTAGAATTTGGCAAGTGCATTGCACAGACCAAAGGGAAAAACTCAATAAGCAAATGTTCCCCATGGGCAAGTGAATGTAGTCTTGTATTGATCCCTTTCCCCTATATGAATTTGGTTATATCTACTAAACCCATCTAGGAAATAAATGTACTTCTTACTTGATAATATTTCAAGGACTTGATCTATAAAAGGTAGGGGGAAGTGGTCTTTCTTGGTTGCTTTATTTAGCAACCTATAATCAATATAGATTCTCCACTTGCCATTCTTCTTGGGAACCACCACCAAAGGCGATACCCACTCACTATATAAAATTGGGTAGATGAACCCAAGTATGAGAAGTTTCTATAATTTAGCTTTGAAAATCTCCTTCATAGTTGGATTCATTCTTCGATGTGGTTGTCTTACCGGTTTTATTTCATATTCTATATATATTCAATGAGTACAGGTTTCAAGAGCTACTCCTATCATGTCTGAATACTCCCAAGAAAAGACACTTTGATTTTTGACTAATATTTTTCTCAATTTGATCTATTTTTTAGATGCCAACCCATCATTTATGTTAAATCCTCTTTGAGGTGTAACTTCTATTTGCTAAATATTGTGATACTTACCTCCCACTAATGGCAATTCTAGAGGACGACAATAGGGTTATCCTTGGAAAAAAGTTTGATATTACCCTATCATCATCACTCTCATCCTCCAATTCATAAAGTTCCATGATGGATTGAATCATTGCTATACCACTCATATTCTAGTTCTCACATTTAGGTTCTCCCAATAAATCTGCATATTGTGCAAGTGGATGGATGATCAAATTCTTTACATTTTGACAATAAAAAATGGTCATTTTACCATTCTACAACTTATGTAGGTATCAGTGTTTGCCAACCAAGGCCTACAAAAGATAATTTGATAACCACCCAGTCCATACTTGGATTGTAACACTAGAAAATCTAATGGGTACTCCCATGCATCCACTAAGATAGTTATGTCTTCCAGTATTCCTTTAAGGAGTATTGTGGACCTGTATGCCAACTGAAGGATAATTTTAGTTGGTTTCAAATTGGGTAAACTAATTTTTTGCATGGTTTCCTTGGGCATGACATTAATGGTAGCCCCTAGATCTACTAATATATTCGGTAAAACATAGCCCTCAATTTTTATAGTTAAAATAGGGCTTCCTAGGTCTTAATATTTTTGTCTGTAGGTATTTCCTAGCATAAGATCAGCTAGTTGTCCTACAAAATTAATTTTTTGTGCTGGTTTTATTCATGGTTTTATCAAACACATATCTCTTATGGCCTAAAAGAGAGGTATTATGACTGTCAGGTTCTTCAAACTAGACAGAATATCAAATTTTGGTTGTATTGGCTTCTTGGGTTTCTACAACCTATTGAGTGGTGTTTTCATCTAATTGTGAAAGCACACTCTCCAGTAGGATCCGAGTCCCAAAATCCTCTGCTTGTAAATAAATTACAACAGATAATTTCTCCAAGGTTCCTGTTATGCTAACTCTTTGTATATCAATGATGTTGTTTTAATTTGAATGCTGGGAATACCTTAGGGCTGCAAGTGGATGTTAACAAGGGGCACTATGGTTTGCTTTAATTTGAATTTACAATGGACTCAAAGTGAATAAATCTAAGAACCGAATCTATTTGATCTTAGGCTTTGATGGGCTTTTAGTTATTTATTTGAATGACAGTAATTAAAATGCAAAAAATAAATAAGGGATTAAAAATAAAAGAAATGCAAATGGAAATGAAACTAAACTACGTCCAGAGTGCGACCATCCTGATTGATAAAACCGAAGATAATGAGGTTTCTGCATGCAACCTAACCTATTGAACCTGCAAATTCACACAATCCAGATAAGCTAGGTGTGGGTTTCTGGGGTTTTTAATGTAAATTCAGATTTAGACATTCACATGAAGCAACCAAGAAAACTTGCATTAAACTTCACCTAGAAGCCTAGAAATCTGAAAGGGAAAGATAAAAAATTAAATCATGCATGCAAAAATGACTCCTTATTTCTCATCAATGAGATGCCAACTCTCTGTATTTCTATATTAAAATTATCTATCAATTACAATGACAGAATGTTCCAGGTTTAACAAATCCAGAACAAATGAAGGAAATTGCTCCAAGTGCAGGCCCAAAATGGCATGCAACCCTTGTCTCTGCAACTCTACTAGTAGCAATTTCCAACCCTCGTATCGATCTATGCTTTTGATTTTATACTAACTGATACGGCTCTTTGGTTCACCCTGCGTCGCTTCGTTTCACCTCCCAGAATGCGTCGTTTCAAATTCCCCACCTTTTCATTGCTTTTGATTTTATGCGTGCTGCCAAAACGTTTGATATTCTCTGTTACAAGAAACACCTTTGTAATCCTGACACCTGTATGCCACATGTTCTGCGTTTCTAGTATGTTTCGTAACGGCCCCATGTAAATCATGACATTTTTATGCATGCAGCTTGCTCCTCTGCCAGCACAGAGAAAACGCGACATGTCGTGAAATCACGACGCTTTTTATTTCCTTCACTCTGGCAGCTTTCTGTGGCAAAATCGTGACACTTTTCTGTTCTGTACCATTTGCCCGCTTTCCATCGTGAAATCGCGACACTTTTCACTTTCGGGCTACTTTTGCTACTTTCTGTCATGATTTCGCGATGTTTTTTCACTTTGTGCTCTTTCGCTGCTTTCTGTCGCGATTTCGTGACACTTTTCACTTTCGGGCTGCTTTTGCTGCTTTCTGTCATGAAAAGTGTGAAATCGCGAAATTCTTTACATTTTGACAATAAAAAATGGTCATTTTACCATTCTACAACTTATGTAGGTATCAGTGTTTTCCAACCAAGGCCTACAAAAGATAATTTGATAACCACCCAGTCCATACTTGGATTGTAACACTAGAAAATCTGATGGGTACTCCCATGCATCCACTAAGATAGTTATGTCTTCCAGTATTCCTTTAAGGAGTATTGTGGACCTGTATGCCAACTGAAGAATAATTTTAGTTGGTTTCAAATTGGGTAAACTAATTTTTTGCATGGTTTCCTTGGGCATGACATTAATGGTAGCCCCTAGATCTACTAATATATTCGGTAAAACATAGCCCTCAACTTTTATAGTTAAAATAGGGCTTCCTAGGTCTTAATATTTTTGTCTGTAGGTATTTCCTAGCATAATATCAGCTAGTTGTCCTACAAAATTAATTTTTTGTGCTGGTTTTATTCATGGTTTTATCAAACACATATCTCTTATGGCCTTTTTGTAAATAGGAATGTCTCTTATGGCCTAAAAGAGAGGTATTATGACTGTCAGGTTCTTCAAACTAGACAGAATATCAAATTTTGGTTGTATTGGCTTCTTGGGTTTCTACAACCTATTGAGTGGTGTTTTCACCCAATTGTGAAAGCACACTCTCCGGTAGGATCCGAGTCCCAAAATCCTCTGCTTGCAAAGAAATTACAACAGATAATTTCTCCAAGGTTCCTGTTATGCTAGCTCTTTGTATACCAATGATGCTGTTTTAATTTAAATGTTGGGAATACCTTAGGGTTGCAAGTGGATGTTAACAAGGGGCACTATGGTTTACTTTAATTTGAATTTACAATGGACTCAAAGTGAATAAATCTAAGAAATGAATCTATTTGATCTTAGGCTTTGATGGATTTTCAGTTATTTATTTGAATGATGGTAATTAAAATGCAAGAAAATAAAATAAAGGATTGAAAATAAAAGAAATGCAAATAAGAAAATGAAACTAAACTACGTCCAGAGTGCGACCATCCTGATTGACAAAACCGAAGATAATGAGGTTTCTGCATGCAACCTAACCTATTGAACCTGCAAATTCGCACAATCCAGATAAGCTAGGTGCGGGTTTCTAGGGTTTTTAATGTAATTTCAGATTTAGACATTCGCATGAAGCAACCAAGAACACTTGCATTAAACTTCACCTAAAAGCCTAGAAATCTGAAAGGGAAAGATAAAACATTAAATCATGCATGCAAAAATGACTCCTTCTTTCTCATCAATGAGATGCCAACTCTCTGTATTTCTGTATTAAAATGATATATTAGTTACATTGATAGAATGTTCCAGGTTTAATTAATCCAGAACAAATGAAGGAAATTGCTCCAAGTGCAGGCCCAAAATGGCATGCAGCCCTTGTCTCTGCAACTCTACTAGCAGCAATTTCCAACCCCTGTATCGATCTATGCTTCTGATTTTATACTAACTGATACGGCTCTTCGATTCACCCTACGTCGCTTCGTTTCACCTCCTAGAATGCATCGTTTCAAATTCCTCGCCTTTTCGTTGCTTTTGATTTTATGCGCGCTGCCAAAACGTTCGATATTCTCTGTTACATGAAACGTTTCTGTAATCCTGACACCTGTATGCCACGTGTTCTACGTTTCCAGCATGTTTCGTAACGGCCCCATGTAAATCATGACATTTTTATGCATGCAGCTTGCTCCTCTACCAGTACAGCGAAAATGCGACATGTCGCGATATCGCGACGTTTTTTACTTGCCTTCCTACGGCAATTGTGCAGAAATCGTGACATTTTCTTTTGTACCATTTGCCGCTTTCATCGTGAAATCGTGACACTTTTCACTTGCTCTTTTGCTACTTTTGTCATGATTTCGTGACGTTTTTCACTTTGTATCTTTGATTGATCGCGATTTCGTGACACTTTTCACTTCATGCTCTTTGCTGCTTTCGGATGATTCGCGACGTTTTTGCTTTTTGGAACGCTTCCTCCAAAAGTTGCATGAAATTGCTACGCCTTTCACCACTTAGGCCTTTTAGTCCACTCGCGCTGCCACAGAGCAACATGTCATGATTTCGTGACACCTTTCGACTTATGCGCTTTGTGTCTATTTTTGTCACGATTTCACTACACTATTGGGCCTTATCGCCTTTGGCTCGGTTTTGTCGCGATTTCGTGACCATTTTACATTTCATGCCTTCCACCCTTGTAAGCCGTGAAAATCAAACACGTCGCGATTTCGTGACGGTTCTGCCCACTCCTCGTTGACCATGATTTTGCGACGCGTCGCGATTTCGCTACGCCTTTATTCGTGCCCGTTTGCCGCTTCTTGTCACGATTTCGCGATGTTTTTTCTTTGCCCTGTTTGACTGGTTTGACCCACGATTTTGCGACATGTCACGATTTCGCTACGCCTTTCCATTTTGCCTTTCTCTCTCCTCTTCGCGACGGAGCAACATGTCACGATTTCGTGACACTTTTTCATACGGGGCAACATGTCATGATTTTGCTTTGGGACAGAGCAACATGTCGCGATTTCGTGACACTTTTCATTTTCGGCGATGGCGCGACATGTCGCGATATCGCGACACTTTTCTTCCTTGTGCAATTTTGCCCCTTTTTCTTGATTTTTAGCATCTGGGTCACTGAGATTTTCTTTGAAAGCCTGCAAAAAAGGTGGGTCCCCAATTTTGGGGTGTGTTGTGGATCAGCCACAACAAATGGCGACTCTATTTGTCAAATGCTCTTGAGCATTTTAGTGAGAACCCAACCTGAAACATATACAAACTCGAAAACATGTGTTAGCACATAAGCAATATAAACAAATGCCCAAAGATCCGAAGTACATGAATCATCAGAATCATCAAGTATTAGCTCAGTGTGTGCAATGAATTTCTTTCCCTATCGTTTGAAATTGATCAACATTCCATTGTCAGTTTGCATGAATGCATATGTGAGATTGTGAATGATTTGTGTAACCTAATGAATATGCTAGGAGATTTTGCTTTTATAAAAGGCATAGTCTTTCTTCTAGTATCATGTACAAACATTCAAGATTGCCAAACCCTCTTAGGATCCACTAATGAATTGTTTTATTATATCCCAAAGTTGGTTATGAGTCCCTACTATCTTGAACCCATGTGCAAGTGAATGTGAAATCAGAACTTTGGGGAATCAGACTCCCAACCTAACCAAGATGGGAGTTTAACCCTATCCTTACTATTCTGATTTAGAGTTCATTACCTCACTTTGAGCAAAATAATTTAACCAATTATGGAAGAAATGGTCATGCTAGTCTAACCCTTTGGACAATCAGTGGTCTTGTTTTTTAGACAAGACATGTTGCCATGCATGGGCATACCTAACCCCATAATCCAAGACTTATCTTCATTTCTTTGGACCTTGGGGATGACTACCCATCCTTTGCAGAGGACAAGTAGTACGATCCTTCCAATCCAATATAAATATGAGATGGGAAAAATTAATTTTTTAACTTCTTGGACCTTGGGGATGACTACCCATCCTTGCTAGGGACATGTAGTACGATCCTTCCAATCCAAGCTTTGGATAAAAATGGAAAATATTAATTTATTGCTTAGACCTTGGGGATGACTACCCATCCTTTGCAGAGGACAAGTAGTACGATCCTTCCAATCCAAGATTTATCATGAAATGAGACATAAGAGCTTTGGGGAATCGGATTCTCAACCTAAGCGAGATGAGAATTTATGCCCTATCCTTACTACTCCATGTAGGTCAAATCAAAGCTTTGGGGAATTGGATCCTCAACCTAAGTTCGATGAGGACTTAACCCTATCCTTACTACTCTGATTTTAGGCTTTAAGCTTTATGGAAGTGGTCAAAACCACTTTTTTAAGGATCATGTTGCATAATAGGATAGACATGAAAAACTTCTTTCGCCCAACCTTTTCTTCCAAGTTAGGTTTTGATCATTTTGCTCAAGATCCTTTTTAATGTATAAGACGTGCTTGGTTCTAGATATCTCAAGACTCAGTTTCCAACCTTAGGATTTTCTTACATTTATGTTATAACACAACCCTAAGAGGATTTGACATACTTTAATGATTTGTACCTAAGATGCATATGCAACTAAGATGGAATGTATATGTAAAGTGAGATGTAACATGAATGCATTATCTCTTGAATTGCAAATGAAATATTTGCCATACAAAACTGACTACTTCATGCATCACAAATTTCAAACGATATAACTTAAAATGTTTGTGTTACTTGTGGAGCTTTTACAAGACAATTCCAATATTTCATATTCTCCTAGTCTTAAGCATAAGTTGACATCTCAATTTTATTCTTTTTTTTTTTTTTTTTATAAAAATAAACAAAACATGTCAATTGAAATCAAACCTACAACCTAAATCCTAACTAGACTAACAATCCTAAACTATGAAAACAAAATCTGAAAAACTCCACCAAAACCGAAAAGAATAACATCAAAATCTCACAACCTAAGGGCTAAAATAATGCTTTAAAATCTGCCCATTAACCGGTAGCATAAAATCTTTCCCTTCTAAAGTTTTTAGCCTGAAGGTATTTTTTCCGAGAATTTCTGAAATCTGATAGGGGCCTAACCAAAGACAATCAAACTTTTGATGATTCCCTTTTTCCTCATGTCTTTTGTCCCATAGTAATACCAAATCTGAAATTCTGAAGGACTTAATTTTGGCCCTTCTATCAAACCATCTCTTGATAACTTCCTGGTGTTTATTCATGTGATTCATGGCTTCTTCTCTCTTTTCATCAAGGTGCAACAAATGACTTAACCTGGCTTCAACTTGATCATCTGTCCCCAAGTACTCTTGTATGAAATGCAAGGTCTGCAACTTCAAATTTGCAGGAAATATCGGGTCTTGCCCATAGACCAAATGATAGGGAGTATTCCCTATGGATTCTTTTACTCTGGTCCTATCTGCCCAAAGGGCAAACTTTAATTGGTTGTGCCAATCCCGAGGGTTCTTTTCCAACAATTTCTTAATGGTGTTCAACAAATTTTTATTTGAAGATTCGGCCAAACCATTTCCTTGAGGGTAATAATTAGATGCAAACTTTAAGCTCACTTTGTTGTCATATGCCCAATCTACAAATTGTGTAGAAATAAAAGCTTTACCATTGTCATTGACAATAGAATCGGGCATTCCAAATCTTGTTATAATATGGTCCTCAAGGAATTTTATTACAACGTCTGTGGTGGCATGTTTAGTAGGAATCGCTTCTGTCCACCTTGTACAGTAGTCTGTAGCTGTCAATATGAATTTATGAGAATCAGAAGAATTTGGGTTAATAACCCCAATGAAATCTAGTCCCCACTGTGCAAATGGTCTCATTTCAACTACAGGTTGTAATGGCATGGCTGCATTTCTTTCTCTATTGGCAGCCACTTGACAGATATGACAAGATCGTACATGGGCATGTGCATCTTTGAAAATGTGGGGCCAGTAGTATCCTTGCTCTCAGGATTTGATGCGCTGTAGCATTTGCCGCACCATGACCAGTTCCATGTTTCCCGTGAAATTCTTGCAACACCCTGGCAGCTTCTTCTTTGTTCAGGCACCTCAGGTAGATCCCTTCATGATTCTTCCTATAAAGAACACCAGATTTCATCAGATAATTGACAGACTTAAGCCTTAAAGCTCTTCTCTGGGTTGAATTCAGATTAGAAGGACACTTACCATTCAATAAAAATTGCACAATATCAACATACCAGTCATCCTTAGCAATGTATTATGTATTCGAGTATTGGCATGTTATTTGCGGATTATTTTCAGCGATCGCCTTCACCAGTCTCTGTCCTCGAACTAGTTTCATAGGTTGGATTTCGAGATCGAATTCTTGGATGGTGGAAATCCATTTCCCTCTTTTCTCACCTAGTTCGTTTTGTAAAAACATGGTCTTAACAGCAGAGTCAGGCACGATGGCAATAACTCTGTTGTGCACAATGTAATGTCTAAATTTTTTTACCGTTTTAAAAAGTGCGTACATCTGCTTATCAAGGATGGAATACCTTAATTGAGCATCTTTTAGAGGGGCACTTAAAAATGCTATGGGGTTCTCTGCACTATCCTCACCTTTTTGGGTCAAGACACTCGCGAAAGAGTGTTCTGATGCGAAAGCATAAATATAGAAAGGTTTGGAATAGTCTGGACTTATGAGGACCGGGGCTCTGGAAATGGCATCTTTGATGTTCTGAAAGGCCACCCTACTTTCCTCGTTCCACTTGACCTCTACATCTTTCTTGAGCATCTTGTTCAGAGGTTTGGCTATCTCGACAAAGCTCGAGATAAACTTCCTCACAAAATTAACCTGCCCAAAGAAAGATCTCAGTTCTTTTTTACTACCTGGGAGAGGTAAATTTTGGATAGCTTGTATCCTTTCTGGATCAATGGATATGCCCTCTTTTGAAATGATGTGACCAAGCAATTTTCCTTCTGTTACTCCGAAAATGCACTTTTTGGGATTTAAGGAAATTCCATGTTCTCTGCATCTTTGAAGCACTTTCTTCAAATCTTTGACATGGTCCTCTCTCTTCTTTGAGAATACTAGAATATCATCCACATACACGATGATACATTTGCCTATGAGCCCTTTGAATGCATAATCCATGGCGCGTTGAAATGTTGCACCAGCATTTAACAGTCCGAACGACATTCTCTTATATGCAAATGTCCCCCACTTGGTGGTGAAGGCTGTTTTCATCCTGTCATTTGGATGTATAAGAATTTGGTTGTATCCAGAATACCCATCAAGAAAGGACATCATTTCAGATCCATTTACCGTTTGTAGAATTTCATCAATTGATGGCAATGGATAATTATCCTTTTGAGAGGCTTTATTAAGATTTCGAAAATCTATGCACAACCTAATCTCTCCACTCTTTTTTCTTATTGGAACGAGGTTAGCAACCCAGGTTGAGTGCCTAACAGGAAAAATGATTTTTGCTTCCAATAATCTTTTGACCTCCTTTTCGATCAAAGGCTCCAATAGCGGGTTAACAACTCGTTGTCTTTGCCTAAAAGGCTTGGAGTCTGGCTTCAAAGGGATGGTATGTGTGATAATGTCTTGGTTGTATGTTTTCAGCTCATTGTAATTCCAAGCAATGCAATCTATGTAATGCTTCAATGCCTGTATTATGTTGCTCCTTTCTTCATCTGTACATGCCTTTGCAATGTACACCTCCTTTGGATTGTCTGCACTCCCTAGATTAATTGAATCACATGCATCTTTGGGGAGTGGGACTCTTTTTCCTTTTTTGGTCTTGTATCCCACGTCGAACATTTTCTCCAATGAAACCACGTCTTTAGGTATTTTGTTGGATTGACATGCGGTTTCACTCTCGTTTTCTATTTCATCTTGCCACCTTTGCTCCTCATCAATCACCTGATTTTCAAAAATACCCGAGTTCGTGACAAATTTGAAGATGTGTCTGTCATTTTCAAAAAACTGGAAATTCTTGACATTATCGGGTATTGATGGACAAGGAACCAATTCAATGGAGAACTTTTTACACCTTTTTATGTCAACCGGGTTTAACATGCCCGTGACGACTGCAAGAGAGTCTGCTATTCGATTTCCTTTTCTAGAAATAAGGGCTATATTGAATGCGTCGAATTCCTCAATGAGGTCCATAACCCTAGTTCTATAAAGGCTCAGTCTCCTGTCACGGCATGTATACTGTCCTTTGATCTGCTTGACTACCAGCTCAGAATCTCCCAAAACCTTCAAGCATTTAACTTGCTTGCTCAATGCTAGACGTAAACCAAAGATCAATGCTTCGTATTCTGCCACATTGTTCGTGCAAGGAAATTGCAATCTGTAAGCAGCCAATAATGGTTTACCTCCTGGACCAGTGAGCTCGACTCCAGCTCCTGCTCCCTGTCTAGATTTTGATCCATCAAACCTGAGCAACCATGTGCAATCATTTTCCTCAGAAGAGCCACCATGACATGTTTCCTCTTTAGGCTCTTCAGTAGCTTCCTCAACATCAAGTGCATAAACCCCCAGTTATGGCTCAGAAAACTGAACTTCATTCGGCTTGTTAAATTTTGTTATGATTTCTTTAAGCCTCGGTTCATTTTCCACTCTGATTTGATTTGCAATTCCTTTCCAGGGTAGCCACATATGTGAGCAGTCTGTTGAAAAATAGCCATTCAGAGTTTTCATCCAATCCCTCGCAAGTAGCATTCCATATCTACTTGGGATATTAACAACCAGAATGTCGACAACCTGCTGGACCCTGGGTTCAGAATTTAATTGAATTTTGACATCATATAGGGTCCCTACCACATTTACCTCTGATCGGTCCAATTGCAGGACCTTGCATTTGGATGAAACGGGTTGCGGACCTAGCATTTGACATATCTCCGAAGGCATGAGGTTGCTCGTGGCACCCGTGTCCACCAAACGAGTTATGCAAATTCTTACCCGCAATTCTCGAGTCAATAAGAATGGCGGGACATCCCGTCTCTCCTTTCATAAAATCAGATGGGACTCAACTCCTTTTCCCTTCCACATTTGATCAGGTGAGTTCAGAGCCTTTATCAATGCCTCCTTTTGGCCAGGCAATCTAGCCGCGTCCAAGAACGAAAGGCTAGATTTGGACTTCTTTAGATCCTCCACTATGTCATAGTTTGGTTTTTCGAATTTGACTGTCTTCTGCACGTCATTAGACATTTCTCTTCTGAGTGGAGGAGGAGGATTATTATCTGCCTTAGTATCCGGAGGAAGAATAGAGTTGTTTGGAGGTGTTGATGAGGTTTTAGGGGCTTTAGATTTACTTCTCAAATGGTATCCATGATTCCCCTTTCTAAAATCTCGAAAAGCTTGCACCTCCTGTTCCAAAATTTTGTCTTCTTCTTCCTCACTCTCACCTTCTTGATGATATACAGTTTCCATCACCATAATGTTATCATCTTGATGTTGCGATGGACCCTCATTTGATACCAGTTCCAAATCATCAACTTGTGACTAAAGACAATGAGTGTATCTAGCAATTTCAGGACAATTCCTCTCATTGTGTTCTTTTGTGTTGTGCAACCTACACCCCCTTTCCCATGCCAAATCTGAAATATTCAAAAGGGAATTGGATTGACTAGGTCCTGTAGAAGTATCTAGTTGATTAGCAATGGGAGCGGGTACTCCCCCATTGTTTGGCTTTGTGTTCCAATGTCTCCCTCTATTGTTAAAATTTTGATTTGAGTGAGGGGCATGGGATTCATACTTCTACTTTTGAACCATGTCATTGCTCAGCTTATGAACTATTTTCTTGAGCTCTTCGACCTCTGAATAAATCTCCTTCGATGGAATCACATTGTTGTTAACCCCCGTTGGATTTGCATAATTGGTGGGGTCTTGATTCAACATTTGGGTCGGGTTTTGAGGAATTTGATTCCCGTATGGATTGACACTTTGAATCGGAGTTGGATTTGGGAAAGGAACTATAGCCTGAGAATTAACTTGGCTGGTTCCTTGCATAGTCGATTGACTATTCTGCAAAAATGCGAGAACAGGTGGAATGGATGTAATTGGTTGGATTGGAATGGGTGCATACGCAAGTGCTGGTGGATACGGTTGCTGATATGGGAAGGCGTTCATGCTTGGCATTTGTGGTGCCATGATCTGATTTGCCAAGGGAGCTTGACCATATGGAGCATATTGTCCCATCATAGGCATCCGGGGAAATCCATAGCCCTGTGGTGTCATTTGTTGCTCGATGGTCATGGCTTCATTATAGGCTAGAGCGAGCGTGGTGACTTGAGGATTTCGTCTTGCAAACATGGCTGTCATGGGGTCCAATGCCCCAAAATATATCTGCAAAGCCACTGCGGGATCGATGGCAAAATGTCGAACTGCTCTATTATAGCACTTTTGGAATTTCTGATTAAATGTTCTGATTGGTTCCCCCTGGCCCCTTTTGCATGTAATGAATTGATTGTAAATGGTTGCGGGATCCAAAGGTGACCTGAACTGATTGACAAAGGCGTTCTCCATTTGCGTCCATGAAGTGATTGAACCAGTTGGTAAGCATATATACCATTCATATGCTATTGGATCTAAGCTCATGGGGAAAAGTCTGCAAGCCACATCTTCATGTTGGACTTGCAGCCTAATTAAAACATCCCTATAGGCTTGGATATGTTCTTCTGCTATTCTTAGGCCATCTGGTTTGTATTTAGGCAAAAATATTTCTATGTTCTTGGGGATTTCATGGATATCCCCTGCAATGTTCAAAGGAATATTGTTAGCTCCATACCAAGGAGCTGCTTGGAGGTTGAGCCATTTGACTCAAAATCGATGAAGACAACCCTACAAGAGCAGTGGAAATATTACCGACAATAGGAACACTAGTGGCAACTGATGTCATTGGTGTAGGTCCACTCGATGTTCCTGGAGAAAAAAGGTCTTTTGTGATTGGTAAGCTTACGACTTGCTTGGTTTTATTCTTGGGAGTACCGGTGAGCGTAAGGTCATGAAAAATGGTTTCCCTGGTTGTTTGGGACCTAGTCGCAATACGACGCGGTGGGTCCAGCCTGCTTGATGAAACCCTCGGTTATTTCAAAGAAAACCTGCAACAGAAACAAAAACAAATGCTGCAGTTTAGCTGTTTGTGAGATTTAAGAGATGATTTCAAAATTAAATCAAAAAGATATTACTTATGCATGAAAATCAAAATAAAGTAAACCAATTTGGCCCTCCTTCTAGCGCCAATCTGTTGAGTGGTGTTTTCACCCAATTGTGAAAGCACACTCTCCGGTAGGATCTGAGTCCCAAAATCCTCTGCTTGCAAAGAAATTACAATAGATAATTTCTCCAAGGTTCTTGTTATGCTAGCTCTTTGTATACCAATGATGTTGTTTTAATTTAAATGCTAGGAATACCTTAGGGTTGCAAGTGGATGTTAACAAGGGGCACTATGGTTTGCTTTAATTTGAATTTACAATGGACTCAAAGTGAATAAATCTAAGAACTGAATCTATTTGATCTTAGGCTTTGATGGGCTTTCAGTTATTTATTTGAATGACAGTAATTAAAATGCAAAAAATAAATAAGGGATTAAAAATAAAAGAAATGCAAATGAAAATGAAACTAAACTACGTCCAGAGTGCGACCATCTCGATTGACAAAACCGAAGATAATGAGGTTTTGCATGCAACCTAACCTATTGAACCTGCAAATTCGCACAATCCAGATAAGCTAGGTGCGGGTTTCTAGGGTTTTTAATGTAATTTCAGATTTAGACATTCGCATGAAGCAACCAAGAACACTTGCATTAAACTTCACCTAAAAGCCTAGAAATCTGAAAGGGAAAGATAAAACATTAAATCATGCATGCAAAAATGACTCCTTCTTTCTCATCAATGAGATGCCAACTCTCTGTATTTCTGTATTAAAATGATATATCAGTTACATTGACAGAATGTTCCAGGTTTAACAAATCCAGAACAAATGAAGGAAATTGCTCCAAGTGCAGGCCCAGAATGGCATGCAGCCCTTGTCTCTGCAACTCTACTAGCAGCAATTTCCAACCCTTGTATCGATCTGTGCTTCTGATTTTATACTAACTGATACGGCTCTTCGATTCACCTACGTCGCTTCGTTTCACCTCCTAGAATGCGTCATTTCAAATTCCTCACCTTTTTGTTGCTTTTGATTTTATGCGCACTGCCGAAACGTTCGATATTCTCTGTTACATGAAACGTTTCTATAATCCTGACACCTGTATGCCACGTGTTCTGCGTTTCCAGCATGTTTCGTAATGGCCCCATGTAAATCATGACATTTTTATGCATGCAGCTTGCTCCTCTACCAACAAGAAAAATGACATGTCGCGATATCGTGACATTTTTTGTGCCTTCACTCTGCGACTTGTCATGAAATCGTGACATTTTTTCGTACCTTTCGTCGAAATCGTGACACTTTTCGTTTGGAGCTTTTTTTTCTGTCAGTGATATCGTGACGTCTTTTCATTTGGTATGCCTTTTACTTTTGTCGTGATATCGTGACATTTTCACTTCTTTTTTACGTGATTTCGCGACATTTTCACTTCGCCTTGCTTTTTGTCGTGATTTCGTGACATTTTTGCTTTCTGGAACGCTTCCTCCAAAAGTTGCATGAAATCACTACGCCTTTCACCACTTAGGCCTTTTAGTCCATTCACGTCGTGAAAACATGTCATGATTTCGCGACACCTTTCAACTTATGCGCTTTGTGTCTGTTCTTGTCACGATTTCGCTACACTACTGGGCCTTATCGCCTTTGGCTCGATTTTGTCACGATTTCGTGACCATTTTACATTTCATGCCTTTCGCCCGCTTGTAAGCCATGAAAATCAAACACGTCACGATTTCGCGACGGTTCCGCCACCTGCTATCGTTGACTGCGTTGACCATGATTTTGTGACGCGTCGCGATTTCGCTACGCCTTTCTGCTTCGTGCCCCGTTTGTCGCTTCTTGTCACGATTTCGTGACATTTTTTTTGCTTTGCCCTATTTGACTGGTTTGACCCACGATTTTGCGACATGTCACGATTTCGCTACGCCTTTCCATTTTGCCTTTCTCTCTCCTCTCTGGGCCGCGACGGAGCAACATGTCACGATTTCGTGACACTTTTCTATTTTTTTCTCCCCGCCGTATGGAGCAACATGTCGCGATTTCATACACTTTTTTTTGACGACACGTGGCGATTTCACACTTTTTTTCGGCCGCGACGGAGCAACATGTCGCGATTTCGCTACACTTTTTCATGCTTTCGCCATACAGAGCAACATGTCACGATTTCGTGACACTTTTCATTTTTCGGCAGCGATGGCGCGACATGTCGCGATATCGCGACACTTTTCATCCTTGTGCAATTTTGCCCCTTTTTCTTGATTTTTAGCATCTGGGTCACTGAGATTTTCTTTGAAAGCCTGCAAAAAAGGTGGGTCCCCAATTTTGGGGTGTGTTGTGGATCAGCCACAACACATCCTTTTTGGAAAATGTGGAACCCCTTATCTATTATTTAAAATTTTTTATTCTCTAAGAGGTGATTCCTATTCTACTTCTATAATATGTGATTCCTCTTTTTCTAACTTTGTTCTTTCCTCCTCCTCTACTAGAGGAGAATCTCCTACACCTACCTATCTACCTGATCTTAATTGTATTGGATTGTAATCTACTTTGATATTATACATGGGATACATCTCATTATCCATTTGGTATGTTTACAATGGTCAATTATTTGGATTATAAATAGGTTATATCGGTAGTTGAGCAGGTCTCAAATTAGGGAGAGTTGGTAGGCTTAGCTATAGTGGGGTTGGTGTAGGATGTGGATTTTGGCTCCATGCATTCTAATTTCTCCACTACTGGCTATTGGTATGGCATCCATAGGTAGGGATTTTAAGGATTTTCTCCTTGGATAAATTAATTTCAAGTTTGTTGTCCCCACCAACCCATGTTGGGTGGTTGAACTTGACCTTGCTTCTTATAATTTCTACCCCCATAGGATGGCATTCCTGTTGGCATGTTGTTTCCCATAGTATATTGTTGTCAGTTTCTCCTATTACCCACGAAGTATGCTTTAGTTACTTCAAGTTCCTCTCTAGATTTTGATAATTGTAGACACAACTTAGTTTTATGATATTTTTTGACACACGGTGCACACTCTAAATTTGTTCTCAGGATATTCATTTATTCATTTATGGGGTGCTTTCTTCTGATTTAGGATAGAAATAGGCTAATTCTACCTCATTTTCTTGATTCTTTCTCTGAAGTAGGAGGGTGTCCATTTGGAGTTCTAAAGATGACAACATATCACTTTTGAGGTCTTCAAGCTTATTCTCTATTTTTGTTTTAGTGATAGTGGCTAATTGTTTGATAATTCTAAGGATTAATTTACCCTTTCTTCTTGAAAAGTTTTGACACAACTAAAGGATATCTTAAATTTTGTGTTGATAAACATCCCCACCAATAATCATGTTTAAGGTTTCAATAGATTCATTTGTAAGTCCTTTTAAGAAGATATTTCTCAGGGACCTATCTCTTAGTCTTGCATGGGGATGTCTTTGCAAATTAAAGCTAAACCTATCTCAATACTCCTCTAATGATTCTCCTTCCTTTTGTGTCATATCCAAGACTTCTTCCTTAGAATCCCTTGCTCTGCCAAAGTCCTGATACTGATCTAGGAAAAAAAATCATGTCTTCCTAGGTAGTTATCTATTTATTCCCCAAACTGATGAACCAATGCAAAGTTGAATCATCAAGAGTGGAGGAAAACAACTTTAATTTTTGAGCATTGGTTGTATAGCCTATCTATCTGCATAGAACATCAAATTTGAAAAGTAACAGGTCAAGATATTCTATTGGAAGTCCTCTAAAGATTGGAATGTGGGCAAAAGAGATATGTTTCATCCTGTGTTCTCTTACCTCTTCTATATGAAAGTTAAAACTAGTTGATGCTTCTTCTCCTATTTTTGCCATCTTGTCTCCTATCAAGGTTTCTACACCTATTACATTCAGGGTAGCTTTCAAGGCTTCAATATCATTTATCTTATCTTTTAGAAGGATTACTAAATCAATTGAAATAGTACCTTCCTCAATTTCTTGCAAACATTGAAGGTTTAGTAAATCTTCCTCAGAATAAACTCTTTCTATCTTAGATCCTTACCTAAGTTTTTTTTGGACTGTTCTAGAAGGATCCTATGCAAACAATGGATGTTGACTCTAATGCATAGGTGGAGATGGTGATGGAGAGGTTTCAGTCTCAGGATCTAGCATAGTTGGAACAATTTTTTTTGGAGGAACTACATTTGTGTTCTTAATGAAACGACCATCTGGTCCTCTAATTCTAGGAAGACTCATACAAAACTTAATGGAGTTTTTGTAGAAAGTAACCTAAACTATTTGTACCATACTTTCTTCAGAAAAGGAAAATTACAATTGGCTACTCCCCAAAAATGGTGCCATAATATTGGGAAAACATTGGTTAGTTTTCTAAGGTTCAAATCATTGCCTCCTTTTAATTTGTCAACTCGGGATAGCTCATAAACTTGTGAATAACCCACCACAATATATTTCTATAATCTCCCTTTA
The DNA here is from genome assembly GCA_028583015.1 of Wollemia nobilis. NCBI lineage: Eukaryota > Viridiplantae > Streptophyta > Pinopsida > Araucariales > Araucariaceae > Wollemia > Wollemia nobilis. The sequence goes on along the minus strand of JAQPPZ010016847.1, from coordinate 2,993,800 downwards.
ATCATATGAGTCTCTTAGATCCTATAGTTTGGGAGGGTGTTGTTGTTTCGTTGGATTTCTTGTTCATCTTCCAAACCACTTAATATAAATTGCACTATCAAAGAAATAAATGAAATGCTTTAAAATCCAAACTGCACACTTGTTGGAAATTAATATAAAATAGGGGAAATTGCAGCTTTAAATTAAACTACAAAAAATAGGAAAATAAACTAAAATGACAAAAAACAAGGAAAAGAAGGGAGGAATACTATTGAGAGTGGGCCCACGCTTCCAGTAGATTCTACCGACGTTAAGTCATACACCGGATGCTAGTTGAATTTGATTAGAAAACTCAAACGTATTTTATTAAAATGTGCAACAAGAATTTATAGAGAAAATCTAGGATCTATTTTTCAAGGGTGGCCTGCATATTTATAAGACATACAACCATGCCCTATTACATTCTGAAAGTAAATTGATTTTTGATTTGTTGTTACAAAAATATGCAGGAATAAAGGAGATTAAATCAAAACATTAACTCAAAATTTATTTAGCGTATTCTGTATCAAAATAGAATACATTTGATATTTTTCTTTACCCAATTACAATAAGTTTTATGTGATTGCTGAAAAATAGATGACATATGGTCATTGATGTTGTCCTTGGTCTACATCCATTGTTGAAATCGTATTCGCATGCATTATTGTAATTACTTTTCTTTTCTATCGATAACAGAGTATCACTCTATAATTCAACATCAATGGGAATCAGGCACCTTATCTATAGAATTTGGGAATCAAGCACCAAAATGGGAGTTAGGCACCTAATGGGAATCAAGCAACTGACATTCAAGCACAAAATGGGAATCAGACATCTAAACAAGATTGGGGTGCCTAACTTAGCGCTTCATCACTATTTTGTTGTAGATATTTTTACCTTCAAATTTTCATCATAAATGGAAAGTGTCAGTTCCAAGTGGGACCTCGATGTAATCATGCCAAAATACCGTAAAATCCACTGCATTTACACATAATCCACTCAAAAACAAATATTATACAACATACGTAATCTAATGTTAAATACATATAAAATTTGCATAGAAACACATATTTCTATTAAAATAAATACCACAATATATATGGCAAGTTTGTACAAAAATGAGCATTTTCAAAGCTTATCACAACTCTTGATAGAAATATATAATCTAGGATTTTCCATTTTCAATCTTCTTCCATTAGTGACATCTTGATCTATTTTAAAATTCTTACCATCTTCAATCCTAGAATCTTCAATGAAATCCTTCCCTCAAGGAGCCATGGTTTACAATAAAACCAAAATGTAAGATGACCAGTTTATCAAGAGTTTTAGAGTAGCAAAATTCTATTAAAATATCTCTAGAATCATGGTAATTCATCATTTTGCATATTAATGTTATCCCAAAATCTTGCCACAATCTTGAAAAGACCATCCTTCAAGCATTCAAGCTCTAATCCTTGCAATCATTCAAGCTCTTATCACTTATAAGCATTCAAGAAAGCAATCACTTCAAGTAGTTCAGACATCAACATTCAAGCACCAAGCATTCAATCCTCCAAGATCAAGTTCTCAAGTTTTCAAATAAAGTTAGTATGTTTTAAATAAGCTTTCATAAACAAGGGGAAAAAAACCTTACCATTATAGGTTATGCTCTTTCCCCTTATTTACTTTTTTCACTCTATTTAGCTTATAGATCTAAGCTTTAGTATTGTTTTATGTTAACTAATTTTATACATTACATTTGCATATTGTTAGCATCTCATTTTGTCATTCTAATATTTACTTCAACAAAAATATTTGTGAAAAATTCTCTATACACCAGAATTTGAGACCATTTTTAGAATTAAATTACCTTGTCGTTCATCTAATATTGCTTTGCTATTAATTGAATCAATAGCATCATTGAATTATAGGTCCAATGGTGCTACCAAGATTTTGTTTATATAAATAAAAAGTACCAATGGTGCTACCAAGATTTGGTTTATATAAATAAAAAGTACCAATGGTGCTACAACCACCCTATGGTGCTTTTCCCACTTAGCATTTATCATTTCTATCATATTTTACATCTATTTAAATAGGTACATAATTGTTGTTTAAAAAATTCAAATATCCTCTAACAAATCAAGTAGGCCCCTCTATTTCTAATCTCATTTTTTTTCTATTTGTTTCAAAAGAAAGCAAAAGCACCATCAATAGGTAAAAGCACCAATGATGGTTATATGGACTAGCGACACTTATATATCTATGGTAGAAATAGTTTTTTTCTTCATAATATATATTATTCTAGAATTTAGGACTTAGGCTTGTTTGTTATCTAATTAGATTAGTTTTTATTTAGCTTGAAATTGCATATAGTAGTACTAAATTCTTATATGCTACATTCCCTTAAACCCTTGCCTTCAAAAGAAAAATTGTTAATTACTTCATCATCAAAAAGTAAAAGTATTTTAATTTTAGCCCGTGTTGTTCCTTTTTTATGTTGCATTAGAGCTATATTAGGGTTAATATTAGTCAAATAATCATCTTAGGAGAAACATATATGTTCTTCAATAAATATATCAAACACTAAGCTCTAATCTCACAAACTATCACTATCCTTGAGGTGATATAGGAGGTAAGACAATCACAATGGATCCCTTGAGAAGCCCTTTGCAGTATCTCCTTTATCCTATCATTGCAATTGAATATTCATTATAAAAATTATCAATGATCTAAATTAGCATAGATATTGTATGTTTGAAGAATTTGGCATACCTATAAAACATGTTATAAATGTTTCTCTCATGTCTTATTGTAGATGCAAATGTCATCTAAGTAGATGACCATAAATGAGTTGTTATAGGAATGTAGGATGTTGTCAATCATCCTCATGAATGTGGTAGGTGCATTGGTCAAGACAAAAGACATAACCAAAAACTCAAACAACCTTCCTTGGATTAAAATATAGTCTTCCATATGCCAGTGGGATCTATGAGTATTTGATGAAAGTTATATTTGAGATTAATATTGGTGAAGAACATTGCACCATAGAGCTAGTCTAGAAAGTCATTTATCCAAGGGAATTGATAATAGTTCTTCATAGTAATTTTAATTAAAGCTCTATAGTAATTATAGTGTCTCCATATCCCATATTTATTTTGAGCCAAGATAATTGGAATACCACATGGTGAAGCATTTGATCTGATGTGCTCCTTTTGAATCAATTCTTGGATCTACCTCCTAATTTTATCATATTTAAGAATTAGTCTATTTTAAATAGGTATGTTAGGCAAAGAAGAACTTGGAACTAAATCAATGGAATAATTCACCCCATAATGAAATGGAATCCCAATTGGTGGTTTCAATAAATAATCATATTTTGCTATAATCTAGTCCATCTACTTCTATTATGCAAGGCCTACAACTATATTGATGGTCCTTATTATACTTTATGGATTGATCATCAACAAGATGAATTTTTTTTTTTTGGATATCATATTTTATTATTATTTACTACTAATTAAGGAAAAAAAGGTAGGAGGAGATACCTTTGGTATCCTAAATTATTGATCTCTGCCAGTGATGATGACACTTCAAGACCTAGATTCATATACACCATACCTCTTCCACATAAGTGATTGTCCTAAAATCACAAAAAAAACGTCCAAGGCCACAACATCACATAAAAATTCATCTATGAAGGCCTTGATAGCATAATAGAGGATACATTATTGAGTGATACATATATCTATCCCTTGTTGTAAACATCTAATATTATATGGTTATTAGTGTTGTGTGATAGGAAGATTCAAATCCTTTCCCATTTGAGTAGAAATTATATTTGTTTGATTCCCACTATCAACAATAAAATATAATGGCTTACCCTTGATCCATATTTGTAGGTTAAACATATGTTCCTCATCTTGTGACTCCTTTGGTCCAAAATGTGTGGTGGTAATGGTTAAATTTTTTCTAGCTTCCATGATTCACTTCCCTCTATCCTCATCATGTAGATGTTAAGGTGATGGTGCAATGGATTTAGAGGGTTGCAATATAGTAAATAGTGAATAAATTTCTTAACACTTCTCTCTCAATTATTTCTTTTTCTTATGATAAACACACCATTTTCCACTCTTGGTCTTTGAAGTATTCTTTTCTCAAGAGTATTTTTTATACTTTTATTTTGATTTTAGGGCTGATACCATTTATCATGATTTATGAGACAAATACTCTTGTTTTTATTTGGTTGGTACTTAGTGTCATATTATTATTTTTACTTATTTTCTCTTTTTATTTTTATTCTTTTGCTCCAATTTGATAGCAAGTTTATATTCCTCTTCCAATATATTGAATTCAAAGAGGTCAATGTCCTCTCCAATATACCATTGCATCCCATTGTGGTACTTGAGGATTTGATGCATTTTTATATATTTAATAACTATATTTGCTTCCATAGAGTGGAAAGCATTAGTATAATCTTGAACAAATTGGCCTTTACCTTGATACAATTGTTACCATTTCATGTATTGGTATTCATAGGATTTCATAGGATAATATTCTTCCTTCATGGCCTCTAAGAAATTATCCCATGTGAATGCTACTTTATTTTATTCTCTTTTATATTCCTATTACAATATGCTTCCCATAAATTTTAAATAGGAAGTGAAGCTTCCAAGAGTTAAAAAGTAATTTTCTCACCATCGATGAATTTATTTATAGAGAAGTATGAAGATAACCGATCCAACCAAGGATTTAGGGAATTAGTATTATTTTTTCCTTAAAAATTAGGAATATCAAAATTCACCTATACCTTAAAAGGTATGGGAGAACTAAATGGTGGTAGAAAAATGAGAGGTTGTGCAAAGAGGTTGTAGAACTTGCTAGAGGGAGACATTAAAAATTTTGTTCAAATTGGTCAATCATCTCATTCCTCTATTTTATAAGGGCTTCATTCAATATTTGCTTGAAAGAATTGACTATCTCAACGTTGTCCATTCCACTTATTTTTTAATATAATTTGGAATTACAAGGGATGTAACTAGAGGGATATCATGTCTAATACCTAAAATTTCAATATATTGATCTCATTTTTATGGACATACAATCAAAAGGCATATCGATTTGATACCCTTGATCCAAAACTCAATTTTGACTAATTTAAAACTCATAAATTCAAGCTAAGAAAAAATCATGAAAGAGTGTAATTAAATAATAATAGAGTATAACAAATCAAAATAGAAATATATATAAGCAAAAAAAAAAATATTGCTTAGAAAATAGAGTACAATGCAAGAAATATTTCAGAAGATATGTGATCCTATAACATTGCATCTATTACTCTTTCTTTTTATAGTCAATGATCCATCTCTCTTTATATAATAATTGGTGTGTTTGGAATATATCATATTAAATATGGAAGGTCATCAATATGGAAAATTGGTGGTTCACCTTAGATGAGTTAGAAGGTCACCCATATGGAATTGTGGTGATTAACCTTCCATGAGTTACAAATTACACAAACAAAAAATATATATAGGTGACTTGTTATTTTGTATTTTTTCCTCTACCAATGCGTTAACAAAGCTAGAGATGCATTTTGGCTACAACAATCTAAAAATAGAATTTTACTATTTTAGTTAGTATTTTTTTTTGCATTTTTTAGGGCCTCCATAGTTTGTTTTCCATGAAAATATTTATGTAAATTGTTTTTCTCCCTCTACTCTTTTCAATGCTTCTTGAATGGATCATAACAAAGTCTTGAGAATAAAGTTATGCCTCTAACAATGTAGTTAGGATGAAAAAATAGATTTTGAAATATTTTTTATCATAAATCCATGCTACAAAAATGTCACATGCCTAGATTACATGCCCCATATAGGTCCCTATCAATTCCTACCCATGCTAATTAAAAATACCTCCCAAGTAGGTTGGTTGGCCCATTTGATGAGGCACAACAATGACTCATTTTTATGACCTCTTACCATATTTTTGCACCAATAGAATATGTCTTGTTTTGATTATTGCATTAGTGATGTGATTAGATAGGGTAAATAGGAGAAAATATTCACTTAGTTAGAGTGTAGTCATTTGCTAAGATAGGTAATAAAGGACTGAAATGATGATTTTTGATAAGTTTATGAAGGGTTATTTAGCCTTGTTCACAATAAGGGATTTTGGTAGAGTTTTGGATCCTATTTTAGGCTCACTCTTTGCCTAGGACTATAGTTAGAGGAGGTGTTAAATTATATTTTTTAATATTGCACTAAATCCGATCTTGTTCCTTGGGCATCAGATAGAACAACAACCTATAGGATGTAACAATCATACACCAACACCGAACAATATTGTGGCTTGTCACTAAAACCTGAACTGGACAAAATTACAATGTGGATGTAGTAGATATTTGGAGGTATTTTTGTGATGCTCCAAATATGACATGGCACTAAAATACAATATTGCAACTGAATAACAATCAGCAAGATACCAAATTAAGAAGAGAGCAATTTATTTGTTAATTTTGATCAGCTAATTTTGACTAACTATAACAAACAGAACAAAGTATTGTTAACATTCTAATGTATTTTATTTATTTTCTAATCATTCCAATGTGGTGGTTGAAGTACACTAACATTGTTTACTAAGTTGGACTTCCAAGTGTAACTCCCCTTTTGTCTTTACCTACTAATTAGAAAATAGATTTGTTAGCTAAATATTTATTATTGTAGCACATTTAACCATGAAGGTATGAGAGGGAATTTTTATCTCTCTTATATATAGACTAGTATCCTAGGATCATAGAGCATAGATGATATAAATAGTATTATTATGTTGTTGGTTTTATACTATAACTTGTAAGAAGTATTTGTTGAATTTAGTTTGCTATAAAACTGTTATACATTTGTTGTACTAAAAATCTATGATCTGAAGTGAGTCATCCTCCCTCCCATATTGAAGTTATCAATGGCCTACTCCTAGCAAGGTCAAAGTTACTTTATTTATATTTTATTTTATTGCATTCTTATATTAGATTCTGCTATCATTTTCCCACATTCATTATTAGTTGCACCTTTTACTTCTCAAGAAAAGAAAAGAAAAGGTGTAATTAGTTGCATTAGTTTTATATTTACTTCACTATAATTTATATTTAATTCTAATTTTTCTATGTTACATTTATTTCCTATAATTTAATTTACTTTTCTACTATAATTTATCCATTCTTGCAAGCATGTTTGATTAGCTTAAACATTCTCATTTTTAGTTGTAGTTAGATTTTAGTTTTTATTTCTGAATTATTGTAGTTTAGAAATCCAAAACCAAGCTTGACCTAGATACTTTCTATCACATATTGCCCATAGGACACCATATTTGGTTGATAAATTAAAAGTGACCTTGATAAAGTGTGGTAATAATGATACCCATCATTTTTGGCATTGTTATCGGGGACCAAAGTGTTGCTAATAATTTCTAGGTTAAACATACAACATTGCAAAAAATTACTTAGATAGAAATGGATTAATTGAGCAGATATCAAATCTCCTTATTGGTCATTCTAATATAAGTGTTCAACTAGGGCAAACTAAAAGCTAATATTACAACCTAAGGTACCTAGTGTCCTTACTAAGCACCTTATGCCAATAGGAGACTAGTCAGTTGAAGCTAAGTGAAACTAGTGGTGTTGAGTAGGAAAGGTAGAGGTAATTAGGAAATTTCTTTGAATGCATAGACCCAGAGATAACCAAGGGAGGTTTATCAAAAAGAGCCTCCAATAGGCCACAATGGTAGATCAATTATGCTTATAGGTTACACAAGAGTAACCTATATTTGTAATTGAGGCTCTAAACAATCCATTGCAATTAGAAAAGGAAAATACTAGTGAAAAATCATCATCCACTTTAGTATTTTAAGGATTTACTAAATTAGAACTTGATAGTGATTTGTGTCTTCCATTTAAAACTACTCAAGAATTCAAATGATTTCATAATTTTTGATGGGAGGATAACAATATGGGAGATAGGAAATAAGAAAACAACCCTAGATATTTACAAATTATCATATATCAAGTAAAAACCAACAATGGTGTTAGAATATCTATGAAATTGTTAGACCCCAACATGCAAGGGGTCTAACCTTTATGTATCTATGGAATGTTTTATGGAATATTTCCCCACCATAATAAAAATAGGACTAGTATCCGTAGACTCCATATCTAAAGTGGGAAATTCAATGCTAGTTTAACATACCATGGACACAACCAATGCTAAACCAGTTATGGTAAAATCAAGGTCAGTAATGGTCGAGACCACCCCACTCAAACCAATATTATGGAGGACAATGATGGTTTCAAACTCAACAACAAGCAGTATTTCCAACATCCAAGGGTTCTTCCTAACCAATGCAATCACAACCACCCAAACAACCTCCATTTTTGGACCAACCTACGGCCAATCCAAATAACAATACATAGGCAACCCCTATCTATAATATAGAACATATTAACATAGTCAATATTAACACCATTAACTATGATAACATGTAGCAATAAGGATAAATAAGAAATGTGCAGAAAGGATCCAGGTAGAAAACCAAAATCTTACACCAAAACCATCCAAGTAGATTGAAAATTGAATAACCTCTTAGTAAGAAAACCTATTCCACCAAAATATGGAGATCCTGGAAATCCAATAATAATTGCTTTCATTGTTACAATAAGTATACTAAATGTTCTAGTTGAATTAGGATTAGAAATTAATGTCATGAAACCATGAATAGATTATATTTGACAAATATGGAGCCCACTTCTACTATCCTTCAGCTAGTTGATCAATCGACAATCCAACTTGAGGGAATAGTGGAGTATACACATGTAACTATGGAATATTGGAAATATACCATTGATTTTATGATTCTCCATCCAAGAGCTAAGATGAATTTATTTTCATTGATTCTTGATTGACCTTGGTTGGCTACAACCACAACCTTCATATATTGTCATTCAAGGGACATGACTATCTCTAATGGATTGAACTCTAAGAAAATTTATTTTTATCCCCTAGACCTTATATGGATTTCTCTAGAAATATATGGGTGGATGAACCTAGGGAAAAAAATAATCCTGATCAATTAGCAATGGTCATTGTAATAGAGCACATTGAAGAGCTAGACCCATGGTAATAAGCCCTCTTCAAAGAGTGAAACCATTTTGAGGATAGGTTTTTATCGAAGGATGAGAAATAAATTACCAAATATTTGTCACCTATATCATTATAGAAAATTACATTCACATTGTCACATAGACAAAAAATGCACCTCCTTACATCCTTCAAGTGTCCTTTAAGAAATCTTACCATTGTAGGGATTACCTTCAATGAAAATACTCAAGTTCTTCATTCCCTACCACCCTATAATTATCCTTTAAACACATTTATAAACAAAGGATTCAATTCAATGTTTCCAAATCAAAGAAAATCAAGTTATAACCAAGAAAATTTGTTAACATTGACAATTGGTTGTTAGAAGTAGAAGAGGATAAACTATTTGATGTATTAAACCAACATATGAATTCTTTTGCATGGGAATATAGTGATATGAAGGGGATACATATTGAGATATGCACTCATCGAATTTATACAACTAATAAGAAGCCATTCTAATAGTACCAAAGAAGGATAAATCCTACTTTAAGCAAAAAAAATATTGTAATCTATCCTTAAGCAAAAAAAAGTGCTTAATAATGGATGAATGCATCATATTAGGACATCATATCTTGAAAATAGGAATACAAGTAGATCCTAAAAATATAAGTCATAAATTAGTTACCCTCACCTAAGACTCAAATGAATTTTTAGAAGATTCTTGGGAATTGTTAGTTACTATAGATGCTTCATAAAAAAGTTTAGCAAACTTGTATCTCCATTATTCATGCTTCTTACCAAAGAAACCAAATTAAAATGGACCCCGCAATGCCAAGCAACATTTGAAGCTATCTAAGAAAACTTGACCATGACACCTATACTAAGAGGACCCGATTGGAAGCTCCCATTTTATATACACACATATGCTTCCAATACCATTATTGGTGCAGTTCTTGACCAACAAGATCAAGAAAATGGAAAAAACTAGGCTATTTATTATATTAGTAAAAATTTAATAGGTTCCAACAAGAACTACACCATAGCTAAAAGATAATTTCTAGTAGTAGTATATGCCATCATTAAATTTTATCACTATATTATAGATTACCCTATATATGTACATATAGATCATTCTACAATCAAATATTTGATGAATAAACCAATGATAAGTGGACATGTGGTTAGATGGATTTTATTACTTTAGGAATTCAGTATTGCTATCATATATGGACATAGTCGAACAAATATAGTTGCTTTTATAATCTAGACTAAATACTATTAGAGAACAAGAACCAATATATTATTCCTTCCCTAATAAATATTTACTTACAATATCAACACACTCTTCATGGTTCATAAATATTGCTAACTACCTGGTAACCAGGAATATTCCTTCCCATATTACTCCAAATGAGAGATGCCAACTATTTCAAAAAAAATTATCCTTCCAATGGATAAAAGGATTACTATTTAAATGCATACCTAACAATGTTTTACAAATATGTGTAAGGGAGGATGAATTTTATGATATCCTTTATGCATGTCATGATGAACCCCTCAGGAGGTATTATTCTACAAAATGAATTGCATAAAAGGTTTTAATAGTAGGATATTATTGGCCTTCACTTCATAAGTATGTGAAGAAGTATGTCTTCCACTATGATTAATGCCAACAAATAGAAAAACCTATGATACATAACAAGATGCTTCTTCAACCTTAGATTTTATAGAAACCTTTGAGAAGTGGGGCATCAATTTTATAGGATTTATTAATCCTCCATCACAAGGAAAATATTACATCCTAGTGTGCATAGACTATGTGACTAAATGGGCTAAGGTAGTGGCTCTCCAATACACATGAGAGAAAATTACCTAAATTTTTATATGAGCATATTTTTCAATGCTTTGGTGCTCCTCATGAAATTGTGTCAAATCAAGGATCCCATTTTGTATCAAATGTTATCCATTCATTCATGTAATACTACCAAGTTAAACATATAAAATACTCACCATATAACCTAGAATCCAATAGCCAAGTAGAGTTTACCATTATAGAAGTAGAGAACATCTTGATAAAATCTATAGCTTTACATAGAAAATATTGGGTTGATAGATTATCTAAATCTATGTGGGCTTATAATATTACTTGGAAATCCACCATTAGACTCACCCCTTATGAGCTAGTTTATGGAAAAAAACCCATTTTACCAATTGAGTTTGAATTACAAACTTTACACATTGCACTTGATGTGGGTATTGAGTTGTCATAGGTACAACAAGAAAGGATATTGAAACTGAATGCACTTGATGAGCTATGAAGGGATTCCCTTCACCAAATGGATGTTATTCAACAATAACAAAAGTTATGGCATGATAAGCACATCAAAACCAATAAGTACAAGCTAGGTGATTGGGCACTCTTGTTTGATTTGCATTACCTTGATTTCAAGGGAAAAATTCAAACTAGATGGATAGAACCATATGAGATTGAATAGGTTTTTTATAATGGTGTAATAAAATTGATACCCATGGATAGTTCAAGAAGAAATATGGTTTTAAATGGAAACCAACTCAAGTTATATTAAAAACCAATGATAAAAGGAGGTTTTTTTACCTATTTACTTTTGCAATCTGATATGTATGTAGTAGGGGAGACTTCATCTCCCACTATGAAGGAAAATTTATTGTGTCCTATTATAAAAATATATATATCCAATGGTGAGAACCCTATTAGGGGTGTCATTGGTCCAAGACTAGTACAAAAACTAGTTTTTGACATACTAGCCTTAAAAATAAAACATGTTTGTGAAAATCCATTGGGACACAATCAGGGAAAAAGCGAATTGAAAACCATAAATAAAAATTCCTTCTATTGAATATGTGTGTGTGTGTGTGTATGTTCTGGTATATGCTCTTGTATATCTTTAGCTCATTTTAACCCTAATTTTATTTTTAATTAGTTGCAAGTCCCTATCATTTCAAGGAATCATGATTAATATCTTCTAGTAAGGTAGATTTTTTATTTTAATTTGTTTAATATCATGATTTTTGCATAGTCATAGCAATGTCATAGCCTATGGTGCACAAAATGGAGGTTTCATAGTGGACCTTGGAGGATTAGGACTTGTTTAATTAGCATGAATTTCTTGGCACCTCTTGGCTGGGTGTTGAACATATCTAGTGGTTGTAGAAGTTGTAGGTAGCTATAATGGTACTCAACACCATACAAGGATTTTTTAGCAAATAATGAATAGAGTGCCCACATGGTAGAGATTTATTTAAATCCTAAGTATTTAAACATCCATGTGATAGTAATATATTTTTAGGTAAGATATGGCAATGATATGATTTCATGGGAAATTGGGAAATGAAACCAAGTGATTCCAATGATAAAAAGGAATGTGTGGATCATGTCAAAAGCATGCTCTAAAAAATGATTCAAAATCATTTCTAGATGCATGTATTTTAGACATAATTTTCCAACTACCTTGATAGTTTCCCACTATCCAAGTGGCACTCATGGGTTGGATGTGGATCTTCCTTTGGATTCACCCCATTCTAAGGAATTATGGTGAGAAAATAGTAGACAGGCCATCTTTCCCATGCATACACTTTTTCATCATCAACCTTCCTTTTCCATCTTCTATGTTTCAACCGTTATCACAAAAATAGATTCCATAGGGAGGAAAATAGAAAGAACATATGGTAGAAATGAATATACAAACTAGAAAGCATCACTAAACTATTACATAACTACGAAGACACACAAATTTTTTAACATGCAGGATGGATATAGGTTTTTGCTACTTAAAAGGGTATGATCTTGAGATCAAAAAAAAATTCTTAAGTCTTGTGCAATATATTTGCAAATTTTAAGGGGTTACGATCCCTATGAATCCTATGGTGCTCATCAAGGTGATGGAATTACCATTATCTTGTATGTAATTATTCTAGACTAGGTAGGGGCTCACGATGTTGTTCTCTATGTTTAGAAATGAAGAGAATCTAGAGCCTAATTATTATATCTAAAATTATCATTGTAAAGGAGTTACATAGACTAGCTTACCCAAACCATAGTATAGTGTTACACTATAGATAATAAATTCTATAATATGCGATAGGCAATTTATTGCATTGTCTAGATCCCACCTAAAAATACTCATTCATCTACACCACGATGAGGATAATCCCTATTTACTCTTATATCTCCCTTATTTTTTGAATTTTTTCTTACTTGATATGGCCTCCTAATTTGTGGAGAGTAAATTCCAAATAAATATTCATGTCTTGACACAACTAGTATGTTGTAACCATTTTGGGACTAGCAAAAATAATGAGAGGTATTGGCCAATTTTTTTGCAAAATAGGGGAAATAAATCAAAATATACCAAGGATAGAGAACCTAAGGATATCATGATTTTAGAAAACATAAAGCAACCTTATGACACTGAGAGTTCAAAAAATTTGATGTTTTATAAGCATTGAAAAAACTATAACCAAAGCCAAGGAAGTCCAGCAAGAAGCAAAATGTGTTAGATGGGATCTCTAAGTGTCCACAAAAATAGGGGAAGAAACCAAATGAATCAAATTCTATGCTCAAGAAACAAAAATAGGGGGAGGAGGAATATGAATTAGCATAAATACCCAAAATGTAAGAATAGAAAGGGGTGGATGCATCAAAACCAGGACCCGAGAGATAAAAGCAAAATAAGGTAGAAATTTTAGAATCTATAACTAAGAAACAAGAATAGAAGAGGGTAGAGGTAATTATAATAGTACCTAGGAGGTAAATATGAAGTAAGGGTATATCTAAAGAATTTCTACCTAAATATTCTAAAGCTTCATCTGCTCCTCAAGAATTATATAACCTACCTGAGTCATATGAAATCGAGATAGGAGTAGGGGTGCTCGAACATCATGAAATAGAGATAGAAAAGGTGGAAAATACCTAAAGCACCTATAGTAAACAATGAAGGTAAATGAATAGAATAGAAGACCATAGTAACTTCAAAAAATGAAATCCATAAGAAGACCAAGAGGGTTACCCCTAAGAAATTTAAATCTCTCAAAGAGCTAGAATTCACTGATCAAAGATTCAAGAGGAGGATCCAAGCACCAATTGATAAGATATAGGAATAACAACCTTTCATTCATACCCCATAGGCTAAAATAGATGTCATTGATAGCATCAAGGAACAATCTCTAGTTGCACAAGTTTAGGAAGAACAAGGGTACAAATAAGATGTCCCACAAGATACAATCATCTTGGGAGAACAAGAAGATGAACCATCAAATACAATAGCCATGGAAGAGTAGAAAAATGTACCCTTACACATAAAAACCATAGAATAATAGGGAGACGTACCATCAAAAAAGCACTAATAAAAATAAAGAAATAGTAATAAGCATCCCAAGATATAGTAATTATGGAAGAGCCACAATAGTCTACATTATTTAAGGTGGAACCATATTCAAACCTAGGGCAAAGCTCTAGAGGTATCTATTTCATAGCCTCCCCTATTTCATCCAATAAAAATGCAACTTAATAGGTCAAATGAATACAATGAAAAATTTTAGAACCTGTATCTGGAAGGAGAAAAATGGTCATTTTAGCACTACAAAATAGAGTGAAGGTAATTTAAATTCTATTAAAAATAGAAATAGAAAATTAAGTAGCTTCAAGACTAGTTGGTTGAAGCCAAAATCAAGTGGAAGATATTCTAGAATCTTGGACCTGAAGGTGCATCCATGTTAATAGGAGAACCACCTAAGGATATCCCCTTATAGACCCTAGTATGAGTAGCAGAGGATGTAGGGAAACAACTTAAACAAGGGATGGGCATTAGGATTAGACATTAATGTGATCCATTAAGGCATAAAGGCATACCTTTAGTTAGGTTGGGGGAGTGATGAGGCATAATAATACCTCATTTTTTATGATCTCTTATCACCTTTTTGCACCAATAGTATATGTCTTGTTTTGATCATAGATTTAGTGATGTGATTAGATAAGGTAAATAAGAGGAAATGTTCACTTAATTAGATAGAGTGCAATCATTTGCTAAGGTAATAAAGGACTAGAATTTTGATCTTTGACAATTTTATGAAGGGTTATTTATATTTATTCATAGCAAGGGATTTTGATAGGGTTTTGGAGTCTATTTTAGGTTCCCACTTTGCCTAGGACTATAGTTATAGGAGATATTTAACTTTTTTAGCTTGTACAAAACTTGACCTTGTTCTCTAGGAATCATATAGAATAATAACCTATAGGATGTAACATTCATACACCAACGTCTGACAAGACTATGGATTGTCACTAGAACCTAAGCTGGACAAAATTACCACATGGTATAACATATAGTTAGAGGTATTATTGTGATACTCAAAATATGACATAGCACTAAAGGGAAATATTGCAACTAACTAATAGTTAAGACACCAAATTGAGAAGAGAACAACTTATTTTTAATTTTTGTCAACTGCTTTTGACTAGCTATAATAGCCAAAATAGAATGTTGTTAGCAGCTAGCAACAAGTTGAGAAGACAAAAGCACCAAATTTTTGGGCATAGGAGTTAGGAACTATTTATAATGTTTTTTCTTTATTTTCTAATCATTCTAATATGACGGTTAAAGTACACTAAGATTTTTTACTAAGCTGGAATGCCAAGTGTAACTCCTTTTTTTCTTTACCTAATGATTAGGAAATAGAATTGTTAGCTAAATATTTATTGTTGTAATATGTTTAACTGCAGAGGTATGAGAGGGACTTGTCCTGTCCCTTATATATAGACTAGAATAATAGTATCATAGAACATAGAGGATATGAATAGTACTATTATGTTGTTGGTTTTATACTATAACTTGTAAGAACTATTTGTTGAATCCAGTTTGTAATAAAACTATGTTATAAGTTTGTTGTTGTACTAGAAATCTATGATTTGAAGTGAGTCACCATCCCTTCCATATTTCTATGAGTAAGGTTCCACTCCTAGCAAGGTGGAAGGTACGTTATTTTTATTTTATTTTATTGCATTCTTAGTTTAGATTCTATTATCATTTTCTTAAATGCATAACAATTGGTTAGTTGCATCATTTACTTCCTACAAAAAGAAAATAAAAAGAGTAATTAGTTGCATTAGTTTTAGATTGACTTCACTATAATTTAGATTGAATTCTAATTATTTGTAATGTTACATTTATTTCCTATAATTTCATTTGCTTTATTGCTATAATTTATCCATTCTTTCAAGTATGTTCGATTAGCTTAAACCTTCTCATTTTCTATTGTAGTTAGAGTTTAGTTCTCTATTTTGAATTACTATAGTTTAGAAAGCCAAAACCATACCTAACCTAGATACTTGCCAGTGCATATTTCCTATAGGACACCACCCCTAGTTGATAAATTAAAAGTGACCTTGTTAAAGTATGGTAATAATGACACCCATCATCAATGATAGTCAATTTGTCCATCCAAGTAATTGGCTCATGATGGCAAGGCCCCATGAGCACATTGTGATAGCTTTGGAAGCCTAACACTTAATTTAAAACTTACAGGAAAGTAATCATAGAATTGAAATAAAGTTGCAATATGAAGAACTCAATCAATATATAATAAACACATAAATAACTCAGAATAACTCATAGAATAATCACATAGAAATGCTCATGAAAATACTAAAAATGATATAGAATAAATTTCTACTAATGCATGCAATAAGCAATGCAGTTTTACAATGCTTAGTAATAAATATATAATAGTATGTGACTCCTCATATTGTACACTCTTGACCTTCACTTTTCTTTGTAACTCTTCACTTTCCTATTCTAAGGACACATGTGCACTCTTACATAATGGACACTTGTTCACATTTACACTTACAATACTTGCACACATAATTACATGACACGTGCATTTCCTACACATTATTACATTACATGAAATATAAACTCACACTCTAATATAAGACATACACCTAATCTAATATTGCACCAAGGTGGTACATTGTCATGTACCAAATAATGTAATATTCTCCAACACCCCTCTGTATTACATTATTTGGTTAGTGAAGACTCTAGTCTTCAATATGGGTCTTCATCTTGAGTGATCAATATACTAATATTTCTTGCTTTCTTCAATCTACTGCATTTTTGTATTCTAATCAAATGAGTGATCAATATCCTTAAAAAAATTTCTTCATATATTACTAATTTTGCTGAAAGAGCCTTGACTTCATTTTATTTTGTAGTTTCTTCTAGCTTCTAAATTTCTTGAGCTAAATGACCCTTTGGATTCCCTTCTCTATATTTTAGTTGTGATTGATTATATTGATACTGAGAAGGATATTGCTATTGAAATTATTGTTGATGTGGATGATATTGAGTTTAGTATTGTCTTGATTGTATTGGTCTATTTGCTTGATCATTTTGATTTATTTGATTTCCTTGAGACTGATTCCTTGGATTATATCTATAAAAATTATATTATGATTCCTCCTTCTACATATCTAACAATATTTTTTACTCCTATTTAGCCTATCTCTTGAAGTTGAAGCAACATGTCCTTGTGTGTTATCTTTAGTTACCAATGCATTGTTAGTCATTTCATCTTTGATAGAATTCTCAACTTCATACTCTTGAAGAATATTGACTAACTCATCAAATGAAATGTCCTTGCCAAGGATTTGCAAAGAAGTAACTAGATGTTTATAATTTTCTAGAAGAACCCTTAGTATCACTTGAAAAAGCAATTTGTCTTCTATTTTTTTACCTAAAGTAGATAGTTTTGCTTTTATTTCTTCCACTCTTCTTAAAAACAGTTTAATGCTTTCACCACTAGTAACTTTTAAAGAATGCAATTGAGTTTGAAGATTCAAAATAGTAGCTTTGTTCTTTCCTTCAAATATTTTGGCTAAAGTATTCCATGCTTTTGTAGAGGTTACAGTAGATTTTATGTATGGTTGTATTTCATCTATAATTGCAAATGTTATTATTATAAGATATTTAGCTTCTTCTTCATACTTTTTAATTTCTATATCATCTTTATCAGGTTTTGTTTTGGTTCCCCTAAAAATTTCCCACAAGTTTTCTACTATCAAGATAAACTTTACTTTGTTTTTCCACGAATCATAATTAGGACCTTTGAGAAGTTGGGACTCTGAGAGAAAAGAATTGTTGGAATTCATGGTGATACTCTTGAAATTGATTGCATTATGTCTCCCTAATTAGTTAGAATCTATAAAACTAAAAATTTTACAAATTTAGTTTATCTATGTTTGATGTAGAATACCTTATCTCTCCATAATTAAATTGTTTGCAAATATTCTGACATTTGAATTTCAAAAAAAAAAAAAAAAATTTAAATATCTTTGAATACTTTAAATAAATCAACTCTATTTCAACTTATCTCTCCAAAAACTTAAGAAGGTAAATAAGATTAAAAATTATATAAGAATATAAGGTATTAATACTTTATTAGTATCCTTATCTCTCCTCCTTGTCTCATTAAACCTTAGAAAAAATAATAACTAAACTTATTTCTCCTTTAACCTTAGTAAAGAATATGAAATCAAAATTTAAACCCTAAAAATACCTCATTGAGGGTGCAAATTTTTATGGTTTCTTGGATGCTACAAACTATGAAAATCATTTCACTTTGCTTCTTCCCTCGAGCGCAGGGTTATGCACAGTGATTAATATCTGTAAGTTCGATGAATATTAGGATTTTCAAAATTGGCAAATATGAGGACCCTCGAAGTCAGCCCATTCACCTAAAATTTTTGGGACCATTTTTTTCTTAGGGTCAATTTGCCACAATATATATCCAAAAATAGGCATATTTGTACTCGTTGGAAAGATTGTTTTGAGATTGATCTAATTTTGGTATTTTTATGAAGTTATAAGATGATTTAATAGGTCAAAATGTATCCCAAATATTACCTTAATTTTTAGAGCTTCAAAGACCCCCAAATTTTTGTGTGAAGATGATTTATTTTATTTATTTAGGATTCACCTTGATTTTGATTAGGATTCACTATTTTTTACAAGTAAATTTTGGGCCCAAATCCTTATGCATAACCCTACTCGAGTGTGTGAGAACTAGTTGGAAGATATTTGCATGGATCTCTATTTGAATTATTTTGAATGGGTATTTCAATCTTCTATTTTTTACCTTCTATTCTTCTACATGTCATCTTGGCTCTATGTATGGCAAAGTTGATTGACTTTCCAAATGCTTGTAATTTTTGACTTTCTGTGGTGTGTCCAAATGATATGTTTCACTAACCTTGGCTGCAATGGGTGTTAGAATTTCCAACACTTAGATTCTACTATGTGGATCTTAGTCTTACACTTCAATCAATATTCAATTTGCTAACCTTGTGTGCTTCTCCAATGCTTGGAATTTATCTTCACTTTTCACCTTCTTCTGATGCTTCAATGTTCCTTTCCTAAGTGCAATAGATGATGTCTCAGTGCTCCTTTCAAACTATGATGAATGATATTCCAATGCCCTTCTTTGAATTGTAATGGATGACCTTGTTGTGCTACATTCAAATTCTTCTCTTTCTAACTGTGAGAAACTACTTTCAAGTGCTTTTCGATGGTTTTTATAGGCTACATAATGGCACTGATAAATGATGTTGCATCTTCCTTGTTACATTTGGCTTCAGGGGTTAGGTGATGCTTGTATTCCTAATACCTTCAGTATAGCTCTAATGGAGACTATACCTTTATCCTATTGTTGTCCCCCTTCTTGCACTCTCTTATGCTCTTTCTCTATCTACATTGCTAACTTCCCTTTATAGGTGCAAGCTTTGTACTTTAACGTAGGTGCAAAATGCTTATAAACTTGCACTCCAAATAACTATGCTCTCCTTTGAATAGTTATGTTCAAATAATTTTAATAAAATAATTTTCTCACCTTGACTTTGATATTCAATCCTTTAGATGTCTTCTACTACCTCATTTTATAACTTGTCTTCTTGTATCTCCTTGCACTTTGATTGCTTTTATTCCTTTGAATAGCACTAATTTACTTTGGCACTCCTATGGTGCTTGTATTACGCTTTTCAATGAAACTTTAGCCTTCTTCCTTTGTTTCCAACATAGCTCCTCCTTATTGTAAGACTCCATAATTTGTTGTTCTTTTTAGACTCTCATAGTATGTTGCCTTGTCTTGTATTCAAGCTTTCTATTACTACTTGAATCTTCATTGGAACCTTATTCAATGGATCTAATCTATGGGTTTGTCATAATATGGTGATGATTATCCCAAAATTTGTGTCAATATCCTTTTTTGGGTCTCTACTTTCTCTATCTTCAATGTTGTTCTTCTAGATTTTAGTCTTTTTCTTGATTGAATATGCTACCTTCTCTAACTTCAAGTCTTCTTGTTGTGAAGTTATTGTAACACTTCACTTACTTATGGTAATACTATGAATGTTGACTTGCATTCTCTAAACTTATTCCTTTTCCTTAATGCTGCCCTTGTGGCCTTTAAATGCTACTTTTTCTTTTATTTTCCTTAATTCTTTGATCCAATGTGGACTTATAATATGTTTCCCTCTATGTGTTATGTGTTGTCCTTTAACTATAACTATCCTCAAGACTTTATGTTATCTTGAAGTCTTCTTTCTACCTTCAAGTTTTCCTTAATGGTCTATTTTCTTGCTAAGGACCAATAAACCTTTATCAAGGACCTTTTCCAATAGGTCTTCTTATCTATATTTAATTGGGTCTTTGAATCTACCTTCAATGAGGCTTCTCTTCTGGAGTTTCCAAACTCTTATCAATATCAAGGTCTATCTTCAAGACCTAAATCTATATTATAGATTTCCTTCTATTCCAAATATATTCTTGAAATAGATGAACTCAATATATCAAAAACATTTTATTAATGATCAATTTTTCTTCTTGATTTGGTTCTCTAAAATCAGTATCCTTAATCTCCACTGGTTATTCTTTAACCTAGTGTTAATTCCTTAACTTCATTGGTTTTCCTTCAACCACTGGTATTAGTTCTTGGCTTCACTAGTTTTCCTCCAACCCAGTGTAAATACCTTAACTTCATTGGTCTTCTTTAGCTAGTGGAAATTTCCTTCGACTATTTGCAACTTTTAAATTTTTTTGCAAGTAAATTGTTGTGACTCTGATACCACTGATAGCTTTTGAACCCTAAAAATTAATGTAAAACTTACAAAAAAGTAATCATAGGTATGAAAGAAAGTTTCAATATAAATAAATCAATCAAGATATGAATAAACATAGAAATAACTCAAAATAATCACATATAAATGCTCATAAAAATATTGAAAATGATATAGAATAAAGGTCTACTAATGCATGCAATAAACAATGCACTTTTAATACCATTTACAATGCTTAGTCACAAATATATAATAATATGTGACTCATCATATGGTGCACTCTTGACCTTCACTCTTATTTTTAACTCTTCACATTCCTATTTTAAGGATACATGTGTACTCTTACATAATGGACACTTGTGCACATTTACACTCACAACACTTACACACATAATTACATAATACTTGTGCATTTCCTACACATTATTACATTACATGAAATATAAACTCACACTCTAATCTAAGACACACACCTAATCTAATATTGTACAAAGGTGGTACATTGTCATGTACCAAATAATGTAATATTCTCAAACACATTGATTGAATTAGAGAATGATTTACTTACTAATGCAAGCAATTCACTTCTTCAAAGATAATTGTTTTATACAATAACACCATGAAGAAATAGTGGATCTAAAATGATGAATTTAATTTTCTAAATAGAAGAGGAGTAAGAATATAGGACCATGGAAGCTTTAAGATGAAAAGGAAATATTGAAGTAGGAGTTAAAAGATGCAAGAAAAATAATTATCCAAAATTAATATCCTCTAAAAGATAAATAAACAGCTATATATATTATTTATATTTTATTTTGGCTTAAAATATACTATATTATATTGAGATGATATCTATTTAACAAAATTGGTAGAATTCTCCCATATGTTCTATCTTTTTTGTAAGCATTTAGGCCCACAATCATTAGAATTTCATAGGGCCCACTCAAACAAGAGCCAAATTTTTTATGTTCTCTTAATTTTTCCTAATGTTGATCCCACTTGAATTCAAGATCCCCTTCCTTATAGTCTATTTTTATGGCTCTCTTTTCGAACCATCTTTTGATTGCTTCTTAGTGTTGAATTGTTCTTTTAAACACCTTTTCTCTCTCTTCCTATAATTGTTGTGATATTTAGAGGGAATAAAGTTCTGAATTTATTAGTGACGTAACCTTGTTTCCATAAACTAGATTGAAGGGTGATGACCTAGTATATGCCTTTCATGTTATTTGATCTTCCCATAATGCTTTACATAACTTGGTGTGCTAGTCCCTCTGTAATTTGGTAATAGTATTTTTTAGATTCATTTTTATACTATTCATGGTTGACTATGCTATCGCAATGCCTTGTAGGTAATAATTAGAGGATGTCAAGAAGAAAATTTTATTCCAATGTGAAGTTATTTATGTTGACCCCCTTTAAATGGGTGGAAATTTTAGTGACTATAGTAGTTGGAGCTACAATCTGGTGTTGATATATTCTAATAGTTGGCTTGATTGATTGATTTGGATGGGACTACTTCAACCCACTTTGTGAAATATTTTGTGGTATTAAGGATCCACCCATGTACCATGCTTGATAGGGGGATAATTTTTCTTATGAAGGATATACCCCATTGCTAGAATGTTTTGGTTATAATAATGGGCTTTAATGGCATCGGTGTCTTCATCATATTTTCGTTGAACATGCAATAGGTTTTGCAACTATTGGCCCATTTTTAGCAACCATAGAAGATGTTAGGCTAGCAATATCCAACCCTCAGTATTTTGTGGGTCATATTCAATGTAGAATAATGGCATCCTTCATCATGGTATTTCTTAATCAGTGCCTTTATATTTTCTTCTTCAACGCAACATAGGAAAACATTATCATATCCACTCTTGAATAAGAGCCTACTAATATAGTAATGTTATGTTGGATTTTTCCTCAATTGTATTATTCTATTAGATTTCAATTATTTTGGTATATTTCTTATGGCTATATATCTACAAATACTACCCATCCATCATTTTCTATCATCTACTTCTACCTCGACCACTAGGACTACCTAGTCTCTAGGGACTACCATTGTTAAGTTATCACACAAGGACATACTCTTGATAAGATTAGTGGGTTTGATTTCAATACTGAATTCTTGGATCTTGTTAATGCACTTAGATCTATTTTCTCTTAATTCACCATGAATCATAGTGGATCAACCATTGGGATGCACTATGAAGACTATGATATTGCTCTATGGTAGGTAGTATCTAATTTTTTTTAGTCTTCATGATGGAAAATACCTCTTATTAAATTAATATGTATTTATCTTCATAGTGTGAAGAACTTGGATCATTAATAATATGGGGTGATATTTGTCTTGTTCATTTTCTATGTCAATATGGTGGTAATAATTTCATCAATTTTGAACACATAGAGCCTAAAATCTTTGGAAAATTTTGGATTGATTAGTACTAGAGATAATGGCATCTTTGATTTCTTGGAAGGCCTTTATAACTTCATCATTCCATAGTAAGCCATCATATTTCTTTAGTATTTTGGTGTTTGGCTTGGTCTTCTAGGAAAAATTTGTTATAAATTTGTAAATAAATGAGATTTGATCCAAGAAGACTATATTCCTTTGACTAACTTGGGCAAGGGAAGGTGTTGGATTTTTTATCCTATCAATATCTATGTCTAAGGCCTATTTTAATAGTAAATATCCTAGTATTTTTCCTTATTATACCATAATTATATACCTTTTGGTATTAAAGGATATGTAAAACTCTCTACACCTTTAAAATACTTACTCAAGATGTTCAATGTACATATTTCTATATTTGGAATACATTTTTTTATTAGATAAAGTAAGGGGTTTTCTAAGAAAGGTTCTCCAAACCTTTTTACATAAGGAGATGAGGGAGATCTAGATCCAACCCTGAAGCTCACTCAAAAATACCAACCAAACAAAATTTAAAACTATCTAATAAAGGTTACCCCAGAGCAACAGATCAAAAGGGGGCACCCAACCTTGCAAGACAAAAGCAAGATGACCAAAAAAACAAATAAAACATCACCTAGAGATAAAATACTATCAAAAAAATCCAAATAGAAGAACCAAGCCCCACCAAAAACTAAGAAGTTGGTGCATCCTTATGCTACTATAACATTCCTCAAATCTCATTTATGAATGAGATATCTGCCTAGAACGACCCCAAAAATACTTGGTGTTTTTCATAAAGTTTGTACAGGAATGGTTGGACTGTAGGAGTCTTAGGTATTGAAGAGGGATATATATCCTTAGTGACCTTTGAGTCCAGTGCATGCTAATGGATTTAGTCATAGATAGACTATCATCTGAATCTACCACCTCTACCAAAATAGGTGTGGTTTTAGTTTTCAACACCTTCAAGGATAAGAACTTTGATCATCATGCATGGCTTCCCTTGATACAATTCAATGAACTCTTACATATTATCATAGCCAACACCTCCCATTTTTAAGCAGAAATGGGGGTCATAAACTCTCTAGAGTCTGACTCAGAAGTCAAAAGAAGATCCAGAAGAAGTCATTTGTGGGTAAATTATTGGGGGGATTTTTTAAAATTCAACTTTCTCCAATGCATCTTCCATCGCTACACCTCTATATTTAGACACATACCAAAACATAATAAAAAATAAGCCTTGATGAATTGGGTCTAGATCCCTTCCTCCTCTAACATATTTCATGAACTTCTCCAAGGAATGATAAAGAAAGTATAGTATGTTCATAAGTCTTTTTCTCCTAAGCTGGTTCAAAAACATCATGTGATAGTTTTGTATCACATATCTATTTTTTTCCAAGGTGAAATAGTCCATAATTACCAAAATAACTCAATTTCAAGGGGCGATAAGAGCCTTGGCATGATACCCATTTTGCAACTTTGGTAGATACTTCCCACCATCAAGGAAAAAACTACATTCTCTTTTCAGGGAGTGCTTTGGCCTGTTGTGGCAACCATCATCAATAGGAAGCCTGGTTACTTCACCAATAAGAGCCATAGATAAGAGGAATGTAATCCCTCTAGCTTGTACCCACCCTTTCCTCTAGGAATGCACCAAAGGGCTTTGTTATGCCCATGAAAGGACTGTATGCATTCCAAGAGACCCCCCTTATGCAAAATTTTCTTCACTTTTTCATCCCCCTCTAACTTTCTTGGATATAATGGGATCTTCATGTCCTTATTTGTAGACCTATGGCCCATGAGATATCACCTTATACCTAGTACATAGGAAAACATGTATTCATATCCTTATATTTGGAATACATAGATCATCAAGTATATGAGGATTATCTCACCCACAATTTTGGTGAATGCTATATGCATGGTCCATTGGAAAGTAGTACCAATGTTTGATAGCCCATACAACATCATCAAAGTAATAGTAGGCAAAGAATAATAATATTTTAATGAAGCTCTATTTAGGTTCTTGAAATAGATGCACAACCTTATATTGTTGTTCTTTTTATCCATAGAAATCAAATTGGTGATCCAAGTGGAATGTTTGATTGGAAATATGATTTGTGCCTATATGAGATTCAAGAGTTCCTTCTTCATTACTATATCATTTTTGGGATCTAATGGCAATTATTTTTGTTAGAAATACCTAGAACTAGGTTCCAAATCAATAGTTTATTCTATAGTTTTATGATCAAAATTCATTAGATCTTTATATGACCACATGAAAATAACCTTGTACTTTCTACAAAGTTCCTTGAAAATACTAATCTCTTCTTGAGTGCATCCCTTATCGAGCAATAATTTCTCTTATAAATAACTTTTATGGGGTGGTAAGACGAGTATTTCACCTTGAAGCTTGATTTCTTTGCATTATCATCCATGTTGAATAGGCTCTCCAAGGTAGGTAACCCCTTGGAAAATTTATTTATCTTCAATTGAATGAATCCATCCTTAATGCCATCCCCATATTCATTTTTCTCTTTAGCATACAAGGTCTCTTTGATTAGGAACTCAATGATCTACTCATCATTGTTAAAGACCTTCCAATTATAAAAGTTATCAGGTATGGATGGCTTGAAAACAACTTGTAATTATTTTGTTTTTCCCCCATGTTAGTGGTGGGATTTAATCCATGCCTTTTAATTCATATACCTTAATGTTAAATTCTCTAAGAATCACGTTGATCTCATATGTATCAAAAGTCTCTAGAAAATCTTAGATCCATTGGTTATATGTATTTATATGCTTATTCTTTGTGGTGCATTGGGAATTAACCTAATTTATAATAAATTAATAGCTTTTATATATCCTTGGATTCTCAATCTCACTATTTTCTACTTTCCACAATTTGACGCATAGTAATTCATATTCAGCCATGTTGTTGGTATAGTTGAATAACAATTTATATGTAGATAATATTTGTGTGCCTTAGAGGTAGATGAATTGAATGAAAACACCCACATCATTTCTACTTATAGAACCATATAAGTACATTATCTAGGTTCTATCCACTTCTTGGCTTGTTAGATTTGGGAGACTAGATGATTCTTCTATGTTAAGATAATTACCAAGCTCAATCTCC
Organism: Wollemia nobilis; assembly: GCA_028583015.1. Taxonomy (NCBI): domain Eukaryota; kingdom Viridiplantae; phylum Streptophyta; class Pinopsida; order Araucariales; family Araucariaceae; genus Wollemia; species Wollemia nobilis. Next base: position 2,966,966 of record JAQPPZ010016847.1, on the reverse strand, counting down.
TCAATGTCAATAGTTGGATCTTCTTCATCTGGAAGCACACCAATTATCATGTATATTTAATAGTCTTGATCATCTTTAGGTTTATTTTCCTCTAAAAATTTTGGGAGATCATTCCAACTTATAGTACCATGTTCATCTATATTGTGTAGTAGATAGTTGTAGAGTAGATCATTCTCAATTTTGATCACTTTATCATCTCTAGGAATATTCATATGGGTATAATCCATCATTGAATAACCATCTATTGTAAACTTACATGTCTACTCTAGATAAAAACATACCAAATTATGGAAATGTTGACAAATATCACTTCTTGCACCACTACCATATTTAGACATATTGTTATGGTTATGATCAAGTCTTTGTAGACTCCCACTATGTTTACCCTAGTGCCATCAATTTGGATTATATGTCTAGCCATTTTGGTATAGGGTAAGCCCATATCTCAATAAATTTTATTTTGGAATTGCTATAACTATTATCCTTAAATCAACTATGGCAAACTCTCTATACCTTTGAAAGACTTACTCAAGATGTTCAATGTAAATATTTCTATCTTTGGAATACATAGATCATCAAGTATATGAGAATTATCTCACCCATAAGTTTGGTGAATGCTATGTCCATGGTCCTTTAGAAAGTAGCATCAATGTTTGATAGCCCATACAACATCAGCAAATTAATAGTAGGTAAAGAATCATGACATTTTAATGAAGCTCTATTCAGGTTCTTGAAATAGATACACAACCTTATATTGTTTTCTTCTTATCTATAGAAACCAAAGTGATGACCCAAGTGGAATGTTTGATTGGAAATATGATTTGTACCTATATGAGATTCAAGAGTTCCTTATTCATTACTATCTCAATTTTAGGATCTAGTGGCAATTATTTTTTTTATAAATTCCTAGAACCAGGTTCCAAATCAATAGTTTATTCTATAGTTTTCTTATAAAAATTCATTAGATATTTATATGACCACATGACGATATCCTTGTACTTTCTACAAATTTCCTTGAAAATTCTAACCCCTTCTTGAGTGTATTCTTTATCAAGCAATAAGTTCTCTTGTAAATAACTTTGATGGGACGATAAGATGAGGATTTCACCTTGAAGATTGATTTATTTGCACTATAATCCATGTTGAATAGACTCTCCAATGTAGGTAACCCCTTGGAAAGTTTATTTATATTCAATTGTATGAATCCATCCTTAATTTCATCCCCATATTTATTTTTCTCTTTAGCATACAAAACCTCTTTGATTGGGAACTCAACGATCTACTAATCATTGTTGAAGACCTTCTAATTATCAAAGTTATTAGGTATGCATGGCTTAAAAACCACTTGTAATTATTTTGTTTTTCCCCTATGTTAGAGGTGGGATTTAATCCATGCCTTTTAATTCATATACCTTAGTGTTCAATTCCCAATAAATCACGTTGATCTCATGTGTATCAAAAGTATCTAGAAATTCTTAGATCCATTCATTATATGAACTTAGATGCTTATTATTTGTGGTGCATTGGGAATTAACCTAATTATAATAATATTAGAGTGTTTATATATCCTTGGATTCTCAATCCCAATATTTTCTACTTTCCACAAATTGATGCATAGTGCTTCATATTCAACCATGTTGTTGGTATAGTTGAATAAAAATTTATATGCAAACGAGGTTTGTGTACCTTAGAGGTTGATGAATTGAATGATAAAACCCACATCAATTCTACTTATAGAACCATATAAGTACATCATCTAGGTTCTATCCACTTCTTGGCTTGTTATATTTGGGAGACTAGATAATTCTTCTATATTAAGATAATTATCAAGCTCAATCTCCTCAATGTCAATAGTTGGATCTTCTTCATCTGGATGTACAACAATTATCATGTACATTCAATAGTTTTGATCATCTTCAAATCCTTAATTTTCCTCTATAAATTTTGGGATCTCATTCCAATTTATAGTGTCATGTTCATCTATAATGTGCAATAGATAGTTGTAAAGCAAAAAATTCTTAATTTTGATCACTATCATCTCTAGGAATATTCATATGGGTATAATCCATCATCAAATAACCATCTCTTGTGAACTTGAAAGTCTACTCTATAGATAAAAACATACCAAATTATGGGGGAGGTTGAATATATTACTTCTTGCACCACTACCATATTTATACATATTTCTATGGTTATGATCAAGTCTTTGTAGACTCCCACTATGTTTACCCTACTGCCAACAATTTGGATTAGATGTCTAGCCATTTTCATATAGGGTAAGCCCATATCTCAATAAATTTGATTTTGGAAAAACTATTACTATTGTCCCTAAATAAACTATGCAACTTCTTGATAAATATTTTCTAAACTTAAGGTCATATAAAATGGAAAAAACTTCAATATTTTACGATTTGGGGTGTTTAATATGTTATTTGCAATTACTTGGATATATGTTGGATGCTTTTCTATGAAGTTTTTCTAATCATCTATGTTGGTTTGAGGTGGGTTTGATTGTTTCCCCTTAGCATAATGTATTTTCTACTCTTTCAATACCTCTAGGAGTAAATCCCTCTGACCATGCATTGATAATGCTTCCAACATACTCACTTTGTTAGGAATATTTTGTATTTCATTAATACTGTTAAACTTGAATTCTACAAAGCTACTCTCACTTTATGTAATGAAATTCTAGTATTGCCTTTTGGCTATTGCATGACCTTCACTTGTGAGAGAAGGATGTTTAAATCATTACTTAACCTCTTTCTAGATTTGATCCTTTGGACAAAGAAAACATGCCATTTCATTAATATCAAAATATGTGTTACAAATTAAATATTTTTATAATTTTTTACCTTGGGATATAAATGAGGATCTTCCAAGAATGAAGTCATTTTTAGTCAAATTTCATGGCACTCCAAAGGGAGGTGGGTTTATTCCTACCATTATTGGATGAATGAATTTCCAAGACCTGCACACAACCAAAACAAGATGTTAGTAGCACCTGTTGGTCTACCTTGGTTAGACCTAAATTTAGAAGAGTGAAACAATTGAAATCTTCACCTATTGCATTAAAACGGAGCTAAAATAAGCTAAAAATTCATAAAAATAGTTACACTCACCTATGTTTCTAGTTTTCTAGCCTACATGTGTCTAAAATTGATTCCTAATAGAAATTGTACCCAAGGCTATGGTTATATCAATCGTACCCCATGGTTATGTCAATCGTACCACCTATATGGTTGGTGTTGGTTTGGTCTGACTAAAATTTCCTTCATAGAAAATATTCTTTTAATTCCTAGGAAGCTTTATTTTGAGTCTAATTATCATTTGAGTCTACACTTACAAGCAATTTATAAAACAAGGAGGAAAAAAAAGAGGCACACAAGGGCATCCATGGGGGTTAGCACAAAGGAGAGTTTGTAAGCAAATGAGGGTTGGAGTGATTTTGGTAGAGTTTTTGTAAGAACTTATCACATTATTTATAATAAATAAATGTGATGTTATTTATAGAATTTTGCAAGGGTTAGAGGGTCTGGTGTCTCATAAGGTGGTAAGGGTGCACCATGCCTCGTAAATGGATTTGGGTGGAGAAATTCCTCACCCATACATATTCACTAATTGGGCATGGGTACACCTTACCTCATAAATGCATGGGGGTGAAGAAATTCATCACCTTATTTATGGCATGTGGATGAAAAATCTTCATCCTATTTATGGCATTGTATGAGCATGGGGATGTGGAGAGTAGGGGGTAGAGTAGGCTAGGGTGAGATGGAGCTAGACTAGAGTGAAAGGATAGAGTAGGATGAGGTGGCCATAGGATAAGTTAGAGGAGTGGTCACATAGTGACCAAGGGCTAAGTGTAGGAGGGGAGTAAGTGGGAAAAAGGGGCTTAAATGGCTAAATAGTGTTTTAATACAAATTAAGTGGATTTTAAGGGTTTTTTTGCAAATTAACTAAATATTAGCACTACACAAGGGATAAAGTGACATTTTTAGGTGTCTAAATTTACCCCTTTTTGTATTGCAGTGTGTGCAAACATGTAGTAAAAAACTCATGACTCTAGATAGGTGGCTAACTATGACATGAATGAGTTAATAATGGATGATCATGGTTGACCATGGATTTTGGAATACTGTTGTAACTGCTAAGGGAGGATATGTAATATTATCTCAAATCATAAATAATGTAAGATGCTCCAATTGTGGAAGGGATGAATATCCTTGAAACTTTTCCTTTCATATGTTTTTGAGCTTGATTGACTTATCAATCTAACCATCCATTGGTAGGTATCCTCATAATTCTATGAATCAATTGTAAGTGGTCTTAAGTTGCCACCTCAACGAGTTGAGTACATGAGTAACCATATAGACATTGGCATGGAGTGTACAAAACTAGATTAGATTAATTTTTGAGTTGAGAAGAGAAAATATTCTTTTTTTTTGTAGTAGAGGAGGGTTAGTGGTAATCTCAGGAAAAGTTCTTAGATAAATGTGATAACCATACCAATCAAGCGTTGTTATGTTCTAATGCAATTTTAGGCTTACCTTGACTAACTTGGGTTCTTTAATGGAAAAATCACATATCACATATTAATCAAATATTTAGTTTAGGAAAGACAACACCATGAGTAGTCTTGCCATAAAGTGAATGTTTTCTTGCTCATCTTATCATTCACATAATTCAAACTCGAGGATCCAAAAGAACAAGTTGTAAAAAAAGAGAGAAATAAAGAAACAAAATCAAAAGAAAACAATATGAGAATGAAAAGAGATCCACCAAAAGCTTCTTATTTGTCTCCTTAGGTATTTTAGGTGCATCCATCAGGGATATATATGCCTAGCTGGTAGTGGAGCTACATCGAAGGAATATGGGGCTAACCTCCACAAAGGCTATAAACACTTGTCTGGTAATGGAGTATGACTTTTGAGTGGCGACATGTTTGTCATATTAGTGACCTTATTTTGTACATACCATTGCATGCTTGCAGATGAGCTAGATTATATTGGATTGACTCACAATTGGTTAGTTGAACCTTACTTAAGATGGAAAATGAACTTCATCCATGATAGGATTAATCTTATTTGGGATGGTATAGATTTCCATGGGATATTGACTAAATATTAGATGAGTTTGATTGTTCAAACTAGAGTGTTTGAATTTTGTGAAATTCTTCTAGCATCCAAAAACCATTGGAAATATGAGTGAATTGCATCAAGGCTAGCTTCAACTTACTAGCTATATCTTTAAGTCATTAGTCCAATGTTCATTCACCTTGTGTCTTCAGTTTAGTGTTCTTTACTATTTGGTTACTAACAAATTTATTATTACTACTAGTTTACCCATGATCATTATTATGCAATGATCGCTGGTATTCTCCCCACTTCCCTCTTATCCTATCAATCTATCACACTTGCTCCTCAACTACCTCTTACCACCTTGATATGGAGTTGATCCTAGCATCTATGATATTGTTGGATCTACAAATTGAGGAATTTTTGAGACTACAAATGTTGTACTCCTATGGCTATATCAATATTGGGATGCCAAGTACAATAGAATAGACATACCCTATCTCACTAGCACCTCCTTTTACACTAGCACTCTATCCCTATTCTATGCATAGATATTCCTAAACTCATCCCTGGTATGTCATAATCAAGCAATATTAGCCTATACATCTACCATATCCCCACCACCCCTCAACTGTTCCACCTGTTATTATAGTTCATCCCTCCCTATAGTTATTGCACCCATCTCATCATAAATCCTCTCTCTCTAACTAGAATCTATCTTGCTTAGAGGTCACTATATCTAGGTGCACCAGTAGTCTATATATTTATACCCATAGCCCCATCCTCTCTAACACCCCTACCACCTCCTGATTAGTTAATTGTACCTCTAATTATCATACGTGCTCTCTCAACATCTCAACCTTCTCAACTACATCCATCATCTCATTCCACTATATGCTATCATCAAAATTAGCTCTCTCCTCCTCTAAATTTTGTAGTTGGTACCTCCTCAACTATCATCCCTAATTGGCCTGTTCCCTCATCTACTTAATGATGTACTCATCACCTAAATTTCTCCTCCTATCTCTCTTCAACTTTCTCTCCATATTTATTAGTTGTATTTACCTTTTATCTAGCTACCTCTCCACCATCATCCCTATCCACATCCTCTTGTACAACCTACCTTGTCTCCCATTGTAGCATCACCTACCATCTATCATACTACAGTGTAATACGAGTATTATCTACATCAGGTACTAGTATCACCTTGTCCATATACAAATCTAGTGGGTTTATCTATGGTGTTGTCCCAACATCATCCTTGATCCTCCAATATACTATCGATGGATCTGATATCCCTTATCACAATCCAAACTATCCTAGGACTTGAGTATACTAGAAATACTCAACTTGTGTGCTCTTCTAATCAATCATCCATATAGATCTCCACACTCAACATAGATTCTCTACCTCCTCCATCCATGTTGTTCCACCTCTACATGATTTCTAAATGATATCCTATGGCCTCAGGCTCACCCATGACCCACAATAATGTAGACCATATCTCTCATAGGGTCTTCTCCATTATATCTCCATATTTATATGCCACCTCAAGGTATATGGCACCTCTTACCCTATAATTTTATATGCATCATATGGAAGATCCCATGGTCACTCAACTCTAATGTTCTCCCATATCCATAACTACACCAAACGTTTATAGCTCAAACTCTTTGAGCAGTCCTCCTCATTGTATAAAACTCCTTGTACATCTATACCAGTAAGTTGGTGTCCATGTGTACCTCATTGACATATCCACCAAATTTCCCAAAATCCCTAGCAAGTTCCATTGGAACCATGCACCTAATAAATTTGGAAATAAAAATATAGATATCAATACCATAGCTAGTGTGTTTCTCGATGTCAGTGCACCCTCATCATAGTAGAGTTCATAGAGTACTCCACCACTATCAGTATTCACCTAGTCCTACTTCACTCCAAATATCTTCTCTATCACCATTGAATTTTGCATCCCACCCATAGCTATAATTATACAACCCTTAATATGTAGCTAGTAAATCTGATAAACATCCTCTAGTGTAACAATCATTTTCTCTATCAATAAATGAAAGGTGCCCTTATTTGGATCCCATTGCTCACACAACATTGACACATATGCACTATCCCAGTGGACTATTTCCATCTGAGCTACCCCATGACACCCTTTCACTCTTAGCCACTCCCAGTTATCCTTTTCCAAATCTCTCCTAAGCCAGACAAAGAGTAGCCTAAATCTATGTCATAGCTGCAACATCTTCACTTGGTAACATTTCCTCTATCAAAACTAGTCTCCCATCAACTAAGAAAAATTGTACAAATCTGTACAATTGATGTAATTGTATAAACCTATATATTTGGCATGCGACATTTATTTTTGGAAACCTTTTTTCTCAAAACACATGAAACAAACAAAACATTGTAAAAATAAATAAAACAAAAAATCCAAGAAAATAATAAACAATACACAAGTAAGCCTTGCACTCAAATACATAAAGCATCACATTCATTATTATCATTCTTAACTGACCCTACACTTCTACAATTTTATTTTGCTAAAAATAGGACATAGGGTTTATTTTATTCCAAAAATATACACATAGGAGAAAAAGGGATAAAAATTGACTAGCCAACACTGCACTCCCTCCACTGGTAGGTTTGACACCACCATCCACCATCTTGTTTGAGCACATATTAAATTTGGTAGCATTTCATATCAAATACTTAACCTCACCCATCACTCTCCTCACAATTCTCCCAAATTGTATGATAAAAATGAGCCCTTGTGCCTCACGATTGTGCTTTTATAATCAATGTGCCCCAACCATACCATATGACTATGATCGTATAGATATATATAACTATTTACTATAAAAATCCATATAGCTGGTGACCATACATGTCTGTATGGTCCCAATTTGACTAAATTATTTTGTCTTCCCACCAAATTTTATTATTTTTTGTAGTCATTTCTACTTCTTGATAGCGCAATGACTTTTTGTCAAGCGCTTCATTACTATGTTTTGATTCTTAACTCATCAACTTACTACTTGAGAGGGTAGATATTACCCATAAATATTATCTTCAACATGTTCAATATCAAAACACTCAATCTTGGAATCACATTTTTCCAAGAACTTTGCTTGAGACTATCACTAACCCTCCTCTATTGGGGCAAAAAATAGAATTTCTCTTCTCAACTCAAATTCTAATCTAATCTAATTGGATACACTCCATTCCAATGTTTGTATGGTTACTCATATACTCGCTTTATCAAGGTGGTAATTTAAAACCACTTACAATTTATTTGTAGCATCATTTGAATACCTATCATAGGTAAAGTGTAAAGGATATTTATCCCTTCCATAATTGAGGCATCTTATATTGTTCATAATTTGAGATAATATTACATCTCCTCCCTCAAAAGTCATAGTGGTGTGCCAAAATCTATGGTAAATAATGATCATCAATCATCAACTCATTCTTTTCATAGTTAGCCACCTATCTAGGTTCATGAGTTCTTGCATTACATCATTATTCCACATACTATAGTACAAAAGAGGTAAATGTAGACATCTAAAAATATCATAGTATCCCTTTTGTAGTGCTAATATTTAGTTAATTTGCAAAAAGACCCTAAAATTACACTTAATTTGTATTAAAACATTATTTAGCCATATAAGACACCTCCTACACCTAACCCCTGATCATCATGTGATTACCCCTCTATCTTAGCCTAGGGCCACCTCACTCTAGTCTACCCTTTAACTCTAGTCTAGCTCCACCTCACCCTAACCTACTCTACCCCCTACTTTCTACATCTCCATGCTCATTCAATGCCTTAAATAGAATGAATACTTTCTTCACCCATGTGCATTAGTGGCATGAAGACTTTTTATCCATGTGCCATAAATAAGGTGAGGAATTTCTTCATCCCCATGCATTTATGAGGCATGGTGCATCCATACCAAATTAATGCATATGGATGGGTGATGACTTTCTCCACCCAAATCCACTTATGATGCATGGTGCACCATTTCCACCACAGGCCACCTCACCCCCCTAACCCTTGCCAAATTCTATAAATAGCATCATATTTATTTCATTATAAATAATGTGACAAGTGCTTACCAAAACTCTACCAAAATCACTCCATCCCTCATTTGCATACAAAACCTCCTTTGTGCTAACCCCCATGGATGCCCTTGTGTGACTCTTTTTTTTGTAAATTACTTGTAGGTGTGGACTCAGATGACCATCAAACTTGTACCAAATCTTCCTAGGAACCAAAAGAAGATTTCCTTCGAAGGAAATTCTAGTTGAGCCAAACCATCACCAACCATAAAGGGGTTACGATTGATATAACCATGAGGTACGATTGACATAATCGTATCCCTAGGTACGATTCCCATAAGGAACCTATTTTAGACACTTGAAGATTAATAAAATAGAAACAAAGGTGAGTGCAACTATTTTTATGCTATTTTAGCTTATTTTATCTTTGTTTTAATGCAATATATTAAGATTCCAATTGTTTGCACTCTTCTAAATCTAGGTCTAACCAAGGTAGACCCACAAGTAATACTAACATCTTATTTTGGTTGTGTGCAATTCTTGGAAACTCATTCAACCATTGGTGGTAGGTATAAACCCACCTCCCCCTTGAGGTGGCCATACAATACATGGAGTGCCATGAAATTTGATTGAAAAATGACTTCATTATTGGAAGACCCTCATTTGTAGCCCAAGGGGTAAATTTGTAAAAAAATTCAAATTGTAACACGTCTTTTGATATCAATAAAATGGCACATGTGTTTATCACTCCTATTGTGCATGGGTTTATCTATTCACCCTACATTCCTATTTTTAATTTTAGGTCCTTTATCCTTATTCATTTTTCTATCTCCTTTGCTTTGCACTTTTACTTGAGGTGTACCTATGGAATTCTTTTTTAAGGTTTCTATTTCTTTATATATTTTTGATGTGCAACTAATATCCCTTTACCCTTCAAGTGTAAGGGCATCCACCCTCTCTTAAGTACTCTTGTAACCTTATTTACCTTAGCATTTTTTATTTGGTTATTCTTTAGAAGCTTTCATCTTTCCCCTAGTTCCAACTACTTATTAGTTACTACATATAACATCATATTCAAATGTAGAATCTTTATCTATTTCTATAATGCTAAAATTAGCAAGCATATCATTATTTTCATTAGATAAGATAAAATTTTACTGATGCTACTAATAATATTGACATGGGTTAGCTCATTGTAAACACCAATTTTCCTAATATAGTGTTATGTTGGTATTGTCATTATTGGCCATACTAGAGTATTTAAGAATGTATGACCACTCTAGGACATTATGTATAATTATGTCCTACATTGCATGGAAAATACCATTTATGTGTTGACCTTTTAATTTTAATTAATTATGAGCTTCATTAATTCCTTGGTTGGCACCTTGGCAAGGCACTTGATCTTTTGTGAAGTATGAGGTCTTCCAAGTATTCTAGTTTTGAGGTTGTTATCATTTTCTCCTTTCAACATTGTTTAGATTTACCAAGGTCTTAATCACTTCCAACATCATGCTCATACCAAATTTGTTAATTGACTTAATGTTTTTTTAGATAAGATTGTAAGAGATGGAAGTTGTGGTTGAAAAGTGTCTATTTATGATGAGTTCTAGCTAGGATGCATGATAATATATAGAGAATGCAACAAATTAGTAATAGAATTTTTTTGGGATTAAAAATGGAAAAAATGATGAGTGTAGGACTTGGATCTAATGGATTTTGGGTAATGTAGTCCATGTAAACCATAAACAAGGCAAGTTATAATTTTCCTACTCTAATCAGGACATCTTCTACCTGGGTTGCTTCTTCAAAAGTTGTAGCTAGTGTATCATGATTAACATTATAAACCATTAAAGCTAAATTAGAGTATAAACCCTTGATGTAATAAGGAAATATATTTTCTTCATTAGGCCTAACATTCTATGGAATCAAATTTGAAGTCCTCAAGAATCCATTATTGAAATGATATATATTTTCTTAGGGATAATATTTATATTATATTCAATTAAAATAATATTGAATAACTATTTCCCATACTTCCAAATCCATGCATAAATGGCTCTACAATTTCTTCCCAACTAGGAAGATAATTATATGGTAAACCTCTATACCATAATGTAACTTTATCATGCAAGGAGTAAATTAGTAAGTGTACCATAATATCCTTCTCTTGAATGTAGTGAATCAATTTGAGTGTATAAAAATTACTAAGGTTCTCCAATGTTGCCTTATTCCCACTCCCACAAAAATAGGTAAGGCTTTTATAGTGGTTCAGGTAATAGAGTAAGCAACTAGATTCAATGATCCTTGATAGGTCCAATCAATAATTTTATGTTATGGCCTAGGTGGAAGTAAGGGCAAGGTGCCTTTTAAACAAAATCCACAAGGGCCCCTTTTAAACATTAAAGTCATTTTAGGTTGCTTCTACCAAGAGGATATGGGTAGCCAATCAAAATTTCTAAGGAGAAGGCAGGGAGTCTCTTGATTTCGGGAGCAAAAGGTCGAAGAGAACGGCAGAAGAAGAAAGTGATTTCGGAGTTTTTTTGGCTATTCCTCTCCTGTTATAAGGTCGAGTACCTCTTTGAAAAGGTCCTCACAATCGCTTCTTGTGACGCTGCGGAACCATGGCAATTGGGATCTCAAGACGCAGCGACACCTGTGATGCAAGGAATCATTGACTCACATCACGATATCTTTTTCTTCCCAATTCTGATTTCAATTCTCATATCATGGATGTTGGTTCGCGCTTCATGGCATTTTAATCATGGAAGAAATCCGATCCCGCAAAGGATTGTTCATGGAACGACTATAGAGATTATTCGGACCATATTCCCTAGTATTATTCCGATGTTCATCGCTATACCATCATTTGCCCCGTTATACCATCAATGGTCCTTGATAGGTACAATCATGAATTTTATTTTATGGCATAGATGGAAGCATTGGATTATTACATGGTGGATGAGGTTGACCATAGGATTGTTTTGGTGGTGGATAAGATTATACTACATAATCTTGAGGTGGATATGGAAGATAGTAAGTAAAAGGATAATAAGGGTTTGGCATATGAAAGGGATGAGAAAGTGGATTTTGATAACAACATTATTAATTTATATGAGGCTACATATTTGGAAGAGGAGGAGAATATTTCAAACCTTATTGATAAATTTATTGCTTAGTAGGAGTTTACCTTACATATATTATTATGCCTAAGTAGTTGTAGATGGTTTTTGTCCCTAGATATTTACTTGGGTCCCCTACATACCCACTTGTCTAGTCAACACTTGTATATTTTGAGCAAAGCCCTAGATTTAATTCAAAAATATTTTCTCTAAATATCCTATGTTTTGTCATTGAGGATGGTTGGAGGTGTTCCATAAACTAGATCTAGATGGAATTTGCATTTAAGTAATGCTTATAGGAGGATAATTTTGGATACTATATTAAGGAGGTGAATTCAAGCTACTGACATAGTAATGGATTCTAAAATATGGATTATTAATGGGTTTATTTGCATCACAAGTTATACCATAAAGAGGGTTTCTTTGAGTTAATATAGATATGGTATTTGACTAAGTTTTATTGGCTAAGGTGGAAAATATCTCATTCATTGACATAAAAAACCAACCTTTTGGGATGTGAGGTTATGTATGACAAGGTTATAAATTAGGATTTTGTACTTTGAGGAAACATGAGTAAACATTGGAATCTCCTCGATTTCATCTTCTTGATGTACCCACATGAAGGTTTATTCATTTTTTCCCTTGAATATTTCTTTGATGATATGCAACTATCTTTACAAATTGATGTTATTTTTATAATATTTGTGCCTTTGAGAATGTATTGTTAAGTTTTCATGTATGGACATACATCGATAGAATTTTAGGATCAATTTTTGTAAAATTTTATAAATTGACTTGTTAAACAATTCATTGACAAACTCAAGTGATTTGCTTGTAAAATAAAAAAATTCACTTGTAATTTTAGACAAATCAATTTGCTTGTATAAAGTGGAGTGATTCACTTACCAAATTAAGCAATTTGTTTGCAATATTGGGTGATTTGCTAGCAAAAATTGAACTTTGGATTTTCTAAAGTTTAGACGGTCTAAGCAAATTGCTTAGAGAAAATCACTTAGAAATTAAAAAAAATTGCTTTCTTGGGAAGGAGTTAGGAAGAATATTGTCTTTCCCATTGAATTATTTGGAATGAATTAGAGCAAATCACTTACTGAATTAAGAAAATTACTTGGTGTTTTGATATTCAGCAAAAATGGCTCAAATATGCCTTACACATTATCAACCTATGGAATATACAAAATAGAGGTCATGTATAAGGTTTAAAATAGTTCTAATGCTATTTGTATTGTTGAATTTAGGATTTTTTTTAAATTTTAGAGTTCATGCTAGAGTTTCCATTCGTAAAGTACCTATAAAATAAAGCTTAAACAACAAAAATAATATGAATCTTAAGGTGAGTTTCAAATTGAGCTTCATAAATCAAGCCCTTGACCTTGACAAATCACTCTTTATTTGATATATAGAAACACAAGAAATTTAGAATGAATCACTTACAAAAATGGATTGAAATGCTTATAGAAATGGTCATAGATAATTTTTAAGCAATTGGGTCAAAATGGAGAAAATTACTCTAAAATCAAAGAAATTTTCTACTTGTATGAGGACTAGGAAAAAATATCTTTAATTTTGACCCAATTAATTCATTTATGATGAATATAGCATTGAAATAAAAATCAAGGAATTTAGCCAAATATGAGCAAAACATTATGGATAATGAAGGCTCATGTCCCACAAAACACACCAAAAACTATGTTGAACGGTTCATAGTGGGAATCTTAGTGAATATTTTATGTAGGAAGAATAATGGAAATTTATCGCATCAGGCATACCAAAAACTATGTTGAACCAAATAATTGGCATGGCTTCTAATTTTGTGATGTTCCCTAATTCTAGTTTCAACAAAGTTTGAAGGAAGGGCCAATGGATCCTCCCAAAATATAAATTGAGGCCAACCTCCCATACTCTCAACATAAATACTCCTACACCAACTACATGAAAAAAAGTGTAGAAATAAAAATGCATGAAAAATGAAGGGTGTGAGTGATTTAAATGTAATATGACATTTAACTGTAGAGAGAGAGTGTAAGTGATAAATCAACACATGAGAATGCAAATAATATCAATGTTCTTCCAATTCATTAAGTATGAAATTGGTAAGGGAATAATAATATAGTAAATTTTGAAATTCCTCAATCATAACACACTTACCAAACTCAGAGGTTCATGCCACTAATGGAATGCATAAGGAATTGCCAATTTATTAATAATCTCATGAGATAAAAGTATAATATCAATTTTGTAAAATGTAGCTTTAATTATCATGGATAAAAAATGCTTATAATGGATCCCATGGATCCTATTTATAGTAGGAATTTACCCTTGAGTTACATAGGGTGAGAAATTATTGCTCCTTGTAAAAGTAAAAATCTAGGGGCATTACCAACAAAATGATGCACTCCAAATGTTACATGCCTCTATATGTTCCTCTAGTAGGCTTTGAAGGATTTCAAAATATGTTAGTGTGCCACTACATGCCAAAAAATTGCCCTCAAAATATTATCCTTTGAATTTACCCTTGCACTAGCTAGAAAGCAATGTTATCTAGTAAGGGAGTGAAATGCTCACTTTTGCAAGAGAATCACTAGATAACACTAAGTAGTTTTCTTCCTAGAACAAATCAGGTCACTTTGCAAGTGAATTACTCCTAAATAAATCAAGAAATTTTACAAGTGAATCAATATTGAACCAATCAACACCTGAGTTGGTCTTAGCCAAATTTTGGAGGGTTTTAGAAGGTATTGACTACTTAACTTCATTGTTTTTCATTCCAAAATTTCATTTCCCAAGGTAGTTTCAAGGCATTATAGTGTGCTATATTATATTTTGTTTTTTTTAACTTGTAGACATATGTTTTTTAATAACCATGATAATATTTTATGTATGTCTATTTACAACTACTTGTGTGAAATAAACATCAACTACATTGAAAGGTATATCATTGGTATTAGCTCAAGTTTTTTTATCCACATTTAGATTTATGATATAAATATTATTTTGAGTGATTATAGATGGACATGGCCACCTCCCACTACTTGACCACATATAGTTGATAACTAATAAAGTAGTCCCAATTAGTTGCTGATCCCCATAATTCCATGACCTAAAAATAAATGGAGAGGTAACTAGGTAGTAACGAGATTCCAATATGTACCTACATTCATGCCTTTAAATATTGGAGCAATTGAGTCTAAAATTTAGGGCATAACTTGCATCATTGTGTCTGTCTCATTTCATAACACAATAATAATACAAAATTTATTAACCTTGTGGTCATGTACCCATTATGAAGATCCAATTTTTTTTTACTTGAGTGTATCAATATTTCAAATGGGATGCTTGCAACAACTCCCAAAAAAATGTACATTGTTTTTTACATTGCACAAGACAAATGGAAGTAAAATCATCATTATATTAATGAATAATGTAAGCACATAGGGGAGGTGATAGTAGAGCTCAAGATGACACAACCTAATATGCTAAAGGTAGTGGTATATTTAGGTGTCATCACAATGCTACAAAACCATATGTAGCTTGAATGATATTCTCAAAATAGCATTGCTTAAAGGCTTTGTTGCTAGTGAATTGCATAGGAAACTCAACACTATATTTCCCTTGGTGATCTTGGAGATTTTTATACTTTAAAATGATATTTTTTTTATAGCATGACATATTTGTGTTTCTTAATGAAAATAAAATTTGAAGCATCAAACCTAAGATAAGGGGAATCAATGGATTACTCAATTATTCCTCCACCTTGTGTATAACAACT
Organism: Wollemia nobilis; assembly: GCA_028583015.1. Lineage (NCBI taxonomy): Eukaryota > Viridiplantae > Streptophyta > Pinopsida > Araucariales > Araucariaceae > Wollemia > Wollemia nobilis. The sequence continues at coordinate 2,950,911 of JAQPPZ010016847.1, read as the reverse complement.
TGAGCCATAAGCTCACACAAATGAGATAGGATATTCATCATTCCTTACATCAAGTTGAATATTCCTAGGCACAATTTGGTTATTTTTATCATATGGAGACACATTTTATTCTAGATCTAAAACCTTAATGGCAAGATACTCAAGAACAGTAATAAGGTAGACAAGTGCACTAAGTCTGATGTGTTATGTATATTTTCTAGTCTTAACAAAACAAGTGATTCTTACAATGGGAATTTCAACCCTAACTTCTACAATCATAACATCAATTTTAACAAAAACTCCTTTGACCACCATTTGAACCTATTAAACTCATATTTATTTAATGCCTTAGTATCATCATCTCAATTGCTTATTGCACCATATGCATTAGATTTTTTTATTTTTATAACACCCTTCATTAGTCTATGTTGCACACATTAACCAATATGTGTTTTTCAACCACTATATTTTTCCTAGAAAGGTCATGTACCTTTGAAAGTATACTTTAAACATTACATTGGATGTTTGAGAATCTTGAGTTAGTCACATATTTTGTGGGTCTATAAGTGATTTTTTGATACACTACATCATACATTATACCTTTCATGGCCTTTCATATTATTGCATAATATATTTCAAAGATACATTGTAGTAAATATGTAGGAGAGATAAATAGCATGAGGACATGTTATGTCTATTACTACTTTAAAGCATCATGTTTGAACTTGGATTATTTTCAAATTACATGAAATTGTATTATCATTGTCAAAGAACTAATGAAACCGAGACTCTCTCTAGTGAAAATTCCTTAATCTATAACAAGCACATGATCTAATCCATTATATCTATTACTCAATGGTTTCCCACATACTCTAGTATTATTCTAAAAAATCTCAAAATTTTTGTTCGAATAGAAAGAAAATATTTCTCCTAGAAAGTATATTATCCATAAAACTGATGTTTTTTAGGCAATGGCATAGGATGAGCTACCAAAGAAATTTTACCTTATGTTGAATGTAATTTCATTAGAGGATATTTAGGTAAGTTCAATTATAGATATCATTGGTAATATAGTAAGTTTTTTTTATAAGTTAAAATGTATTAAAATGGGTTTTGAAAGGAATCCCAAAACCTTGTTATAAAAACAACATTATAGGATGTTGTGAAGAGGAACAACATGAGACAACAAGGCATCAAGCTTGCAATCAAAAAAATAAAAATTAAACACAAACCCGACAAGACAAATATCATAAAAAATCCTCAATACACAGCCTTGGAGTCACCCTGAGCAACATCCATGAACACATCCCTGGCAGCTTCTCCTCAGCAACATCCTTGCTACCATCCTTCGTCGCTTCCTTCACCTCTTCCTTGATGTTAACTTTAGAATCAAAAACCTTATATTCATAAGTAGTCACGGTAGAGAATTATTCATGGAAAAATAGCATGTTTAGTGCATTGCACATATCCTTGAGAGTGGACGACAATTCCTCAAATTGAGAGATAGTCATCATCATCGGATACCACCACATAGATTTTTTTTTGAATCTGGATAAAATTTCTCCTAAGATAAGTAGAGAATATGGTAGCTCTTACAAGATCTTCGGTCTTGAACTTCTTCCTCGTTGAACAATCATCATCCCTATCTGAGCCCACCAAATTTCTCTTCCTAGGTAGGGGGTATTCAATGTATTGGTCATTGTAACTTGGAACAGAAGGAAGAGATTGACCATTTATGTTATGGGAAATATATTTTTTTCTTTTTTTTACCATGTCAATGATTCCATAGGGGAAATTATTGGACCAAGTAATCAAACCGTTGAGGTTTACCCCTTGGTTTACCAACACACTGACCACCTTGTTCGCTTATCTGAAGGTATGTTTGATTAAATATTCCTGCTAATGAGAGATGAATTTTCTTGCTTCTTCAATGCAAATTCTAACCTTCCATGAAGGATTTTTTCTATTCCTCAAGTATTTGATAATGTTGAGTGAGTTGCCTTCAATTATCAACCTATTGTAATTGTGCTTGATTAAGGATAGACCTCTCCATAGGGATATGGCCTCTAAGAATTATAAATAATAAGTTGGTTATGAGAAACATTAAAAAATACTAGATAATATCCATTTGCAAAGATCCTTGGGAGTTTTCCCTAAAAGAAAATATTTAAAAAAATATAAATTAGTCACTCTAGAAGTTCCTCAATGCATAGGGGAATGTCCCTCAAATTTATATTTTATGAACATAAGGCTCATGAATATGTTGTAATCATTACATTCCAACACTCAATGCATACAATATTGTGAAGGGCACCTTTGTTGATTTGTGCAAATTTACAATTAAAGAGGGATTTCCCTCCACTTAACTCATGTTTAGTGGAATTGAGAAAAAAGATATATTCTTTATTTTGAAGGAACTGTTTGATTATGTCATGATGTATTCCAATGGTCTTATGACATTTTGATCATATAAGAAAGAAATAATATCTATATAAAACAAGGCTTATCCCTACCTCTATAGATATTTAATACTCCATATATTGCATGTTGGTGTATTTAATCATAATTGTAACAACCTTGAAAAATAGACACAATGTTATTTTCAATGATATACTACATGACATATTTCACTAAATATATATAGATAATTTTAACATTTGAAAACTAGTCATTGATATAAAATTGTGATGGTTAATAGTCATCTTGATGAGAGTTGAAAATTTAAATATTTTAACTTTGTCATTTGATGGATAATTTTTCATACAAATTAGTCATTCTAGGGGTTTATCCCATAGTCTAGGAATATTTATGGGATCAAAATAGTTGTAGGTAGACTAATTTTATTATTTAAAGGAAAAATCCAATGTAACTAGTGGTAACACATAGTATGTCAACCATTACACTTGCCAAAAATATAATAAATCTAGAAAATATGATGTTTAGATTGATTAATAATGTAATTTACATGTCAATATCTACCCCCAATCTATTTTCTACATAAAAAAGTGAAGTCAAAATGTATAGTGGCTCTTGTGATCCTAATATCCTTTCTATTTGTATCTTGTACACGGAGACATGGTTTAGGTTCAACAATATTGCACAAGAAGACAATAATATATTCACAAAATTGAATTTCAATGGCATGGTTGAGTGCCTAGTCATAAATAATCACCAATTAAAAACTCCCATAAATATATAGGAAAAGCTTGTTATAACTCTTAAATTCACATTCTTTCCATCTCATTACTTGGAAGATTTAGGTATCATATGGCTTTTCTTGCGACAAGGACCAATATAATCATGCAAGGATATATCTACCAATTCAACCTTTTGCAAATCATGTTAAATATGGTAGATGATGAAATAATTCATATCCTGAATTTCAAAAATAGATTTCAAGGATACTTGTATCAAGAGGTAAAATATATGACCATCAACACACTTGATGTGGCATTCAATAAATCAAAATTGGAAGAAGATAAAGTCATTTCTAAGTATAGAGTCTCATGTCCTTTTCATTTTGCACCTTCAAATCATCATTATTAACACAAACATAAATATCAATAGTAGGTATATAGCCATTTTCTTATCCAATAAGGTAATCTTCTTCTTCTTAAGCAAGGTCGACTTTCTCTTCATCAAGAAGATAAAATTTATCTCATCTAGAAAATTAATCTTATTTTATTTCTTCTTATACTACTACTACTTCTCATTTTTATTCTTTTGATTCTACGAAATTTTCTAAGTTTTATAATCATTATAACAAACTAGGATATGTAATACTTGAGTTTTTTAATTTAAAGAAAAACTTTATTATATCATCTCATGATGAGAAAATGAGTTACATTTTCATTAAGACCCATAATGAAGATAGGTTATATGAGTAATTGAAAGGTTGACTCAATAATATTAGCTTCATGCATCACCATTTCACTCTATTGGAGACAAGATAGTTTTTTTGTTGATTGTTCCCACCTCAAACATGATTTATTAGAGGATTGTATCATTGATAATGGATCACAAAAAAACTAATTGTGATATCCATAGTCAATCAATTATATTTTTTGACAAATCCTCATCCTCATACATATGCTCATAGATGGAAATATCTTGGTTTATCCATACTAATCATACATACATACATTATGTCCCTTGATTTTGTTCCCAAGTAAGTGGATAAGGTCTCTTGTTATGTGAGCAACCATATTGTTGTTGAATTTTTTATGGAAAATCCTATCAACACAATAGTAAATCCCATTATGCTACATACATAAATACCTATACACTACAAAATAATGATAAAAATTTCCTATTTAAAAGAACTACAAAAAATATATTTTTGGTACTCACCTATAAGCAAGCATGCAAAGAAACCAGTCAAGCCACATCACTAGCATTTTTTTTGGTTAAACCACAAGATATATAAAGCAATAAAGCATCACATTATCCACACATCATGCATATAATTGACAAATTTTAGATCATATTTGATGTATCTTAAGAGACCAAAGAACTTTCACCAAATAGATAAATCAATCACTCAATTGAACTACTACCTAGTAATTCTCTTCTTGCTTCCCCATTACACAAACATAAATGGTACAAAGTGAATAAATTAGATAACAAATTTAAGTCTTGTTACATAAAAGGATTCATCAATCCAAGTACATCCCCTTATGCTTCTCCAGTTTTTCTTGTGTTCAAGAAATATGGGACTTGATGCCTTTGCATATATTGTCGGTTATTAAATAAAATTACAATAAAAAATTGTATCCACTTCCTCATATTTATGGATTGGAAAACAAACTTCAAGGGGCATAATTTGTGGTTTAAATTGATCTCAAAATTGGATATTTCTAGCTCATATTTCAGGTAGAAGACACATGTGAGACTTTCAAAACCAATTTGAGTCTCTTTGAATGGATTGTAATGCCTTTTAGGAACACCAATGTACTAGTCATATTCATAAGATTGATGAATGAAATTTTTAGAAAATACCTTTACCAATTTGTTATCATCTATTTGAATGATATTCATCTTCTCAAAAACATGGAACACACACCTTCAATTCTTGGAATGAGTTCTGCATATTATTCAATAAAATAAATTGTATTCCAACATATCCAGTGTTCATTTGCATATACATCAATCTCATAGCTTGGATTTGTTATTGATACACAAGGTATTCTAGTGGATCCTTCCAAAGTGAAATTTTTGTACAAATGACCAACTCCTTACATTATCACTATGTTAAGGAGTTTCCTAGGTTTTATAAACTTCTATTAATTCATTCTTTATTATAAAAGAATATGTCACATGATGCAATATTTTTAATTTTGAGCTCCAATTTATAATGATTTTTAATTTAATAATCAAAGGGTGCAAATAAAACTAGGTCCTAAAAACCTTAAAAAGTTACCCTAAAAATCCTAACAACTTATCCCTAAAGATATCAACAACAAACTACAAATATTAACTAATACCTAAATTAACATCAGTTAATACAACAATATAGATCTCTATCATGGAGGGGGTTGCCTCCTAAGGGGCCTGCCAAATGGTTTGGTGCTTTAATGATCAATAAATATGAAGTCTAAAGGAGCGTGGAATGCTAGAAGCTGAAGGAGAATGGAAGGCTATAGGCTAAAGGATCATGGAAGGTTGGAGGTTGAATGAGCATGTAATGCTAGAGGTTGAAGGAGCATGGAAGGATAGAGGCTAAAGGAGCATGGAAGGGTGGAGGTTGAAGGAGCATGGAAGGCTGAATGATGATTTGATATTTGTAGTGTCAAGGCTAAAGGAGCATGTAAGATTGGGTTGGATGAAGGAGTGTGGAAGAATGGACTGACTAAAGGAGCTACAAAAAAAGGTTGGGATATTAGGTGGAATGTTGGGATATTGGGTGGAAGGTTGGGATTGTTGAAGGAATGTGGAAGGTTGATAAGGCTGAAGGAGCATGGAAAGCTAGGTCAGTTTAAGGAGCTACAATAAAATGTTGGGATGTTAAGTGGAATGTTGGGAAGTCTGAAGGAGCGTGGAAGGTTGCTTACAATGAGAAAAACAAAATTACAAAGTGTAAAGGATTGGGGTTTTTCTTGAAACATATCTCATCTTTTAGGAGCCATATCTTCATGAAGAGTTATCTGATTTAGCTAATTCTTAGACCAACTTGTGCAAAATTTGAATAGCTTTAAAATGAGTGGTCATATGCAAAAATACAAGTATATTTAGGGAGATATTACCCTATGAAGTCAACCATTTGGAAAAAGGGTAGTGACAATTTTTCAAGTCATGAAAAATAAAATTGTAAAGTGTGAAGGATTAGGGTTTTTCCTAAAAAATATCTCATCTTTTAGGAGCCATATTTTCATGAATATTTATCCGATTCAACTGATTCTTGGACCAACTTGTGCAGAATTAGAATAGATTTAAAATGAGTGGTCGTATGTAAAAATTTAAGCAATGTTGAGGGAGATACAGCCCTATGAATTCAACCATTCAAAAAAAGGGCAACGACAATTTTTAAAGTCATGAAAAATGAAATTTCAAATATTTTCTAACTAGGGTTCAAACAATGGGAAGAGAAATGAAGGGCTATGAATTAAATGAGGAAGGAAACTAGCAATTTAGATTTGGTAAAGTGGACTATGATAATGTGATGTTTTAGAAATATTACTCTACTAAGATGCAATGCATAGATAGTAGAGGTGAATTTTTGGCATTGTGAAGACTGCTATAGGAAAATGTTAAGAAAGATGCTAAATATTAGAATAATTGTATTCATACAAAAATTTGAAAATATCCAAAAAATGAAAATCAAGAATTCATATATATTATGTAAAATGAGCTAGATTTCTAGCTATAGAATCTCAATTGAGATGAGAATTGTATCTATTTGTAAACTCTCAAGCTATAAAGAAGAGAGATGTAATTTATCGAGTGTGGGGGACCTGAGTAAAAACCCATATTACCAAGTAAAAATATATATAAATCTCTATGATATATATTTATTCTAAAAACCCCTTAATGATTAACCCAAATACAATCCTAAGCTTATCCCTAAATTTTAAAATATTTTCTCTACATAAGGGATTAATCATTACATCAATAATTTTTTAGAATCTAGACAATAATTTAGGTAAATTTCTTCATGCTCCACTAGATAAAAAACATAGTGATGATGAACTTCAATATGTTTTGTTTTTGCATTTTATACTAAATTCTTAACCAACCTGAGTATTCTTTGATTGTAAAAATCAAATTATATTGATGCTATTTGATCTATTTAAAAATCATACAATATGTATCATAACCAAAAAAATTCTTAATTTGTAATGTTGCCTTATATTCTACTTCAATTGATGAAAATCCAAATGTATGTTGAATTCTAATTTACCAATAAATAACCCTTGATCCAAGAGAAAACATATAGCTAGTAGTAGATTTCCAATCATCAATTAATATTGTCCAATTTGTATTAGTGTATGGAACCAAGTAATTGATAGTTTCTATGATATTCTATCTATTCAAGAATTATAATTACTAAAAATAAATGATAGAATAGAAGAGCTATATGAACAACATATCATCTCATATTATCTAAATAGAATTGTACAATGGTGAATGGAACTAAGAGTCCATTATATAGAGGAATAGGTTTCTTTTTCATCACTCTACCTATGACACTTGGTCTATCTTATATGACACTTGGAATGAATACCAAATGATGGAATATATTCCAACATCCCTTGTATTACATTATTTGGTATGAAGTTCCTTTGAGTTGCATAGATGATCTTTGAATGTTTGAAACTTGTTTTTCCCAAGAGCTTTTGTAAAAATATCTGCCAATTGGTCTTCTGTAGGAACATGCTTTAGGATGATATGATGGTTCTGAAAGTGATCTCTGATGAAGTGGCATTGTGCTTCAATATGTTTAGTTCTTTCATGTACGATCAAATTTTTGATCAAGTTGAGTACTCCTTGATTGTCACAAAATATCAAAGTTGGAGTTTGTTTGATACCCATGTCTGATAATATATATTGTAGCCACAATGCTTCGTAGGTCATATCCCTTGTCACCTAATATTCTACTTTAGTAGATGATTGTGCCACTATATGTTGTTTCTTATTGTGCCAAGATATGGGTCTTAACCCAAGATAGAATACATACCCTAAAGTAGACTTTCTATCATCAATAGAGCCTACATAATCTAAATCTGAGTAACCTTGTAGAAAAAAATATTTAACATTCTTCATATAAGTTAGTCCATAATAAATAGTCTTCTTGATATATTGCAATATTCTTTTTGTAGCTTTCCAATGACTTTCTCTTGGTTCTTGCATAAAGCATGAAAGATAATTTACAACAAAGGCTAAATCGGGTCGACTATTTGTTAAGTATAGAAGACTTCCAATTAATTATCGATACATAGTTGTTGAAACCAAAGGTGTTTCATCATTTTTGGATAATTGAATTCCTTGTTCCATTGGTGTATCTTTTGGCTTACAATCCTTCATTCTATATTTTTCAAGTAAGGCTTCTGCATATTTTGATTGAGTAATAGTAATCTTATCTTCACTTTGTTGAATCTCTAGACCAAGATAATAATTCATTAGACCTAGATCTGTCATCTCAAATACCTTTTCTAGATCTCTTTTAATATCACTTATTAGTTTTTCAAAACTTCCAGTAATTACTATATCATCAACATATACTATGAGAATCAGTATACTATTTCCAATTTTCTTTGTATGCAAACTGGGATTGGATGTACTTCTTTTGAAACTATGTTGTAATAAGTGATTGTTGATCTTTATATTCCATGCTCTAGGAGCTTGCTTTAGACCATATAGAGATTTGTTCAATTTGCACACCTTATTTTCTTGTCCTTTAATAACAAACCCTTATGGTTGTGACATATAGACTTCTTCTAAGTCACCATTAAGAAAAGCACTTTTTACATCCATTTGATGAAGCTTCCAACCTTGATGAGTTGCTAGTGCACAAACTGTTCTGATAGTAGTCATTCTAGTTGTTGGTGTGAATGTTTCTTCATAGTCAATTCCCTCAGTCTGAGTATATCCTTTGGCTACTAATCGAGCTTTGTACTTGTCAAGTGTTCCATTTGCTTTATATTTGATCTTGTAAACCCATTTGCACCCCACTATTTTCTTTCCTGGAGGTAATTTCACTAGATCCCATGTTTTATTCTTTTGAAGTGATGCATATTCAGATTCCATTGCTGTCCTCCAATGTGAGTGATTTAGTGCTTGGAGAGTTGATGTTGGCTCTATTGTATTGCTTAGTAATCCTTTGTTTATTCTACTTTGACTATGAGTCTGAGGTCTAGTAGTGGTAAGATCTAGCATTCTTTCTAGGTTTGAGTCCCTGAGAGTGTCTCTGAGCCATATTGGTTCTTTCCTATGAGGAATAGTAGATGATTCTGTGTGTTCTCTATCTTCTTCTTGAGATTCTGATTTTGACTCTTCACTTGTTATATCTTCCTCTGAGTAGTTTAGAAGAATTTTTGTATCATTATTGGGTTTTCCTATGTCAATTTTGACTTTTTCATCAAATATTACATCTCTACTTATGTAAAATTTCTTTGTATGTGGATCTAATATTTTGTATCCTGTAGATTCGTTATCATAGCCAACAAATATTCCTACCATAGTTTTGTCATCTAATTTTGTCTTTTTTTGTTTTGGAATATGCATGTAAGCTTTGCATCCAAAAATTCTTAGTTTTCCTATATTTGGTTTTTGTCTTGACCATGCTTCTTCAGGTGTAATATGTTTGAGTATTCTTGTTGGTAATCTATTTTGTATGTATACTGTTGTTTGAACTACTTCTGCCCAATATTGATGATCAATATGAGCTTCTTTTAACATACATCTCACCATTTCCATTATTGATCTGTTTCTTCTTTCTGCAATTCCATTCTGTTGTGGTGAATATGTTGTAGTGAGTTATATTTTAATTCTATTTTCTTCTAAAAATGAATCAAATTCTTTAGATACAAACTCACCTCCTCTGTCTGAATGAAGTGCTTTTATAGTCTTTCTTGAATATTTTTCTACTTGAAGTTTGAATTGTTTAAAATGACTAAATACCTCTGATTTGTACTTCATGAAGTATACCCACATTTTCTTGGTGTGATCATCAAAAAATAATTGAAAATACTTATGTCCTCCAATACTAGTGACATTCATTGGCCCACATAAATCTGTGTATATTAACTCTAATGGTTGTTGAGTCCTGTGTTGATGAAGTTCAAAAGGAATTCTATATTGTTTTCCTGCTAAAAATTTTGGAAAAACTATAGATTCTAAAGGTAGATTTGGTATTCCTTCAACCATTTGATATTTGAGCAATTCATTCATAGTAGATTCACTAGTATGTCCTAGACGCTTGTGCCATAGATCTAAAACTTTAACTAAAAGAGTTGAGTGTGTAGTAGTGTTTAGAACAAATAGACCACTTTTATAAGAGCCTGATGCTATCTTTTCCTTCTGTTTAAGAATATGACACTGTTTTCTTCCATTGGAAACTTTGAACTCTACAGTCATGTTTTGATCCATGAGTTGAGAAACTAAAAGAATATTGGTAGCCAATCCTGGTACATATAATACATTTTTAATTATCCCTTTTCCATTTGTTAGATCTATTAGAATGTTTCCAATCCCCTTTACTTCATAAGTTTTACTATCTGCTATAGTAACTGGTTTCTCATCTATCTTTTGTAGAGAATTAAACCAATATATGTTTCCAGTCATATGTTTGCTTGCCCCTAAATCTATATACCAATGATCCATGGTTTAAGACACCTTATTGTTTAGGGTAAGCAAACTTGACAAAGACTTTCCAAAACTTAGTTTTTGTAGGATTCCTTATGTCTCCCTAGTGATTAGAGTAAGCTATAAGCTTGATAAGATGTTTGGCTACTATTAGTTCACTTTTGGGTTGATTTTGTAAAGTTTTGAGAATGATAATAATCAACTCCTATTTCACCTTATTTCTCCTATGAACTATGCACTTATCAATTTAATGTGGTTCTTTATGGTTGGATTCCTTTTGACCCTTTAATATGACTATGAGCAATAAATTCCAACTCAATTAACCAAGCAATAATTTTCCTTCTCTATCCTTAAAATTTTCAAAGGTTTAATTTTCTAAATTCCAATTAATTAAAGTTTGATGTAGCACTCCTTATATCTCCCTAATTTTGAATTTTTAGAAAATAATGATATTTGCAATAATTTATTTCCAAGTAGAAAACCTTATACCTCCTATGATATTAATTGCAAATATTGTATTTTATCTTAAAGTAATTTGAAATGAAATACTACTTAAGGATAAGAATATAAACTCCTTGATTTTCTTTCAAATCTATTAAGGTTGATTTTGCAAATAACTTCAAATGCAAATGATAATGATAATTTCAACCTTATACTATCCCTTATTACTCCTTATGAAAGCAAATTAATCAAACTATATAAAATAATACCTTTGTAAGGTTGATGAGCACTATAATTCCTTGAAATACGTTGTATCCTCTTGTTGGTTTATGATAGGCTAGTGGACATCCTCTTATGATAGTATTAAATGCACCTTTGACTCCTTGACTTCAACATTTGAATGCTCTCACTTAGTCTTAGAATGCACTTTGACTCTCTCCAAGAGTGCTCCTTTTTATGGTGGCTACAAATGCACTACCACCTTCTTTATGGGTGCACCAAGTGGCATGAGGTGTTACCAAGATTCTTTTATCTCCTCCTTGAGTAGCACTTGTATTTGAGGAGCGTTAGACCACGTGGCGCAGGATGAATTCCTTCTTGTTGAGTGTTGAAAATTCTTGGATGTTAGGGCAATGATGGAAGGCATTACTTATATGGGCGCTTTTCTTTAATGAATGGATGAGAGTTACTTTTGGTTGAGCGCTCTTCCTCCTTGAGTGTGGGTGTTAGGGTTTGAATATTCTCTTACACCTTTGTGCCAAGTGGCACAATATTCCCTCCTTGTCAAGACAAGTGTTTGAGCCTTCTTTGCATGCACTCTTACCTTCAATACACCAATATCTTAAGGCTTCTCAAAGTATTCTTGCCAACTATTACAAGCTTTATTTTGCCTCCTCTATGACAACAAATTGTGATATGGCTCCTCATTTTCTCCAACAAATATGGATGATGTATTCCAACAAGGTTAGCTCTAGCTATGAAGATTCTCAAGTGTTGCAATGGTGCTCCCTCTTGGCTGGTGATTCTTCCATGTTGGAGCTTTGGTAAGATACTCCTTGTTTTACATAGGATGTGTTGCGTTATCCTTTGTATTATCCACCTTGCAATGAGTGCTAGTTTCTTATGTAGGATTGTTGTTGTTGCTTGTTGTGTAGATGTTGAGTTGGTGTCTTGATACACCTTGGTGATGTGGATATCGAGCTCTCTAGGACCAACTCTATTCTCAAGCACCTTGAGTGTGCTTTCACCTTGCTAGTGGTGGACGTTGAGCCCCTTTGGAATGGATCTCTACCCTTATTGAAGTTTGCTCCTCAAAATTTAGTGATATGGTCACTTGGAGACCATGTCTTGCTTCTTGTAATAGTGTCTTTAAGACACTCTTTATTTGTCCTATTTTTTTGTAACTAAAAGGACAAATCCAATGCCAATGTAATGCAAAAACCTTTGCAATAGATTAGGATAAAATATTATATTTTGCACCAAAGTTATACGTCTCCTATTGAAGCTTCCCTTGCTTCTTAAATATGGTGGCACTCTGCTCTATTCCTTGAGAGCAATATGTAATGTATTGTTGCCTTATTTTCTATGCAACACTAACCTCTAACTCTTTACTTGGATAACTTTAGCACCAATGAATCCAAGCTCTTAACCATGCAACTAATTTTAGAGGTTTAACTTTGCACTAATGTTCACTGCAACTTAAAATACTAAGTGCACCTTAAGAAACTCTTAAAACAACTAGTATAGTGCAATATTGATCTCACCTTATCACTCCTTTGAAGGCTTTAAAAATAAACCCACTTCTTGCAACTTTTAAACTCTAATATGGTGCTTTAAAAAATCTTAATAAACCAAAACTTTCAAGTTCAACTAATGAACCTTTTTGCACCCAAGTTGCTTACCTTTAAGATCTCTAAAGATGGTGGATGACTTGATGATTTGATTCACCAAATTGTTGCCCTTAACTAGATGAACTTGCAGCTCTGAAATTGAAGTAGATGACTCCAACTCTCCTTTTGAGTTCTTCTATAGAAACCAACAACCTTCTTTTTTGAATTCTTCTTCTTTTGGGCTTGTTGTTGGATGGCGACAATTATCCCAAATTCTTCTTATAGAAGATGCTCCTCATGCAATATTTTTTAGGTCCCTCATAGCTCTGATACCAATGATAGTTTTTGTGCTATTCTATCTATTCAAGAATTATAATTACTAAAAAGAAATGATAGAATAGAAGAGCTACATGAACAACATATCATCTCATATTATCTGAATAGAATTGTACAATGGTGAATGGAACTAAGAGTCCATTATATAGAGGAATAGGTTTCTTGTTCCTCACTCTACCTATGACACTTGGTCCATCTTATATGACACTTGGCATGAATACCAAATGATGGAATATATTCCAACAATAATTAGGTTGTTGATATAATATAGCAAAGTTAAGGGTATTGTTGGGCACTTAATTGCATCAAGTTTTCACTCAATACTATGGTTGTATATCTTCCTACTTTCTATCCAATCCTACATCCGATAGCTACAACTCAGAACTCAATATTGGATGGACCAAAACATAGTTTTCGATCCAACCTCCAGAGTAGGTTGGTTCCTTGTCAACTTAAACAAGGTGTTGACACAATTATGCTCACTTAGGGTTTGAAGGTTAGGGTAATAAAATATTAGGGTTAGATAAATGTGAACAATAGTGGATAGATAGGCTAACAACATTACACCATAATAAAAAGCTCTAAAAAACTAACCCAAAGGCACATAACTCATACCAGCATTATCCCAAATTGGATGATTCTTCATTCATTAATGCATTATCAAAGAAATATTACAGACAACGATTTCAATATCCAGATAATGATAATCCAAATAACAAAATTCACCAATATCTAGATTCTACAAAAATGCACTTCCTAACAATAAATATCAATATCAAAAGCAGCATTTAATTAATTTAACAGTTAGTAATCCATTAATTTTGCACAAACTAACCACTTAAGTATTCATAGAAATGCAGCTAAATATATAATTGAATATTTTATGGGTTTAGGATGCGTCTCTAGTCTGGAGCGAAGAACAAAAGAAATCCTCTAAAACTACTCCAAGCACGAAAATCTCCTAAGTGTTAGGTGGTCTCATGTCTCTTATGGCAAACCCACTCCAGAGGATACTGTAAGATGTGCAAAATTAGGAAATAATGACTTAGGCAAAATTTTACAAAAATTTCCTAAGTATGTGGTCATTTTGGGCCTATAGGTTCCTTTGATATATTTAAGAATACATTTTATAAATTTTCGATGCTCTCTTTAGGGATTTTCCATAAAATAAGACAAATAACTCATTATAAAAAATCAAACTGATCAAGTGATCACAAGAAAATCAAACTACCTACCAACTAATGATATACCGACTCATTGATTAGAGATGCTTCAGAGTAGGCTAACAATTTTAGCCCAACTTTTATTCATGCAAATATCAAATTACAATCTATCATGCAAAAAAAATCCAAAATTCTTTGGGCATAATTACTTTTTGATATAAATATTGCATGATCTAGTTGCCAAAATTCTACATCTCAACAATAATAGAGAATCCCAAGAAACATTATATAAAAAATTAAAAACAAATCAAAATTGACTTGTTGAATCAAGTGGGCTCCACTACTAAAAATTAAAAGGCTATAAACATACACGATAATAATAAAAATTCTTAAGGATTGCATCATTAGGAATGAGTGAGCTGAGGTTTAGCGAGTGCGATGGGAGTGAGGGTTTGAATTTTTTGGTCAGGAACCATTAATGCTTAAGGATTGCATCATCAGGAATGAGTGAGTTGAGGTTTAGTGGGTGTGATGGGAGTGAGGGTTTGAATTTTCTAGGTAGGAATCTCAACCAAGGTGGTAGAGGTAGAGTAGGTATGAAAGGGGTGGGTGGGAACCTCAAGCATGGATCAAGTGAGGATCCAAAGGAAGGCGGTCAAGCTGTGGTAGATTTTGAGGCGGGCATCATGCGGGGGCCCGATCCTCTTTAGAAATACCCCAACAAAAAAATACGAAGTACAATGCATGGCCAAGAAGTGGTTTTCTTTTACTGAGAATCTTAGAGGAAAAATAAAGGAGGTTCTCTCTCTTCCACCCCTATTTCTAGTAAATAATAAAATTTTGGCCCCGAAAAGTTCTATGAGCCCTTTTCTTTCAATGGAAGAATTCTCCCTAGTAAGCAAGTTTTTGGGAGGTACACCAAACATGGAGACTATCAGGGCTTTGGCGACCGGTAGGCAGCTTGGAGTTGGTAGCTCTAACTCGAGGGTTCTTCATTATCCATTTTAACAATATGGAGGATGCTAACTGCATATTAATAGGAGTTCCTTGGTTTTTGGGAAAAAGAAGCCTTTTTCTCAAACGATGGAGTGAATATTTTGACCCTAAAAAGCAAAATATTAATATTGCTCCTATTTGGGTTCGTCTCTTGAGTCTACCTACCTAGGTATTCAATGAATATTGGCTACAGGGCATAGCCAAAACTATAGGGGACATGATCTCCATTGACCATGCGACCTTGGCCAGGACAAGGATGACTCATGCATGAATCTACGTAAATGCTAATTTGGATAATGAATTGCCAAGGTTTGTGGAGCTAGAGTATGGAGAATACTATTAAAAACAACCGGTAGAATATGAGAACAGACCGAAATTCTGTGTAAAATGTAAAAATCAAGGACATTTATGTAATCAGTGCCCTAACTTGGCAATGAATAGAGAAAATCAAAAGCAGGGAATGCTAGATAGAGGAAATTTTAGGATTTTCCCTAGAAGAGGTGATTTCAATCAGGAAAACTATGTCTACCAAAAAAATAAAAGAGAGGGTGCAGGGTCCCAACAAGACAAAGTAAAACAACAGGTTGTTGGCAACCAAAATACTTAGGTAAGTTCCAATCCTCTAGTTTCAAATAAATTTTCAATTTTATCCAATATGGGAGTAGGAGGATTATCGAAAGACATGGAAGCCTAGAACCTTCAGGCTAACCTTTATGACTCTCTAGAATCCCCATCCAAGTTAGGATCCTCAAACCCTAATGCTGAAATTATTGTAAGCCCCGTGGGCATCACAAATCCAAACCCTAATGCCCGATCTCTAGAATCCCCATCCAAGTCGGGATCCTTAAACCCCAATTTTGAAAATAATTCAAGCCCAGTGGGCATCCCAAAGACAAACCCTAATGTTGAAGAACTTAAGAAGAAATTTGAGGCATTGGAAAATAAAAAATCTCATCTTCGTAACATCATCACTAGGATCCAGGTGAATCCTACTGAGGGGTCATCCTACAAACTAGGGGAATACAAGAAAAAGGGAGAATATTGGGATGTAGGGGTGGAGATATGTGAAAATCTTCAGACTGAGGAATATGGTAGTTTGGTTCTACAACAAATTTCTTCCCCCCAGTTTAGTCCTAAACAAATTAGGAGCACTATGAAGTCTCCTATAAATTTTGGCAATGAAAAAAGAAGAGGGAGAATATCAAATGTTGAGCATCAAAAAATTAAAACTGATAATGACATTGCAAATGGAAAATAGAGAACCTTGTTTCAATAGGTTATTCCAGGTTCTAAAGACAACAAATTAGGAAAACCCCCTCAAAGGAGGGGGAGAAGTAGAAATCCTAAATAATCTAAATGAAGTTCCTATCATGGAACGTGAGAGGCCTTAATGGCTTGCCCAAATGCAAGGAAGTCAGTGCAATAAGAAATTAAGTGAATCCAACTATTATCATGTTGCAAGAAACAAAAATTGATGAGATTTAGTCAAAAAAATAGCAAAAAAATCTAGAATCAAGGGGAGATGGTTTACAAATTAATGAGAGGAGTTTCTGGAGGCCTTATGACTTTGGGGGATCCTCGGATAGTAGAAGGCACCATTATTCAGAAAAATGACAAGGTTCTTAGTGTTTTATTTAAGGAAATAAACAACAACATGTCATGGATCCTTTCAAATATTTATACCGTGACTTCAATTCAAGGGAGAGCTCTACTGTGGGAGTACTTAGGCAATATGAGTGAAATCCTTCATAATTTCCCCTAGATTTTGGTTGGGGATTTTAACACTCCTCTTTACCCTTCAAACAAAATGGGTGGAAATGGACCACCTATCAGGAGCATGGATGAGTTCAATGACTTTGTGAACTCCAACATGTTGATGGATGTAAAACTTAGAGGAGAAAATTATACCTGGATAAAGTGACGGATAGGGTGTCATCTCATTCAAGAAAGGCTTAACAAGTTTTTTCTATCAAAGGAGGCTACAACTTTGTTCGGTGATTCTACCTTGTAAGCCCTTCCTAAAATTGCCTCTAATTATAATCCCATTTTTTTGGAGATCCCTAACTCTATGCCCTTCAAGAAACCTTTTAGATTTCAATCTATGTGGATCAAACATTCCAATTTTAGAGATAACTTAATTCAGTGGTGGCAACAACATTTCAAGGGTAGTGCAACTTTTAAACTTGCTAGCAAATTAAATTTTGTTAAGGAAAAGCTTTGAACTTAGAACAAAGAGGTATTTGGGAACCTCTTTGAAAATAAAAAATAGGTTGTTGAAAATTTTAAGATAATTTATCATAGGATTCAACATGGTGATGCTGATGAAACTACTAGGCAAGAGGAATGGATAAAACTAGCAAAGTTTCATAACATTTTGGCTTGTGAGGAAATCTATTAGAGGAAAAAATCAAGGGCTATCTGGTTGAAATATGGAGATCCAAATTCCAATTTTTTCACTTCACCATGCTTAGAAATAGAAACAATAACAAGATAATTTTTTTTTAAAAAGTAGATGGTTCTATTCCTTAGGACCTAACAAAAATTAGAAAGGAGGCAATAACTTATTTCAATTCTATCCTTGGTCAGGAATCATAGTGCAATGAGGAGGCCAAAGATATTCTTTTGCAATCCATTCCTAGTATAATAAATGAGGATATAAACCTTAATATTCTAGATCCCTTTTTTGATGAGGAAATTAAGGAAGCCTTGTTTAGCATGGAGCCAGACAAAGCCCCAGGACCCGATGGCTTTCCCCCTCATTTCTATCATTTTTTTTGGGACATCATAAGTGAGGATGTAATTTTTGTTGTTAGAGAATTCCAAGCAAGCAATCATATCCCAAAAGGTCTCAACTCTACTTTTATTTCTCTAATTCCTAAGAAGCAAACCCCTAAATCTATGGTTGACTTCAAGCCAATCAGTCTGTGCAATGTTTCTTACAATATCCTAACTAAATCCATTGCAAATAGAATGAAAGATGTTCTGCCTCGTATCATAGATCCATCCCAGGGAATCTTTGTCTAGGGTAGGTCAATCTTGGATGGAGTTATCACAGTTTATGAATCTCTGCACTCTGCTCATAAGACTAACATGTCTATTTTTGCCCTCAAGCTTGATATGAACAAAATATTTGATAGGCTAAATTGGGACTTTTTGATTGTTGTCCTCCTTAAGTTTGGTTTTCACCACCAATGGGTTAATTTGATCAAAAACTGCATTTCTAAAGCATGGTTCTAAATTTTGGCTAATGGAACAACTACTGGTTACTTTCAAAGTCATAGAGGAATTCGGTAGGGGTACCCTATCAGCCCCATGTTATTCATAATTATGGTAGAATCTTTAGGCAAAACCATAAAAAATACTTGCAGTTCAAGGCTAATATCAGGAATCAAGGCAACATCTCTCACTAGGGATATTTCTCACCAACAATTCATTGATGATACCCTTCTATTGACTAAGGCATCGATGGTTGAGGCCAAAAGAATTAAATACATCCTGCAACTCTACGAGGATGTTGCTGGTCAGAAATTTAATTTCAGTAAAAGCAAGTTATATTTCTTGAACACCCTCATTCAGAGGCAAGGAATAATTATAGAAATTTTAGGGTGTTATATAGCAAACCTCCCCACTTCGTATCTTGATCTCCCTCTTTTCATTGGTTCTCCGAGAGAGTCAATGTGGGACAGGGTTATTGAAAGAATTCAAAAAAAACTTGTTGGATAGAAAGGTCATCTTCTATATCAAGCAGGAAAGCTAACCCTCACTAAGGCCTCTCTTCAGAGAATTCCAGTCTATTTCCTCTCTATTTTTAAAGCCCCTATGAAGGTTTTCCAAAAAATTGAGAAACTCCAAAAATAATTTTTATGGACTGGATCAGAGGAGAAAAAAAGGATACACCTTGTAGGATGGACCAAAGTGTGCAGACCCAAGGAAAATGGGGGCTTAGGTTTGAGGAGAATTGCTCATATGAATTTAGCTTTACTAGCTAAGCAGGCATGGCACCTCATTTTTGGTGAAGAAAATGAATGGGCATCTATCATCAAACGAAAGTATCTTCAAAATATGGAATTTCTAAGTGACTTAGTTCCAATCAACGGTTCTGATTTTTTGAAAGCAATTATCAATTGTAAGGAAATCATCAAAAAGGATTAAGATGGGTTTTAAGCAATGGTGAGAGGATAAATTTTTGGAATGACAGGTGGGCTAAGGATGAACCACTGATGCAATATCCTAACTTAGTCTGAATTATAAATAACACGGAATAACTCATTGGCAGAAAAGTCTTCGATTATATGGTTGAGGACAGAAGCATAATGAAGTGGAAACAAATAAGGATTCAAGGATTTCAGGAAGAATCAAATGATCTTTGTAGCATTCTAAAGCAATAGTTTATCCCCATGATACCCAAGTAAGATCAAGTGACCTGGGCTCCTACGAAAAACGGGTAGTTCACTATTAAATCAGCTTACAAGCTTCTACTTGATGACAAGGATTTTTCCTCCAAAAGGACTTAGTTTGGATAAAAAATTAATTCCAAAAATTGTAGTCTTTTCATGGCTAGTTATCCAGGGAAGAATTCTAACCATTTATAATATGATGTGTAAAGGTATTTGTATCACTAATCATTGTTATCTATGTAGGGCTAATTGGAAGAGCATTTATCAAATTTTCCTTGACTACCCTAAGTGGGGTTTTTCAGGCCTTCAATATTTCTTGGGTTAAACCAGCCATCGTACTTGATTTATTCATCTAGTGGCCTTGCCCATTTTCAAGCCAAAGACTTGATACATATTGAAAATTTGTCTCAATCACTATCTTTGGTAGGTGTGGTTAGAAAGGAACCATAGAGCCTTTAATGAGTCTATCCATGATCATCAAACTATCATTGCTAGGATACTATCATTTGCCAACGAGAATGTGAACCTTATCCCTTTTGCTACTTGTAAATCTCATCTACAGGATACCACGATTGCTCAATATTTAAGCTTAACCTTGTTAGATGAGTCTATTCCTAGGGTAGTCAACCCCAAAGCCAATGTTAAGTGGTCCCCACCTCCTATGGGTTGGTTTAAGCTTAATTTTGATGGAGCGTCTAAGGACAATCCTGGTAGATAAGGCACTGGCGGTATTGTGCGAGATCATAATGGGAATATGATACTTGCATTTTTTGAATATTTAGGAACAAGGATGAACAACGAAGCTGAAGCTAGAGCTATGTGGAGAGGCCTTAAAATGACTCAAGACTTAGAAGGCAATTTGATCATAGAAGGAGACTCTATGCATGTTATAAATCTCCTCAATAATTAGAAAACACCTCCTTGGAGGATTAAAACAATTTTTGAAGAGGCTAGGATCCTTTTCTAGGGAAGACAGGACAAAAAATCCCAACATGTCTTTCAAGAAGCTAAAAAAGTTGTTGATAAGCTGGCCAATTTGGGTGTCGATGGTGATGGAATTTTCAAATGGGAACACAGTGTCCAAAGCAAATTAGAGGAGCTTATTCAACAAGAATTCCAAGAATGATAGTTGAATTTACCAATAGGGAAGGCATTGTAATTTCAAAGGCTATGAGTATCCCGTCTCTTTTTTGAAATGGACTCACAATAAAAATTATCCGAGCTATCAGTATTTGTGGATGTTGCTTGGAAATACCACAAAGACTAATAGGGATAGTCACATTTCATATAACATGGATCCTAGTCATCTTAGTAATTTGAGGTTTTTTGATAATCACAAGGCAGGAAAGAAATGACAATATAAGACTTCGAACCAGAGCCATGTGGACCACCAGATAGCCACCACCATAAATCTAGCCAATAGGTTCACTTCTCCAAGGCTGATTGGCCAAGACGGTATGTGGTCCCAAAGCATGTCATATACGAAAGAAAGCAATTACCAAAGAATTATTAAGAGTAACTATCAATACAGAGCTTGTGGGAGTTTTTTTAGTACTTTGCTATGTGTGTCTGTAGCTTTTTATTTTTCCACTATTTCAAGGAAGGGATCTGTGTCAGTTTCTTTTTTGGTAATTATGATGCAAGTGTGTTTTCTCGGGGTATACCCAAAATTTTGTATGGGAAGTTTCTTTTTGATAACAGACTATGTGCCTTACCAGATGTAATGGCTTTGGCAGCATATATATTTTACATATATAGGATCCTTAGTAAGGACATTTTCATCAACATCCCTGGGCTGATTTTTGTAAAAGGTTTTGGGTCAACCTGTAAAACTTAGTATTAATTCTATAGTATCTTATTTACCAAAAAAAATAATAATAATGTCATTACTTATAGTTTTGATATAGATATTAGGATTAGAAAAGCTATGAGAAAATCCTAAATCTTTAAGATGTTGATCAATTTTTAAATACTAGGCTCAGAGAACATGTTTAAATCCATATAATGACTTAATCAATCTATTAACTATATGTTCTTTTTATGGTACCTAAAACCCTTACGGATGCACCATATAGACCTTCTCTTCTAAACATCCATTCAAGAAGGCACTCTTAACATCCATTTGATATTTCTACCAACTAGATTGTGTTGCAATGGAGATAATTAATCAAAATATTACTATACTTATAGTTGGAATAAATCTATGTCCATGGTCTATACCTTCCTATTGTTCATACCCTTTAGAAACAACAAATATTTGAATTTGTCAGTTGATCCACCTAATTTATATTTTAACATATAAACCCATTTACATGGGGTAATTAATATAGTTCCCACATTTTATTTATTTTGATTAATGAGTTAAATTTTTCTTCTATGGCACCTTCCCAATATAGTTTATTTTTGACCTATCCATATCTATTGGGTTCAAAAAATGGCCAATCTATAGCAAAATATATCTTCTCATATTCATTTGTATAGGCTTTTTTCTAGCTTACCTAGATTTCCCAACTAGTACTTTCTCATCCTCGATATCTTTCATTGTCTATGTATACCATTTCGGTCATTAGAATGGCTCTTGTTGTTGGTGAAATTCACTTGGGAATACCTTTATTAAGCTATATTCCCCAAGGTCATCCCAAAGTGGATTTTAAACACACCATTATGGTTGAGTCTTCACATATTTCTTTTCATCATTAACCTATGATGTATCTAAATCCAAACAAATTTCACATGTTGTAGTGTCGTTAGTAGTTCTGTTGAGTGGTATTTTCACCCGATTGTGAAAGTACACACTCTCCTTTAGGATTTGGGTTCCAAATCCTCTCTTGCAAAGAAGTTAAACAAACAACTTCTCCAAGGTCTCCGCTGTATTAGCATTTGCATATATGTATTAATGATCTCATATAAAGATATTCAATTTAAATGCTTGGAACACCTTAGTGATTGCAAGTAACTGTAAACAAGGGGCAATGTTGGTTTATTTCATCATGAAGCTTTAGTGATTGTTCATTGATTTTTTTGGATTTTGTAATTTTTTAAATGTTTATTTTAAATAAGTTAAACTTTCTGAAGAAAATAAAATGCAGAGAATGAAAATGCAATGCAGAAAAAAAACTAAAAATGAAATGCACTCAGTATGATGCTATCCTGTTCTAAAAAACCGAAGATGTGAGGTTTCCATGCATGCAACCTAACCTATTGGACCTGCAAAACATGCACAATCCCCATAGACTAAGTGTTGGTTCCTAGGATACGAAATAAAATTCAGATTTCAAATATTCGCCTAATGTAACCCACAAAAGTGGCATTTAACATTATCTATAAATCCGAAATCTGAAAAATGAAAGAATAAACATTAAATCCATAGCATGCACAGAAGATCTCCTTCTTTCTTGCCCACAAGATGCAAATTTTTGAACACTTATGCATTAAAAATATGTCATTTTACAATAGCAGAATTTTTGGTTTTTCCAAACCAGTCTGTGGAAGAGAAACAACTCAAACAGGCCCAGAATGGCCTTCTCGCCTTCAGCTCTGCAACCCTGCTTGCAGCGGTTTCTGACCCCCGTACCAATCTGTGCTTCTACTTTTAAACTTTCTGGCAATGCTCTCTATTTCACCTTGTGACGCTTCGCTTCATCTCCCAGATCGCTTCGTTTCATCTTCCCCGCCTCTTCATCATTTTTGACTTTTTGCTCGACGTCGAAACGTTTGATCTTCTCTATGAACTATAATCATCTTCCCATTATCTCCTTACACCTTTATGCCATGTGTTCTATGCTTCCCTGCATGTTCTATAATGGCCCACTATGAATCGTGACAAAAAATAGCATGTCGCGATATCGTGACATTTTCTATCTGTAGCTTTGTTCCTCTACCTGTATCGCGAAAATAAGACATGTCATGATATCGTGACATTTTTCTATCAACAGCCTTGTCCGCCTTCATGCACCATGAAAATGAGACATGTCATGATATCGTGACATTTTTATGTCAACAACCTTGTCCACCTTCATGCATCGCAAAAATGAGACATGTCTATACATTTTATATGCAACCTGTCATGAAATCATGACGTTTTTCTCCTTCATTGTGTTTTGTTGCACTTAGCCGTGAAAATGCGACATGTCATGAAATCATGACACTTTTTCATTCAGTACCATCTCGTTGCTTTCTATCGTGAAATCATGACGCTTTTCTCTTTCGGGCTGTCTCGTTGCTTTTTGTCGTGAAATCGTGACACTTTTCTCTTTTGGGCTGTCTCGCTACTTTTTGTCATGAAATCGTGACGCTTTTATTCTTTACTTTTTGCTCGTCAAATCGTGACATGTCAATTTTGTGCCTTTCTCATCGTGAATCACAAAATGAGACATGTCATGATATCGTGACATTTTCTATCTTTACCTCTCTTACCGTCGATAGATCGCGAAAATGCAACCTGTCATGATTTCGCGACACTTTCTTTCATTTGTTCCTTCCTCACTTTTTGTCGTGAAAACCTGACATGTCACGATATCATGACATTTTTTATATTTGCCCTTCATCTCGTCTTCAAGTCATGAAATGGTGACATGTCGCGATATCGTGACAACTTTTGCATTGACTCTTCTCTTGTTGCCTTCGATCGCGATTTCATGACATGTCGCGATATCGCGACATTTTTCAATTTTTCTCCCGCTAATCTGGGCAAAAATGTGACATGTCATGATATCACGACATTTTCACTTTGTCTTTCTCTCTCCTTTTGAACCACGATTTCACAGGACATCATGATATCGTGACATTTTCTCATCCTACTGCATTTTGTTACTCTTGGCCATGAAAATGCGACATGTCATGATATCGTGACATTTTTTCCTTATGTTGTATTTTGCTCTTCCTTTGATTTTTTTAGCATCTGGGCCACTGCGGTCTTCTTTGAAAGCATGCAAAAAATGTGGGTCCCCAATTTTGGGGTGTGTTGTGGATCAGCCACAACAAATGGCGACTTTGCTGTCAAATGCTCCTGAGCATTTTGGTGAGAACCCAACCTGAAATATACAAGCTTAGATACAGGCATCAGCACATAAAAGATAAACAAATACCGATAGATCAAAAATACATGAAACATCAGAATCATTAAGTATCAGCTCGGTGTGTGCAATGTGTTTCATTCCCTATCGCTTGAAATTGATCAACATTCCATTGTCAGTTTCACTTATGATTTGCATGCAAGGCTATGAATGATTTGTGCAGGATTTGATGTATGATGAAGATGCTAGAGATATAACAACCTGCTTTGCAAAGGCTCAAACCTTCTAGTATCATGAACAAACATATCAAAACTGTCAAACCCTCTTAGGACCAAATAAATATATGTATACTGAATTAATTTATTAGATCCCAAAGTTGGTTATGTGTCACTACCATCTTGAACCCATGTGCAGGTGTAAGTGAGATCAGAGCTTTGGGGAATAGGATTCCCAACCTAAGCGAGATGGGAATTTAACCCTATCCTTACTACTCTGATCTGGAGTTCATTACCTCATCTTGAACAAAATGATTTAACCTGTTATGGATGAAATGGTCAGGCTAGTCTATCCATTTGAACAGTCAGTGGTCTTGTTTTAGACAAGACATGCTGCCACGCATGGGCATACTTAACCCCATAATCCATGATTTGGCTTCATTCATTCTCTTTTTTTTATTTCTTGGACCTTTGGGATGACTACCCATCCTTGCTAGGGACATGTAGTACGATCCCTCCAATCCAATATTAAGAAAATATGGAAAATATTAATTTTATTTTTATTTCTTGGACCTTGGGGATGACTACCCATCCTTTGCAGAGGACATGTAGTACGATCCTTCCAATCCAAGATGATAAAATGAAATATGGAAAATATTAATTTTTTGTTTCTTGGACTTTTGGGATGACTACCCATCCTTTGCAGAGGACATGTAGTACGATCCTTCCCATCCAAGTTTTATGCTAAAATGAAAGATGGAAGCTTTGGGGAATCGGATTCTCAACCTAGGTGAGATGAGAATTATGCCCTATCCTTACTACTCCATGAAGGTCAAATCAGAGCTTTGGGGAGTTGGATCCTCAACCTAAGTTCGATGAGGATTTAACCCTATCCTTACTACTCTGATTTTAGGCTTTAAGCTTTATGGAAGTGGTAAAAACCACTATTTTAAGGATAATGTTGCATGATAGGACAGACATGAAATATTCTTTTCGCCTCACCTTTTCTTCCAAGCATGGTTTTGATCATTTTGCCCAAGATCTTCTTTAATGTGCATAGAACGTGCTTGGTTCAAGATAGTTCGGGCATCAGTTCCCAACCTTAGGATTTTTTTTTATGTTATAGAATAACCCTAAGAGGATTTGACACACTTTAATGATTTGTATTTGAAATGCATATGCAACTAGGATGGCATGTATATGTGAAGTAATATGAATGCATTGCTTTTCTGAATTGTGGATGGAGTATTGCCATCATTTGTAAAACTGACTACTTCATGCATCACAAGTTTCAAACGATATTATTTAACTGTTTGTGTTACCTGCGGAGCTTTTACAACACAATTCCAATGTTTCATATTTTCCTGAATCTTAGGCATGAGTTGACATCTCAAATTTTTATTCATATTTTTTGTTTTTGTTTTTTAAACGAACCAAACATGTCCAAAGGACTAACACACAAAACTTAAAACCAAACCCAAAAGTAACTTCAAAAACGAACTTGAAAACACAAACCAAAACCCAAAAAACCAAAATCTATATACAAATGTACAATATAATACAAGATGATGCAAAGCTTGGATTATCACTTTCCTGGATCCCAAACATGATTAGAACATTTCAACAAAAATATAACGTGATGTGCATGCCAAATGTTGTAGGAATCCAAAAAAAACAATATTATACCACACCATGCAACAACTTTTAACTTCCCTTGCTCACCCCACCAATTATATTTAATTCCATTAGTACTCTCATAGGTGAGATTCAAATTTTCAAATTGATTAGACAATGATTGATTTTCAATTCTTTCATGATCCCATTCATGATTTAGAACTAGGCTTTCTTTATTCAAAATGAAATTTTGTAAGCAAAAGCCTATTTCTAAAAATTTTAAAGCCAAATCATTTTCCAAATTTGTAGGCCAATCAAATTCGTGCAACAGTTTGCAAGCATCTAGGATATTTACCAAATTAGGATCATTAAAAGTTTTTACCCTAGATTCAATTAGTAATTGTTGATGAATTTTATTTAACAATTCAAGTGCATCAACTTCTTTTTCATTCATTAAAACAATGTTGTCAAAGGTGTGATTAGAAATCATACCTTGTTTTTCATTCACCTTTAATGACATTTCACCATAAACATCATTCAAATTCAAAATATGGTCATGCAAATTCTCACCTAAATCTTGGATGCTTGAACACAAAAGGTTAGATTCTAACTTTTGAACATTTTTATTTACCAAAATTTGATGGGGATTTGCAATTCCCTCTTTTACCTCATGGTCTTCATACTCTTCATTGATTACTTGTTTATCAAACATACCAAAATTGGGCACCCAATTGAAAACATGCCCATCCTTTTCAACCCTCAAATATTTTTGGTCAAAGTGTATGTCAAGTAATCTGTTTTGATGATCCCTTATTTGAGTTGCTTCCAATTGATCAATCTCTTTGTCATTTGGTTCCAATTCTTTGTTCACTATCCATGGTATCTCTTCATGTGAGGTAGAAGTTTCAATATCTTGTATATCCAGTGCAATATGGGTTTCATCTATAGGGGTGTGAGAAAAGAATGCATTATCATATCTCCCCCAACCATTGTAAAAATTGTCATCCAAATTCATGGAATGGAATTCCATGATGTTTGTGGCATGATCTTTTGATTCATTTATCAATTCTTTTTCTTCTTTGTCCTTGGTAATAGGATCATTATAATCTTCCAAAATTTGATGAGATTTGAAACCCTCTTCCAAAACATCCTCAAATTGTACAGGAGTTGTAATATCTTCCTTCGAGTAGGCGATTATGTTGTCCTGTATATCAATTGGCACACAAGTTTCATTAGCGGTTTTGGAGTGAGTGTAGTCTTCCCACTTCTTCCAAGCATCATAATAATCATCTTCCAAAATCAAGTGGTGACGTTCAACTACTTCTTCAACATCTTCCAATTCATCAATGTGTTTCTCATCAAATTCATCTTCACCTTCCTTAGATGGTTCAATTATTTCCAAAAGTGGGTCATTTCTTGAATTCAAATTTGTAAGGCTATCATCGTCCAAATTAGTAACCCATGATTCAATTTTATCATAATTTGGAGGGTGAAGAATTTCTTGATCGTTAATTTTACACATCTCATCAATAGTATCTTCCAAGAACAAGTGGTGAAACTCTATCATATCTTCAAACTCATTTGGGACCCCTTTATCCGAATAATCATGCATCTCTATGAATGAGATCATTTTTGCATAATCTTCACTAGTGGATGTTGGTTTAGCACTTTGCACCTCCCTGGACTACATCTAAGGTGGTTGTAACATTTGGATATTCAAATTCATCCCCTTGATCATTTACCTTAGATATCATTGGAGTGGAGGGTGCTATTTTTAATGGTTGGTGTAGGTTGGCATCAATATCTTTAGAAGGACAATCTCTTATGTGAACATGTTGTGCCTTTTCTTCTTCAAGACCTTGTCGTTCTATCTCTTCTAAGATCTCATGGATTTTCTCTAGAGACAAGCCACCCATTTTTTCCTCAATGAGTGAAGCAAGTGTGGGGTGTATGGCTCCCAGGTATACTTCCATGGCTTCCTCTTCTAATGTGTTAAAATTTTCCCACATTTGGGAGTGCAACTCACGAAATCTTCCATTGAATTGACTCAAGGATTCATTAGGCTCCTTACATATGGAGGTAAACTAATTTTTCAAGATTTCTAAGTCAACCTGATTACCAAAATGATAAAGATAGGCTGCTTCTAGTTGTATCCAAGAAGTCCTAACCTCCATGGGTAGTTGGTTGTACCAAAAGAATGGTTTATCTTCCAAAATGTATGCAAATAACTTACAAGCCACCTCCTCATAGAAAACCTGGAATTGACATAATGTATTCTTGTAGACATGTAGTTTTTGCAAGTATCCTAGTGGCACCTCTTGATTAAAACATCGTAGAAACTCTAATAACATTTTAGGAATTTGATAGGGTATCACATGTATAGACAAACCCTTATAATGATCCTCCATTATTAATACCATTCTTTCTCTTAGAGACATCATTTCTTTTCTCAGGGATACCATTTGCTCCTCAAGTGTTGCCATTAGTGAAACTCAAAATGTAATTTTAGAACCAAATTTGTTAGTCAAAAATGAAGGAATCACGACACATCAGCGTGAAGTGACTAGCAAATATCCAACCTACAATGTATAAAAAAATCAAGTTAGCATCAACTAAGAGATGTATTCATTAAAATCAAATGAAAAGTAATTGCATGAAACAACACTTCGCTAGTCAAGACCAAAATTTTCAAAATTAAATCAAATCACATTATTTCTGTATGAACAATCGAAAAGCGTTAGAATAATATACAACATACCTGAATTGCTTAAAATAGAATAAAGTAAACCAATTCAGGCCCTCCTTTTAACAGTCTGCCGAGTGTTAGAGGAGTAAAGATAACAATCAATATAGCATGAAATATACAAAATTTAAATCCCGCACTTAAATCACACTAAAATAAACCAGTTCAGGCCCTCCTTCTAGCGCCAATCTGTTGAGTGGTATTTTCACCCGATTGTGAAAGTACAACTCTCCTTTAGGATTTGGGTTCCAAATCCTCTCTTGCAAAGAAGTTAAACAAACAACTTCTCCAAGGTCTCCGTTGTATTAGCATTTGCATATGTGTATTAATGATCTCATATAAAGATATTCAATTTAAATGCTTGGAACACCTTAGTGATTGCAAGTAACTGTAAACAAGGGGCAATGTTGGTTTATTTCATCATGAAGCTTTAGTGATTGTTCATTGATTTTTTTGGATTTTGTAATTTTTAAATGTTTATTTTAAATAAGTTAAACTTTTTGAAGAAAATAAAATGCAGAGAATGAAAATGCAATGCAGAAAACAAACTGAAAATAAAAATGCACTCAGTATGATGCTATCCTGTTCCGACAAAACCGAAGATGTGAGGTTTCCATGCATGCAACCTAACCTATTGGACCTACAAAACATGCACAATCCCCATAGACTAAGTGCTGGTTCCTAGGATACGAAATAAAATTCAGATTTCAAATATTCGCCTAATGTAACCCACAAAAGTGGCATTTAACATTATCTATAAATCCGAAATCTAAAAAATGAAAGAATAAACATTAAATCCATAGCATGCACAGAAGATCTCCTTCTTTCTTGCCCACAAGATGCAAATTTCTGAACACTTTTGCATTAAAAATATGTCATTTTACAATAGCAGAATTTTTGGTTTTTCCAAACCAGTCTGTGGAAGAGAAACAACTCAAACAGGCCCAGAATGGCCTTCTCGCCTTCAGCTCTGCAACTCTACTTGCAGCGGTTTCTGACCTCCATACCAATCTGTGCTTCTACTTTTAAAATTTCTGGCAATGCTCTCTGTTTCACCTTGTGACGCTTCACTTCATCTCCCAGATCGCTTCGTTTCATCTTCCCCGCCTCTTCGTCATTTTTGACTTTATGCTCGACGTCGAAATGTTTGATCTTCTCTGTGAACTATAATCGTTCCCTATGATTCCTTACACCTTTATGCCATGTGTTCTGCACTTTTTTGCATGTTCTATAATGGCCCGCTATGAATCACGACAAAAAATAGTATGTCGTGATATCGTGACATTTTCTATCTGCAGCTTTGTTCCTCTACCTGTATCGCGAAAACAAGACATGTCATGATATCGCGACGTTTTTTGATTGCAAAAAATGAGACTTGTCACATATGAATTTGAAAATGAGACATGTGAAATCGTGACATTTTTATCCGCAACTTTATTCGTCTTCAAGCACCATAAAAATGAGACATGTCATGATATCATGACGTGTTTCTCCTTAGGGCCGCATGGATGCAACCTGTCATGAAATCATGACATTTTTCTCCTTCGCTGTGTTTTGTTGCACTTAGCCATGAAAACGCGACATGTCACGAAATCGTGACACTTTTTCATTCCGTACCATCTCGCTGCTTTCTATCGTGAAATCATGACGCTTTTCTCTTTCGGGCTGTCTCGCTGCTTTCTGTCGTGAAATCGTGACACTTTTCTCTTTGGGCTGTCTCGTGCTTTCTATCATGAAATCATGACACTTTTTCATTCTGTTCACTTTGGCTGCTCCAGTTGTGAAACGTGACATGTCGTGATTTCGTGACATATTTCCCTCGCTTAGCTTATCAGTCATTGTGAATCACGAAAATGAGACATGTCACGATTTCGTGACATCTTTCTATCTTTACCTCTTTTATCCGATAGATCACGAAAACGCAACCTGTCGCGATTTCGCGACACTTTCTTTCATTTGTTCCTTCCTCACTTTCCTGTCATGAAAACCTGACATGTCGCGATATCGCGACATTTTTTATCTTTGCCCTTCATCTCGTCTTCAGGTCACGAAATGGCGACATGTCGCGATATCGCGACAACTTTTGCATTGACTCTTCTCTTGCTGCCTTCGACCGCGATTTCATGACATGTCGCGATATCGCGACATTTTTCCATTTTGGTGCATCCTGCTGATCTGGGCCGCGAAAACGTGACATGTCGTGATATCGTGACATTTTTCACTTTGTCTTTCTCTCTCCTTTATGAACCGCGATTTCACAGCATGTCACGAAATCTCGACATTTTCTCACCCTGCTGCATTTTGTTACTCTTGGCCATGAAAACGCGACATGTCACGAAATCATGACACTTTTTCCTTATGTTGTATTTTGCTCTTCCTTTGATTTTTTTAGCATCTGGGCCACTACGGTCTTCTTTGAAAGCATGCAAAAAATGTGGGTCCCCAATTTTGGGGTGTGTTGTGGATCAGCCACAACAAGTTCTAAAACATACACAATTCTTAATAAGTTTACCATAATCTACGAAGAAAGGAGTCTTATCATGTACAATGATATCTTTCCTAATTACAATATTATTAGTAGATACATCAAGCAATATATGCCTTGGATTATTCACTATAACCAATAAACATGAACTTTTTTCTTTTTACATCCAACTTAATTCTTTTCTCAGGAATTAATCCAAAATTAAAACAACAAAAAATATGAAAAATACTAATCGAAGGTTGTGTTCTACACCAATATTTTTTTGGAGTAACATTCTACACAACCTTATATGAACACCTATTAAAAATAAAGGCTACAATATTTACTACTTTTGTCCAATAGCAATATGTTATATTTGGCTATGCATCATGTATCTGGCCAAACCCATGATTTTCCTATTCCTCCTATCTAATTCCTCATATTGCCATCGAGTGTAAGGAGTTGTGTACTACCTATGTACATCCCCATTCCTATAAAAATTATAAAATTACTTTGAGGTAAACTCACCTCCATTATCTAACCTCAAGATCTTTATTTTCTTTCTAGATGATTTCTCTACAAGGGTCTTAAATGCTTAAAAGTATAAAATTTTATTTGACTTATGTAGACACCAAAACCTAGCCACTTTTCCTCCACCCATGCTTTCCTGCCATTTCCACCACAAAACCTAGCCACTTGTCCTCCATCCATGCTTTCCTACCATTTTTGCCCACTATTTACATATATTTATATATATTTATTATATATATATTTAATATTAATATTTTATATATTATATTATATATAATTAATATATATTTATATAAGTGAATTAATCCCAACCATCCGATTTCATTTAATCCTATCCATCCATCCACATCAATCCATGCCACACCCTAAATTTAATATCCACCCTCCGATGTGCTTTTATCTCAGCCACACGATTAGTGTCATTGAAACCCTAAGTATGCCCTAGGTTGGATTATAAATAGGAGCCATTTTGATGGCTCAACCCCTGAGTTCCCTAAGCAACCTAAGTTTTAGAGTCCCTAAGCAATTCGTACCCTGAGATTCCTTGAGTTTCATCTTCCCTTGGAGTATCTGAGTACTTCTACCTCCATCCTCGCTCATCGTAACCCTTGTAGCCATCGCCATTCATTTCCCCTCGCTATATCTACTTCTATAGCATCTTTCCTCATCCATCGAGCACCCATGAATACTTTTTGTCACCATCATAGCACCTCTGGGTGCCTCCCTACCAGTCCCAAGCACCCACGGGCATTTCTTGTAGCCTCCAGGCACCCGCGGGCATTTTACGTAAGCATTCTAAGCACCTCCTAGCCTTCGAGCGATGCTAGGGCATCACCGCACCTATCAACTACAACAAAATTTCACGGATCAAAAGATAGCAAGAAAAGTAAGGTAAATCTATTATTTGTTATTTCATTTATATATTTTTATTTTTGTTCACTTCATTTGTAGCAGATAGTTAGGGTTTTACTATTGCTTATAGAGGGCCTCACATTGTGGAGCCCTCATAGGTATTACTAACTAGTTTGTTGTGTCATTGTGTGTAGATCTGAAGGTGCTACATCAGCATTGGATAGTTGTTTAAGCTAGAGTGGCCCAACATCGGATATCAAGAAGCCCACTCAACTCTATTGGGAGCAAGATGCACCTGAAGACACCACAACCTTGTTTGTTAGGGTTTTGGAGAACCCTAACCATTTGTAAATTTGTATCAAAAAGGATTCAAGGATCCACATTGTAACAATGGAGTTTTTAGGCTCCCCCCATTAATATAAGATCATCTATTGTGCAATTTTGGTTTCCTTGTGTTCAATTTATTTAGCATTGTTTGGTGTTGCATTTTTGTATCTTCAAATGGTGATCATGGTGGGACCCCCTAAGGGTTTCTATTTATGATTTGCCTTACTAATTTACTTGTTATTTTCTATCATCTTGTAGGGTTTTCAAGAGCGTAGATTTCATAGATTTCGTTAGATCTAGGGTTTTTGAAAGTTCGTAGAAGTTGCAGAAGGTGCACGAAATACCCGACAGTGCTCGAGGGCTATCCAAAAATGCCTAGGTGCATTTCAAAAATACCCAAGGGCATTTTATAGAGATCTAGGACAAATACATAGGCCATTTGTAAGTCTGCTAACCAAACCCTAGTTTTTCTATTTACGTTTTCTAGTTGTTTTATGTCTTTTTTAGGCTTTTGATATAAAAATAATTTCATTAATTAATATAGAAAAGAACATTCATATTAGCATGCATTTTAGGATTTAAATTAATCATTTGCATCCATTCACAATCTCTATTTGAAATTTTTGAGTTTCTATTATGTGAAAAAAAATAATATTGCATTCTGATTGCATGTAAATCAAAATTGCATAATTAGTTTGCATTGTTAGGGTTAGAAGTATCTTATTTTATCTATCTAAGTAGGAACATCATTAGGGTGCCAAGAGTATTCCTACCATTGGGTGATTCCAGGTAGAGGGGTGGATGAACCCTTCGACTATTTTGATAGGGGGTCTTAAGCGGTGTACTTCACACCCTTTGGAGAAATTGGCATTCTCTTGTTGGCTTCTGACTTAGATTTATGAAATTAGTTGCTTCTAACATTGTTTGAACACAATAGAAAATTAAAAATTTTAAAATTAACCACACACTACACGATTCACATTCAATAGTAGTGGTTGGATTTCATCACCAACCATTGCTTGAGATTTGGTGATGGTGGCATTCATCTCCATCCACCAATCTCTACCCTTAGAAACCCTAGGTCACCCCTAAGCAAACTTGTTGGATTTCATCACCAACAAGAATCTCGTTGCCCCAAGTTAGCCATAGTTTTTACCTTTATTTGATTAATTCATATTAGCACATTTGAAACACACAAGATTGAAACCTAAGGAAATGAACTCACATTAAAAGGAGATAACCAATGAACAAGGTAAGACACATGTGTTAAAAAAACTTAGCATTGGTTGTTTTATTTTTATTATGAAAATTTAAATTGGGTGTTTTAGTTTGTTGCATAATATGTATTTTGATTTATTTGCTTTATGGTCTTAACATGAAAACAAAAGCAAGCATTAAATCAAGATAATCAAATGGAACCTTCATCCACCTTCCCCACCACTTCTATGGTAGATTCCCTGAATGTGACATAGGCAAATTTATCTATAGGTCCCTCACATTCCTTGCCATCCATAGCCTTTCATATGGCTATGCCCCAAGAGGATTCAACCTCCCCTACCATCGACCATCACATTACCCATATAGACATGGCAAGAGTAGAAGCTCTCATGAAGTCTTCTAGCTATGCCTTAGAGTCCATTCCCAATTCACCTAGACAGGATCCTACTTTACAACAGGAGCCTATTTATTCCCAGCCACCATCCACCTTTACCTAGGTGTATACCAACCCTCTTTTTGAGGCATCAGTTGCACCTTCCTCCCATATGTCCATTCCCCAACCCTCATGTGCTCCTAGCACTTCATACACCTCCACTTACACCAACCCCTTGTATGAAGCACATGTAAATGTTGCTTCACAAGTTCCAGCCTCACAAGTTGCCATACCTAGTGTAACTTGTCCCCAAGCCACATATTCCATACCATCTACCTCCATACCCCTAGATTCTTATAGAGAGATTAGTGAGGCATGGGAACACCTAAAAAAATTTCTTAGACAACATCAAAATACTCAACAACAAGTACAGGTTAACCCTAAGCCTTTACATAACTCTACTCAGACTATCCTTGTTAACTAGGGTCCATCATGGGCACCACAGTCTTCTATGGTTTCTATCCTTATTCCTCCACCAAGTCATACCATTACCCATCCTATTCCCATTGGCCAACCTAGCCATAACCCTCATACATCAACATCATTCCATAATTCCCCATATTTTCATCATCAATCTCCCATTCATCAATTTCCATCAAATTCACCTAGCCATCATTATCAATCTCATCATCACTTAGTCACTCCACAACATTTCTCCACTCCACCACAAAATCATCAGGTAATTTAGGGCTTCCACATTCCTGAGGAAGACCCTCGAATTAAGGCCATGCAAAAATAGATAGATCAATTGATACAATTTACTCCTAGTTTTTCAAACCAGAAACCAACCTTACACCAATTGATCAATCAACCAATTCATCCTTCGGTACCATCACCGCCATATCCGATAGATTTCATGGTACCTAAGTTTGAAAAATTTAAGGGAACTGAGGATCCCAAAGAACATGTGAGCACTTTTGTACATGCTTGTTTTAGAATTCAAAATGACAATGCTCTCATGCTTCAAAATTTTCCTCAAACATTAGGAGGGGATGCCATAGAATGGTATAATCAATTTCCAAGCCATAGTATTTATACTTTTGAGCAATTGATTGATCAATTATTTGAGCATTTCATCTTAAATGTTAAAAATAAGATCTCATTATCTGATGTCTATGCTTTAAGACAACATGATGATGAATCTATCTATGATTTTAGAAACCATTGGAGGGTTGTCATCACTAAATTGCCATTCACCCTACCAATGGATGAGCTAATTAAGTTATTCACCAAGAGTTGCTTAAAACCTATCTCTTGGATGCTTCAACTATGAACTTATCAATCATTTGAAGAAGCTTTAGCTCAGGCTAGTGTCATTGAGGAGATCAAAATCCAAGAAGGCATACTAAAGCCTAAAAAGAAAGAATGGCAAAACAAGGGCCAATACAAAAGCAACTATTCTAGCCAACCAAAATCAACATAGGCTACCCCAACCAATCAGCCCAATCAAGTTAATCAAGTGGTCATGAGCCAACTGGTAATGGCTCAACAACAACCCATGCAACAAACACCACAACAAATTGCTTATCATGTGGTACCCTCAACAAATCAAGCCATGCAAAACATAGTGCCAACTATGGAAAACCATCCTCGATGATAGTCTGTCCGACAAAATCACCAATACACCCCCTTAGCTGAGTCATATGCTTCCCTTTTTTGAAGGTTATATGACACAAACAAACTTGCTTTACCCAAAATCAGACCTGATGATCCTACCAAACATAGTAAACACTATCGAGAGCATCTATTTTATCCTTATCATAGGCAAAATGGGCATGACATTAACAATTACCATGTATTTAAAGACATAGTTCAAGATCTCATTGACTTGGGGGTGATCAAGCTTGATAATCCCCTCGCTCAACAAAACCAAAACCTTGGTATATTTCAAACACCACTTCCTCATCATGAGGAGGTGCAACCAAATGTAGGGGGAGCTAACACCAAAACTCCTCCTAATCAAGTCAATCACATACAACAATACCAAGGGTTTGTAGGGGCCATTCATGTGGTCACTAGAGGTCAAAGGAACAACCAACAAAGGCAACCACCTCAAGCAAGTGTGTCACAACCTTCTACATCACCACCCATCCAAGTTTCACCCAATCCTTCATCACCCATCCATATCCCTAGCCAATAAAATCCTCCAAATCCACCCATCAATCATCCACCTTGACCAATCATCTCATTGAGTAGTCAGTTAACTACAAGTCTAAAAATGGCTTCCACTAAATTGTCAATCTATGAGTTAATTCAACAATCTCCCCCACATCGTGAGGCATTAATGGATATTTTGAAATCCATTGAACTACAATCACAAGATCCTAATGCCTTCAACAACTTTGTGGGGAGCATCCAAACATGCATGGAGCCTTCCATCACATTCTATGACTTTGAGATTAAGCCAATCTCATCGGAATTAGTAGATCCTCCATTGCATATTATGGCTCTAATTGACAAGAAGCCTTTTAAAAGAGTCCTAATTGATATCGGTTCCTCTATCAACATCATCACCACATCCACTCTTCATCATTTGAACCTTCCTCCATCTCATATCACCAAGTCATCATTCACCCTCAAAGCATTTAATGATGCTTTGTGTTCCATAGTTGGCACTATTGTTTTACCCATTGAAGTAGGGGTCAAAATGTTGCACACCATGTTTCACATCTTGGAAGGATCCATGGCATACAATGTACTCCTTGGAAGACCTTGGATGAGGGAAATGAGATGTGTCCCTTCAATACTACATCAATGTTTGAAATATGTTCATGAGGGACAAGTACATTGCATACCGATAGACGTCGAGCCATTTAAGTATTGCAATTTCATTTCAAATCCTTATGAGTCCATGCTCCCTTCCACTCACCTTTTTCTTTCACCATCATCCAATCCATCCACCACTTCACCAATATCTTCATCAAAGGATCCCATTCCTGAAGAGCTCCCTATCACCAACCCTCATCAAGCTTCCATACCCCCATCATCTTCATCATTGACTACATGCACATGTGGTCACAATCAATCCACATCATCAACATCATTGTCATCCACTTCATCATCATCATCCATTCAACAACCTTCCCAAGCCAATCCATCACCATCACCTAATGTTTCACAAGTTGAGTTGATGGATTGTGAGACACCTCCATCTTCACCATTCCCCAAGCCATCATCTGACCATAGTCCTTCCATGTCATCCCAAGTTGAGGTCCACCTCACTAATCTTGGTATTGGTGAATATGTGGTCCAAGACATCACCATCACGCCCCTCACCATCCCTAGTGCTAAGGATTTTGGTCACCCATGTGACCCACCTTTGGCCATAGGAGTAGTATATAACATGGGTTCAACTCCAAATAGCATAAATTTTGTATATGGGGGAATTGATTCTTCATCAAGTCCAGCTCCCATAGAGGAACCCAAAGAACCAACACTTGCCAATATTCCAAACATGATAGGATTTCCATCTCGATATTTTCACATAGTCAATTGGCAAGGTCATGGCCTAGGATTGCATGAACAGGGAGTGCATCAACCTATCGATGTTCCATATCAAGAGGTGCATGACCATTCAGGTCTAGGTTACCACCCACTTTCCACCACCTCTTCTCTTGAACAAGCCTTCCAAAGGCTTAATCTCAATTCAGGAGAAGAAGCCCTCCATCCTGATAATTCTGATGATGATATCTATGAATAATTTGAGCTTATATCGATAATTTTAGATGAATCTAAAGAAGAATCAGAGCCCATCATTCCCCATACCGAACAAGATGAGTTTTATCTCAACATGTTCCCCATCCATGAGCTCATATTTCACTTGCTTCTTCCACAAGAGTGAGTTGCCCCTACCGGTGAACCACCACCTCCATTCCATTAAGCCATTTCATAAGCCAACTTGTAACATATGTACATAACACAAAAATAGTGGTTTTCACCACTACCAAAAAATAATAAAATCAAAAATCAACAAAAATCAACAAAAATATTTTCTTTCTTTGCATTGCATATGTATATATCATTTAGTAAAATGCATTTTGTGTTGCTTGCTGCTATCCAGGTTAACCAAGCCCCTAGCACTAGTTCTTAGGTCCCATCCATTCCATCCAACCTTATCCACCTTGCCCATAAGTCAACATGAATCCTATTGATTTATTTACCCCACTCCGTAATCCATACGATCCGGCTAAGCCAATTCCAATTGACATAAGTCTTATCGATATGGATCGGATTTCCTCACCTCCATCCTTTGCCAAATTTGTCTTGTCCAAGGAATTGTTAAGGGCTTCCACCAACTACATTCCTCCATCCCCTCCACCTTCACCTTCACCTTCGGATCCTAAGGTTTTCCAGGCAGAAATAGATGAGGATAAGCTAGAAGAGTTTGATGACATCTTAGATGACATTCATCTGATCCCTATATCCCATCATCTTGAGGAAGGTTCCCACATGTCTATTGAAGATACTATCGATGTGGACCTTAGTTCAGATAAAGACAATCCCCAAATTGTCAATCTTGGAAAAATTTTATCACTCGATGAACAAGAGCAATTTATTGCTCTCCTCAAGAGGAAGAAGGACATATTTGCATGGTCCTACAAGGACATGCTCGAGTCTTGACCCTAGTTTGGTTGTCCATAATCTCACCTTACATCCTGATTCTAATCCGATCAAACAAAAACTTAGGAGAATGCATCCTATCGTGGCCCTCTTGGTAAAAATAGAGCTTCAAAAACTCTTAGACGTGAACTTCATAGTTCCTATCGACTATCCTGAGTGGCTTTCAAACATGGTACCCATTCACAAGCCTAATGGGGTGATACATGTGTGCACTGACTTTCAAGATCTTAACAAAGTATGTCCTAAGGATGATTTTCCTCTCCCAAACATCGATACTCTTGTCGATACCTATGCTGGCCATGAAATGCTTTCACTCATGGATGGTTTTTCAGGATACAACCAAATTCGAATAAATCCTGATGACCAACACAAAACAACATTCACTACACCTTGGGGAACTTTTTGTTACAAGGTGATGCCCTTTGGCCTCAAAAATGTAGGTGCCACTTATCAACGTGCCATGACATACATTTTCCATGACTACATGCATAAGATTATCGAAGACTATGTGGATGATCTCTTGGCTAAATCTAAAACTTGACAAGAACATATTGGTGTATTGGAGAAATTTTTTGACCGACTCCTAGAGCATAATGTAAGGTTGAATCCCAAGAAATGTGTCTTTGGTGTTACCTCGAGCAAACTTCTAGGATTCATTATCTCCAAAAGAGGCATTGAGGTGGACCCTAACAAGGTCAAGGCCATCATGGAGATGCCTCCCCCAACTAACTTAAAG
This sequence comes from Wollemia nobilis, assembly GCA_028583015.1. Taxonomy (NCBI): domain Eukaryota; kingdom Viridiplantae; phylum Streptophyta; class Pinopsida; order Araucariales; family Araucariaceae; genus Wollemia; species Wollemia nobilis. The sequence continues at coordinate 2,910,202 of JAQPPZ010016847.1, read as the reverse complement.
GAATTGCGTAGTTTACAAGGAAAGATCCAATCAATCCATCATTTTATTGTGCAACTTTCTAACAAATGTAGGCCATTCAATCACCTACTACAAAATGGGGTGCCATTCTCTTGGATATATGAATGTCAAAAAGCCTTCGATGACATTAAGCAATACCTAGCTTCTCCACTATTCTTAGCTCCTCCTCATCCATGGGTCCCATTTTATCTTTATATCTCAGCAATAGACTTTGCATTAGGGACAATGCTTGCACAAAAGAATGAACAAAATTGAGAGCAAGTTATCTACTACATTAGTCAAACATTGGTAAGCTATGAAACTAGATACGCTTATGTATAAAAATTATGCTTAGCAATGGTTTTTACCACTAAGAAACTTTGACATTACATGCTTAGCCACACAACTTATGTCATAGCTAGAGAAAATCCTCTGTGTTATATGATGTCCCACACTTACAATAACACCCGCATCGCTAAATGGATAATGCTCCTTACTGAATTTGACTTGGAATTCATTAGCCAAAAATCCATTAAAGGTTAGGTAATAGCCAATCAACTTGTAGAAGCTCCACTACCTAGTGATCATCCTTTGATTATTGAGCTCCTAGATGATTTGGTATTTGTTGTCACTGAGCAAGAAGAAGATGTCATTCCAGAGGAAGATATCGATATCACACTATTCTTTGATGGCTCTAAGTGCATGAAAGGTCAAGGTGTTGGAGTCATGTTTCATACACCACAGGGGGTACCTATCCCCTTATCATTCAAACTCGACTTCCAATGCACAAACAACACTACAGAGTATGAAGCCTTAATCCTAGGTCTTCAATCAGCTATAGCTATGAGCATTAAGCGTATTAGGATATTTGGTGATTCTCAACTTGTCGTAAAGCAAATCAATGGAGAATACCAATGCAAAGAACCTACCATTAAGCTTTATCATGAAGTAGAAATGAAATTGCTCTCTAAGTTTGATTGGTATGAAATCAATAGTTTGCCATGTTTGACTAATATATTTGTAGATGTGATGGCCTCCCTTGGATCATTGATTCCAAAATACTCCTTTGGAGAGGTACAACCCCTTATAATTTCAACGATCTCTAAATATGCAATTGTTCGTACTGAGTCTAAGGATGAAAAGGATGTTTGCTTTATCCAATCGGATTCATATGAGCCTTGGTCAAGCCAAATAGTAGCCTTTCTCAAGTTTGGAACACTCCCATCTGACATGTCTCGAACTACCAAACGCACATTCAAGAAAAATGTAGCTCATTTCATTCTCTTGGGAGACGTGTTGTATAAAAGTGGTTATGATGGAGTCCTCCTTCATTGTCTTGAGGCTAGTGAGGCACAAAGAGCCATAGTTGAAGCTCATGATGGTACTTGTGGTGGTCATTTTAGTGGAATGGCCATTGCAAAGCATATTTTATGCATGGGTTATTATTGGCCCACAATGGAACATGATTGTTGCACATATGTTAAACATTGCAAAAAGTGTCAAGAACATGCTAATTTAACTCATGTACCATCACAAGCCTTACAACCTATTCAAAGCCTTTGGCCCTTTTCACAATGGGGTCTAGATCTAATTGGTAAAATTTCACCTCCTTCCTCAGGACAACATACATTCATCATCACAGCCACTGAATACTTCACAAAGTGGGTTGAGGCAATTCCTCTAACCAGTATGACAGGACCTAGAATTGTGGAGTTTATACTTCATCATATCATTTATCATTTTGGTATTCCCTCAAAAATCATCTCAGACAATGGCAAGTCTTTCAAGAACAAGGATGTTCGAGAACTTTGCAAGAAATATAACATTCAACATAGTTTCTTGACTCCTTATTACCCATAAGAAAATGGATAAGCTGAAGCTTCCAACAAGACCTTAATTGCTATTCTCAAGAAACTTGTCAAATAAAATCATAGAGATTGGCATACACAAATTCCCTTGGCATTATGGGCTTATCGAACAAGCATCCACACGCCTACAAGGGCAACACCATTTTCATTGGTCTATGGAGCTGAAGCAATCATACCTCTTGAGCTCGAGATCCCCTCCTTGCAAATTTCTTTGTAGGAATTCATAGATGATGACACCGCTAGACAAGTACATCTTGACCAACTCACACTTCTTGATGAGAGGTGAGTCAATGCTTTAGAGCATTTACAAGTTTATCAAGACCACCTCAAGCGTGCTTACAATACCAAAGTTCATCTACGTGAATTCCAAGTAGGAGATCTTGTCCTTAAAGAGAACCAACAAAACACCAATGCATTGTCGCATCTTCGTGATAAATTCATGGCTAATTGGTTAGGTCCATACATTGTTACACAAAGAGTGGGTAATGGTACTTATAGGCTTGCTAGTCTAGAGGGAGAGGAATAACCCGAACCACTTAATGTTATACACTTGAGAGCATTCTATGCATGATTTGATTACTATATATATATATATATACATGGCTAATACACAAAAACATTTGCATCCATCTCATTCAAAACATTGCATTTCACTTGCATATACATTTACAAAAACAATGCATTCACCCACATTTCATATTGCATTTCAAAAATTGCATGTCATACATTGCATTCACATCCACATTTTGCATTCCATATTAGGGATCATTTATTAAGTTCAAGGTCTTAATTGGTCCAATAAAATCATGTTGCCTTAATCAGGGGCACCCTCACAAAGTCATACACACAATTCCACCAAGTCAAATTGCCATTCGCACAAACCACATTTTCATAAACTCCTAGGTGTTTTCAGTCACTCAACCACTCCTAGTGTTTTAAGAAAACTCCAAAATACATTTCAAGTTCTTTTTAGGACCATCACACATATACACTAAGAAAATCTTGAGTTTTGGAAATTGACTCCAAAACATTCTTGAACCAAACACAATTTCACATCTTAAAAACATCTTGTGTCAAAGAGGGATAACACCATACTTTTTATGAACCTTAAAGTGAAAAGGGTCATCCTTTCTAGTCCCATCATGCAACATAGTCCATAAAAATAGTGGTTCTCACCACTATCACAATTCCAAAAATAAAATAAAGAGTAGGGAAAAATCCCTAACAAAAACTCTAAATATTTTACATCACACACCATTGATCAATTGGGTTGTAAGGATCGTACTACATTTCTAGTCATACGGTTAGGTAGTCATCCCCAAAACTTAAGAGATCAAAAATAAAATCATGGACTATGGAGTTAGCCTCCATCGGAGCTATAGATGCTTGACTGGCAGTGGAGTATGCTCATGCATGGTGACATGTCTCTTTTAAAAGATACCTCTGACCGCTCATAAGGATAAGCTAGCTTCTTGGTTTCATCCATAACATGTTTACCCAATTTACTCAAGATGAGTTAATGAACTCACTTGCACACACATTGGTTCTTCATTACCTCGAGTCATTACCATGCTCATTGATTTGGTAAATGAATTCACTACACACATATTTGTTCCTAGAGGGATTAGGCAGTCTTAGTGAGTTTGTTTGATACCACTAGTATGTTTGAGTCTCTATAAAATAGTCAGTCTTCCATATCAACATCCATATCTTCTTCCATATCAACATCCATATCTTCTTCCATATCAACATCCATGTCATTTCATGAACCATTCATCCCATTTACCACCAAGTTTGGTGCCCTTGATTAAACAAAAATGCTAGAAAATGGCCAAGCAAAGATCTAAACTATAAATGATCATTAACATATTTGCATTTCACCTTGTATTAATCATCCATACATTCCACCTTGCATTAATCATCCATAACATATCATATTGCATTAATCATCCATAACATATAATATGTATTAATCATCCATATAACACATGCATTCCACAAAAGCATTACATAAAAAACATTCACACAATAATATAACACAAAAGGTAAAAGCCATGTATATAAATATCACATGTACAATTAGTTCCAAATGGCTACATATAATGGAGCACCAAGGCTCATATACAAAATTGCATCTAAGCACTAGTTATACCCTCCAAGAGGACCCCTATGACCTAGGAGGAGCCCTAGACCTAGAGCTATGCCTAGACTCGCTACACCTAACACCCTCATACATAGATGAGGTTGGAGGACCATGAAGTGGAATATGATGTTCCATCAACCTATCCTCCAATATCTTGATATATATATATGCTGAGACCAAAGATGTGCTATATCGATATTATACCAATGCTCTCTCTCTATTGTTAGAATATTATGTTGTATTACATTATTTTTCATCAAAATTAGCGCTCATAGGCGCTCTCCAATTTGGTTGTATAACCACTAATTGGTTAGAACCAACTTGTAACCAATTGTAACCTTTATATTCAAAATTAATGAGAATGGTCAATTGCTTCGTGAAATCCTTTATGGTATCAGAGCTACGGATGATAGACCAGAATGGCGGACCGAGGACGGATGCAGACTAACAGACCTGACATGGACGGACCTGGCAACGGACCTGACACGGACGAGATAGAGTAGACCGATGGACGAGAAAGACCGAAGAAGGAACGGACCGACACGGAGAAAGGCGGATGAGGATGGAGACCGATGCGGACCTAACATGGACGGACTTGGCAACGGACCTGACATGGACGACAGACCAGACTGATGGATCGGGGGATGCAGACCGAGGACATGGAAGCGGGGATCGAGGTGGTTCACGGATCGGGGGAGGTTCGACGGCAAGGAGGCAAAAGGACGGGGTGGTTGCCCGAAGGCAACCGAAAGCAATAGATGCCTTCGACGTTTTTAAATCCCCCCATAATGGCCGCACAGGCCATGTGGGATTAAGTTTTTTTTTCCCGTTTCTCTGGCCCCGACGTTGCCAATACCTACCGAGTGCCCGCCTATCCTCGTCGGGCCCTCTAGCTCAGGTGGTACGTACGATGACTGTTTGGCAGAAGGTTCCAGGTTCCAATCCCTCGAGGGTTTTTTTTGATGGCGGCACCTACAGTTTGACGCCTCGCGTGCCCCCGTGACAGCAGAAAGCGTTGTTGACGCCCTACGTGTCCCAGTGATGGCGGGCAAGGTATTTTTGATGCCCAGAATGGTCCAGTGATGGCGGCCACGGTGTTTTTGATGCCCTGCATGCTCAAGTGATGGCGGAAAGGGTTGTTGATGCCTCTAGAGGGTTATTTTGATGGTGGAGTGTAGTTGACGCCCGCACATGGTGTTTTGACACCTGAATACCTTGTTTTTTAGGTATTTTTTTCCCAAATCCTTGTCTAATTTGCAACTTGAAGGGGGGGAGAGTTTCTTCACATATTCATTTGCAAAATTGTCAGATAAAGGGGGGAAATCAAACTATTTGCCAGATTTGGCAGAATTTTGTTTTGCTAGAATATTAATAGGTGCTAAAATTTGTGGGCATTTATGATTGTTTCTTTTGCATTTAAATATTCTATTTTCTTGCATTATCAATCATAAATTAAAAAAATATAAGACCCCAAATTTATACCCTATTTGTGCAATTTATTGCACAACAGCGTTCGGTATTTGAGATACCTCTGGTCCACACTTACAGGTAATGTTGTCGTGCTTTGGACTACTGTATTCGCCGCCTAATATAGCTGCAACAACGACGTCTGAGCTTGTTCTCTATAAATCGTCGGGGAGAAATAAGGCAAACCAGTTTTTTTGTTTTATTTCCCATTTCATACCCACATCGTGATTGTTGTTAGGCGTAAATCCTGACGAAAGCTCTTTTTCCAAAGTGTTTAGGGGAAGTTACGCCCCACGCATGCGGAATAAAACTTTCTATGGTAGGTGTCATTAACAACATGATGCCCTTTCAGTATCGCCTATGTTCAATATATTGTGCTTCTCATATGTACTTATAGTCTCCCTCACGTAAGGGCGAGTACATATTGAGTAGTATACTATTCATATATACCTATAGTTTCCCTCACGTAAGGGCGGGTGTATATTGAATGGTTACAATATAACGATCTGGCAGGTATAAAGAAAGGGAGACCAATTGGTGGTATAAGGAACCTTCATAATGGCCACAATTCATAAGTATCTCTCAGATTCACAATTGTTGAAAGGTCCTAACTTTGTTCCATGGAAGACAAAGATGAAAGCCATACTTCAGTTGGAAGATTTATGGGATGTAGTGACTGGCACTGCAAAACGTCCTCAAACAACGAGAACAGATCAAGATGATTGGGATAAGAAAGACAAGAAGAGTCTTGTGTTTATCTTGCTTGCTACCACAGATGAGGTGCAACCTCATATTTGTGATGCAAAAACTAGTAAGATAGCCTGGGATGCTTTGATCACAGTATATGAAGGGAAGAATCAATCCACTATTCTCCATCTTCAAACTCAACTACATAATCTCAGTATGAGTTCTGGAGAAACAATTGACATATTCCTTTGCAGAGTGGCAGACTTGAAAGCAAAATTGAATGCTATGGGAAAACCTGTGGATGATGATGTCTTGAATTCTGTTATCTTGAGAGCATTACCAAGTTCCTACAAGATGTTGATCACTTCTCTCAATGTTTCTGGTAGACAAGTCTCATTTGTGGAACTGGTAAACTTGCTTCAGACTGAGGAGGCAACTCAGGTCCAGAAAGATGATATGCCATATAATGCTCTCTCCACACAACAAAGTGGTAAAAAGCAAGGCCAATTTCAAAAAGGAGGTGCTTCTTCCAAAGGAAAAGGGAAGCAATCTCAACAAAAAGATACAAAATATTGCAAAATTTGTGACATGAATAACCATGACACCAACAGGTGTTGGTTCAAAAACAAGCAACCAAATGAAAGAGGTTCACAAAAGAAGGGCAAGAACAAGCAAAAATACAAAAAGCATAAGCAATCTAAAGGCCATGTTGCTTATGCTGAATCCAACTCAGACTCAAATTCTCCTGAGTCCGATTCAGATTCTGACTCTGAAAGAGCACACAAGGTGCTCATGACTCATACTTCGTCTTCCCAGATAGATGTTGTATGGTATATTGATTCAGGAGCTAGCAAACACATGACTGGGGATAAATCCTGGTTTGATACTTTTGTGGCGAAAGAGGGTAAGCCAGTCACAATTGCTGACAATCAGGTATATCAAGTAAAAGGAGAAGGGGATATTTCTGTGTCTCTTCCTGATGGTAATTGTCAAATTGAAAAGGTTCTCTATGTTCCAGGCTTAGCCAATAATCTGCTTTCAGTCACACAAATGTTGGATAGAAACATGGAAGTCGTGTTTCGAGTTGTCAATGGCAAGAAGAGATGTTTTATCACACACAGTGGTAAACATGTTGCAACCGGATCTTACAAACATGGCTTGTTTATTCTCGATGCTATTTCCACTCCACATGTTGCTTTGGCTGCAACTACAAAGGAGGCCACCTCTCTCTGGCATCGACGTTATGGGCATCTCAGTTCTGGATATTTGCTTGAATTACACAAATATGAGATGGTGAAAGGTCTTCCACCCCTCTCATCTATCTTACCAGTTTGCTCGGATTGCTTAGCAGGGAAGCAACATCGAGTGCCTTTTGAAGCAAGCTCCTCTCGAGCTACAAAACCTTTAGAGCTGGTACATACCGATCTGTGTGGTCCTATGCCAACCAGCTATGGTGGGAAAAAGTATTTTCAACTATTCGTTGATGATTACTCACGGAAGATGTGGGTTTTCTTTCTTCAGTTGAAATCAGAAGCGTTTCTCTACTTTCAACAATTCAAGAAACTTGTTGAGAAGGAGTCGGGATGTTTGATAAAAACCCTCCGCTCAGATCGAGGGGGGAATACACCTCTGAAGAGTTTTCAGAGTTTCTTAAGAAACATGGGATCAAAAGACAACTGACTACAACCTATACACCTCAACAGAATGGAGTTGCAGAAAGAAGAAATCGTTCCATTATGGAAATGGTTCGATGTATGCTAAAAGGAGCACATCTTGAGGATCAATATTGGGCAGAAGTAGTAAACACAACATCATACCTCCTAAATAGAGCACCCACTAGAGCTCTACAAGGGAAGACTCCACAAGGAGCATGGAGTGGTAAGAAACCTTCCATTTCTCATCTGAAGGTGTTTGGATGTAAAGCATTCATGCACATTCCAAAATAGAAAAGGAGGAAGCTGGATGAGAAAACCTTGTAGTGTATCTTTCTTGGCTATGATGAGTACTCAAAAGGTTATCGATTGATTGATCCTAAGACCAAGAAGACACATGTAAGTAGAGATGTTGTATTTGATGAAGCTCTCACATCAAAAGACACATCCACAACTGTATACCTAGATGAAGAAGAGCCTAAGAAGGAGGTTCAACTTCCACAAAAAAAACAAAAAGTTCCAAAATGGTATACTAGCACTTTGAGAGATGCTAAGTTGAAATCCCTTCCAGATCTATCTCTTGATAGGCCATGTACTCGTAGTATGACTCAACAGATGAGAGCAGAAGAGTCTACTTCAGAGGTTGACGAACTTTGTCAACACTTTGATGATTTTTCAATAGGTACAGAAAATGATAGAGAGGAAGATAAGGATGGAGAAAAAATTTATATGTCTACATTGAATACAAACGAACCCACAACGGTTCAATCTGCACTTGATGAACCACAGTGGAAAGAGGCCATGGATGTAGAACATAAATCTCTCCTTAAAAATAATACTTGGAAGTTAGTCGATCTGCCAACAGGAAAGAAACCCATAGGCTGCAAATGGGTGTTCAAAGTGAAGTATAAGGCAGATGGATCTATTGATAAGCATAAATCCCAGCTTGTTGCAAAGGGATATGCTCAGAAAGAAGGCATAGATTATGAAGAGACTTTTGCCCCTACTGCAAAAATGACTACCATTCGTGTACTTTGTGCCATGGGAGCTCAGTTTGGGTGGAAATTGCATCAAATGGATGTTAAAAGTGCCTTCTTGAATGGTGACTTACAAGAAGAAGTATACATGACTCAACCAGAAGGATTCGTGGTTGAGGGGCAAGAACAAAAAGTATGCAAGTTGATCAAATCATTGTATGGGCTAAAACAAGCTCCTCGAGCTTGGTATATCAAGATAGACAGTCACCTTGTGCAACATGGCTTCATAAGAAGTCCTTCAGATGCAAATCTCTATATTAAGAAAAATGGTTCTGATATAGTGATTCTTGTACTTTATGTGGACGATCTGATCATTACAGGAAGCTCAGAAAGAATGATTGACTTAGTGAAAAATGACTTGAAGCAATCATTTGAAATGACAGATCTAGGACTTCTGCACTATTGTCTTGGTTTAGAAGTTACTCAACAAAAATTTCATATTAGAGTAACACAAAAGAAGTATGCCAAGACTTTAGTAGAAAAATATCGGATGACTAACTGTAAGTCAAAGGCAACTCCCATGGAGCAAGGACTTAAGTTATCTCGATATGATGAGTCACCTCAGGTAGATGGTACTCTCTATCGCCAGTTGATTGGGAGTCTCCTATATCTGACAAATACCAGACCAGATCTCAGTTTTGCTGTGGGATATCTTTCAAGGTTCATGCAAGAGCCTAAGATGACACACTGGAAAGCAGCAAAAAGAGTGCTTCATTATGTTCATGGTAGTACAAATTATGGTCTGGAATATAGAAAGAATAATAACTTTTTCTTACTGGGATACACAGACTCAGATTATGCCGGATCTATTGATGATCGTAAATCCACTTCTGGATATGTTTTTCATCTAGGATCTGGACCTATCTCATGGCACAATAAGAAGCAGCATGTGGTTGCTTTATCTTCTACAGAAGCAGAATATCGTGCAGCCAGTGAAGCAGTCTACGAGATAATGTGGTTAAGTCGCATTCTTACAAACATGGGCCTTCCAAAGAGTCTTCCTCTTCATTTGTTTTGCGACAACCAAGGTGTTTTGAATCTTGTCAAAAATCCAATCTTTCATGAACGTACCAAACATGTTGATACCAGATGTCATTTTATTCGAGATGAAGTTCCAAAGCACCATATACAACTTCAATACATTTCTACTGATGATCAAGTTGCAGATATCTTTACCAAAGCACTTGGGCGTATCAAATATGAAAAATTTCGAGATACAATTGGGATTTGCCAATAATGTAATAAGGGGGGATGTTAGAATATTATGTTGTATTACATTATTTTTCATCAAAATTAGCGCTCATAGGCGCTCTCCAATTTGGTTGTATAACCACTAATTGGTTAGAACCAACTTGTAACCAATTGTAACCTTTATATTCAAAATTAATGAGAATGGTCAATTGCTTCGTGAAATCCATTATCTATTAGCTTTTCCTAGAGCCTCGTAATCCTTGTGTCTTGCTCTTCCACCTACTAAACCAACTGTGTCCAATCCTCCTTGCTCTGACATAGAGTTCCATTTGAAATCTCCTTTGCATCCTCCCCATCTCTACCATCTCCCACAATCTCAAGAGCCTACTACACTATACCCTTAGCCCTTATCCTTTGACTATCTAATTGAATACACCATTGCCTATTGGGAGCCTCTTGGGTTCCCTCATCCCTAGCCTCTTGGGTCCCCTCATACCTAGCCTCACCATCACCACCCCCATCAACTGCACCTTGAGGCGGTACCCATGCTGGCTAAGCTGATGTAGATACTAAACTTGCATGAATTGGATAATACTACTAATGCATCACATGCACCACTCTTATCTACATCATATATCCCCATTAGGAAGCCCTCTAGGGTAATATAGAGCTCCATAGCACTTTTGGAAATGTCCCCAACAATTTTGGGAGGTTTTGGGGCATATCCTTATGACCATCCCACCAAGGGATGGTCACATATGGTGACCGTCCCACCTAGGGATGGCCATCAAAAACCATCCTTGAGTGGTATGGTCCCTAAAAAAACACCCCAAAAGTCAAAGGGGCAAATAAATTGCAATAAATTACTACCATATTCTCCACAAAATCACCAAAAATTAATTGGGAGCCTGTCATGGAGACCAAAAAATCCCAATTAGAGGTCCCAAATGGGCAACCTCTTCTACCCAATCATGGCAAAGATTTTGACAAGTGGTGGAACCTTCCTTGCATGCCAAGACTTGCTCATTTTCCTTAGATTCCCTATTTGGGCTATAAAATTAGGTGTATTCACCCAATTTCAAATGAGAAGAGTTGAATCATTTTGACAACGAAGTGTTGCCCAATTCTACCCTTGCTTTTACCATTGCTTTTTGCCCTCACATTTCCTTGAAACCCTCTTAATTCAAAGATAATTTTAGGGGCATCCCAAATAAACTAAATAAATTCCAAAATTTATCATATTGGATAGAAATTTTACCCCATTTACCGACAACACCTTTAGGACATTTTTAGACTAGATCCCATTGGAATTGGTGACAAATTCCAAGCAGATTTGTAACCGTCCCACCTGGGGATAGTTAGCAGTAGGTGGTTGCACCTTTTAGGTATGGTTAGAAAATAGTAGATAATTTTGATAAAATTCCATCATAGACCTCTTAATAATGTCTAGAGTAGTTGTGTGGTCAATTTTGGTGAGATTTTGAGTAGTTTTGATGGTCCATTTGAAGGTTTCATTGTTGTAGGTTTAGTTGTCCCTGTCAAGGATGATCACAGTTTTTGCTAACATTTTCCATTCATTTCATGCTTATATCATTCCAAAATCATCTATATTACATAATGCTTGAATTATAGATCAATTAGAGTAGTTTTTATTTGTTATAGATAAGTTTTGTTATTGCTAGATTCATGTTTTTCTATGTTTTTAGGCATTAAATCTATAACACATATGCTATTAACCCCATTTAAATTCCTTGTGTGTAGGTTCAAGTATCTAGATAGGAGGTAGGAGCTAAGAGTTATAGAATGACATGCCCAAGACTAGCTCTTGAGTGTGGGATGTGAAATTAACACTAGAGAATCACCATTAAAGAACCTTGCAAGGGATTAGATCCCTTGTTCATTGTAATGTCAAAATGTATCAAATCATGAAGCCCTCAAAGGGGGATGTATTATAATATGATTGGAATCCATGATTGAATGAATGCAAGGATAAATATACCTCTTTTATTGTATATTTACTCTTTGTTTCATAGATTATTTATTGTGCACTTTCCCTTTGAATGCTTGTTTTAATTTGTTTCACATTGCAATAAAGAGCCCTTAAGACGATGTCATAAATTTTGCTTCTTTAGTTGTAAAAGATACCTCATACTCTATGGTCATACTAGAATCATCTACATATAGTAGGTCCACCTCCTCATCATCCTCATAGGACACCCTCCATGACTCTGTGCATGGTAGCCCTATCTCCTCCTTATGCCTCTTATAGCACGCCAACTCATCCGAGACATCCTGCATTAGACTAAACTATCAGAGTACTCATGAGAACTAGAAGTACTCCATATCACTCTAATATATTCCAACCATACACTAAGCCTATCACACTTATCACAAGTTATTTGCATCATCGGTCCACCTACAAGCCTACCATGGCCTCCATATCATGTGGTGGATGTCAATTCAGCCCAAAACTCTTGGTCCTACAATCTTGTCCTCACTAGATGACTCAGTTGTACCTCCTCATCCAATTCTCATCTCCTAGTGTAGGGATACTCCCTACTTAGTTCTACCATAGGTAAGCCCTCTGATTGAGCAACACTAAGTGCTCTCATCCCCAACACTGTAGTAGCAAGCTGCACCTGAATCCCTTCCTCCCCACCATGTCACCTCATATAGCTCTCAATACACCTATGCCAAGGAGAAATCCCATGTGTACACCTGCCACCTAGTGATCATCTCTCTCACTATCCCTATGAATTTCACATGGGAACATACACCCAGTGTTTTTTGGGGCCATGATGTTGACCAACACGAATATAACAAAGGCATGATGGGGGTCCAACTCCTTGTTCACATACATGGAAAAGTAAGTAATACCTCCACACTCCATATTCACTCCCTACCACACATCCCCAAACATCTTCGTCATCTCTATTTTCTAGTTGAGCTTGACCTCAACCCGGATCCCCTCCACTGGTACCTTGAGGATGTGATATACATCCTCCAAGGTAATCATCACCTTTCTTGTGGAAAGCTAAAAGGTCCTCCGATCTGCATCCCATATCTCTACCAAGGTAGAGAGGTACCCCTCGTTAGCCCTAGCCCCACCTCCTTCAGTATATCCCACTCCTCATTTGAAACTACCTTCCACATCCCAGGGATGTAAGGTGAGAACCAGTGTCGAGCCTTTAAACCCAAATTTGTAGCATAGCACAAAATATTTGTCACTAATTTTGCAAAAAAAAACAATTATAAAAACATAAAAAAATTCACAATACAACAAACAAGGGAGTTACATCAATAGCCCATTCTCCAACCACAACCCCATCCTTTGCACCCACTCCATCCACCACCATAGCTTCTGTGCTCCAAATGATTCACCTCATTTCACTCCATTCTCCTAGATGCAACTTCTGAAAATCTCAAATGCAAAAATGATCTTGGTTTCTCATCTTGGTAGCTATTTATAGCTGCCTCATGCACCTAGAAATGTCCTTGGGTGTTTCCTAGTGCACTAAAGCACCCATGGGCATTTGCAGAATGTTCAAACACCAGCGGGTGTTTCTGCAGGCCAAAAGCACCAACAAGTGTTTGGCATAAAATTACAAAACATCACAAAATAGTAGCTTACCTCCATAAAGTCACTCCAAATTGCATTCATGCATTCATTTCATTATTTTATCAGGTTTTATGAAGATTCCAACTAATTTGGACACACAATTTTCATTTGTGACTACCAATTGCAAATTTGTCAACAAGTTACAAAAGCACCCCAAAAGGGTCTAAATATTTACAAAAATATGATCATCATCCTTTTCATCATTCATACGTCATCACATCATCATTTTCATGCTTGCCAAGCACAAAATGAACATTCAAGTAAATCTTATATATAGTGAGTTTTTCTATATACTTGGTGATTGCAGCAATTTGCGTCCATGCAATTTGGTAAGATGAAATCTCTACCATAAGAATGCTTGGTCATTTTCATCATCACATATCTCCTTGTTGGAAATTTTAATTAGATTTGGTACTTTACTTTTTGCATGAAACCTTGCCAAGAATAATTTGCACAATAGTTATCATTTATGGCCTAGTTCATGGGGCTTAAAAGCACGAACAAAAAATCAAATTTCATCATTTCACATTTCCTTGATAGTCATCATGGTGACTAGATTTAGCTAGGGTGATTGGTTTTGATCATAGGAATTATATGATAGTCACTAGTTGGCCCTCCGAAGTTGACTACTTTTGCTCTTTGCATATTTTATATTTACATATCAATGATGCCAGAAGGCATATTCTTCAGTAGCATTGAATCATCCCAAATTTGGGGCAACCACATTTTGTTTTGAATTTCCCACAATGGGATACATTCTACATGATCATGACATTTGCAATTGGTAAAATCCCTTCAACTATTGGGGCAAAAATAGACGTAATTTGCATCACACCTATCACAAATTCCTTCATCTGTTGGGGAAAAAATAGATGCAATTTGCATCACACCTATCACAAATCCCTTCATCGGTTTGGGAAAAAATAGATGCATCATATCATATTTTTCACCACTCCCATTCCTATCATTGGGGAAAAAATGGTATAATTTTTACATCATGCACCTCATACATCATGCATTTGCAAAGATTTTTCAATTGGATCGTGAGACTCATCTGAAAAGTCATTCACCAATTTAGGGGGTAAGCTACACAAAACTCAATTTCTTTTACTCTTTTGTTTTCAAGCTCATGTTCCACATCCCAAGAGAAGTTGCTTTTGCACCTAGCAAAAAAAGGTGTCTCGTGTTTTTGCAATGCACTATGTTTCACACAACGCAATACAAAAAGGGACATCTGTAGACACCAAAACCTAGTCACTTGTCCTCCACCCATGCTTTCCTACCATTTCCACCACCAAAACCTAGCCATTTATCCTCCACCCATGATTTCTCACCATTTTTTGACCACTATTTACATATATTTATATATATTTATTTTATACCTATTTAATATTAATATATTATATAGTATAATTTATGTATATCTAATAAATATATATTTATATAAGTGAATTAATCCTAGCCATCCAATTTCATTTAATCTTATCCGTCCATTCACATAAATCCATGCCACACCCTAAATTTAATATCCATATTTTGATGTGCTTTTATCTCAATCACACAATTAGTTTCATTGAAACCCTGAGTATGCCCTAGGTTGGATTATAAATAAAAGACATTTTGATGGCTCAGCCTGAGTTCCTTAGGCAACTTAAGTTTTTAGAGTCCTTGAGAAATTTGTACCTTGATATTCCTTAAGTTTCATCTACCCTTGGAATATCTAAGTACATCTACCCCCATCCTCACTCGTCGTAATCCCTGCAATCATCGCCATCCATTTCCCCTCACTAGATCTACTTGTGCAACATCTTTCCTCAGCCATCGAGTGTCCACGAGCACTTTATATCACCACCATGAGCCTTTGGATGCCTCCCTACCAGTCCAAAGCACCCACGAGCATTTTTTGTAGCTTCCAAGTACCTGTGAGCATTTTACACAAGTTTTTGAAGATCTCCTAGCCTTCGAGCGATGCTAGGGCATCATCGTGCCTATTATCAAAATACAGCAAGAACGTAAGGTAAATTTATTATTTGTAACTTCATTAATTCATTTTTATTTCTTTCCAATTTATTTGTAGTAGATAGTGTTTTACTATTGCTCATAGAGGACCTCACACTATAGAGACCTCACAGGTATTACTAATTTGTTTGTTGTGTCATTGTGTGTAAATCTGAAGGTGCTACATCAGCATTGGATAGTTGTTTAAGTTAGAGTGGCCTAGCATCAGATATCTCAAAGCCCACTCAACTCTATTGGTAGTAAGACGTGCTTGAAGACACCACAATATTGTTTGCTAGGGTTTCATAGAACCTTAGCCATTTGTAAATTTGTATCAAAAAGGATTTAAGGATCCACATTGTAATAATGGAGTTTTTAGAATCCCCCCATTAATACAAGATCATCTATTGTGCAATTTTTGTTTCATTGTGTTCAATTTATTTAGCATTGTTTGGTGTTGTTTTTTTGTATCCTCAAATTATACTTGATGAATTATACTAGTATATTCCTCTAACAATCATCATCCATCAACAAAAAAAATTATAGCACAAACCAAAGGTGTATTCATTAGACTAAACAAATTAATATGCAATAAATCTAAAGAACATGCACACCAAGACTTACCAACATCAAATTATTAGCAACTATGTTTTCCAAGTTGACATCCTCCACACAAATATTGATACTTTTAAATGAATGTAAATCTATGAACCATGTTATTGAGAATTGATACTATATAGAAATTTTTCCTATAGCCCCACTTCATGCCAAGTAAGACTAGTCAAAATTGGGATAGACCAAGGCAATAGTCAAAAGGTGCTTCCCATATTTAGTTAGAAAAAAGGATATCCAAGGAAAGGTTGATGATTTCAAAGGCCACACAAACCATTAGATCTTCCATCAATTATCGATGCTCATTTTTCACCTAGATCTATCCACATCAAGGGAAATTAAGGCCTATAGGCCATTGTTTTTTAATCTAATAGACCATGTGGTCCTTTTTATGGCAAAAAGCATGAACAATGAAATAAGGCTCTCAAATATCCTAGAACTATACATGTAGTGACTAGTTGGGAGCCCAAAAATTGAAGCACTAGTGCTTAACAAAGGAGGCCCATCATTGGCTAAAGAAGGTTCTACCATATTTGAGGACATGTGGTAGTTGTGCACACAAATAACCATTTAATGAAGACACCCATATTTACCTACTGTCATGAACCTCCCTAGTGGATTTTTTGGTACAAAGAAATAATTTATTAATCTATTATGCTTTAATACCTAAGTTGATAAATTGAGCCAACTATGTGATGTTTAGTTGATTTTAAAAGCATGATATTGCTGACATATTGCCAAGATGTGCAGGATCAAGTACACTCATAGGTGGAAGAAGTAGAATTATCCAAAAAAAGAAGGGGTACTTGAGGTTGGGTAAGTTATGATTAAGGTAACTCAAGGATAACTTTGATGGATACTTTCATATAGGTATGTATTCGATTAGGGATAATCATCAAAGCTAGTCACCTTGAGCCCTAGATTGATAGCCTAGTAGCTATCATAAATTCTTGATGCTGAGACAAGTGATTAGGTTGATGGAAATATTCCCTCTTTGTCTATTGCATATGTTGATTTTCTTTTACTTCATTACTATCTGCATTTGTGGTTTGGAAAATAGAAGCATGCATAATTTAATTGTCTTGAAACTCCTTGTAATGCTCAAATAAAAAAAAAAGGAATCCTTGAATGTTTTGAGAATTTATATAACAAGTAGTTTATTTTAAATGATAAAGGAATTTCATTTCAAAATAAAAGTTAGTTTATTTTAAATGATAAAGGAATTTCATTTCAAAATAAAAGTTAGTTTATTTTAAATGATAAAGGAATTTCATTTCAAAAAATAAAAGTTGATTTATTTTTAATTGATAAAGAAATCTCAATTCAAAATAATATTTGTTTTATTTTAAATAAAAAATGACAATTGAGCCTTATTTATAAATAATATTTGGATTTTTTTGGAGCTTCATTTATAATAATTTTTTATATAATAGTAAGAGAATCTCTTTTATAATCAATAAGTTAATAAAATATTATTAATATAATAATCAAATCCCATGTTAATCCAACGAAATATATTTTTGGTTCGAACATACTGCAAGTGGACGTTCAAGTTGGTGGGAGGAGCACATGTCAACATTGGAGGGATGGGTTCCATTTATGATGGAGCTTATCTAAAAAAAATTAATAATATTATCTTCATCGGTGGTCGCATGGGAGTAGTTGAAGAAGTTATGATGGGTGGTGGTATATAGAGGACTAAGGGAGAGTTTTGTAGTTGGTTGAGGGAGACAACGATGGTTTGAGGATAAAGAAGGAAGGTAGAGAACAACGATGGTTTGAGGATAAAGAAGGAAGGTAGAGAACAACGATGGTTTGAGGATAATGAAGGAAGGTAGAGAACAACAATAGTAGAGAGGAGAAAAACTAGAAAGTACAAAGCTAGGAAAACACCACTAAATCAACCTCAAAGGAAGTGGTAAATATACTAGGTTGGGTTATAGACATTTTTACCTTTATAATGATAGTTCTTGTTAATTTTTACTTTGTGGTTTCCAATGGTTTACCTTTGCTAGTTCATTGGTCGTGTGAAAATGAGATTTTATCTTATGTTAAAACCCTCCTCTGTGATTGTGTATGACTTTCTCCTGCAACACTGTCGTCATGGCATTTTTTCTTATGTTATCATGGTGTGTATTGTGGGTTCTTTCCCTTTAAGTTGTTGTTAGCATGCTAAACGTGGAGGACTCCCAAAGTTGGTTGGGAGTCGAGTGTGTTCAGTTGTTGTAAACCACGTAAAACCATGTTGGCTTTGTTACCTTGTAAGTCGGGTATTGTCAAACCAAAGTCACCTGTAAATTATCCCCATGTTGTTGTTTGGAAATTTACAATTTTATTTCCATATTAAGGAATGTTTGTAAGTGTTCGATGGAAATTTTCCCTCCCAACCATTCATCATCTCCTCAAGGCCTATGAATTGAAGAGGCCTTCATCACTCTCAATCAAGGATATCCCCCTTCAAGGATTTTCGTAGTTGCCAGTAATACTTTTCTCATTTTGCCATAGCTTATGCCGTGAAGGCATGTGGTTACTTTGGAGCATAGAGGTCATTCACCTTTGTTGTGAGTTACATGGCTGAGCGTGCATAGTGTGTTTGACATTGTGCTTGTTAGTGTTCCAGTTTATTGCTTTTAGAAACATTAATTTATGTTATAAGAGTCTTCTTTAGTTACTTAGATTTAAATAAGTATTAAGAGAAATTTATGAATATTATTAAAATGTAAAAAAGTTTCTTGATAGATTAAAGTAGTTGACTTTGATTTGTTAAATAAATAAATAATTAGTTTGTTTTTTAAATTAAGGGTATGGGTCTTTAATTTATAAAATGAAGTAAAAAAATTATTTATGGATTAAAGTAGTTGACTTTGATTTAATAAATAAATATAAAATTAGTTTGTTTTGTAAATTAAGGGTATGGGTATTTAATTTATAAAATGAAGGAAAAGGTTTATTTATGGATTAAAGTAGTTGACTTTGATTTAATAAATAAATATGAAATTAGTTTGTTTTGTAAATTAAGGGTATGGATATTTAATTTATAAAATGAAGGAAAAGGTTTATTTATAGATTAATTTAGTTAAATTTGATTTAATAAATAAGTATGAAATTAGTTTATTTTTTAAACTATGAGTATGGCACTTTAATTTATAAAATGAAGGAAAAGGATTTATTTATGGATTAAAGTATTGACATTGATTTAATAAATAAAAGTGATTAGTTTATTTGTAAATTAAGGGTATGGGACTTTAATTTTTGAATAAGGGTTGAGTAAATTATTTTAAGTAAAACTTATGATCTAGTTGCATTGTTGAAAGACTCTCATGGGATAGTGAGAGGGGAAATAAAAATAGTAGTTTTTATGATATCAACTATGCAATAGATGGTTAGATTACTTGATTTGATTGTATAGTTACAATTTGGAAATGAAATAAGTAAATGCATTTAGAAGCATGTCTATCATGGAACCATGAGTGCCTTGATCCCCTACTATCCTCAAATGATCAATGGAAGCTGAGGTGGACCAAGGAGGTAGTTGGAACCAATGTATCGATTTGATTTTGCTTATAATTATCTACTTATGCTCAAATAGATTAATCATGTGGGGAGATTTCCTTGATAAAATTGATGTAATATATTATTCTTTAAGAGTATGGAGGATTTACCATACTTGCTTATATATAATAAATATTAATTGATGAAAGATGTACCTTTAAATTATTGCTTGAATTATTTATGTCTTGTATTGATTTCCTTTCCAATTAATGTTTACTATCTCTTGAATGTTGCTTTCCCTCTAGTCTTTGTATGTTGTGAATTATACTTTTGTTAGATTTAGTATCTAAACCATTATTATTTTCTTGTTAAACATTAGAAACTTAAAAGACAAGTTCTAGGGTGAACTTAGAGGGTGACCTAAGAGATCAATACCCCTTAGGGTGAACATCGTGGACCTAATGGAGTAAGACCCCTTAGGGAGAATGATAACTACGTTTAGAAAAGACTACATCTGAGTTAAAATAAATTATTGTAAATATGATATGGATAGTTTAACTCACAATACTCGTAGCATACCTGCACAGACTAGCTTGTGTATGGTATGGACATGCATGTATACCTTTGATTGACCAAAGGTGATAAGTTTCGCTCATAAAGAACTATGCGATAGATAGACTTATTTGTAGTAACACATATTATGCCTACATAGATGGAATTGTGCGAGGGTATTTCATGAGATGTAGCTTTTTGGGAAAACTTAGGGCAATAGGTTAATCTTAGATTGGTTAGGGGTTTATGAATCCCTCTCCTTAGTAAAAAAAAAATATTTCTTTTCTACGTGTTTTATTACAACTTAATTTGGATCATTACATTTGGTATCAAAGCTCTAGGTATGATGGTATAGAGATTCGTGTGTGCTAAAGGGATTTGCATGTCTCCAATGAAGGCTTGCTTAAAGTAGAAGCTAAAGCTAGTATGACTTAGAATGCCTTATTTGCTAGAATCTAATGGGAACTAATCCCAAGGGTGAATGAATGTTATGATACCATAATATGGGATTTGGTATTAATGATACATTATAAACTTGGAATACTACCCTAGTTATATTTTTATTCTCTTAGCAAGAGAACTTTGTATTATAGCTTGAATTAGTGATACATTTTAAGGAGAAGTTGTAACCTAATCTTTCCTTGGTTGCAACTAGGTTAAAATTCCACCTAAGACCAAAAGGGAGAGACCTACACCTAGGCAAAATTGAAAAAAAAAATGTCAAATAAGATATCCAAGATGAGGGTCCAACAAACCCCAACATAGAGGTAGAAGACCTCACTACTATGGTTGTTGCTATGTAGAATTAGAGGAGACAAGTGTTGGAAATATTTGCGAATCAAAACTTGCAAGCTAGAGGCTCAGAGATTAGCCAAGCCAATGGGCTAACTGTAGAACAGTTTCAAGCTAGAGATCTTCTAGAAAAGGAAATGGCTAGGGATCTAAAAAAAAATTGTATCTCTAATTTCGGTGAATAAGGTGAAGTGGATGCAGCTGAAGCATGGCTAATATAATTAGAGGTTTACTTCATGGTAAAAGGCTATTCCTTAGAAAATCGAATAGTTTGGGCCAAGATAAACTTAGAGGGGGTTGCTCTAGATTGGTGGGAAACCCACTATGAGAAGAGGAAGGTTGAGCTTGTTGACATTCCATGGAAATAATTCATAGTTATATTCAAGAAAAGGTTCCTAACAGAGCATTTCTATGTGCTAAAATTTGAAGAATTTTCCATTCTATGGTAAGGAACAAAGATGGTTGAAATATACTATAAGAAGCTAGTATGGTTACTTAAGTATGTGCCTACCTATGATGAGAAAATGAGGGTTCATAATTTTATCCATGGGTTGGAATCTAGAGTAAAGCATGATTTAAACATGCATGAGCCTAAATTACTATAAAATGTGTATGACTTGGCAAAGAATCAGAGTTGCACTTCCAATTTAACTATGCCACCATATCAGGGAAATATCAATAAGCACTGAGGAAGAGGAATAGACAAAGATTCTTGAATCCAGAAGAGGAAGAGGATAAAAATACCAAGAGCCCTAAGAATTTTGAGAAGATAAATGATGGGAAAAAGGGAAATTTCAAGAAAATTTTCCAAAGGAAAACCAGAAATAACCCCAACAATGCAATACCTCACCCTTAGAAACCATAAACTTTAGCTCCAACAATTAAAGAAAAGGAGAAAAAATTAGAAAAGAGGTAAGGTCCCAAGGATGGGTGTTACCATTTTAGAGGTCCATGTTTTGCTAGTCAATGTCCACATCAACCAAGGCCTAGCACCTCCAATGCCAAAGGAAAGGAACCTGAGCATCGGATTTACACCACAATAGAGAAACATAAGCTAGAGGGGTAAGCCACCCAATTACTTATGAAAGGTAAGACTTTTAATAAGAGAGTAAATATTTTGATAGATAGTGGAGCTACTAATAGTTTTATTTCTACTAGTCTAGTAAGGACTATGTCAAAAAGGCTAGAATATTTAGCCCATGGATGGAAGGTTGAGTATGGTTATGGGTAAACCTACTTGGAAAATCAATGTTATCCAATGGCATAAATTAATTTAATTAGTGGAACCACGAAATATTTTTTATATGTAGCTCCACTTCATAACTTTGATGTGATCCTAGGTATGGATTCGTTATAGGCCCATAGAGCCTTGATCAAGTTGTAATATTTATGGATTGAGTATTCAAAGAAAGGTGAGGATAGACTAATAATTCATAGCAAACAAGGGGCACTCAAACCCTAGATGTTATTGGCTATGCAATTGAAGAAAGTCCTCAAGAGAGGATGGATAGTGTATGTGGTAAAACTTAATGAAGTAGGATATGATTAGAAGATAAAAGTGATAAGAAAGCACCCAATTTTGCAATATTTTGAGGATATATTTCTAGAGGATTTACCTGGACTCCCTTCTATGTGAGAATAAAGTAGAACCTATTCATAGATCTCCATATAGGATGAATCCTATCGAGATGCATGAAATAAAGGTTCAACTACAAGGCCTATTGAAAAATGGATTGATAAAACCAAGTGTCACCTTGGGATGCATCGATTTTATTCATGAAAAATAAATATGGTTCACTAATATTGTGTATTGATTACATGATTCTAAATAATGATACAATCAATAATAGGTATCCTTTACCTAGGATCGAAGATTTATTCGATCAATTGAGAGATACTATGGTATTCACAATTATTGATCTAATATCAAGGTATCATCAGTTAAGAATATGTGAGGAGGATACTCACAAAATGACATTTAAAACTAGGTATAGGTATTATGAGTTTACAATTCTACCCTTTGGATTGACTAATTTCCCAACCACATTCGTGAATCTAATGAATAGTATGTTTAGAAGACACCTGGACCAGTTTGTCCTTGTATTCCTAGATGATATCTTAATATACCCTCAAAACAAAGAAGAGCATGATAAACATATCAAGATCATGTCAAATTTAATGAGAGAAAATCAACTCTATGGAAATCTAGCTATAAGTGATTTCTATGTTTCAGAGGTTCGATATCTTGGACATATCATATCAATAGAAGGAATTCTTGTGGATAAATAAATCATTTTTGCTTACAATTTCTAGGTAAGTTATTTTTAGCATGATAACCATGGAGGATTCTCAAAGTTGGTTGAAAATGAGTGTGTTCGGTTATTGCAAACCGTGTAAAACCATGTTGGCTTTGTTACCTTGTAAGTTGGGTATTGTCAAACCAAAGTTTTCTGTAAATTATCCCCATGTTGTTGTTTGGAAATTCATAGTTTTATTTCCATATTAAGGAATGTTTGTAAGTGTTCGATGGACATGTTCCCTCCCATCCATATGCCATCTCCTCAAGGCCTAAAAATTGAAAAGGTCTCTGTCACTCTCAAGCAAGGACGTCCCCCTTCGTGGGTGTTCGTATATGTCAGTAACCCTTTTCTCATTTTACCATAGCTTAGGTCGTGAAGGTGTGTGGTTACTTTGTACCATAAAGGTTGTTCACCTATGTTGTGAGTTACATGGTTGAGCACGTGTAGTGTGTTTGACGTTGTGCTTGTTAGTGTTCCAGTATTGCTTTTAGAAACATTAGTTTATGTTATAAGAGTCTTTTTTAGTTACTTAGCTTTAAATAAGTATTAAAATAAATTTAAGAGTATTATTAAAATGTAAAAGTTTTATTGACATATTAAAGTAGTTGACTTTGATTTGTTAAATAAATAAATAATTAGTTTGCTTTTTAAATTAAGGGTGTGGGTATTTAATCTATAAAATGAAGGAATAAATTTATTTTTTGGATTAAAGTAGTTGACTTTGATTTAATAAATAAATATGAAATTAGTTTGTTTTGTAAATTAAGGGTATGGGTCTTTAATTTATGAAATGAAGGAAAAGGTTTATTTGTGGATTAAAGTAGTTGGCTTTTATTTGATAAATAAATATGAAATTAGTTTGTTTTGTAAATTAAGGGTATGAGTCTTTAATTTATAAAATGAAGGAAAAATTTATTTTTGGATTAAAGTAGTTATCTTTTATTTAATAAATAAATATGAAAATAGTTTGTTTTGTAAATTAAGGTTATGGAACTTTTATTTATAAAAATGAAGGGAAAAGTTTTATTTATGGATTAAAGTAGTTTACTTTGATTTAATAAATAAATGTGATTAGTTTATTTGTAAATTAAGGGTATGGGACTTTAATTTATAGAACAAAGGAGAAATGATTATTTCTTGATTTAAGGAACCTAGATTTTTTGGCAATTAAGGGCATGAGACTTTAATTTTTGAATAAGAGTTGAGTAAATTATTTTAAGTAAAACATATGATCTAGTTGCATTGTTGAAAGACTCTCATGGGATAGAGAGAGGAAATAAAAATAGTAGTTTTATGATATCAACTATGCAATAGATGGTTAGATTACTTGATTTGATTGTATAGTTGCAATTTGGTAATGAAATGAGTAAATGCATTTAGAAGCATGTCTATCATGGAACCATGAGTGCCCTGATCCCTTACTATCCTCAAATAATCTATGGAAGTTGAGGCGGACCAAGGAGGTAATTGAAACCAATGTGTTGGCTTGATTCTACTTATAACAATTTACTTATGCTCAAATAGATTAACCATGTGGGGAGATTTCCCTAATGAAATTGATGTAATATATTATTATTTAAGAGTGTGGAGGATTTACCATACTTGCTTATATGTAATAAATATTAATTGATGAAAGATGTACCTTTAAATTATTGCTTGAATTATTTATGTCTTGTATTGATTTCCTTTTCAATTAATTTTTATTATCTCTTGAATGTTGATTTCCCTCTTGTCTTTGTATCCTATGAATCATACTTTTGTTAGATTTAGTATCTAAAAAATTCTTGTTTTCTTGCTAAGCATTAGAAACTTAAAAGATAAGTTCTAGGGTGACCTAAGGGATTGAGATCCCTTAGGGTGAACATAGTGGACCTAAGAGATTAAGACCCCTTAGGGAGAATGATAACTAAGTTTAGGAAATATTACATCTGAGTTAATATAGCTCATTGTGAAGATGATATAAATAGCTTAATTCATAATACTTGTAGCATACCTGCACAGACTAGCTTGTGTATGATATGGAGATGTGTGTATACCTTTGATTGACTGAAGGTGATAATTTTATCTCATAAATAATTATGAGATAGATAGACTTATTTGAAGTAACGAATATTACACCTAAGATGGACTTGTGTGAGGGTATTTCATGATATGTAGCTTTTTAGGAAAACTTAGGGGATTTAAACAATAGGTTAATCTTAGATTGGTTAGGGGTTTATGAATCCCTCTCCTTAGTGTATATATATATATATATATATATATATATAATGTGTTTTATTACAACTTACTTTGGGTCATTACACCTACAAATCTTAACTTTCATGGCTAAGCCTATCAAATATAAGCATGCAGTAGTTGTATCCATCACCTACCATATGCATGAGCCTACCATCCACCTACACTAGTTAATGAGGCCATATCCATCATGTCAATAACATAACACAGTCTAGAAGGAAAAAAATGGAAGAGTAATGGTGTAACCATCCCAAAGAAGTATTATAGAGCTAAGTCAACCACATTTGATTATCTAAAGACTTAAAAGCTTTCAGTATTTATGGTACTAGATCAAGAAAAATCAAAGTTATTGTCATGCAAGTTGTTTAAGGATTCTCAAATATAGGAATAAAATATATTTTATGAACTTCTACACAAAATTTCAAAGGGAAGGCATACTCCTATCATCTTATAAATAGGCCCAGTTTTATTGTAAAAGGTATTGGGAGTTGTTTGCTCATGTTTGGTACATGGCCTTGTAGGATCTTCCTTTCACCCTTCTTTCCAACTATAAAAAGGGGAGCCCAAACCTTTTCTCATGCCTAAGGAGCATCAAACCCTCTAGACCTAATTTTATTATAATCATTTAAGCATGCTAATGGAATCCATGACTAATTTTTTCCTAGCCTCCTTTTAGCTTGGTTCAATTCCTAGAAATGTGTTTGCTTGGTTGTGTTCATTAGTCATAGGTGGTGTTTTTCATGTTTAATTACCACTTGTTATAATAAAAAATTAGGGGTCATAATTCTTTTGTGTATTGCCCCCATAGCTTAGGTTTTAATTTATTTGTAAAAGCATTTTATTTATTATCTTTTACTTGCATTATAATTACTTCCTAGATTCAACTCATGGAGGTTCACTATGCATCAAGGATAAGATTATAACAAATATCCAAACTTAATTAAAAAACTTGGAGGTTTCCCCATAGGGATTCCCTTGTCTATGGTGATTCCTATTGTTTCACTCTACATGATACATAGCTAAATTCATCTTGATAGGCCCCTTGACCTAGGTTGGTAGGTGTGTTATGAGATGATAATAGTTTTCTAGCATGCCTAATGAGATGAGCCTCTACAGTTTACCCCATAAATATTGAAGAAGTTTTATTGTGACTCTTGTGAAGGTTACAGTCTTCCTAGTTGGAGAGAAGTAGTGGATAATTTACTTGGTGACTCTACTTAACAACTTAGATTGAAAAGAATAGACTTTTAAAGAAGTTGTCCAACAAAAGGTAGACCAATATTTCAATGGTAGTCTTTGCCTCATAAATTTTTTAAAATAAAATATCCCCACCTAGAAACTCCATTCTCAAAGGAGAGACACAAATTTATATGAGAAGAATTCTTATGACTAAAGCATTCACCCAAGCCAATAAACAAGAGTTGATACTACCTTTAAATAAAATACAAAGAATAATGAAGTGATGGTGCAACAAGATAGTTATGGTTTAGCAACCTCCCAAAATATTTTTGGCATGGAATGATAGAGGCCCCTTGATACCAACAATTCCACCTAACACATGGGACCCAATTCTCACCTTGATGCTCAAATCCTTATCTCACTTTGTAGGATAATATGATGTCACTCTGACTAAATACCTATAGCACTTGGTAATCTTATGCATTATGCATTTCACTAAAAAGAAAGATATAGCCTTGAGGCTATTGATAACCTATTTTTAAGGGAGACCTCATGAATTATACCTTAGTCTTAGCCCATAATCATTCAAAAACTATGACTAGTTGGAAGAGCTAATAAAGTAATTTAGAGAGAAGGCAGATGGAGCATCCCTCCTAGAGCAACTCATAACTATCAAGAGGGTACCTATAGAGATAATGGATGAATTCAACATCCAATTCCATAAGACTTATCAAAGGATCCTCAATGAGCTCCAACCACCTCTAGGTATGGCATTCATTTACTATTTAAAAGCTTTTAATTTTGATATTGCCATGGTGGTCCAGTCTAAGGGTGGTAATTCATTATTATAGGCCTATGAGAAATCCATACAATATAAGAAATATATAATATAAATAGAAATGCTAGCTTATAGACCACATCCACCATTGTTTCCCTCCATTAAACACCCCTACCATTACTCTCTAACCATACAAATAATCATGAATCTTATTCATCCTCCTACATACCAAAAATAAAATGTAATTTTTGCTTCTCTATATGCTAAAATGGATGAGATATTCAAAAATATGAGAACCCTCACCAATGATAGCATAGCCCTAAAGAGGTAGTGTAACATCCAAAGGTTTCCTTAACAAAATTTATCCAAAGCTTTATTTCAAAAAAAATCCTAAGCATCCCCAGGACTTAACTCAATAGATAGTACCCATGTCGGTAACAATCCACCAAGTTCCTACAAGCTCAACTAGGGACCTGGTCACCACCTAGAATAACTACATTGAATATACTAGTTGCTGGTACTATCCCACTCTTGGCTATCCTTTGAATTTTATGTCAAAATAGAATCTTAGGTTATTCAAACTTCCTCTTTCAACCATAATATCACTCATCCTTCTTAGTCAAAAGTCCTGATGTCGAGTCAGGAACCTATTACTAATTTTTTTATCATACCATTAGTTGTTGACTTGTCAAACTTAGAGCAAACCTTTGTTACCTAGGATGAAGCAAAAGTATATGTTGTGTCAAACAAAGTAGACCTCTTAAGTGGGAGGCTGCAAGTCTAATAGGATTATAATGCATGGGCCAAAAGGAATGCCATTGAATAGCAAGGATGTAATGACCCACTTTCTTGACTCAAGGGAGAGAGCTAATTTTTTTATTTTTCTATAAAACTTAATTAACTCACTAAGAAGACCCAATATTTTTATCAGTATAAAGGCATAACCATCTCACATTCATTGTCATTGTAAATGAAACTCAAGTGGATAGGAGTGGAAAATTTTCCATAATTTCTTGGGGTTCCCTTTTCTAACCTCATCATTATAATTGATGTCATCACTGGTCCCCCCATTTCCCTACACTACCCTATATGAGACAAATTGACCATAACATAGGGATTTCCCTTTAAGGGCAATATCAATTAAATGTGATGCCTATTACCTAACCCTACAAACTAACATCTATGTAATATTATTATGGTGTAAGGCCTTAGTGATTAGTTGGTTCCATCTATACATTAAACTAACTAATACCATTACCATTCACCTAATAATTATTATGATCATGCTTGCTTACCTATAAGTTACCACCACTATACTACCTTAGTTATGGTGAATGATCTGATGGATAGTACCATACCTATCAACCATTAGGATTACCCAAGCCTCACCACTAGGAATCACCCAATACTCAATACTAGGATCTACTCAAGCCTCACTGCTAGGATCCACCCAAGCCTCACCATTAGGGTTTATCATTCACCAATATTATCTAGTTGGTTTTCCTACCCACAAACACAACTAGGATTGGGTGCAACTCAACTCTATGTATTTTCTAATATGGTGCTAACAATCATACCCATAAAAACCCTCTCTTAACCCAAGGTTCCTAATCAACATTTTTTTCTAGCTCACAAAAAGAGTGTTATAATAAATCATACCCAAAATTCAATACTAACATCAACATAAAATATTGATAAATACTAAATAATTTAGGTACTTCTTTCAATCATAACACTAGAATTAGGTATTTCCTTTATTTACATGAAAGGAAGTAATCAAAATCTAGAAAAATCATAACCATATTTCATCAATTACTTTCCCTATTATTCCATCATCCTCTTCAATAAATACAATTTATCCATCTTGCTATCAACAATTTATTTCCAAAGAAACTTAACATAGAAGGAAAGCAATAATTTATCTTTCATATTTTGAACAAAATTCATGACAATACAACAAGAATATTTACAAGGATATCCATTCCTTCATCATAATCATTGCATAGCATAACTTCTACACATGATACTTTTTAAGTATTTCTCATCTCCAAATACAATATTACATTTCAAAATATATAATGGTTATTAGTCTCATCTTCTTTCTCAAAGTCTTCTACTTGATAGGTCTTCTTCATCAAACTTTTGAATGTAAGTTTGGGGATTGGGACAACTCTTTGAATGTATATGCAAGCCTAACATGAATTATGCAAGTAAAAACATTAAAAAAGAAAACAAGAACATAAAAATATTCTCCCAATGATTGTTAGTCATAAAAGAGATAATCTCATACTTCTCTCACTCAATTATGACCCTTTTGTTATACAAGCCACAACTATCCCCTTGGATAATTTACTACTCAACCTTCAAGTTTAAATATTAGTTCCCTCATTTCTAGCTATAGAATTAATTTTCAATACATTTTCTCTATTAATAATACTTACACACTTCTTTTATAACACTTCTTTTATAACATGGGTTTATTACTCTCCTAATAAACCCAACTATAATAAATTAATATTGATGTTTAATCAAACACATTACTCAATCAATATTAATATGACAAAGTCTTCAATTTTTTATTAATATTAATTAATAATTTCACCCTATGACTTAGTAAAACTATTAATTAATAAATAACTAGAAACATGTTTATTAATAAATAAACATAATCAACATCAACATGATAAGGGTTTTCAATCATCTATTAATATTGACTAATAGTTTCAATCTTCAACTAGTATTAATTAATATAAAAAAATTGACTTACATGAATAAATTGCTATTTACTAAAAAAAATAACAAACCCATTGTTAAAACAATATTAATAAGTTGGAAATAATCTCAAAGTCAAAATTCATTGGAAAAAATGTGTATGGTTAGGAATATTGAAAACCATCAATATTAAACACGTCAACCACATATCCATATTTATTCTATTATGATGAGAAGAAAATCATTGCTCAACACTATGTAAACACCATATCTAAGAACCAGTATCAATCAACCTAGGAAGTCGATGGTCTCTAATGTCATAGTATTTTGACTTAAAGCTCCATGTTTACCTCTTAACAAACAAGAGTCAACCAAATTTCTAAAGGCAACATTCTAAAAATATAAACACCTTCTATATTGTGGCTAAAGAATCATCATAAAATCTATAGAGACATCACATTCATGGAGTGAAAATCAGGTTTTGGTATCAATTTTCTTCAAAAGAACATACAATCTCAAAATATTAGGTGGTCTCCCACCACTAGGGCACTGTAAACTCAAAACCCCAAAAAAGTATAACATTCAGTAAAATAAGCTACTCAACCTGCTTGAATTTTGGGATGAGGTTCCCATTCTAAAATCCCATAAAGAAAAACATCACATATATAAGGTAAAACAAACATCAATCTAGATATTGGAAAAACATCCCCAAGACTTAGAACATAAAAATATCATACTCATACCCAGGTGTTGTAGGTGAGTTGGAGAGGAGAGGGCAATCCTCCAAGGGAGGTCCCAGGTTCAAATCTCCACCCTACCAAAAAGTTGAATTGGGTACCCAAAATCCAATTGATAATGTTGGTGCAGTGTAGGCTGGGTACGACCCCCGGGTGACTTTGACGGTGTAGAACCCCTTGTTCGTGGTCTCTTAGACCAAGGCGGCCCCGCAAGGGGTTTTTCGCTTATATATATATATATATATATATATATATATATATATATATATATATATATATATATATATATCAGACTCTCAAAAATAAGACTCGATCAACAGGTTTTTAGGACAGTATCTGTGATAAAAAAAACTTACAAAGGCAACATGTTAATGCAAAAAATCAATCTAAAAAATTCATTATACACATGGAAAAATATTTTAATAACTTCATTACAAAGTGAAGCATTTTAGAAACTTTCAAAAATTGGACCGCTCTCAATTCTTCATGCGTCCTCCCAAAAATCTCATAGCCAAAAGATTCAAATAGCATTTTTAGAGGAGAGGAAGATCAAGGAAGAAAAATCTAAAATGTCAAGTAACTCCCTCTTGATTTTCTTTCTTTCCTATTTCAAAATGCTTAATATTCTAGCTCCTAATTTCCTATGTTCCACAAAGATTAATTTTCCAACATTCCTTACATTAATTAAAATATGAAATTAAAATAAAATATACCCCCTTTAAAAAATATTACTTAGTAAGATTAATTTTTAATTAACTAATACTTTTAAACAAGGTAATAATAATTAAATTAATTACTCACTTCATAGAATTAACTTAATAATAATTTCTAATTTCTAATGTTAATATTAATTATTAACATTGGTATTTAATATTTTAAGTATTAATAATGCTAACATTATTATTAATACCTTACTTGACAAATAATTAACCAATCAAGTTCTATACTTTGAAACACATGAATTAATGCATCCTAATGACAAAATAAGAGCCTAAGAAACACAAGGGCTCTTGCTAAAAGTTGTACTTGCCTAGATCAATATGCAATCAATAATAATAAAAAATATGTACAAACAATACTATTCCCTAAGAAAGAGGTATTATGATAACTACAAGGTTATCAACCACCTACGAAGGACCCCTAAGCATAGGGGTAAGGGATCTTTTACTTTTATAGCAACCTCCTTGCCTGATGATGCATTTAATCACATACACACACACACACACACACACACACACACACACACACACACACACATGTAAATGCTTCTACATGATTATTTTACCCCTATGGGCTATCAACTAAAAATCCATCATTTCCCATTTCACATTCCTCTCAACTCTAGTGGTTATCCCATACCAATCCACCCATTACAATATTTGGTCCTACAACCACAAAATTCATTAGTAGTACCATATTCTAAAAATAACATAATCCAACTCTAGAAAGCATAAAATACAACCATCAACTCATCTTAATAGAATAAAATAATATCATGCATTAATTATCAAGACATCAATGCATCAATCAAAAAAGGGAAGATCTTACCAAGATGGGCCATTACATTGTGTTTTCTAAAAATAATATTTTATTCAAAAAAAAATAGGAATTGCTTTCTCATTACATTAGCGTCTTTCCAAGTAGCACAATTCTTATAAAAATGATCCCATTAGACCTTTACACTTATATAAGGTATGGTTTCTTAGGTTTTTTAAGTGAAACCCTAGAATCTTGATAGGTCACACCTCAATAGTCATGGGATATACCATTTGTAATTTGTATACATTCCAAACATGAGAGGGATCAACAACATATTTTCTAAATAGCGATATGTGGAAATTTTCATGGATTTTTGATAGGTTGGATAGTAAGGCAAGCCGATAAGCTACTGGACTAATATTATCAATTATGTCAAATGGCTCTACAAATCGAAGATCCAACTTAGTTGACTTGATGGTAGTTTTCCTAGGTTGCACCCTTAAGAATACTCTATCTTCCATAGAGAATTTCCTTTATGATCATTTTAAATATACATAGTTTTTTGGTGATCATTTGCTTCCTTGAGACTTTGTTGAATCAACTTGAGTTATTCATCTATCTCCTTGATAGTTTTTGGTCAAATCACTACCTAATATTTTAGATTGTACCAAGATAGAGGTGTTTTGCACCTTCTTCCATATAAGGCCTC
This sequence comes from Wollemia nobilis, assembly GCA_028583015.1. Classification (NCBI taxonomy): domain Eukaryota; kingdom Viridiplantae; phylum Streptophyta; class Pinopsida; order Araucariales; family Araucariaceae; genus Wollemia; species Wollemia nobilis. The sequence goes on along the minus strand of JAQPPZ010016847.1, from coordinate 2,876,966 downwards.
AAATTTAGCCATTCCCAAGGATGCATGATATCCATTATTATATACAAATTCTACTAAATGTAAATAGTCTACCCACTTAGGCTTTTGATCCATGCAATACATGTGGAGCATATCTTCGAGGACTTGGTTTACCATTTCTATTTTTCCATCAATTTTTATATGGTAAGAAAAACTAATATTCAACTTAGTGCCCAAGGAATGGTGAAGATCTTGTCAAAATTTTAATGTAAATCTAGAGTCTCTATCTGAGATACTTACTTCATGGAAACCATACAACTGGATTATTTCCTTGGAAATTTTATTTTCCACTACTGATGCATCATCCTTAATGCTCCCCTATATGAATTTTGCAACCTTTGTCAACTTTTCAACCACCACAAGGATTGTATCATGTTGGTACCTAGTTTTAGGTAAACCCACAATAAAATCCATTAATATGACCTACCACTTTTGAGTAGGTATATCATGTGGATATAGTTTTCCCACTAGATGCTGATGTTCTGCCTTTACTTTCTAACATTCCAAACTTCTAACAATGAAACCACTGATATCCCATTTTAGTCTAGGCTAATAAAATATCCTTTTCATATTCTCTCTCATATCGGCACCTCCCAAAAGAGCATAATATGGAGAACAATGTACCTCTTGCTTAATCATCCTCCTTAAATCTCCAATATTTGGTATAACAACTCAATATTTGAAACACAAAAGCTCAAATTTTATGTTAAAATCCCCACTTTCCTCTGGATTTACCTCAACTTTAGTCTAATTTTCATTGCAATATGGGTCTTATAACTACAGTTTTATAATTTTTTCAAATAATTCAACATGATTCCAAGTTAAATTTGTTATATACATCCTATTCAAGGTGTTATCCACCTTATTTTCTTTTATTTTGATATACTTTATACCAAATTCATACTCAGGTAAGAAATATTTCCACCTTATTTTACTTATATTCAACATCAATTGGGTAAAGATATATCTTAGGCTTTGGTGATCTATCCTTAGCTTGAAAGGTTTTCCTAACAAGTAATGCCTCTATACCTTAAGAGCATGGGCAACCACTACTAGCCCCAAGTCATGGGTAGCATAGTTCAAGTCATGCTTCTTAAGTTTTCTAGATTCATAGGCTACTATAGCTTCATTTTGGGATAAAACTCCTCCAAACCCTTCTAAATAAGTATCTATTCATAATATAAATTCCCAAAGGGATCAGGTATTTTGAGAATCGGTGCCATAGTAAGCTTATTCTTTAGAGTTGCAAAGGTATACTCACACTTCTCCATCCATGTGAACTCTTTTCCTTTTCTTTGAAGGCTAGTTATAGAGTATGCAATTCTTGAGAATTTTTCCAAAAATTCCCTATAGTAACTAGTCATTCCCATGAAATTTAGAATTTTAGACACATTAATAGAGGTAGGTCGTATTAGTATGGTTTCAGTTTTCTTTGGATCAACAACAATTTCTTCTGCAGATATAATATGCCCTAAATAGTATACTTGTAAAACATAGAAGTTACACTTTGATAGATTTCCATAAAGTTGATTCTACCTCAATGACTCTAAAACCAATCTCAAATATTTGTCACATTCTTATTTTGTGTGGGAATATATCAATATATCATCTAGAAATGTCAAGACAAAATAGTCCAAATATTTCCTGAACACACTTAGGTTCATAAAGGTTACTAGTGCATTTTTCAATCCAAACGGTAGAACCGTAAATTCATAGTGTCCATATCTTGTCTTGAAAGTTGTTTTGTGAGTGTCTTCCTCATGAATTCTCAACTAATGGTATCCCAATCTTAGGTAAATCTTTGAGAAAATGGTGGCATATTTTAATTGATAAAAAATATCATCAATTCTTGGTAAGAGATACTTGTTCTTGATGGTCACCTTGTTTAACATCATGTAATCTATACATAGTCTTAAGGAACCATCCTTATTTTTTACAATAACATCAGAGAACCCGAGGGTGACACACTAGGTTTAATCAAACCTTTTTCCAACAAATCTTGGAGCTGCTCCTTTAACTCTTGAAACTCAATAGTTGTCATTATATAGGGTGTCCTAGCAATAGGTTCAGCTCTAGGTATTAGTTCAATAGTGAAATCAAATTCACATCAAGGTGGAAGGCCTAAAAGATATTCTGGAAACACATCCCTAAATTCATGCAAGATTGGATGTTTCTTAAAAAAATTTGAATCTCCATTACTTCATTTTCATTTACTTTGACCACATACAACATTCCACCTCTTTTAATTGCCTTATTAATTTGCATAGCTAAAAATAAATGGGGTTGGAAATACCCTTGCTTGCTTTGAACCCTTAATATTTGTTTATCTTTATCAGCATAATCCATCCACATTTCTTGGAAATTAATTAGGGCACCATGGTCTCTCAATCAATCCATTCTTAAAATTATATCAAAGGTATGTAGTGATTCTACATATAAGTTTTAAAAATTTGATCCATTGGGTAAGGAAATATTGACATTGGACAAGCATTAACTCACTGAATAGTCTTCCCAGATCCATACTCAACTTCCACCCTTGTGCCAAAAATCTAGGTTTTTTTTTGGCATATCCCCAATAATACTAGTATAAATAAAACTATTTATGGCTCCATAATCAATTAAAACATTTACATTTATATTCAAAAATTTACCATTTAACTAAATAGGATTTTTTTGGACATCCAAGTTTTGATTTTCCATTATTACATAAAATTGATGAGGTTGCTCTTCTACTCTGCCACTTTGATCTACCTATTGGGGACACGTGTTTGCATAATGATAACCTCTCCAAAAAAAATAACCTATTGGGTGAATGATATTTCTCTTGCCTTTTGTCCCTTGTATCCTCATTTTGTGTTGAATCATTATGTTTTTGAGGATAGGGTTTTGGAATGTCCTTTCTCTAAAATTTCTTGTAATTATCCTCATTTTCATTGTTTCTATTCCTGAACTTTGGTCTGTCTCTTGGGCTTCCTTAGATTTTATTATTTTTTCATTAAAAAATATTCTAAACCCAATTCTTTTCCTCTTTTAGAGCTCTTAGCACTCTTTGTATTTCAATTTCTCCATAATTTATGAAGGTCTTTTTAGTGTGTTGATTTATTTCCTCCTAACCAACCAAATCATATGACTTTTGTAGAGTTTTGGGCTTAAGAAAATTGATTATTGTTTGGATTTTATAATCTACTCCTAAGATAAAATTTTAAACTTTCAAATATTCCTTAGTCATATTTAGGAACATATTTTAGAAGTTTGATAAAAAATTTATAATAAGCTTCCACAATTAAGGTACCTTGTTGAAGTGTAAAAAATTCCTCAATTTTTTCTACATAGAATTATTCTGTTAGAAATATTTTCTTGAATACCCTTACAAATTCATTCCATTTCAAATCCATCTCTTGAATTCCTCTACCCACCTCTAATGTATTCCACCATTCCAAGGCATTATCTTATAGATGAAGGGTGGCCCAAACAATCTATGTTTCGAATGAGTAGTTCTTCATGGAAAAGTAGGTCTCTAATTTATTCAACCAGGATTCGACTGCATCACACTCTTATTTTCCACTAAATTTACATACTCTAACATTATTTAAGTCCTTGAAAAGCTCAACCTCAATCCAAAATTTAACCCCTTAGACTTCTCTAACAAGATTTTCTTGTCTACCCTCTAGATCTTGGTTATTGGATTCTTAATTAAGAAGTGTTTCCAACATTTTATGTTGTTGCTTCAGCTTCTCTTGTAACACCCTAACCATATATGTAAGATTTATCATCCTTTTTTAGAATCCCCTAAACTTCTAAATTCCTTCTAGGGATAAGTTGTAGCTTCTTCTTGCATAGCTAACCCTAGCTTCTTGGAAGAAATCCCTTTCAAAATTGGTGTCATTTCCTAGTCACAAAAAGGAGCTAGGTTAGGTTATGATTCCTAATAAGAAGTTTTACTTTCTAGTATTTTTACTGCTTGGTCTAACCGATCAAGATGACATGCACTACCCGCTTATCCCATATCAATTTAAGGTCCCTATAAAATTTTAGTCTTCTTAACATCAATACAATAACGAAAAGACCATCTTGGTTCTTTTTCAAGGAAGCATTAAGTCCTACAACCAAGTCTTTGATACTAACTATAATGGCCCACTTTGTTTGCCTAAGGGAGAGAACTAAAAAACAAATCTACAAAAATTAAATAACTCACTAAGAAGACCCAATATTTTCATTAGTATTAATGTATAACCATCTTGCGTTTATTGTAGTTGTAGATGACACTAAAGTGGATAAGAGTGGCAAACTTCCTATAATTTCTTAGGGTTAACTCTTCAAACCTTACCATTAGTGGTTCCCCCATTTCCCTACATTACCCTATATGAGACAACTTGACCATGATGTAAGGATTACCCTTTAAGGCCCATTTCACTTAAAAGTGATGTCTATTACCTAGCCCTACATACTAGTATCTATGTAGGATTACTATGGCATAATGCCTTATTTATTAGTTAGTTTTATCTAGCCATGAAACTAAAACCATTATCACTCACCTAATAATTATCATGGTCATGCTTTCCTACCTACAAGGTACCACCACTAAACTACCTTAGTTAGTGTGAATAATATAGTGGATAGTCCATACATATCCATCGTCAGGATTACCCAGGCCTCACTGCTAGGAATAACCCAAGCCTCACCACTAGGATCCACCCAAGCCTCACTGTCACCAAAATTACCTAGTTGGTTTGCCTACCCATAAACATAGCTAGGATTGGATGCAACTCAACTCTAAGGATTTTCTAATATGGCATTAACAATCATGCCCATAAAACTCCGTCTTAACCCAAGGGTCCTAAACAAACATTTTAGTCTAAATCACAAAAATAGAGTGCTATAATAAATTATACCCAAAATTCCATACTAGCATCAACATAACATATTTATAAAGATTAAATAATATAGGTACTTCTTTCAATCATAACACTAGAATTGGAAATTTCCTTTATTTACATAAATGGAAGTAATCAACATCTAGAAATATCATAACCATATTTCATAAATTATTTTTTCTATTATTCCGTCATCCTATTTAATAGATACAATTTATCCATCTTGCTATCAACAATTTATTTCTAAAGAAGCTTAACATAGAACAAAAGTAATAATTTATCTTTCATATTTTGAAAAATAAACATGACAATACAACAAAAATGTTTACAAGGATATCCAATTCTTCATCATAATCATTGCATAACATAACTTCTACACATGATACTTTTTAAGTATTTCTCATCTCCAAATACAATATTACATTTCAACATATATAATGGTCATTAGTCTCATCTTCTTTCTCAAAGTCTTCTACTTGATAGGTCTTCTTCATTGAACTTTTGAATGTAATCTTAGGGATCAAGATAGCTCTTTAAATGTATATGCAAGCCGAACATGCATTATGCGAGTAAAAATATTCAAAAATAAATAAATAACATAAAACCATTCTCCCAATGATTATTAGTCATAAACGAGAGAATCACATACTTATCTCTTACAATTATGGATCTTTTGTTATACAAGCTATAGTTATCCCCTTGCATAAATTTACTACTCCACCTTCGAGTGTAAATATTAATTCCCTCATTTCTAGCTATAGAATTAATTTTCATTACATTTTATTTGTTCATAATACTTACAAACTTCTTTTATAACATGGGTTTATTAATCTCCCAATAAACCCAACTATAATAAATTAATATTTTTTTTTTTAAGTGAAAAAACCCTTGCGGGACCGCCTTAGTCTGAGAGACCACGAACGGGGGGTTCTACACCGTCAAAGTCACCCGGGGGTCACACCCGACCCTGCCCGCACCAACATTATCAATTGGATTTTGGATACCCAATTCAGATTTTTGGTAGGGTGGACCTGGGACCTCCCTTGGAGGATTGCCCTCTCCTCTCCAACTCACCTAATCAAACACATTACTCAATCAATATTAATATGACAAAGTCTTCAATATTTTATTAATATTAATTAATAATTTCACCCTATGACTTAGTAAAACTATTAATTAATAAATAACTAGAATCATATTGATTAATAAATAAACATAATCAACATCAACAAGATAAGGGTTTAAATCATCTATTAATATTAATTAATAGTTTCAATCTTCAACTAATATTAATTAATAATAAAAATTTGACCTACATGAATAAACTAATATTAATTATAAAAAATAATAAACCTATTGCTAAAACATTATTAATAAGTCAAAAATAAGCTCAAAGTCAAAATTCATTGCAAAAATTTGTCTGACCAAGAATATTGAAACTCATCAATATAAAACATTTCTACCATGACTCAATACTATGTAAACACCATATCTAATAACTAGTCTCGATCAACCTAGGAAGCCAATGGTCTCTAGTATCATATTATTATGACTTAAAGCTCTATGTTGATCTCTTAACTAAAAATATTCAATCAAATTGCTAAAGGCAACATTATAAAAACATAAAAAAATTCTAGATTTTGGCCAAAGAATCATCACAAAATCTAAAAAGACATTCTATTCATGGAGGAGTGAAATTCATATTTTGGTATCAAGTTTCTTCAACATGAAATCTCAAAATGTTAGGTGGTCTCCCACTACCAGGGCACTCTAAACTCAAAACCCCAAAAAAGTGTAACATTCAGGAAAATAAGCTACTCAACCTGCTTGAATTTTAGGATGAGGTTACCGTTATAAAATCCCATAAATAAAAACATCACATATAAGGAAAAACAAACATCAAAGTGGATAATGGAAAAATATCCCCATGACTTAGAACATAACAATCTTAGACAAAATGACACTTAATAAATGGGTTTTTAGGACATGGTCTTTGTGATTAAAAATATTCCAAAGGCAATATGTTAATGCAAAACACCAAGCTAACCATTTCGTTATACACATGGAAAAAATATTTTAATGACTCCATTACAAAGTGAAGTATTTTGGAAACTTACGAAATTTGGAGTGTTCTCATCAATACTTCATACCTTGTGACTTACTCCTAGCCAACCCAATATTTTCCACCTCCCAAAACTCTCACAACCAGAAGATTCAAAAATTATTTGTAGAGGAGAGTGATATCAAGGAAGAAAAAACTAAAATGCCAAGTAACTCCCTCTTGATTTTCTTTCTTGCCCCTTTCAAAATGCTTAATCTTCCAAACCCTTATAATTTTTTTGATAAGTTAAATTAAAAGTGGGTTTTTATCAAGGATCCCAAAACCTGATTACAACAAGAGTAAAACATCCAAGGATGGACAACAAGATAGGCTTGAGGAAAGTTGAAAGGAACTATTAAAGGAAAGTTCCAAAGGAATAGAATTAGGAAAGCGCTAAGGAAGGCGCTAAGGAAATAGGAACAGGAAGACGGCCAGGACAGGCACAGAGGAAAAACGTCCAGGAAAAAAAGCTTGCTAGAAGATCAAAATTTGAAACAATAGGAACCAGATTTGAATTTTGAAACACCCCAAGGATGGGAGAAAGCGTCAAACCACCCAACCTGCTAAAAGACAATTTGAAACTTCCCACAAGCGGGAAAAAGAAACAAGAGCCAAAATTTAAAAGTTGGATCATCCCAAGGGAAGGAAAAATAGAAACCACCCCTGAGAAACCAAAACTAATTGAAAACCAACTTCCCATGTAGGGGAAAACTATCCAGAAGCAAAGAAACCACCTAGCACTATCGGGTGGATCAAGGGAACAGATAAAAATGAAGATCCCGCCAAAAAAAGGATGGGAGTCAACCAGGGATTGGAAAGGATCACACAAACTAGAAAAAACTAAATCCCTTGAGGGCCTGAAATGTGGAACATAAAAAAGAGGATTTCCACAGGCCAGGATTTCCAACCCCTTCTAATTTGCTATGTTCCACAAAGAGTAATTTTCCAATGTTCCTTACATTAATCAAAATATGAACTTAAAATAATATTTATAAAATATGTCCTTTTTAAAAAGTATTACTCAATAAGATTAATTTTTAATTAATTAATACTTTTTAAAAAATGTAATAATAATTAAATTAATTACTCACTTCATAGAATTAACTTAATTAATACTATTTCTAATTTCTAATGTTAATATTAATTATTAACATTAGTATTTAATATTTTAAGTATTAATAATGCTAACATTATTATTAATACCTTGAAAAATAATTAACCAATCAAGTTCTATACTTTGAAACACATGCATTAATGCATCCTAATGATAAAATAAGAGCCTAAGCAATACAAGGGCTCTTGTTAAAATATTTCCTCACCCAGACCAAGATGCAATCAACAATAAGTAAGAATATGTACAAACAATACTATTCCCTAATCAGGAGGTATTATGATAACTACAATGTATCGACCACCTACGAATGACCCCTAAGCATGGGGTTAAGGGCTTATTTACTTTTATAGCAACCTCCTTTCTCAATGATGACTTTAATCACTCATACACACATGCAAATACTTCTACGTGATTGTTTTACCCATGTGGGCTATAAAATAAAAACCCATCATTTCTCATTTTATATTTTTCTCAACTCTAGTCATTGTCCCATACCAATCTACCCATGAGAGTACCTAGTATTGCAACCATAAAATTCATAAATAGTACCATATTATAAAAATAGCATAATCCAACTCTAGAAAACATAAAGTACAACTATCAACTCATCTTGATAGAAAAAATAGGATCATGCATTAATTATCAACACATAATTACATCAATCAAAAAACAAGGAAATATCTTACTAAGATGGTCCATTACAAAGGAACACCTAGCTCAACTACAGCTAGACCTTAGGGACAATAAGTGAACAACTAGAGTTTTTCTCCATAATAAGCTACAACAACGAATAAAGGCCAAATAGTCTCAATAGTTATAAGAGTTGTCTCTAAAATTCCATGGTAGATTGTTCTAGCTTCATCAAGGCCACCTCCAATAACAAAAAGGACCAAAATTTTGACAATATGAACCCTTCCAAGAGTCTCTTCTATCAAAACCTTCAACATGGTGGAACACCTAAGGAATTCTATTGTAGCCATACCTCTTTATGAGTTCCTTTATATTATATAACAAATGAATAACCTAGAAGAGCCCTTGAAGAGACATAAGGAGTTGAGCTTATAAGGAATACCTATTATGTTATATATTTTAGGTATAGAATCCAGTAGGCCCAAGCCTATGCCATTCTACCTTACCTTGATCTATGGAGATCAACGGATATACAATTGTATAGTTGATGATGGGTGTCGTCAAAACCAAACCTTATCAATGCCACTTTTAATTTATCAAACCAGGTGTGGAGTCTTATGGGAGAGATGTGCTAGGAAATATCTAAATTTAGGTCTGGTTTTGGCTCTCTAAAGTATAACAATTCAAAAAATAGAATTGAAATGTAAGAGTCTAATCTCGTAAACACACTTGCAAGAAATGAAAATATTAAAACAATAAAAGTAAATGAGATAACAAAAAATAAACTCTGCATAAAACAACTAAGTATTCAACCTAAACTATAACAAATAAAATCTAAAAATGATGTAGCTAACTAATTTTTTTCATAGGAAGTAAACAATGCAGCTATTTAACTGATATAGGTGCATAAAAATGACAACAAAACTAATCTAATAGTGTAGCAAATAAAACATAAATAAATATACCTTCAACATTTCTAGGAATGGGCCCTTGCTTGCATTAATATGCAAGAGAAAATAACTCAATTTAAATCATAGAAATATAGTGCAACAAATAATTTATATCATACTTTCATTGTAGGTTGAAATCAATAAAAGGCTCTTACAAAATGCAGTAAAAATCTAGCAGCATGACAATACTTTTCATATCTAAATATTACTAGGTACTAGGTTGCTATATTTATTTATAATGGAGAGGATATGTTCATCTCCTACATATATACTTAAGCAATTTGTAATAGTCAATATGCAACCAATAATGCATCCTCAAATCAACAAGTAAAAATAAAAGTAAGTTACACTTAGCAGTCAAATGTGGTAAACAAGATTTGGTGAACCTTAACCACCATGTTGAAGTGTCTAGGAAATAGAGAAAGTAAGCTAAAAACTATTCCTAGCCCCTATGTACAAGATTTAGTGGATTTATCTCTTTCCTAACTTATTTTCAATTGTTACTGGCATTTTGTTTTGGCTATTATAGTAGGTCAAAGGCAATTGACTAGATTTAACAAAAAGATCATTTTCTTCCAATTTGGTGCTTTGTTGGATGTTATCTAGTTACACTTTTATCTCCTAGTTCCATGTCATCTATGGAGTGTCACAATAGTACCTTTAACCATCCATTGTAGCAACATGGAAATTTGGCAAGCTTAGGGTTTGGTGCTAGGTCACAGTCTTGTCTAGCACTAGAGTATGATAGTTTTGTATTGTAGGTCAATGTTATATTTGGCACTCAATAAACATAGTCAAATCCAGTGCTAATGGAATGAACATAGTCCAAAACCTCCTTAAACTATAGTTCTAAGCAATGAATGGACCTAAAATAATATCTCAAACCCTACTAAAACCCCTAGCTATGTACAAAATTAAAAAACCCTTCTTTTTATTACGAAAACTTGATAAACGTTGGTAATTTGGTCCTTTATTACCTATATTGGCAAATGATTACCCTATGTCTATTTAAGTTAACATTTCCTCCTAATTACCCTATTTAACCATATAACTAATGCAATAATAAAACAAGTCATATCCTAGTAGTGCAAAAAGTTGGTAAGAGGTTGTCAAAAATGAGGTATTTTTGTGCCTCATCACTCCCCCCAACCTAATTGGAGGTATTTCCTCATGCCTCAATGGGTCTTCTTATAATGTATAGTCCTAAGTCCCATCCCCTATCTAAACTGCTACCTTGCATCCTTTCCTTACCTTACCAAGGCATGTAAGGTAATGTCCTTAGGAGGTTATCCAATTAGCATGGATACACCTTCAAGGCTAGGATTTTGAATTATGCTCCATCTAGTTCTTGCCTCAACTAGCTGGTCCCAAAGCTATTCAATTTCCTTATTTCTATTCTATAGTAAGATTTTAGACACTTTTAACCTAGCTTTCAATGCTCAGATGACCATTTTTACCCCTTCTAGGTCCAAGTCCTCCAAGTTCTCATCATATTCATTAGGCATGTTAAGAACCCTATTTTTAGACTGAATAGGGGAGGCTTTGAAATAGGTACTTCTTTATAGCTTTTTTCTAGATCTAAAGTTGGCACAACCTCAAAATGTGTAGGCTTTGGTGGTTTTTCCATTGATCCTATGTATTATGGTGCATCTTCCTCGTGCCTCTATTATTTTGGATTCTAAGTAGCTAGAGATGGTTCTTTGTTGTTATCAATGATCTCAACTTTGGCATGTGAGGTGTGAGTCGAGGGTTGTTTTTCTTGTTGCTTAGTAATTGATGCATGAGTTCTTTTGAACCTAAGGCTACCAAACTATAGTTCTAAGGATTTCTAGTTCCATAGAAGTAACTCTCTTAGTCTTTTTATGGATTTTTCTTTTTGAAACCATTGGGGCCTTCTACTCTATTGATTTTACTTTATATTTTTTCATAGATGTCTTAAGGATTACCCATATTTTTCTATCTCTAATTCATGAGGTGTAAGCACCTCTACAATTTTTTTTGTTTCTACTTCATGTGACTCGAACATGTCATAGGGTTCTAGAGGATTCGATGGTGCTTTATAGTCTTTGGGTATGGGTTCTTCCATTATACCCTTTTTTCTTCATTGTTTCTTAATAACTGGTTTTTGTTCTTCTATATCCTATTTTTATTTCTTGGGCAATGGTTTTGATATTTATACCTTTTTCTATTTATTGGGAACTAGTTCTAATACCTCTACCTCCTTCCCCTATTTTTGTGGACACTTTGGAATCTTGTTTGAAATGTGGTAACACTTGGTGGGATTTTTTGGTTTCACTTTAGAATGTTCTACTGCTTTCGAAACTTTGACCTCTAGTGGATTCTAAGAATCATCTGGTTTTTTTAGTGTTTCTAAGAAACTAGAATCCTTTGGTGCTTTATCTTCACTTTATTTTGGTTTATACCCCTTGGATTGTAAAACTTTTTGTAAGCACTTCTCACTATTTTTTCCAATCCCAAAATGGTGTTGATATAACAACTGTATCAAATTGTGGTTATCAATCTAGAATTTATATTTCCTAAATTGGGAGGTCATATAATGTAAAGAAAAATTTTAAAAATAAGGAATGTTTATACAAAGATAAGGATTATCATCATCATGGTGTAAATGGATGAAAATCTCTAAATGTGAGCCAAAAAACATAGCAAATTATCTAACAAAAGTTAAGTATTTCATAACCTATAGAGCAACATCATCCCATGGTCTGAGTACATAGGTCCACTTAAGTCCTTTATATTGATTGACGTGGACAACATAAACTAGTTTTTGGTCTCTCTCCCAAAATTTGAGAAGAGAATGGTGAGACCATCTCTAATCCATCTAGCAACAACATTGTTACTTTGTTGAGTATTATAAGATTCATGGGGATTTGGATCCGTCTAATCTTGGAAAACCCATCAAATAGAATTCTAGTGAACTCCTCTACAACTTAAATATCATGCCCCTCTAAATGATAGAAAAATTGCAACCATCACATGCATTCAAAAAAAAAAATTGATTTCTGATTCTATAACAACTTGATGGTGCTCTCTAGTTCACACCTTTTCTAGCCCATGTTTCTTTCTCATCCTTTATCTATAACAGTTGGCTGATTTATGAGTTAGTAGCAGAGGAAATATGATGATGGGAAGGTATTCATGAGAAATGTGACCCATTTACTTCTATTACCTCACCAACATTTATCCAAATTGGGCAAATATGAACATAAATCTTTGCTCAACTATCAAGTGCTACTTGGATGATGGGTAACTACCTAGGATGTTAGAAAAATACATCTGAAAGACATGCATGTAGAGTGATTCTGAATCTCTTGCGAAGGTATGTTTCCCATGTAAACCACACTTTCTTTTCTAGGTGTTGGAATCATCCTATTATTTCCTCAAGTTCCCATGAAATCATAACACTTTATTTTCTAGGTGTTGGAATCATCCTATTCTTTCCTATTCTCCTACCAATAGATTACTACCACATGGATATTTTTAATGCTTGGTGTTTTGAATAGACGTATACCACATGAGATCTTTAGTCATTACATGCTAAAATATCCTTGTCTAGCACTGAGTAACATCATGGTTTCCTAAAACTTTTACTACCACCCAAAAATGTCTACTACCCAACCAAAAGGTACCAAAAATATTTTCATGCTAAGACAACCAATTCCAATCTACTAAGGTCCCCTATGAAACCTCCCTTTTGTGCACCATAGGCTATGACATTGCTATAATTATGCAAAATTTATGAGAAAATTAAATTAAAATAAGAAAATATATACCTTACTAGAAGATATTGATCATGATTCCTTGAAAGGGTAGGGACCTATGATTAGTTCAAGATAACATTAGGGTTAAAAAAAGCTAGAATAAATACAAGGGCACACACCAAAACACATATTTTTTTTTTCATTTTTTTTTCACACAAAAGGAACAACCATTTTTTGTTTTCAATTTACTTTTGCCTTTGGTTGCATCCACAAGGGATTCTTACAACCAGGTTTTTAATTTTAATACTAGTACACTTAAAATCAATTTTCATACTAGTCTTGGCCCAATGGCACCCCAATGGGGTTTTTACCATTGAATATCATTTTTTTTCTTTTTTCTTTTTTCTCTTTTTTTTCTTATTTTTCTTTTATATAGTAGGACACAATAATTTTTAGTTTTCATAGGAAGAGAGATTTCCTCCACAAAATCCATATTAGACTATGAGAACAAGTAAGCAAAAAAGTCTTCCTTTGATATTGGTTAATGGTATAACTTTAACCAATGTCCATTGATCAAAATAAAAATAAATCTTAAAAGCACGTCCAAGTTCAAAATTAGATTGTTGCCTCTCTTGCAAAATATTTATAAGCATGGGACTCATCATAATATATATCAAGCATAGAAAAATAGGTGTTAACCTCTTGGTTATAGGATTTGAATATACAAATAGCATGGTCATTTATGAAACTGAAGTTAAAATAAAGCATTTATGTTAGACTATGGTAAAATAAAAATTTCTAGGTGGGTTAGTTTATATTAAGTTCCATGGTGCTTCTAAAGGAAATTTGGAAAAGCTAGTAGAGGTGGTTTCCTTTTGGAATAATGAAGGTAAAATTCTCCTCACCTTCTCAACATCATATGGAATTTTAAGTAACAACTATGAAGAGGATCAATCACTTCTTACAAGGATCAAAATTGTTATGTAAGAAGGATGGAGATATATTTCAACTGAATAGGATTTACAGACTATTATTATTATCAAAATAATACATCTAGAGTTTATATCATGTTCAATAGAATTATTTATTATGTCCATTAGTTATTAATGGAGGTAATATGTTGGAAATGTTCGCATATCTACAAAGAAGACAATAATGTAGCATATAATTTAGTTGATTATAGTGATAATATTTGTATAAGTGAAATTCAAATTTTAGAATGTAACTAGCTAAGGGAGATTTTATCTCTTAACAAAAATGATATTAACAAATTATTACAACATCTAATAGTTTGAGGAAGGTGAAGAATATCTTTGATAGAAAATTAATCTAAATATGGTCTAATTGACCTTATAGTGAATGTAATTCTTTAATATTATGTTGATATGGTCCCAATAAAAGCCAAATATAGCTAATTAAATATATGGTTAAATAATATTATTTTCATTATTAAAATTATATAGAGACAAGCCCATGCAGTTTTAGGTAAGTGATGGTGAACAAGTAGTTTCACACCATAGACTAATGTTCCAATCCCATGAGTGAACCTTAACATTTAATTAAATCCCATGACCTCAACTCATTAAAATTTTGAGGAGACCCAATTTTGAATCTTCCCAAACCATACATGCATAATTGCTAAGCTATTGTAATAAGACTATGTGATCACATTGTAATATGGATGGGTTTGTTTCAATCTCATGTTATATATAACATTTATTTTCAAAATATAATAAATAATATCCCTATAAGGTTTAGATAAATTGGAGGGAAGTAAATACTTTCACACCATAAAATATTTAATAAATTTAATTTAATATAATCTTTAATATATATATATATATATATATATATATATATATATATATATATATATATAGAAACAATTTTTAGTTATTTTCTTTTTTTAATAATTTTTTGCATTCAATGAATAAAAAAAATGTAGTTTAATTAACAAAAATTAATAAATGGAAAGGTCCTCATAACCTAAGAAAATAATTTTAGTTTTCAAGGAAGCAGTAAAATTGATTTTGCAAAGCTAGATTGTAGAGAATGAGGGTTTCAACATAGGGTAAATTGTATATTTTTTATGACTATCAATCATAAGAGCACCTCTTGCGTAGTGTGGAGGTTGAGTGCTTTGAGAAAAATTAGTGGAGAACAATGAAAAATATCCTTTGGTACCAAATATTCATGGGGTATGTGGGCCTCCTAGAGGGTTTTCAAGAATCCAACATGATCATGCAAATACTATGTTCAATAGGGATAATATTCAAGGTATTGAATCAAGTGAACATAAAGAAATACAAATAGGGGAAAGTAATATCCAATATTCCTTCATGCATGTGGACCAACAAATCCAAAAGAATGAGCAGGTATTGAATAAAATTGATCACCCTTTTCAATTTATAGCACAAAATAAGGAGGAATGGCATCATCCTCGAAAGTATAGAAAAGGGCTAAAATGAAATAGAAACAAGATTCAAAATATGGATCAAATAAAGGGATATAACATGTTGGTGGTATATTTAAATCTTGGCAAAGCTACAACTAGATCTAGGGCACACAATAAAAAAAAATAGCCATTAAAAAAAATTCGAAGGGATGGAGCCCAAGGACCCCCTCCAAAACTAGATTTTAAAGAAGCAATCTATACAGGACCACACCAAATAAGAGGTAAAAATAACCAATGACTGCCAAGGAAACCACTAAGGATGTTAAAAACTGATCCAAGGAAAACAAATATGGGTTGCATGAAAGCAACTAACGGATCCCCATTAGTGATGTTGGCAATCGAGGATATCTAGGAGTGAATAGACACTATGGAGAGGAGAGAACTAATTTATTGGTTCATTGTATTTCTACTAAATCTTGCTACCATAAAGAAATGGGCTGCCAAAAACTAGAGAACTAAAGGTGAGATCCAAATCTCTGCTTACCCTAATGGTTATTTCCTTGCTATGTTTACCACTAAAAAAATAGGGAGGATATATTTCAAGGGGGGCCATGGTTCTTAGGTAGGGAAAGGCTTTTCATGAAGACCTAGCATACCAAGTTAAAATTTGAGGAAGAAATACCATCAATTGCACCTGTTTGGGTCCATTTATTTGGCCTTCCAGTAGAATACTAGAATCCAAATATATTAGCAAAAACTTAGAATTCTTTAGGGTTTTTCATGATGATATTTGATAGCACTCAACATTTGGATCATATTATTTATGCAAGGATTTGTATTCTAATTGACTTTTACAAACCACTTCCAGAGAGGATCACCTTACAATATGGGAAAGAATTATAGGAGCAACAAGTAGACTATAAAAATATCCCTTTTAGACATAGAATTTATCACAATTATGGCCATATAGCCAAGGATTGTCCTTATAATATCCCTAATAAAGATAAAGAGGATTGGGACTTATCAGGGTTTCAAATCCCCAAACAAAAGAATTAAAAAAAAAACACCTTTGAAATTCTCTCTATAGATGAGCAATTAGATAATGGGGATTATAAAATGGAAATAGTGATTAAGAAAACATAATTTGATGAATATAAGTAACATGAAGGAATGGATGATGAAATCATAATAAAATAAACTAACCTAATTTTGATAAATAACCAAGGATAGCCATATCATCCAATAATGGACCTTCAAGAAAGAACAACATAGAAAATTTAAATAAGTGCAAAACAAAAAACCAGATTTAAATAGCAAAAAAATCAGTTTCTCAAAAAGATCATATAGATCCTAGCAACAATTCCTTGGTTCTAAGTAATAATTCTATAGCCCTTATAGGAATGAAGCAAGATAAAAATAAAAAAATGAGGATGGATACAAACCAAAATGTAGGACATAATCCAACCAACATCATCTAGCAGAGGAAGGTCAAAAGTTAATTGAGGAAGGTAAGGTAACAGTTCTTACCCAATTCTTAAAATCTGGTTAATTATGAATATTATCACTTGGAATATTAGAGGACTTAAAGGAATTCCTTCCAAACAATAAAAAATTATAAGAATGGTTCAAACAAATCAGCCTCAACTTCTCTTTCTTTAGGAGACAAAGGTTTCATTTGAAAAAGTGGAAAAAATAGCAAACACGATATGGCCATCCAGTAAAGTAGTATCCCTCAATACCCAAGGGGTCTCGAGAGGAGTGGCATGTCTTTGGGATCCAAAGGAAATTATAGTGTAGTACATGATAGAAAGAAAGGTATTTCTAGCAATGGTTCCCCAAAACAGAGATTCAGATTAGGTTATACTTTATATAAATGTTTATGTTCCATGTACCATAGAAGAAAAAAAAAATATGAAGAAATATAGATTTTATCACCTCTCAATTCCTTGAATTTTGGGCTTTGATAGGATGAGATTTCAACTCTATATTTTATTTAGAAGAAAAAATAGGAGGAAATTGGAAGTTGGATGGGAGTTCACAACTCATGAGTGAATACATTGCCAACCTTTATCTAGTAGATATCAATCCAACCAATGATTTGATGACTTGGTCCAATAGAAGATAAGTCTCAACATGCATTATTAAAAGGCTAGATAGGTTCTTGATTTCAGACAAGTTTTTGATACAAGAACACATCCCAAAAGTGAAAATATTAAATAATGTTGGATCTGATCATTGGCCAGTTTTAATTGAAGTTTGGAGAACCAAGGGTAAGTCGACACAATTTTATTTTTAACTAATGTGGCTAAGAGATGAATATCTCAAATAAAGGATACAACAATGGTGGCAAGAAGGTAAGCCAATACATGGTACTAAGATGTATTATTTTATCAAAAGGTTGTAGTATATTAAATATAAAATAAAGACTTGGAATTGGGAGGAATTTGGAGATGTTAGGGCAAAGAAAAGGGAAGCTCTAACCCAACTTGAGGAGTTGAATGAGAAAATTTGTCTTGAGGGATTCACAAAAAATAGGGTTAAGAAAAAAATTAATCTTTCAGCCAAGGTGAAGGAATGGGACAAATAAAAACAACTAACGTGGAAACAAAAGTTAAGGATTAAATGGCTACAAGAAGGAGACCATAACACAAGTTTCTTCCATAAGCATCTCCTAGCCCGAAGAACTCATAACTTTATCCCCTCATTTAAGAATGAATTAGAATATATAGTCCACACTTGGGAAGGCATGTCTTCATTATTTGTGAATCATTTTCAAACCTCTTTATAGCCCAATTACTTGATCCAAAAGCTCAACAAAAAATTTTGTAGACGATACTTGTTCTTATTTTTGATGAGGATAATGTGGCTCTAATTGTTCCTATAACTAATGAAATATAAAAGGTAGTTTTAAAAATGCAAAATATGAAAACCATGTGGGTACCTTTTGCATATACCCACGCTAAGCTATTAGCAATTACTTGTTTTTTGAAATAAAACCATAGATTGTCAAAGGTTTTATTAGTTGTGGCTAAATGAAGATGCAATACTTGAAGTTCAAGCCCAAAAGCCCTATTGAAAGCAAAGGAGTAAAAATGTTATCCTATGAGCTTACCAAAATATCCATGCTTGACCAGAGTCTAGAATAGATATGAAAGCCTGACTTATCACTAAAAGAGAGAAATAGCTATAAAAGGGATAAGTGTTGAGATCACTAGAAGACATGTATACAACCATAATAGGAAGGCTCACTAAATACTCATCAGGATGTTGAAATATGATCAAGGGTTGGATAAGGCATGGAATATCCAGAATAGTTGTACCTGAATGAAGTACCTAGAAGTGCACGCTAAGTAAACCAAAGCAAAATATGCTAAGTCCTAAATTTATTGAAAGAACGGTATCGAGCCTAGGGTAGTACAAAAAAGTTCATAAAAATCCCAAAGGAGTATTGCAAATCTATCATCCAACCAGAGGTATTAAAGCACCAGAAAAGGTGTACCCTTCCAAAACCCGATAGAGTCCCAAAAGCTTGGCACACTCAAGAGCAGAAAACTGGCTAAGTATAGGACACATCAGAAGATGTCTACCTGATTGAAACTAGGTACACAATCCCCATCCCAATATTAGAGGTTGTCAGATCACATATTTGGTTAACTATTCAAGGCACCAAGACAACTACTCCTGGCTAGAGCCCAACATGGTACCAAAAGTTTGACACCTATGGTAGAACGAAAATGGCTAAGTATAGGATGCATAGGAAGATGTCTACCCAATTGGAACATACAAAAGTCCCAAAATTTTGGCACCTATAATAGCATAAAAATATCTAAGTATAGAATGTATCGAAAGATGTCTACTTGATCGGAACCCATTAGGGTGCTAAAAGTCTAGCACATGTAATAATAGCAAAGAAGCATTCAACTAAGTGGTGGAGCTACCATAGGATCTACATATAGCTAGAGCCTATCAGGATGCTAAAAGTGTGATCCCCCTCTAGAGGAGATAGATGTGCAAAAGATATAATAGCTACCTTTCAACGTGAAAAAGGATCTCATCCTACGATGCTTATTTGGTAGGATTTCTTGTTAGATGATCTTAACATAAGTCTCTTTCAAGACCATCATGCAGATAACAAGGTAGCTTGACTAAAAATTTCAGTAGAGATCTATGAACCAAGTGCAAGCAAATGGGTTGGCATAACTCGAAAAGACACAGATCTCAACCATGTTAGTAAACCACATTCGGGTATTTGGAGCAGCCATGTCTCTGAGTGGTTCTTTAAGTCGACAAATATTTTGACATAACAACAATCTATTTCCAAAGCAATGATGTCTTCCAAACTAAAGTATTTTTAGAGACTATAAGTACTAAAGTGTAGAATGAAATATGATCGACTCTTAGGCTTTTCCAATTCATATGTAAGAATCAAATATTTACATCTTAATACAAAGAGATTGTTGTTTAACCTCTAGTTCAATTTATTTGTAGGACATGTATATATGGATGACTAATTATTTCTAATTTTAGCCTATTGAATACTCATAGTGTTTACTCTGATTTTTAAATTTATTCTTATGCTCATTCACTGGTTCTAGAATTCATAGTCTGATAAGCTACATTGTATTGAAATTAAGTGTTCTATGATTGATAGAAAAACTAGCTGGTCTATTAGGTAATTTACTATTTATTTACATAGTCTTCTATTTGGTATGCATCTTGATGTGGCTTAATCTGCAACAATACAAGTTCTAGTTTCAACTCCTTTTTGCTTCTTTCAAAACCCTTTCCCCTCATAATTTAGAAATAGTCAACTTGAACTTCAAAGGAACCAGCCTCCTCAAAATATTGACCATCAAAGCCTCATAGCTTCTAGGTCACTCAATGTTGGTCAAGGTCTATGGGCACACAACCTTTCCATTATATAGATTTCCAAATTAACAAACCCCAGGTCCAGATGATTTTCCAATTGAATTTTATTAGGAATTTTGGGATGTTTTGCAATATGACATTCTAGAAGTGGTAGAAGAGGCTTGAAAGGTAAAATATATCCTCAAAGATATCAACAAGACTTTTATAGCTCTAATTCCAAAAGCTCAAAAAGTAGATAACATTACTGGATAGAGACCAATTTCTTTATGTAATATTATTCTAAAAATCATTTCAAAGATTATGTCAGAAAGGCTCAAAACTTTGCTTCACAAGATCATCTCTCTAGAATAAGGGGGATTTGTTGAAGTGCGACAAATAGTGGATTAGATAGTGTTAGCCCAGGAAGCAATTCACTCTATGGAAGCTCAAAAATCCTCCGTATTTATTCAATTGAATTTATTCAAAGCATATAATAGGGTGGATTGGCACTTTCGCATCCAAGTTTTGGAAAATTTTGGATTCTCTCAAGAATAGAAAAAATTGATCAAACGTTGTATATCTTTAATTTATTATTCAGTTATTCTTAATGGCTATCCAATTCATTGGTTCTCAGCTTCTAGAGGTATCCAACAAGGAGAGCCTCTTTCTCCTTATATTTTTATTATCCTAGTAGAATGTTTTGGAAGGACTTTTGCTAAGAATAAATATTTTTAGAGGTTAGAAGGATTCATAATAGCTAAAGGAGTCAAACATATCACTCATTTACAATTTATTGATGATTTCACCCTTTTGGGAAAGGTAGCAATAAAGGAAGCAACCAAAATAAATTAAATTCTTCACTATTTTACTAGAGCCTCAGGGCAACTAATTAATTAAGATAAATCAAAATTACTCTTTTTCATTGCTCACCTAGAAAAGATATTTTGATAATGGATAAATTAGGATTTAAAAAAACTTCTCTTCCAATTAATACTTGGATTTTCCAATTAATATGGGTAGCTAAAAGAGCATTAGAGCTGGTTATTAGAGAAAGTTAAGAAAAAAATTGGTGGTTGAACCAATAGATGGATTTCATTAGGAGTTTGAATAACTCTTATCAAATATGTTCTTCAGTCTATTCCTATCTTTGTTTCAGCAATGTTGAACATTCCCAAGTCAGTGCTCAATGAACTAGATAAGTCACAAATTTCTTTGGAGAGGTTCAAAAATATATAATAAATAGACCCTAGTAAGGTGGGAGACTCTGTCTACCTACTCATGAATGGGGTTTAGGTCTTATATCAGCAATCAAGAATAATAAGGCTTTGGCAGCAAAATTTTATTGGATATGGATTAGCCACCCCAATGCCTTATGGACAAAAAATATCAAAGCCAAGTATGTAGAAAATAAATGCATGTCTGACTTAACTCGTCATAAACTACCTTCTATAGGATCCCCAATTTTAAAGGTCCTAAAAATTGGAGAGGATTTGATAAAGAAAAAGCTCTTTGGATAGTACAAAATGGTCAAAAGATAAAGCTTTGGATAGACTCTTGGTATGGACACTTTTCGTTGTCAATCCAACATCCAGAATTGAGGCCTATAATGGAGAAACTGCATAGGATGAATTGGATAAAAGTTGCCAAATATTTTATAGATCAAATAATAAATGTAGAGGTGGGAATATGTTGGATCCCATTAGAATATTGGCCAATCCAACTTTTTGAAGCTCAAAAAATATTATTCATAGAATCCTTCAAATGAGATCCTGTTCATGGTCACATGTTGAGGACTATATTGACTAGAATAGTTGAAGGTATGGTGAGTACACTGTTGCTTGGGGTTACTTAGCCTTAATTCCTATTAATACCCATCAGGGTCAAGATCTTTTCAAGCTGTTATGGGCTCAAAAGTTATAGTCAAAAGTTTGATTTTTTAGTTGGTTGCTGCTCCATAAAAGGGTTCTCATAGGAGAGCAGCTTATGAAGAAAGGCTTTAATTGATACTTTCAATGTGTAATGTGATGAAATAACAATGAAACTATTAACCATTTATTCATAGAATTCCCTATAGCTGCAACATTATGGAATAAGGTGGATTCCCTTCTAAATTTAATAGGGTCCACTGAACAATCCATGGAACAACTATGGATATATTGGAGCAAACAAGAAGGAAAACTAAAATATTGAAATGTGAACCAAATAGTTTGGACAAGTATGACTATTACTCCTTGGAACATCTAGAAGAAGCAAAATAAGTGAATCTTTCAACAAGAAAGTAGGGATATCCACTATGTCTAGCTAAAGACCATAGAAAATGTGAGAGAGACTATCCAGTATTTATTAACTCATCCACACAATTTAAATCAACTATGGGAATAAATGATGGCTTGATTAAAGATAAGAAATGGATTAGCCCAACATAGAAGGAAGAAAGGGACTGGTCAAATGATGGATAAAACTCAGCAATTTCAGCCTCCCCAAAATAACTTCATAAAAATTAATATTGATGGAGCATCGAGAGGAAAACCTAGAAGAGCTAGTATAGGTTGGATAGGTATATTGGAGGATGGTACTCCAATTTTTACTTTTATAGAAAATTTAGGAATTCTAACCAATAAATTAGCTGAAGGGTAGGTTATTTTGAGAGGTTTTGATAGGGATTAATGTTATATTTTATAATTATTATCCCTTTCACATGGATCATATTGTATAGCATTTAATGCTCACAAGGATTGGGTGCATTAAATATCACTTTTGTAAAGGCAGACATACCTATAAATATATTTTTTGTTTGAATGCATCTCAATTTTCATTGTGTTAATTCTTTGCATCTTGCTCTCGAGTGTTACTTTCATATCAATGGTATTAGAGCCTAGCATTGGATAGGTAAGTATCATCTTCCTCAAGGCCAGTATGGTTAAAAAGAGGAATGAGAAAACCACCAGAGGATCTTGGCTTGGATGAACACTCTTTCCTTATTTAGCAAATGCCTTCAAAGCACTTCTCATTCAAAAAAAATTGTTGGGGTCCCCTTGATCACCGATCTTCAGCTAGCCAGGGTCCCTCTGACCCCAACCCTCAACTCTTGATCCAAGTTCTCACACTTGGATTTGTCATCCCTTGACAACTTGACGAATTTTGGAAAACGATTAGTTTTCCATGTAAACACCCATTTTATCTGTGATCATTCTGAGTCCTCTATGTCCTTATTGTGCATTCATTTCATTGATAGTCAATTTGAGTTCTCGATGTCTGTGTTGCTAAGTCAATTGGTCCTCATTATCTATGTCATTGCATCGATTGGTCTTCATTTTCCTCTCTATCTGTGTTGCTACATCATCAAAGTCCTTGTTATCTATGTCCTCATCATTACATCATCAACATCCTTGTTATCCGTGTCACTGGGCCCTTGTTTGTGTCACTGCATCATCAATTTCATTGTTGTTTGTATCACTTTTCGCTCTCAGTGTGCATAAATTGACCAATCTATGTTGTTGGGTAGTGCATCGCAGGTCCATGTTGTCTATTTGTGTTGGTCATTGGTTACATTAACTACCTGGTGGTGATTGTGATGATTGTTTTTGAGATTAAGGTATTGTTGTGTATTGTGCCTGACCAGTGGATGATATTGTGTTGATCGTTGGCATCTTGTGGATTGTGTTGACCATTGGTTGAGTGGTGATTGTGACCGTTGGTTGTGGTAGAGATTGTATTAACCATTGGTTGTAGTGATGGTTGTGCTAATCATTGGTTGGGTGGTGATTTTTTTGACCGTTAGTGCATTTATTCTCACCTAATTAATTACCTTGTAATCTAATCCTTAGCCAATCAAGGAGGGAGGGCCCATTTAAGTTGACCCAAATTTTTTATGCCCACTATAATTTTATATCTCAATCTGACACTGAGTAAACCAATGGCCTCTCCTAGTACATATATAGCTACAAACATGGCCATTGTTGAAAAATTAGCTAAAATAACTATAGCCCACAATGAAAACATGGTGAAAATAGATGCCAAGTTGTAAAATATTCAATGTTCATCCTGTCCTCATTGTCCAAGGTGTGAAGTAAAAATATATGAAGGTTCTCGAGTCCCTAATGCACTCAATAGTTGGATCTTGGACATTCAAAAACTTTCCCTGGGGTCCCCTTGATCACCAACCTTCAGCTAGATAGGGTCCCTTTGATCTTGACCCTTAGATCTTGATCCAAGTTCTCACACTTGGATTTGTCATCCCTTGACAACTTGACGCAATATAGAAAACCCTTCTTTTGGGCTCTTCATTCATTAAAATTTTTAGTTTGATCAGGAAACCTTGGTGATATTCTACACATTCGAAGGCATTGTCGATCGATCACCTACTAATTTTGATGGTCAAATGTGTTTTGTGATGTCCCAAACACCTCCCCATTGTAGATCGATCATCTGCTATTTTTAGTGGTCAAACATATTTTTATAGCACCTTCCTACGATGTGAAATTATCAATGAACTAGCACATGAAAATATCTCTCTAGAGCCAAATATTCGCCATTGATGTGCATCTTCATCATCATGCAATAATAAAGCATCGCACAATGTCAATATTCTACGTCTATTTGCATCATTTGGCATGCCTCAGCTATATGTAAATCCAACTTAGGGTTTTTGATGTCATTCTGAAACATTCTAACATTTTCTAAAACTTTTGATGCATCAAAACCCTTTTTTGATGATAATCCTTCACTAGATCTTCATCTTGGCATGGGTCATCATCAAGTCAAAGTGAAATAATAGCGCAGCCAGTCCTTCACGACATTCCAGCATCGTCGATATTTTTTGATGACTTAAAATAATATTCCAGTGTCTAAAATTGTTAAGTCCAAAGGTTTGCACAATTTATTTTTAGTTTCTCCATGCCATGTTAATTTTATCGATGGGCTCATTTGCATTGGTGACGTGGTTATCCTAGAAATCAGTTGGCAAGTCTATTTCTTTTTAAAATTTTGAGTGGGTTTATCCCACATCGATCATATGATGGAATTCATTGCTATTTTTACTACTAACATCACCACTTTGTTGGTAACCAACATACGCTAGCTACCTTCCCCATGTTGGTCATCGAAATCCCTTTTTGCAGTATTCTTTTCATCAATTAGTTTGCCACGTGAACACCCATTTTATTGGTAATCATTCTAAGTCCTCTATGTTCTTACTATGCATCCATATCATTGATAGTCAATTCGATTTCTCGATGTCCATGTTATGTCGATTGGTCCTTGTTATCTATGTCATTGCATTGATTGGTCTTCATTGTCCTATCTATATGTGTTGTTGCATCATCAAAATCCTTGTTGTTTGTATCCTAATCGCTGCATCATCAACATCCTTGTTGTTCATGTCACTGGGCCCTTGTTGTCTGTGTCACTGCATCATCAATATCATTGTTTTTTGTATTGCTTACCGCTATCGATGTATGTAAATTGATCAATTTGTGTTTTTGGGTAGTGCATCATAGATCCATGCTATATATTTATGTTGGTCATTGGTTACATTAACTATCTGGTGGTGATTATGATGACCATTGGTGATATTAAGGTATTGTTGTGTATTGTGCCTGACCAGTGGATGATATTGTGTTGATCGTTGGCATCTTGTGGATTGTGTTGACCATTGGTTGAGTGGTGATTGTGACCGTTGGTTATGATGGATATTTTATTAACTATTGGTTGCAGTCATGGTTGTGTTGATCATTAGTTGGTGGTGATTGTGTTAAATGTTAGTGCATTAATTCCCGCTTAATTGATTACCTTATAATTTAATCCTTGGCCAAACGAGGAGGGAGGGCCCATTTAAGTTTACCCAAATTTTTTATGCCCACTATAATTTTGTATCTCAATATGACACCGAGTAAACCAATGGCCTATCCTAGTACATATATGGCTACAAACATGGCCATTGTTAAAAAATTGGCTGAAATCACTACAACCCAAATGACAAACTAGTGGAAACAACTACCAAGTTGCAAAATCTTCAATGTTCATCTCGTCCTCCTAATCCAAGGTGTGAAGTAAAAATATATGAAGGTTCTCGAGACCCTAATATACTCAATAGCTGGATCTTGGACATGGAGACTTGGTTCGATTATACACAAACTCCTAATGAAGAAAAGGTGTCATTTGCAAAGCTCAAGATTTCCAACATCGCCAAATTCCTTATATCCAATCATCAAATTTGTACATGGGAAGAGATGGTGTGAGTTTTGAAGGCCTCATTTTATACATCAAATTATAAGGAAGATTTAATGAACCAATAGCTAGGCCTTTGTTAAGGTAAGAGGGAATTCATCAAGGATTTCATTCATCACTTCAACCGCCTTCAAGTCTTACTTGGAATTATATATTCTGATGTTGTCTTGATTGCCAAGTTTAAAAGTGGTCTTCTTGCCCAATTTTATCGAGAAATCAAATATACTACTTGCAATACATTGGGCGATGCCTTCAAATATGCACAACTCACTAAGGATAAGCTCTCAGCACACTACACAGGGACTAGACACTCTTCCAAATATTTTGTGCCATTGCCACATCAACCTCAACAATATTCTTACCCTTCTTATACTTCTTCTTCTCTTCCCACTCCTGCTAAATCCTTTTCTTATGAACCTCATGCTTCATCTTCTTCTCATAGACAATTATTTATAACTATTGTAAAATAAGTGGATATGACAAATCAGAATATCCCCAATTAAATAAATCTTAGCAAAAACAATTGTTTGTCCAAGAATTCATAACAAAAACATTTGAGGAGTCAATTTTTGAGGAGGGGACTCCCCAAAACCCCATCGAGACTTCTGGGGAAGATTGTGTTTATCTTGAGTTAGAAGGTCGACTAAACAAGGTCACCTTACTTAACCATCACACTCTTATCGGAGATCATGAGAACCTGTTTGTTACTCATGCTCATTTAACACCTCATTTTTCAGTTGATTGTATCATTGATAATGGCTCACAGAAGAACTTGATTGCACAATCCATTGTTGATAAGTTGCATATTTCCACCCATCCTCATCCTTGTCCATACTCCCTTGGTTGGAAGGACAATAATACTTCCCGGATCACACAAACATGCACTTTATATTTTGCCTTTGGGCCTAAGTATGTAGACATTGTCACATGTGATGTAACTCCTATGGATTGTTGTGGGTTGTTGTTAGGAAAAACTTATCAATATGACAAGAGAGCTCAATATGATACCTATAACAATACCTACACCCTTCAACATGACAACCACACTTTTCTTATTCAAAGTGTTCAATTCACTTCACAATAGGCTCACACTAATTTGCATCAGGAATGAAATATTGCATTAATTTTTAGCACACATCAACAAGAGGACACTCAAGCACAAGCACTATTCACAACTCAACCCCAGGTTCATATTCCTACTACATATCCACCAATTAAGTTTATACCAACATAGGTTCCTATAATTTAGTTTATACCAGCATTTGTGCCTATGGTACCTACCTTGGTTTCTGTAATTCAGTTTTTCCCAGCATTTATTCGTGTGGTATAGGCACCTATCTATGGGGCACCTACAATAGTTCATAATGATACTTTGGTTCCTCCTCATCGTCCTACTCCAGTTCTAGATTCCAATGTAGCTCCAAATCTGGTCACCACTCCTCAAGATCCTGCATTTCAACGTTGCAATCATCTCAGTCATTGGTAGTCCATCCTCAGTAGCTGCCTTCCATCAGTTCGTACCAGCTTTTGCATCAAGCTCACACTCCAATGGCTCACAATTTTTCTCCTCCTTTCAACGCATTGGATACCAATGCTTCTATGATGGGGAGGAATGATAGGGATTAATATTATATTCTATAATATTATCCCTTTCACATGGATCATATTGTACAACATTTAATGCTCACACAGATTGGGTGCATTAAATGCCACTTTTGTAAAGGTAAACATACCTATAAATATATTTTTGGTTTGAATGCATCTCAGTTTTTATTGTGCTAATTCCTTGCGTCTTGCTCTTGAGTGTTACTTTCGTATCAGTTTTGTAGGAGGCTCTAAAGGCATGGTGGAGAAGGATGATTGTTGAGTCAAACTCTCAAGTTATGATCAATTATCTAAAATCAATGTCAGGGTATAAGAAGGTGGATTGGAGAATCCAAAATATTATAGATAAGACTAGGTTAATCATAAACAGATTTTAGGAGGTTTTTTTCAATCATGTGCCTAGAGAACAAAACAAAGTGGAAAATGCTATGGCAAATTGGGCTCTTGACAAAGGAGATTTTAAGTGTTATGATTATCCTCCTAGGTGGTGGCCAAAACAAATTAGGATTGATATTCTCCTTGTTCAGTCTCTTAATGGTAATACAGGAAGCTATGTTTAAAATGATAAGCAATGTAGAGTTTTTTTCATGACAAGATCCCAAATTTCCAAAAAAAAATTCAATACTATTCATGATAGAGGATCTTAAAGGGTTTTTTCTCAACAATTAAAGCTTCAATGGTAGGATGGATGGATGTAGCTCCATTTTTAGTGTGACATTTCAAATCCTTGATGTGGTTATGCAATATATTTTGATCTTTTCTATATTGGTGCATTTCTTTATTACTATCATTGATAGAGATTGTCAGGGGGTTTTATCTAAATAGTCAATAGCTCCAATGGCTTAGTTTTTTTAGATGTTTTTATGTTTGTTAGTTTTTATTTAATTATTGTTGTTGTTTTTGTATGTTTGTATTTTTTGGTGTTTTTGTGTTTTTTGTGTTTTGGTGTGTTTTCTGTGTTTTTTATTATTGTTTGTCGTTTGTTGTTTTTTATTTTTTTTGTGTCTTTGTATCGTTCTATTGTTTTTGTTATATTTGTGTTTTGTTATGTTATTTTTGTGATTTTTCTGTGTGTTTCGTGTTTTATGTTGTTTATGTTTTTTATGTTGTTTTTTAGTTATCTTTTGTTGTTGTGTGTGTGTGTTTTTGGTTGTTTTTGGTTGTGTTTTTTGTGTTTATGTGTTCTTATTTTTGTTGTTGTAGGAATGCTCCTTGAGTGTGTCGAAGGTGGTAGGCCAAGTGCGAACCCTGGGTGATTTTTGCGAAAGAGATACCCCTACCTCCTTGGGTCTTACCCGAAAGTGGTATCCCTTCTGGGATATTTTCCAAAAACAAAAAATTGATTTTTTTTATTTTTTTAGTAGGTTAAAATTATATTAAAAGCGGGTTTTGAAAGGACCCCAAAACCTTTTTACAACAGGTCAATCGACCAAACCAAAGGTCAAGAACAATCAATTTGAAGAATCCTGCCCAACAAAAAATAGACAGTTTGGAAAAACCTGCCCAACGAGAATAGACAATTTTGAAAAATTCCACCTAGCAGGAAACCACCAATTTTGAAAAATCCTGCCGAGCGAGAAACCACCAATTTTGAAAAATCCTACCCAGTGGGAAACCACCAATTTTGAAAAATCTCACCTAACGGGAAAACATGTAGGATGATGAATTTGAAAATCCCACCCAGTGGGAAGCAGTCGAAAACCACTAGATTGGAAATCCCGCCCAGTGGGAAAACCAATAGATTTGAAAAATCCCGCCCAACAGGAAATCTAGCAAAAAAAATAAAATGAGAAACCTCGCCCTGCAAGAAAACTAACAGGTATGGAGAGTCCCGCCCAATAGGAAAACCAATAGAAAATCGGGTTTGAAAAATATCGTCCAGTTTGGATGGGTTCTACCATTCTTCTTTGGAATATTTGGAATGAAAGGAACAGTCGAATTTTTAATCAAGATAGGAAGGATATTCACTATATTTGGCAAAAGACCATAGCCAACTTAGTTGAATCAGTCCATCAACTCCTTAATCACCCCCAAAACTCCCACCAAAGATGGGATCAAGTGATGCAAAGATTGAAGATTAAACCTTCTAAGGGCAACCATCTTAAAGGGAATGTGAGTATTAGTAAGATGGATAGGACTAGAAATTGGCAACCTCCTCCTAAGGATTTTGGAAAAGTCAATACTGATGGAGCCTCTAGAGGGAACCCTGGAAAACCTTGTGTGGGAGGAATTGGTAGACTTTCAGATGGCTCCCTGGTTTTTACTTTTGCTAAGAATTTGGGTATTCTTTCCAATAACCTTGTTGAGGGGTATGGTATCCTTAGAGGCCTTCAGGAGGCTACTAAGGTTGGATGGGAAAAGGTGTTAGTTGAGTTTGACTCTCAACTTATGATTAATATCTTGAAGACTCCTTCTAAGAATCATAAGGTGGATTGGAGAATAAAAAGAATTATTGAGAAGATTCGAGTTAATCCAAATGGGATTTTTGAAAGTTGATTACAATCATGTGGTCAGAGATCAAAACAAGAGTGTTGATGCTTTAGCTAATTGGGCTTTGGACAAAGGTGATCTTACTTGTTATGGCCACCCTCCTATATGGTGGGCTTCTCAAATTAGGGAAGCTCTTCTTTTTATCATTTCTTTGGATGGCTCCAGTTCTGAAGGTACCTAGTTTCTTCTTGTTTATTTATTCTTTTTTGTTTTTTGTTTCTCTTTGGATCATTCGGTTTTTTAGTTCCCTAGCTCATTCTATTCTTTATTTTGTTTCCTCTGTTGATTCTTGCATTAATAGTCTTCTAGTCTAGATAGGTCATTGTTTTGTTCATTTTTTTTTTCTTTTGTCTTCTTTGTTTTTTTGTTTAGTTTTTTAAGGTGGGTGGGTTCTTTTGTTTTGTTTTGTTTTTGTGTTCTTTGTGTTGTTTTTTGTTGTTCTTGTGTTCCTGTTGTTTTGTTTTTTTTTATGTTTTTTGTTATTGTTCTTGTGTTTTTTTTCGTTCTTGTTCTTGGGTTTCTCTTTGTTTGTGTTATTTCATTTTTTTATGTGTGAGTGTTTTCTATGTTTTTTATTTTTGTTTATTGTCTGTTGTTGGTTGTTTTTATTTTTATTTTTATTTTTATCTTATTTATTTTATTTTTTAGGTTTTGGTTGTGTTTATTTTTCATTTTTTTTTGGGTTATGTCTTTGTAGTGTGTTGTTGTTTTTGTCTTGTTTGTGTTTTGTTATGTGGTTCTTGTGTTTTTCTATGTGGTTTGTGTTGTGGTTTCTTTTATATTATTATGCGTGTTTGGTTGTGCTTTTGGTTTTGACACACTCAAGGAGCATGTTTTTTATTTTATTTTATTATTTTTGTTGTTATTTACTTTTTTTAATTTGGTTTTGTGTGTTTGTTTGCTCCTTGAGTATGTCAAAGGTGGTAGGCCAGGTCCGAGTCCTAGGCGTTGTTGTTTAATACCCCTGCCTCCTTGGGTCTTACCCGAAAGTGGCATCCCTTTTGGGATGTTTTTCACAAATAATAAAAAAAAAAATCCCGTTCAGTAGGAAAACTAGCATAAGAACGGATTTGGAGAACTACAGCACTGGAATCCCGCCAATAAGGGTATGAAGAAAACGAAAGGAGCCAGGGAAAACAAACGCAAGCACAAAGAAAGGATCCTGAAATCCACAAAGGACCAAGAACCCACCATCCTTACTCATGAACAGTTCCAGGGAAGTGGAACTAGGACTGGGAACAACTCAAGAACAAGAAGAGGCCCCCCCAAGGCCAAGAACAAGCTCTGAGAGTCCACCAAGAAGCAGGACCATAAAGTAGAAGCCCCCGAATAGGAAACTGAAATTAAAACTTGCAAAGCCTAGGCAAAGTAGCATCAGACACAAATATGGGATCCATGAAAGCCTAAACTGAGGGATCTAGGGGTCTGCATGCATTGATCATAGGTCCCCCCCAAGATCGAGATATGTAGTAGAAAATCCAAAGCACCCTAGTAGAAAGGACCAAGAATCCCTATCCTTGCACACGAACAGCTTCAAAAAATTGGGACTCGGGTTGGGAACAACTCAAGCATAGGAAGAGGCCCCCCCAAGGCCATGCAAATGCTCAAAGCATCCACAAAGCAGCATATCCAGCAAGAAGAAGCCTTCGAATAAGAAATCAAACATGGTCCCACCCACAAGGATGAGACCACCAACAACCAATGGCATCCTAGAGAGGAAACATGAGCAAAGAGGAAACTGCCCCCCAAACCAACCTTGATGAAGAGAGAACCTCACGGGATGCACCAGGAAGCAAACGAGAACCCAACCTGCAACCACCACAGATCGAGAAAGCCCTAGGAACTGGATCCCAGAAACAACCTACAAAAAACCCCAAGGGAAATCCTGAGGGATATCAGAGATAGGATCCCAGGAACATGTAGAAAACCCTAGATGATCCCTAGGAAGCACCAGGCCCGGGACTCAAAAGAGGAAACTCCAAAATCTACTGGGAAAGGAGTAGAAAGTGGGCAAGGATCTCCCCCCAAGGAGATCATCTGCTACAAACCATTCCCAAAGTGGGATGACCTGGGATGAATCAAGGATTGGGAAAGAACCAGGGAAGGGGGAGCAGGGAGAGGGAGCAGGTCCCTCCCCCTCTCCCCTCCTCTAGCATCCCCTTTCCACTTGCAAGACCATACAAAAAAATTGATTTTGCAAAGGAAGAAAAAAAATATAAGAGAGCAAGGAATTAAGAGTCACAAGTTAACAAATATGATTATGGAGAAATTAAAAGGGTGTAAAAGTTCTAAATTTTGGAAGAAGCAAAAATTGTAACTTTCTAGCAAATGCATGACACGATGAGGAGCATAAAACATGGAGGAAAACTCTAAAATAATTGGACAAAGAAGAGGAAAACATAAATTTGTACAAAAATATAGTGAAAGAAAAAATATGTATTTGAGTGTAATATGATAAGAACTAATTTATTTAGATAAGAATAATCTAAAGTTATTATGGAAGGAACTTCAACAGAAAATTAAAAAATTAAAAAATATAAAAAACCATTTGCTAGAATATATAAAACCAGTTATACAAATTTGAGTAATAAGAAGAGGCCCCTCTTATAATCACCATAGTAAAAAAGTATACACCCAAGGAACATGAAGATATTATAAAGCTAGTAATAGGTAAGGTTTGTGATGTGTATGGATAAGAAAAAGAATCCTTAAAATGGGGAGTAGATGACTTAGCACCATACATCACAAAGGATATTCAAAAACATCATCTAGCATGGTTTTTCAAGGGATTGGATAACAAGTCTAGCAATGCATCTCTTTAATAGTAGAGACATAGGCGATCCATCAAATTATTGAACCATTATGGTCAATTTTTTCTTTATAAAGTTGTTTGGAAGCATGGTTGAGAGTAGAATCAACAAGTGGATAAAGAAAAAAGGAAGAGGAAAAAAAGACAAGTAGAATTTTTACCAAAATACTTGAGAATTATGGAATGAATAAGGAGAAGCCTATTGTTTTTTTGTGGACTTCAAAAAATCTTTTGACACAGTGTCTAGAAGTAAACTATAGAGTAGAATGGAAGATTTAAGCATACCAAAAAAGTATAAAGTAGTAGTGCATAAAATCTATGGAAGTTTGAGCTAAAATCAAAACACGAGTAGGACTTTTAGAATGATTTAGAAGTGATATAGGGGTCATACAAGGATGCCTGTTATCCCTTGCATTATTTGATTTTTATATAGATAAATTAGAAGAATAACTAAATCCTAATGGAGGGGATAATGTGTATTTGGAAAGATATGTGGTAAGGCTTCTTTTATATAGTAATGATCTCATTTTGATTGCAAGGTCAACAAAGGGTTTGAGAGAGTATTTAAAGGCCTTGAGCACTTTTGTAAGGAGGTAGGCATGAAAGTAAATGCCAAGAAAACCAAGATCATGATCCTCTCCAAGCAAAATAAAAAGGATTAGTTCAATTTTTTATTTTGAAGAGGTCTTTTGGAAGAAATAAGTACAAATACTTGGGATAGACTTCAATAATAAGCTTAGTTGGGAAACATGTAGAATGAAGAGAACATTAGGAGGATGGAGAGCACTTTTGTATTACAAAATAGAAGCAAAGAGGTTGAATTATGGGAATAAAAGACTATATGGGTTTTATTTGGGCTACTAGTGGTACCAATGATATTATGTGTGTGAAGTATGGGTTAGCAACACATCAGACTCAAAATGAAGGCAAATAAAAAGGATTTGGAAACATCTGATTACAAACAAATTCAAAATAAAAGGGTCAAATTCCATATGATATTTTTCTAGCAAAAATGGTACCTTCCCTATAGAGGTAGTTGTTATGATTTGTCTTCTATTGTATCTAAAAAAAATTCAAACAAATGAATACAAACAAATGACCTAAATTTGTAATAGAAGAAGATTAAACAAATGGGATTAAGACATATGTAGAAGAAGAAGATCTACAGAGTTGCTATATGAGAAAAAGAAGTTAAAAAAAAGAAGAAAAAATATTATTTTATTAAATTTAATTATATATATGATTAACACTAAAGACAAACATTAGCTAGAGAGCAAAGATGTTTATGGTCCAACTAAGAACCAACTCACATTAATTTTAATGTGAACAAGCAAACAAAAGAAACCAAAAAAAAGTAAGGATAAGATGTATACTTTTATACTTCAAACACAGATAAAATAAAAAATTATTATTATTATTAAATTAAATATTAAAATTTAATTAAAAAATCTATATAAAATTTAATTCTAATAAGTTAAGATAATGATACAAATCAAATCTAATGACATATTTCATGATTGAAATTCTTATCTATCTATCTATTCTATAAAATTAAAATCTTTGATTATATTCTATTTAGATATGTTAATTTTACAAAATAACTCAAGAAGCTTCTACAAAAGAAATTATGGCTAACAAGTGTCAAAATCACCTTAGGCTCTCACATCACTTCAACATTTTTTTAAGTTGTGAACAAATACCAAACCCTTATCTCTATAGTAAAACGACCTATAATTTGCCTACCTTACTAGACTCCTAATAGTTTGATAAATGATACTTAGACCATCAACTTCTATCTCCTCGTCCATACATAGTAAACAATGAAGGTAAGCTGTAACACCACCACCGACTTAACACTACCGCCCTTACCGAGTCTGTCAACCGGTAAATCCAACTAAATCCCATGAACGGCAGATCATCAAGACGCTAGACGTATGAACGACTATTCGTCGCTTCAAATGCGCGTGCAGTCGGTTTTTAAACCCATTTATGGAACCTGACGGGTTAAAAAAGGCACGGTTTGACTCAAAAGATCTCTTCACCATGCCGGCCTCACCCGGGTATTATTTACTCTCTCGAGGCCGCCTCCACCACGCGTTTTTACCACTCACCCCGTCGGAGAGCTTTAATTCCAAAACCGGCCTTTCTGCCTTCCTTCATATTTTTCTGGGTATACTTCGACTGTATGGCTGACAGCGGGAGACGCGCTGAAATTTTTTAGGTTATCGTATTCCGCGGATGTCCTTACTTTCGACGACACATAGAGAATAGAGCCCATAGATAGTTTCAAACTCCAGCTTTGTGAGAGTTCTTAATAGGAATCTGAGGTTGTCTATACAAAAAAAATTTCGATCCACGCAGAGACATGGCTGGGGCTTCTGTTTTCTTCCTCATATTATTCATGGCATCCATGATATTCCCTTCGACAATCCACGGACATGTCGAAGCTGTCACGAATGTCATGAATGTGAGCCACGCCTTCGTTTTCCATGGGAACGCAACGTCTGCCCGCAATTTCTCTTCTTTCGCATTACCTCTCTTCTCCAAGGCGACGCCGAATACCTCTTCGTTTCTCGTCAATGCTCTTGCTAGACGAACGAAGAGCCCGTTCGGCAAGGCAACGGCAGCCACCAAAGCTACTTTCAGCTACGACGATGTGACTCTCATGACAGAGGTCATGGTGGGAACTCCTCCCCAGAGGCAGAAGATGGTTCTCGACACCGGCAGCGAACTCTCGTGGCTCCAGTGCAAGGCCGGCAGTGGCGCCCCTTCCTCTTTCAATCCAGGAACGTCTTCGTCCTACGCCTCGGTACCCTGCAAGTCAGCCGTCTGCACGGCCGAAACGAGGGATTTCCCGATCCCTCCAAGTTGCGACGGCAAGCGCCTCTGCCACTTCACCCTAACCTACGCCGACGGCACCGACCTGGAAGGGAACCTCGCGAGGGACACCATCAATCTTCCCGACCTGAAGATACCGGGCTTCGTATTCGGGTGCTCGTCGTCGGCACCCATTGCCGAGACCCCGGGCCTCATGGGCCTCAACCGTGGGGCGCTATCCTTCATTTCCCAAGTCGGCGCCACGCGGAAATTCTCGTATTGTATCACAGACCGCGTCTCGGCTTCGGGGTCGCCGGGGGTGCTCCTCTTCGGCGACTCCCCCTTCGCGAAATACTTGCGCTACACGTCTCTGCTGAGCATTTCCCTTCCGCTGCCTTACTTCAACAGGGCTGCATACAGCGTGAGGTTGGAGGGCATCAAGGTGGGAAACAAGTTGCTCCCCATACCCAAATCCGTATTCCTACCCGACCACACGGGCGCCGGGCAGACCATGATCGATTCCGGCACGCAGTTCACTTTATTATTGGGGCAGGCCTACCAGGAGCTCAAGAGAGAATTTGTGGAGCAGAATCGAGGGCGCATGAGTCCGATGGGTGGGGATTTCGCGTTCCAGGGAGCTCTGGATCTGTGCTACGACCTACCGGCCGGCGCCCAGTTTCCGCAGGTGACCCCTGTAATTCTTCTCTTCAATTCGGCCCAAATCACATTGGAGAGCCACCAGCTGCTGTACCCGGTGCCGAAAACTAGCGCCCCGGCTGCCGATGGCCGCACGGTATACTGCTTCACGTTCGGGAACTCGGATTTGGTGCCGGTGGAGGCGACCATCATCGGCAATCACCACCAGCAGAACTTGTGGATAGAGTACGACCTCCAGAACTCCCGCGTTGGATTTGCAAGGGCTGACTGCAACGCCAATTAAATGAGAAATTTAGCGTAATTTTGAGTTTTTTTTTTTTAAATCTGTAATCATTGTATTAAATTGCCATAGTCGATAGTGGATCATAGCCATGATGGTGTTGCAGAGTTTTCAAATTTGTGTCAGAGACTGAATATTCCATGTGTAGAAGCATGTTCCACAAAGTTAGGAGTCGATCAGCACCGTGAATATTTTTGCTTTGTAAATTTTATATATATATATATATTTATTATTGAGATTAAAAGCGCGTCAGCGTCCTGTGCAATGTGTACTGTTTAAATCGTTTATATAGAAGTGAAACACATTCATCACATTTTATATCATTGTGGTGTTTTAATGAACTGGGTATTAGAGTTATGTCTTCCAGCCAGACTTTTTCTTACAGAATTTATATCAATAATTAATATTAAAGAATCTATATTCCTTTACTATCGAGTTTGAGTTGAGGATCTTTTTTCAGTCACTATACTTTATAAGGTTGAGTGTTAAAAATTATCAATAAAGGATTAACACACAGTCATAGCCATACATGTAACAGTTTAAATCTTAAACACTTTAAACTTTTTTTGACAAACATTAAAGAATCTATATTAATAACATTATTATCCGGCAAGGATGCCACTTGCATTATCGATGATGTGACCTTACCCGAGTCCAATCCCGTGGTGGATGCGTATAAAAAGTATTATTAAATATCTATAATTATTTAGAATAATGTGTTGATGAAACTTTAAAATTTACCTATAAAACTTAAACTTAACTTTAAAAAGAAATCTATTTATATTAAAATTTTTAGATTTGACACAAAAGAAAATAACAAAACTTTTAAAAGAGTTTAGGTAAATTCTCTTAAATAAATTATCTTTTAGGATTTTATTTTTGCATGATTCCAACTATTCTTATGTCATTTTGTCAAAATTTGAAAAGCTTTGAAATGATTGGTCATTCTAAAGAATCTAAGCAATATTAATGGAAATATGACTATGTAAAGACAATTGTTCTTTGAAATGAGTGGTCATTCGAAAGAATCCAAGCAATATTGATGGAAATATGACTATGTAAAGATAATTGTTTGAAACAAGAGGATAGTGTTAGGGCAATTTTTTCCTAAAATGTTTATCTTTTAGGAGTCATTTCTTTTCGAAGGTTTGTCGAATTTATATGATTCTTAGATCAATTTATTTAGAATTTGAAGAGCTTTTATATGATTCTTAGATCAATTTATGTAGAATTTGAAGAGCTTTAAAATGAGTGGTCATATGAAGGAATTTGAGTGGTATAAAGGAATATATGACCCTATGAAGTTAGCCATCCGAAACAAGGGCACTGATGATTTTTCAAGTCACAAAAAATAAAATTGCATATATCTATCAATCAGGACTTGGATGATGGGAGGGGCATTACCAAGGCAAGACATTTTGTTTGGGTGTAGAATTTTTCAAAAATAAGTTTTTTTTTTGCCTTCATTGTCTTAGAAGTTTTGCATGCAAATTATTATAGGTTTATTTTCAAATAATATAATCGGTATAGGGTATGTTGGTAAATTTTAGTAGATTTTGAGTTATAGTTTTCATCCCATGGACCGATTAGTTAAATCCTTATAATCATCCCTAGTAGTAGAGGTTAGTGAGGACCTCACAAAGAAGCGATCCTTGTTGCTCAAAGATAGGGCGATTATTGGTAAATTTAATAGGTCTTGGCCAAGGGCTTCAACCTTGAGAAAATGGATTGATAAAAGTTGGAAGTCTCTAGGAGTGAGTCTATTCTTTCTTCCCAAAGGTTTCTTCCTAGCCATTCTTTGTTCTAAAGAGGAAATACATAGAATCCTAAAAAAGGGTATTTGGTTTATGGGAAGAGCAAGACTCTTCCTTACTCGTTGGCATGAAGGCTTTGCACCTAAAAATGTAAATATATCTCTAGTACTAGTTTGGGTTGTCCATTGAATTATTGGAAATTGATAACTTCAAGGCAATAGGCAACACTCTGGAAAAATTCTTTGAGATTTCAAAAACTATAAAATATGGATTCTTGGTTATTTATGCTTGGATATTGGTAATAATTGATATAAGTAAACTTTTACCTCATTCTTAAGTATGGGGGTAAGTTATGGACCCAAACCATAGATTATGAAAACATATGTTTTAGATGTAGAATATGTAATGTGGTGGGGCATATTGAGAGATTATGCCCTAAAACAAGTCCAGAAACATATGTAGAAAATCACAAGATAAACTTACAATTGGGTATGGATGAGGATGATTTTCAACTTTAAAAAAATAGGTCTAGATAAATGAAAGTGAATAAATGGTGGAGACCGATAAGGAAGGATATTGGAAGAAATACCAATTCTTTTGAGGCTTTAGCCTATGAAGAAAAAAAAAAGCAAAGCTTAGAGGACATGATACAAGATAAGAATATTAACAAGGAGCCATCTATATAGTATGATCTTAATTTAGGGATAAACATTCATGTTGAACCTAAGGAATTTACCTCATAATATTTTGAAGACTCTTTTGAAGTACCATGCACCCTTCAGGAGAAAAATAGTGGTAGAGAAAATTCAATGTTAGATGTTAATACATTTATCGATAATAAGGAAATGATAGAAAATGAGGATAAATCAAAATATATCGTATCAGAGCTAGGAGAGGATAAATCTAATGAAAAATAAATTTGTGAAATAATATTTATAAAATAAAATAATAAGACCTACTCCTGATACAGACAAGGAAAAAAGAGGAAAACCCTCAAATTATCAAGTGAGAGCTAGGGAAGCAAGAACAAACATAGAGAAAGGAACACAATCTAAGTTGGTTGAACTTCTCTTTACCAAACAAAAAAATGATATCGATAATTTGAAGGCAAGGCCATTAGCCCCTAATGAGACATGATTACCATCTCATGGAATATAAGAGGTGTTAATGCCCCCTCAAAGTAGAGGTGTATCAGGGACCTTTGTTTAAGTAATAAGCCTGATATTCTTTGTATCCAAGAAACAAAAATGACAAAGGAAGAAGTTTCCAAAACTATGAAAGTAGTATAGGCAATATGTGAATGGGATGATGTAGATTCTAAAGGAGTGACAATGAGAATTATAACATGTTGAAATCCTGTTAGAACTGCTTGTGCAACCATTTATAAAACTAGGCATTGGATAGCCTCATTAGTCACTTGCTACTTTGTAGATATTTGTTTCATCCGTATTAATGTCTATAGACCTACAACTTAGTCAAGTAGATTAGAAGTATGGAGTGGGATTGAAGCCTTCATGAGAAGTAAAAACCAAGAAACCCAATTCATGATCATAGAATATTTTAATGCCATAACCAAGTTGGATGAAAAATTTGAGAAAATTAGTAAAATAACTCGAAGTATGAGAGATTTTTCATATTTTATTCAAAATAATAATATATGGGAGGTTGAGTTTAAAGAGGACAACTAAACATGGACCAACAACAGGAGAGGCCAAAACTTAATAGAAAAACAAATAGATAAATGCGTACTCTTAGATCATTGGCTAGATTAAGGGACTTATGTTAAAATCAATACCTTGATAAGGATTGGTTTAGACCATTGGCCAATAAGAGTTAAAATGGTGATAAGTGGATTTTAAAAAAATAATTTTAAAAATATGTGCAAATGCAGGAATATTGTCCTCAATTTGTTGATATGACAATGAAAACATGGAATTCTTTAGGATATAGTGGGATGTATACACTTCCAAAACACTTTAAATCAATGGCATATAGATTTAAAAAATAGAGCAAGAACACTTTTGAAAACATTTTAGAAGAAAGAAGAACTAAAAGAGAAACTTTCAAAATTCTAAAAAGGTGAGCATAATAATCAAAGCTCAAAGGAAATGGAAATACTTAGTGAATATCATAATATTTTGATTAAGAAAGAGAAAATTTAGAGATCAAAATTAAGATAGACTTGGTTAAAAGGAGATAAAAACATAATATTTTCATATGATGATAATAGTATAAAGTTCAGTATCCATAATTAGTAGAAAGAGTTTGGATTGGAGAACAGAGTGAAAACAAAAAGGAGACAAGGTTTTTTTACAAAAATATATTAGGATTTAAGGAGTATGAAGTTATTAATGATAAACTACTACAAGAAATACCTTCAGTTATAACAAACAAAGACAATACGAAACTAATGGAGCCTATTACTTTATACGAAGTTCATTTAGCTCTTTTCTCTTTTGAAAAGGATAAATCCCTAGGTTTGAATGGGCTCTTTGGAGCATTCTATCAATATAATTAGGATATAGTGAAGGATTATTTCTTGGTGGTAATGTAATAGTGTAGGGTAAAATAATCCATATGTTATAAAATAAATGCAACATACCTTTTTTTGTTACATAGGAAATTTGGTAACACCTTTGCCTGATACGAGGTAGGACACTAGATTAAACTCAGAGGCTACCAATAATGCAACACATCTTACCTTGATTACAAAAAGGAAGGATGCAAAATTGTTTGATTCATTTAGGACCATAAGCTTATGTAATATGGTATATAAAATAATCTCCAAAGTGATGGCAAATCAGTTAAGACCATTATTAGACAAAATTCTCTTAGAAGAGTAAGGAGGATTTGTGAAAGGGAGAAATATTCTGGATGGAATCATAGCAGCTCATAAAGTTATGCATTCAACAACTTCAAGAAAAGAGAGCAATGATCTTAAAACTTGATAAAAGTAAAATCTATGATAGGGTTAAATGAATTTTTTTTTTGTAGTATTAGAAAATTTTGAATTTGGGAAGACATGGGTTATATGGATTAAAGCATGTGTCTCTATAGTATCATATTCATTGTTGGTCAATGGGCTAGTAACAAATTCAAATAAAACCAAGAGAGGTCTTAGATAGGAAGATTCTCTATCACCATATGTGTTCATTATTATGGCAGAGGTATTAGGTAGGAACTTGAAGGAGACTAACAAAGACGAGCTAATAAGTGGACTTAAAGGTATTAATAACATCGAAACATCACCCATCAATAGTTTGTAGATGATGGCAGTGATAACAAGGCCAAAGCTTTGAATAACTTATTAAAGGAATATGAAATAGTGTTAGGGAAGAAAGTTAATAGGACAAAATCCAAAATTTACTTCATAAACACTCAACTAG
Source organism: Wollemia nobilis (assembly GCA_028583015.1). NCBI lineage: Eukaryota > Viridiplantae > Streptophyta > Pinopsida > Araucariales > Araucariaceae > Wollemia > Wollemia nobilis. The sequence goes on along the minus strand of JAQPPZ010016847.1, from coordinate 2,834,291 downwards.
AATCAAAGTAGCAATATGCAGGTTACTTCAAATGGAGGAGGTAAATTTTCTAGAAAATTATTTAGGAATGCCCTTATTTGAGGGTAGAATGAGGTTAGAATTCTATAATCCAATTATAAGTAAAGTTCTAAATAAACTGCCAACATGGAAAGGTAGATGGTTAACATTAGTAGGAAGAATGCAACTAATTAAATTAGTCTTATAGGCCATTCCAACATATTATATGTCCTTCGCGACATGTTGTGTCATCGCGGCAAAGGGAGGAAAGTTGTCGTGATATCGCGACATGTTGCGCCGTCGCGGCCGTTGGAGGAAAGTTGTCGCGATTTCGTGACGTGTTGCGTCGTCGTGGCCGCTGGAGGAAAGTTGTCGTGATATCGCGACATGTTGCTTCATCGCGGCCAAGAGAGGAAAGTTGTCACGATTTCGCGACATGTTGCTCCGTCGCGGCCAAAGGTGGAAAGGTGTCGCGGTTTTGCGACCTGTTGCTCCGTCGCAGCCAAGGGAGGATTGTTGTCGCAATTTCGTGACATGTCGCGATTTCGTGACAGGTTGACTTTTTGCGGCCAAGGGAGGATTGTTGTCATGATTTCGTGATAGGTTGACTTTTTGCGGTCAGAGGAGTCTTGTGTCGCGATTTCGTGACTTGCAGCTTTTTCGCGGCCAAAGGTGAAGTTGGTGTTTACTGCGCGATTTCACGACCAGATGTTGTAACAGTTCAATCAGCTCCCTCAGCTAGCTTGGTATTGGTTCAAGAGATTTGGCTCCATTGCAAATCTTCCTCTTCTCTTGTAATCATGTGCTTTTATTGTTTTCGGTTGGGATGTGCCTACTCCCAATTGTAACTGATCTTTGTTTTAATACAAGTTTTTTTCAATTTTTTTCAAAAAAAACATATTATATGTCCTTTTATACTATGCCAAAATTGATAGAAAAAAGTTTAATCTATATTACGTGGTCATTTTTGTGGTCAATATTACATTATAAAAGGAATTTTCCTTTGGTGAAATGGAGCAAGGTGTGTGTTGATAAAACTAGGGGAGGTCTTGGTTTAAGAGTCCTTATAGATGAAAACTTAGCTCTTAAGGGAAAAATAATTTGGATATTGTACAAAGAGATTCAAAGACAATGGACAAGAATTCTTCTAAGTACATTGAGCCCAATGACCCAAGCTTAATATTTATTGTATTTTCACTACTTGATAGTTCTATACTATGGAACAATTTTAAAAAATCAATTTGTCTAGTGGTTAAAGGTCTAAGATGGGTGCTGGAAATTGGAGATTTTTTTTTATTTAGATGGATACTTAGTGTGATAAAAAACCACTGAATATAGATCCAATTTTGAAACCATAGATGGGATTACTTCAAGATAAATATGATGATAGGGTCTCAAACATTATGTATAAGGATTAGGAAATACGATACAAATAACAATAACATTTATCTACAAGTATACAAGACATTGATGCTAGGAGGAAATTGAGTAGAAAGATAAAAATAATGATTATTTCAAAGAGAATCAAGGATAAGCTAGTTTGGGAGTTGAATAGCTTAGGAGAATACACAACAAGAAGTATATAGAATGTAAAGTAGCAACAAAATAGGAATACCATAAGAATATGGAGAGATGTATAGGATAGCCCAAGCATTCCTAAAGTTAAAATGTTTGTTTGGATAATAGGTCATGAATTTTTTTATCCTATGACAACCTTATGAAAAGGGGTTTTCATGACCCCTAACAATGTGTTCCCATCTCTTGGGATACCACTCAATAGCTTGGAAACTATGACAATGTATTCTTAATATGTTTGGTAAATGAATGGTGATGAATGAAAGAATTGAAGAATGGTTAAGTAATGAAATAACATTTTTAAAAGTGATGCTTTATAGATAATCTGGGATATATCAAAAGATATAATACTTTATATTGTATGGCTAGAAAGGAATAAAAGAATATTTAAAGAAAGGGAAAGTTGTTTAGAGGTAATGAAAAGGAAGATTTGTTTAGCCATAAAGGAATCTAAACCAATCTTGTCAAGTCACCTAATCCGTAATCTTGAAGGAGAGAGCCTTGATAGATGGAGTTAAGTCATCAAATGAAACTATGATGTTGGATACAAGAGAACTAAAAAGAAGGCAAAGAATATAAAGTGGAAACCACTAGAAGTGGAGTTGGTTAAATTGAATTTTGATGGAGCATTTAAAGGAAATCTAGGACGAGTAGGAGGAATAATTAGAAATGATAAGGGAGATATTTTGTCTCAATATGCTTTTAATAGTGGATTTAAGACAAATAATGAATCTAAAGCTTAGGTAACTCTTAAAGGCTTAAAAATATGCAGACAAATTAAATGGAACATAATATGGATGGAAAGGTGATTCATTAATAGTAATAAATGCAATTTTGATGAAAGCAAAGGCTCCATGGAACACATAAGAGATCATTGTGGAAATACAAGAACTTGTTATAGAGTTTAAAGAAATCAGGTTTACACATATGTTAAGGGAAAGAAAAAAATGTGCAGATAGGCTAGCCAATAGAAGGGTTTAATCGAGGATCGTGAAGTTAAATTCTATTTTCTATGGTTTATGAAAAGAGTAATTTTAGCTAAAGTTGACAAGAAAATGATTATTGTCCGAATCAAATAATGATTAAGTTTTGCTTTAATATTTTCCATTGATAATATTTGCTTTATTTTATAACATTAATGTGTTTTCATATAAACTATTTATTACAATTCTTGTGGTTGCACTTATGCTTTAGGAAGGAAACTAGTAATCCAAATCTGGTAAAGCAAACTATGATAATACAAAGTTTTGGAAATATTACTCTACTAAGATGCAATGCATAGACAATAGAGGTAGAATTTTGGTATTGTGAAGGCTAGGCAATAAAATGTTAAGAAGAAGAATGTTGAATTTTGAAAATAATAAAAGTAGAGTTTTGGTATTGTGAAGGATAGGCAAGAAAATGTTAAGAAGAAGAATGTTGAATTTTGAAAATTTGAAAAAGATCTATATATATATATATATATATATATATATATATATATATATAAAATCAAGAATTCAAACTTTTATGAAAACTTATATAAATATTTAGGTATAGCAACTCAATTGATATGAGAATTAAATCTATTTGTAAACTCTCAAGCTCAAAAAAAAAAAAAAAAAGTTGAATGGCATTTGGTGTAATGGTAGTTGCCTAGTTATTATCATCCATGTGGTTGTGAGGTCGATTCCTCTTGTGTTTGCTCGAACGAGCACTGATATTTATAAATATTTGTAAAACGATGTTCAATATAAAAAAAAATTCGAATGACATTTGGTGTAATGGCAGTTGCCTAGTTATTATCATCCATGTGGTTGTGAGGTCGATTCCTCTTGTGTTTGCTTGAACGAGCGCTGATATTTGTAAAACGATGTTCAATATAAAAAAAAACAAAAGAAATAGCAAACAAACAAGTATTAACGTGGAATGAAATTCCAATCATGAAATATACCACTAGACTTCATCATCACATTAACCAAGTATTAACGTGGAATGAAATTCCAATCATAGAATATGCCACTAGACTTGCATCATCACATTAACCAGTTGTTAACGTGGAATAAAATTCCAATCATAAAATATGCCACTAGACTTGCACATTAACCGGTTATTAACGTGGAACGAAATTCTAATCATGAAATATGCCACTAGACTAGCATCATCACATTAATGACATTAACATATTAGACAGCAAGAGGACCAACCCCCCACACACATGCCCAGCCCCCACACACATGCCCAGCCCCGATGTTAATAGGGGTGACGAATCCCTGGGACCAAGGACTTTCACCATTTAGCTTGCTACCCCACAAACAAAGAATTATAATTTGTCTCTATGTTAATAGATGTGACGAATCCCTAGGACCAAAAACTTTCACCATTAAGCATGCTACCCCCAAGAAAAAATCCTAATTTGTTGAGAATGTAGGACCCAAATATAATCTCTTATTCCCCAAATACAACCTCTTATTCTCTAGGAAAAAAATATAAAAATTCTAAATTTTTAAATAAAACAGTACTTGTCCTAGAAGGTGCCATTGACTACCTGTCTATTAGTTGTGCATATGTTTATATCTTATTTAGCTGTCACATGTCCAGCCAATGGAGTGGGTGGGTACTGCTAGAAGTGTGCGTAGGTAATGGCGAATCTCTGTCATTCTCCGAAGATAGCGGGGCCAAGATTTTTATAGGGGCTACCTAATTTCTCCTTTTCGGGAGCTGCGTCAGCAATGGGGTAGGTAAGATGTTGAGGCCGAAATGATTTGTAGAAAGGTAAAGAAACATACCGAGAGGTAAAGGCTGTCTTTCAGCGACAGGCTATGGGACCGAAAGCTGCTGCGTTAACGAGACCAGCTAGCTGGACGCAGGGTAGGCAAGCACTCAGGGCCACAGCCGAAAGGTTTTTCATGCATAGGTTGTCGTTTCTCACCATGTTTTTTCGACTTGCGACTCTTGATGCGATTTCCTCTTTATCTCTAATGGAGTCAAATTGCCATGCACCCACGTGTAGCAAAATTTTACTGTAGGACAAAAACGAAGGCTTTGAAAGTCAAATTACATTTATTTTTTTATGATTTGAATTTGGTAGTCTAGATAATAGTTTAACTTGAATAGATTGGATAACAGTTCAATGATGCAATAATGTATCCTTTTAAAGTAAATAGAAATCATTATTGGGCATCTTTGTTAGTCCAACTTGGATAATGTCGATAACACTCCAACAATATCTTCTCAAACTAAATAGGAATCATCAGTGGCCATCCTTGTTAGTCCAACTTGAATAGTCTGGATAACAGTCCAACGATGTTATCACAAACTAAATAAAAACCATTAGTAGCTATCTTTGTTAGTCCAACTTGGATGGTCTGGATAACAATCCAAAAATAAAGTCTCAAACTAAATAGAAATTATATAGACCATCATTGTTAGTCCATCTTAGATAGTTTAGATAACACTGCAAGGATGTTGTCTCAAATCAATTAAAAATCATTAATGACTATTTTTGTTAGTCCAACTTGAATGGTCTAGATAACAGTCCAAAAATGTCGTTTCAATCTAAATAGAAATTATATAGACCATCCTTGTTAGTCCAACGTGGATAGTCTAAATAAAAATCACTAATGACCATCCTTATTAGTCCCACTTGGATAATCTAAATAATAGTCCAAAAGTATCCTGTCAAACTAAAAAAAATCATATTGACCATCCTTATTAATCCAACGAAAATAATCTAAATAACAGTGCAACGATATTATCTCAAACCAAACAGAAATCATTATTGGCCATCCTTGTTAGGTTTGATTCGGATGTGGTGGCGGAGTAATGCTTGACAACAAGAGCAGGAGCATGAGGTCAATTCAAACGCGTCTCTAACGTCGTCTTATTTATTTATTGAAGGGCCCACGAATTAATCATATTGTCACCACTATGGAATTTGAGCGCGTTTCTATTTCAGCTTTACCGTAGAACATTCACTCTTCTCGAAGCCTTTTTAACCGTTCCAACCTATGTGCAGTAATTATGGGGTTTGAAGATAAAGTTAATCTTTAAATAAATTGGATACTCAGCAATAATGTTGATCCGCAAGCCCTATGCAAGGCTTTCTCGTCGTATGGGCCTTTTAATTGATTCTCACGTTAAATTAAATTGGAATAGACCTTAAGAGTATTTCCATCCTTGCTAAAGTTTGATTGATTGAAAGATAGTTTACTTTATTTTTTATTTATTTGTTTATTTTTTTTTGGTTTGAAGTAAGATGGAGTACAATAGAGGTCACATTTCTTGAGGGCATAATGTGGCCTCCTTTCTTATGATTTAAACCTGGGTAGCCAAGAGAACATTCCAACCACATACCACTAGAATGTTCTTATGAGACTTATTTACTTTATTTTTATTTACACACTTCTTATAGTGGTTTGAAATTTTAGTTTCATTTCTAGTAAAGATATTAGTTCAAATATTTATAAGATTTGAAGCAAATTATAAGGAACAAAGAGTTTTATAAAGTGGACCATTTTTAAAATCTTATAGTAAACTTTAATATTTCAATCAAATGGTATTAGTTCAAATGTTCAAATTTTTTTTGAGCATCCAATAGAAAACTCACATTTAAATCTTGTTAGACTATATAATTTCCTGTTATTCGTTAAAATAGTATTGGAACATAATTATGATGTAATATGAGTGAGGTACATCTCAATTAATTATATATATATATATATATATATATATATATGGGTGAAGCACATCTCAATATCTATTTTAATGACCAAGAATATATATATATATATATATATATATATATATATATATATATATATATATATATCTTGGTCATTAAAATAGATATTGAGATGTGCTTCACCCATATATATATATATATATATATATATATATATATATATATCTCAATATCTATTTTAATGACCAAGAATATATATATATATATATATATATATATATATATATATATATATATCTATTTTAAATAATTCTCTAAAATTATTATAATATTATATATATATTCTTTATCGTGGTTTGAACTTGGGTCTCTTGGATTTAAAAATATATATAAAAAATTTAGCCTCATTTTCTATAAAGATATTATTTCAAGTTTCTATAAGGTTTGAAGCAAATCACAGGAAGTGAAGAGTTTCATATTGTGGAACAATGTTCAAATCCTATGGGTAAACCTTAACATTTTAATCAAATGGTATTAGTTCAAGTGTTAAAAAATGTGAGCATCCAATGGAAGACTCAGGTTCAAATCTTGTTAGACGATATAATATCCCTACATGTGGTTCATTGAATTAGTGTTGTAACATAATGATGATGTAATATGGGTGAAGCACATCTCAATCTTCTCATGTAGCCAATTACATATATATCTATATAGTCCATTATATAATCTCTCTCTCTCTCTCTCTCTCTCTCTCTCTCTATCACACACACACACACACACATATATATATATAAACAATCAATTTTGAGTGATCAATCAAGAACATAATCAAAGCAACATCTACCCCATCAAAGACATCAATAATCATAAGTAAATGACCAAGTCTAAAATGATCAAAGATGTATCTAAATGTCCCACATTAGAAGTGTTGTCCAAGAACCATTAGTGCCATAACAATTTTGTGGTACAAAATAATACTAATGTTTAAAATTCAAACATGATATTTTCCCACCCAGTCAACCCACCAATGGTCATCTTTTGCATTAGTGTTGGTGACCATTAGTGTTATATCACTTATGATGTCCAACACTATTGTATGATTATGAAAAAAGAATAGGTGGCTAATTGACGTCAACTACTTGTTAACTTGATTCTTTGTCTCCTTTGCCAAGTGTGAATCTCATGAAATATCCCTTGATTACCAATTACATGCTCTAACTAACAAAATTACATGCATTATCTATTATATGTCCCAAATTGACCCTCTAATCCTATCAACTAAATTTAAGTCTCAATCAAGATATTGCAACTGCCCATGCAAAGTTGGTTGGACTATAAATCACATCTCATGCAACTATAACTCCCATTGATAGCTTTGCATCACATCCCTTATCAAATTTTATCATCCAACGTATCTCTCAATCATGCATTTTCTAAAGCACAAACCATGAAGCTTTATAAAGCTAGTCCTTGAGGCATGTAAATCAATATAACTTGGAAGAAATCTACTAAAGCTCTATCCAATTTTCTAATGAAATCCAAAATTAGTCTTTGATAGGTCTATCAAAGCTTTGCCTAATTTCCTAATCAAATCAAGGAGTCTTGGACCATCTATCAAAACACTTTTGAAATATTCAATCACTCGCATATTAAAAAGGAAATTTATCCATGTTTGCATGGTCAAATTAACAAAAAATATTTCATCTCAAAGCTCATAAATTTGCTTCTAGTCCCATATCTTTTCTAATATTTGCTTTATTTATTTGTCTATTGAGTCTATCTTTTGACACAATCATCTACATTTTGTTGTGAAATCATTTTCATTTATAGCTTTGAATGAAATTCTTATGTTTGCATTATCACACTTGTATCTTGAATTTACATCACTAATAATTTTGTAGGATCAAAGTATCATTCTAAAATATCTATAGGAAATATTATTGTCATTCAATGGTGCTATCGTTAGCTCCATAGCATTAATATTAGTGCTATTTTGTTACAATGCTTTATAGGTGTGATCAAATAACCCAAGGCTTTCCATTGATTTTGGCATTTTAGGATTTTATTTATGTGTCATAAAAGGAATTTAACTAAAACAAACCATTAAAACCCGAACCCTTTGTCAAGTTTGCATGTGTATAGTTTTTGTTTTGCACTAGAGCAGTTATCTAAAGATGAAAGGATCAAGATTAGGGCACTTGGATGTATTAGGAGGTAAAATGGGTCTACATATTCTTATTCCTTATTTTTTAGTTTAAGTTTATAACTATTCTTAGTTAGTTGCATTGATAGCTATTTTTTTGTTGCATACAACAATCTATGCTTACATTTCATTGTCATATGCTATTGTTTACCCTTTTGGTGTTGTTTAGGATAGATTATTTCTACAAGGAAGCAAAAGTACATATAGTCTAGGTTACATGGTTTGTATTATCGTATCATCCCTTTTTATTATCTTGATTACTAATTGCATTATCAAGGGATTTTAATAACATATAACATATAAATCCATGTGTTGGCAGTTTTGCCACACTAAATTTCATTGTGAGAAATTCTAAGTTTAAAATATGAATGATGTTCTTTTACTGGGGTTGCTTAATCCTTGTTGATTTAGCTTAAACATTTTCTTTCCCTTACTTTCAATAAATTTGCCAAAAAAAATAAAGGCAAATGTTTTCGCTAGCAAAAAATAAGAGGTAAACAAAAAGTAAACAATTTCGTTGCAAGTAGTTTCGTAAGCGAAAGAGAATTGTATTGATTTTGTTGGTGAAAGAAAGTGAAAGGGCATTCAGATGATTTCACAATGAAAAATAAAAATGGGAAAGGAATATGATTTTGCCCAATCAAAGTCAAATTCACCCTTCTTTTGGGCAACTTGCCAACTTTGATTGATTGCGGAGTGAAAATAGTTGGTGGGCATCATTTAAACGAAAACATGTGCAAGTCAAAGTCAATTTCACCCCAAGTAGGGGCAAAATTCATTTTCACCCTCCTTTGGCAGCGAAATTAAGCATTTTCACCCCAGTTCCTAGCAAAAGTTGTTTTCACCCCACTTTCTAGTGAAATCCCCTCAGATGGAAAAGCACAAGCAAGCAAGGTCTCCTTTTGGGTGAAATTAATCAAATTAATGGTGAAAGTACATGCTTGGGTGAAATTTCCAGTGAAACTCTATTTTTCATCCCACGTCTCAGTGAAAGCAATGTTCGATCGAATTTCTGGGCAAAATTACATTCTCAACAAAATTCCTTGGTGAAATTCATCCTTGCCTTTTCCTCTTGCTGAATTCTTTTCCAAGAATGCTTTTAGTGTAAATCATTTTCGAGAAAGACCAAAGGCTAATGAATTTAATTTTTGTGGTAAAGAAATTAATATTTCTAGAATTATTGTTAGAGGGTTGTTGAGTTTTGTGCGATCCTATTCATTCTCGAGGTATCATCCACTGATTTCACCCCTTTTCCAAATGAAGTTGATTCTCGTTGAGTCTTCCTAGCGAAAATAAAGTTTTGAGGTGCAAGACGATGAAGTAGCAACCAAAATTTATTGTTCGAGCTCCCAATTCTCATGTGATGCTGCTGTGTTTCGATGCACCAATGTCTGAGATGATTTTCCATCATCCATTCTTGTTGATTTCCCAGGCGCTTTCCACCAAAATGGGATCACTGCTTCCAAAAGAATGCGTTGATTTGTGCGTTGTTGTTGTCGAGGAGAAAATTATTGTTGTTTGATCTTTGACTAGCCAACATTTTGTTTTAATGTGCATTTAATTACAGAGGTGCAACCCTCTATAAATACTAAGCATTTTGATGTAAAAGAGGAGGATAGACATTCTACCAAAAAACTCTTTGAGTTTCATTTTCTGCATCAATTGAAATATTGTTGGCTTCTGGTTCCTGGATCAGTGTTGTATGCAATTACTTTCTACCTATCATTTTTGATATGTTCATTTCCATTATTAGATAAGTTTAAATTTTGCATCTGAATTTAATTCCTGATAAAGAAGTGAATACTGAAATGTTTATTGGAAGTTATCTTTGCAAGTTGTGAATGGTTCCTATGTTTTTCTTTCTATTACATGCTAGTTAAAAACTTGATTTGATTTTTAGCTGCTAGTTTATCCCCACTTTATTTCTCTGGCTCATAGCCATATTTCCCATTCCTTTCTATCATTTCCCATCTCTTTCTATTACCCTAAGCTTATACATCGATTGTTATATTAGTACGAGAACCAACCCTCTCTAGAGATTGGCTTAAAGGACATCTCTTTCCTTCGACCTTTCAATGTTGGTCGGGTCTAGGGTGCACATATATTTTGTACTTAGGTAGATTCATGACCAATAATTTTTGGCACACCTGGTGGGACATTAAAAGTTCCACTTTGAGTAGTATTAAGGTTTGATGTTCATATTTTTACTATCTTATTAGAACATCTGGTGACTCAGTTTTACCTAGAAGCCTCTAAACGTGAAGTTGGTGAAAGCTTTACTTCATGATCACAAGATCGAAGGCCAAAAATTTTGAAAATCCCATTGAGTTCTTTGAGCTTGACACCCAAATTTTAGGAGAGCATCCTAGGTTAGTCACTCTGACTATTCCATCCATTGTAACATCTTCATAGGTAGCTGGTGTGTTTTTTGTTCCTTCAAGTCCTTCTAGCACTGCTACTAGCTTTCCTCCTCAAGCAAACACTCTAGTCCAAATGGCCCAAAATCCACCACCACCACCAAGATAGTTCCCATCCTGGAACCACTCTAGAGCTTTGAATCTGCAAGCTCAAAACCTGATCTCTGCAAGCAACATTGAAGGCTTTGCCTACTTACGATGGTATGAGAAAAATAACTTATGAGCATGTCCAAGATGTGGCTTCTCTGGTGACCATTCATAGCATCATGGATGAAGATGTCATGGTAAGATTGCTCATGCTCTCTCTTAGAGGGAAGCTACTTTATTGGTACCAATATTTACAACCTACCACTATTACCACATGGGACCAGTTGGCTGAATTATTGATAAAAGGTTTCAATGAACAAGTGGATCCTTTTTCTCTATTGCATCAATTTACTACCATTTAAAGGTATCCATAGGAGGAAATTATTGACTTCAATGTTAGGTTCACTCAAACTTGGTAAAGAGTCCTTAATGGTCTCTGATCGACTCTTGAACAAGCCACATTTTATTACCTTCAAGCCTTCAATTTTGACATTAGCATGGCCATCCATCAGTCCAACATTGATACATTTTTGACCTTGTACTCTACTATGCAAAAGGTTGAGGCTGATCTGATTGCTATCGGTAAGCTTCCATCGAAGATGATGATGCCTATATTTCTTGATCTCCCATAGTATTTGTATTCCAATGCATCTTCTCAGTCCTTACCAATGTCCCCCATGTATCTGGTCCCTTCATGGAATCCGAGTTCATCTCAAATTATGATGATAGTTTCTATCCTATAATTGCTTACTCCATCCATTCCATAGCTACCCACTTTGGTTCCATTCCTAACACTACCATATCTGCCTATACCACTTCCATTACCATCTCCTCTAGCACCCTCAAATCTTGATCCCCAAGAGAAGTTGTTGAAAGAGATGCAATCAATGAACTCAGCTATAAGAGCGATGAGCAATGAGATCATGGTGATTAAGAAGAAGTAGGCTGAGAGATATTTCTAGCCTAGGAGATTTCAACCTCCACCAATCATCAGAGAGCAAGCAACTTCGACTAGCAAGGTGCTTGAGAGGAATTTGATCGTATTGACAAATGAAGAAGTTGGCCCATCAGATAAAGTGTATTGGTGCTCTACCTGCAATGATCCGCATGGTGAAGAAACTTGCATGGTTCACCTGAACTATGTATAAATATTGGCAGAAATCTCTCTCGATGGTCAGATCAACATGATTATAGAAGTTGATCATAATTTCATGGTCCCTTCTAAAGAACAAGTTTTAGTTCTCACGAGAGCTGGAAGAAAGCCAGTCATAGTGGATCCAGTTGAAATGGAGCCATTGAAGGTACCTATTGACCCAAAGGTGCAGAATGAGAAAAATAAGCACAAGTGAAAGTAGCTGTTCCAGCACCCAATCTAGATGCACCTATCCTATTAAAATATCTCTTGCCTCCATGAGCGAAAGAAATATTGCAAGAAAAGGCTTCAACTTCACAAACAAAAGCTAAAATGGAGGAACAGGCTAGAGAAAGGCTCAAATACCCATCCTTGACCAAGCGTCAGAGGGTAGAAGCTACACAGTAGTATCAGAGCAAGTATGAGGCTACCAATGAAGGAAGGGAGTCCAACACATCTACGTACAACATTGTTGAAGAGCTAAAGAAGATTCCTACCAAGGTTAGTCTCTATGATGCATTACAATTGCCTGGACAAGTCGACTTGTTGCAAGAATCACTGAAGTTTGTTAAAGATAAGGGAAAGAATCCTACTCAGACTATTTTTTCTCAAATGCTAACCACTTTAGCTACTAGAAAGAATAGGCCACCCCCTTTCTACTTGTCTCTCAGGATGGAGGGTTGGATTATGCATAATTGCATGATCGACTCTAGTGCTACGACAACTATCATGCCAAAGGTAGTTTGTGATGTTATGGGTATGGAATATACAAGAAGTAACCCTAGCATTTTGTAGTTAGATGGAACCCCTATGAGAATAGTAGGTGTTATCAAAGATATCCCCATTGTCTTGCATAAAATACCTCAGATCACTATGATCCAAGAGGTGGTTGTGGTTGATCTGGAGCCGTATTTTAGTATGTGCCTCTCAAGAGAGTTCACTACCAAGTTGGGAGGCTATCTTTCTCTAGACTATTCCCATCTGGAGATTCCTTTCAAAGGGAAAAGAATCTAAATCTATAATGAGAAGCCTTCTACTTTTCATATAGAGAATATTGAGGAAGAAGAAAAGTCCATGAATTCTATCAACATGATGATTGAAGAATTAGAAGAATTGGATTTAATGGAAGAAGTTCTGGATGAGCTTCATATAGAAGATGAGTTTTCAATGCTTGATTTTAATGCCATGATGGAGACTGAGATTGGTTGTTACACCATTACTAAGCCTAAAAAGGTTGAAGTGAAGGTGTTTGATGATCAAGATCCTATTCCAGATCAATTGTGGAAGCTCTACTTTGATGGTGCAAGATGCAAGAATGGTGTAGGAGCTAGGATCATTCTCATTTCTCCTTCTGGCATATAGAAGACTTATTCATATAGATTGACCTGGAGTTGTACCAACAATGCTATCGAGTATGAAGCATTGTGCCTAGGTTTGAGGAAAGTAGAGAAGCTTGGGATCAAACAACTATAGATTTTTGGATATTCTAAATTGATTGTGAATCAAGTAACTAACAAGTGTGTCTCCAAGCAGCACTATTTGAAGGTGTACCACAACAAAGTTTGGGATTTATTTGAAGCTTACACAACATTGAACATCCAAGCGATCTCATGGGAATAGAATAAACATGCAGATATTTTGGCATCCCTTGGCACCAACTTTTCTCCAATTGAGCATGTGGTGAAGAAACCAAAGATCGTAAGGTTAGTTTATAGGCCTTCAGTTCCTGATAAGAATATCTATTGGCAAGTGTTCAAAAGTGATGAGAAGATCATGAACTTCCTGATAAGAGAGGCTAGTACTATGGAAGGAAGAACACTTGATGAAGAAGAAGTTGAGGGATTGATCCAGCTGAGAAATAATCATATCCCAAAAGGATTGATTATGCTCGAGAGTCTCTTTGATCAAAATGATAGAGCTGAAAAATATAAGATCAAAGTGGATGAGAAGGAGTACACTAAGCTATAGTTGGGACCTAAGAAGTCAATCAAAGTTGGCACCGATTGCACTCTAGAAGAGCTTGAGCAGATCAAGGAGCTATGCCATGAGTTCCCAGACATTGTCGCTTGGAGCTACCAGGATTTAAAAGGTTACAACAAGGATGTGATCCAACATACCATTGAACTGTAGGAAGGAGTGAAACCCTTCAGGAAGAAATAGAGGCTAGTCAATCCCAAAATTGAAGTCTTGATGAAAGTTGAATTGTTGAAGATGCTAGAAGCTAAAATCATTTACCCAATCAAGCATTCTACCTGGGTAGCGAATTTGGTCCTTGTGAGAAAAAGAATGGAGATATTTGCCTGTGTGTTGATTTCTAGAATTTGAATCAGGCATCTTTGAAGGATCATTATCCTTTATCATAGATTGATCAAATTCTTCACATAGTTGTAGGAGCTCAGATATTTTCTCTGTTAGATGGATTCTCTAGCTATAATCAGATTTGGGTCAAGGATGAAGACCAATATAAAATGACATTCACCATGAAATGGGGTACATTTGCTTATCAACGAATGTCTTTTGGTCTCTCAAATTTTGGAGCAACTTTTCAAAGAGCGATGGATGTAGCTTTTGGTGAGTTGCTAAATCAGGTCATTGTAATTTATTTGGATGATATGATTATCTTCTCTCATAATAGGGAGGAGCATAACTTACATTTGAGACAAGTGTTCAAGAAATATCTAGAGTTTGGAATATCCATCAACCCGAAGAAGTCTATCTTCGTGGTGAAGGAAGGAAAGCTCTTGGGCCATGTGATTTCAGAAAAGGGTTTAGCTATTGATCCAGCTAGAGTTGAGGCTCTTTTGAAGCTTCCACTACCAACCAACAAGAAAGGTTTGCAGTCATTTTTTGGGTAGATTAATTTTATTCAAAATTTTATTGTAGATTTCACCCAAGTTGTGAAACCAATGACTGAACTCTTAAAGAAGGATGTTGAGTTCAAATGGACTGAGCAAAGGAAGCAAGTATTCAGAGAAATCAAGGAAAGAATTGCTCAAGCCCTTGTTCTGGTAAACCCTGATTATTCAAAGGATTTTATCCTGTATGCCATTGGTGAACAAGAGAGTTACACAATGGTGCTCACATAGAAGGGAGATGATGGAGATGAGCGACCAATCACTTTCTTAAGCCAAGTCATCCAACCACATGAGGAAAAATACAATTTCATTGAGAAGCAAGTGTATGCGGTGATGAAGTCCCTGAAGAAGTTTTGACATTTTGTTTCCTAGAGTAAAATAATAGTTTATGTTGTTCATCTAGATGTCCAAAGTTTCATCATCTAGGGAGAGCTTGGAGACAAGAGAGCTGGTTGGGTTTCCAAAATCTAGGAGTATGATATTGAAATTCGACCAACCAAGCTGGTTCAAGACCGAGCACTATGTCAAGAGCTTGCAAGAGCACTGCCTCTGAATCTATGATTTGCCAATATGAAGAGTCAGTAAGCGAGTATAATCTTGCTAATCATTCCCCAAGTGACCATGATTGGATAGAGGACCTTGTCAAATATTTCAATTCAGGAAGGTGTCCTTCACATCTCAATGCTTCATAGAGAAGGAGATTCAGACTATAGGCCCTCAGGTATGTGATGTTACCAAATGGATTGTTTCATAAGAATATTGATGGAGTTCTTCTCAGGTGTGTCAGAGAATCAGAGAAGCAGAAAATCTTGGAAGAGTTCCATTCTGGATTGTTAGGAGGCCACTATGCAGGGAGACCCATGGCATTGAAAATCATCAAAGTAGGTTATTTCTGGCCCACTCTCTTTGTAGATGCTTTCAAAGTTAGTCAAAGTTATGATAAATGCTAGAGATATGTCGATAGAAGCATAAATGCATCTTTACCTCTTCATCCGATTCAAGTAGAAGCACCATTTCAATAATGGGGCTTAGATTTTATTGGGGTCATTGATCCTAATTCATCTATCGGGCATAAATACATTCTGACTGCAACTAACTATTTCACCCGATGGGTCAAAGCAATCCCAACCAAGAAGGCAAACTAGGAGGTAGTCATCACATTCCTTGAAGGATTGATCACTCACTTTGGTATCCCAGATGCAATTATAATAGATAATGGAACTCCATTCATCGACACCAAAATCAATGAGTTTATGGGTAAGTATGGTATTTATTTAAAAACCTCATCAAATTATTATCCATAAGGAAATGGTCTGGCCGAATCCACGAACAAGAATCTACTCAGGATTTTGAAGAGGACTCTTGGTGATAACAAGCGAAGTTGGCACTTGCTCTTGAACCAAGCCTTATGGGCTGATCACATCTCAATGAAAAATTCTATCAAGACGTCCCCCTATTCCTTGGTGTATGGTAAAGAAGTAGTCTTGCCCATTCACATTGAATTATCGACCCTTCAATCCTTGCACTTACTTGATGGTGAAGATGATGAATTCGATCCCATGAGTGCAAGGTTGGCTCAGATTTTACAATTTGGAGGAAGAAAGGGAGAAAGCATACAATACCTTCATGGAACATGCCCAGATGATGAAGAAGTGGTTCGGCAAGAAGACTTCTGAGAAGGCGTTCAAGGTGGGCGATCTGGTGTTAAAGTGGAATGAGAACAAGGCAAATCCAGACAAGCATCACAAGTTCGAGGTGATTTGGGAAGGCCCATTCCAGATTTTTAGTATGAATCAAGTTAACTCATTTTATTTGTAGGATATGGATGACCATGTGTTGCCAATTCCAATCAATGGTCTTCATTTGAAGGCCTATTACTAGTGAAAAATTCGAGATTAAGAATGTAAATATGTATATAATTTTTTTTTAATGTTGCTTTTGTTCGAAAAAATGGCTAAGGATGGGAGCGAAATTCCTTTTCATTGAGCAGAAGTGTTTTCGCTGGTAAAAATCATTTTTGCTAGTGAAAAGCCTTCTTCGCCCTTTTTGGTTAAAAAAATGGTAGTTTCACTAGGAGGATTAATTTTGCCCCAAAGAGTGTTTTACCTAAAATACATCTCTACTAGCAAAAATTGTTTTCACCCCAAAAATATTTAAAGCCTTTGGGTCATATTTTGGGTGCAAAAACATTTAATTTTGAAAAAAAAGGCATTTTTCCTTGCATATCTTATTTTTGGAGTGAAATTCCTTTTCGCTCCACCAATAGTTAATTTTGGGGTGAAAACTCAAGATGAGAAAGAAAATTTCACATGCTTTTTTGGGTACTCCAGTTGGCAAAGTTATTTTTGGCATGGAAGGGGGTGAAATTAATTTTTACCTTGCTTTTTTTAGCAAAGACTCTCAGTTGCATTAAAAGCTTGCTTTTTTGATAGTAAAGTTTTTTTGGGGTATGATAAATTAATTTAAAAATGCCAAATAGGTAATTTTGGTAGTGAAAGCATGGGAAGGTATTTTTGGAGCTCTAGTTGAATGAAACTATCAGTTGCAAAGGGTTATTTTTGCCCTAGTTGATGTCTCTAGAAAAGCAAGTCATCCGAAAAAGCGTTTTGCTGGCATGAGCTAATTTCAGAGTGAACTTTAGTTAAGTGCATGAGATCAAGTTAATTTCATTGGAGAAATTCTCCAAAGATGTTTTTGGCATCTAAATTCAATGAATTTACTAATTTCACCCCAAAAAGTGCTTCCATCATGCGTATGTGGCATTTATCATTCTTAGGGTTAGTCGTTAAATAACCAGATTGTGCCCTTCAAAGTAAAAAAGTGGTTGGGCATGACATTCAAAGAGGATTTATAGTGCAAGGGTGTTATTGGTAGTTAAAAATCATAAGAAAGCATGTCGAGCGAGAGAACCAAGGAGCACGTTCACTCAGATTTCTCAAGGTGCACCACATGCATTAAATCGGGTAGTTGGAAGCAAAAATTATAAATAAGGTGAACCGAAAGCTTGTAGATAAAGAAAGATCAAGAGTATTTTCTCTGGAGCATTGCAGGATCATCACTCAACTTTGCTGAATTGCTGCTTCATTGCAGAACTGTCAGAGTGTTGAAGTAAAATTACTGAAGGATGAAGATGGGGAAGAAAGCTGTCGATGCAAAGAAAACGCAAAAAAAATAGGAGGCAAGAAAGCTAAAAAATCCAGGCGAAACGAAGATGAAGAGCTTGATCCGTATTATGATGCACTGGCTTAGATTGGTGACTACATCATTTTGAACAAGGGCATGGAAAAATTGTGCCAGGATGTAGAAGTTGTCAAACAAGGCTTGATGCTAGAAAGTCCATTAACTATTGCGTATCATGCATAGATTTTTTGGTACCTATGTACACCTGTTCACGCTTACCCAAAATTGGTGCTGGCTATTTCAAAATTTTATAACCCTACCACAAGAGTTGTTCGAAATACAAATGGAGATAGATTATTCAGCATTTCATCTAACATAGTCAGAGAAGCATTCACTTGTGGGGTTAGGCCTCCTCTAGATGTTATGTTCAGAAAGTTAAATCTCGGGGAGCAAGATGAGAGGTACCAGTCGACTATGGCATTGCACCAGTTCATGGAGAATCAACTAATAAAAATACCATAGTTTGGAGAGCTACCAACTTTTCCAAAGCCTCTGATAGATTTTAAGAGTCTAGACATGTTTTCCATGTTGGCCTGGGTGATTGGTCTTCCTACCGATTCTACGGTGCATAAATGGCAAGCGACACTTGTACAATGTATTTCGTAGGTAGAATTCTATGCTTCGATAGCAATGACAGTGAGCATGAATCCAATTTTCTTTGATTGGGTAGATTACATGGCTCAAAGAATGCACACCCAGTTAGAGAGAGTGCAGAGTGGAGAAGAGGTAGTGTTCAGACATTCTTCATTTTTAGCATGGTATTTCTTTTTCCACATGCACCAACATTTTTCATTTATAGCTATCAAGTAGACTGATGAGGTAGATAGGAAGCTACTAATTTATTTATGGACTCCAAGTTTGTCCAGAAAGGAGTCATATTATAATTTCAACCGAATGTTCTTGGGTCCCACCCTTGAGCTTATTTTTGGCACATGTGAGAGAGTGCCAAGGGCGATGAGAGAGGAGGTCATCACGAAGGAGAAAGGTGACATTTTCTTGTTGATGCAAGGCATCATTGTATGAATTTTTGGCTTTACTGGCAAGTCATTTCTCCTTCCATATTTTGCTATAGAGCACCTTTTTGCATTGGAGGTTGCCCGCTAGAATGATTTCATTAATGACGTCTATGGGGCGGGTCGAGGGAAATGAACCACATGTACCATACCCTTTTGCTTCGATGACATTGAAGTAAACCAGGTTGGACAAAATTAGTTGATTATAGAAACCCTCTATGACCTCGACTTGGTTGAGTTGCCCCAATGGTGGAAATATGACCCTTTGGGTCATTTCACGGCATTGATCAAAGAAAAAAGTTTTCATTGCTGTCCCAGGGTAGATATTGAGCGGTAGAGAAACAATCTAGAGGGGCATGATCTCGAGTGGCACGTTGAGAAGATGATGATGCTCCCACCATGGCATGACTTCTATGAGATGGAGGTCAAATATAATCTTGAAGTCCACAAGCACTAGATTCCTCCTTCGGGCCTATTTAGAAAAATGAAGGTTCAGTTGCCCACTTGGTCTGAGGAGAAAATCACCAATTGGTGGATTATGAGGGCCCACGAGGAAAGACCGGGTCACCCTACGACTTGGTGATGGATGAGATATTTTTGAGCATCTATGATGATTATTGTCAAAATTACCAGCCTATCACTTTCACTAAAATTATACCTCAAAGCTTTCAAGGATCTGACAATGAAGAGATCATGGCTGGAAGAGAGCAACCTATGGTTGAGGAAGCACCACTTGTGGAGGAAGAAAAATAGTCACCACCCAAAAAGTAGCCTCAACATAAGAGAAGAAATGTAGGTGAGGTGCTTCCTTTTCCAAGCATCACCAAGAAGTTGAGAACTGGTGTAGTTTCTTCTTCTGGCACAAACCCTCCTCCTGTAGTTCTAGCTACACAAGCTAGCATTTTAGAGACTCCTCCTTTGGTCCAGGAGGAGCAACTTGGCCAGGATATGGAGATCATAAATCTTGAGGAGGAAATAGAGGGAGAACAAGCCAAGGAACAACTAGTATTGCAGCCACCCTCATCATCGGCTCAAATGGTGTCGAAGCCCGAAGGTACATTTTCCCTACCTTCTTCCCTTACTCATGAGCATTTGGTGACTGTCACATCCCATTCTGCAGTTGTCACTTCCATTTCACCCCCATTTGGTATACCTTCCACTTCCATTTCACCTCCTAGTTCTCAGTTACTAGTCACCAATGCTCCCTCTTCTTCTATTCCCTTTTCTTCTATTTCCCTTTCTTTTAGTTCTTTTGCATCCACACCCAATCCATTTTTTCTCCCTCCATCCTCCATTTTGGTAATTTCTACCATGGCTATAAGTACACAAGCTCCTCCTCGAGTAAGTATAACTGTAGCCGAACCCCTCACTTCCATTCCCTCAACCATCTCCATTCCATCAACTGTTCCCATTTCTACTTCCCTTCTCGAGCCAAACCCTCAGTAGGCTTGTTTTCCCTTTTCTTCATTTCTTGAGTTGTAGGTGCTACCAGAATCAGAGATAGAAGTTGTGCTAGAGCATCCTATTGTAGCAAAAATAAGTCGAGCCCACCAGAGTTCATCATAATGGCTAAAAATCCATAAGTGAAAAGAGGCTCAAGCTCCAACAAAGACGTTGAAGAAGGTCTCCTTTGACCTCGAAGCTATGGAGTCCCACACTGTAAATATGATCCCCCAGGTCTAGAAGCCCCAAGGAGAGATGGCTCCAAGCGATTATGCTTATGAAGTCATTATAGAGGACCTGACAAAGATTGATACTACAGAGAAGATGGGGAATATTCAGGTGGATATGAGCTCACTTTACTTGCACGGTGAGCATTACAAGAAGAAATTTTTTGAGGTTGAGGTAAAGATCATCGAGTTAGAAGAAGCTCTAGCCAAAAATAGGGCACAACTGGAGACAACGAAATTAGAGGCAGAGCATTGGCAGTGAAAAGTGGAAGACTTGGAGAAAGCAGCCAAGGAGCATCAGAAAGTATGAGAAGAAGCTAAACAATAGGTGCAAACATTAACTACCCAACTAGAATCTTTACAGAATCAGCTGGCTGAAAAAGCCACACAATCAGTGGGTTTCTCCAAGGAGAAAATCAAGGAAGCTCACCATATTTTGATTGAAGACTACACAAAATGGGCAACAAAAGCACTCTTGGTTCTATTGTATCTTCAAGAAGCACGAACAATAATTATATTTGATGAGGAAGCACTACTATATGCTAAGGAGCAATTAGAACCAAAATTGGAGATGGCACTAAAGATTCAAACATTAGCTAACACCACCCTTCGATGTAAACCAATGAGTGGGATGGATCGAGCTTGGTCTAACACTAGGATAATACTACGTAGTTATTTTTCTAGGTTGGATCTGGCTAGAGAGGGAGGGTTGATAAAGGAACTGTTTTCACTCATTTACTTCGAGGTTGTAGCTGATGTCGACTTCCTGAGCTTCATTGATGATCAGGGGGAGATCTTGTCAAAGAAAGAGTTGGAGGTAGCATGGAAAGAGTTCATGGAGGATACCTCTGAGATCGATAGTTGGACAGAGCCAATTATAGAGGAGCAGGTATTACCATTTATGAAAAGGCTCACCCACATCGAGTCATCCTTGTATGAACTATGCTAGAGAGCCAATCACATCAGCTTGGACTAGATCCAGATATTGCACTTCGTTATTAATTCACTCTAGTATCCTTTGATGATCGATGAAGATTCTTGGGCCAAGGTGGTTGCAGTGTATGAGACTACCAGTGCGAGTCTCATGGAGCAAGAAGAATGGGCAAGGGTGGAAAGAGAGCAAAAGGAGGCTACTAAATAAAATGTACCATCTGATGCAGCAAGTGGAAGTGAGAGTTGAGCCCAATGGATAAAGGCCTAGGGTCGATTGCATCTAGATGAACTGAATACCCCGAGAGCCACCAAAAGTGTTGGCAGTTTTTCCACACTAAATTTTCATTGTAAAAATTCTAAGTATAAAATGAATGATGTATTTTTGCTATGGTTACTTAATCTTTGTTGATTTTGCTTAAATATTTTCATTCCCTTCCTTTCAATAAATTTTCTAGTGAAAATAAAGGTGAATGTTTTTGCCAGCGGAAAATAAGAGGTAAACACAAAGCAAAAAAATTTGTTGCAAGTAGTTTCATAAGCGAAAGAGCATTGTGTTGATTTTTCTAGTGAAAGTAAGTGAAATGGCATTAATATGATTTCACAATAAAAAATAAAAAGGGGAAAGGAATATGTTTTTGCCTAGTCAAAGTCAATTTCACCCTTCTTTTGGACGACTTGCTATCTTCAATTGATTGTTGAGCGAAAATAGTTGATGGGCATCATTTAAATGAAAACATGTGCAAGTCAAAGTCAATTTCACCCCAACTAGAGGAAAAATTCATTTTTGCCCTCCTTTGGCAACAAAATTAAGCATTTTCACCCCAGTTCCTAGCAAAAGTTATTTTTGCCCCACTTTCTAGAAAAATCCCCTCATATGGAAAAGCACAAGCAAGCAAGGTCTCCTTTTGGGTGAAATTAATCAAATTAATGGTGAAAGTACATGCTTGGGCGAAATTGCCAGTGAAACTCTATTTTTACCCCACTTTAATAATGAACTTCATTTGCGCCCGACGTCTCAACGAAAGCAATGTTCGACCAAATTTCTGGGTGAAATTACATTCTCAGTGAAATTCCTTGGTGAAATTCATCCTTGCCTTTTCCTCTTGCTGAATTCTTTTCCAAGAACACTTTCAGTGCAGATCATTTTTGAGAAATACCAAAGGCTAATGAATTTAATTTTTGTGGCGAAGAAATTAATATTTCTAGAATTATTGTTGGAGGGTTGCTGAGTTTTGTGTGATCTTGTTCATTCTCGAGGCACCATCCACTGATTTCACCCCTTTTCCAAACAAAGTTGATTCTCGTTGAGTCTTCCTAGTGAAAATAAAGTTCTGAGGTGCAAGATGATGAAGTAGCAACCAAAATTTATTGTTCGAGCTCCCAATTCTTGTGTGATGTTGCTATGTTTCGATGCACCGACATCTGAGATGATTTTCCTGATAAATAAGTGAATACTGAAATGTTTATTGGAAATTATCTTTGCAAGCTATGAATGGTTCTTGTGTTATTATTTTTGTTATGTGCTAGTTAAAAACTTGATCTAATTTTTAGTTGAACATTCTTGGCTCATAGCCATATTTCCCATTCCTTTTAGTCATTTACCATATCTTTCTGTTACCCTAAGCTTTACACTGATTTCTAGATTAGTACAGGAACCAACCCTCTCTACATATCTTTCCTTCGGCCTTTCAATGTTGGTCGGGTCTAGGGTGCCCATATATTTTGTACTTAGGCAAATTCATGACCAACACCATGTTTTACATCAAATTAAATATCTTAAGCCCTTTTCCTCAAAAGTAAAAGAGAAAAGACAATGATTCTTTTTGTTGTCATTTAAAATAATAATGCATGTAGTATAGGGACTTGCTGGTTTGCATCCTTGTCTATACACAACTTGTATCTCCTTTGCTTTCCTAATATTAATTAAGGTTTTTAGTTTTTGCTTTTAGATTATCTAAAAGAGGTAGAAGTAAGAAAATATCCTATAAGGAAATCAAAGGTGTGTTCTTCAAATAAACCCATCAAACCTAGTCATACCACACATAAAATATCCTTATGTATCAATATATATAGAGAGAGAGAAAGAGAGAGAGAGTATTAAATATTTTTGGTAACATGAACACCACGTAGGTCCTAAAGCATTTTTCCAACTTGCCTTAAAACAACTTAAAAACTTAATGACATTTAGGCAAACTCTAAACCAAGACCATTAAATTTTATTGCATAGATTAACACATAATAATCAAGATAACAAGAATATAATCCAAGTGCTACTCCTACAAAGGATATTTTTGGTTTCTTAAGTAAAAATTGTACATAGTTTTTGGCCATATTAGGTATATAGTGATCTTGGGATGCCAATCACCCACATAGAGTCTCATGCATACTTATGTCAATTAGCAAGTATATCATGATAGACTAGTGGAAGTCATAAGGAGGTTTTGTTATCCCTCATATATTGGTTTTGACCACATATCTAGGGATCATGTCTAGGTATTATTGATCTTCTAAATATTGGCTCTACTCTCACATACCAATGGGTATATCAAGAGGGATTACCCATATTAGGAGTCACTAGTGTATATGGAGGTCTCAAGGTATATTAACCAGATTGATATATCAAGGAAAGAAGACAAGGACTATAAAACATCTTCTTCTTTGATCATATTTTTTAAACTTATAAAAATTAATTAATTATTGCACTATACCTAGTGGCATCACTAGCCATGGTCAAAATATGCTACCTAACTTGTAACATGGCCCATTAATTAGCCATAAAACCTACCCTTCAACTAATGGTAATGAAGAGGTTTAGGACCATTTTCTCAAATATGAAAATTTAACCTTTGACTAAGATGAGGAGGAATATCTCCTTAATTGATTTAGTCCAGTATAAGATGAAAAATAAAGGTTAATATTTTGATCAACCATTGTTATGACTTGCTTCCTTCATATGTATAAGGAAGAAATAGAAAATTTCTTTAGAGATTCTAAAGAAAATCAAAAGGCTTCCCAAGGGGACAATCAACCCAAATGCCTTATCTCTAGCCACCCATATTATAATCAAATGGATCAATCTCTTGCTTTAGTAAATACTACTATGCTTGCAATGCATGAATCAATGCTTGATATTGTGGATACAATTGCACATTCTAGTGTGATAGTAATAAAAATGAGGCCCAAATTTTACCTTAAATTTATAAAAATAGGATGAATTAGATTCAAAATCGAGGTAAATCTTGTCCAAACTCATATAGGAGACATGGAAAATTACCTTTATTTTTCATCAAAAATTATAAAACTATGGCAAATTTTATAGTGTTGATGACCATTGCCATAAAATATTTGATAGAATCTTAACTACAAACAACTATACATTGATGGCTACATAAATATCTACTTGATGATAGAAATTTAACTACTGATTGTAAAGCACTATGTCAATAGCACCTTGATGATTGGTTGCAGCATAGTCTCTGACTAACAGTCGATTGTAGCATAGTCTCTGATTGATGATTAGTTGTAGTAGAGGGTTTTATTGATGATTGATTACAACAAAGGGCTTGAATAATGATTAGTTGTAGGAGAGAGTTTGATTGGTGATAGGTTGCAGTAGAGGGTTTGATGCAGGAGCATCCGGTGGCAACAGAGCAATCTTACATCAACAAAAAAATTTCTAAGTGTTTGCCTCGATGTCGCGATATCACGACAGAGAAAAGTGTCGCAATATCGCGAGATGTCACGTTTTTGTGGTTCAAGAAGGAGAGAGAAGGCATGAAGAAAAAATGTCGCATTATCGCGGCTCAAGAAGGAGAGAGAAGGTGCAGAGCAAAAAGGTCAAGATTTCATGACATGTCACAAAATCATGACCGAAAGAAGACAGGAAATGCCAGAGGAGAAAATGTTGCGATTTCGTGACCTAAGAGGCGAGGAGGAGGCAGCAAGGAAAGATGTCGCGATATCGCGACCAAAAGCCGAGAGAAGGTTCAAGAGAGAAAAATGTCGTGATATCGTGACATGTCGCATTATCGTGACCAAAGGACGAGAGAAGGCGCAAAGGAGGAAAGATGTCACGATATCGTGACATGTCACATTATCATGACCAAAGGACGAGATAAGGTGCAAAGGAGGAAATATATCATGACATGTCGCATTTTCATGACTTGAACGGGCAGGAAGGCGAAGAATCCAAAGGTGTCACGATATCGCGACATGTCGCATTTTTGCGACTTGAAGAGGGCAGGAAAGTAGAGAAGCCAAAAGTGTCGTGATATCGTGACATGTTGCATTTTCATGACTTGAAGAGGACAGGAAAGTAGATAAGCCAAAAGTGTCGTGATATCGCGACATGTCGCATTTTCATGACCCGAAGAGGGCAGGAAGGCTGAGAAGACAAAAGTGTCACGATATCGCGACATGTCACATTTTCACAACTCGAAGAGGGAAGGAAGGCTAAGAAGACAAAAGTTTCGTGATATCGTGACATGTCACATTTTCATGACTCGCAAAGGGTAGGAAGGCCGAAAAGCAAAAGTGTCACGATATCACGACATGTCACATTTTTGCGGCTCGCAAAGGGTAGGAAGGTCGAAAGGCAAAAGTGTCACAATATCGCGACATATCGCATTCTCGTGACTCGAAAAGGGGTAGGAAATCAGTGAAGCAAAAATTTTGCGATATCACGACATGTCGCATTTTTGTGACTCGAAAAGGGGCAGGAAGGCAGTGAAGCAAAAATGTCACGATATCACGACATGTCATGTTTTTGCAACCAAACAGAAGGAAAGAAAAGACAGGCAGTTACAAGGGCCATTACAGAGGAAATTATCGAGCGATGGATATACCGAACGTCATCATGGGTTGACAAACGGACAGAGTCTACAGTGGCAGCATTGGACAAGCACGTGGCACCAAGGTGTAGTGAAAGCAAACGAAGATCAAGAGTCAAAAAGAAAGACGTTTCGAAATCCAAGCCAACGTAGAGGCACGAGAAATGAAACGAAGCGTCAGAAAAGGGAGACGGAGAGTCATGCTAGAGATTTTAAAAGGGGAAGCGATGGCATGCACAAGGGGTTGGAAACGGCAGAGACAAAGTTGTAGACGTGAAGGCAAGAGGGCCATTCTGTGGACCTGTGTAGGCTGTTTTTCCTTCTAGAGTTGGAAATATTGTAATAGAAAAAGAAAATAAACTACCTTTCGGGATAAAGGGGTTTATTTGGTAGACCGCTGCCATTATTGTAAATTTTTCCAAGTTTAATGAATGAGAATTGAGAGTTTGGGGTGAGCGATTTTTGTGTCCCCATCAAGTGGTATCAGAGTGAGATTTCTTGAGTGTGTGAGCAGATCGTCGAAAGTGAGGCAGTTTGCACTAGGATCTATGGAAGGATTGTGAAAAGAGAGTGAGGAAGAATGCATCCATGAAGAAATCATGGTGGTGGAAGAAATGTGGTACCTAAAAAAGATTTTAGAGTTTTGCAAAGGCAAGTGCAAGCCCTGTAAGAGGAGTTACGAAGAGGGGTTGAACCAAGTAGAGAAGATCATAGTGAAGATGAAGCTTGGGAGGTTGATAATCCCTCAGAAGAAGAAGAAGCAATGAATCCTGCAGAATCCAGATTGGTTAAGGCCATATCTTGGATCGAGAAGAAGCCAAAGTTTGATGTCTCCACGTATTCTGGGAGTCTCAATTTAGAGGAGTTAATTGACTGGATCAATGATATGGAGGATATTTTGAGTATGATGAAGTTGTAGATCTAGATTGGATCAAGTTTGCAAAAACAAAGTTGAAAGTTCATGCTTGCATATGGTGGAAAGGAGTGCAGCTAGAAAGAAATAGAAGTGAAAAGAAAAAGATAACTAGATGGGATTGAATGGTAGAGAAGTTGAAGAGACAGTTTATTCCTATAGATTATGAATTGGACCTATTGAGAAAAATATAGAGTTTGAGACAGTCAAATAAATCTATCAAAGAATATACAAAGGATTTTTACCAGATCTCAATTAGAACTGGCCATTCAGATGCTAACAAGAAGAAGGTAGCCCGTTACATCAATGGATTGAGAACCAGTATTCAAGAAGAGTTGAGTCTGGTTAGGATTAGCACCATTGAGGATGCTTACTAGTTTGCTCTAAAAGTTGAAGAGAAGCTGAATAGAAGGTTTGAAGGTAAGCAGAAAGGAAGAGGTCATGGAGAAAGAACTGGTGGAAGAATAGATGGAGGACGAGATGAGAAGAAAGAAGAAGCTAGCTACAGTCAAGATCAAAAGGGGGATAATGATTACAAAACTCGTAATCAGAACAACTACCAAAGAGGAAGAGGTATATATGGAAGAGGAGGATTTTGTGGAACTTGTTTCCTTTGTGGGGAAGAGGGACATCGGGCATATGAGTGTCCCAAACACCAAGATAGGACGAATATGAGACTTGAGGGTCATGCCAGAGCTACTGTAGCAGATGAAGGTGCTGAATCAGAACATTCTGAGGAGGCAGAGAGAGGAGAAGTTATGGTCACAAGGAGAACCTCATTGAATGAGGAGAAAGAACCAGACCAGAGGAAGAGCTTGTTTTGCACAAGGTGCAAATGTTCAGGTAAGGTTTGTAATATCATTATAGATAATGGTAGTACTGATAATTTGGTCTCAAAAGAAATGGTTACCAAGTTAAAGCTAGAGATGAGGAGACACCCGCATCCATATCGAATTGCATGGTTACAGAAGGACCATAGGGCATTGGTCAGTGAACAGTCCTTGGTCAAGTTTAATATTGGGAGATACCAAGATGAAGTCTTGTGCGATATTCTGCCTATGGATGCTTGCCATATGCTGTTAGGAAGACCATGGCAGTTTGATCGCCGCGTAATCCATGATGGACAAGCCAACACTTACTCCCTGACAAACGAAGGAGTGCGCCATAAACTAAAGCCAATGAAGGGGATGGATGAAAAGATATTGCTGAAAATAATGAGAGAGGAAGTTGTGGGGTTTGAAGAACTTAAGGGTTTGTACCCTAAAGGCCCAGATTTTGCTGAATCTTGGAGAGCTTGTATAGTCCCAGTTAAAAAGAAGGTGACATAACAGTATAGAAGTGAAGGTCACTTCCCAATCCACCCTAGTTGTCTGATGCAAGAGCATCCGATGGTAGCAGAGCAATCTTACATCAAAAAAAAAATTTCTAAGTGTTTGCCTCGATGTCGTGATATCGCGACAGATAAAAGTGTCATGATATCGCGACATGTCACATTTTTATGGCTCAAGAAGGAGAGAGAAGGCACGGAGCAAAAATGTCATGATATCGTGACATGTCGTGTTATCACGGCTCAGGAAGGAGAGAGAAGGCACAGAGCAAAAAGGTCATGATTTTGTGACATGTCTCGAAATCACGACCGAAGGAAGACAGGAAAGTCCAGAGGAGAAAATGTCACAATTTCATGACCCGAGAGGCGAGGAGGAGGTAGCAAGGAAAGATGTCACGATATCGTGACCAAAATTTGAGAGAAGGTTCAAGAGAGAAAAATGTTGTGATATCATGACATGTCGCATTATCGTGACCAAAGGATGAGAGAAGGTGCAAAGGAGGAAAGATGTCGTGATATCACAACATGTCGCATTATCACGACCAAAATACGAGAGAAGGCGCAGAGGAGGAAAGATGTCGTGATATCGTGACATGTCGCATTTTCATGACTCAAACGGACAGGAAGGCAGAGAATCCAAAGGTGTCGCGATATCGTGACATGTCGCATTTTTGCGACTCGAAGAGGGCAGGAAAGTAGAGAAGCCAAAAGTTTCACGATATCACGACATGTCACATTTTTGCAACTCGAAGAGGACAGGAAAGCAGAGAAGCCAAAAGTGTCACGATATCGTGACATGTCGCATTTTTGCGACTCGAAGAGGGCAGGAAGGCTGAGAAGACAAAAGTGTCACGATATCGCAACATGTCACATTTTTGTGACTCGAAGAGGGTAGGAAGGTTGAGAAGACAAAAGTGTCGCGATATCGCGACATGTTGCATTTTTGTGACTCGCAAAGGGCAGGAAGGCCAAAAAGCAAAAGTGTCACAATATCACGACATGTCACATTTTCACAACTCACAAAGGACAGGAAGGCCAAAAGGCAAAAGTGTCGCGATATCGCGACATGTCGCATTCTCGCAACTCGAAAAGGGGCAGGAATGCAGTGAAGCCAAAATGTTATGATATCATGACATGTCACAATTTTGCGACTCGAAAAGGGGCAGGAATGCAGTGAAGCAAAAATGTCGCGATATCATGACATGTCACGTTTTCGCGACCAAACAAAAGGAAAGAAAAGGTAGACGGTTACAGGGGCCGTTATAGAGGAAATTATCGAGCGATGGGTATACTAAACGTCATCATGGGTTTACAGACGGACAAAGTCTACAGTGGCAGCACTGGACAAGCACATGGCACCAAGGTGCAGTGAAAGCAGACGAAGATCAAGAGTCGAAAAGAAAGACGTTTCGAAAGCCAAGCCAATGTAGAGGAATAGGAAATGAAACGAAGTGTCAGAAGAGGGAGATGGAGAGTCATGCCAGAGATTTTAAAAGGGGAAGCGATGGCATGCATAAGGGGTTGGAAATGGCAGAGACAAAGTTGTAGACGTGAAGGCAAGAGGGCCATTCTGTGGACCTGTGTAGGCTTTTTTTCTTTCCAGAGTTGGAAATATTGTAATAGCAATAGAAAATAAACTACCTTTCGGAATGAAGGGGTTTATTTGGCAGACCACTGCCATTACTATAAATTTTTCCAAGTTTAATCAATGAGACTTGAGAGTTTGGGGTGAGCGATTTTCGTGTCCCCATCAGGGTTTGATTGATGATTGGTTGTAGTAGAGGGTTCAATTGATGATCTATTATAGCAAAAGGTTCAATTATCGATTGATTATAGCAAATGTTTGATTGATGATCAGTTGTAGTAGAGGGTTTGATTGATGATCAGTTGTAGTAGAGGGTTTGACTGATGATCGATTGTAATAGAGGGCTTGACTAATGATTGGTTGCAAGAAGCCATGTGTCAAATGATCCATAGCATCACCTATATAGCTCCAATGAAATGCTACCACGTGTCAAAGTCATATTAATTTTGACATGCAGATGCCTATAAAAAGGCATCAATAGTC
The DNA here is from genome assembly GCA_028583015.1 of Wollemia nobilis. NCBI lineage: Eukaryota > Viridiplantae > Streptophyta > Pinopsida > Araucariales > Araucariaceae > Wollemia > Wollemia nobilis. The sequence continues at coordinate 2,803,429 of JAQPPZ010016847.1, read as the reverse complement.
ATTTTTAAATCTTTTTCTCATGCACAACACATCAGAGCTAAGCAAAAACCATCGTATACCCTCAAAATTTTTACCTTGCACCCTATGCCCTGATCCCTCGTACCTTACCCTATTTTTTGACAAATACAACAATGGCGACCTCTTCCACCCCTATTCCTTCCAAAATTTATTTCAGAAACCTTGTGTGCCCCCTTCTTTCTAAAATATTAACCACACCGGGATATGATATGTCATGGGTCAATGACTCTGGTCTTCAGGGTTTAGTGTCAATGCCATAGTATAAAATAAACAACAAATTATTGTTGAATATTATTGATGCATACGACAATGATTTGGTGACTATCAATCTCAAAATCGACAACAAGAATCTCAATTTTTCTGTCAAACCCTCAGACGTCGAGAGATTGATAGGTTTGCCACACAAGGATGGTGATCCCATCACTCCAAAGTTCATTTTAAGTGATGAAGATAAAGTATACCTAGAGACCAACTACAAAGTCTCTTTAAATTTTTTGTTAGGTATAACTCTCCATATTTCTAGTCTTGTTTAAAGTTGAAATTTTGGGTTTCTCAAGTATTGATTTTTTTTTTAGTTTTCACTTCTAAGTCTAGAAGGGGCTTGACTTTATCATCTGTTCAAGATAAGTTTCTTAGAGTATGTATCAAATTCTTCCAAGAAAGACTTGTTCTACAAGGAATACCAATGGATATTCTATTCTAGGCATTGGCATATTTGGTTCGATGTCTTGCCCACTAGAAATTTGATTGGTGCACCTATGTTTTGCAATGGATCAGAATAGATCTACACAACGTCAAAATGAACACTACTACAATAGTCTCCACATGCAATTATATACTTTATTTTTATTATGAATCTTATTATAATGTATAGAATATTATAGTATTAACCTCGTTGCACCCAGACCTAGCGAATGTTGGCATGACAGTGGAACAGGTGTAGGTAAAATTGTATTTTTGATAAAGTAATAATTTTTATATTCAAGTACTTTTTTATTTTTTAATTTTTTAATTTTGTACCTAAATGTAGAAAAGGGCATCCTCTTCCTCTACAAAATGGGATGTTGCATTAAGAGGTCATAAGCTAGAAGCCACTAGAGATTCTGACACACACTCAAAATCAACACCATTATAGAGAAGACCTACAAAATATTTGAGATCTTCTACTTCTCCTATTTCTCATCCACCTCTACCTGCACATCATGTGCAAATTGATGTTGAAGTTAGTGAGGCCACACCCACTACATGTAAGCTTTCTATTTCAAGTTTCGGTTCATGTATTCATTTAGTTAAAATTATAATCAATCATTTTTATTGAATTTTTTATATGTTTTCAGAGCTATATCGCACCAAGATGCCATTACATGGTGTAGCTACCCAAGAGATCTCATATTCATTCTAGTAAGTGTAATACATTTAAATTAAATTTTATTGTATCACTATTAACAAAATTTTATTGTAATATTTTTAGTGGCCTCACTACAATTTACCCAAAGAAGACAACAGATGATGTCACCCCTCCTCCACCATGAAAACAACTAATGAGAGGTCAACAACGTATGCGAGGAAAACAATTTTTTCCATCCATGATGCGAGGAGCACCAAGCTAGACATTTTTAGATTTTCTAAATTTTTCTTTTGGAAATATTTCAAGTATGTAAGGAATTTCAGCTTCAGGATTAGATAATCCTCCACTTGATGAGGATTATCTTTTATAGGGCAACATTCTCAATTTATTTAAAGCAACAAATGTGCTTCAAGATCCTCAAAAATAAGCACAACAAGCAGAAGATTTACCTGCATCTCCCTAGACCTCATCGCCTCCTCCTGAAACTAGTGACCCTCATCCTCTAACTGAGGATGAGAAAGTAATTTTTTTGAAGATATTTTAATGTCAAACAATTGTGAAGCAACCATCAAAGATACGTTGCTTCAAGATTTAAAATAAATAAAATATTGGGAGTATCAGGCCAAAGTTTTAATAAAGCAAATAAATGCCCGATACAAAAAATTTTAAAAGAGAAGACATTTTTTCATTTGTTGAAAATGAACTAGAAAAGCTTGATGCTCTACTACATCAAGCTAAATCCGACATAATGAAGGCTACCAATTTCTATGATGATGAAATTTTAGATATTATGTTGAATAGGTTGGAGAACATTAATGTTGAAGCCTAGGCTTATTTTAACCAATGGGCATTTGACAAGAAAAAAGTTGTAGTTGTTGAGGCTACAAAGGATGTAATCGAGGTAAGTCATCTAAATTTTGTTTGTTCTCTTTTTTCGTATAACTATCAACTGACTTATTTTTTCTTTTCTTTTGTAGGCCAATTTTGATAACTTAAAGAAATAGGTGAAAAGCCTGCAAGTTTATCTAAAAATGGCAAAGATAAACCTGCAAGGTACTATAAAAATGAAAGAAATATTACAAGCGACAATTAGAGAGAACAACACTTTTAGAAGGATCATAATCCAAAATGGTTTGGATCTTGATATTTTGCTTAAGCAAAAGGGTAAAGAAATACTTTCAATAGTACAAGAAGATCCTATGAAAGAAGAAAGGGTATTGTTGGGGGGTTTAGAGATAGTAGAGGAAGGCTTGGTCAAATTGAAGCACTAGAAGTGTAGACTATAGAGGAAGGACCTAGAGCACTGGAAGTGCAGACTGTAGAGGAAGGACAAAAGGGAAAAGAACCTCAAACTCAAGGAGAGCCCAAAACTACCTTAGGCCCCCAATCTCAAGAATGAAAAAGTGAACACAGTTCACTTGTTGACTACAAATTTTGTTGTATTGCAGTCAACAATTTTGTACAATGCAATGATATCTTTTCCAATTAATAAAAAAACATTTCCATAACTTGAGTATTATACTATTTAAATATTGTTTCCATGTATATTCTTGTGCTTGTTTAAAATTTATGATAATTCAATTATGTTTACTATTGTACTTTCAATTTACAAAATAGATATTTACTATTGGTTTAAAGTTGATTGCCTTATATAGTATAGTTATTTGCATAATAGATGTACTTGGGGACTTTAAATATTTATTAGACAAATAACCATGAACTCAGTTTGGCCATATAGCGCTTTCTAAACTACATACAACACTTTCTATAAAAAAATATTTACGAAGGATACATGCATGCATGGGTTTAAATTTATTCAAAGCCAAAGCATAAAACATAAAATTTTATCAACATAGACAGTTAATACAATAACAAGGCTATGATATAAAACATAAAATTTTATCAGCGAAGATAATTAATAAAATAACAAGGCTATGATATAAAACATAACATTTTATTAAACCAGAAAGCCAATTTTGATATCCTAGTAGAAAATAAATGATAACAAATACTATTAAATATATCAATTTTGTTAAATCTTGGAAATTTTACAATGGAGGAAGTTGAAACAAACACTTCTCAACTTGTCCAAAATCACTTGTAAGCATATCAGATCTTTGTGTCTCCATAATCTGATCACTACAAGTGTCATTATCCTCATTATCATGAATATTAGTGATACCTCTTCTATCTGCTAGGGATTTCCAATATGCCAAAGCTCTATCATAGGGATACTTATCCAACTCATATGATGACACATATATTCTCAAACAATTTTCCAAATTTTTGTCCAACTTGTTACGAACTTTAGATTTCATAAAATATAGTGCACTAAAAACCCTTTCATCTTCCATAGATCCCAAAATCATTGTTTGACATAATTCATATAAACAAAAATATTCATTGATCGTATCTTGTAAGACACTACTTGGATACAATTTTTTCCACAAACGTGTAATGGAACTAGGCTCATGAGGGTTACTCAAATGTGACATTTGACCAACCATTATCAATCCAAAATGGGTTGATTGTTGTGTCAAAAGTTCTTTGTTGAGAATACCATTGATTTCAATACCATTGACTTCCACACTTTTAGTGAAATGTTTAACAAGAGTGCCCATATATCTTATAAACAACTCACTTGTAGTATTGTAGTTAGTACAAGGATCCCAAAACATGGGGTTAACCACACCCATCACCTCAAGAAACTCATCTCTTTGAAAATGATCTCTTATTTCCCTTGTCAATGATTCTGCTATTTTTATCAATTTAATCTTAGTATTGTGTAAAACTACATCAAATCTATTGTGTTATGGGCATTTGTTCAACATCCTCTATAACTATATGTGACCACTTTTCAAAATAATATAAAGGTATCATATTTCCATGAACATTAATACAAATATGATCATTGATGTTGAACTTCAAAAAGCTTTTTGGATCATTGATGTTAGTTAAAGTTTTCCAACTATCAAACAAAGGATCTGTAAAATTTTCTTTGGACAAGTATATCTTATCAATATGCATACATATTTGTTTTCTCATCTTGATGAAATTGATAATATAAATGGATCTTTCTTGTGCAAGTTTAATCAAAGTATTCATTTCTTGCAACAATGGAAGAATACCACATAATGTGAGAAGTGTTTCCAAGTTAGTCATATGGTATAGAAAATATTTTACCTTATCAACTACCCTACGATTTGCATACATAAACCCCACTAAGGATTGATATTCTATAAAAATTCTATATGCAGGTTGAAATAGTGAAATCCACCTGGTATCTACATCTTTTAACAATTTTCTACCTTCAGTAACTCCTAGTGAAAATTATTGAAACTCTGCAAACCTTTTTGGACTACATGAAAAGTAAGCATGTATTTCATGGATGAGTTCTTCCACTCTCGCAACATTTTCAAATGTGCTCACAATTTTGTATGCAAGATTCATTCTATGAGCCATGCAATGAATGGGTATCAAATATGGGGTAATTGATGTCTGAAGTCGAACACAAAGACTGTTCTTGTGTCCTTGCATTGTAGCAACACCATCAACTCCAACACATTAACTTTGTGGCTATTTTTGTATCATCCATTCTTGCAATATCCTTTAAACTGGTTACAACAACATTGTAAATATTTTTCGCATTACAATTTTCCACCATCTTATGTAGTGCTAGTAAATGAGGTTGCCTTAAATGATTTTGGAATGTGTAAACATGCATGCAAATCCAAGATGTGTTGTCAATAATCATTACCTCATCAATTGAAAGTGAAATAAATTTGGCATGTTTTACTTTCTCTCTTAGGTCCTTCTCAACCAATGATAGACATTTTACCATTTTCCAACCACTTTGATCTGACCAATGGGAACTAGGAAGGTTCTGCACATCAACTAGTTGAAATAGGTGCTTATAATCAATAAAATCAGACATGGGTCTACCCTTTTTAAGAATACTATATACAACAACAAACTACAAACTTTTTGAAGCTAAAGTGGTCTTATGAATTTTTTGAAATTGGGCTTGAATTGTTCCACCCTTCTCAACAAGAGTTTGTTGTTGTTTCATTTCTTTTTCATATTCTTATGCATATCTGACATGCACGCATTTTGATGCATCCTTCCACCTAATTATTTTCTTAGTTGTTCCATCACTTTCTTTTACTATCAAATAAACTTTCCCACAATGTTTTTCTATTGTGTCTAACTTAAGTTGCATCTTATGATCCTTTCCTAGTTTCCAACTACAAATTATGCATCTACATTCTGTTGGTATGTCATTGCTGTTCTCTGGCTGGATTGGATCAATAAAGGGATATGTTGATGACCATTCAAGCTGAAATGTCCTTCCAATAGTCCACCTAGTTAACTTTCTACATTTAGGTTTCTGACTAGAAGATTCCCTAAAAGTCTACATTTTATTTGAATGATCATTTTTTTTTTCGATTGGTGTGTCTGTATGAGGCATCTCGTCAAGTGGTTGTTGCATGTCATTGTTAAGAAAATTTTCATGTGGAGGCATCTCATCCCTAGGAATATCTTCAAGTGGAGGCATATTAGGGTCAACAGTGTTTTCTGCATACAATGGTGTTCTATATCATTTTTTTGATGTAAAAAGGCATTATATTAAAGAATTAACATAATACATTTTTACAAGAAAAAAAGAGGTAGATAAACACGCCACTTGGCCAAAGCCATCAACCAAAAAACCACCATTTTTTGATGAAGAAAGGCTTTATATTAAAGAATAACAAAATACAAAAATTAATTGTTTAGTTGGTAAAAGGTATTTGTACCTTGAATTTGTGCAGATGTCGATGGCTCACTAGATTTTGATATATGTCTAAAATATTTTAGGATACTCTTTTTACCAGAAGATTGGCCTCCCTTCTTTCCATCACCAGTAGGTGCCATTGTACCTATAAAGATTTTTTTTTATGTTAGAAAATGAATATGATGTTGAACAAGCTAAGGCATCTAAAATTCTACTACATAGGGTATGGAATAGGTCTTCCCTACAAGCATAGCTCCAAACTAGAGTGCTACAACAATAAGCAAGCATAAAGGAAAAGCTATTGCTAGAGATAATCCAAAGCAAAACAACAACCATACTCAGATGTTTGGAATATTGCACTTTACCTAGGAGTGTTTCCAAAAACTTATTTTTCTATAGTGTCACCCTCCTCCAAGGCCTTTCGCTATAATCGATCGTCACCCTTGTCACACTTTTATTCAATCGATTAACATTTCTATCGATAGATAGTCCTTTGCAACCAATCATCACACTAGTCACATATTGTTTACAATCAATTGGTAGTTCTACCAATAGATAGTCCTCTGCAATTGATCATCAATCTTGTCACACTTTTCTACAATAGATCAATCATTCTACTGATAGATAGTCCTCTACAATTTATCATCACATTCATCACACTTCTAAAATTGATCTGTATTTCTGTTGATAGATACTCCTTTGCAACTGATTGTCACCCTTGTCACACTTTTTTGTAATCGATTGATATTTCTATCGATAGGCACTTCTTTGTAACTAATAAAAAAATTTACCGATAGATAGTCCTTTGCAATTGATAAAAATTTTTGTCGACATACAATCCTCTACAACTGATCTTCTTTGGTCTTTTTTGGCTACTTTTGGTCATGCTTGTCTACTATAGGGTTTTTGTTGCTTCAAGTCTATTTTCGAGGAGTTTGAATGTTTTAGATGTATGAGTATCGCTATTGTGTTAGGTATATATATTTGTGGAATAAGAGGTAAATTTGGTAGTATAAATAAAAATTCTTATTATTTCAAAGCAAATAAGGTCCATGATTTAAGTGGGAGTGTTGGCGATTTAAAATAAAAATGATAAAATTATTATCAACATGGGGCGATCTGATCCAAAAAAAATTTTGGACCAAAAAAAGTTTTGGTGAATGGGCCCTCATTAAGGGTCCCCATATTCACTAAATTTCAATTTCAAAAATTCTAATATTCATGAATTTATGATGATTCCCTCTATGCATAATAGTACGAAGATGCTAGAACTCCATCTTATCAAACTTGTTGATCCTAAAAGGAATAAAGCTTACTGGTTTATGCTAAATGAGTGTTGTGCATATTAGAGTCAATGTTCATTCCACCAATAGGTGTATGGGTCTAAAAAATAGTCCAAGACTTCATCAGTAATGATAAGATTATTGTTAAAAGCTCTTAATCATAATCTCCACTCAACTAAGGCCTGGATATCATTTAAAATCTAGTGATTAATCATGCTAATTAAAACCAAATAAATATAGAACATAACATAAATTTTCACAATATACCCCCTTCTAACCAAAGGTCCATAGGGATCATTGATTCATCTTAGTCCATCAACCATATCTCACATATTTGTGTTGTTACCCAACAACAACAAAATGCTCTTACTATAGCTCCATCTACAACTAACATTTCGACTAGACCTCCTTTGATCCTTCGATCCAAACAATATATATTTGACCACTTAATAAGACCCCATTTGGTTGTTTAGCCACAACCAAATGCTAAAAAAAAGGGTGTTTACTACTTGTTGTAATAGATAGAAAACACCCAAGCCATGATCCCCATTTTTAAACTTCTTATATCCTATCCGACCTATCTAGACATCCTCATTAGAGTTTTGAGAGAGTGCATAGTCCCTCAAAAATTGAATCCTAATGAGTTTTCTTTAATTATTGAATCATCTAGGGTAGACCATACAAGTTTCTCTTTTTATGAGGATGATGTCCACCAATATTCTTTACTAAAAGATCCTCCTCTATACATCATAGGCCAAATAAACAAAAAATTTATCATGCAAATTTTAGTCAATAATGGTTTTAGATTTTATGTCTATAGATTTAAATTTATCAGTCACTTTATCTTTGTAAAAAGTGATCTTGAAAAAATTGATTCAGTAATTTGATCCTTTGACAATGGGGATTGTGAGGGTAGTGTTACTATAGTCTTATCCCTCAAAGTAGGGCCCTAAATTCTAAACACATTATTTTGTATCATACCTTGTGATATATCTATAAAATTATTTTAGATCAATGTTGGATCCATGACATGTAGGTTGTCCCATTATGAAGAACACAAGATTATACTGAGAGGGGGGTGAACAGTATAAGATCAAATTTTACTTTTCTTTCCCAAATAATATTATCCATTGTTATCAATTTGCAATATCAATAGTATTAATTAAAGTAATGCACAAGTCATCACACACATGAGAAACACAAATTTAATGTGGCTCACCTAATGTGGGTTACATCCATGGAGAAAATATTTCTTCTAAATTTTCTCAACAAATATCTTGGGAATCAATTCCCTATTACAATGTTTATGGACCTCTATCTAAAGGAAATCACTATCCCCAATGCTTTTATTTGTGGATCTCTCTCCACAGGGGAACTTTATCCCCTTTGCTCTGTATTTTTGGATATCTCTTCATAGGATAACTCTATCCCCTCTGCTATGGCTTATGGATCTCTCTCCACAAGATAAATCTATCCCCTTTGCTCTGGTTTATGGATATCTCTCCACAGGATAACTCTATTCTCTTCACTCTGGTTTGTGGATATCTCTCCATAGGATAATTCTATCTCCTTTGCTCTAGTTTATGGATCTCTCTCCACAGTATAACTCTATCCCCTTTGCTCTGGTTTGTGGATCTATATCCATAAGAGAACTCTACCCATTTTCTTTGGTTTGTGGATCTCTCTCCATAGGAGAAATCTATCCCATTTGCTCTGGTCTGATCCAAAACTGCTCTCAAATCTATCTCAAATATACATCAAACCTTGTCACAAGGCTAGCACAAATATTCTCTAAATTTTCTTACAAATATATATCTCAAATCAGCATCAAACCTCATTACAAGGTTAACACAAATATGCTCTAAATTTTCTCATAAATCTCTATCTTAAATCTGCATCAAAACTTGTTACAAGGTTAGCACAAATTTGCTCTAACTCTAGTCACAAATCTCTATCTCAAATCTACACCAAACCTCATCAAAAGGCTAGCACAAATATACTCTGACTCTGCTCACAAATATCTATCTCAAATCTGCTTCAAGTCTTCTCAAAATACTTTCTCAAATCTACCTTGATGCCTTCTCAAAAGACTTTCTCAAATCTTCCTTAATGCTGCTTACTGAACCTACTCAAATATTTCCACATCTTGCACACAAACAAAGCTTATATCTATTTCAGAAATGCTTCTTCAAACAAATATATACTACTCATTTTTTTTTTAACCTCTGGAATATATAGAGAATGATATATACTATCAAATACCCAATATGTTCTTTACATTCAGAAATATTGCTTTCATCTAATCCAATCTCTACCTCTTGTAAAATCCCTTTCAATCAAATCAAACTAGTGTAGGACTTTTATTTACTAATATGATTTCTAACACTTGCACATTCACTTTCAATATCACTCAAACCAATGCCAAAGAGCTTCACAAGTCCACTCAAACAATGAAGCACAAATTGTTCACAAACCCTAACACAAGTGTTTCCAATCTCATTCAACAATGGAGTTCAATCAATGAATCACAAAACCTATCTCAAATATTTCCAAAAATGAACATGAACTTAATCTTATTAAAGAACACAAGCTTATACTGAGAGGGGGGGGTGAACAGTATAAGACCGCTTTTCAATTTTTCTTTCGATTAACTTGCAGTTCAAAAACATGCAGTGAATATATAACAGTATCAAAACAGAAATCAAAGCAATGCACAGAATATCATCCACAATAGAGACACAACAATTTACATGGTTCACCCAATGCGGGCTACTCCACGGATAAAATTTGTACTAAATTTTATCACCTCAAATTCTGGGAAACATGTCCCGATTACAAAGTTTATGGGCACCAACCCAAAGGAGATACCTTCCCCTAGCTCTGCTTAATCTGGTGATCCTCTAGAGAACCTCTACCTCTATAGCCCTTAGCAAGTGGAACTCAATCCATAGAAGACACCTGTCTTCCCTGCTCTGGCTGGAGACCTCTGTCCTCAACTCTATCACCGCACAGTCGATCCTCTTTTCTGCACCAAAACACAGTCCTTCGGTCTGGCACTTTGTCCTCGAACTTGCACCTCTGCTCAATTACAACACTCGATCAAATATCTACTTATGCACCTCTGTGCAAACACAGCAACAATGTCTTCGCACACTCTGCTCTTCGATGATCGAACTTCTCCCTGCACTCTGCTTCTATGAAAGTCGCACTTCGAACGCACACTTCGATCGATTCCCAAACTCTTCAAGCAGCCCTCCTTTTATACTCACAATCTCAAGATTGAAATCTTGATCTTAGTCGGCTGATTACCCTTCAACCACGTCGGCTGCAAAACCCTACGCTACGTCGGCCCAAATTTAACTCTGTCGGCTTCACTGCCTCCCTGTAGCTTCTGGCGCGAAACTTCAACATGTCACGATATCGTGACACCTTTGCCTGCCGTAGCCTTCTTTTGCCTGTTGTCACGAAATCGTGACACTACAGCCTTTGTCGACCTCCTTTCTGCTTATGTCATGAAATCATGACACTTCCTATCTTTGCTGATGTCACCTTCTCTTCTGTCATGAAATCATGACCCTTCTATCTTCATGCCCTTCCTCTCAGCTTCTGTCACAAAATCATGACACTTTTGATTTTTGCTGACGTCATCTTCTCTCTATCATGAAATCATGACGCTTTAGTCTCAAAGCCTTTTCTTCTTTTGATGAAATCACACATATCCCACTTCATGAAATACCTAAGCCTATATCCAAAGAACATGTCATGAAATCATGACGCTTTCACCTTCGAGCTCTTCCTTCTTCAACTTGTCATGAAATCATGACGCTTCTTCTGATTAAGACTTGCTAACTATTTTTGTCATGAAATCATGACACTATCTCCAACTGCAAGCTACCAACTCAACCTATCATGAAATCGTGACACTTTCATCCGTACAAAAACTTTCAGCTTTGAACGCTTTCTCCATCTCGGAAATCGTGACACTCCCGCTTCCATACGCATTTCTCCACTGTCCTGAAATCATGACGCTTCTCCTTTCAAGCTCTTCTCTTTGCTGCATGTCACGAAATCATGATAGTCTTCAACTCGACCTCTGTAGCATGTCACGAAAATGTGACAACCCTTACTTGGAACTTTGCATCATGTCATGAAATCGCGACAGTTCTTGAATCACTTTCTCTCTCTTCAATCTTGTCGCGAAATCACGACAGCTCACACTGCAGACTCTCTCTTCTGCAACATGTCATGAAATCATGACACTTTCTCGTCCGTACAACCTCCTTTGTAGAATGTCATGAAATCACGACACTTTTCTTTCTCTGCCTTCCTGCACTGTCCGAGTCATGAAAATGCGACATGTCACGAAATCGTGACAGTTTTGCCTGCTTCGTCTCTGCCTTCCCGCATGTCACGAAATCGTGACAGATTTGCCCGAACTTTCTCTCTCCTCAAACATGTCACGAAATCATGACAGTTTTGCCAATGCTTTCTCTCTCCTAAAACATGTCGCGAAATCGTGACAGTTTTTCCAGCCACCTGCATACTTTTTCTTACTTGTCTTTTTCTTGATCTTTTGCAACTGGGCTACCCTGATCTTCTTGGAAACTCATTGTCCATGCTGAAACCTTCATCAAGACACATTCTTTGACATCAAACCAAATTGCTTCAAGACCTTCTTGACATCAATGACAACATCTACACTTAGAGTAAAGGCAATGTACCCAATGTACCCAAAATTGCCAACAATCTCCCCCTTTGTCATTGATGGCAAACCTTAACTGAAAACACAAGTCAAGAGCCAAAACTGAAAACAATTGATCCAACAACTGAGAATCTGCCTTTGAAGTTTTTGCTCCCCCTGACTTGAAGCTCTCTTCTTCACTATGAAGCTCTCCCCCTTACTCATATCTCTCCCCCTTTGTCATCAATGGCAAAGGGTCACCTTTGGGGCTTGGGACTAAGAATGAGCTTCTTAGCTTAGTCCCTCCCCCACCTCCTGATGAGGTGATTAATTCTGGGGTGGGAGTACAACTCCCAATTTCTCCCTTAGATACTCAAATGTATCTCTTGGAAGAGGTTTTGTGAAGATATCTGCAATCTGCTCTTTAGTAGACACATATTCTACCTTGACCTGCTTATCTTGCACTTTCTCCCTTAGAAAGTGATACTTGATGGAAATATGCTTTGTCCTTGAGTGCATTACCGGATTTTTGGAAATACTTATGGCACTAGTATTATCACAAAATATGGAGATGGGTTGTTCATGCTTGACTTTGAAATCCTCCAAGGTGGTTTTCATCCATAGAACTTGAGTACACCCGACCACTGTTGCTATGTATTCAGCTTCTGCCGTAGATAAGGAAACTGAAGGTTGTTTCTTACTTAGCCAAGAAACTAAACTCTTTCCTAGAAAGAATGCTCCACCACTGGTGCTTTTCCTGTCATCATTACTGCCTGCCCAATCTGCATCTGTATAGGCTGTGAGAGTGAAATCATCACCTTTGGGATACCAAAGCCCAAAGTCCATAGTGCCCTTCAGATATCTGAATATTCTTTTAACTGCTGTAACATGAGAGTCTTTCGGAGCTACCTGAAATCTGGCTACTAATCCAACAGCCTGCATGATATCTGGTCTGGTAGCTGTAACATATAATAAACTACCAATCATTGATCTGTACAACCTCTGATCTGCCGCTGGAGATTCATCATCTTTACTCATCTTGCACCCTGTAGTCATTGGAGTACATACAGGTTTGTTGTCCATCATCCCAAATTTTTTTAACATCTCTTTGATATATTTTCCTTGAGAGAGAAATATACCGTCTTTTGATTGAGCAATCTGAAGACCCAAAAAGAATGACAGCTCTCCAATCATAGACATCTCAAATTCCTTCTACATGGTGTTAGCAAAATCTTTGCACATCTGGGTATTATTTCCCCCAAAAATGATATCATCAACATAGACAACTACAATCAGCATATCATTTCCTTTATCCTTAATATACAAATTGCTATCTGCCATACCTTTCCTGAAACCTTGCTCATGAAGGTACTTGTCAAGTCTTGAGTACCAAGCCCTAGGTGCTTGCTTTAACCCATACAAGGCTTTTTTTAGTTTACACACATAGTCCGATTGATCTGAGAGAGACACGCCTTCTGGCTGTTCTACGTAGACTTCTTCATCCAAAACTCCATTTAAAAAGGTTGATTTCACATCCATTTGATACACCTTGAATGCTTTGAAGCTTGAGAGGGCCAAAAACATTCTGATGGCTTTGAGACGAGCAACAGGAGCGAACGTCTCTTCGAAATCAACACCTTCTACTTGAGCATAACCTTTGCAAACCAATCTGGCTTTGTTTCTGACAATATTTCCATCCTCATTGAGTTTATTTCTGAATATCCATTTTGTGCCAATGATATTCTTGTCCTTAGGTCTTGGAACTAAATCCCAAGTTTCACTTTTCTCTATTTGATTTAGCTCTTCATCCATTGCTTTGACCCAAAATTTATCTGCACATGCTTCACTGAAATTTTTTGGCTCAATCTGAGATAATAAAGAAATATTTGTAGAATCGTGTGACGGAATGACTCTTCTTCTAGTTTGTCTGCTGTTTGGATCACCAATGATCAAATCTTTGGGATGATGTTTCTGAACATATCGTGACGGAGTTTTGGGAAGCAGCTGCTATTTTTCCTCTTCTTCATCTGAAACCTCTCTGAATTCTTCTTGACAGATTTCATCACTGATTTCCTTGACAGGTTCTCTTATCCCTGTCTTTTCATCAACTGTTACATTTATGCTCTCTACGACTGTATGCGTTCTTTTGTTGAAGCATCTGTAAGCCTTGCTTCTGCTGGAATAACCAAGAAAAATTCCTTCATCACACCTAGGATCAAACTTACCCAAATTCTGATCTTCCCTTCTGATGAAGCACTTACTCCCAAACACTTTGAAATGTTTGACTGTAGCTGGTCTTCCTTTCCACAACTCATAAGGAGTTTTATGATGATTTACTCTAAGTTGGGCCCTGGTGATAATGTATACTGCTGTACTGACTGCCTCTTTCCAGAAACCATCTGAAAGTTTTGACTCATTTAACATAGCTCTAGCCATATTTTCAATAGTTCTATTTTTTCTTTCAACTACTCCATTTTGTTGAGGAGTTCTTGCTGCTGAATATTCTCTCTTAATTCCCTATTGCTCACAGTATTCCACAAATTCATTAGAGGTGAACTCTCCTCCTCTGTCCGATCTTAAACATTTGATTCTCTTTTCAGTCTCATTTTCAATCATTTCTTTGAAAGCTTTAAATTTTTCAAAGGCTTCAGATTTTTCTTTGAGAAAGGTAACCCAAGTCATTCTAGAATAATCATCTATGAACAACATGAAGTAGCTTTCTCCCTGAATGCTCTGAGTTCTGGTGGGGCCACATAAATTAGTATGAATGAGATCTAAAGGTTTTGAAGAAGTATACACTTTTGATTTAAAACTGGTTCTGGTCTGTTTTCCATGTTGACAAGGACCGCAAATGGTGTTATGGGGCCTTTTTATTTTGGGCAAGTCTCTAACTGCTTCCTTGTTACTAATGTTGACAAGATTATCAAAGCTCAAATGCCCCAATATTTTATGCCATAACCAACTCTCATCTTCTTGAGTTAGAAAACACTTTTCCTTTTTTATCTCACTTAGCATGTAAAGATTGTTTGGAGTCCTTGTAGCACTAGCAATGAGTTTTCCATTTTTTTCTTTACGAATCTCACATCTATCTGAAAAGAAAGATACTATGTGTCCTTGATCACAAAGTTGACTCACACTTAGAATATTATGTCTTAGACCTTCTACATAAAGCACATTTTTAGTTTTGGACTTCCCATCCAAGCTAAGAGTCCCTTTACCACAGATTTTAGCAGACCTGTTATCTCCAAAACTAACTGTTCCTCTGTTTGTGTTTTTTAAGACCAAAAAATTTTCCTTTTCACCAGTCATATGTTTTGAACAACCACTATCAAGATACCATTTCTCTACTTTGTCTTGAGCATGAAAAGCAGTTTGAACTATCATTGACTTAGACTTGATCTCATTTCTCTTTTTAGTGAACTTAAAGCTAGGTCTATCCAAACTGCACATCCTTGCTATATGCCCAACATTCTTGCATTTGTAACACATGACATTTTTATCCATAAGAGGTGCAAAAGAGTTAACATTTTCTTGACTATGGCTATTCACGGATTTAATGCAATGTATAGCTTTGTGACCAAATTCCTTGCAAGAGAAACAGTAGCCATGGAAAGTATTATGTAACCTGTTTTGATGCCTTGGATGATTGTTCTTCTTGTGACCAACTGGAATCCATCGTTCTTCAGGCTGAAGATTGATCTTGCTATCTCTTCTTCCTGTCATGATGCTTGAGAACAAAACTCTCTTCCCTAAAATTCTTAAAGCCCAGAAGAATTCTCTTTAGAGATCGAACTTAACCTCTTCATTCTTTTTTGAAACTGTATGTTCTTCTGAAAGATCCTTCTCCAAGTTGTTAGGCTTTTTCGGGAGAGACCCGCTCTGATACCAATTGAAGAACACAAGCTTATACTGAGAGGGGGTGGTGAACAGTATAAGACCGCTTTTTCAATTTTTCTTTCGATTAACTTGCAGTTCAAAAACATGCAGTGAATATATAACAGTATCAAAATAGAAATCAAAGCAATGCACAGAATATCATCCACAATAGAGACACAACAATTTACGTGGTTCACCCAACGCGGGCTACTCCACGGATAAAATTTGTACTAAATTTTATCACCTCAAATTCTGGGAAACATGTCCCGATTACAAAGTTTATGGGCACCAACCCAAAGGAGATACCTTCCCCTAGCTCTGCTTAATCTAGTGATCCTCTAGAGAACCTCTGCCTCTGCAGCCCTTAGCAAGTGGAACTCAATCCACAGAAGACACCTGTCTTCCCTGCTCTGGCTGGAGACCTCTGTCCTCAACTCTATCACCGCACAGTCGATCCTCTTTTCTGCACCAAAACACAGTCCTTCGGTCTGGCACTTTGTCCTCGAACTTGCACCTCTGCACAATTACAACACTCGATCAAATATCTACTTATGCACCTCTGTGCAAACACAACAGCAATGTCTTCGCACACTCTACTCTTCGACGATCGAACTTCTCCCTGCACTCTGCTTCTGTGAAAGTCGCACTTCGAACGCACACTTCATCGATTATCAAACTCTCCAAGCAGCCCTCCTTTTATACTAACAATCTCAAGATTGAAACCTTGATCTTAGTCGGCTGCATATCCCTAAAACAACGTCGGCTACAAAACCCTACGCTGCGTCGGCCCAGATTTAACTCTGTCGGCTTCTATGCCTCCCTGTAGCTTCTAGCACGAAACTTCAACATGTCACGATATCGTGACACCTTTGCCTACCGTACACCTTCTTTTGCCTGCTGTCACGAAATCATGACACTATAGCCTTTGTCGACCTCCTTTCTGCTTATGTCATGAAATCATGACACTTCTTGTCTTTGCTGACGTCATCTTCTCTTCTATCGTGAAATCGCGACCCTTCTATCTTCATGCCCTTCCTCTCAGCTTCTGTCGTGAAATCGTGACACTTTTTACTTCTGCTGATGTCATCTTCTCTTCTATCGTGAAATCGTGACGCTTTAGTCTTCATAGCCTTCCTCTCTGCTTTTGTCATAAAATCGTGACACATCTACTTCTGCTAACATCATCTACAACTCTGTCACGAAATCGTGACGCTTTCGTTGCCTTAAGCTCTTTTCTGCCATATGCCCATGAAACTGGAACATGTCACAAAATCACGATGCTTTCGCCTTCGAGCTCTTCCTTCTTCAACTCATCACGAAATCGCGACGCTTCTTCTGATTAAGACTTGCTAACTGTTTCTATCGCAAAATCATGACACCATCTCCAACTACAAGCTGCCATCTCAACCTATCACGAAATCTTGACACTTTCTGCATCCATACAACTTCTTTGTAGCCTGTCATGAAATCATGATGCTTTCAGCTTTCGAAATCTTTCTCTACAACCTGTCACAAAATCGTGACACTTCTAGCTTTCGTACGCTTTCTCCACTGCCTATCGTGAAATCGTGACGCTTCTCCTTTTAGGCTCTTCTCTTTGCTGCATGTCACAAAATCATGACAGTCTTCAACTCGACCTCTGTAGCATGTCATGAAAATGCGACAGCCCTTACTTGGAACTTTGCATCATGTCACGAAATCGTGACAGTTCCTGAATCACTTTCTCTCTCTTCAATCTTGTCACGAAATCGTGACAGATCACACTACGGACTCTCTCTTCTGCAACATGTCATAAAATCATGACACTTTCTTGTCCGTACAGCCTCCTTTGCAGAATGTCGTGAAATCGTGACACTTTTCTTTCTCTGCCTTCCTGCATCGTCCGAGTCGCGAAAATGCGACATGTCGCGAAATCACGATAGTTTTGCTCGCTTCGTCTCTGTGTTGTAATCACAATGACACTGAGAGGGGGGTGAATCAGTGTGTTCTTTAAAATTTCTAAAACATATGATTTTAAATCTAGTTGCAGTTTAAAGTAGATAAAAGAGATACTAAATGCATCAAGAAAGCATCACACATAACACAACAATTTAACGAGGTTCACCAATGTGGCTACTCCTCAAAAATGACTGCTTGGACTACCATCCAAATCCAGTCAATGCAAAGCTACAACTTTACATAATCCTTTACCAGCACCAACTCGGAAGGAGCAACAACCCCTTAACTTTATCTGCTTCAATAGAATGGAGCACCAACTCCTATTTTACCAGCACCTACTGGAAAGAGGCACCAACCCCTTATACCAAGCTGCAACTTGGAGGACAATAAAGATAATAAAAATGATAGAATAAAACTTTATTCCTTACAGTCTGCTATTTTTTTGCATTTTGCTTCTACGCAAAACTCTTCGCACTGTTCGATTGCTTCTGTGTACTTCTTCGCAATCTCTGTTGCAACCGGATGATCGACACTTCTGCTATTTGCGCTCTAACATTTTGAACTTAGAACTCCATATCTACACATTGTGCTTTTCATCCATGCAATCACGATATGCAGATTCGAACTACGACTTTGCACTCTACTCGATCAAACTTCATTTGCGCAATCACTCTTCTTGCATTCGCACATTATCTCATCGCAACGCTCTCCTCTTAACCTCCCAACAACCCCCTTTTTATAGAAGAGAATTCAAAATCAATTCTTAAATCATAGTCGATTGTAACTCTAGGGCGTCGGCTGCAAACCCTAATGATGTCAACTTCAAACCCTAGAATTTTTTTTTTTCGACTGCTTAAACCTGGTGATTGTCGGCTGCAAACCCTAAAAACACCCACTGTAAAACCCTAGAAAATGTTGGCTTCAAAACCCTAAAAACATCCACTGTAAAACCCTTGACAATGTCGGCTTTAAAACCCTAAAAACGTCCACTATAAAACCCTTGACAATGTCGGCTTTAAAACCCTAAAAACGTCCGCTGTAAAACTCTTGACAATGTCGACTTCAAATCCACTATAAAACCCTAGATGATGTCGGCTTCAAACCCTAAAAACTGTCAACCCAGATTTAAATTTGTCGGCCTCAACCTCTTCTGCCACCTTCGTCACCTTCCTATAGCTTATTGCCGTGAAATAGCAACACGTCGCAATATCGCGACACTTTTTGTGGTCGTACGCCTTCTTGACCTTGTCGTCGCGAAATCGTGACCCTTTTGGCCGTTGACAGTTTTGCCACCGTTCTTGTCACAAAATCGTGACACTTCAAACTTTTTCTGACGTCATCCTCAATGTTGTCATGAAATCGTGATGCTTCTGTCTTCCTAAGGCTTTTCTTGCAACTCATCACGAAATCGTGACACTTTCAGCTTTCGTACAATCCTAGCTTCATGTAGTAGCGAAATCACTACAATATTGTGCCTTGTGCTTCTAAGCTTTGCTTCTGCCCATGAAATTATGACTTGCAAGGAAATCACTACACTTTTATGCTTTGTTCTTTCGACTTGTAGCATAATCGCTACATCTTTGAGTTCTTTACTTTTGACTAGTAGCAAAATCGCTACACCTTCACGTTGAGCACTTATGACTTGTAGCGAAATCGCTACATCTTCGTGTTGTGATTTTTCAACTCGTAGCGAAATCGCTACACCTTTGTTTTGTGCAATTCTGACCCGTAGTGCAATCGCTACACCTTTGCTTTGTGCACTTTTGACTTGTAGCGAAATTGTTACAGCTTTTTAACTCAACGCTTTCTTCTTGCTTCGGTCAGTGAAATTTTGACATGTAGTGAAATTGCTACAGTTTCTCAACTTAGCTTCTTGGCCTCCAGCATGTCACGAAATCGCGACCGTTTGTCTTGCGCCTTCTCTCTCCTCATTTTTATCATGAAATCATGACATTTTCAGCTGCACTTTCTCTCTCCTCCGACTTGTCGCGAAATCGTGACAGAAAACATGTCGCGATATCGTGACAATTTTCTAACTTGTCTTTTTCTTTAAATATTTTCTATCTTTTGCATCTGAATGACTTATGATCTGTCTACCCACTACATCCTTGGATCTAATTGCCTGTGTTGACAACAATGACAACCTTCTTGCAACACCTTTCTCAACAATCTCCCCCTTTGGAATTGTTGGCAACACCTGTATACATTCCTGTAACTCTTCTCCCCCTTTGTCAATAATACCAAAGGGCTACTGCAAACTCCCCTTGAGTCCATCCTCACACTTCTCAGGCACAATTTGTTGCAACTGGCACAAATTATGATCATGAGCAAAAGAATAGTCAAATACTCAAATGCTCCCCCTGAGAAAGTGATCCTTGTAGCTAGTCACTTCTTAGGAAGTGTGACTACTCCTAATTTGCTTCGAAGATACTCAAATACTTCCTTGGGCAAAGGTTTTGTAAAAATATCTGCTACCTATTCTGTAGTTGGGACATAGTCCAATTTAACTTCTCCTTCTGCAACTTTTTCTTTCAAGAAATGATACCTTATAGCAATGTGCTTTGTCCGTGAGTGCATTACTGGATTCTTAGAGATGTTAATTGCACTGGTGTTGTCACACTTTACTGATATTGGTTCACTAAAATTAATACCTAGATCTTTCAAGGTTTGTTTCATCCACAAGACTTGTGTGCAACATGTTGTGCCTCAGCTATAGATAAAGAAACTGACTCTTGCTTCTTACTGTGCCATGCAACCAATCTGTCCCCCAAATAGAATGCTCCTCCACTGGTACTCTTTCTGTCATCAACACATCCAGCCCAATCTGCATCTAAATATGATATAAGAGTGAAATCTTTGCATTTTGGATACCACAACCCATACTCCATGGTGCCTTTGAGATATCGAAAAATCCTTTTAACTGTTGTTACATGAGTCTCTTTGGGACTGGCTTGAAATCTGGCTACCATGCAAACTGCCTGCAGAATATCAAGTCTGGTTGTAGTTAAATATAGTAAGCTTCCTATCATTGATCTATACATGGTTTGATCTACAGGTGGAGATTTGTCTTCTTTACTCAACTTGCAGCTCGTTGTCATGGGAGTGCTTGACTGGCTTACAGTCCTCCATAGTGAACCTCTTTAGCATTTCTTTCACATATTTGATTTGGGAAATGAATATACCTTTCTCATTCTGATTAACTTGTAGCCCTAGAAAGTAAGACAGTTCACCAATCATTGACATTTCAAATTCATTCTGCATCTTGTTTGCTAAGTCTTTACAAGATTCATCTTTGTTGCTGCCAAATATGATATCATCCACATAGACAACAAGAACAATGAGATGCCCACCTTCTATTTTCACATACAAATTACTATCCACTAAACCTTTCTTGAATCCCTGTTGAGAGAGATAATTATCTAGCCTAGCATACCATGCCCGTGGTGCTTGTTTTAATCCATACAATGCTTTCTTTAATTTGCAGACAAGGTTAGGATATTCACTGATTTGAAAGCCATATGGTTGTTCAATATAGACATCTTCTTCAAGTTTCCCATTTAAAAACGTAGATTTTACATCCATCTAATAAACTCTGAAGTTCTTGTGAACTGCTAGTGCCAGAAACATTCTAATAGCTTCTAGTCTGGCCACTGGTGCGAAAGTCTCTTCAAAATCAATGCCTTCGACCTATGCATAGCCTTTGCAAACCAGTCTTGCTTTATTTCTAATGACCTGACCGTCTTCATTTAATTTATTTCGAAATATCCATTTGGTGCCTATTACATTCTTATTTGCAGGTCTAGGTACTAGTTCCCAAGTTCTATTCTTTTCAATCTGATCTAACTCTTCATTTATTGCCTTCATCCAGCTATCATCTTTGCTTGCTTCATCTATGTTTTTGGGCTCAATGCTGGATAAAAGAGAGTAATTACTTATTACTTTCTTTCTTGTTTGAATGCCAACTGTGGGATCTCCAATTATTTGGTCTCTAGGATGATTTTTCTACCAGCTGCCCATTTTGAATTTTCTATTTTCTTGCACCTCTGAGTCATCTGATAAGTTATCTGCATCAGCCGTAGACGTATTTTCTGTTCCATGCACTTCATCTCCTTCAATGACTTCTTCGTAGATTGGGTAGTTTTCTTCAAAGTTAACTATTTGTTTCCTCCCTTCATCGAATTTAACATCTGCAATGTCCACAATTTTCTTGAGTCTCTTGTTGTAGCATTTGTAAGCTTTGCTATTTGGAGAATAACCAACAAAAACACCTTCATCTCGCTCTATCTTCAAACTTTCCAAGGTTGTCATCGGTTTTTATGATGTAGCACTTACAGCCAAATACTTTGAGATGTTTTGTTGTTGCTTTTCTACCAAACCACAACTCATAAGGTGTTTTGCATTCATGAGTTCTTAACATATACCTGTTTTGAATGTATACTGTTGTGTGAACTACTTCTTTCCAGAATCTATCTGCTATTTTGTTTTTTGCCAGCATGGTGCGTGCCATTTCCTGTATAGTTATGTTCTTCCTCTCTACTACACCATTCTACTGAGGAGTTTTGGCTGCTGAATATTGTCTCTTGATACCATATTTTTCATAGTATTCTATAAATTCATTCAAAATGAATTCTCCTCCTCTATCTAATCGCAAGCATTTAATCCTTTTTCCTATTTCATTCTCAACTAGCTGTTTGAAGGTTCTGAACATTTCAAAAGCTTCTGTTTTATCTTTTAGGAAGAATATCCATGTCATTCTGGAATAATCATCGATACAAAGCATAAAGTATTTGTCGTCGTTTATGCTTTGAGTCCTCATGGGTCCACATAAGTCCGTATGAATGAGTTCCAAAGGCTCGCTAGTGTGGTATTCTTTTGTTCTAAATGAAACTTCGGTTTGCTTTCCCTTCTGACATGAAGCACACACACTGTTTGAAGGTTTCTTAATGGTTGGAATATCTCTCACTGCTTGTTTAGAGCTGATTTTCACCAGATTGTCAAAACTTATATGTCCAAGCCTCTTATGCCACAACCAGTTCTCTTCTTCTTGTCTAATGAAGCACATACCTTCTGAAGATTCTGAAAGTGTGTACAGGTTGCCAGACATCCTTGAGTCGGTTGCTATCAATTTCTCGTTGTTTATTTTTTTGACTTCACAACCCTGCTTCTTGAAAACCACTTCATGTCCTTTATCACAGATTTGACTCACACTTAACAGGTTATGTTTCAAACCATCCACATATAAAACTTCTTCTGACTTGATTTTCCCTTCACTAATTTTGATAGATCCTTTACCTATTATTTTGGCTCCATCATTATTGCCGAACTTCACAGAACCACCCTCATATTTCTATAGTTTTTCAAATTTCTGTTTATCACCTGTCATATGACTTGAGCAACCACTGTCAAGGATCCACGGTACACATTTATTTTGAGCTCTAAAAGCTGTCTGCACTATTAAAGATTCCTGTTCTTTCCTGAGTTGTTCTTTTTGTTTCCATTCTGTTTTAACTGTGGTGTTGGGTTCTAGCTGGGATTTCCCCTTTTCAGAATCTTGCACATATCCTTCAGAAGAAATTCTATTTTGTTTTGCCCTATATGGTTGAATTCTTCTTTTCTGAGATTGATATGAAACAGAAATACTACGACAGTTTCTGGAAATATGCCCAAAGTTGTGACACTTAAAGCATTCTACTACATAACTCATTAGAGGAGCAAAAGCATTTCTACTAGTGAAACTTCTTGGACCTATATTGTACTTGCAGTCAACAATTTTATGCCCATAACCATTACATTTAAAATAGAAACCATAGAAATAATGATTGAACCTAAAATATGGTCTTGGCCAAGTTGTTGCAGGAGCCTTAGATCTTCTTTTCTTTTGATGTGTGACCTTGGTAAAGCCATCATTGTCAGCTGCTATTTCAGGACTGGCATTACAACTTTCTTTTGCCTGATTTGTTTTTCTTTCCACAGCCTATTTCTTGTCTTTACTCTTTTCACTTTCAGCATTGCTTGCATTTGGTCCACTTGATGATTCTCCTTCAGTAAAGCCCAGACCAAATTTGATACCTGTGGATCTTTGATCTCTTAGAATTTTGTCCAGCTTCATCGAAATTTCTTCACGTTTTAAATGACAGCTAATTTTTCGATCCAGCTCTTGTATCTGTATTCGAAGACTAACATTTTCTTCTTCCAATTTGCAACAGTAATCTATCTTCATGGTTACCTGTACTTCAAGATCTTCGGACATTTTCTTGTACTCTTCTGTCTATGTTTTTAGACTGGCTATAATGTCATTTGCATCCTCAAGTTTCCTTAACAGTTTTGTTTTCTTTCTTTTCTCAGATTTCCATTCCATAAGAGCAGACACCAGCTCACCTTCTAAATCAACTTCAGCCTCACCTTTTTCAATAGATACTTCAGAGTTCATTCCTTCTCTATTTTCTGTGTTTTCTGCCTCTTTTGATTCGTCTATTTCAAATGCCATAAAGAGAGCCTCACCTGTTCCTTCTTCAGAGTCTTCACTAGAACTGTCCTCTGAAGATTCTACATTTCGGGAGATAAAGCTTTTCTTTTTGAAATTGCCTTTTCTGAAGTTTTTTTTCTTCCTCCATTCACCTTTTTCTTGATGCTGAGTTTCTTCACCTTTGTTCTTGTCATTGAGAGGACATTTGGTAGCAAAGTGTCCAATACCTCCATAATTGAAACATTTAAAAGGTAGCTTTCCTTTGTATTTTCCTTTTCCTTTTCTCAGCTTTCTTACAAAATTTGCTTCCATTTCATCTGAAGCATCCTCTTCTTCAGATTCTTGTTTTGTGCTTTTGCCTTTTAGGGCTTTGAAAGCTGCTTCTCTATCTGTGGGATTAGACCTTCCTATTCTCATTTCAAAAGCAGTCAAAGAACCATGCATCTCATCCATACTAAAATTATTTAGATCTTTGGCTTCTTCTATGGCAGAGACTTTAGAATCAAATCTAGGAGGGAGCGATCTCAATACCTTTTTCACGATAGCAGCATCGGTTAATTCTTTGCCAAGACCTCTGATTGAATTGGTGATCCCATTGACTCTTTGCATGAAAGTCTCTATGTTCTCATCATTTTCCATATTTAAAGATTCGTATTGAGCTCGATGTGCTTGAAGTTTGGCCTCATTGATCCTATCATCTCCTTCATGAATGTTCTCTAGTTTATCCCATATATCTTTTGTTGATTCACAATTTATGACCTTGACTAGCTCACTGTCAACTAGTCCACACATGATAGCATTTTTTGCTTTTGAATCATATTCAAGTGCCTTTTTACCTACAATGTCTGTTGGAGCGGTGGCAGGAGCTTTGTAACCATTAACTACCGCACCCCAGATGTCAAAACCCAAAGCACTGAGATATGTCTGCATTCTAATTTTCCAAAACGCATAGTTAGTCCCATCAAACAATGGTGCTTTGTTCGAGGAGAAACCTTCACCACTTGCCATTGCATAACTTCCAAGATCACCTTAGTTGTTTAAGCCTGTTCAAGAACTTGGCTCTGATACCAATTGTTGTAATCACAATGACACTGAGAGGGGGGGTGAATCAGTGTGTTCTTTAAAATTTCTAAAACATATGATTTTAAATCCAGTAGCAGTTTAAAGCAGATAAAAGAGATACTAAATGCATCAAGAAAGCATCACACATAACACAACAATTTAACAAGGTTCACCAATGTGGCTACTCCTCAAAAATGACTGCTTGGACTACCATCCAAATCCAGTCAATGCAAAGCTACAACTTTACATAATCCTTTACCAGCACCAACTGGAAGGAGCACCAACCCCTTAACTTTATCTGCTTCAACAGAATGGAGCACCAACTCCTATTTTACCAGCACCTACTGGAAAGAGGCACCAACCCCTTATACCAAGCTACAACTTGGAGGACAATAAAGATAATAAAAATGATAGAATAAAACTTTATTCCTTATAGTCTACTATTTTTCTGCATTCTACTTCTGTGCAAACTCTTCGCACTGTCAGATCGCTTCTGTGTATTTCTTCGCAATCTCTGTTGCAACCGGATGATCGACACTTCTGCTATTTACGCTCTAACATTTTGAACTTAGAACTCCATCTCTACACATTGCACTTTTCATCCATGCAATCATGATATGCAGATTCGAACTACGACTTTGCACTCTACTCGACCGAACTTCACTTGCGCAATCACTCTTCTCGCATTCGCACATTATCTCATCGCAACGCTCTCCTCTTAACCTCGCAACAGCCCCCTTTTTATAGAAGAGAATTCAAAATCAATTCTTAAATCATAGTCGGCTATAACTCTAGGACGTCGGCTGCAAACCCTAATGATGTCAACTTCAAACCCTAGAATTTTTTGGCTGCTTAAACCTGGTGATTGTCGACTGCAAACCCTAAAAATGTTCGCTATAAAACCCTAGCAAATGTCAGCTTCAAAACCCTAAAAACATCCGCTGTAAAACCCTTGACAATGTCGGCTTTAAAACCCTAAAAACATCTGCTGTAAAACCCTTGACAATGTCGGCTTTAACACCCTAAAAACGTCTACTGTAAAACTCTTGACAATGTCGGCTTCAAATCTGCTGTAAAACCCTAGATGATGTCGGCTTCAAACCCTAAAAATTATCGGCCCAGATTTAACTTTGTCGGCCTCAACCTCTTCTGCCACCTTCGTCACCTTCCTGTAGCTTATTGCCACGAAATAGCAACACGTCACAATATCGTGACACTTTTTGTGGTCGTACGCCTTCTTGACCTTGTCGTCGTGAAATCGCGACCCTTTTGGCCATTGACAGCTTTGCCACCATTCTTGTCGTGAAATCGTGACACTTCAAAATTTTGCTGACGTCATCCTCAATTTTGTCATGAAATCACGACGCTTCTGGCTTCCTGAGGCTTTTCTTGCAACTCGTCGTGAAATCGTGACACTTTCAGCTTTCGTACAATCCTAGCTTCATGCAGTAGCGAAATCGCTACAATATTGTGCCTTGTGCTTCTAAGCTTTGCTTCTGCCCGTGAAATTATGACTTGCAAGGAAATCACTACACTTTTGTGCTTTGTTCTTTCGACTTGTAGCATAATCGCTACATATTTGAGTTCTTTACTTTTGATTGGTAGCGAAATCGCTACACCTTCACGTTGAGCACTTATGACTTGTAGCAAAATCGCTACATCTTCGTGTTGTGCTTTTTAAACTCATAGCGAAATTGCTACACCTTTGTTTTGTGCAATTCTGACCCGTAGCGCAATCGCTACACCTTTTCTTTGTGCACTTTTGACTTGTAGCGAAATCGCTACAGCTTTTCAACTCAACGCTTTCTTCTTGCTTCGATCAGCGAAATTTTGACATGTAGCGAAATCGCTATAGTTTCTCGACTTAGCTTCTTGGCCTCCAGCATGTTGCGAAATCATGACTGTTTGCCTTGTGCCTTCTCTCTCCTCATTTTCATCTCGAAATCGTGACATTTTCGACTGCACTTTCTCTCTCCTCCGACTTGTCGCGAAATCACGACAGAAAACATGTCGCGATATCGTGATAGTTTTCTAACTTGTCTTTTTCTTTGAATATTTTCTATCTTCTGCATTTGAATGACTTCTGAACTGTCTACCCACTGCATCCTTGGATCTAATTGCCTGTGTTGACAACAATGACAACCTTCTTGCAACACCTTGCTCAACACTCTGCCTTCCCACATGTCGCAAAATTGCGACACATTTGTTCGAACTTTCTCTCTCCTCAAACATGTCACAAAATAATGACAGTTTTGCCAGCGCTTTCTCTCTCTTGAAACATGTCGCGAAATTGCGACAGTTTTTCCAGCCGCCTGCATACTTTTTCTTACTTGTCTTTTTCTTGATCTTTTGCAACTGGGCCACCCTGATCTTCTTGGAAACTCACTGTCCATGCTGAAACCTTCATCAAGACACATTCTTTGACATCAAACCAAATTGCTTCAAGACACCTTCTTGACATCAATGACAACATCTACACTTAGAGTAAAGGCAATGTACCCAATGTACCCAAAATTGCCAACACTTATATATCATCCTTATAACATCAAAAATATACCCAACTAAACACCCTAATTAGTGAGTAGTGTCCTCATACCTCTTAATTTTCTTTGATGAAGAAATGTCCTCAAGAACCTATCTCACAAACAACCAATCTTTCTTGTGCCACTTCAAGGGTTAGATAGCAAATTACTTTCTCAAAACATCCACATAAACTTTCCTCTCAAAAGGATGTGCATAATGAAATCTGAAAATGATGCTCTAAGTCCCTTCTTTTATTCTAAAAAATAAAGCATTAATACTCAACAAAATCTTTCATATCTTCCTTTCACCATGCAAGAGTTATGATAAAATGTCAAGCAACTTAACACACCTTATTACTCCTAATATTGCAAAATTGTATTCAACACAACAAAGCCACAAATTACACACATGAATTTTTCATATACACCTTATACCTCCTACTTGAAATAAAATATTTTAATGCACTTTAAATTTCCAACTTAACCATCATAACATCACTTTATTTTATGCACCACTCATAGCACTAGCAATATGAATTATAAACTCCACTTTATCCCTTTTTAATTTAGAAATTAAAACACCACTTTAACCCCCTTTTAATTCAAAAATTAAAAGCAAAACAATAACCATATGACTCCCTAATCAAGCACATACCTTTGTCTTCGCAAATACTTATTTCACAAAAATATTGTCCCCCTTGTTGTCGTCACTACGATTCAAACCTGCATCGCTTGCTAGCCCGTGCCTAGCTTCGGCTCAGCCACCATGTGGGCTAGCCACCCACATAGAACCTAAAGTGTATGTACTATTTATTATACATTATCTCTGATATGAAAATCTTTTTCAATAAAACTTTAACACCTTGCCTTTGTCGTGTCTCTAACTCGAGATCTATCTTCTACCACGTCTTAGTGCCAGGAGTTTTTCCATTTGGGATAGTTGTCCATATGTAACCAAGTTTACTTCCCATGCTATTTATCCATGTATTCTACCTTGAAATCCAAATTCGACCTTTGTCTTCTTCTCCTACTCTGTCACGAATGAATGAATTATTAAAGCATACAATTTTATTATTCTTTTTCTACCTTAGCATTGCAATTTAAATATGCAAATGTTTACTTGGTATTTGACGTTGGTGCATGGAAATATTTGATTTCTAACCTTAACCTTTGGTTCTCACATTTAATTTTTAATTATTATAATATTTTAAATCTACATATATTTAAATATTATAATTTCTTTTTCTTCTTTGGGCCTTTTTCTTAGGATAAAGTCTTTGCCACCATAAAACATCTTCCTTTTTCCTTTGCAAGTACCACCATGGTAAATCCATTAAACCTTTATTTTTACTTTGACATAAATGACAACCAATGTCATCAACTTATGACATCAATCCTTTGACATCAATGAAAACACAATATACTCAAAATTTCCAACAATATCCCCCTTCATCATTAATGGCAAACCTTTCTAAAATTTCTTTTTCAATCACTGGATTCCAAATATTCTCCCCTTGATAAAATACTCCCCCTGACTGAATGTTCTTCCCCTTACTCAAATCCCTTCCCCTTTGACATCAATAGCAAAAGGGACTCCTTTGGGGATAAAAATAAGACTCTTAGCTCAGCCCCCTCACCACCTCCTTTCTTGAGGTGATTAATTTTGGGGTGGTAGTAGATTTACTCTCAACTTACAATACTCTTCTATTTTATCAACCTTTCTCCACACTTTTGTAGACATACCTATTTGAACCTTTTGGATGTCCTGCTTCTCCATTATTCTTAGAATTTCTTGAAACACTGTTCTACACCACCTTGCTTTATGCCCAAAATTATTGCAATTGAAACATCTGATATTGTAGTTCTTGAAAGGTGCAAATGAATTGTAGTTCCTTTTGGTGAAGCCAAAATCATTCCTGCCATGATCCCTGCAATGTATAGCTTTGTGACCAAAATTATTACATGAGTAGAAATGTCCTTGAAAGAAATATCCATATTCAAATGAATTTAAGTTCCTCTTGGTGAAGCCATAATCCTTCTTTTCATGAACCTTGCAATGCACTACTTTGTGACCAAAATGATTACATGAGAAACAATAACCCTGGAAGAAATATTCATCTTGTCTTAATCCCATTATTCTTTCTTTGCTTGGCTATCTATCTCTTGATGGTGCATTGTTTGCTTCCTCTTTGATACTATCACCTCTCAACACATTGACGTAAGTCTTAGGTTCTTCTTCAATCACTTCTTTTGATGCTTCCTTTGAGACTTCCTTTTCTTTTGAGCTTGAATTCCATTTTTGTACCTCTTGACCTTCTTCATAACCTAGTCCTATTTTGATAAATGAGGATCTTTGTACTTTGGTAATTTTATCCAAAGCTTTTGAACTTTTTCCAAACCTATGTAACTTATCATTTGCATCTTTCACTTCCATATTTAGAGATACCACCTCATGTTCCAGTCTTTCACACTCTAGCTCTTTTACCTTTAATTTTTCAGCCATTTCTTCTTCAATTTTCTTTGCCTCTTCAATGGTGACTTTTAGATCAATGAGATCTTGTAGAAGATTTGCTTTTGTTTTCTCATCCTCTTGTGCTTGAGCCCTCAATCTTGAGTTCTCTATTTTTAATTCTTCAAGATCAACATGTTTCTTTCCCATATCAACTATGGTTTTCTTTTTATTTTTTGGGTCTTCAATTGGAGCATCTTTTCTTTATTCTACTTGGTCTTGGACAGGAGCCTCTTATTGATTTTTAACAAAATAATCTACTTTATTTTGTATTTGAGATTTTTATCTTGAGCTTCCACTTTTTACATATTCAAGTTTATTTTTCATTTCAACTATGGCTTCCTCCTTTTACTTTTTTGAATCTTCCTCTCTTTCTAGAACTTTAATCACAAGAGCATCTTCTTTCTCTTCTTCTTGGTCATAATTGTGCCTATTTTCTTTTCCATGATAAAATCTTCTTTGATGTTTCTGCTTCTGATATTCAACAGGAGTGTCTTATTTTTCTTCTATTGCCAAAAGTAGAATTTCCTCTATATACCTGATTTGACTATCCATGTTTTCCTTTTCATCTTCACTACTACTAAACCCATTACAATAAGTTGCATTGTGGCCAAGGTTACCACAAAAAAAACATTCTTCTTCACTGCTACTATACCCAACTTTTGAATAATGATCTTCAAGGTGACCAAAGTTACCACAAATAAAACATTTGAGTATTCTTAGTTCCTTCTTATTACATAATTTCCCACTTGATTCTGATTCTACTTCCCATTTTTTATTAACAATTTCTTTAAGAGAAAAATCAAATTATTTTTCCTCTTTACTGCTATCATACCCTTTTTGTGGAAAGTAAAATGCTATATGACCAAGTTTACCACACTCAACACATCTCACAAATTTTTCTTCTTCCCTCCTTTTAGTCTCAATATCAAGTTTTCTTTCATGGTCATGTGTGTTCCTTCCTTTTTAGGTCTCATGGTTCCTCTTTTGCCTTTTTTGCCCATTTGTGTTCTTGTAGGATCTTACCTCAAGCTATTAGAATTTCTAAAGGAACCAACTCTGATACCAATTAAATAACACAAGCTTATACTGAGAGGGGGGATGAACAATATAAGATCAATTTTTACTTTTCTTTCCCAAAAAATATTATCCAATGTTATCAATTTGTAATATCAATAGCAGTAATCAAATCAATACACAAATCATTACACACATGAGAAACATAAATTTAATGTGGTTCACCCAATGTGGGTTACATTCACAAAGAAAATTTTTCTTCTAAATTTTCTCAATAAATATCTTGGGAATCAATTCCATATTACAATGTTTATGGAACTTTGTAGAAAGGAGATCACTATCCCCAATGCTTTTATTTGTGGATCTATCGCCATAGGATAAATCTATCCCCTTTGCTTTGGATTTGTGGATCTCTCTCCATAGGATAACTCTATCCACTCTATTCTGGTTTGTGGATATATCTCCATAGGAGAACTTTATCCCCTTTACTCTGGTTTGTAGATCTCTCTTCATAGGAGAAATGTATCCCCTTTGATTTAGTTTATGCATATCTCTCCATAGAAGAACTCTATCCCCTTTGCTATGGTTTGTGGATATCTCTCCATAGGAGAACTCTATCCCCTTTGCTCTGGTTTATGGATATCTCTCCATAGGAGAACTCTATTCCCTTTGCTCTGGTTTATGGATCTCTCTCCATAGGATAAATATATCCCCTTTGCTATTGTATACTCCAAACTTTCTCTCAACTCTATCTAAAATATGCACCAAACCTCGTCACAAGGCTAGCACAAATCTGCTAGTTGTTCCATCCTAAAGAACACAAGCTTATACTAAGAGGGGGGTGAACAGTATAAGATCAAATTTTACTTTTCTTTCCCAAATAATATTATCCATTGTTATCAATTTGCAATATCAATAGTATTAATTAAAGTAATGCACAAATCATCACACACATGAGAAACACAAATTTAATGTGGTTCACCCAATGTGGGTTACATCCATGGAGAAAATATTTCTTCTAAATTTTCTCAACAAATATCTTGGGAATCAATTCCCTATTACAATGTTTATGGACCTCTATCCAAAGGAGATCACTATCCCCAATGCTTTTATTTGTGTATCTCTCTCCATAGGAGAAATTTATCCCCTTTGCTCTGTATTTGTGGATATCTCTTCACAAGATAACTCTATCCCCTCTGCTATGGTTTATGGATATCTCTCCATAGGATACATCTATCCCCTTTGTTGTGGTTTATGGATATCTCTCCATAGGATAACTCTATTCTATTCACTCTGGTTTGTGGATATCTCTCCACAGGAGAACTCTATCTCCTTTGCTCTAATTTATGGATCTCTCTCCATAGGAGAACTCTATCCCATTTGCTCTAGTTTGTGGATCTCTCTCCATAGGAAAACTCTACCCCATTTGCTCTGGTTTGTGGATCTCTCTCCATAGCATAACTCTATCCCCTTTGTTTTGGTCTGATCCAAACTTGCTCTCAACTCTATCTCAAATATACATCAAACCTTGTCACAATGCTAGCACAAATATGCTCTGAATTTGCTTACAAATATCTATCTCAAATTTGCATCAAACCTCATTACAAGGTTAGCACAAATCTGCACTAAATTTTTCTCATATATCTCTATCTCAAATCTACATCAAACCTTGTTACAAGGTTAGCACAAATTTGCTCTAACTCTGCTCACAAATATCTCAAATCCACACCAAACCTCATCAAAAGGCTAGCACAAATCTACTCTGAATCTGATCACAAATATCTATCTCAAATATGCTTCAAGTCTTCTCAAAAGACTTGCTTAAATCTACCTTCAAGCCTTCTCAAAATACTTTCTCAAATCTTCCTTAATACTGCTTCCTGAACCTACTC
This sequence comes from Wollemia nobilis, assembly GCA_028583015.1. Lineage (NCBI taxonomy): Eukaryota > Viridiplantae > Streptophyta > Pinopsida > Araucariales > Araucariaceae > Wollemia > Wollemia nobilis. Next base: position 2,770,043 of record JAQPPZ010016847.1, on the reverse strand, counting down.
AAATATTTCCACATCTTGCACACAAAAAAAGCTTATATCTCTTTCAGAAATGCTTATTCAAACAAATATATTCTACTCAAAATGTGTTTAACCTCTGTAATATATAGAGAATGATATATACTATCAAATATCCAATATGTTCTTTACATTCACAAATATTGCTTTCATATAATCCAATCTCTACCTCTTGCAAAATCCCTTTCAATCAAATCAAACTAGTGTACAACTTTGCTTTACTAATATGATTTCTAACACTTGCACATTCACTTTCAATATCACTCAAACCAATGCCAAAGAGCTTCACAATTCCACTCAAACAATGAAGCACAAATTGTTCACAAACCCTAACTCAAGTGTATCAAATCTCCTTCAACAATGGAGTTCAATCAATGAATCACACAAAACCTATCTCAAATATTTCCAACAATGAACATGAAATTAATATTATATCTCCTCCTTATAACATCAAAAATATACCCAAATAAATACCTCAATTAGTGAGTAATGTCCTCATACCTCTTAATTTGCTTTGATGAAGAAATGTCCTCAAGAACCAGTCTCACAAACATCCAATATTTCTTGTGCCACTTCAAGGGTTATATAGCAAAGTACTTTCTCAAAACATCCACATAAACTTTACTCTCAAAAGGATGTGCATAATTAAATCTGAAAATAATTCTCTAAGTCCCTTATTTTGTTCTAAAAGATAAAGCACTAATACTTAACAAAAAATTTCATATCTTCCTTTCACCATGTAAGAGTTATAATTAAATGTCAAGCAACTTATAAAACCTTATTACTCCTAATATTGCAAAATAATATTCAACATAACAAAGCCAAAAATTACACACATGAATTTTATATATACATCTTATACCTCCTACTTGAAATAAAATATTTTAATGCACTTCAAATTTCCAACTTAACCATCATAACATCACTTTATTTTATGCACCACTCATAGCACTAGCAATTTGAATTATAAACTCCACTTTATTCCCTTTTAATTTAGAAATTAAAACACCACTTTAACCCCCTTTTAATTCAAAAATTAAAAGCAAAATAATAACCTTATGACTTCCTAAGCAAGCACATACCTTAGTTTTAGAAAATATTTATTTCACAAAAATATTGTCCCCCTTGCTGTCGCCATCATGCTTCGAACCTATGTTGCTTGCTTTCCCATGCCCTAGCTTCGACTAGGGCATCGTATATGCTAGCCATCCACACAGAACCTAAAGCACATGCACTCTTCCTTATACATGATATCTGACATGAAATGTTTTTATCAACTAAACTTTAACATCTTGCCTCGTCGTGTCTCAAACTTGAGACCTCCCTTCTACCACACATTAGTGCTGGGAGTTCTGCCATCTGGGCTAGCTGTCCAGATGGAACCAAAGTTCGTTGCCCTTGATGTTTATCCATGCGCTCTACCTCAAAACCCAAATTTGACATTTTTCTTATTCTCCTACTATGCTATGGACAAACAAATTATTAAAGCGCACAATTGTCTTATTTGTTTTCCACATTAGCATTACAATTTAAATATGCAAATGTTTACTTGGTCCTTAACGTTGGCACATGGAAATATTCAATTTACAACATTAACCTTTGGTTCTCACATTTAATTTTTTAATTATTATAATATTTTAAATCTACATAGATTTAAATATTATAATTTCTTTTTCTTCTTTGGGCCATTTTCTTAGGATAAAGTCTTTGCCATCATAAAACATCTTCCTTTTTCCTTTGCAAGTACCACCATGGTAAATCCATTAAACCTTTATTTTTCCTTTGACATAAATGACATTGATGTCATCAACTTATGACATCAAGGACAACACAATATACTAAAAATTTCCAACACATCCACCCTTCATCAATGCCTAAAATATGAATATAAGTGTCAAATATACAACAAACCTGCTAACATTAAACCTTTTAAGTATTAAAAATAAATTTAATTCAAGTATAAAAAAACTAATCTCTAAACCTATCTTACCAATGTAAATAACTCTTCAAATCATCCATGTCAATCTCCCAATCATTCAAAATAATCTTCTGAGTCCCAATCATTGATGCACTAAATTCATTACATATCTTAGTAAGCAAAATCAAATAATAGACAATAATAAGTAAAAAATAACCACTACTAGTAATAATGAATATACAACAGCTAATAGTCAAAATCAAACCTTTATACATGTGGATCTAATTAGACTCCCTCCTTCCTCTCGACTCCAAGAAACAAAGGAAAGGCAATGCAAATAATGAGTTGCTCCTTTATTTGCATTGATATTTCTAATGATGATAATATTAGGGGTAGTAGTTGATATTAAAACCAATGACACTATGCTTCATGATTGTTTTGAAAGCCTATCCCATCCCAAGATAAATATTATTGAACATAGAATATCAAGGCAAGGGATTATGTTTGCATAAATAAGGTATTAAGAAGCTATTACAAATCAAGGTTTAGCTAGAGTATTTTGGGATAGGATTCACTCCTAATCATCATGAATCCCATCCTAGATCCTATTTTTATGAGGAGAAAGTGCCCTACCATGAAAACAATTCCGATCAAGACTCCCTATCTAGTAGTATATTTTTATTGGAGTGATGATAACTTTGGTAGCCTAGACCTTATCATATAAATGCTTGCACCCATGAATTCACCCATCATGTTGGGATGAATTATCTAACCTTAAAGTATAAAAAATATTTTGTTGATCAAGTGTCTTATGTTTATAAAGATACTAGTTCTTCCCTAATCACCCAAACAAGTTCTCAAAGCTATATTGACCAAAATCAAATCTAATTGGGGAATATTTTTCCTAAATTGCCAACTTAGACATATTGCAAGGATTAGATAACAATCAACCCTTCGTGGATATCTTATATTTGGAAAATTTGGAGGTCCATCCAACACCTCAACTAGAGGATGAATCCCACATTCTAATAGAAGAGACCATAGATTTTAATATTTTGTTTCAATATGAGCCCAAGTTCCTCAACCTAGGAAAGGTCTTAAATCTAGAAGAGTGTGAGCAATACACCAAGTTAATATGATTTAGAAATATCTCCAATATTAGACCTATACTTGGAATTCCATCATCTAGTTGTAACCCCTGGTGCAAAACCTATAAAATAGAAACTATAAAAATGCACCCTAAATATACTCTCCTTATTAAGGAGATGTTTATCAAAATAAAGGTATATAGTAAAATTGTTGATAAATTAATATTTGCTTTTGATAAAGTTACAATTGATTCCATCCCTAGGTCTAGAAATAATCATGTGTATGCTATGGCCTTTGGAACATTCACTACTCTATTAGACACTGATGATGAATCTACTACAATCATCACAAGCCAAATAAATAAATCCAAAACCATAAAGGTTAACCTTACTTCTTTACACATAATATTTAATCCACTTCATAAACTAATCCTTCATAGAAGGACATTTATCTCAAAGATGGATCTTTGATCAAAGGTTTAAGTAAGAATTAATACAAGAATCTTAAGCAAAGAGATTGTAGACATGTCATTGTTGACATTTTATATCATTGCACCTTTGCTAGTATCTTGATCATATGCCTAGACCATATTTATTCATAAAATATAATCAAGCCCATGATGGGTCTTGTGGCGGGATATTTAGTGGTGTCACTATCACACTCCATGGAGAACTATTTTGGTTATTTTAAGTGATGTGATAAGTGTCAAAAACTTGAAAACCTTACCCATGTTCCATCCCAAGCCTTACAATCCATTATTTCACCATAATAATTTTCTAATTGAGGATTAAATATCATTGGAAAAATATTCCAAATATTTCAATTGGTATAAATTCATCATTATCATAATTGAGTACTTTAGCAGGTGGATTAAGGCTATACCTTTATCCTCAATAACTGGGATTCAAGTTTTCAAGTTCATCAAAAATTAGATAATCTATCACTGTGGAATCCCCTTTGTCATTATCTAAGATAATGACACATCTTTCAAAAATAAATATTTCTATTTTTTTTGTGAAATACATCTACACCATGTTGTGCTCAAGGTAATGATCAAGCTAATTCATATAATAAAACTCTTGTCAAGATTATTAAGAATCTATTCAACAAAATTGGAAGAGACTTGCAAGTTCTCTAGGGCATTTCCAATTCTTTTAAACAAAATTGAAGTGCCATTATTTTAAGCCTCTAATGGTAGACTTGCAAATTCTCTAGGGCATGAATATCCTACAAAATAATTAATTGGGATGAATCATCAAGTTCAAAGGGGAAGATAGCCTCAGTATCATATACCAAGGCATAAGGGGTCATTTCAATTTAGGGTTATGCATAGTGAAGTGTGTTCAAATTCTATATATTAGACTATGATGAATGTATTCATTTATATCTTGTTCATGCAGTTAGGAGGTGAAATTTTATCTTGGTGCATCATCCCCATAGCTTAGGTTTTTAATTTTCTATTAATTTACTTTCTTGCAAGTTACTTTATTATTTTTATGCTTTTTTTCATTTTATTTCCTTGCATTTACTTTTATCACACCCCAAGAAAATCAAGTATGAGCCCATGAGTCCTGAAAGCATGAAAAAATAAAAATCTAATGAGGAGTCAATCTTGGCTAAAAACCCTAGAGATTTTCCTATAGATGTTATCTTCATCCATGAAGCTTCCTATTGTGTTGCTCTATACAAGATGTGGATGTCCTAGGTATGTTAGGTTATTGACCCAATAGGATGGAACATCTAGCCGTAACAACAATTCATTTGAAATGCCCAATGGGATGAGCTTTTATGGTTTTATCACAAAGCTAAAATACAACTCCTAAATTTGAACCTATTGACGGTCATAGTCAATATGCTTATAGCAAAGCATTGAGAGATTCACCTAGTGACTCTATTTAAAAGAAAAGACTCCGAAGAAGACATCTAACAATAATTACACTAAAATTCTAGTGGGGGTCTCTATCTCTTGTTCTTGTTGAAGCACTATACCCCCACTTGGAACACTTCTCTCAAGGAAAAGGTCAAAAAATATATGATTGTAAGGCTTGTAACTAGAGCCTTTTCTAGAGCTAATGTCATCCCTAAATTAAAGTGTGAGGAGGAAAAAACAATGATACAATATGGAAATTCCATCGAACTAGCCTTCTCAAATATCTTTGGTGTGTAATGATAGAGGTCCTCTAATTATACCTAATCCTCTTGTTTTATAGGATTTGATTCCTACCTCAATACTCAAGTCCCTACCTTATTTCTTAGGATAAGATGTCATCTCGATCGATCATTTGCACCATTTGGTAAGTTTATGTATGGTGCATTTCATAAAAATGTATAATATAGCTCTAAGGTTGCTAAAAAACCTCATTTATAGGGAAATATTATGAATGATACATTGACCTTAATCCTCAATCAGTACAAACTTGGGACCAGCCAATAGACCTCTTGATAAGTAGATTCAAAGAGAAGATAGGTGAGGCATCTCTCCTAGAGTAACTTGCAACCATCAAACTGGTACCCATAGAGACAATGGATAATTTTAATATTTGGTTCCACAAGACTTAGAAAATAATACTTTATGAGATTTGACCTCCCCCAAGTATGACATTTATCTACTACTTGAAAGCTTCTAATTCTAAAATTGCCATGATGATCAAGTCTAAGGGAGGGATATCATTATCAAAATTCTATGGGATAGCCATCTAGAACAAAAATGATTTAATACAAATAGGGAGGCTATTAACTAGACCACATCCACTATTATTTCCCTTCATGCAGCCTTTATATAACCCTACTCTGACCATCCAACCTATCACTAGTCTGACTACTCTTATGACAAGCTTAGGGTAAGCTCAAACTTCTGATCCAACCCAACCTCATCCTTATGTTGCTAAAACTGATAAAATATTGAAAATAATGAGGATGTTCTCTAATGATATCACATCCCTAAAAAAATAACAAAATTATTAAAGGTTTCCCTACAAAAACTATCCAAAACCTCCTTTCTAATAAGTAAATCAGAATGCATGACCATATCCAAATAGATATCAAAAGCCTTCACCTCAAACTAATAGAAATATAAGTTAGTCATATTATTTGACTTAGTAGATAGTACTCCCTCTAGTCCAAATATAACAAATATCTCCAAACCTAGTCAAGAACTTGGTCACCATCTAAAATAATTATGCCAAAGAACCCAATGGTTGGTACTATTCTACCCTCGACTATTACCCTTCTAAGTTTATGTTGAAAATGAATCTCAATAAGTTAGAATGGATTTTATTGATCATAATATCACCCTATTTTTAGAGTCAAAATCCTAGATGGTAAGTCTAAGACCTACATCACAACCTCTAATTACACCACCAGTTTCTAATTCCTTAGTTTTGAAGAGGACCTTTGTCACCTAGGATGAATCAAAATTATATGTTGTGTTAGAAAAAAATAGGCCAATCAGTTGTTGGGAGAACACAAGTATGATTGGATTATATCACCAAGGCTAATAGGAATACCATAGAAGATCAAGGGAGGTCTAGTCCACTATACCCCATACCCCAGGGTAGAGAATTTACCAACTCAATATCTGATAGATAACAAGACCCGAGTAGTCACAATAATTGTAAGAATAGTCTCAAAACATCCAAAACACCCCACTATTGATCCACAAATATTACCTTTAGTAAAAAAAAGGTCCAAGCCTTCGATAACATAAAACACCATCTCAAAAGCTCCTTGCTTCAATATTAGTCTATCAATAGGTACATGCGCTCAATCCTTGCTTAGGGAATTGTAACTTGACATATACCATAAAGCAGTTGCTTACAAGACCATGATGGATGACACCTAGAGAGCATGTATCAAATCTAAAAAGCATGATAAGAAAATATTCATGATAAGTATATGGATTTAATGGATGATATGTGTTGTAGGAAATGAGGATTCATGTGAATCTATTGATTAGACACAAGGAAAGCCAAAATTGTGACTCTATTGATTCATGTGGTTTTAATTTTCACCATGTGAACAATGTGGAGGTTCAATTTTCCATAGGGAAAGTTTAAACCAAGTAGCAGTTAATACCTCAATAAACTTCCCATGAAAAAAATCACATATATCCTATGCCTTACCATGAGGGCCAAATCCCTTAGAGAAAGTAATGGTGTTAAACTTATGACAAGGTTGATAACATGCTTAAATATGGATTGGTTTGGGGAAGGATGCTCATGCAAGAAAAACACATTCAATGGACAAAAAAAACATTGGAAACATGCATCCTCATAGGGATTATCACCCATTTCCTATAATTCCATTGGGTTGGTTATGATACAATTTCCATGGCTACCATGAGGGAGAATAGCAAATAATCATGCCTTTGCTAATATAGCTATGCAAGAAATATCATTTAAAATTGGTTTTCTAGAGTACAGCCAATGGAAATAAGGACTGATTAAAATGGGAATTTGATGAATTTCTTGATGGACATGTCTATAAAAGGAGGGAGCTTAATTCACTACACCTCATGAGCTCTCGAGAAAATCTGCTCTCCTTGGAAAATCTACCTTCCTAATATTTCTTTATATTAGATAAACTTGACCTAAAGGAGGATATTGTAGAAGAAATGTTGTGCAAGAGTTGAGAAATATGAAAGGACCCAAAGGTCCATCAATCTATAAAGTAGATAATTCTATAAAAATGATAAATATGCTAAGGGAAGGCCTTCAAAAAATTATTCTAGCAAATTTGAAGCTCCTTGTGCCATGAGGCTATGCTAACTCACTAGACTAGAAAGATAATGACTTATATCCTTTTTGGTGGTAGCTAAGATGAACCTTACCATAGGTAGGAAACCTGAATTCTTTTTAATGGTAGATAATTTTTTTTGCTATTGGTAGGGATTCTATCCACTCAATAAATATGTGTGTACCTCTCAACCAGAGGGGTGGGTTCAAAATTAAATCCATCCTATTTTGGTAATTGTGTTGTGTTGACCAGAAGTTTGTCTAATGGTAAGGATTTTGTGCCCACAAACCTTGACCAATTTTGAATGTCCCCGAGACTATAGATCTCAGGGTCAATCTATGGAGAATACCAACTCCTCGCAAAACACTTGGAAAAAGGGAAGGGAAAGAGACTAAAGAAATGCAAAGCTAGAACACAAAGTGGTGCAGATCCAATCGCATCAAGATACATACCTAATAAGTATGAAACATAAACAACATTCATGGACTACCTAACATACCAACCACTTATTTCATTAATCATTTACAACATAACTCCACTAAGAATTCCAAAATTAAGGAACAAGTAGCATGAAATCCAGATATCAAAATTAAATCTAGTTTATTCACTTAGCTATAGCAAAAATAATCAGCAGAGCAAGATCATACATACATGAAAATAATTGAAGGCCAACCAGTAATCCACTTATATTGATGTATGCATCAAAATATACATGGAGGTTGTAATTATTAGATAGCTGACATTAAAACACATATTACAAACATGTATATATATCCCCTTTTTTGAGTGGGTTTTAAAAATAATAATTAATACTTCATTAATGGTGGATCAGAATGTTAGTGTTCATATGATTTACTCTGCGATCACTCTGTCACAGATGGAACATTCTCTATTATGTTTAGACAAGAGCTGCTAACATTCTCTATTTGATCCTTCCTTTGATAATTAATGAACCTGATGCTGCCACTTTTTATAGATGCTTCTTTATGAGGTGAGGTAGTCGCATTACATCAATTTCTCATCTACCGCTCTATGTACTTTGTTTTATGAGTTTTTAAATTCACCCATCTACTACATCCTTGGACTCAACATTACAACAACATAGGTGAGAAGAGGATATTTGAATTTGAGGAGCCTTCTAAGCGACTGGGCCTTTGTGCATTTATTACTAGATAGGATAGAGGTTTGGATTGAATGCACACCTTGGTTTACCCTCATTCTTGCATTTGGATCACATTCTTCTAGGATGGGGAAATGGGAGCCCTTGTTCATCTTCTTCTTCCCATTATTTATACCTTTATTGTGTTTGGATGAATCTTGGGTAGAACTTTGGGTCTACCTCTTTCTATATCTACCTTATAATTTTATGTCTTCATGAATTTACCACCTGGGTGGAAATTTGGGACCTTTTTCTTTTCTGATATTTTCCTGATCATCCACACAATTTCTTCTACTTGCAACTAAAATTTTGGGATTTCCTATGATGGGGATCGCAACCCATTCTTCCATAAAGGATATTCTTTAACTTACCTTATTTTGGGTGGGAGCTTTGAATAGCGAATGGCTTGGATCTGACCCATTTCTCCCTCCATATTTTCTCTTGGCCATTTTTCAAAATGATCCCCCATTTCTTTTCTCTTCATGGAACAAAACCACTGGGTATAGAATATCTACCCACATTCTTCCTGACTTACAGGGGGATTTTACTTGGTAGAAGGTACAAACCCTAGCTAACCATGGCTTATAAAAATATCAAAACAAAACAACAAGCAGATAAAATATTTTGGCTACCTCCATTGGGCCACAAAGTCATAAAAATAGAAAAAAATAAAAAATGAAATATGAAATTCATATCCCACACCTTAATATAGAACCAATGGGTCTCTTTGTTGTTGTACTACTACTTGAGATGACTCAACATGAGGGATTGCTAGTTGGGTGACTTTTCCAATTTGTAATTTGCTACACATTCTTGTCGACTCATCCATGGAAGGGAGAGGGGAATTTTTCATTTGGTCCACAATATACCTAAGTCTACATCTTTCTTGACCAGATGAGTCATTGTATCTATCAACCATTTGATCATAAGTGAATAAAAACTAAATAACTTGGAGATTAGACTAAAAATTTGATTTGGTGTTATGGGTTCTTGCAAAGCTGCAATTATACTTTCATCTCCCTCAAGATCTTGGAACAACTTCTAAAAAAATTTATCTGAGTACAATTGATGATTGATGTCCCAAAATATTGGTGACCCAAGTTCTTTGAGTTGTTCATTAAACTCATTCATTATCTCCAACTCTTTTTTTAGCATGTCCATAAGATTGGTTTCTTCACAATATAAATCAGTCATATGTAGAACCTGTTGTATCATTATTTCATATTTTTCTTGCTCATGCCTCTGATAGATGTGTGGGGTGGAGCTATGATTGATCAACATCATATGCAAAGTAGCTTCCTGTGGGCTCATATTATGTATGATACCCTTCCTTTTTCTAAACTCAAACTTTGCTGCCATTGAGATCTTAAAACTTCTTTCTATTGCCAATGTGTAAGGGAAAATAATATTCAAGGCCGCTTCTCTTGTTTTCCTCAAATGGACAAGCCTAACTCTTCTAAGGTTATCTTTTGAAATGATGGGCCTAGTAGGCTTCTATTTTTCTTTTTGTATCTTTTTGAGGAGATGATTGAACTCACTTTATTTTTGTTGTATCTTGCTTTTGCATTCATTGAGTAGGAGCTCCTACTGTTATATTTTTAATATAAATTCATTATTACATTTCTCTATCCTACTACTCATTTCTTGCAACTCAATTTTGATTTTAGCAATCTCTTCCTCCTTTTATAGCAGTAGTTCAAGTGAAGGAGCTTTTTTTAGGGTATTGCTCAATGTCTTGTTTCTATTTTCAATGGTTTTCATTTCATGTTGTACCTCATGAAACTGAGCCTCAAAGTTTTCCACCTTTTTCTCTCTTGCCTTCATCTTCTTCTCAACATTTTCACCTTGAGGTACAAGGTATTAGAGTTCACATGCGATGCTTTCAATACCTTGATAGAGGGAATATCATCAATGTGCCTAGTGAGGTGCTCAAACTTTTAGTCATCATATTTCATGTCCGCTTTCACCTTCTTGACTCTGGGATTAGTGATTACCTTATGTGGTTTTTCCTCAATTGGGTCAAGCTCATGCAAAATTATCATGGTGGCCTCTTCTTAACTCTGATGCTCCTGTTGAATCCACTATTCTACCCATTTATTTTGGTTATCTCTTGCCACACACACAACCTTGAAGATATATGTTTCTTATTCTTCCATTTCTTGAGATGAAAGTGGAAAAGACATCACAAAAGACAATGGAGATATAGGGAGTGTTGTTAATGCTTAATCCTAGTTTATACCAAATGATTGACTCACAATTTTGGTGATGATTGATTTCGATGAAGAGTGGAACTACTGACGCAAAATTTGTGAAGGAGGAAGAAGGATGGATGAGGATATATGAGTGACTAATGGATTAGATAAAGACATAGGTATGGATACTTCCAATGAATTTAGAAGAAGGTCATGTGAGGGACCAGAGTACAAGGAAGGTGATAATGAAGTTTTAGGGCAATCCTTATTTGTCATAGGCCTTGTGGTTGGTATTATTTTAGAGGATAGGGGGACATCAATAAAAAGGGGAGGGTTATTCTATAAATTTCTATGAATATTCTGATTTGGAGAAGGGGTGTTGAGCTGTACCTGCAAAGGAAATTGTTATTATTCGGGGTCAATAATCTTCTAGATATTCTTGGAGTGATGTGCCAATACTCTTTATATGTTCTCTTGCACCACCTTGGACTATAATTTTTGATTCTTGTGCCTTGGCTTTTGCTCTTTCAAAATAGATAGACTTGAGTGGGTCCTCTTCTTTCCGCTTTGCACTAATTTCTAAGGAGATGATCCAAATGAATGTCAGGTCTCTTGAAGGGTTTTTATTGACCTTTTTTTTTGACTGCTCTACTGCTTCTAGGAGTATGACACCTATGGATCAAATTGTACTTCATGAGCTGCTCTAATGGATCCTTATTGAGAACTTGGATCCTCTATTTCTTGATCTCTTTTTTGCTCATCACTACTTCCTTCTACAGTAGGATCTATAGGATTATATTTCTTTAGTACTTCTGAGCAAATATTATCATCCTTTTTATTTCTATTTGCTAATGTGAGCCATAAATTATTTTTGAAATGTAGCATTTGCTATTCTTGGGAGAATTTCCCTAAGATCATCCTTCTCACACTTCATTATCCACCACTGCTCTACCTTCTCTTTGTCATTCAAATTCTCTTGTTATGCAACTCATTCAAATAAACTAGTTCCTATTATCAGGTTAGGATTCCTTTTAGGGTCAAATACCCTCTTATATGGATATGGGGCCCTCCAAGGTGGGTGCTTATGGAATTCAATCTGGGTATATGGGACCAGCTGATCCTCTAGATTTCTAAATTGTAAAACATCTTGGTTTACTTCATTCTCCTGGTGCTTTAATGGATGAGGTTTGATATTATTGGTGAAATTTATTTTAATGACACCATCAGGATCATAATATCATTGAGGAGGCATTACTGGAAGACACAAAGCACATATCTTATTAACTAGATTTAGATATGTAGGCTGATCTCTGAAGGGATTACAGATGGGACTATGTGATACAAGAAATTAAAAAATTGTTTTCTTCTTTAACCCTGACCATGCATATATTCTACTACAATGGCTTACCTACAAAACTCTAGGCCGAAGACCCAATCTGTGACATAGTAAGGAAGAAGAAAAGGGAAACTAGAGAAACCATTTAACCTAATGCATGTTCCTTTTTCTAGAAAATACCAATCCCCTACTTAAAGGAATTTCATCCTTAAGTACTGCACAACTCTTTGAGACAGGTGGGGATAATTTTCATAAATGAATGCCAAGGCAAGACCAAGAAGAATTTTGTTAAATTAAAAATAATATTGACTCTTTCTAAGCAAATGCATCTAGTCAACAACTAGACAAGAATCATTTTTTGTAATTTTCATAGAATATGTTGATCTAGGCATAAAGAAAAGAAACAACCAGGCTAAGTAAGAAGGGTAATAAAATTCCATACTCTGTTTATACTGATAGTCTACCAACTTCTTTCTTAGCTTCCTAGACAAAAATTCTACCCAATCCAATTTTATTGATCTATGAGCTCTCAACAGAGCATGCACCATGGCTATCTACTCTGGGAATATTGTCTTGTCTATCTCGGTACCCTGTAATATGACTATCATGTACAATATTGGTTGGACATCCTCATTAAATTATGCTAGTTACCAGGTCCTTTGTAGATAGTCTTCAGGTAAAATTCTCAAGTTTAAAAAAATCCATCATCCATGCTTTTGGATCCTCTTCCGCGAGCTTCCTAATTTGATATTTCTCCTTAATAATTCTAATATTCTTTATGGATACATCTTCTAGGGAGGGTTTCATAGTTGCAAATGCCTTTTTGATGTTTTGGGTAGTTACCTGAAATATATGCCATCCATATTGCCCTCTAATTGTCCTTGTACTAGCATCATAGAATTTAGCCACGGTGTACACTATCTTAGGAAACAAGTTCACAAAAATTGGTAAGAACATTATCAAATACGTATTCCATGTGCCTACCCTAGTGATACTGGAGTTAATTTATTTTACTTTTTGCTCTGCTCCTGTTTGAGACAACTTTGCTTTGGCCTTAAGAGTGATGCATGTGTCCGTGATTCCCTCAAATGAGCATTCTAGCTTCTTCTTTGGATTTTCCTTGGTCATATTGCTCAGCTCTGTTCTCACTCTCAAGGATTATAGGAATCAAAATTCTCAAGGCTTATCAGCTAGCAATCACCTCACTTTTAAATAGCATCAACAATATTTAGTAGGCACTATATCATCGTGGAGATTCAATTGGTATCACCCTTTTATAATGTTAGGAATGAGCATTTTATAATATTATTGAAGTACAAAATTATTGTTAGATTATCTCCACCAACCCTTCTAATTTTTATACCTCTAATCCCAAATTATTTGGGCAATCAGACATCCTACTAAGATAGTTAAGTTGTTATTTTACTAGGCTGATCATACTTTAGATCTCATTCTTCCATATGATACATGCTTAATTTCATATGAAGAATGTGCTTTCACTGTCATTTTTATTAATGCACCTCTTTGATAGGTGCCATATAGATGATCACATCCCCTTTTTTGCCACTATGCACATTAGATTTTCTTAATTTATGTGGCCATAATCTTCCTCTTGATTTTATCAGGTCAGAGCATTATCCATTTGTATGTGCACAATTATACCACTGGGTACTCCTTCCAATTTGATCATTAATATTTCTAACAAATCAATAGAGATAATATTACCACTCATGCATTTCTTCTTGATAGTTGATAGTTGTAGGTTGCAGCTCCTCTTTCCTTTATCCTGGATGAAATTTTGGGTCTTGCTTGTCATTTGTGTCAATCCTATTTTTTCATCCCTGTTTGAGATGGACTTTTAGGGTCCTTCCTTTAATTGAATGCTTCCCGTTTGCCTATCCACTTCTAGATTTGAATATCGTGTCCACAAAAAAATTTTAGGGATTGAAAAGGCATAAGACTCTTAACTATATAGTAAAAAGGCATAATTACAACCTAATTTTATACAAGATAAAACAAAATATATATACATATATATACAACTACCCAAGGTAGATTAAAAATAACATTTTAGATGCTGGCCATTCACTAGGATCAAAACCAACTGGCCCTCTAAATATTGTAATTTATATGCATTTGAAGTTTTACATTCCTCAATGAGATATGGACCCATCCAAAATAAATCAAACTTATCATGAGCCCTTGGTTTAGCTAGATTTACATCCCATCCAAGTACAATATCACCCCTAGAAAATTATTTTGATTGAGCTTTCTTATCAAACCAATATTTGACTAGGATTTGATTCTAGGTTACATTATTGAATGCTTTTTCTTGCTCTTCCTCCAACTGCATCAATTGTACTAGTAATATTTCAACTGGAGGGAAGTCTTCATCACCTATATGTTGAAAAAATTTTAGTGCTAATAATTCAAGATTAATAGGAAGAAAAACCTCTTTTCCATACACTAGAGAGTAAGGGGATGTCTTTAAATATTTCTTCAAGATTATCCTGTCTTTCCATAACACCTGATTCAAAAAAAGGTGTCAAATTTTGGGATTCTACTCAATATTTATTTTGATTATTCTCAATATATTTTTATTTGAATATTTTGCCAAGCCATTGCCTTGTGGATAGTAATTTGAGCTTGCACTCTAGTATATCCCATATTTTCTAGCAAATTCCATTGTCTTAGCACCTATGAAAGAAGATTCATCTGAGATGATAGTGGCTGGGACCCCAAATCTAGTAATGAATATTTCCAAGAAGTCAATGAATGTCTGTTGGTCAGCCTACTTAGTTGCTTCAGATTTTTTCCACTTAGTAAAGTAATCTATTGTTGTAAGAATATATTTATGACCAACTAATGAATTTGGGTTTATGACCCCAATGAATTTTAGTCCCCATTGTTGAAAATGTTCTTACACTATTATTGGCTTCAAAGACATGGCATGGTGCTTCTAATTTTTGGAAAATATTTGATATTTGTCACACTTTATGACTAACTTGGATGCATCTGAGAATATAGAAGGCTAGTAGAATCCAACCCTCAAGACTTTGGCTGCTATGGTTTGTACCAAATAATGGCCTCTCAAGAATCCAGAGTGAAATTCCTCCAAGAACTTCCTTGTATTTTCTTGGGGTATGCAACACGACAACACACCATCAATTTTTTTTGATATAGAGTGTTATTAACTAGTGTATACTTTCTATCTTACAACTTGTATCTATGTATTTGTGGTGTTTTGAATCCTTTTGGGTATTTACCAAAATTAAAATAATAAATCAAGTGGATGATCCAGGAGTCATATGACATCTCTGTTTGTTCTGATTTAGGATTATCTACTATTTCTATAAATAGATTGGAATCCATTATTGCTGCTTTTGCCAAAAACTGATAGAGCTCACCCCCTAACCAAATTAGTTGATTTAACTTCTACATCAAACTCTTGAATATTTGTTGTCAAACCAAACCTTCAATCAATCCATTCTCCTTGGATTACCAAACTCTTAACATCTAGGTGCACCACATATATTACTGTTTTAATTCGTGAGATGGAATGCCTAAATTTATTAAGGGATTTCATAACAAAATATACTTGTATTTCTATGAAATTGTATATTTTCTCATGATCATGCAAAGTTTAGATAAGAAATACAATTGGTATTTCATTATCATCACCTCCTTTTTACGTCAGAACTGCTACATAACTTTTTTCTACTCCAAAGGCATACAAAATAAAATCCTTAGAATAATAAGGATTAATGAGAACTGGTGCTCGTGAAATGAATACTTTAATATTACTAAATGCATCATTCCAGTCATCCATCCATTTGAACTCAATATTCTTCTTTATCATTTGAGTCATAGGCTTGACTATCTATGCAAATTCAGATACAAACTTTTGTACAAAGATGATCTACCCAAAAAAATATTGAAGTGCCTTCTTGTTCATGGGTATTGGTAATTCTAAGATAACACTGACCCTGTATGAGTCTATGGTGAGTCCTAATTTTGATACAACATATCCTAGGAGATTACCTTCTTGCACAAAAAATATTGATTTTATTGGGTTCAATGATATCCCAAACTTTTTGTATCTTTCAAATATTTGGCAAAGATGCTCCACTAGTATACTTTCAAATGTCAACTATTTGTATACTTTTTGTATCTTTCAAATATTTTGGTTACATCAATGACAACTTATTCACTTGAGCAAAATCAAAGTACCCAAGGTACCCAAAATTGCCAACAATCTCCCCCTTTGTCATTGATGGCAAAACTTTACTAAAAACACGTCTTAAGAGCCAAAACTGAAACCAATTGTGCAACAACTAAGAAACTGTCTTTGAAGTTTTTCTCCCCCTGACTTGAAGCTTTCATCTTCACTTGAAGCTCTCCCCCTTACTCATATCTCTCCCCATTTGTCATCAATGGCAAAGGGTCACCTTTGGGGCTCGGGACTAAGAATAAGCCTCTTAGCTTGGTCCCTCCCCCACCTCCTGATGAGGTGAGTAATTCTGGGGTGGGAGTACAACTCTCAATTTCTCCCTCAGATACTCAAATGTATCTCTTGGAAGAGGTTTGGTGAAAATATCTACAATCTGCTCTTTAGTAGGCACATACTCTAGCTTGACCTGCTTGTCTTGCACTTTCTCCCTTAGAAAGTGATACTTGATGGAAATATGCTTTGTCCTTGAGTGCATTACCGGATTTTTGGAAATACTTATGGCACTCGTATTATCACAAAATATGGAGATGGGTTGTTCATGCTTGACTTTAAAATCCTCCATGGTGGTTTTTATCCATAAAACCTGTGTGCATCCAGCCACTACTGCTATGTATTCAGCCTCTGCTGTAGATAAGGAAACTGAAGGTTGTTTCTTACTTAGCCAAGAAACCAAACTCTTTCCCAAAAAGAATGCTCCACCACTAGTGCTCTTCCTGTCATCAGTATTGCCTGCCCAATCTGCATCTGAATAGGTCGTGAGGGTGAAATCATCACCTTTGGGATACCAAAGCCCAAAATCCATAGTGCCCTTCAGATATCTGAATATCCTCTTAACTGCTATAACATGAGAATCTTTTGGAGCTACCTAAAATCTTGCTACTAACCCAACTGCCTGCATGATATCTAGTCTGGTAGCTATAACATATAAAAAACTACCAATCATTGATCTGTAAAACCTCTGATCTGCCACTGGAGATTCATCATCTTTACTCATCTTGCACCCTGTAATCTTTGGAGTACATACTGGTTTGCTGTCCATCATCCCAAATTTTTTTAACATTTCTTTGATATACTTTCCTTGAGAGATAAATACACCATCTTTTGATTGAGCAATCTGAAGACCTAAAAAGAATGACAGATCTCCAAACATAGACATCTCAAATTCCTTCTACATGGTGTTAGCAAAAACTTTTCACATTTGAGTATTATTTCCCTCGAAAATAATATCATCAACATAGACAACCATAATCAACATATCATCACCTTCATTCTTAATATACATATTGCTATCTTCCATGCCTTTCCTGAAGCCTTGCTCATGAAGATAATTGTCAAGTCAAGAGTACCACGCCCTTGGTGCTTGCCTTAACCCATATAAAGCCTTTTTCAATTTACACACATAGTCTGACTGTTCTATGAGAGACACTCCTTCTGGCTGTTCTATGTAGACTTCTTCTACCAACACCCCATTTAGAAAAGCAATCATATTACATCCATTTGATATACCTTGAATGATTTGAAGCTTGAAAGGGCAAAAAACATTCTGATAGCTTCAAGACGAGCAACAAGAGCGAACGTCTCTTCGAAATCAACACCTTCTACTTGAGCATAACCTTTGTAGACTAACCTAGCTTTGTTTCTGACAATCTTTCCATCCTCATTGAGTTTATTTTTGAATATCCATTTTGTGCCAATGACATTCTTGTCCTTAGGTCTTGAAACCAAATCCCAGGTTTCACTTTTCTCTATTTGATTTAGCTCTTCATCCATCGCTTTTACCCAAAATTTATCTGCACATTCTTCACTGAAATATTTTAGCTCAATCTGAGATAATAATGAAACATTTGTAGAATCATGTAAAGGAATGAATATTCTTCTTGTTTGCCTACTGTTTGGATCACCAATGATCAAATATTTTGGATGATGTTTCTGAACATATCGTGAAGGAGTTTTGGGAAGCAGTTGTTGTCTTTCCTCTTCTTCATATGAAACCTCTTTGAATTCTTCTTGACAAATTTCATCACTAAATTCCTTGATTGGTTCTCTTATCCCTGTATTTTCATCAACTGTTACATTTATGCTTTCTATGACTGTATGCGTTCTTTTGTTGAAGCATCTGTAGGCCTTGCTTCTATTGGAATATCCAAGAAATATTCCCTCATCACATCTAGGATCAAACTTACCCAAATTCTGATCTTCCCTTCTGATGAAGCACTTACTTCCAAACACTTTGAAGTATTTTACTGTAGTTGGTCTCCCTTTCCATAACTCATAAGGAGTTTTATGATGATTGACTCTAAGTTGGGCCCTGGTGATAATGTAGACTACTATACTGACTGCCTCTTTCCAAAAGCCATCTGAAAGTTTTGCCTCATTTAACATAGCTCTAGCCATATTTTCAACAGTTCTATTTTTTCTTTCAACTACTCCATTTTGTTGAGGAGTTCTTGCTACTGAATACTCTCTTTTGATTCCTTATTGCTCACAATATTCCACAAATTCATTTGAAGTGAAATATCCTCCTTTGTATGATATTAAGCATTTGATTCTCTTGTCAGTCTCATTTTCAATCATTTCTTTGAAAGCTTTAAATTTTTCAAAAGCTTCAGATTTTTCTTTGAGAAAAGTAACCCACGTCATTCTAGAATAATCATCTATAAACAACATGAAGTAGCTTTCTCCCTGAATGCTCTGAGTTCTGGTGGGGCCACATAAATAAGTATGAATAAGATCCAATGGTTTTGAAGAAGCATGCCCTTTTGATTTGAAACTGGTTCTGGTCTGTTTTCCATGTTGACAGGGACCACAAATGATATTATGGGGCCTTTTTATTTTAGGAAAGTCTCTAACAGCTTCCTTGTTACTAATATTGACAAGATTATCAAAGCTCAAATGCCCCAATATTTTATGCCATAACCAAATCTCATCTTATTGAGTTAAAAAACACTTTTCCCTTTTTATCTCACTCAACATGTAAAGATTTTTTGGAGTCCTTGTAGCACTCGCAATGAGTTTTCCATTTTTTTCTTTACTTATCTCATATCTATCTGAAAAGAAAGATACTATGTGCCCTTGATCACACAGTTGACTCACACTTAGAAGATTATGTCTTAGGCCTTCTACATAAAGCACATTTTCTATTTTGGATTTCCCATCCAAACTAAGAGTCCCTTTACCATAGATTTTAGCTGACCTATTATCTCCAAAACTGACTGTTCCTCGGTTTGTTTGTTTTAAGACCAAATTTTTTTCCTTTTCACCAGTCATATGTTTTGAACAACCACTATCAAGATACCATTTTTCTACTTTGTCTTGAGCATGAAAAGCAGTTTGAACTATCATTGACTTAGATTTGATCTCATTTTTCTTTTTAGTGAACTCAAGGCTAGATCTATCCAAACTGCACATCCTTGCTGTATGCCCAAAATTCTTGCACTTGAAACACATGAAATTTTTATTCATAAGAGGTGCAAAAGAGTTAACATTTTCCTTACTATGGCTATTCAAGGATTTATTGCAATGCATAGCTTTGTGACCAAAATTCTTGCAGGAAAAACAATAGCCATGGAAGGTATTATGTAACCTATTTTGATGCCTTGGATGATTGTTCTTCTTGTGACCAACTGGAATCCACCACTCTTCAGGATGAAGATTGATCTTGCTCGAGGAACCTATTTCATGAATAGTGATACCATCCTTCATTTGCTTGTCATACAAAGTATTTTGTTTGAGAGCCAATTTTTCCAACTTCACTCTAAGAGACATAACCTCTTCTTCTAGTTTCTCGCAATCAGATTCCTTTCTTTTTAAAGCCTCTGTCAGAACCTGTTCAACCTTCTTTCCTTCTTCAGCTAGAATTTTGAAATCTACAAATCTTTGAGACAATCTTGATCTTGCAATCTCTTCTTCCTAAATTTGATGCTTGAGAACAAAATTTTCTTCCCTAAATTTCTCAAGCCTTTTTAAAGCCAAGAAGAATTCACCTTTGAGATCGAACCCAACCTCTTCATC
Source organism: Wollemia nobilis (assembly GCA_028583015.1). NCBI lineage: Eukaryota > Viridiplantae > Streptophyta > Pinopsida > Araucariales > Araucariaceae > Wollemia > Wollemia nobilis. The sequence goes on along the minus strand of JAQPPZ010016847.1, from coordinate 2,749,358 downwards.
TCTTTATGAATCTGTATGTTCCTCTGATAGATCCTTCTCCAAGCTGTTAGGCTTTTTTTGGAGAAACCTGCTCTGATACCAATTGAAGAACACAAGCTTATACTGAGAGGGGGGGTGAAAAGTATAAGACTTAACCAATTTATAATTTTAACTCTAGATAACAATGGCATCAATACAAAATTAATCAAGATAGAAAGCATCACATATTGAAGACCCATTTTAACGTGGTTCACCCAAAATGGTTGGGTTACATCCACTAAAGCTTTCACTAAAAATTATCAATTCAAATTCTGGGAATATCTTTCCTGATTACAATGTTTATGGGTATGAACCCAAAGGAGACACCAATCCCCTAGCTCTGTTATGGCTGGTAATCCTCTAGAAGACCTCTGCCTCCTTTGCCCTTAGCAAATGGAACTCTATCCATAGAAGACACCTGTCTTCCCTGCTCTGGCTGGAGACCTCTGTCCTCAACTCTATCACCTCCAAAGTTGGTCCTCAAAATTACACTAAACATAGTCCTTCGATCTAGCACAAATGTCCTCGATATATTTCTTTGATCTGCACCAAAACACAGTCCTTCAGTCTGGCACAAATGTCTATGTCCTCTTTCTCTGGTCTACACAAAAACATAGTCCTTCACTCTTTTTGTGCAAACATAACTGCACTTGATCAAACTTCAACCTTTACACCTTTGCGCAATCATAGCCACATAGTCTTTGTGCACTCTGCTTCCTTGCAATCTCTCTCACTTGGAAGATTCAACATAATGCACTCTGCTCTCGGCGATCGAACTTCTTCTCTTCACACAGTCAGTGAATCTCGCTCTTCGAACGCACACTTCGATCGATACATCAACTCTCCAAAATAGCCCTCCTTTTATAGCAAAATTTTCATGAAGAAAACTTTAGTCTTAGTCGACTGTTACCCTTAACTTTGTCGGCTGCAAAACCCTAAACTGCGTTGGCTCAAATTTAACTCTGTCGGCTTCAACCGCCTCTGTGGTTCTATAGATTTTCTTGCGAAACTACAACATGTCATGATATCGTGACACCTTTGCAGCCGTACACTTTCTTTTGGCTTTTGTCATGATATCGCGACACTTTCTGCTTCTGCTGATGTCATCTTCTCTTCTATCACGAAATCGTGACCCTTCTGCCTTCATGGCCTTCTTCTCTGCTTTTGTCGTGAAATCGTGACACTTTTGCCTCAGCTGACATCATCTTCAATTCTGTCACAAAATCATGATCCTTCTGTCTGTGTCCTTTCTCTCTCATTTTTTTGTGAAATCACGACACTTCTACTACCTTGAACTTATTTTTGCCTTACATCCATGAAACTGGAACATGTCGTGAAATCGTGACACTTTCGCCTTCGAGCTCTTCCTTCTTGAATTCATCATGAAATCATGATGCTTCTTCTGTTGAAGACTTGCTTACTGTCTCTATCATGAAATCATGACACTTTCTTTAACTGAATGCTGCCATCTCAACCTGTCGCAAAATCGTGACACTTTCTCCAACTGAGTGCTGCCATCTCAACCTGTCGTAAAATCGTGACACTTTCTCCAACTGAGTGTTGCCATCTCAAATTGTCATGAAATTGTGACACTTTCTGCATCCGTACAACTTCTTTGTATCTTGTCACAAAATCGTGATGCTTCTCATTTTAGACTCTTCCCTTTGTTGCATGTCATGAAATCATGACAGTTCTCACTTCGAGTTCTGCAGCATGTCACGAAATCATGACAGTTCTCACTTTGACTTCTATAGCATGTCATGAAATCATGACACTTTTTCTCCTTAGCACTTTTCTTTTCTTTGGGTCATGAAAACCTGACATGTCACAAAATCGTGACATTTCTAACTCGAAAATTCTCTCTCCTCTTAGAGTCGCGAAACTATGACATGTCGCGATATCACGACATTTTTCAAAAAACTTTCTTTCGAACCTATCAAGCCAAAACTTCATCAAAACAAATTATTTTACATCAAATCAAATTCCTTCAAATAGCTTCTTGACATCAATGACAACTTATTCACTTGAGCAAAATCAAAGTACCCAAGGTACCCAAAATTGCCAACAGGTCTATATACCAACCTAACTAATTTTTCTTTGTGAATGGTATTGGAAACCAGATAGAAATTCACTCCTATGGAAGAAAAAATATTAGCATGTCTATTTTGATATCTAGGGATAGATTTATTATTCAATGCTTCAAATGCTTCTAACAGGTCCCATACTTTGTTCCTATAGGATTTTAAGTAATGTTGCTTACTAATACATTTTTTAGTAATTTGATTGATCACCAGCTTAGAGTCCCTAAATATTTGGAGTTTCTTGATGGTGCTTGATTAATTACCATCTCAGCTTAAGAAGAAAATCAATATTTGGAGTTTCTTGATGCCCAATGAAGAACATGTGCTTATATTGAGAGGGAGGGGTGAATAGTATAATATAAAACTTTTCCCCAAATAGTAGCATCAACATCAATAAAGCAATAAGCATCACACAAAGAATCACACACATGAGAAACATCATTTTTAATATGGTTCACCCAATGTGGGCTACATCCATAGAAAATATTTCTTCTAAATATTTCTCAAATAATCTCTTGGGAATCCTTCCCAGTTACAATGTTTATGGACCTCTGTCCAAAGGAGATGATGATACTATAAATCTCAAGTTCATGGATATCTTCCATAGGAGAACTCTTTCCCATTCTACTCTAGCTAGTGATCTTCTAGAAGACTTTGTCTCTCTGCTACACTAACTTGTGGATCTCTCTCCACTTGAAGACTGCTCACTCAGATCTATCTTCAATTGTCTTGGCTGTTGTATCTCTATCCACTGAGACTCTATCCTTTATAATATGTCACCTCCAAAGCTCTATCAATAGGTTCACTCAGAACCTCTTCAAATTTTCTCAATAGGCTCACTTAGAACTTGCTCAAATCTGCTCAATAGACTCACTTAGAACCTGGTCAAATATGTTCAATAGGCTCCTTTATAACCTGATCAAATCTACTCAAGAAGCTCACTCAGAACTTGTCCAAATCTACTTAACAAGTTCACTCAAAACTTGTCTAAATCTTCTCAATAAGTCCTCTCTAGGACTTGCTCAAATCTGCATAGCAAGCTTTCACAAAAGTTTACTCAAAATCAGTCCACAATCCTTCTCAAAGACTTACCTCAAATTAGCTCAACAAAATCTCAACTCAATATCATAGAAGAATAAAGAGAATTGTTAGAGACTCAATATGTTCTATACTCAAATCCCAATCTCAACTCAGCAATCTCATAGAAGCATAAAGAGAATTGTTAGAGACTCAATATGTTCTATACTCAAATCCAATTTCTTTCTCAACTCAATTCAAATTAGAATAAATAATAGTTTATTTCTTAGAACTTGAACAACCACTTGCATCAAATCAACTCAACCATTCACCACAAGGAACAACTATTTCTTACAAACCCTAGTCCAAGCTTGTATCAATCAACTCAAAATGTTCCCAACAATGCTCAAAAACAAATCTCACATAACAATGATGCTCATGTTCTTTTCTAACTCAAGTTCAAGTTCTTTGCACAACCAATGGCTTCAACAACAATTATTATAAAACAAGGTTTAATCACAACACTCAAGCTAGAAAAACTTGAAGCATTAACTCAGTCACTTTACAAAAGGAAACCACAATCAATCCTTTTCACTCCAATGATATTTCAGAAATCAACCACCCAAATAAAATCAATGGAGAATATTGCTCATACCTTTTTGATGCCTTATTTGTTGTCCACAAAATTTGTCTCGATCAACACACTTTATTTTTCAACTCTCAACATGGATTAGAGTAATAACACAACAAAAATATCCAAGTAACACCTTATTACTCCTACTTTATTTTAACATCCACCGAAGTTATTTTATGCAAGAAATAAACCCTCAATAGAATGGATCAAACTTACTTTTGGAAACTCCTTGACAAAACCTGAAATATCTTCTTACACAACCCTTATTTTTCCTTCTAAGTAAGTTAATAAAATAGCTCTTGAAAAATGCTTTCCAATGATATATAATATGCCACCCTTCCAAAATTAAAAGGAATAGTAATTTCAGAATTTTCTAAAACAACTCATAAGCCTTATTTCTCCTCAAAGCTTTTCTTACAAATATTAAAATAAAAATTTAACTTGCCTTTTTCTTCTCAGTGGGATTCAATCCCCTGTCACTGTACAAGCACCGCTATAACCATGGCACCACTAACCACATGAGCCAACCGCTCACATGAAATGGTGAGCGCAGCCACTATGCTTTCCTTCCTCCAAAAGTGCCCTAGAAGACACGTACACCAAAAGGTGTACTTCCTTTCCACTTCGCAAAAACCAGCACCGATAGGATTCGAACTTCGGATCTCTTGTCGCTCAAAAAATTGACTGCCTCCTTCTTGCTGCTAGGCCACAAGAACCTACGGTGTATGGGAAGGGTCCTCCCTTCCTTCTATTTCTCCCTTTCTTCGCAAGTTTCGATTGCGCTAAAATATCTTTTCTCTTTGTTCGAACGAAACTCACACACATTCAAATTATTGCCAATTGAATTTTTGGCAATGGTATTTATACATATTGCCTTGAATTTTCATATGTCAGTCATTAATTGAAATTGATGACGTCGACAGGAATTTCCACTTTGGAAATTTAAATTTAAATTTAAAATATTAAAATTTAAAACTTAAACTTCAGAGTTTAACTTTGTAACTGGGACTCCTTTTTCGATGAAACGAAAAGCCAACCTGCGTTTTAAGAAAAACCCATTTCAAATCTGCCATCCATGGTTTTAAATAAAAACCTTTTGCTAATATTCCCTTGAAGATCCTTTTTGGAACCAAATGTCATGCATCCCTTCTTGAACCTTTGATCAAAAACCTTTGCTTCTACACAAACATAGTGTTAGCTTACATAGATCCTTTTGACATCAATGACAACTCTTAGCTTGGGAACTTAAAATATCCAACAATGCTTTATTATTCAATGCTTCTAACAGGTCCCATATTCTATTCCTATAGGCTTTTAAGTAATGTTGCTTACTAATACATTTTTTAGTAATTTGATTAATCATCAGCTTAGAATCCCCAAATATTTGGAGTTACTTTATGGTGCTTGATTAATCACCAGCTCAAATCAAGAAGAAAATCAATATTTGGAGTTGCTTGATGCCCAAATTCTCTGTCTTTTTAATACCAAATAAAATGTTTCATATTCTGCTGCATTATTAGTATAGCTTCATGTTAATCTATATGAGAAAACTTTTTGGGTTATTTTAGGAGAGATCAAGACTATTCCAGCTCCTGCACCATTTTTACATCTTGCTCCATCAAAATATAGTTTCCATAATTGATGGGATGAATATGGGGGTTCTTCTTGGGAAATCAACTTTTTTATCTCTGGCTTCTCAATTGTAAAGTACTGACCCCTATTTCTATTATAGCATTAATATTTTTTATAGAAAATTGTTCTTCTATTTGCAGTTTATCTAAGGCTTCTTCTATGAGCTCTCCCTCCTCAATAATAGCATTCACTACGGATGTTTTATGGTCCACTTCCTCTATACTTTCTGTATGAAAAGGAGATGGTTTTTCTAAGTAGATTTTCACCCTTCTTAATTTACATGGGATTTCCATATGAGAGTAATGAAGAGAAAGGTATACACCTAGTTTAGTAGTGAATTCTCTAGAAAGGCACATTTCAGTATGGTTCCACGTCTATTACCACAATTTCTTGTATAACAATGAACTAAGGCAATCTATGGAAAACCATATGTACATACTTTATAACTCCAATGGTTTTGACTAGGGTACTATATAGCTGCAACAAATTAGGACAAATTCTAGTGTACTACATTTCTATAATATCACACACTGCTTTAGGCATGACTGTAGTGGCAACACCTGAATTTATCATACAATTATGCACAACCCATCCTTCTATTTCTAAAGAAAGGTAAAATGGTGAAGGTTTGTTTTTACCACCTCCCATAATAGAGTTTCTTTGAACAAAGTTCTGTTCTAGTTGGAATTTTCTTTGGTCCTTAATAATTTTTAGGAAAACTTGAAGTAGGTTGATCTATTCAAGGATGAGTAACACATCATACATATTGGCCCTTGAGGGAGTTTTCTTTAATTATTCCACAATATTAAATATGGGGATTTTAAATTGTCTATCATTATCATTTAGAGGATTTTCAAATTTACTTTTGTACTCATGGTTAGCTTCAATCCATTGGTACTTTGTTAGAGATAAATATATAAGCTTGTATCTAGTCTCCGTTTGATCCTCCATTACTTTTGATTGAGGTTCACTGGGCTTAGGATCTTTCTTTTGCAAAAGCTTTTTAAAGGGAACCTTATGAGGAGCATTACTTTTAGATTTCTTTTCTTGTGAATCATCGATAGTATTTTTCATTGGGTTGGGCTCTTCAGGGTTTACTTGTAATGATTTCTTTCTATCTCTTGTCAAGATAGACATTTACTCAATTGATGACACCATAAAATTATGTTCATTATTTTTGACCATGTTGATTTATCCCTTTTGGAATCTTTCTACTCTCTCAATATCCATTCTCTGCATATAATGTTGATGCATCATGCAGGTATTTTTCCCATGAGGATAATTATAGGTAGAAAACCAGTAGTCTGAGTTAGACATGGAAGTTGAAGGTTCACCTCCTTCATTAACAAGGACCGCATTAATTTTCTCCAATGGCCTACTAGTGGAAGTGAACTGATATTTTGGCACATATGGGAATCTTATAGGTTGGAAATTTCTTTCAGCATCCCTCCTTTTCATCATGGTAACCTCATTGGAGAGATTTTTTATAAAATCTTGTATTTCCTGTAAGGTAGCAACTTGTGAATCTGAAGCGAGAAGTGTAAAAATTGTAGGTGGAATAGGGAAAGGTGGTATTACAATGGTAGTGGTAAGAGCTAGCACTATAGGTGTGCTAGACCATTGAGAAAATATCATGGGTAGTGGAAGTGTGATATAAGTAGGTACTGGAACAACCATCTATGGCTGATAATTAAGGAACTCAAGGAAAATAGGCATCAAAGGTTTGAGAGGTAACCTACCTATAGCAATAAGGATTTTTTTTGCCTTTGTATATTCTTGGAATATTTGAGAGAAATCAAGGATATTTTATTATCTTATCATCAATCCTAGATATGAACTAAATAATCTCAGGTAATAGTAAACATCTTGCTCATGGGTTTGTTTGAGATCATCAAACACTCTTTTTCGGGTATGACTAAACTTGATATTGAAATTCATAATATATTCTAGTGGATGTATCTGTATTACTGTGAACTAAGTGAGCAAATTTAAGGGGTCTACTTGTTCATTAAAATATTCTATTAGCTTGGACGCTAGAGCATTCCAAGAGTTTATGCTCCCATTGGGTAGAGTTCTATACCAATAAAGCAATTTCATTTCATAGAAATGATCAATAATTTGACCATCATATCCTCATATTACATGTTATGCACAACAACCAATGATGCTATGTCTTGGACATGCTCATACAATGTTTTTACTATACCATCAATGGTTGGAAGGGATTTTAAGACTGATTATAGAATCACATGTTGATCAGCCAGGTTAAAAGGTCCTGTATGATTCCAATTGGGAACTCCTAGGTTTTTATTTTGGGTCATTCCTATTTGACATGAAAAGGATATTTGAGACAAGGATATTAATTTGGTATCAGTCTGATCTTACTCTTGTTCTTAAATAAGATTAGAAGCCTCAATAATAAACTCAGGTTGTTGCTTTCTAGAGGATAACTTCTAAAAATCAACTGGTTCTTCTAAAATACTGGCCCTATGTCTTGTAATCATGAAATAACTATAGGAATGATATGGATTTTTGGGTATATCTTCAATGGAGTCACCAAGTGACAAGGGAATGTTAGAAAAAACTAGGTATCACCAGTCCCTTTCGTTTATCCAAAATGTGGAAAGAGGTCCCACCGAACATGCCAAAAACTGTTGGTTGAAAGTTTATCTAATGGTAAGGATTATGCACCCATAGCCCTCGACCAACTTTGAATGGCCTTGAGACTGCATTATCTTAGGGTTAATCTCCAGAGAAGATCAACTCCTCATAAGTTCTAACTAAATGCTTTGGAAAAGGGAAGAGAGACTAAAGAAAACACAAATCTAGAACACAAAGTGGTGCAAATATAATCACATAAAGATACATGCCTAATAAGTTTGAAACATAAACAACATTCATGGACTACCTAACATACTAGTAACTAATTTCATTAATCATTTACGCACATAACCCCACTAAGAATTCTAGGATTAAGGAACAAGTAGCATGAAATCCAAATATCAAAATTAAAGCTAGTTTATTCACTTAACTATAGCCAAAATAATCAATGGAGTGAGATCATACATAAATGAAAATAATTGAAGGCGAAATAGTAATCCACTTATATTTTTGTATGCATAAAATTGTACATGGAGGTTGTAATGACTGGAGAGTTGACACTAAAACACATATTGCAAACATGTATATATAGCCCATTTTTTTGAGCGGGATTTAAAAATAATAATTAATACTTCATTAATGATGGATCAAAATGTGAGTGTTTGGATGATTTCCTCTACGATCGCTCTATCACATATGAAACATTATTTATTATGTTTGAACAAGAGCTACTAAAATTATTTTTCTGAGCTTTCCTTTGATAATTAACGAACCTAATGCTACCACTTTTCTAGAAGATGCTTCTTTGTGAGGTGAGGTAGTTGCACTACATCAATATCTCATCTATCGCTCTATGTACTTGGTATAATCAGTTATTAAATTCACCCATCTACTACATTCTTGGACTTAGTATTCTGAAAATATAGGAAAGAAGAGGAAATTTGAATTTGAGAAGCCTTATATGTGGTTGGGCCTTTTTGCATTTATTATTGGATAGGACAAAGGTTTGGATTGAGTGCACAGCTTAGTTTGCCTGCATTCTTAAATTTGGATCACATTATTATAGAATGAAGAAATGGGAGCCCTTGTTAATATTCTTCTTCCAATTCTTTCCACATTTATTGTGGCCATATGAACCTTAGGCAGAACTTTGGGTCTGCCTCTTTCTATATCTTCCTCCCAATATTTCGTATTCATAAATTTACCATTTGGGCAACAATTCATGACCTCTTTCCTTTCTGATATTTTCCTGATCATCCACCCAATTCCTTCTACTTGTGGATATAATTTTAGGATTTCCTATTATGATGATCGCATCCCATTCTTCTATCAAGGATATTATTTAACTTGCATTCTTTCTGGTGGGAGCTTTGAATAGTGAATGGCTTAGATGTGACCCATTTCTTCGTCCATCTTTTCTCTTGGATATTTTTCAAAATGATCCCCCCTTTATTTTATCTTCATGGAACAAAACCAGTGGGTGCAAAACATCTACCCACAGGTTGCAACACATCATGTGCCTTAGATTTGTTACAAAATAGCACCAATAATATGCCAATGAATGAAAATTGCAAGAACAATAGAGGATGAAAAAAAGGGATAAGAGAGTCAAGTAAGGATTCAACAAGACTATCTAGGCTTGATGGATTGTATAAGCATCAACCCAAAAATTTATGGTAAATTTAAAAGCATCAAAGAGCAAGCAAGGACCAAAGAAAATAAAACAACACTCATAGGATTGAGAGATGATTAAGAAGGTGATAACTAGAACTTTGGTTGACATCCAAATTTAAAATCTAGTTTAGAGGCTTAAAATAAACCATCCAAAGCTTAGAATTGCTCAAGGCTTGTGTAATGACTTTTTATCTATGCATATAATCCAAAAGAAGCTCTCCATCCAATATTCTCAATACAAATTTATTATCTTCCCCCACTCTCTTTCTCATTTTTTTGTTTCCCTTATATTATTTTGTATTTTGGTTATCCTAAAATTTTAAATTTTAATTTTATGCCCAAGGACAAGGCAAGTAGTCTAAGTGTCATCCCCTTTAGCAAGTTTAAGAGCCAATGGGAGCCACCAATACTATAGGAAAGTTTCCCTACATCCCCCTTCACTTAGATGCCCAATAAAAAGTAGTACAAGCTAAAAAAATTAGTCAAAAGATGCAACCTACATTCAATTAAAAGAGGGGCACCAACTCCATAATGCAAAAGGAAGGCAAAAATATTTCAAGTTACATATATTGTTGGATCTCAAATTAATGGTTGGCACTTTTCTTCTAACTAAAGCTAATAGCTTAAGCCCAAAAATGCCCATAAGCCATCAATTTTCTATTTGATAATTCATGTTGATATTTGGATGGGAAAAAGCAGAAGAGGAAATAGGGGCCCTACCATATTTTGTGCCAAACACATGGTAGAAAGGAAGAAACATAAGGAGTTTATCACTAGGGCATAGTCAAAGGATTTACATTAGCCAAAGGAAAGCCTACCTTAGCTAGGGATATATGGAATTCATTCACAAATTTGAGGATATAGTCCAAAAGGTAGTTGAGAAAGTATCTACTATTGGCCACCAAAGTTGACTTTCATGGATTGACCTATCAAAATTATATGCATAGCAGTTGCAAGAGCCACCCACCACATAGGTAATCCTACCCTACTAGCATATGCTAGTCAAGGAGGCCATACCTACTATATCAACAAGTAGGATATTCTAGAGGGGAACTCGACAAGAACTTAATGGTATAACCACCCTAGAACCACAACAACAAGAGATGACAACAACAACTTACCATCTAAAGACCCAAAATTATCTAGCATTGATGGCCCTATATTAGATATCTCAAATATACCAACTATAGGTATAGAAGGATTTTGGATGCATAATAGAGAAGAACACATAGAACCTCTATGCAAAGTTGTAGAGGGAAAGAGACCTTATATCAACATATAAATAGGCTTATAATTCTATTGTAAAGGCATTGAGAGATTCCTAATTATGCCAAATATCTAGCCTTGTAAGTTATTCCTTTCACTCTTTATCACATTGTATGAGTAGGGTTCAACCCTTGAGCTATTGTCTAAGTAGCATCAAGCCTCTTTAGGATACATGTATTGTAATTGTTTTATCACATGAATGGAAGCTATGACTAATTTTGCTTTTTCTTACTTCTTTAAGTGTGTTTTCAATTCTAGGTTATGTGCAGTAAAGCGTGTTCAAATTTTAGCTATTATATTATGGTAAATGTGTTTAATTATATCTTATTATTTTTTTTGGTATTGATAAAAAAAGGGGTTGAAGGGCCTCGACCCTTTACACAAAGCTCAAAATATGTACAAGAAAAAAACAAGATAAGATCATACAAATGCAAGATAGCCCTATCTTAGTAAAACAAACAAACCTAGGCTAAACCTATTGATGGAGAAGCTAAAATAATATTCCTCCCGCTATCCTTCTATTTAACATGGCTGATGCAATGCTCAATGTTTTACATAAATGATAAAGAAACTACTGACAATAATGTAATTTAGTGTGCTTCTTCTTTTTTTTCCCTCTTTATCTATTGGCTTCATTATCAGTTCTTATAATCTCTTCCAACTCCATGGGGGCATATGACCAGACCTTGAAATTCTCAGATTTAACTGCCATATTCACCATTTTATCGATAGCTTTGTTTCCCTCTCTATAAATATGTTTAACTTGAATTTCTTCTAGGTTTCCCAAGATAGTCCTTTTCATTTGTAATTATTTGGAAAATGCTAGAATTATTTAAATCCCCTTTTTGAAGGGAAGTTATAATATTCTTGGAATCCCCCTCAAGAACAATTCTCCTAAAACCCAAATTCACTACAATTCGAAGGCCTGTAAGCATTGCCCTTGCTTCAGCTTGGTGATTTGTGGTAATTCCTAGATCCTCAGCATATGCAGCCACTACCTGATCTTTGTCATTCCTAATGAGGCCCCCACCACCAGCATGACCTTGGTTACCTTTTGCAGCTCCATCAAATCTAATTTTTACCTAATATTTGTGGGGATGTTCCCATCTAGTATCTAGTCTCACCTTATTGATTTTTTTCTATATTTAAGATGTCTTTTTCTCTAGAGAGGATCATTGCAAATGAATTTGAGAGGGGAAATTTTATCTTGGTGCATCACCTCCATAGCTTAGGTATTTAATTTTCTACAAATTTACTTTCCTAAAAGTTATTTTCCTATTTTTATTTTTATGCTTTCATTTCCATGCACCCTAAGAAAAGTAGGTTTAAGCATTTGAGGTATGAAAGAGCATAAATATCAAATCCAAAAAGGATCTAACATCAACTAAAAACCTTGAATTTTATCCCATAGGCATTCCATTAATCCATAGAGCTTCTTGTTGTGTTGCTCTATATAAGGCATGAGTGTCATAGGCACATCAAACTATTACCCTGATAGGTTGGAACATCCAAATATGACAAAACAAGGCTTAAATAATTACAAGCAAGAAAACTAATCATCAAAGTGACCTCTTTTCTCTTTAATTATATTATTGACCTTGATAATGAAAATTCCTTTGTATGTAAAGGGAACAAATAAGGTATACATTTATTCACTTAAGTTCAAAGGACAACTCCTATTAGGTATGGGAATAGTTTTAATATTCCTATTCATTTTCTTAAATCATTATACAAACCTTTAAATTTTAATAACATGATCTAAAATTCTTGTTATTCTATACCCAAGTTAGGAAAGTAAGACATATGCTCTTCCATTTAGGTACAAGTATTTGAGGCATACAAGTATGAGAACATTTGTATCTTCTCTCCAAAACTTCTTTTCCATTAATTATTCATCTTTCCTCTTTGGCAAGGGATATTCTAGTTAGAATTAGTTTATTTTTCAAATTTTTTAGGAATATCATTCCAATGGGACTTCATCATTATCTATTCTATCACCATGTCTTCTACTCCCATCAATTTTATTTACTTGTATTTAACAAAAGGGAAAGTACATATACTATTCTATTAGATCCAAGTCACTACGATTGATAGGATATAGAGCACTAATGTTATTTAACTATTCAATCTTCATTTATCACCACCCAAGTCCCTTAGGTGGGATGTTTTGTACCTAAACACAAAGCAAAAACTTCTCAAATTATGTCCAAATAAATCTACTTGACATGCATGGAGATATCTCTAATATAATATCATTTTAAACCCTCATATTAACTCTTTGGAAAATAATAAAATAGTTTTTGTTGTCTATTTTGCTAAAAATTTGACATTATTGGGTTCACACTATCTCCAATCCTTTAAACCCATCAACCTCACAACTTTGTACTTAATATGAAAAATACAATGAATAGTTCCTTTCTTTGGGCACAAAGATCCAAGGTCAATAGATATAGATGCATATTGTAATCAACTCAACATCACATCTTTTTACAAGACCAAAATTGAATCCATAAATCATCTATTTTCATACTCATTTGCAAGGGATGCTTGTAGATAGAATTAATTTTATCTTTATTTTCTTAGAAATCTAAATGTCAATGGGTCTACATCATATCAAATCACCTAAGCAATCCAACATTGAGATCTCTCCTTATTTGTTTCATCATTGCATATCTTATGACCATTAACCTAGTCAAATTATATTTAAATAATGAAATAAATTGCATGTTATTTTGTTAAATTCAAAACTCCAAGGTTGATAGGCTTAGGAGACATTGATCCTATTTAAAAAAATGTATAGTTTGGCCACTCAAACTCCACAAATCATCATTCAATACTATGTTATTCATAGGTTTTGATGGTCGCAAATCCTTACCATTATCTCTTCAGTCTCTTAGAGGTTCTCATTATTTTTTTAACTTTATTTGCACATATGATAGAAAGAGGAATTCATTATTTTTACATATTTGTATGGAAAATTCATGAACATATTATGTTTTTGTATAAATATTAATACATAAAATAATAAATCACCTTTTTTTTCTCATTCTGAAACTATTGCTCATCTAAATTATTACTTCATCCTAATTTTTATCTTTTATCATTTGATAATACCGAGAGATTTGAAGATCCTAATAACAAGACACTCTAATGACTATTATTTACCATGTTAATCCTATCCAAGTTTTATCATCAAGTTCAAAAGAAGACGATAATCCCAATTAAATTAGACAATTCTACCACATATTGCTTTTGCACCCATGGAAAATGAAGTATGGATTCACTAGGATGTTTTGACCATCTATTAGTATTATCAAAATTATCACCAATTCTAAGAAAATAAAATAACATCTTTGGAGCATTATGAGCCATCAATTATCGATTTGATGTCCAATGCTATCTCATGAATTGGATGATGAAATTATTAGAAAAAATTATTTCCATTAATTGAGGCTTGGACATGTGGCAGGCATGTTGGCTATTTGTAAATACTCAAGCAAATTTATCATCAAGACCCACATTAAAGAAAATCCCATTATTGATATCAAATAGGTGGTTTATCTAATGACCTACATTAGTTCAAGGAGAATGTTGAAATATCTAGTTGTAAAGTCCTATGAATCATCCAAATATTAGTGTTCGATAGCCCATGCCATCCTAAATTTTTTTTTATAGATTATAAGAGTAACCTCACTATTTGTTCAAGCATATGATTTCAATAGTCATAAATTATTTCTTCCATCCTTTCCAATTTCACAATGACCATCCACATGTCTATCATGAAATCTCCTTACTACGTATTCAAAAAGACACAAATAGAAAATACCAAGTCAAGGCTAATCTAATTCATGGTATTCAAAATAAAACTTAGATAGTATAGAATAAAAAATTCATGCCAACCATATGATCTAAATGATCTATAGCTTAGGGGAGAATGGTCAAGTAGAAATAATATTTGATAAAGCTCTGTTAGTCGTTCGATCTAGAAGAAATAGACCAATTTGATAGGCTATGATTTTGAATGTGGCAATTGTATATTTTTAAATATTTTCATCCACCCTCTAACCTCCTCATAGTGAATAATTATCGAGGTAGATGAGTGGCTCTACTATGATTCCTATTGAAGCATGACTTCCTAGGAAAATAAATTGAGCCCTTAAAGGTAGCCATTGAAAAAACCTCAAATCCACTTACCTACATCAATTGGATATGACATTTAGAGGAAAGTGTTTGAAATATTAAAGTTGGTAGCTATGGAAGCTCTAGATATAGAGACCTCGATCCCAATAATATTAATTAAAGATGGATCCTTTGATTAGTTTTGGAGAAAATCCTAATAAATGAAGTTGGTGATAGTTATAGAGACTCCAACTCTAGAGGTCCCAAACCCTTTGACATAGGGTTATGCATAGTGGTTAATAGCCATAAATTAGGTGAATATTAGGATTTTTAAAATTGGAAATTGGCGAATATGAGGATCCTCGATGTCGGCCCATTCACCTAGAATTTTTGGGACCAATATTTTTTTAGGGTTAATTTGCCACAATTTATATCCAAACATAGGCATATTTGTACTTGTTGGAAAGCTCTTTTCAAGCCTGATCTAACTATGGTATTTTTATGAAGTTGTAAGGTGAATTAATGGGTTAAAAGTGGCCTCAAATATGACCTTACTTTTAAGGGCTTCAAATGCCCCAAATTTTGGTGTGAAGATGATTGATTTGATTTTCTTAGGATTAACCTTGATTCTCCTCGTGATTAGGATTCACCATTTTTTTACAAGTACATTTTGAGTCCAACCCCTTATGCATAACCCATTTGATATTAATGTATCTAAATATAGAGACCTTGATCCTATCAACATATTTGTAGACCCATCCCTTGATCAATCCTTGAGGGAAATTTTAGTTTCTTGTACATGTTTTTGAGGGAACGATCCCTAGTTTTTGCTTATAAACAATAGTTTCAATGGAATTGTAAGGCATTTAGAAATTATGGACATGTGTAGTAGCTAGCCTTGTCTTTATTTTATTTCATTTTACTTTTATGTATTAGTCTCTACTCAAATCTTGAATCATTTTGTTAATATCATTCAAACCTCTTTTAATATAGTATCAATATAAAAGAAAGATCATAATATATATGAATTTGTGGCTAATTTCACTTTGCCTTATTTTTTATAAGCATCTTATATATGGATATTTTATGTTAGATTAAGACTATTCATTTTATTAGCCAATAACTGATGATGCATGTATTAATTTCATTTCAATATGATACATAAAAGAATATTTTGATCTTAGTGTATCATCCCTATGAGGTTTTATTTTTTGCAATTTCTCTTCATTTTTACTTAGATATAAGCAAGTAGTTTAGGAAGGTAAGCATCAAAGATCATATCCTATAAGGAGTAAGCCTCAGTAAAATCCCACACTCATAGGGATTCTTTTTATTTCACTCTAAGTGAGATGCATCTATCTACTACAAGTGGCCATGACATTCTGAGTGACCAACAATTTGTCTAGCATGTATAGTGGGATAAATTTGATTCATTCACCCCAAAAAGGAAAAACACTATGATTGAGATTCTAATGATCTCAATATTTCTACTTATTAAAGTATAAATAATTCACCTAGTGACTTTATTGATAACAAAGTGTCCAAATATTTATGATCACAATACCTACCACAAGGTCCATTTCAAGAATGAATCCACAAGAGTTGGTGTTGCCCTTGAACCCAATTCCCAAAAGAAAATAGAGACATCGATGTCAAAATATGGTGGTACAATAGAACCAACCTTCGAGGAGATATCTAATCTAGAATTATAGAGGCCCCTTGCAACCACCTATTCCTCCTAGAGTATGGGATCTAATTCTAGCCTCTACACCCAAGTCACTGCCTTACTTTTTCCATGAAGATGCTACCATTCCTATTTAACATCAACATAATTTGGTTAGTTTATACATAATGCATAACATTGAGGAGCAAAATGTAGTCTTAGATTATTAGCAATCTCTTTTAGAGGTAAGATGCAAGAATGGTACATAAAACTTGATTTGCATTCCATAAAAAGCTAGGATTAGCTTGTAGACCTATTGATTTATAGATTCAAATAATAAGCAAATGGTGTGTCTCCTCTAGATCAAATAACCACTATCAAGAGGTAACCCATGGAGACCATAGATGATTTCAATTCTCATGTCCATAAACTTGGAATGGAATCCCAAATAAGATCTTCCCTATTCCAAGTATAGCATATATCTACTAATTGAAAGCTATGAATTCTAAAAGAGCTATTATGACTAATTCTAAAGGAGACAATTCTCTATCAATGGTCTATGAGATAGCCATTCAAGCTAAGAATAACCTAATTCAAATAGGAAGTCTAGCTCCTAGACCTCCTATGCCCTTGTTTCTAAATATACAACCACCCTACCAACCACCTCTAGCTATTAAATCTACCACTTTATAGCCTACTCTTTCTATAAACTTGTTAAGGCTTCAAATTCTCTCCTTGAACTAGAATATCCCTCTACAAATCCTTATTCCTCTAACAAGATAGATAATACTTCTGATGAGGTCATATCCCTTAGAAGGTAACAAAATACACAAATGTTTCAATAAAAATCAATAAAATACCTCCCTTCTAGTAGAATAGACAAGGCTATAAACCCACCCAAAATGAATAAAAATATCAAGGTTCCCATTTACAACCCAATAGGAATACAAGCCACTCTGAAAGCTAAAATCAATAGAGAGTATTGGTGCAACTTCCATTACAAAAATTCCTCATAACCCTATTAGGGATATAATTGCCATGTAGAATACATATGTGGAATATCCCAATGCATGGTGCTACCCCTACTTGGACACCCATCCTTCCATATATTACCCCAAAGGTAATATTCAACAAACAATATTAATACCAAATGGAATTATACATGCTTAGCCATATACTTATTAAATAGATATGGATTCATAAGTGCAAGGCCATTCCCATCATGTTCAATCATCAAATACTCTTCTAAAAACTAGCTCCATCCATCCTAAGTAAAATTTGATAACTTGGGATGAGAAGGAATTATATACTACGTTAGATGGATTAAGTACTACAACACCTAAAATGTCACAAGTCCAATTGGATTATATGATGAGGGCCAAAAGGAAAACAATTGAGTAAGAAAAATCTAATTAAGTGGGTCTCAACACCCAAAGTATGCCACCTAATCCTAGAAAAGGCATTCCCCTTTTGATTGTACTGGATCAAAATGTGTAAAACATCCAGGTGGCCACCAAGAGAGATGTCCTTGAGGCCCCTAGGAAATGAGATCTAATCCCTAGATAAATAAGAGTTCCTCATCCTATAGGATAAAGACCTAGACTATAATGAGTGATAATCCTTGCTCAAAGGGTTCAATCTATCAAATAATTCAATGTAGTGGACCATATAAAGAAGACCACTATGGCTATGCCTTTCTAGGATGTCCTATCTATACCTAAAAAGATGAAGTACCTAAAATAATCTCTATGGAGGTAAAATAAATTGGGAAAGTAGAAGTCATCAATAGTACTACAAATACTTGGCCCTAAGGTGAACCAATGTAAACCTATGCCATTGTACTTGAATCTAGTTTATGGTGACAAGTTGATTCATAATTGTATGGTAGGCTCAAGGTCAAGTATTTTTGTTATGCCTAGGAAGCTGGTAGATGCATTAGGGCTAGTGTATGAACCTATAAATAAGGGGGTAGTTTAGTTGGATTGAACTCCTTTTCAAATTTTTGGAATGGTGAAGAACCTCCCAATTTCATTGCATTCTTGCCCAAATATCATAGTCTATCAAGATATAGTAATATTGAACTCCCACTTACTTTTGATATCTATATGTTAATAAACTTCACTATTAAGATAGCAGTCTATTTATCTCTATATTGAACACACATGTTAATTATAACCCAATATGGACATAAGCTAAAGATTACATATAAACCTCTCCATATCCTTCATGTAGAACATGTTACTTTGATCAACCTAGGCATTGATCAAACTTACATTATAGTGGAAGGGCATCTTGGATTAGATTTATCTATCAATGAAGTATGCATTTCTATTTTTAATGATCAAATGGACTAGTGAACAACTAAGGTTTGGTATTCCGATACCTATGGAGTCTTCAAATAAATTGGTATGGGTTGAGTACCTATCCATCAGCACAATTAGAGATAAAGCTTGTATTTATGAATTATATGTAACATAATTAAAAATTTTCTTTGGTAAAAAGTTTTTTTTTTACGTGCTTGATCCAAACCATTAGCCAGGAATATTCCTCTATTCATGAGATCCTAGATATTGTAAGAAGCTATGGATATGTGAAGATTCAAAAGTGATCTATGTTGTTTAAATCCTCTAGTTAATTAAGATCAATGTTCACATGATTTTGGATATTCTAAATACATACCTTTTCTCCCAAGTAATGACAAGTGTTAGATCAACATGGATAGAAAATGTGGTAGGATCACACTCAATTAAGAGTTTCTAAAAAAAGTTTCGAGGCTGAAATAATGTGAACCATCTAATACAATCATCAATAAGTGATATCACTTGCCAAAGTAATAGATATATATATACCTTCCTGGTTAATAACAACTATTATATCATCAAGGGGATAAGGTCCACAAGTTGTCTAATCCACGGGGATCTCTCTTGTATACTTAGCCAACATTCTATGATATTTTGGGTTGCTATCT
This sequence comes from Wollemia nobilis, assembly GCA_028583015.1. Classification (NCBI taxonomy): domain Eukaryota; kingdom Viridiplantae; phylum Streptophyta; class Pinopsida; order Araucariales; family Araucariaceae; genus Wollemia; species Wollemia nobilis. The sequence goes on along the minus strand of JAQPPZ010016847.1, from coordinate 2,729,685 downwards.
TGAACCATTAATGGTAACATGTGGTAGGCGTGCACTCAATCAAGATTTAACCAAGAAGGACCTAATACTAGGGTAGCACTAATTTTTCTATTGCATAATAATGCATATTAATTGTCCAATTAAAATAAATGTGATAGCCTTCTTCCACCAAATTTGCATGGAGAAAAAAAATTGTATGACATGAATTTAATACTTAGAGAATGTGGCATTATTTTCTTATTACACTTTGCAAAGATAATTAATAAATGCATGCAACACAAATTCAATGTTGAAAATATGGAAATTGGTCTCAAAAATAGAAATTTGATGCTTGGAAAAGGTGATAGTCTCTTCCAGTTGACTTTGCAAAAAGGGGAAATAAATTCAAATAAGGAAAATTTAATATCGATAAAGGTGGCAAACACTTCCCACTAGCTTTGTAGGAGGGAATAATGGATTCTTGTAACAAGAATTCAATGTAGGTAGTGTTTTTGCACTTGAACAACATACCATAATATACATGGACTAGGGACACACTTTTTAAAAAATTGGCAATTTTACTCTTGTTTGCTTGGGCTTGTGTACGATATTCAATCATCCAAAAACTACATTTTTAGCTAAAAAATTTTAATCATAGGTTCCCAAATTTTTATTATCTTGATTACCCACATACTTATGTGTCCATAGTCTTAGCACCCCAAACTTGCTTAAATTAGGCACTACAGACTTGGATTTTCCTCCCAAAAAAATATATGGCTTCAATTTTGGGTCCCATATATCTTTCTATAATCAATTAAATTTTATGAAATAACTTCCATTTGATGCTCCTCAAAAATATATTTCTAGAAAGTATAAACTTGCCTATGTTTTGAGAATAATTGACCTCCCAAATAACTCATTTTAAACAAGCTATCTACATGCCCTGATTGCCTGCCTAATCACACAACTCTAAAATTTGGGACCTATATCACTTGCAATATTAATGGTATTTTATGAAATAAATTCCATTAGATGATACTCAAAGAGAGGTTTTCAAAAAGTATAAATTTACCTATGTTTTAAGGATATTTGAGGCCTAAAATTATTTTTTTCTATAGGATAATCTAAGTTTCCATGACTAAGGTAAATCATGGGAACTAAAAAACCTAATGAAGCAAGCATAAGTGGATAGAAGCCTAACCACTCACGGGGAAAATACAAATCCAAGTGAATTCAACTATACACTAGGTGAGGAAATTTCCCTGGTCGAAAGTTTGACCAATCAAGGAAAAGTTTAAGAATAGACTAAGTTAATTTTACTAACAACTTGAAATGCTATACCCCACCAAAACCGAATAGTCAAGTGGAAATAACTTCCCTATTAGAAACCAACACTCAAGTGGAAAGCACTTCCTTGTTAGAACTCGATACTCAAGTAGAAATTAATTCCTTGTCAAAATACCAATAAATGTAAGAAAATGCATGGGCCTAGAGTTTTTTTGGCTATAACATCAACAATAAGATCTATAATTTTGGTAAGCATAAAATAATAGCTAGAAGCTTGCCCACTCATATAAATTCCAAGTGAAAATTGTCTTTGTTAGAAGCTTGACTTCTTGCAAGGAAATATAAAAGCAAGCCCAAAAGCCCAAGGAAGTGTAAAGGAAATCTTGGGGAAATAAAAAAAAATTCTAGAAACCCTCAAACACTTGCAAAAAATTAAAAACTCAATGGAGCCAAAGTTGGGTAAGCATAAGAAAAATATTGGAATTTTCAATTGCTAACATAATTAGAAGCACTAGAAAATTATGGCAAAAAAAAATAGTTTAGAACACTAGTGAGAAAACTTGAGAAAATTGGAAATCAGTCCAACGATTGGAAATTGTACCCCAACAACTAGAAATTAAGCCCTAATAATTGTAAAATTTACCCTAGCCCTTGGCAACTAGAAATATCTAAAATACCAAATGACAGGTACTAAGTGAAAACTATCCCAACTTGAAGCCCAACCACTCATAGAGTAGCTTCAAAATTGAAGCTCCGACCTTTGGAAACTGCCCCAACAATCTCGACCATTGGAAATTTTACTTTGGCCATTGAAAATTAGTCCCAATGTTTTAATAGCTTAAAGAAAGAAATTTAAAAATCCCAGCCAGAAGCTCTGGGACTTTTAGGGAAGCTATATATATAAAATTATTGAAAACTCATTCTTGAAAAGTGCAAAGTTTGTTTAAAAGATTGCAAAAAAAATATTTATATATATAACGTATAAAATAATAATATAATTAAAAAATAGAAATAATAATGTAGGTCTAAAATTTTTGCACCCCTTTCCTTCAGGCTGATGGATCTACACCTAGAAGGGGGATGGGAAAAGAATAGGTCTACACCTCAGAGGAGAGGTACTTGAATTCATACCCTCTTATGGTTATTTTTTGATGAATGGGTTGGTTTCACCAGGAAACATTTTGTGGCAGTTTCTAAGCCTAGGTTTGGTATTTGTTTTGATGTGTTTATTTTGATAAAATCATACATACACCTAAGTTTGGCCAATATGCAATTAATCTAACCTATATGAAATTTTAATTCAAATGCAAACAACAAATAACAGAAGACAAAGTATGGAAGAACAATGCAATGCCTTAAAAAGTGATTTCAAACTCTTACCTACATCCAAATGTCTGATGAAGATTCTGATTTTTGTATGCAGTCTAGATCGTATGAAACTAGGCGATAGCACACTATGATGCTACAAAATCATATTACAATTATGTAAGATCGTATTTCGAACAGATTGATGATAGAGAACAAGAAAATATCAAATGTATAGATTGATGATAGAGAACAAGAAAATATCAAATCGATAATTCTATTTATATTGCAAGTATGATTCAGATTTAATGAATGCTATTGTGTAACAATAATAACATAAATTTATAAATAGATGCATCTAAATTACCTGAAATATGCAATTACATGATATTGGGTGAACTCCAGGAATGCAAATGATTATGTGATGAAGAGTGCTAAATGCAATGTAGATTAAATAGATGAATAGAAGAATATGCAAACCAGAGCTTGATGTTACCCCCAAACTAATTGTAGATGATATCATAGCCTTTTGAGTGAGATCGTCTCTCAAAATCGTAAAGTCGTACCATAATCACAATATTGTGTCCTCCGTTATGCAATGAAATCCTTCGATCAACAATATGAGGGACTAGAGGGTCCGTTTTGCTTAGCATCCATTCCTCTTATATCGGCTCTAAATTTTTTTACAAATTCATCTACAAGAGGGGGAAGGACCTCATTTTGACTTCATTCCTATAGGTCTGGTGTTGGGAGCACATAGCCATCCAGTGGCCTACAGGGCTTCCATTGGTTAGAGTGGCAAATGGTGAGCTTGGCATGGCAGATGATAGGCCGAGGGTGTTCTATTGGCCTCTTCAGGGAGGATGGGATAGATGGGCTAGCATTCTTGTTCTAAGGTGGTTCATGGAAGATTTATTGGCATATGATATCACATGGCAATCATGGAGAGAGATTCCAAGGTGGCAGGAGGATGCTTATGAGTTGGAATAGATCATATAGACCATTTGGATCCAAATGCACGAGGGAGAGGTGGAGTTGCACCATTTTGATCAGGTGCAATGCCAATTTGGTCTACAACAGGACATTCCATAGTATAGGAATGTTACTTTTTCTTGGTCTACTTGAGATACTACCACCTTTAGTGGGGCTCTCGATCTGACCAAAATTTTGGATTCAAAGCCAGATGATGCTCTAGTGGAGATAGTGGTAGGAGATGATGCAGGGGTGATGGATAAATACCATCAGTGGTACGCTGGTATTAGGCTCACCATGTTGACAACATGGAGGAGCATAGTTCATTAGGTAGCTGACTGAGTCTTTTGAAAGTGCTCGACTGATCTACAGGTGGTCTTAGAGAGACTCCACTCTCATACGTGGGGTGACCATGTGATTCAGAGGCAACGGTATGGGTGCCTCCTTAGCAGGAATAGGGATCAAAGTTTCTCGAGAAGGGCAATAGGATTTTGGAGGTAGGAGAGAGCAGTAGGATGTCAAGATTACACGATTGAGGGTAGAGAATTTCACTTAAAAAGCCAAGATCGAGTCTTTGAAGACCAAGTTGGTACATGATAGGGATCGGTTGAGCCATGAAGCTAGGGATCAGGGAGTGGTGGTTCCTGCTCTACCAACATCAGAGGTGACCCATTCCAGGAGGAGCAGATTAGGGGATGAGTTGGAGCGATCTATTCAAAAAACCAAATATTATCAGACTTTGTATTTTATGGTCGTACCATCTGGTCAAAGATAGGAGATGCCTATAGATATCATAGATCTAATTCGAGGAGGATCTTCATATCGCTCTACTTATAGAGTGACATCCTCTAGGAAACATACAATAGCAGGACAGTTTTGGCCATCGCCACCACCTGGTGGAGGCGACGATGGTCAAAGCTCTAGGGGCTCTAGGGGGGTTTAGGGATGGATCCTAGATTCTATTTTTGGTGACTGAGTATGTCGATTTTAGATATTGTGGCATACCAGTCAATTTTGATGATGTATATATTGGATTATATATTATATATATGATATTTCAATTGATGTGAATTTGTGTACTTGTGTGATGAATTTGCATTTTAATCATATTTTTATATTTCAAGTAATCATGCTTTGTATAAATATTTTGCTTTTATCATGATTAAAAATATATGGAATGATAGAATGTATGTGAAAAGGGAATTGGATTTTGTGTGATAAGATATTTGAAAAAGACTAGCAATATGTGTCTCCAAGGATGTTGTACTATTATATGACAGTTGGTGGAGGTAAATTCTCGCTAGGTCACGAAGCTTTTGATCTTGTTGTGAAGAAAATTAATATTGCTAAAATGGTTGGTTGATTAAGAATAATTCTTAAGGTTTTTGTGATGATGATAAATATGAGATTTGATGTTGTTTTGGAACAGGATTTGAAACGATTTTAAGCATGAAAAATTTGGAAGGATGACTTGCGCTAGGCATTTAATTCCCAAGTGTGAATTTGCAAAAAATAATTACTTAGGAATTATACCATCATCATGAAAATCAAAAAATGAAATGCATGATGAGATGAAATTTGTTTATTCTTTTTAAAATGCAATTTGTAAGAGAAAATGATTACGTCATATGTTTAAGAGATTATGAAACTTTTGTTTTTATGTAATAATTTGGGACATGAAAAATTTAGAAGGATGACTTGCACTAGGCATGGAATTCCTAAGTGTGAAGGTTGAATAATAATTACTTAGGAATCATACCATCATCGGGAAAATAAAAAATGAAAATTTATAATAGTTTTATTGCATGTTTTTTGGAAGTTTTTTGATGAACTGAAATTAAGCATAAAAATTTGTGAAGATAACTTGCGCTAGGCATAATGTTCCTAAGTGTGAAATTTGAAATAATGTTTAATTAGGAATTTATACCATCATTGCAAAGGCAAAATGCAAATATGTGATTATATATGGTTGAAAATGCAATTTCTTAAGAGATGAATGATTAATGTTTCTAACAAAAATTTCAAAGAAATATTTTAATTTATTTCAAAGCAAATTCAAATTTATCTAGAACCCAGTGTGTGCACGTGTGAGTTCATTATCTATTCTGACATATCATAATGACACAAAATCTCTCAAGGATCAAATGTGTATGCTTTGTAATGTTCATTTACCAATTTTGAGTAAGGTAGTGATGCAATCAAATTTGAATGAACCAATCTATGTGCAAATGAAAGGTTCATTAACCATGATTTTATGCATGAAATCGTACCAGACTACTATGTAAGTCAAGTCACAAAAATCTAGCTAATCCACAACCGGACATAGGTCGATACAAAATAAGGTCGCGAATGTGATAGACATGTCGCCATGCAAAAAGGAATTACCCAAGGTCAAGCAAGTTGGGTACAAATCACCTGTTATGGGGCTTACCTCATGATTTTCGAATAATTGAGAATTCCAGGGATTCAAGCTCATTCACCATTCTTTTCTTCTGATATTTGGAATAGGGATTTCTTGTCCATTTTTGAACAAGGGGATTTTATTACTTTTCTATTTTTTATTCTCTTTTTTCTTTTTTTCTTTTCTTTTGCTGTTGGTTTTTCTTGATTTTATTTTATCTTTTTTTTCTTTTCTTTTCTTTTTGGGATACTTGCTTGGATTGGATGTAGAGCAAGGGATTTTATTCAGGTAGGGGTGAGCTTGTCCTTTTTTCAATTCTAAAAAATTCTAGACCATGCGCATGATAGGATAGCAGGGGAAAATTTTTGCTTAAGAGACTAAGACTACTATGTAGTATCATTTTTTGGATTTGCAACAAATAATTTTAATATGTGAAAGTGTGTATTTGGTTCAAGAAGTAGCAGGATCATTTTCCAAAACTCAAAATATTATTTAATGAAATAATAGTGATATTTGATATAAGAGAGATTTATAATCATAGTGATAAAATCGAAATAATAATTATGTAAAATTAATAGCATGGTTTAAGATAACTTTTGAATTTATCCAAAATAAAGGAAAATATAGCTTCAAAATTTTGGGAAATGACAATGCAAATAATTAAAATATTTTTTGGATATTTTAATACTTTTGATTTTTATTTGATTTTGAAAATTTTAAATTGCTGAAATGTGAAAATTATATACAATTATATACAGTGATGAAACTTTTGATATTAGGCATAATATCTTTTGAGATGCATAATATTCATGGGTTCCTTGAGATATTTTCCATCCAAGGTCACCAATCGATATGCACCTAATCCAAATTTAGCAATGATGATATATGGTCCAAGCCAGTTAGGCTGAAATTTACCTTTAAGGTATTTTCTTGCATTTGTATTTATTTTATTTTATTTTAAGACTAGATCACCAATTTCAAAAGATCAATTATGAAATTTCTTTGAATATGCTCTTTTAAGTATGTCTTGATAAGCGCAAAGGTGTTCTAAAGCATGAATGCATTTTTCATCTAGAAGTTCCAGCCGACTGAGTCTGCCAGTACGATATTCATCTTCTACTTCAGCATAATGTAGTAGAAGAGCTATAGAAGGAACTTCTATCTCAAATGGAAAAATAGCTTCAACGCCATAAACCAAGATAAAAGGTGTAGCACCAGTGGGAGTACGAATACTAGTTCGATAAGCCCACAAGGCAGGATACAATTGTACATGCCAGTCATGACCTGATTTATTAACCAATATTTTAAGGATTTTAATTAGAGTTTTATTTGATGCTTCATATTGGCCATTACCCTGTGGATAATAGGGAGTAGACCAACGATGTTGGATTTTATATTTTTGACACAATTTCTTAACATATTTGTTCTTAAAACAAGTTCCATTGTCTGAAATGATATTTGAAGGAATTCCAAATCTACAAATGATTTGATTAAGGATGAATTTAGAAACTTGAGCTCTTGTGCAAGAAGCTAAAGGTATAGCTTCTACCCACTTCGTAAAATACTCAGTCGTAGTTATTATGAATTTATGGCCATAAGATGAAACACGATTTATTTTACCAATGATGTCTAGACCCAATTTAGAAAAGGGCCAAGGGGAGGATATAACTTGGAGTTCTTGAGAAGTAGAATGGACAAGGTCAACATGCTTTTGAAACTTTTTACAATGATACACATAATCATGTGCATCCTTTTCCATGGTAGGACAAAAATATCATATTCTAAGGAGCTTCTTAGCAATGGCACTACCACTAAAGTGTCCTCCACAAGATCCGTCATGGGCTTCACTCAAATATTTTTTAGACTTCTAAATTTAAACATCTTAGTAAGATACCTTCAAAAGACCTTCTATACAAGGTATTATCGATAATAACGAAGTGAACAGCTCACTTACGTAACAATCTACATTTATTTCTATCAAGAATTTCAAGGAAAGTTATCTTCTAGAGGAAGTTGAAGATATCTATATACCAAGGTTCAAGAGTGGTTTCATTGATTAGAAACACATCTAATGGCTCTAAACATGAATTAGTAGAACTAGGTTCTTGGAGTCGGTGAATGATGATAATAGCATATTCGTCATCCAACTCCAAATCCAATAAGAAATCAATTGCATCCATAACATCAACAACATGATTACTAGTTCTAGGAATAGCTTCTAAAGTAACTTTTTTAAACAACAATATTAATTGAAGGACATAAGATTTATAAGGGTGAAGTTTCTCATATCGTGTCTGATAAATGTCATTTATTTGATTTATTACAAGATGAGAATCATCAAAAAATAATAAATATTTTATTTTTAATACTAGGGTAGCTTGTAATCCAAGAATTAGAGCCTCATATTCAGCAGTGTTATTAGTGCAAGAAAATTACAATTTGAAATATAAAGGTATGAGGTTATTTTGAGGAGATATTAAAATAATACATGCACCGAAACCACTCATGCATCGAGCTCCATAAAAATATAAAGGCCATGTTTTAGGATGATCTTCCTCTAGATTGAGGCATTCATCAGGAAACTCAATGATGAGGGGATGAGTAGATTCTAAAGGTGCAACATCAAATTGATCAGCTATAATTGTTGAGCAAGGTGCAGCGACAATATTGTCATTGTTGTCAACCCACTCAGATGGATAGGTTGATGCAGTGGAAATTTGTTCAGAGGTTATTCAGAGTATGTATAGTGATGTTCAATACTTACGAGGATGTTTTTGATGTTCGGGTGAAGTTGTTACAGGTTGTTCATGCAAATTTGCAAAAGTTGAAAAAATCGTCAGGAAGTTGTCAAAAAATTGCAAAAGTCATCATGGGTACAATTGGATAGGATGGATTAGTTTGGAACATGCCAGCATGTCAGTAAATAGTCTAGAACAACTTTGGAGATGTCAGCACAGTGTTTGGATTGATCGGTGACGTTTTCGGTATCTTAGCGGATGATTTGGCAAGTGGTTGTACATGCCAAAAAAGGGCAGTTTTATTAGAAGCACTATGAGCAAAGCAAGAAGAATTTGATAGCCAAAATTTGAACTAGATGTGGTAATTATCTTCAAGAACATGTCTTCCAAATTTCCACCAAAACAAAGAAACGAGGCGAATGTTACAAGCATTGCAAGACTCATAAAAATGCTCTTTTTGGAAAAAGTGTGTCAGTAGCAGTTTTCGTGGATGTGGTACAAATTAACCGTAAGGAGTTATGCAGTGACATTCGATATGGATATAGTTAGAATTGTAGAGATTATAATTTTCAAATTTTAGAGAAAATAGAGTTACGATGTGAGAGTTATGATTGTTGCAAAAACGGTACAGGTCACTTTTATGTCAATTTGTTCCACTTATGCAAAATCCTCCAGTTGGCCATTTCGACCTTGCAGAGTCGCCATAGTTTTAGTTTCAGTGTTGTTACACCTTCAAGGCATCAAATAGAGCATATTTAATTTTTTTTTGAGGTGTCACCTGGATCTGAAGTAAGAGAACGAGTAAGGTGTCAATTCTTTGCATGTGACATGTTTGACGAAATGCCTTCTCAAAATAAAAAAAGGAAATTATATTGTTTTAAGAAGCTTCATTAAAGAAAACATTTTAAAATTTAAAAGGGAAAAAGAATGCAAGTGTGTGCTTTTTAAGTGACAAGGGATTTTATTGAAAAGTGGGGACTTTATTTTGTAAAGACAAAAGTGTGTGTGGAGAAAAATAAAGAGTGAAAATCCGTGATTTTTGGAGAGTGGTGAAAAATGTCACTTCAGTATTTTGGGAATAACTTTCTCATATGATATCAATTTTGGCTGAAATTTTGAGAGGAGTTCACAGAAAAAGTGTTGCACAATACCCAGAAAGAGTTTAGTAATTGGCAAAACGAGCTAAGAGAAAAATCAGTTTTTTTTGTGAGAAGAGAAGATTCAAATTCTGAGTAATGCAGAGAGGGATGTTATACTGGGTGAAATATAAAGTTTTATATTTTGAGCTTATAGACCATAGAGGGTTTTGGTTTTAGTGAAGACATTAATATATGTAATTTTATTATCAATATCAAAATCAAGTGGGTGCTTGGTAGAGGGGTTGGTGCTCCTTCCAATGGGTGCTGGTAAATTAATTTTAAAGTTGGTGATTTGCAAAGGCTAGATTTGGATGGGAGTCCAAACAGTCATTTTCAGAGATGTAGCCAAATCGGTGAACCTTGATACATATTGTGTTGTGTGATGTTCTATTTTTATACTTACTTTATTTGGTTTTATGTTTTCATTTTTTTGGCTTTGAGTGTTGAAGATTTAAGTTTTAAAGAGCTACACTGATTCACCCTCCCTCTCAGTGTCATTGTGAGACTAACCATTGATATCAGAGTGAGGTTCCTGAACAGGATTAACTGGATAGGGTGATCTTGGAAGTGACACAATGGCAGGTGGTGAAGGTTTCTCATCAAACAAAGCACCATTGTTTGATGGAACTAATTACACATTTTGGAGACTTAGGATGTAGACATATCTTTGTGCTTTGGGATACAACATTTGGGATTTAGTAGATAGTGGATACACAATACCCACCACTTCTCCAACCAATGCTGCTGGTAAGAAACTATTTTAGAATGACTCAAAAGCAAATAATGCTATCATTTGTGGATTAGTGGACAACGAACTGGTAAATATTATGGGTTGTAAAACGACAAAGAAAATATGGGACAAACTGAAGAGAATTCATGGAGACATTAAGATCAAGGAGGCCAAGTTACAAACACATCGAGCTTAGTTTGAAGTATTAAATATGAATGACGATGAGAATATAGAGGCATATATGCTGAGATTTAATGAAGTCATTAATGCGATTAGAGGACTTGGTGAGGAAATCAAATATTCTATCATCGTGAAAAAGGTATTAAGATCCCTTCCCCAAAGATTTGATTCTAAAGTTTTAGCTATAGAAGAAGCTAAATATCTAAATTATTTTAGTATGGATGAGATGCATGGTTCTTTGACTGCATATGAAATGAGAATAGGAAAATCTAAACCCACAAATAGAGAAGATGCTTTAAAAGCCCATAAAAATATGAAAGCAAAACAAGAATCCGAGGAAGAAGAGACATTAGATGAAATGGAAGCAAACTTTGTTCGAAAACTAAAAAGAAGAAAAGAAAATACAGAGCAAAGTTACCGTTTAAATTTTTCAACTGTGGAGGCATTGGGCATTTTGCAACTAAATTTCCACTTAATGAGAAGAACAAAAGTGATGAAGGATCGCATGAAGAAATAAGTGACTGGAAGAAAAAAACAAATTTCAAAAAAGGCAACTTCAAGAAGAAAAGTTTCATCTCTAAGAATGTCAGTTCATCAGAAGATAGCTCCAGTGAGGATTCTAAAAAGGAAAAAAGTGAAGCTCTTTTCATAGAACTCAAAGAAGAAAAACCATAAAATAACGAGAATGTGATGAAGAAGAAATTAACATAGAAGTGAATTTGGAAGAGGAACTAATTGCAGCTCTAGATGAATTGAATATAGAAAGAAAAAAAATAAGAAAATTTCAAGAAATATTGAGGATGCAAATGAAATCATAACAAATTTGAAAGTACAGATAGAAGAATCCAAGAAAATATTCGAAGATCTAACCATAAAAATAGATTATTGCAACAATATAGAAGAAGAGATTGTTGGTTTAAGAATGCAGCTAGAAGATATGAATAAGAAATTTAGTTGTTATCACAAACGTGAATAAAGTTCTATGAAGCTGGATAAGATAATAAATAACCAAAAGACTATAGGCATCAAATTTGGTTTAGGTTTTGATGAAGGAGAATCGTCAAATGGATCAAAGGCCATAAATGAAGAATCCATAAAGAATGAAGAGAAGAAATAGGTTGATCAAGCAAAAATGAATCATGCAAAGGAAAACAATAATGCAAGGCACGAAAGGAGAATTGACAATGATGTCTTCACCAATGTCACACATCAAAGAAGAAGAAGATTTATGGCTCCTACGACAACATGGCAAAGACCACCACCCAGGTTAAATCATCTATTTTTTGGTTACTATTTTAAATGCAATGGTTATGGACATAAGATCTCAGATTGCAAGTATAATGTAGGACCAAGGAATTTTACCAATAGAAATGTTTTTTCACCTTTGATGGATTATGCAGTAGAATATTATAACTATCATAATTTTGGGCATATTGCAAGAAATTGTCAAAGTACATTTGCATCAAATCAATTTTAGGGAAGAAAATTTCAGCCAAATGGAATAAGACAAAATAGAAAATTTCTTGAAAAACATGGACAAGCTATTAAAAAGGAAAATCTAAAACAAGAGCCCAAAATTGTAATCAAAATTGAGTGGAAAGAAAAAGAGCAACCTAAGGAAGAAAAGAAATCCTTGATCGTACAGACGACATTTAAAGCGTAGAATAAATCCGCACCATGGATACTTGATAGTGGATGCTCCAGTCATATGACAGGTTACAAACAAAAATTTGAGAAGTTGCAGCAATATGAAGATGGTTTAGTAAAGTTTAGAAACAATTATGGAGCTAATATAGTTGGTAGAGTTTCAATTAAGATTAGTGACAAAAAAATTAGGTCAAAAGAAGTTTTGTTTGTGGTTGGTCTGAAGCATAACTTGTTGAGCGTAAGTCAGATTTGTGATAGAGGTCATGAAGTGATCTTTAAGAAGCAAGGTTGTGAAGTCAGAAAGGCAAACAATGGGAAGTTTATAGCAATTGGATCAAGGACATTTGGCAACTTGTACACTCTCTTAGAGACTTTAGAAGGAGCTTGCTTGATTGGACAGGAAGAAGATAATTGGTTGTGGCACAAGAGGCTCGGTCATATCAGTTTTTACAATCTAGTAAAAATTAGCTCAAAGAAAGTAGTGAGAGATATTTCCACCATTGGCAAACCATCAAATAACATTTGTGCTTCATTTTTTAAAAGGGGAAGCAAACTAGAGTCTCATTTAAAACAAAAGAGTACTACACAAGCAAACATTTGGAACTAGTACATACTGATTTATGTGGACCCATGAGAATGCAAAGCATAAATGGTGACAAATATTTCATGTTGTGTATAGATGACTATTCCAAGATGACATGGGTACTATTTTTGAAGCATAAATCAGAAGATTTTGAGATGTTCAAGGTTTTCAAAAACCAAGTTTAGAATCAAACAAGAAAAAGGATTAAATATTTAAGGTCAGATAGAGGAGGAGAGTTCATTTTAGAGGATTTCATAGAGTATTGTGAAAAATATGGCATTAGGAGTCATTTTTCAGCAACCAAGACACCTCAACAGAATGGTGTGGTAGAAAGAAAGAACATGACAGTGCAAGAAATGACATGGACTATGTTTATTGAGAGCAAAGTAGCAGACAAATTTTGGAAAGAGGCAGTCCATACTGTGGTATACATCCAAAATAGGTGCATGTTGAGGACGCATGAAAGCAAAACTCCTTATGAGTTGTGGTTTGGTAAAAAGGTAACAACAAGATACTTTAATGTTTTTGGCAGCAAGTGTTACATCAAAAGAACTGAAGAAAACCTTGGTAAGTTTGAAGATAGAGCAGATGAAGGTATTTTTCTTGGCTATTCATCAAAAAATAAAGCTTACAAATGCTACAACAAGAGGCTAAGGAAAATTGTGGATAGTGCCGATGTTAAAGTTGATGAAGGAAGGGAACGAGTAATTAGCTATGAAGAGAACTACCCAATTTATGAAGAGGTCATTGAAGGAGATGAGGAAAAGGAAACAGAGAGAAACCAAAAATTGACTCAGAGGATTCAAACAGTGATTCAAAAGTGGAAGAAAACAAGAAATTCAAAACAGACAGCTAGCAAAAAGATCATCCTAGAGAGCAAATAATTGGAGACCCCACAGTTGGTGTTCAGACAAGAAAAATATTAGCAAGTAACTACTCTTTATTATCCAGCATTGAGCCCAAAAATTTTGTTGACGCAAGCAAATATGAAAGTTGGGTAAAGGTAATAAATGAAGAATTATATCAGATCGAGAAAAAAAAGACTTGGGAGTTAGTACCAAGACCCACAAGTAAAAATGTAATCGGTACTAAATGGGTATTTCGAAACAAATTGAATTAAGACGGACAGGTAGTCAGGAACAAAGCAATATTGGTATGCAAAGGCTATGTAGAAGTTGAAGGTATTGACTTTGAGGAAACCTTTGCTCCTATGGCCAGACTAGAGGAAATTAGAATGTTTCTGGCTTTAGCAGTTTACAAGAATTTCAAAGTTTATCAAATGGATGTGAAATCAAAAATTTTGAAAGGGAAACTTGAAGAAGAGGTTTACATTGAGCATCCAGATGGTTTCTAGCTTGGTGATGATCCCAACTTGGTTTGCAAGTTGAAGAAAACGTTATATGGCTTAAAATAGGTACCCCGAGCATGGTATGCAAGGCTAGACAATTATGTTACTCAGCAAGGGTTCAAGAAAGGTATGGTGGATAGTAATTTGTATGTCAAAATAGAAAATGGTCATCATATTGTTCTTGTTGTATACATAGATGATATCATATTTGGCAACAACAAAGATGAGTTGTGTAAAGATTTAGCAAATAAGATGTAGAAAGAATTTGAAATGTCAATGATTGGTGAACTTTCGTATTTCCTCGGATTGCAAGTTAATAAAAAGGAGAAGGACATATTTATTTCTCAAATTAAATATGTGAAAGAGATGCTAAAAAAGTTCACAATGGAGTATTGTAAGCCAGTTAGAACTCCCATGATGACAGGTTGCAAGTTGAGCAAGGATGACAAATCTCCACATGTTGATCAAACTATTTATAGATCTATGATTGGGAGCTTATTGTACTTGACAACTACCAGACGAGATATTTTGTAGGCAGTATGCATGGTAGCATGATTTTAGGCTAGTCCCAATGAGACTCATGTGACAATAGTGAAGAGGATTCTTCGGTACCTCAAGGGTACTATGGAGTATGGGTTATGGCATCCAAAAGGTAAGGAATTTACCCTTATTGTGTATTCAAATGTGGATTGGGTAGGATGTGTAGATGACATGAAGAGTACTAGTGGAGGTGCATTCTATCTTGGAGACAGGTTGGTCATGTGACACAGTAAGAAACATGAGTCAGTCTCCTTATCCACATCAGAGGCAGAATACATTGCAATGACAATGTGTTGTACGTAGGTGTTATGGATGAAACAAACTCTTAAGGATCTTGGCATTAATTTTAGTGAGCCAATTTCAATTAAGTGTGATAACAACAGTGCAGTTAACATCTCAAAGAATCTGGTTATGCATTCTCGCACAAAACATATTGCTATCCAGTATCATTTTTTGAAGGAGAAAGTTGCGAAAGGTGAGGTTAAGTTGGATTTTGTTCCAACAATAGAGCAAGTAGTGGATATCTTCACCAAACCATTTCCCAAGGAAGTCTTTGAGTACCTTCACAAAAAATTGGGAGTGGTCACACTTCCCAAGAATTGACTAGCTATTGGGGCCACATTCTCAGGGGGAGCATTTGTGTATTTGTTTATCTTTTTGCTCATGTTTGTGATTTTTTATAAGTGTAATAATTTTTGCCTCAGAATGTTGTGCATGGAATTAGGGGGAGTTTGCAGCAGACATTTGGTCTTGTTGTCAAAGGGGGAGAAGAGTTATAGGAAATTGTGCATGTGTTGCCAACAATTCCAAAGGGGGAGATTGTTGAGCAAGGTGCAGCGATAGTATTGTCATTGTTGTCAACACACTCAGATGGATAGGTTGATGCAGTGGAAATTTTTTTAGAGGTTTTTTTGAGTATGTAGAATGATGTTCAATGCTTATGAGGATGTTTTTGATGTTCGGGTGAAGTTGTTACAGGTTGTTCGTGCAAATTTGTAAAAGTTGAAAAAATCATCAAGAAGTTGTCAAAAAATTGCAAAAGTCATCACGGGTGCAGTTGGATAGGATGGATTAGTTTGGAACATTCCAGCATGTTAGGAAATAGTCTAGAACATCATTGGAGGTGTTAGCACAGTGTTTGGATTGATCGGTGATGTTTTCGGTATCTTGGCGGATGATTTGGCAAGTGGTTGTACAGGCCAAAAAAAGGCAGTTTTATCAGAAGCATTGTGAGCAAACTGAGAAGAATTTGATAACCAAATTCAAACTAGAGGTGGTCATTATCTTCAAGAACATGTGTACCAAATTTTCACCAAAATGGATAAACGATGTGAATGTTACAAGTATTGAAAGACTGTCACAAAAATGCTCTTTTTGAAAAAAGTGTGTTAGCAACAATTTATGTGGAGGTGGTACAGGTGAACCATAAGGAGTTATATAGCGATATTCATACTAGATATATTCAGGATTACAAATATTCTACTTTTCAAATTTTAGAGAAAATAGAGCTACGAGGTTAGAGTTATGATTGTTGCAAAAATGGTACATGTCACTTTTATGTCAATTTGTTCCACTTGTGCAAAATCCTTCAACTGGCCGTTTTGACCTTGCAGAGTCGCCAAAGTTTCAATTTCAGTGTTGTTACACCTTCAAGGCATCAAATAGAGCATTTTTCATTTTTTTTTTTGAGGTGTCACATGGCTCCGAAGTAAGAGAATGATTAAGGTGTCAATTCTTTGCATGTGACGTGTTTGACGAAATGCCTTCTCAAAATAAAAAAAGGAAATTATATTGTTTTAAGAAGCTTCATTAAAGAAAATATTTTTAAAATTGAAAATGGAAAAAGAATGCAAGTGTGTGCTTTTTAAGTGACAAGGGATTTTATTGAAAAGTGGGGACTTTATTTTGTAAAGAGAGAAGTGTGTGTGGAGAAAAATAAAGAGTGAAAATCCATGATTTTTGGAGAGTGGTGAAAAATGTCACTTTAGTATTTTGGGCATAACTTTCTCATATAATATATGTTTTGGCTGAAATTTTGAGAGGATTTCTCAAAAAAAGTGCTACACAATACCTAGAAAGAATTTAGTATTTGGAAGAATGAGCTAAGAGAACAATCAATTTTTTAGAATATTCAAATTTTGAGTAATGCAGAGAGGGATGTTATACTGGGTGAAATAAAAAGTTTTATATTTTGAGCTTATAGACCATAGAGGGTTTTGGTTTCAGTGAAGACATTCATATATGTCATTTTATTATTGTAGACACCAAAATCCAGCCACTTGCAAGTCATCTATACCTTCCTGTCAGCCACATGTCGGTCATCCACATTCCCGCCATTATTTGGCCCAAATTCACACTTTCCCACCATTATTTGGCCCAATTTCACCTTTCCCGCCATTTTTCATCCCCAAATTTATTTAAATTAATATTTATATATATATATTTTAATATTTTAATATTTTAATATATATATTTAAATAATAGTTTAAGTGATTTAATCTGAGCCGTCCATCCTTCATTTAATCTCATCCGTCCATCCATCTTAATCCATTCTACAACCAAGATTTATTCTCTACCCTTGGATCCGCTTTAATCTTAGCCACACGTTCAAAGTGTCGTTAAAACCCTAAAGTGTGCCCTAAGAGTGGATTATAAATCGAGTCACTTTGATGGCTCAAACCCTATGTCTGCTATCTATCTTCTTCGCCTATGTCTTTTGCTACTTCTATCTCTGATTCTAATTCTTCTACGGCTATCTCCTTTCTTCTGCTACCCTTTTCACCGCATCCATCACCGCTTCCATCGCCGCTTTTGCCGCCATTCCTTCTGTAGCACTCTGCAGAATCTCCCATTCCTGTCGCAAGTGCCCACGGGCGTTTACCCCTTCACCAAGTTCCCACGGGCGTTTACCAAGTGCCCATGGGCGTTTAACAAGTGCCCACGGGCGTTTACCTTCAGCCACAGACTCAGACCGACGTCTGTAATCCAGATCCAGAAGCACACGGGCGTTCGACGAGTGCACCAGGGTGCCTTCCGTAGCCTATTCTGACAACAACATTACTTCCAGGTGTCACCTGGTCTAGCTGCGTTAACAAAGAACAGGTATAAATTAGTTTAAAGCAAGTAGCCGTATTTTATGTTTTAATCTGTTATTGATTTCCTGCATTCCGTTTTTATAAGGTTTTAGATTGTTTCTGAGGGCTCACGCAGTGGAGCCCTCTCATTAATTTCTAACTCCTTGATAGTGTTAATGTGTGCAGGTTTTTGATGACAGATCTAGTATATTGATGGCAGCTGATTAAGCTGGAGTGGTCCAAGCAAGGGATACGACAAAGCCCACTCACTCTGTTGGGATTGAAGATACGATTTTCGAAAGTGCCACCGTTTGTTCCAGCTAGGGTTTCGAAGAACCCTAGCATAACTTGTAATTTTTGTATCACAAAAAGGGTTACAGGCCCAGTTGTATTCAAAAAGGAGTTTTTAAACTCCATCGATTAATATAAATCGTCTGTTTTGTGCAACTTTCCTGTATTCCATTCTTATGGTTTTATCTTTCTGTTTGGCGTGTATTTTTAATCTACAAATGGCGATCATGGTGGGACCCCCTAGGGTTTCATATTTTTAAATACTTGCTTTACTAATCTGTTCTTGTTTTCTGTTTCATTGTGCAGGTTCCAGAAATCGTGAAATTCGCTGTTACAACGAACTAGGGTTTCTGAGCTTGCAGAAAACGCAGCAGACGCAGAGGGGCATCTGGAAGTCCAATACGAAACGCAGAGGTGCGTTTCAGCCTGTGCAGACTCCCGTGGGCGTTTGAAGTCAGTTTTACAAAAAAGCGTAGGCTTCCAAGTAAGTGCTGTACTTTTTACGTTTTTGGTTTTTCTGCCATATTTTGTTTCTTTTTCAGATCATTACTTTAAAATGAACAAAAACTAAGTAATCTGGAAAAGAACAGATTATTTTTAATTACATTTTTCATTGCATTGCATTATTGATTGTTGCTTGCATTAAAAAAAAAAAAAAAATTTGCATACCTAGTCGCATATTAGAATAGCTACGAATTATTTGTTTTAATTATCTAAGTAGGACTATTGATTGGATGTCAATAGTACTCCTGCCATTGGGTGATTCCAAGCAGAGAAGTGGACGAACCTTCCGGTTGCTCCTTTGATATCTGATATCATTGGTAGGCAGGGGGTTTTAAACGGTGTACTCCACTTCTTCAGAGGAAATGACATGTTTTTAGTAGACTCTTGCTTAGATCATTAGAAATTCTAATTTATAGCCTTGTATGTACACATTAGATAATTAAAACATTAAAAAAAAAAATTGATTGCATTTTCATACTGCATTTAAAACAGATATTGCTTGAAGTTTAGTGACGGTGGAATTCATCTCCATCCATTAAACTTATGCCTTAGACACCATAGGTCACCCCCGAGCAAACTTGCTGGATTTCATCACCAGTGAAGAATCTCGTTGTCCTTTCCTAGCCATAGTTTTTACCTTTTTTGTGAATAATTCAAGATTAGATTACATGCAAAACTCATAAACCGAACACTTAAAATTTACTACAGATTAAGATCAGAAAATAATTAATTAACCGCATGTAAGACACATTGGTTGAAACCTAGGTTGTGTCTGTTTTCTGATAATTTTTGTAGTGTAAATTTATCATTCTAGTTTTGCATTCTTCTTTTTTTGAATTTGTTTAGATTTATTGCTTCATGGTTTTAACAAGGAATCAATCTAAAATGTTAAATCTAAATAATCAAATGGGTAATTCACAAAACATCCCCACCACCAACATGGCCACTTATCTTAGTGAATTTCAGGTAGGTTCGCCTACAGGTCTTTCACGTCCTTCTACCGTCTATCACATGGCCATACCCATGGAGGAAGACAATTCCTGTCATATTACCCACATTGATATGGCCAAGTGTAAACTCACTTAAGATATGGCATTGGTTATGTCCTTGAGCCAATCCAAGATTCCCCTATGCAAGATTCTATTTTTCAGCAGGATATTGCATCAACCATACCCGCTGGTTTCACTCAGGTCTACACTAACCCTTTTTTTGAGGCTAATGTGGTATCTGTTCAGCCGGCTTCATCTCCAACATCTTCCCGGATGCTCAATTGTTCTCCTTTGGAGACAAATGTAGTGTCTTCCCGACCACCTTCTCCCCCATGTACCCGGGTGTACACCAATTCTCTTTATGAAGTTGGTGGAAACTCTTCTAGCCATAACCAATTTCAACCCTCTTCTTCCCAAACCATTTATGGTTTCACCCTACCTGGGATACAGTCTACTGTTCCTTCTCAGGTATCGCCTACTTCAGCCACCTTCATTGCTCCTGCTGTGCAGTCCCCTGTAACTACCATGGCAACCTACCCTCCCAACTTCATTGCCCCTGCTATGCAGTCTCCTGTGACTACCATGGTAGCCTGCCCTCCACCTTCATCCAATCATCCCACCTCCCTTGGGTTAGAGATTAATAAGGTTAAGGAATATATCGAAAAATTGATTTTGCAACAACAGCAACAAAATGCTCAACCACCTGTCGTAGTAAAACCTACACCCCAACCAATTTCTACCCGACCCGACTTTTTATTAGCTCAGGCCCCACCTGGGTACCCCAATCTTCAGTGGTGTCCATTCCTACCCCACCTTTCTCCCAACCCAGTCCAGTTCATCATTCAAACCAATAACCTTCTTTCCGGTATCATCCATACCAACAACATGTCCATTCTACATCGCCTAATCCAGGAAATTTCATCCCATCTCATCAATTTTCCACTCTTCCATTACATCATCATAATCATCAAACGAGTCAGAATTTTCATGAAGATTCTCGACTCCATGCTATGCAAAAACAGATTGACAACCTTATGCTTAACGCGCCTGGCTCATTTAGTCAGAAACCTACACTAAGGTCATTGATCAATCAACCAATTCATCCTTCGGTACCTTCACCACCATATCCGACTGATTTCACATTACCGAAGTTTGACAAATTTCGAGGAAATGAGGATCCTCATGAACATGTGAGCTCATTCATGCATGCTTGCTTTAGAATCCAAAATAATGATGCTCTTATGCTCAGAACTTTTCCTCAGAAATTAGGAGGAGATGCTGTACAATGGTATAATCATTTAGCTCACCATAGCATTTATGCTTACGAGCAATTGATTAATCTGTTTTTAGAACGATTCTCCTTAAATGTACAAAAGAGAGTTTCATTGTCTGACTTATACAAGCTCAAACAACATGACGATGAGACTGTTTATGACTTTGGAAACCGTTGGAGGGCTATCATTAATAAACTGCCATTCTCCCTACCAATGGAGGAGTTAACCAAAATGTTTACCCGAGTTGTCTAAAACCTATCTCTTGGTTACTCCAATTACAACAATCCAGGACTTTTGAAGAGGCTTTGGCCCAAGCAAGTATCATAGAAGACATTAAAGTCCAAGAGGGTGTTTTAAAACCTCGTAGAAAATAATGGCAACAAAAGGGCCAACAACGAAATAATAATTATGGCCAAAACAAACAAGCACAGGCTAGTACGACCTCAAATGTTAACCAAGTTAATCAAGTGGTGGCGAGTCAGCCCGTAATGGCTCAACAACAACAAGTAATGCAAAGTCAACCGCAACCAATTGCTTATCATGCGGTACCCGCCCCTACTCAACCAGCTCCCAATACTGGGCCAACCATGGAAACTCGACCTTGGCAAAACAATCATCCCAAGCGATAGTTCACACCTTTAGATGAACCATATGCGGTCATATTCAACAAGTTATATAGCACAAATCAATTAACGTTACCTGAGTTTAAACCTTTAGACCCATCTAGAAGGGGGAAATATTACAAAGAGTACTTATTTTGTCCTTATCATAGGCAAAATGGGCACGATATCAATAATTGTACAACTTTCAAACATGTGATCCAAGATCTTATTGAGATTGGAGCCATTAAATTGGATAGCCCCTTAGCCCAACAAAATCAAAATCTTGGTATATTTCAAACACCCCTTCCACATCGGGAGGAAGCTCCAACAACTTCAGGGGGAGTAACTCAGGTAACTCCTCCTAATCAAGTCAACCATGTACAACAATACCAAGGTTTTGTGGGTACTATTAACGTAGTAACCCGAGGTCAAAGGGTGAACCAACCAAATCAGGCTGAACCATAGCCACCTGTACAAACCCCCAGTCCACCTCAGGCAACAGTGACCCAACGACGTGCTAGTACTTCTCAACAACCGCTAAATCATTATACTCAATGCCAATGACCCATCATGTCATTAAGTAGCCGATTAAATACCAGTTTAAAAATGGCTTCTGCCAAGTTATCGATCTATGACCTCATTCAACAATCTCCCCGCATAGAGAGGCATTAATGGAAATCTTAAAATCAATCGAGCTTCAAACTCAAGATACTAATGCCTTCAACAACTTTGTGGGAAGTATTCAAACATGCATGGAGCCCTCCATCACTTTCTATGATTTTGAAATCAAACCTATGTCAACAGAAAGTATAGATCCTCCACTGCATACCATGGCCAAGATCGATAACAAGCCATTCAAGAGAGTCTTAATTGACACCGGTTCCTCAATCAATATCATTACAACATCGGCGTTGAGTCATCTAAAGCTATCGCCATCCCTTATCAAAAAGTCGACTTTTACTCTTAAAGCATTCAATGATGCTTTATCTTCCACGGTTGGCACAGTTATCTTGCCCATTGAGGTAGGGGCCTGAACTTTGCATACCTTGTTTCACATCTTGGAAGGGACCATGGCATACAATGTATTGCTTGGACGACCTTGGCTTAGGGAGATGAGATGTGTCCCTTCTATACTGCATCAATGCCTGAAGTATGTATATGAGGGACGAGTTCATTGTGTACCGTTGACACGTAACCCTTCAAACATTGCAACTATGTCTCAAATCCTTATGAGATTGTGTTGCCATCCACTCATCTTTTCTTGACCCCATCTATTTCTTCTATACCATCTTCTTCTAAAGCTCCCATTCCTGAGGAGCCACCCATAATATCGCAACCATCTTCATCTTTAGTTATTCCATCTCATTCACCACTTTCTTCATCAACTAATCTTCCTTCTTCCTCATCAGTGACCACATGCACATGTGGCCATGACCAATCATCTCTTTCCACATCATTACCCCATTCTTCTACACCTTCTTCAACATCACCTATTATTCCTCCATATTACCAACCATCACCAACTGATGTTTCACAAGTTAGTGAAGCATCAACCCAACCAAATCCTTCCAATTCTTCTATTCCACATTCTTCTATTCCATCATCTAGTCCATCTCTCTCCCAAGTCAAGGTCCATCTCACTGATGTCGGTATTGGTGAGTATGCCATCCAAGATGTCCACATCACACCGTTCAATGTGCAAACAGTTAAAGATTTTGGTCGTCAACATGACCAACATTTATCCATTGGATCGGTTTATAACATGGGTTCTATGCCAAATTCCATTAATTTTGTATATGGGGGAATAGAGTCATCTTCTAGTCCTACCACCATACTAGAACCTAAGCATCCAGTCCCCGCCAATATCGAAAGGATGGAGGGTTTTCCCTCTCGCTATTTCCACGGACATAATTGGCCAGCAATTTGGCCTAGGTCGATACGAGCAAGGGGTAACTGAACGCATCGATATGCCATATCAGAGACCCACTGAGCATTTTGGTCTGGGCTACCAACCACTTCCATCCCTTTCTTCTTTTGAACGAGCTTTTCAAAGCATTAATTTTAATTCAGAAGAAGAAATCCTCCACCCCGACGAATTCGAAGATGAAGTCTATGAAGAATTTGACGTCATGTCAAATGCTGATGAATCTGAAGAAGAGTCGGTGCCCATTGTTCCCCTCACTAAACAAGACGAGTTTTATCTCCAATTGTTTCCTCTCCAAGAGGCCATCTTTCGCTTGCTTCTTCCACAAGAACGAGGTGAACCACCCCCTCTGCCACATCCATAAGCCATAATCCAAACCTGTATTATATGTATATACTAAAATAGTGGTTTTCACCACTACCAAAAACAAACAAAAAACTAGAAAATTCCAAAAAAAAAAATCAAAATATAAAAAAAAAATAAAAAAATATACTTTATTGCTGTCTGTATGTGTGTAATAGTGGTTTTCACCACTACAAAAAAAAAAAAAAAAAACTCAAAAAAAAAAAACTGAAAAACTTTGTTGTTTTGCACTTCAGGTCTTCCGAGGTCTTCACCGGTTTTCCCTTCCATTCCGCCTATCCTTTCTTCCATAAGTTGACAATGAATTTTGAAGACTTATTCACCTCGCTCCATAATCCATATGATCCGGATAAGCCAATCCCGATCAATCCAAGCCTGATTGACATGGATCGGATTTCATCCCCTCCATCTATTTCAGAGTTCATCCTTTCCGAGGAATTGTAAAGGGCTTCTGCCAACTACATTCCTCCTTCACCTCCACATTCACCTTCATCTTCTAAGCTAGAGGTTTTCCAGGCAGACATAGATGAGAGCAAGGCACAGGAGTTTGATGACATTTTAGATGACATAAATCTGATCCCTACTCCCCATCAGCTTGAGGAAGGTTCCCACATGTCTATTGAAGAAACTATCGATGTAGACCTTAGTCTAGACCAAGATGGCACCCAAATTATGAAATTGGCTAAAAGTCTATCATCAGAGGAACAAGAGCAAATGATTGCTCTACTCAAGCAGAAGAAGGAGATATTTGCATGGTCTTACAAAGACATGCCAGGCCTAGACCCTAATTTGGTTGTCCATAACCTCACCTTACAAAAAGATGCTAAACCTGTCAAACAGAAACTTAGGAAAATGCATCCTACTGTGGCCCTCCTAGTTAAATCGGAGATTCAAAAACTTTTGGATGTTAAATTTGTCGTCCCGATTGATTATCCTGAGTGGCTTTCTAACATGGTACCCGTTCGCAAGCCTAACGGGGGATACGTGTTTGCACCGATTTTCGAGATCTAAATAAAGCGTGTCCTAAGGATGAATTTCCTCTTCCAAACATTGATACTCTTGTCGACACCTGCGCTGGTCATGAAATGCTTTCGTTCATGGATGGATTTTCAGGATACAACCAGATTCGAATAAACCCTGAAGATCAACATAAAATAGCATTTACTACACCTTGGGGAAATTTTTGTTATAGGGTGATGCCCTTTGGCCTTAAGAACACAGGTGCAACCTATCAACGAGCCATGACTTATATTTTCCACGATTATATGCATAAGATTATCGAAGATTATGTGGATGATTTATTGGCAAAATCTAAAACTCGACAAGAGCATTTTGATGTATTGGAAAAAGTTTTTGATAGGCTTCTAGAGCATAAAGTAAGGTTAAACCCTAAGAAATGTGTCTTTGGTGTTACCTCAGGCAAACTCCTAGGTTTTATTATCTCTAAACGAGGTATTGAGGTGGACCCAAACAAGGTCAAAGCCATTATGGAAATGTGTCCCCCAACTAATTTGAAGGAGTTGCGTAGTCTGCAAGGAAAGATTAATTCAATCCGTCACTTTATTGCACAACTTTCTGATAAATGTAGGCCATTTTGCCACCTACTACAAAATGGGGTACAATTTTCATGGACAGATGAGTGTCAGAAAGCCTTTGATGACATCAAGCAGTACTTAGCATCTCCGCCAGTCTTAGCTCCGCCTCGTCCAGGGGTCCCTTTCAAACTTTATATCTCAGCAACAGACCTTAGGGACAATGCTTGCACAAAAGAATGAACAAAATCGCGAGCAAGCTATCTATTATATTAGTCGAACATTGGTAAGCTATAAAACCCGATATGCTTATGTGGAAAAGTTGTGTTTAGCAGTGGTTTTTGCCACTAAGAAACTTCGTCATTATATGCTTAGCCATACAATATATGTCATAGCTAGAGAAAACCCTCTGCGTTATATGATGTCTCGCACTTATAATAACACTCGTACCGCTAAATGGATAATGTTGCTTACCGAATTCGATCTTGAATTCATTAGCCAAAAATTTGTTAAAGGTCAAGTTATAGCCGATCAACTTGCGGAAGCTCCACTACCTAGTGATCATCCTTTGATTATTGAGCTCCCAGATGATTTGGTATTTGCTATCACTGAACAAGAAGAGGACATCATTTCGGAGGAAGATTTTGACATCACGCTATTCTTTGATTGCTCTAAGTGCACGAAAGGTCAGGGTGCTGGAGTTGTATTTCATACACCTCAAGGGATTCCCATCCCTTTATCATTCAAACTAGACTTCCAATGCACCAATAATACGAGGAGTATGAAGCCTTAATTTTAGGACTTCAATCAGCCATAGCTATGAGCATTAAGCGTATTCGGATATTTGGGGATTCTCAACTCGTGGTTAAACAAATTACAGGAGAATACCAAGCCAAAGAACCTACCATTAAGATTTATCATGATGTAGCAATGAAGTTGCTCTCTAAGTTTGATTGGTATGAGATCACTAGTTTGCCTCGTTCGACTAATAGATTTGTGGATGCCATGGCCTCTCTTGGATCATTGATTCCAAAGGACTCCCTTGGAGAGGTACAGCCCCTAATCATTTCCACAATCTCTAAGTCTGCAATTGTTCGTGCTGAGTCTAAAGATGAAAAAGATGTTTTCTTTATCCATTCGGATCCATATGAGCCTTGGTCTAGTGAGATAGTAGCCTTCCTCAAGTTTGGAACACTTCCACCTGATTTGTCTCAAACTACTCGTCGCTGCTTTAAGCAAAAGGAAACTCGTTTTGTTCTTTTGGGGGATGTGTTGTATAAACATGGATATGATGGAGTACTCCTTCGCTGTCTAGAAGCAGGTGAAACACATAGAGCTATTGCAGAAGCCCATGATGGTACTTGTGGTGGTCATTTTAGTGGAATGGCCATTGCGAAGCGTATTTTATGTATGGGGTATTATTGGCCCACTATGGAACAAGATTGTTGCAAATATGTTAAACAATGTAAAAAGTGTCAAGAACACGCTAATTTAATCCATATACCATCACAAGCTTTACAGCCCATCCAAAGCCTTTGGCCCTTCTCACAATGGGGTCTCGATTTAATTGGCAAGATTTCACCTGCCTCTTCAGGACAGAGATACTTTCATCATTACAGACCATCGAATACTTCACAAAGTGGGTTGAAGCTATTCCTCTAACCAAGACGACTGAGTCCTAGAATTATGGAGTTTATACTTCACCATATCATTTGTCGTTTTGGTATTCCCTCTAAAATCATTTACGATAATGGCAAGTCTTTTAAGAATAAGGATGTTCGAGCTCTTTGCAAAAAGTATAATATCCAACATAGTTTCTCAACTCCTTACTACCCACAAGCCAATGGACAAGTGGAAGCTTCCAATAAGACCATAATTGCTATTCTTAAGAAACTTGTTAAAGAAAATCATAAAGATTGGCATACACAAATCCCCTTGGCATTATGGGCTTACAGAACAAGCATCATAACTCCCATTGGGGCAACGCCATTTTCTTTGGTCTATGGAGCTTAAGCAATCATGCCTCTTGAGCTCGAGATCCCTTCCTTGTGAATTTCTTTGCAGGAATTTATCGATGATGATACTGCTAGACAAGCACGTCTTGATCAACTCACACTCATAGATGAAAAACGAATCAATGCTTTAGAGCATTTGCGAGTTTATCAAGACCGATTGAAACGTGTTTACAATGCCAAAGTTCATCTAAGAGAATTTCAAGTAGGGGATCTTGTCCTTAAAAAAAATCAACAAAACACCAATGCATTGCCGCATCTTCGAGATAAATTCGTGGCTAATTGGTTAGGTCCATATATGGTCACTGAAAGAGTGGGTAATGGAAATTATAGACTTGCCATTTTAGAGGGAGAGGAAGAACCCGAACCACTTAATATTATACACTTGAGGGCATTCTACGCATAGTTTGAATTTAATATGTATATATATACATGGCTTGTAAAAAAAAAAAAAACAAAATAAAAAGAATTTGCATTTCATTGCTAGTTGCATACATCTCATTCAAAAACATTGCATTTCATGTGCATACATCTCATTCAAAACCATAACATTTCATTTTCAGCCATAGTTGCATATCATGTTAGAGACCATTCTATCTTTTGGATATAAAATTTGGTCAAGCAAAAGTCATGTTGCCTTAATCAAGGGCACCTTCATAAAATCCATTAAACCGAATTGTCATTCGTACATCCATTTTCCATTTGCACATATTTACATTGCCAAAATGTTTTCAGTCACTCAGCCATTTCTAGTGTTTTAAGCAAACTTCGAAATACATGTCAAAATTCTCTAGGGCCATATCACAAATTACACTAAATAAAATCTTGAGTATTGGGAAATGATTTCAAAAGCGGTCTTGAACCTATCACATTTTCACATCTTAAAAACATCTTGTGTCAAAGAAAGATAACACCATCCTTGGGATGTGCCTCTAAGTGAACAGGGTAATCCTCATTTGTCCTATCATGCAAACATAGTCCATAAAATAGTGGTTCTTACCACTATCACAAGCAACCACAAAATATAAATATAAATAGAGTAGTAAGGATAGGGTAAAATTCTCATCATACTTCGGTTGAGAATCCGATTCCCCAAAGCTCTAAGGAAATGAACATTTTTTTCACACACCACTGATCCCAAATAAGTTGTAAGGATCGTATTACTTGTCCAATCAGACGGATAGGTAGTCATCCCCAAGGCTTACAAAGGTAAAAAACAACATGGACTATGGAGTTAACCTTCACCGGGGCTATAGACGCTTGATTGGCAGTGGAGTATACTCATTGCGTGGCGACATGTCTCTCCTCAAAGAGAGACCTCTGAATGCTCATACGGACAAACTAGCTTCGGGGTCTTATCCATAACAGAGGTTACCTAATTTGTGCAAGATGAGGTTAATGAACACACTTGCACACACACAGGTTTTTGATTGCCTAGAGTCACTACCATGCTTCTGATTTGGTTAATGAACTCACATGCACACACATTTGGTCCTAGTTGAATTAGGCAATATTAGTAAGTTTTTTTGATACCTCTAGCATGTTTGAGTCTTTGTAAAACAGTCTTCCTCCATATTTTCTTCCATATCAACCTCCATATGTTCCATACGT
Source organism: Wollemia nobilis (assembly GCA_028583015.1). Classification (NCBI taxonomy): domain Eukaryota; kingdom Viridiplantae; phylum Streptophyta; class Pinopsida; order Araucariales; family Araucariaceae; genus Wollemia; species Wollemia nobilis. The sequence goes on along the minus strand of JAQPPZ010016847.1, from coordinate 2,700,681 downwards.
CATTCATTCACAAGCTACCAAGTTCGGTGCCCCTGATTAAACAATTATGACAACAGTTGGCTAAATCTAACTATCTAAAAGTATGAGTGCTTCTTAGTGCATATTTTATTTACTTAGTCTCGCATTAATCATCTATAACTTTGCATTCCATTCCATCACAAAAACATTAAAACATATAAAAACATGCATCACAAAAACATAGGCATTCATACAAAAAAAGAAAGTAAAACACTAAAAATAAAAGCCATGTATATATATGTATAAAGATCAAAATGTACAGTGAATGCCAAAAGGCTACAAAATACAATAGAGCACCAAGGCTCATAAAGAGTGCATCTAAGCACTAAGCTAACCATCAAAAGAGGACCCCTGTGACCTAGTAGGAGCCCTAGACCTAGTGGTATGCCTAGACTCACTACGCCTAGAGACAGAGGAGGATTGAGGATCAGGCAACACAATGTGATGCCTAAACAATGTGTCCTCCAGAGCCTCAATATAACGAGTCCTGGACCTAAGTCTAGATATGTCTATCCCGTGTTGTCACTCTCGCTCCGCTAGCTCTACCTGGAGTCTCGTCACCCTGTCATCCTAGGGCACCCTTGTCACTCCATCCAAGTCTGCCTGCATCTGGGCCATCCTCCCCTCCTGAACAGTTATCAGAGCATCCCGCTCTGCAACTTGTTGCTCCAGCTGAGCTATCCTCTCATCTCGGACTGCTAGCATAGCATCACGCTCTGCTATTTGCTATTGCAGCTGCGCTAGATCATCCTCATGTCCACTAGGGGGTACCTCCCTAGTCTCTCCTACGGCATCTCCTAGGCCCTCGCCATCATCATCATCATCATCTCCGCTCCCTGGTGCCTGCCGCACCATATTCCCCTTTCGCCTTCGACTTTTAGCTTGAAGGTAGGGACCCTCCCTGTGTTTGGGAACCTCTACGGTTCCCTCGTCCTCTCCAGCTCCAAAAGCCACTAATGGTGGCTTCCACCTCGACTCTGCGGCCATCCATGCTGCATACTCAGTTGTTACCCTGATGTCGTCCACGTCAGGGATATCCATGTCCTCATCGTCCTATGTCGCCTCTCTCCATGGCTCGGCACACGACAAATCCCCCTCTGATCTGTGCCTCCGGTAGCGCACTGGCTCATCGGGGACATCCTGTCTCAATTCGACCTGGAGGAGCACTCGAGACATTTGGATGTACTCCGCCTCACTGTGGCCTCGACCCACTACCCATCTAGCCTGCCGCACCTGTATCAGATGCTCTCCATCACCGATCCACCGTGCCTCTCGCTAGGGCCTCCAGATGACTTGGGCATCTATCAAGTCTACCCATAAACTCCTATACCATTGCCCCGATCTCACGGGGCGGCTCGGTTGTCTCTCCTCCGCCACTAGCCATCTCCTACCATAAGCCTAGCTCATGTCCCAGTAAGCACATGGCAACCCATCTGATCAAGCCACTCTGAAGTGCTCCTAGCCCCAACACTGGAGAACCAAACTGCAGCCTAGGCCCTTCTGGCCCCATCTTCAAACCTCATACAACTCCCGGTACACCTACACCAATAAAACGGGTGCTCAGGCATACACTACCCTATTAGTGAGCATCTCGCTCACTACACCCATCAGGTTCCATGGAAACCTGCACTCGGTGCTATTCGAGGCCACAATGTTGGCCAATATGAACATCATCAGAGCCTCCACCGCTACCAACTCCTTGGCCGTATACATGGCCAAGTAAGGAATCCCCCCGCTCTCCGTCTGGATCTCCCTCTAGTCATCCCCAAACAACTTGGCCATCTCCGTGGCCCTATCTCGTCCAACCTCCACCCGCACCCCCTCCACGGGCACCTTGAGGATGCGATATACATCCTTAAGCGTCATCGTCATCTCTCCAGTTGGGAGCTGGAACGTCCCCCGATCTGGATCCCACCTCTCGGCCAAAGCCGAGAGGTACCCCTCATCTGCCTGAACTACCTCCAATCGGGCTGCCTCTGCTAGCCCTACTACTTCCAATGTCTCCCAGTCTTCCTGGGACAATGACCTCCTCATCCCTGGAATGATAGGGGAGAATCGGTGTCATGCCTCTAACACCCTAAGCTGCAAAACAACAAAACAAAAATTGGTTACAAGTTTGTTTCAAAAAAAAAAAAAAAAAAAATTGCAAAAAAAAAAAAAAAACAAATAAAAGCACTTGCTTAAATAAACAAATACCTCAGCTGACTGCACTTGCGCATCTGCTCCCATCTCTGCCATAGCTCCCGTGTGCTTCACTCTCCTACACAACCTTTCACTTCACTTCACTTCATTTCACTCCCTCAGACGCACTTCTCTCAAGCTTGAACGCACAAATGAGCGAAATTCTCTTTGAAACTGTTTAAATAGCTGGTTTTGGTGCCCTGAAATGCAGTGGGGCATTTCATGGCACATTCAGACATAGTGGGGCATTTCATGATGCATTTAAACACCGATGGGCGTTTTTACCACCTCCAAATGCATACCGGCGTTTGATGTCAGTGTGGAATAAAAGAACAAAACTTACAAAATTGAAGCTTACCTCCTCTAAATTTCATCAAATTGCATCCATCCATTCTTCTTATCATAATAAAACATTTTGTGAAGGTTACAACAGTTTTGGAAACAAATTTTGTCATTTTGCTCAAAAAGCGCATCATTCATCATTGATTTACAAATTGGGTTAAAAATGTTCAAAACCTTCACAAAATTAACCACATTCATCAATTCTTCTGATCTATCATTAATTTCATTCATTCTTCTTTCATCATGCATATTTTTTCCAAATTAAATTAAAGTAAACCTCGTATCTAGTGGTATATTCTATCACCTTTGCGATTGCAGCGATTTGCATCCATGCAATTCGGTAAGAGGATTAAACCACCATAAGGACACTTACCATTTATCATCATCAATTATTTCACCGTTTGAAAATTGGAAATCAATTCTGGGTATCCTACTTTTTAAGTGACGTCATACCAAGATCAATTTGCTCAACATTTGTCATTGATGGCCTAGTTCATGGGGCCTTAAACGTGGACAAATCTTCAATATCATCATTATTTTGAGTCTTGCTAGAGATTAAGGCTACCTAGGTTGATTGGTTTCGACACGAGGAATTATCCATACGATCACTAGGAGCATCTCCGAAGTTCGGACTCTTTCATATTGCATCTCTCGCATATCAATGGCGCCAACAAGGCAATTTCATCAACAGTATGGATTCACCCACAGGAGTTGGGGCATCCGTTATCAATTTTTAACTTTCCTAATAGTAGAATTCATCTTACATGATCATGGAATTTAAAATTTGGCGAAAATCCCTTTATAACCATTGGGGCAGAAAACGGTTCATCTTTCACATCACTCATATCGTCTTCAATCATATTCTTTTCTGGTTTGTACACCAACCCCTTTTCTGTTGGGACATAAACAGATGGTTCATACACCAACCCCTTTTTCACCGTTGGGGCAAAAATGGTTCATTTTCTTTCGAATTTCTTCCAATTGGCTTGTGAGAACCATTCTCGCTCGCCAATTGAGGGGGTAAGCTGATAAATTTTAAACATTCTTTTATTCTTTGGTCTTCAAAGTTGTGCTTTAGTCTTGAGAGAGAGTTGCGTCTGATCCAGCTTTTCAGGTGTCCTAAGTTTTTGTGCTGCATTGTGTCTTCACACAAAGCAGCTCAAAAAGGGGCATCTGTAGACACCAAAATCCGACCACTTGCAAGTCATCTATACCTTCCTATCAGCCACATGTCGGTCATCCACCTTCCCGCCATTATTTGGCCCAAATTCACACTTTCTCGCCATTATTTGGCCAAATTTCACCTTTCCCGCCATTTTTCATCCCCAAATTTATTTAAATTAATATTTATATATATATATTTTAATATTTTAATATATATATTTAAATAATAGTTTAAGTGATTTAATCTGAGCCGTCCATCCTTCATTTAATCTCATCCGTCCATCCATCTTAATACATTCCACAACCAAGATTTATTCTCTACCCTTGGATCCGCTTTAATCTTAGCCACACGTTCAAAGTGTCGTTAAAACCCTAAAGTGTGCCCTAAGAGTGGATTATAAATCGAGTCACTTTGATGGCTCAAACCCTATGTCTGCTACCTATCTTCTTCGCCTAGGTCTTTTGCTACTTCTATCTCTGATTCTAATTCTTCTACCGTTATCTCCTTTCTTTCGCTACCCTTTCACCGCATCCATCGCCGCTTCCGTCGCCGCTTTCGCCGCCATTCCTTCTGCAGCACTCTGCAGAATCTCCCATTCCTGTCGCAAGTGCCCATGGGCGTTTACCCCTTCACCAAGTGCCCGCGGGCGTTTACCAAGTGCCCACGGGTGTTTAACAAGTGCCCATGGGAATTTACCTTCATCCACAGACTCAGACCGACGTCTGTAATCCAGATCCAGAAGCACGCGGGCATTCGACGAGTGCACCAGGGTGCCTTTCGCAGCCTATTCTGACAACATTACTTCTAGGTGTCACCTGGTCTAGCTGCGTTAACAGAGAACAGGTATAAATTAGTTTAAAGAAATTAACCGTATTTTATGTTTTAATCTGTTATTGATTTCCTGCATTCTATTTTTATAAGGTTTTAGATTGTTTCTGAGGGCTCACGCAGTGGAGCCCTATCATTAATTTCTAACTCCTTGATAGTGTTAATGTGTGCAGGTTTTTGATGATAGATCCAGTTTATTTATGGCATCTGATTAATCTGGAGTGGTCCAAGCAAGGGATACGACAAAGCCCACTCACTCTGTTGGGATTGAAGATACGTTCTTCGAAAGCGCCACCATTCGTGCCAGCTAGGGTTTCGGAGAACCCTAGCATAACTTGTAATTTTTGTATCACAAAAAGGGTTACAGGCCCAGTTGTATTCAAAAAGGAGTTTTTAAACTCCATCGATTAATATAAATCGTCTGTTTTGTGCAACTTTCCTGTATTCCATTCTTGTGGTTTTATCTTTCTGTTTGGGGTAGAAAACGGTTCACCTTTCACATCACTCATATCGTCTTCAATCATATTATTTTCTGGTTTGTACACCAACCCATTTTCTGTTGGGACATAAACAGATGGTTCATACACCAACCCCTTTTTCACCGTTGGGGCAAAAACGGTTCATTTTCTTTCGAATTTCTTCCAATTGGCTTGTGAGAACCATTCTCGCTCGCCAATTGAGGGGGTAAGCTGATAAATTTTAAACATTCTTTTATTATTTGGTCTTCAAATTTGTGCTTTAGTCTTGAGAGAGAGTTGCGTCTGATCCAGCTTTTCAGGTGTCCTAAGTTTTTGTGCTGCATTGTGTCTTCACACAAAGCAGCTCAAAAAGGGCATCTGTAGACACCAAAATCCAACCACTTGCAAGTCATCTATACCTTCCCCGTCGACCACATGTTGGTCATCCACCTTCCCGCTATTATTTGGCCCAAATCACACTTTCCCGCCATTATTTGGCCCAATTTCACCTTTCCCGCCATTTTTCATCCCCAAATTTATTTAAATTAATATTTATATATATATATTTTAATATTTTAATATTTTAATATATATATTTAAATAATAGTTTAAGTGATTTAATCTGAGCCACCCATCCTTCATTTAATCTCATCCGTCCATCCATCTTAATCCATTCCACAACCAAGATTTATTCTCTACCCTTGGATCCGCTTTAATCTTAGCCACACGTTCAAAGTGTCGTTAAAACCCTAAAGTGTGGCCTAAGAGTGGATTATAAATCGAGTCACTTTGATGGCTCAAACCCTATGTCTGCTATCTATCTTATTCGCCTATGTCTTTTGCTACTTATATCTCTGATTCTAATTCTTCTACGGCTATCTCCTTTCTTCTGCTACCCCTTTCGCCGCATCCATCGCCGCTTTCGCTGCCATTCCTTCTGCAGCACTCTGCAGAATCTCCCATTCCTGTCGCAAGTGCCCACGGGCATTTACCCCTTCACCAAGTGCCCACGGGCGTTTACCAAGTGCCCACGGGCGTTTAACAAGTGCCCACGGGCGTTTACCTTCAGCCACAGACTCAGACCGACATCTGTAATCCAGATCCAGAAGCACGCGGGCGTTTGGCGAGTGCACCAGGGCGCCTTCCGCAGCCTATTTTGACAACAACATTACTTCCAGGTGTCGCCTAGTCTAGCTGCGTTAACAGAGAACAGGTATAAATTAGTTTAAAGCAAGTAGCCGTATTTTATGTTTTAATCTGTTATTGATTTCCTGCATTCCGTTTTTATAAGGTTTTAGATTGTTTCTGAGGGCTCACGCAGTGGAGCCCTCTCATTAATTTCTAACTCCTTGATAGTGTTAATGTGTGCAGGTTTTTGATGACAGATCTAGTTTATTGATGGCAGCTGATTAAGCTAGAGTGGTCCAAGCAAGGGATACGACAAAGCCCACTCACTCTGTTGGGATTGAAGATACGATCTTCGGAAGCGCCACCGTTCGTGCCAGCTAGGGTTTCGGAGAACCCTAGCATAACTTGTAATTTTTGTATCACAAAAAGGGTTACAGGCCCAGTTGTATTCAAAAAGGAGTTTTTAAACTCCATCGATTAATATAAATCGTCTGTTTTGTGCAACTTTCCTGTATTCCATTCTTGTGGTTTTATCTTTCTGTTTGGCGTGTATTTTTAATCTACAATTATCAATATAAAAATCAAGTAGGTGCTTGGTAGAGGGGTTGGTACTTCTTTCTGTTGGTGTAGATAAATTAGGGGTTGGTGCTCCTTCTAGTGGGTGCTGGTAAATTGATTGTAAAGTTGGTGCTTTACAAAGGATGGATTTGGATGGGAGTCCAAACAATAATTTTTGGGGATGTAGCCAAATCGGTGAACCTCGATACATCTTATGTTGTGTGATGTTCTCTTGTTATACTTGCTTTATTTGGTTTTATGTTTTCATTGTTTTGGCTTTGAGTGTTGAAGATTTAAGTTTTAAAGAGCTACACTGATTCACCCCCCCCTCTCAGTGTCATTGTGAGACTAACAATAATTTGACCTTTAATAGATTTTTTACCTATGAACATGAGTTCAAACTCACTTAGAGCGAGAACCCACTTAGTTTTGTGACCCGACATATAAGGTTGACTCATCAAGTACCTTAATGGATCGATTTAGAAATGACATAAGTTTTCTGACTAAGCATATAATGATGTAATTTTTACATAGAAAAAATGACTGCTAAACAAAGTTTCTCTAATGAAGTATAATGAGTTTCATAACTTATTAATGTTTTGTGCCCGTTCTTTCTTTTCATCATCAATTTGAGCTAACATGGCTCCAAGTGCAAGTTCCAAAGCAAAAATATAAAATAAATGGATTATTAGGCTTATGATGAACAAGCACTGGTGGATTTAAAATATATTGTTTGAGATGTTCAAAAGCTTCTTTAAATTTATCATCCCATTTAAAAGGGATATTCTTTTTAAGTAGTTTAAGAAAAGGTCCTATTTTATCTGCCAACTTATCAATGAAGCGATGGATAGATTGAAGTTTACCTTGTAAACTTCATATTTTAGATATATTTTTAGGGGATGGCATATCTAAGATAGCATTAATTTTTAGGGGATCAATTTCTATGCCACACAAAGAAACAACGACCCCCAATAATTTACCCGATTTAACTCAAAATATACATTTAGTTGGGTTTAACCGGATAAGGTATTCTCTTAACCGATCAAATACTTTTCTTAAATCATCTATGTGATCATCCTCTTCTGCTGAGCAAGCTATGATATCATCTACATAATCATGTAGAATATCATGCATCATATCATGAAATATGTATGTCATATCTCTCTAATATGTTGCGCTTGCATTATTTAAACCAAATGGCATTACCTTCCAACAAAAATTTCCCCAAGGGGTAATGAAAGCTAATTTAGCTTGATCTTCAGGAGCTATTCTAATTTTATTATATCCTAAAAATCCGTCCATAAGGGATAACATTCCACTTTCGGCTATAAAATCAATGATTTGATCCATATTAGGAAGAGAAAAATCATCTTTAGGGAATTCAACATTAATGTCTTTAAAATCCGTGAAGACCCTAATATTGGTAGCTTCTTTCTTAGTTACTAGAACAACATTGGAAATCCAGTCAGCATAGTCAATGGCTTGAATAAAAATCACATCAAGGAGTTTTTTCAACTCACTTTTGACTAGTAGGGCAACCTTAGGATGCATCTTTCTAAGTTTTTGTTTAACCGGTTTCACATCTGAACGCACTTCTATATGGTGCATAACCACAGAATGATCTAAGCTAGACATATCTGCATATTTCTAAGAAAATACATCACTATATTCTATGAGAAATGCAATATACTATTTTTGTTTTTATTAATTTAATTATGATCCAATATTGACTATGTGAAGGTTTTCTTCCATACCAATATTGACCTCCAAAACATTTTTCACTTCAATATTTAGATCTCTTTCAAAATTAGGTGGAGCGGGTGAAACACCCATTTCTTGTAATTCTTCTGAGGTTAACTTGGCTAATTATTCTTGAGGGGCTATAGCATCCAAATGAGCTATACGTGGTATAGATCCATCAAAATAAAACCCATTATGTAAGATTTATTCACCAAAAATGTCATGGAAGATGTCACCTTCTAATTGTTCATCTGGTTCAACAATCATTTCTGGATAAGCTATGGATAACATATTATAAGAGAACATCCTACCCGTAGATTTAAGGTATTCTTTTTTATCTAGGTAATCTTGATATGATATTATATGATCGTCATCCTCAAATGGAAATTGTTGAAACTTTCTAGGAAAAAGGCCTAATCCACATCTGGCAGGCCATTCTTCTATCTCTAAGGGTTCTTTGATACCATTTTGGAATGGTCATAAAAATTTACATTAATATCCTAATTTAAGCATCATAGGTTTTTATTTTTCATATTTATCAAAACATAACACTTGGAAAATCCATCATGATCAATTGTGATAGTCATGGGTCTTATTCTACCCCAATCATATCCCTTATAAATAAATGCACAACTCCCAACATGATATATGCTTCCCATAGGTTGTGGCAAGCCCAATGTCCAAGGAGATGGTGGTAATTGAGTTAAGGCAAGATAATCTTGCGTGGAGAATTTTTCTTCCTCTGATGTTGTGATTATTGTGGATAAATCAGGTAGATATTCATCTGAAAGAGGATATGAATTAGAAGGAGCATATTCTATAGGTTTAGATGTTGTAAATATAAATTATGTGGATGTATATGGAAGAGATGTTGATGTATATGAAGAAGATGTAGGTTCAGAAGATGTAGATGTAGAATTAGATGGAGGTGTGGGAAGTGTAGAAGATGGAGGTGTTAAAGATGTAGGTGGTAAATATGAAAATAAAATTTAATGGAGGTGAATATGATGATGGTTTTGGTGAGATTTTTGCACGTTTAGAAGATGCAACTAAATTAGGATGAGTGGCAGACAAAGCGAGGCAAAATTGAACCCTAATCAGTTCTACCAAAGTACACGTTAAATGGTCTAGGATCACCATGAATGGTGACTAACTGATTTTAAAATTCAAATTTAACACATTGGTACAAGGTGGATGGCACATCTCTCATTGCGTTGATCCAGAGCCAACCTAAGAGTATGTTGTACAATGTAGGGAAATGTATAACAAACACAATTTATCCAAAGTTATTGGACCAACCTGCAATGGAATTGATATAAATCCATATTTTTCTTGCATCTCATCATTAAAATTTTTTATGATCATATCAGTTCTCTTCATTTCATCACTTCTAAATCCAAATCTTTGGTAGAAATAAAAAGTGCAAATATTTAGGGATGAACCATTATCAATTATAACTCTTTTGACTACTACATCTCCAATCAATGTTGTAATATATAGATGATTGTCTTTATGCATACTATGAAGAGGAATATATTTGTCTCAAAAATCAACACAATATATTTCTCAAGGTATAACAGTATTTATAACAGCCTCAGGTTGTATATCTTGCGATACCATAATTGTACTCAATGTACGCATTATTCTTCTCTATGTATGGAAGAAGTCCTTAAAAGATCCAAGAGAGAAATATTTACTATAATGTTAGCAAGCTGCTCATTAATATCATAAGGAGGTTTTGGTTGTACATTTGATGCATTATTCCCTTTTGCAAGAGATTTTAATATGAATGGATCTGATTTATCATTTTTATGTTGATCTTGTGTTTGAGAATTCTATGCTTGTTGTCTAGTAACAACTCTTATGGTACCTATAACATTATTATATCCATAATATATGGGTCGAGGTCTAGCATTAAATTCTTGCTTATTAGAGAGTAATTATTGTGATGAAGGTCGTGTTGTGATCCTCTATGAAATGGTTCTTTAGGGACCATCAAGTCCATGATAGGAAGAATAGCCTCTGATTCATCTTTAGAACTATTCAATTTGTTGGATGTAATATCCAAATCACTTTCTGTCTCACTCTATCTATCATCTATATATGAAATTTGTATGTTATGCATGGGTCTACTTATCACTACAAATACTGTAGTTCAAAATTATGCTTCTAAATGTTGATTAGGTATAAAAACACTAATAGTTTCAACATACCTAGTTGGAGGAGGAATGTTATGATGTTTTGCCTAATTTACTGCTTCTTTACCATTCTTAGGTAAAGGATGTTGGAAAATGTCCAAGGTCTAATTTGCATTTTGAATTTTATTTTGTTGTGTTTTATACTGAGCATTATTTTGAACATTCTGTTTTGGTGGGAAACTTTCCATTGATATTTTGTTATTATCAATCAAATCTTGTATCATATGTTTCAACCGCTTGCAAGAATTGGTTGAATGTCCATCCACTCTATGGAAATTGCAATGCAAATCAACTCTAAATCCAACTGTAGTTGTATCTGGTTTTCATATGTTGGGCAACTGAATTAAACCTCATTCCAACAGTTGAGGTAAAATTATGGTTAAAGGTTGATTTAACTTTGTAAACTCTCTTGGAGGTTTATCTGGAATTTTCAATACAAATTTATTCATTGCTTATGTAGTATTGATAAGTGCGGTATTTCTACTATCAGTGACTCCATACTTGTTTATTCTTGTATTTATTTTTAGAAGATTTATCTTCATATTTCTTCTTAAACCGACCTCTTCTAATGAGAGTATTTTCAACTCTCCTTGCTAAATCTATATCTTGATCAAAGGTGGTTATTTTAGATGTATAAAGTTCATAAGACAATTGCTCTTGCAAATTACCGATAAAAATATCCAACATCTCATGATGAGGTAATGCAAAATGCAATTTTCCTAGAAATTATCTCCACTTAGTCAAGAATTCAACAAAGCTCTCATATTTGTCCTGTTTCAGGTTGTATAAATCCTTAATGGTCACGTGCCTCTCTATGTAGGCACTAAATTTATGGATGAACATTTTTGTTGTCTCTTCAAAGTTTCTCAAAGAATTTGTAGGCAACTGATAGTACCACTCTAATGCCATACCTCCGAGAATTTTTGGGAACATTTTTAGCAACAACAAGTCATCATATGCAATATCATGACAAGCTATCCTAAACATACAAATATGCTCAATAGGATCTTCGGTTCCTTTATATATCAGGAGAACATGCATAGGAAAGTGCTTAGGGTATGGTTGGGCAACCACCATAGGATCCAAGGGTTGGCTACACATCTCTTGATAATTGTCTGAGGGATGGTAGGGATATATCTAGTCTAGGCGAGGAGCTAACTATTTAACCATAGCTTCAAGGCCATGTGGTTGTCCAACAAGTTGATTCTATTGCATCATATTATTAGGTATTTGAAGATAAGATTGTTTTACATAAGGATTTCCAATTGAAACACTATTATGGAAATTGCTTGTAGGAATGGTGTTATAAGATGGAACTATGTTATGCTGAACCTTTTGTCAATTATTTTTAGGATTTGGTACTTTTCTAACCTTTATTGATATAGAAGTCTTTTGGTTTGTAGAAAAAGTTTGTAATTTTTGTTGAGGATTTGGATTTGTTGTAGGTGCTTATTGATTGATGTTTTGAATTGGATTTTGATTCATATTTTCAGATGGACCATATTGATTATATTTTATGCGTGGCATCGGTCTTCCATCCAATCGGAGAGAAGATTCTAAAGTATCCTCCATAGAGTAATCTCCAGGGGGAAGTTGACCTTCTGTTTCTATTACTTTATTGATGACTTCTATGTTATATTTTATGAATTCGGTAAAATGTTGTGTAGATTTAAAGATGAGATTACCTTCCTCATCCGTTTGAGGTTGAATATTGTATTGTCCTTCTTCTTCTTTATTTATGTCTTCATCATCTGATTCTGAAGTTACATAATATTCAATGATTGGTTTATCAGGATCATCCTGAGTGGGCTCTTCCTGAGGTGGTTCTTGCATAAAATCATCTTCTATTTGTTTACCATTCCTTAAAATTCTAGGTATTTTGATAGATTAGGTTTTCACAAATATATATGTTTTATATATATATGCATTCAAATTTTGGGGGTATATATTTTATATATACACCTAATTAATATGATACTGTTTTTGAATTTTTGTAGTTTTAAATTGCAAAGAATGAAGAAAAACATAATAGAAAATATTATAGTGTAGATATTATATTTTAATTTTCTTGAAAACATTTATGAATATCATTGATAGGTTCCAACTCTCCAGGTGTCATATAGTGTTCTTCAAATTGGAAATTTGTTTTCAAATTTATGAAGTGAGCTATGGTGATACAGTCAACTTCGTAATTAGGCATACAAAAGTATAGCTCATGATAATATTCATGATAGAGCACAACTCTAGGAACTTTATTAAATCTTCTTTTATCTTCCAAGACAACTTCTTGATCCTCTACATGAGATATGAACTTGTGTACTACAATTACATTCTCAATATAGTCTTCAAAAGAATATAGGCTTGGGGAAATAAGGTCTCTCTTATCTACTAACCATCTCTGACAAGCTCTTCTAATGTCATTATAAATAAAGAACACAAGATTATAATGAGAGGGGGGGTGAACAGTATAAGGCCACTTTTTACTTTTCTTTTCAATTCAATATTATGTAGTGTATATATAGCAGTATCAATAGTAGTAATAAAAGCAATGTATAAAACACCATCCATAAAAGTGACACAACAACTTACATGATTCACCCAATGTGGGCTACTCCACAGATAAAATATTTTGCTAAAAATTTCTCAATCAATCTCTTGGTAATCCTTCCAAATTACAATATTTATGGACCTCTATCCAAAGGAGATGCTGATCCCCTAAATATCAAGTTTTTGGATCTCTTCCATAAGAGAATTATTTCCCCTTATACTCTAGCTAGTGATATTCTAGAAGACTCTGTCTCTCTGTTGCACTGATTAGTGGATCACTCTCAACTTGAAGACTCCTCGCTTAGATCTATCTTCAATTTTTCTAGTTTTTGGATCTCTATCCATTGAGACTTTGTACTTTGTAATCTATCACCTCAAAATATCTATTAATAGGTTCACTTAGAACCTCATCAAATCTGCTCAATAGGCTCACTCAATACTAGCTCAAATCTGCTCAATAGGCTCACTCAGAACCTGCTCAAATCTACTCAATAGGCTCAGTTAGAACCTGCTTAAATCTGCTCAATAGGCTCACTTAGAACCTGCTCAAATCTGCTCAATAAGCTCACTCAGAACCTGCTCAAATCTTCTCAACATGCTCACATAGAACTTGTTCCAATATGCTCAATAAGTCCTCTCTAGGACTTGCTCAAATTTGCGTAGCAAGCTTTCAAAAAATCTTACACAAAAACAGTCCACAAATCTTCTCAAAGTCTTACCTCAAATCAGCTCAAAAAAATCTCAACTCAATCTCATAGAAGCATAAATAGAATTGTTATAGACTCAATATATTCTATACTCAAATCCCAATCTCAATTCAAAGCAATCTCAATTCAACTCAATCTTATAGAAGCATAAAGAGAATTGTTAGAGACTCAATATGTTCTATACTCAAATCCCAATCTCAACTCAAAGTAATATCAACTCAACTCAATATTAACTCAATCTCATAGAAGCATAAAGAGAATTGTTAGAGACTCAATATGTTCTATTCTCAAGGCTCAATCTCAACTCAATTAGAATATAGAATAGTTTGTTTCATGGAACTTGAAAAACCACTTCATGCAACCACTTGACTAGGATAAATCAACTCTACTCAACCAATCACTTCAAGAAACAACTCTTTATCACAAACCCTAGTCCAAGAATGAATCAACTAACTCAAAATATTTCCAACAATGCTCAAAAATAAATATTACATAACAATGATACTCATGTTATTTTCTAACTCAAGTTCAAGTTCTTTGCATCACCCATTGGCTTCAACAACAATGCTAATAAGACAAGGTTTTAATCACAACTCTCAATTCAAAAAACCTTGAAGCATAAACTCAAAGTACTTCACTCAACCAATGGTCTAAAAAACAATGCTTATAAAACAAGGTTTAATAACAACTCAGAATCCTAAAAACCTTGAAGCATTAACTCAACCACTTTCAAAAAGGAAACCCTAATCAAATCCTTTTCACTCCAAACTTAATTTTCAAAAATCAACCACCCAAATAAAATCAATGGAGAATATTACTCATACCTTTTTGATGCCTTATGAGTTGTCCACTAAATCTATCACACTCAACACACTTTCTTTTTCAAATATTAACAAGGGTTAGAGATCTTGAGTAATAACACAACAATAATATCCAAATAACACCTTATTACTCCTAATTTATTTTAACATTGACCAAAGTTCTTTTTAAAAGAAAACCCTTACTAAAAATAACTTTCACTAGAAAGAACTTTATCAAAAACCCTTATTACTCCTAACAATTTCAAAATTCACAATTAAAAATAATTCACAACTCAAATAGCCACCATGACCTTATTCCCTAAGGTTACTCAACAAATCAACTACCGAAGCACCTTTACCCCTTGTCACTCCACCTTAGGCAATCCAAACAAAAGATTAATAAAAACATTAATACATTCCTCAAGGGGAATCGAACCCTCGTCTTGACCCAATACGAACCCCCTAACTACGACCAAGCTGCTGCATGAGCTACAGGATCATTGGTGAAAAATTAGTGCCACCCACTTCTTATCCTTCACCCTCTTTTGCAAAGCGAAAAGTATGCACCTTGGGCGCCTCAACAGAACAAAGCAAAAAAATGATGCTTGCAGGAATCAAACGCACAAACTCCTTGTCACCAATACCTTTGCACAATACAGGCTACCACTAGATCACGTGCCCAATGCATTTTAGGAAGTGGTCGTTGTCTCCCCTTAAATGTTCACTGTGTCACTTAAACAAAAAACACAAGCTCTTTTTCTTCGCAAATATCAACGAGCAAGGATGAATGAATTAAAAAATTCAATGGCATATTTATATGCCTTCCCTTTACTTTGGAAACGTCGGCCTTTTTGAAACTTCCTTCATGACGTCGGCGGATAAAATTTTAATTTTAATTTTAAAATTAAAATTAAAATTTTAAATAAATTAAAATTTAAACTAAATCTTTAAAATTAAATATCTCCATCATCGGGGCACCTTTTTTGATGAAACGAAAAGCCAACTTGGGTTTTAAGAAAATCCCATTTCAAATCTACAATCCATGGTTTTAAATAAAATCCTTTTGCAAAGCTTCCCTTGAAGATCCTTTTGGAACCAAATGCCATGCATCCCTTCTTGAACCTTTGATCAAAACCTTTGCTTCTCATGAAGCTCTTTGTGAAACACAAACATAGTGCTTACTTAAATAAATCCTTTTGACATCAATGATAAATCTTAGCTTAGGGACTCAAAAAGTCCAACAATAAAAGGATAACCTATCAGGATCCAAGATTCTAGATAGATCAACCCTTATGATTTGTTTAAGTTCATATTTTCTAGCTTCTATGATATCTAATATTCTATCAAGTTCGTTCCAATGTTCTTGAGATGTGAATCTAGAGCTTCCAACTATTGAAGAAACTTCTAGGACTGCTAATGATGTACCAACATTAATTCGAACAACTCTTCTTTTGTTGTAATCTACCATCTATGATGATATGCAATTTGTGTAACTAATGACTTTGATTTTTTTTTTATGAATCAGAATAGTATTTATGTGTTTCACATCGGGTTCACCAAAGAATGTAGGTCTAAAATTTTTGCACCCCTTTCCTTTAGGCTGATGGATCCACACCTAGAAGGGGGATGGGAAAAAAATAGGTCTACACCTTAGAGGAGAGGTACTTGAATTCATACCCTCTTATGGTGATTTTTTGATGAATGGGTTGGGTTCACCAGGAAACATTTTGTGGCAGTTTTTGAGCCTAGGTTTGGGATTTGTTTTGATGTGTTTGTTTTGATCAAATCACGCATACACCTAAGTTTGACCAATATGCAATTAATATAATCTATATGCAATTTTAATTCAAACACAAACATCAAATAACAAAATACAAAGTATGGAAGAACAATGCAATGCCTTAAAAAATGATTTCAAACTCTTACCTGCATCTAAAGATTCTAATTTTTGTATGCAGTCTAGATCATATGAAACTAGGCGATATCATACTACGATGCTACAAGATCGTATTACGATCCTGCAAGATCGTATTCCGAACAGAGACAAACATATCCGATTTTGATAGAAAACATCAAATGCATAGATTGATGATAGAGAACAAGAAATCTATAATTCTATTTATATTGCAAGTATGATTCAAATTTAATGAATGCTATTGGACAACAGTAATAACATAAATTGATGAATAGATGCATCTAAATTACCTAAAATATGCAATTACATGATATTGGGTGAACTCCAGGAATGCAAATGATTATGTGATGAAGAGTGCTAAATGCAATGTAGATTAACTAGATGAATAGCAAAATATGCAAACCAGAGCTTTAGGTTGCCCCTAAAATCACTGCAGATGATATCGTAGCCTTCTGAGCAAGATCGTATCCTGAAATCACAAAGTCATACCATGATCACAATATTGTATCCTTTTTTATGCAATAAAATCCTCCAATCAGCAACAAAATCCTCTGATCTTCAACACTGTTCTCCGATCCTGCAAAAAAAATAGTGAAAACTCCAAAACTAGGATGTAAAATTATGCAAAGTTTTATAGGGTGTGAGGAGCCAAGAGAATTTTAGAGGGAGGGGTCTGGTTAAATAAGTAGGGAGAAGTGTCCAAAATAGGGAGAAGGTTGAATTGTTATAACTTCTTCTAAGCTGGGTGAGGCCGAATGGATCCGATCTCGCATTTCCTACATAGTTACACAGGTGAGGACAAAATTTTTTTGAACTAATTTTTAGTGTTTTTCATTTTTGAATTTTCTATTTCTGGGCAAGATCATATTACAATCGACGATATCATATGCTGATCACAAGGATCATAATACTGAAATCATGCTACGATTTTGGAGGTCATAGTACGATCTCATCAAATAGGCATAAATTTTGAGGTAATTAATGCAAACATGATGTTTTTATGTTCTCATGGAAATGAGTCAAATTTAAGGTGCTAAAAATAAATTCTAATGCCTATTTTTTTTTACTTTGCCTTGTAGGAAATCTCACATGACTGCTTAGAAATTAAAGAAAAAGGAAGTAGGAGAATTAATGCTAACTAGAGGAGCATAGATGTGTAGAATGATAGGCATGGTAAAATTAATGCCCAAGCCCATTTATTGTGATTTGTAGATCAAGAATTGAATCATATAACTGTAGACACCTAAAAATATCACATTTTACCTCAAGCGATCATAACAATAGATTAATTTGTAAAACACCTTTAATTTTGCATTATTTGCCTAAAAACACTATTCATCACCCTAAGCCCCCTTGGCCACTTAAGCCCTTTCCTATGCTTAGCCCTTGGTCACTATGTAATCATATCCCTAGATTAATCTAGGTACACCTCACCCTAGTCTACCCTTTGACTAGTCTAGCTTCCACCTAAGCCTAGCTCACCCTAGCCTAACCTTGGTCAAACTCCACATCATAGTCAACCTTAAACCCATGGTCAAACTTAACTCATGGTCAACCTTACCCTAGTCTAGCTTCCACTAAAGCCTAGCCTCCACCTCACCATTGGTCAACCCTAAATATAGGGTCAACCTAACCATGGTTAACACTAACCCTTGTTCTGCACATGTTTCTATGCACATTCAATGTCAAATGGAAAATGAAGGATTTTTACATGAAGACCTTCAAGACATTGAAAGTTTGGATGAGTCATCCTCCACCATGCCATAATGAGAAGAAGACTTTCATGCCTCACCCATGCCCATTTATTTCATGTGTATGGATGAGGAATTCTCTCACCCAAATCCATTTATGAGGTATGGAACCCCATTCCACCTTAGGGGACACCTCACAAGACACCTCACCCACCCCTAGGTCAAATTTTATAAGTAGGATGCCATTTCCTTCATTCTCATCAATCACTCACTCACATGCCTAGACTATGCTAAAATCTCTCTAAAATACCAATTGCACTCAACCATCACTCACTATCACTCACCATTAACCACCATGGCCACCCACATGAGCTTGTCAACATCTCTTTTTGCATTGTAGACTATTCTCATTTATAGGTTCAGAAGGTGAATTGGCATGGAAAGAAGCTCCAAAAATACTATTAGGACCTCTACAACACCATTTCATTATGTCTGGATACAATAGTCAAATTCATATGGATAAGTATGAACTATAGATTTGTACCTAGGGGTACGAACCCCCTAGGGAAAAATTTTAGATCCAAAACCCTACAATAGATCACTGAGCTATGTAAACATCTCTATTTTACTATTTTCAATAATTTTCCAACATTGTAATTATGCATTAGATTATATTTTTGAGTCTTTTAGTTTATCATCATGAGGGGTCTGATTGAGATAGGTCCTCAAATATTTCTAACCATTTTTGTAGGGTTGTGTAGGTTTATAGAATCTATATGACTAGCAGTGGCCCATGTGCAATAAGACCACTCCCCTTTGAGGAATAAAAAGAAGACATCTATAGCTATTTACTAATTTTAGTGAAAAAGGGATTCCATTGTCAAAGATACAATATTGTGGCCTCCAATGACACAACTGTAAAAGGATAACTCTTGTAACCCCCCCTTTTTATTATCAATATAAAATAGTAGTTTTATTAGAGTTCATTATGGCAATCATGGTAGAACCACCCACTTTTTCATGTTTTCATTAGCTTGCTAGCTAGCTAACTAATAAATTTATCTTATATATGGCACAAAAACTAACACAAAACCCTCCAAAACCCTGAAAAACACCTTATATCCAAGGCAAAAGCCTTTCTAGTTTGGGAGCTAGGTTTGTATGGAGGGGTACAAATGTGACATTCTTATGGGCCCATACGAATGATTAAAGCACTCTAGAAGCTTAGTCCCTAATAGTAAGGTACTATTTTTTACACAATCCACAACAACTCCATTATTGTAGGTAAGTGGATGATAGATTTATGCCCTAGAGATTACTATCTCACTTTCCCTCTTGCATGTTTAGGCAAAACCACCTTACAAAACATCTCCAAGGTGAAATCACTCATCTTCAATCTCTTTTTGCTTGTCACAAAACTTGGTTGTGCACCATATTGTAATTTTCATCATTTCAATTAGGTTATTGCTTGCTAGCCTATAACTCTTTGCACAAATTTGACTTACCTATTTTTTTTGCAAGTAACTTTACAAAATTATTTTTGCAGCACACATGCTACAACTCACTACAAAAATTTCATAAAAAAATATCACTATTCTGGTTCATATGTATGGGTACGAATTTATCATTTGTATGGAGGGATATGGACTATTTTGATACACAATTCAGATTCTGACAACAACCAAACCCAATTTTATAGGTTGGAGATCACATGTATGCACTATAAAATCTTGTTTCTCTAGTCAATTTTAAAATTTTATTTTCAAAAGTAAAGTTTTACTAAAGCCCCAAATTACTTTGGGTATGTTTACAAAACATATTTTTTTATCTTTGGTACTTTACAAAAATGCATTTCCTTCATTTTTAAGCTTTACAAAATGCACCAATATTATTTTGGTCACTTCTTTATATGCTTTTAAAAGTTCATTAATATTACTTTATAAGTGTCCTTTCATTGGTTAGCATAAAGTATTTGTGTAAGATACAAAGAAAGGCATCTCTTCGAAGGGAGTTTTTTATTGTAAAAAAATATTCCAAAATTCAATTAGGAGGTCAAATATTCTAACCCACACAGGTCCTATAGAAGGCATCTCTTCTTTGAATTTAAATTTAGTATGCCAAGGCTTCATGAAAATCCCTACCCTTCTAAAGAACCAAGCCTCCCCTTGAAATATTTTATCTTTGTCTTAATCATTAGAGACAATAAAAAAAATAACCATTGGGATAAACAAATATTTATGTCTCACCTTTTGTTAATAGTATTTTGTATCCCACACATTGAAAGTGGATAGGCTCAGATGAAAACC
This sequence comes from Wollemia nobilis, assembly GCA_028583015.1. NCBI lineage: Eukaryota > Viridiplantae > Streptophyta > Pinopsida > Araucariales > Araucariaceae > Wollemia > Wollemia nobilis. Next base: position 2,680,099 of record JAQPPZ010016847.1, on the reverse strand, counting down.
CAAGAAATAGAAAATAAATCCTCTTCTCTCCAAATATTTTATGTCATCTTGAATTTTTTCCATTTTTACCTTAACTATAGGGGTTCCATTAGCTATTCCTAATGTAACAAACCAAAACCAAATAACCCAAGAGAGAGATTTTTTTTAGGGAACTCAACAATATTTGCAAGAATTACCTATGATTGAAAGAAGACTATGAGAAAGTCCTGTGTAGTTTCCACTTGTCTTTTGTCAACCATTTTTGTGATGTGAACCCCATAAATATCCCTTAGTTCCTCATCAAATACATGAATTACTCCATTAACTCCTGCAAGAAAAATAAAGGTATTGAACTTCCCTCCCACCAAGGGTTGTTCAAAGTCATCTATAGTCACATCCTGAGTCATAGCCCCCAAGCCCACCCCTCCTTCCTTGAGTAAACCTAGTCTAGCTATGAAATTTGCTGGACCCCCTACCCACTTGTCCCTTGAAAAAAGGAAAATAAAGACTATTGAAGCCATGCATGAATTAAAGGTAAAGAAAAGCATCAAATTTGATAGAGCTGAAGGACCTATCAGGAAATTAGATCACCTATAGGACCAGTTTGCAAAAGGCAAATAGAAGGTGATAGAAATTAAGGCTGATGATGAGGATGCAAAGGATGAAGTCAGGAAACTAAAGGAATTCATCATAGCTATAATGACAAGCATTATGAATGCTATGGTGAACTCTATTATTGACCTCAAAGAGGCCCTCTACATGCTCTTCTTCAATGCGTAGTTAGGGCAAGAGACCGAATCCTGTTCAGCAGATGAGGACATGGTTGTAGTCAATGAGGAAGCCAAGGATCAAGCGAAGGATGAGGATGAGGAAGCCACTAAGAACTGACCTCCTCGACACTTTCTATTCTAGTTTACGACTACCCTACGTGGAGCCTATTCATTTGTTTGGTTTTCTATTTTGCTTGGGCAGTGTCCCTTTATTCTCTCTTTTTGCTTCTCAAGCAAGGCTATGTCCCTTATTAGTATTTCTAATGTTTTTAGTGTGGGTCTGCATCCCCTATTGGTTTTCCATTTTTCTTATAGCAGTTTGTGCTATTTTTGTACAAAGGTTTTGGGATCCTTAAAACCCATTTCTTAATGAAATCCTTTTAATTTTCCAAAAAAAAAAAGAAGACTATGGCATAACCACATTTCAAGTTTGTGACATTATAGTTGTATCTTGAGTGGACAAGAGAGCCCAAGCTCCCATATATGTTGGGGTTTACCTTCTACACCTCCATGGTATAAAGGACACTCTAAATGGCCACCACACATACCTCACATTCTCCGTGAATACAAGGAAAATTGACCATAGTTTTGGGGCTATCCCTTCTCAATAGTTAGATATGGGGGAACACATTTTCCCCTACCAACATAATTCAATCTATGTTGGTTATTTTGGGTATAGTCACTTTGAATTTAGTCTATTGCACCTCTGTAGTGGCTTTATAATTTTTCATGCTTGAGCACCTAATATCTATAATGGGAATCTGAAGCATCTATCACTTTGTGTGATAACTTCCTCATGGACATAGGAGACCTAAGCATTACCTCTCCACAACCTCCCTAAGTAGAAGTCTTAAACAAGGTTCTATTTTTTAGTTAGCCCTTTCCCAAAGACCTCCAAACCCTTCAATATACTCTCTCTTTCCTTTTCTCTAGTAGCAAAAGCTAAAGCATGCACGAAAGAGTATTAAAAATCAAGTATTTCTTAGCTAATTTATTTTTGAAGCATTTGAACAAACCAAGGTTATTATTTTAGAAACCAAGCATTGATTCAAAATTAAAGTATAGCTACAACATAAATACAATCCATTTATGTGACCATATAAGTAAAATCCCTCATTACAAGGTATATATTCACATCCCAATAATAGTCTTTTATTCTATTATAATAATCTTATTTCCACAAGAGTGATATCTGACTTAATCCTTCCACATAATTAGAATGGTGGTTCTACTACTCTGATCTGATTGAACAATCAATATATCTTCTTATTCCCTTGATATCCATGGTATGTTTAAATATGGCAGGGATCAGAACAAATCTTCATGAAGGTATAAATGCAATGCTACATGATTCTTTCCATTCATGCCAAAAAATTATTAAAACAAACAAAAATAATCCCATAATTCTTTCCCTTATCAAATACTATTGTTAAAAATCCATTTCATTTTAGATTCAACAATAGCCCACATGTTAGCTTTTGATGCTCTATATTTAATGTAAAAGCTACCACAAGGTCTAAAATGAGCATGCAATATTAAATATATGATAATGGTAATATATTAAGCAAGTAAAACTCATAAGAAAATTCTGTAATAACTCATAAATATTCCATTAATGAGAGCTCACAAAAATAGAATCTTCATACAAAATATGGTTTTCTAAAACACTCCATGCTCTACATTGTAACTAACTTGTGTTACTATAATGTACTACTCTCTCCCCTCTACTCTATATCTAAGGACTATACATAATGGGATGTGACTCTTGATCTTTCACCTTCCCATGACTCTTCATATTCCTATTCTATAGACTCATGTACACATGGACAACATGCACATTTACATCATTACACATTCTAACAATAGTTGTGCATTTATTACATTGCATAAAGTAAATCTCAAACTCTAAACTAAGACATTATTCCTAATATAAATATGTATCCAAGATGGTACATTAGCATGTACCAAATAATGTAATATATTCCAACACCCCCATGTATTACATTATTTGGTTATTTAAGACTTTAGTCTTCAAATTCAACTAAATCAAGTTCTTGATCTTCTTTTGGTTCAATCTTCACCTTGTTCCTAGAACTCATGCTATCTTTTCTTATTTTCTTCATTTCACAGCTTTTCTATGTTTCAAAATCTTTGACATGATCTTCATTCTTAAATTTTTCCAAATAGCCTTGATGAAAAAGAGATATCATTACCTTACAAGTCATGAGTGGATCAAATTTAATTCATTTTATTTCCTTAGGTTCTTTGGATTATATTTCTTCTTGTTCTTATTTAAAATTGAGCTCATTGTTAGTAGATGCTTCAAAAATAAAAACTTGAAAAAGACAATCTAGTCTGAATATTAGTGTCTCTTCAAATATTTTGTAGTTACTATATTTATAGTAGGAGAAAAAATATGAGTGATATTTTCCTCCACAATATTTACATGGATGGAAATTCCAACAGTTTCCTTTCTCATGACCAATCTTATTGCAATAAGTGCATTATGAAGATATCTCTACTTTTTTGTTACTTGTCTTTAAAATTTCGAGTTCATCCATTTATTTGATAAAATAGTAAAACCACTTGTGCACAATTGAAGCTATTCTATATTTACTTCTTTCATAAATTTGTAAGATTTATTTTTGATCAATATTCTTTGCTACATTTTGAGAGTGGTTTTTCATATTTCCATTAATATGATTGTCATCAATTTCTTCTATCATTTTGTTAGAATATGTCTTTATAGAATTTATCCTTGCCAAACTATCAGTTTGTGATTTTCCAAAAAACTTTCTAAGCCATATTGGTTCTTCTCTTTTATTATCATTCCTTGAATCAATTATATCTTTAAGCCATTTTGATTCCTTGAATCTTGTACTCTTAATAAGTTTTTCCATAGTTCTTCTAAAGTAAATTTTCCTCAAGACTCTTTTGTATTTTGTATAAAGGATCAAATTGATAATATATTTTTTAATTCTCAAATTTTGTAGAATACCTTATATCTCCTTAGTGTTTTATATAATATATATTTTTGAATTAAATCTCGTTTGAATCCCTATTTTTGAATGGAAATCTATAGGCTATTTTGATGCAATTTCAATTTTGATAAGATTTTCTAATTTCAATATTTTTTTGTTGGATTCCTTATGTCTCGTTAATTTGAGCATGAGACTAATACTAATATAATTTTTCAAATTTTCAACAACTCTATATTTTTTATTATTATTATACTAGAGGAATTGGTAACTCGATATAATTTTCTACGCCTCTTCATGGTTTTGAATCTCACTCCTTGTCACCACTATAACATCCAGTTGCATCGGGTAAACCTTTTACATAGCTAGCTACACTGACGCAACATGCCCACCAGTACTACAAGGCTCAAGGGATTGGAATCCTAGTCTTCATGCTCCTATAGAAGTGTTTTGATGATTGAACCAAGCCCTTAAATCCTCCAACAACTTTAAGTTATGTTTCTTATAGCCTTCAATTTTCAATAATGTAGTTTCTAAATTTCAAGAACTTAAATTGGTGTTGAATTCCTTATAACTCACTTGTTGAAAATTTAGAAAATAATGTATTTAAAAAATTAATATCTCTATGTAGAAATCCTTGATCCTCCAAGTTAAACTATTTGGAAATATCTTATTCAATATGAATTTCAAAACTGAATAAAGTAATTTCAAAAATATCTTAAAAAGTATCTTGTTCAAATATATTATAAGGCATTCAATAATTCTTCTATGGTTATAATTCATCACCTTATTTCTCCTATTATTCAAATAACCTTAAATATAATTGAGTAACTAATCTTAATCTCAATAATATGCCTTATACCTCCTTTAATATTTGTAAAGGTTATAAATTAAATCATACCTCCTTGTATATGGTGTGCTAAACTTAACTTGATTCTACAACCTACATTCTTAAGCGATCTGCCTTCTCTACAAAGTCTTTAATGCTCCTTCTAGATGCTCATCAACTTAGTCTTCAAAAATTTGACTGCATTCTTTTTTCCTTCTTGTAGTGCTTGTGCAATATTCTTACATGCCTTCATTTTTTTCAAGTGGCATTTTGACCCATGCCTTTATTGCTTGTAAGATATGTTACTAATCATGGTGGTTGGTGCTTCTTTTCTTGGGTGACAATTGTCTCTAGCACCCTTTACCTTCGTAACACTTAGCAATGGACATTACAAACTCTTGGTAATGTTCAAAATTTCTCAATGCTAGAATTGTTTGTCTCCTCTACAATGATGGTTTTTTATTTCTTGGCGCTCTTCCTTTTCAATGCCTCTTCACCTACTCTTGTAGGTGGGTTTGAGGTACTTAAAATTCCTCCACATATGAGCTCCAATTGATCTTGATTCCTCCATGTATGCACCTTGGCTTATGGACTGTAACATTCCTTTGGTTAACGTTCTCTCCTCACTGGTTGTCAAGCTATGCACTCTAATTTTAGACTGTGATATATGCTATGCTTTTGGTAGTGATATTCCTTCAATAACCACCCACTCATTAATAGATATGCCAAGATGTTTCAGTTCTACTCCATGGTAGTTGGTGCTTGGTTCCTGTCTTGCCAAGTGGCAACCAAACAACTCTTATCCCTTCACCTTGCATGCTTTGATTCTCCAACATCCTTCTTTGTTGAGTAACATTCTACAATGGTTAGTTTGTAATGTTATGCTTTCTTGGGCATTTCAATTAACAAGTGGCATCCTCCAATGTCCACTTATGCAATTATTTATCTCTTGGTGCTCACCTTTCCCTAATTCCTTCTTCTTGAACATTTTGTCTTCCCAACACTCGCTCTTTGATGCTATCTATTCATATGATGCGGCCTATGGTGCTATTGGTGGTAATGAGTCTATGCTACTTCTCTTCACGCTAATGGTGCAACCTTGGTGGCTCAACCTTACAATCTGATGATATTTTCCAATGCTCTATGTTTTTCAAATAATTATTATTTATCAACGCTCTACATTGCTTTCCTTGGTATAAATGGCTAGCTCCTTCAATATGGTTGCATTTCTCACTATGGTAGTTCTTCTATGCCTTTGATAACTTGTCTTCACCAACTTTTCAATACTTAGCACACCTCTTGGTGTATTTAGATACTACAAATCTGCATTGCCATTGTTCACTATTGAATCTTTTTTTTTCTCAATAGGACTTAGAAAAATCTACACTTTAATTATGAAAACAACATATACTACTTCTACTTATCACTCCCTTTCAAGCAAGTTTTAACTTCAATATTTGTTGTTGTATTTTTGCAGATTTTAAGATAATAATGATGTCTCCTTCCTTGGATTGGAGATACTAAACTTAAACTAGCTTTTGATCCTTAAATAAGTCTAATATGGTGCTTTCAAAAACATTTATAATAAACTAATGTGAACATTCAAATAATGAACCTTTATAGCACCAATATTGCATACCTTTTGATCTCATTTTGTAGCTAGTCTTCTTGGTGATTTGATTCACCTATTTTCTGCCTCAAATTTGTAAAATTTGCAGCTCTCCTTTCTACTCAATTACTGAATTTAAATATCTACCTTTTTAGCCTCTATATTGTTGTTCAAAAGGATTTAATTTGCAGCTTTCAACACTGTTTAGAAATCAGCTCCTATGCTGTCCAGATGTCTTTCTATTTTGCAGAAATTATCCTTCATCAAATGCTGCCAAATAATATTATTTTTGTGGCTTTAGGTATCCTCAAAATTTGTTCTTTCAAACTCTGAAATTTTCAGCTATTGGTGCTGCTCAAATTCTACCTTCTTTCTCTCCAAAAACCCGTAAATTTTGCAGCTTCAAATGCAGCCAATTCCGCCTTTGTTTTTCTGTCCAAAACTTTCACAAATCTGCCCTGAAATTTTCCAAAACGCAGCTCTAAGTTTTCCTCATAATGCTGCTCAAGTTTGCAGCTCAAATATCTTCAAATTGCTGCTTCAAAAACTCTGATTTCTTCTCCTTATCTTGCTGTCCAAAAACAACATTCAATTCCTCCAAATTGTTGCCTTCTATTGCTATCAATTCCTCCTTTAATTTTTTGTTCAAGGGAACTTCAAAATCTGCCCAAAACTTCTCCAAATTGCAGCTTTAAGTCACCTTCAATTTTATAGCTTGTGACTCTTCAAATTCTGCTGCAAAAACAACAATCTTCTCCTTTCAAATCAGCCTTCAAAATCTATTATGGCTGTCCTCAAAATTCTCAAATTTGATGGCCTCTTCTAGCTTCTTTCTCCTCCAATATTCTTGTCAAATTATGACTTCAAATTGGGCCTATTTGTTGGCCTCCTCCTCAAGAATTTGAATGTCTTGAGATCTTCAAGAGATATTTTTGGGCTTGTTGTTAGATGGCGATAATTGTCCCAAATTATTATTTTTTAGGAGCTACTCCTTGCAATCTTCTACCTTGAGCTTTCTTTAAATATTTTTCAATGCCCACTTCTTCAACTTCTTAAATAGGGCTTATCTAGCCTTCTTCTTCTTTGTCCTACCACGTCTACTTGAGACCTCTTCTCTTGGATCTTCAAATTTTGCATCTTCTCAAATATTCAATGGGTTTTTCTTAGTCCTCCTCTATCTTCAATATTTAATCAAATATGGAAGCTCTTCAATGAGATATCTTCTCTTGGATATCCTCTTTCTCTAATCTTCAATAGGGCTTCTCTTGGCCTCTTTCTCTCTTCTCTATCTTCAATAGAGTTTCTTTCATCTTTATTCAATTTTGAGTATTCAATATTCTCTTTTTCTACAACTAGAAACTAATATCTTGCAATAAAATTTAGATAGCAACAAGAAAATGCATCTAAATTTCTATATCACTAAAAATCAATAAAATTCACTAGTTATCTTTTAATCTAGTGGAAAGAGATCTATGTTGAGTCCTAGTCTTCATGAGTTTTCCTGAAACCCTATGGAAGAATTCTAACCAAAAAGAAATTCTAAAAATTCTGAAATTGATATCTCTCTATCTCATCTCAATCTCTCTTGTGGATCTCCCTATATCCTATCAATATCCCTTGTGGCTTTGATACCACTGTTAGATTTTGATTATCTATATTTAATGTAAAATCTACCACAAGGTCTAAAATGAGCATGCAATATTAAATATATGATAATGACAATATATTAAGCAAGTAAAACTCATAAGAAACTTCTGTAATAACTCATAAATATACCATTAATGAGAGCTCACAAAAATAGAATCTTCATACAAAATATGGAGTTCTCAAATACTCCATGCTCTACATTGTAACTAACTTGTGTTACTCTAATGTACTACTCTCTCTCTCTCTCTCTATTTTACTCTATATCTAATGCCTATATATAATGGGATGTGACTCTTGACCTTTCACCTTCCCATGACTCTTCATCTTCCTATTCTATAGACTCATGTACACATGGACAACATGCACATTTACATCATTGCACATTCTAACAATAGTTGTGCATTTATTACATTGCATAAAGTAAATCTCAAACTCTAATCTAAGACATACTCCTAATCTAAAGATGTACCCAAGATGGTACATTAGCATGTACCAAATAATGTAATATATTCCAACACCACATAGGAACCCATAAATCGTATATCATGATAAATTTTTTAAGGAACCCCCATAAATTACTTCCAACATAAAACTCTAAAGGAATCCCTATAATTCATTTCATAAATCAAACATAAAGGAACTCCATAATTCCTCCATAAATCAAACATAAATTCCAACCTCTCGTAAATTTTATGATGTTGTAGACATCTCTCGAGTGGACAGGAGAAGCCAAGCTCTCATAGATGTTGGGTTTTACCTTGTAGACTTCCATGGTATAAAGGACACTACAGGCCACCCCACACTCCTCACATTCTCCACGAATACAAAGAAACTTGACCATGGTGTTGGGTTTATCCCTTCTTAGTCATTATAGATTAGGGGATTCCTTTTTGCCTACCAACATAAGTCAGTCTATGTTGGTTTTTTGGCATAGTTCCTTTAAGTTTAGTCTATTGCACCTCCATGGTGGCCTTCTAAATTTTCATGCTTGAGCACCCCATCTTCGTGATGGGAATCTAAAATATATATCACTCCATGTGATAGATTCCTCATGGACATAGGAGACCTAGGCATTGCCTCTCTGCAATTGCCCTAAGTAGGAGTATTAAACAAGGTTTTTTTTTTTAGTTAGCTCTTTTCCAAAGACCCCAAAACCCTTCAATATACTATCTCTCTTTCCTTTTCTCTAGCAGCAAAATATAGAGCATGCATGAAAGAGTATTAAAAACCAAGTATTTCTTAGCTAATTTATTTTGAAGCATATGAACCAACCAAGCCTAATATTTTAGAAACCAAGCATTGATTCAAAATAAAAGTATATCTACAACATAAATAAAATCCATTTATTTGACCATACAAGTAAAATCCTTCATTACAAGGTATATATTCACATCCCAAAAAATGGTAATTTCTTATATTACAATAAATCCTCTTTCCACAAGAGTGATCTCCAAATTAATACTTCCACATGATTTCTTAATACAAAGGTGGTTCTACTACCCTGATATGATTGAAGAGTCAATATAGTTTCTTCTTCCCCTGACCTCCATAGTGGGTTGAAATATGGTAGGGATTAGAACAACTCTTCATGAGGGTATGAATGCAATTCTAAATGATTCTTTCCATTCATGCAAAACATTTATGCAAACAAACACAAAGAAGCCCATACTTCTTTTCCTTATCAAACACTATTGTTAAAAACCCATTTAATTTTAGATTCAAAAATAGCCCACATAGGAATCCACAAATCATATATCATGATAAATTTCTAAAGTAACCCCCATAAATTCTTTCCTACATAAATCTCTAAAGGAAACCCTATAATTCCTTTCATAAATCAAACATAAAGGAACCCCACAATTCCTTCCATAAATCAAACATAAAGGAACCCCATAATTCCTTCCAATCCAAATAGATTATAATCACACTTAGATTAATCACAAAGAAGGTCTATTTCATTTCAATCTGAAAATAGATCAAATATATAAACTAAATATTAATCCATTCCAATCCAAGGTAAACAAAATACAATCTAAATATTAGACCATTCTAATCTAAGATGCATTAAGCACAATCTAAGGATTATTTCCTTTTAATCCAAAATAGATTAACCACAATATAAGGAACAATTCATTTCAAACTAAAACGAATTAAACTTAATCTACAAATTATTTCCTTTTAATCTACGATAGATTAACCACATAAAAAGATAAATTTATTTCAAGCTAAAAATAATTACATTTAATTTAAGGATTAAATCCTTTTAATCCACCTTAGATTAAAAACAATGGTGAATTCATTTTAAACCAAAATGAATCAAATCTAATTAATCTACCTTAGTTTAATTAAAACATAAGAGTAAATTCATTTTAAACCAAAATGAATCTAATCTAATTAATCCACCTTAGATTAATTAAAATATAAGAGTAAATTCATTTTAAACGAAAATGAATCTAATCTAATTAATCTACCTTAGATTAATTAAAACATAAGAGTAAATTCATTTTAAACCAAAATGAATATAATCTAATTAATCTACCTTAGATTAATTAAAATATAATAGTCAATTCATTTTAAACCAAACTAAATCAAATCTAATTAATCTATCTTAGACTAATCACAAAATAAGAATAAATTCATTTTAAACTAAAATGAATTACCATTAATCTAAAGATTAAATCCTTTTTAATCTCTCTTAAATTAGTCATGAAATAAATATTTATTCACTCAAAAAAAAAAAACCAAAGGTTATATCTTCCTAGGCAACACATATTAAAAATAACTATAGATTAACTCCTACAAAATAAATTAAAGCATAGAGGTGCCAACCAAACCTTACACTATTAATTTAATTTAGGGCATGGGCTTTAACCAAAATACACAAAAAGCTTTGGCCACCCAACCAATGAACTCATATGGTGGTAACTAGGTAAACACGATCCAAAAACACATGGAAAATATAGCAAATAGTGGACAAGAACCCCAAAATATGAATATGCACTTGCAAACTCTAGATGAAAATATGGACTCACAAGGCTTAGGTATGCACAACAAGGTTAAGAACGAACATTGAATTGACCTCACAATATCCATCCTAATGTGAAATCCACCCTTAAAGCTCTTGTTATTGAACACCCAAGAAGCCTACGTTAATCATAGGCCAACATAGAGGGATGTCCCAACATCATGAAAGCTTTGATAGTAAATCAAAACCTTTACTCAAGTCTAGGAAATCAAGGAAAATATTAGGAGGATGCACATGTCTATGAACTACAATAAATAACCCAAGACAATAAAAATGATTCCGCACCATAGGGAAAGAACCACAAACCAACATAGGCAAAAACATACACAACAAGTAAACATAAAGTAAAATTACATAGACAACAATTAAGGAGAACACAAGGTAAGCTTAGTACCAAAAGTCACCTAGTTTAGATGTTCTCCATTGCCACTAGCTCCAAATTTTCATTGTTCAACATTCCTTCCTTTCAAGCGACTTCCAAGATGTCTCTCCTTGATTAAAACATCTCCTATTTTAGCAAGAAGGAGAGCTTGAGTGAAAGTGCATGGGTGCCTTCATACGTAATGTTTGTGGCACCTTATTTTAGTGCCCACGCTCTGCAAGAAAATTACCATTATGGTGCCCTAATTACAATAAGATGTTATCACCACTTGCATCATTATTAATAGAAGAGTGATATCACACAAATGTACCCACTCCACTAGGTACCATCACTCCCATGTATGGAGTATTAAGTTCTCTTCCATCAAGGTTAAAGGTGGCCCTTCATTTAGACACAAATAAACACAAAGCAAGTGTTAAAATTTAATTACTCATGGTTTTATTTTACGGATTATTTACCAACCTTAGACATACAAGAATCCTCAATTGGGTAGATCCTTATTTAAGAAAGACTAAGCTATAATTGAATCACTTTAAAGAGAATCCTTACAAGCAACTTTCCTGGTCCAATGGTACGAGCATGAGCATAAGCAAATACAATGCACCTCCATGAAAGGGTATTCATCCATGTTACCCTTATATGATAAAGAAGTCATCACCATAATTTTAATTTTAAGATATGGTCCCTTGTTTCCTATGTTCAACTCCCTTTCCCACCTACGAGAGTGCTTGATCTTGCATCCACACATATAATCAATAGTACCATATCCTTATATAATACAGACATAATAGTAAATGCATATATCCATCCTAAAGCATTAAAAATTATTTATTAATACATATTCCATCTTGCAAAGAAGCTCTTGCCAAGGTGGGTCATGATATACAACCCCCCTTGGACTAAACACAATCTATGTTTCTTGCAAGAATCATATTACAACTTATTCAAGCAAGTAAAAAAAGTATTTTCAATTCATCCACTTTTTCCCAAGTGGTATTTTTCTTGAAATATTTGTCCCATTGGACTCTGCATTGGTCTAGAGTTCATTTACTTATCACTTGGAAAAAACTATAGACTCTTCAATGGTATCACCTTAATGACCAACATATCTACTACCTACAATTGTGAAACATCCCACACATGATTAGGATCAACAATATATTTCCTAAGTAGGGATACATGGAAAGAGTCATGGATATTTCATAGGTTGGATGGTAAGGCAATTCTGTAAGCCATCAAACTGATACTCTCAGTAATATCAAATGATCTAACATATTTAGGATCCAAATTAGAAGACTTGATTGCATGTTTCATGCATTTAAATCTTAAGAGTAATTTCTCTCCCATAAAGAACTTTCTTAGTGATATTTTTAGATCGACATAGCTATTTTGACGATCGACAACCTCCTTAAGCCTCTACCTAATCATTTTAATTTGCTCCTCCATTTCTCAAACCATTTTTAGTTTGATGACAATATGATCCTTCAAATTATTCCAAGTTAGAGATGTTTTGTATGTCCTACAATATAATGCTTCAAATGGGACCATACCCAAGGAAGCATGATGGCCATTATTATAATCAAACTCCACTATATGCAAGAAGTCTTCCCATAAAGACTTTTGATCCATGCAGAATAGGTGAAACATGTTTTTCAAGATCAGGTTTACCCTCTCTATTTATCCATCTATCTATGGACGACATGAAAAGCTAATATTTAGCATTGTACCCACTACATGATGAAGAGATTACCAAAAGGTAGAAGTTAATCTAGAATCCTTGTCTAAGATAATATATTCTAGGAACCCATGTACCCTAAAATTTTATTTGGAAATTATGCTAACTTCTAGAGCATCATACTTTGTGCTCCTTAATATAAAATGAGCAACCTTGTCCAAACTATTCACCACTACAAGGATTGCATCATGTTGGTACATAGTATTAGGTAACCCCACTATGAAGTCCATTGATATCATCTACCACTTTTGTATTGGTATATTGTGTGAGTATAATTGCCTTGCATGATGCCTATGCTTAGTCTTCACTTTCTGGCATTCCAAGCATCAAACAACAAAACTAGTGATATCTCTTTTCATATCTGACAAAAATAATATCTTTATCATGTTCTTCCTCATATTTACCCCTCTAGGGTGAGCCAAATCTTACCTAATAGGTAATTCCACTAAATATTAAGAGTGTGCACAACCATTGCTAGATCTAAATCATAAGTAGCATAGTTTACCTCATACTTATTAATTTTCCTTGACTCATATGCTATGACTAATTCATCCTGATATATCACTCCTCCCAAACCTTCCAAGGATGCATCAGTGCAAACTAAAAAATTCCCTTATGGATCTAGAATTTTAAGTACAAGTGGGATAGTAAGCTTCTACTTTAGAAACTCAAAGGTTGCTTCATACTTGTCTATCCAATTAGATTCCTTTCCCTATATTTGAATGTTGGTTATAGAATAGGCTATTTTAGATTAATATTTCATAAGATGCCTATAATACCCTATCATGCCCATGAAGCTTTATACTTTAGTAACATTAGTGGATGGTGGCCAATTCAGAATGGCCTCAATATTTTAGGATCCATGGCTATCCCTTCTATCGATATGATATGTCCAAGATATTGTACCTTTGGTACATAAAAGTCACACTTGGATATATTTCTATAGAATCAATTATTCCTCAAAAACTCAAGCATGAATCTTAAATGTCTATCATGGTCTTCTTTATTTTAGGAATATATTAAATATCATACAAAAATATCAAGACAAATTTGTACAACTAGTTCCTAAACACATTGTTCATCAGGTTCATGAAAGCTATCAAAGCCTTGGTCAACCCAAAAGGTAACACTATGAACTCATAGTGCCCGTATATGGTCTTAAAATTAGTCTTGTGAGTGTCTTCCTCATGGATCCTCAATTGGTGATATCTAGATTTCAAGTCGATCTTGGAAAATATAGTAGAATCCTTAAGTTGATCAAATAGATCCTCAATCCTGGGTATATGATACTAATTATTGATGGTTTATTTATTTAACATTGTCTATGCATAAACTTAGTGAAAAATATTTCTTTTTGAAAAAAATGACTGGTGCACCCCAAGATGACACACTAGGTTTACTCAAACCCTTTTCTAGCAACCCTTGAAGTTGCACCTTCAACTCTTGCATCTCTAAAAAATTCATCTTATAGGAGCCCTATGAATAGGTTCAATTTTAGCATTAGCTCAATTGTGAAATTGAATTCACATTTTTGAGGGAGTCCAGGAAGTTCTTCAAGGAACACATCCCTAAATTCTTGCAAAATTGATGTTTTCCAAACACTTCTTCCTTTTTATCACCCCTGAATTCATTTAACTTAAACATAAAAAATTCCTCCCTTTATAATAGCTTTATTTATTTGTAAAGCTAATATTAGTTGGGATCAAAATTACTCTTATTCACTAAAAATTCTCAACCTTCTCTTATATTTATTTTTCTATCCATATATCTTTTCATCCCCTTCATAAACTAGTACATACTTTACCAACTTCACAAACTTCTGGTAGTAAACCTCCATACTCTTTATTCCTTGGTGGAGTGTGAAAAATTCCTCAAATTTCTCCACATAATATTGTTCTATGAGAAACCTATTTTTAAAATATTCAACAAAATCTTCCCATTTCATATTTATCGCCTCAATATTCTAATCGATTTTAAAGGTTTGCCACCAAACCAAACCTATTTCTAGAAAATGGAGAGTAGCCTAGACTGTATGGGTTACTGAAGAGTAGTTCTTCATAGAGAAGTAAGTTTCTAAATTGCTTAATCAAGCCTTAGCTGACTCACCTCCACCCTTTCCATTGAATTTATATATCTTAACATTCTTCATATCCTTATCCAGTATGGCCTCTATAACAACTTTGATATCTTGTTCTTGGGTAGCAGGGTTTGCTTCCTATCTAACCTTTGAACTCCTATTCTATGAATTTTAATTCACTATAGTTTCTAAAAGTTGCTTTTATTGACTCTTTAATTCCCTCTGTTGTTCTAGTTGCTCTTGTAACAAGAATACACCAACAATGAGGTTCTCCATCTATCTATTTGAATTTCTTAGAATTTTTCCTAGGGGTATAGCCTTGGTGCTATTCTTCCTAGCCTTCCTTGGTAGAAGGTAATATCCTCTCATACCTCTACTTAAGTTTGGTTCTATAGTTCCTAGCCACACAAAAGTCCTAGGTTAGGTTACATTATCTCAATCATAATTACCTTACTAGTTAGATACATCTTCATGTGTTCTAACAATATACTACTATCATCCACTGATAGTAATGGACATTATTACTCCATGCAAGATACCTCAAGGGAAGATCCTTTCTTCCCAAAGGTCACCCATCAAGTCAGATCCTTTCTAAGTTATTTCTAGATAATCTTCTAGTCCTACGACCTAGAGCTTTAATACTGATTGTAACAACCAAAAATCAAACAACCTAAGAGAGATTTGTTTTTAAGGGAAATCAAAAAGGTTTACAAGAAGTATCCATGATTGAAAGAAGACTATGGTATAACCATATTTTGATTCTATGATACTACATATGTCTCTAGAGTGGAAAAGAGAGTCCAAGCTACCATAGATGTTGGGGTTTACCTTATACACCTCCACAATATAAAGGACACTCTAAATGAGCACCCCACATTCCTCATATTCTCCGTGAATGCAAGGCAACTTGACCACAATGTTGGGTTCATCCCTTCTCAATATTTAGAGATAGGGGAATACCTTTTCCCATACCAACATAAGTTAGTCTATGTTAATTTCTTTGGGTGTAGTGCCTTTGAGTTTAGTCTATTGCACCTCCACGGTGGCCTTCTAAACTTCCATGCTTGAGCATCCCATCTCCACAATGGAAATATGAATCATATATAAATTTATGTGATAGCTTCCTCATGGACATAGGAGACCTAGGTATTGCCTCTTCTCAATTACCCTAAGTAGGAGTCTTAAACAAGGTTATTTTTTTTTGTTACTCCTTTCCCAAAGACCTCCAAACCTTTGAATCTACTCTCTCTCTCTCTCTCTCTCTCTCTCTCTCTCTTTCTTTTTCTCTAGCATCAAAATATAGAGCATGCATGAAAGAGTATTAAAAACCAAGTATTTATTAGCTAAGTTATTTTAAAGCTTATGAACAAAACAAAGTCAATATTTTAGAAACCATACATTGATTCAAAATAAACGCATAACTACAACATAAAGACAATACATTTATGTGACCATACAAGTAAAATACTTCATTACAAGGTATATATTCACATCCCAAGAATAGTATTTTATTCTATTACAATAAATACTCTTTCCACAATAGTGATTTCCAATATAATCCTTCCACAAGATTTCTTAATACAAAGGTGGTTCTACTACTTTGATATGATTGAAGAGTCAATATGTATTCTTCTTCCCTTGACCTCCATGGTAGGTTGAAATATGGTAGGGATAAAAACAACTCTTCATGAAGGTATGAGTGCAATGCTACATGATTATTTCAATTCATGCAAAATATTTATGCAAACAAACACAAAGAAGCCCATACTTTTTTCCTTATCAAACACTATTGTTAAAAACCCATTTCATTTCAGATTCAACAATAGCCCACATAGGAATCCACAAATCCTATATCATGATAAACTTCTAAAGGAACCCCATAAATTCCTTCCAACATAAAACCCTAAAGGAATCCCCATAATTCCTTTCATAAATCAAACATAAAGGAATCCCATAATTCCTTCCATAAATCAAACATAAAGGAACCCCATAATTCCTTCCAATCCAAATATATTATAATCACACTTGTATTAACCACAAAGAAGGTCTATTTCATTTTAGTCTGAAAATAGATCAATTATATAAACTAAGCATTAATCCATTCCAATACAAGGTAAACAAGATGTAATCTAAAGTACACCATTATAATCTAAGATGCATTATGCACAATATAAGGATTATTTGCTTTTAATACAAAATAGATTAACCAAAATATAAGGAACAATTCATTTCAAACTAAAATGATTTAAAATTAGTCTACAAATTATTTCCTTTTAATCTAAAATGGATTAACCACATAAAAAGATAAATTCATTTCAAACTAAAAAGAATCACATTTAATCTAAGGATTAGATCCTTTTAATCGACCTTAAATTAAAAGTAATGGTGAATTCATTTTAAACCAAAATGAATCTAATCTAATAAATTTACCTTAGATTAATTAAAATATAAGAGTAAATTCATTTTAAACCAAAATGAATCAAATCTAATTAATCTACCTTACATTAATTAAAACATAAGAGTAAATTCATTTTAAACGAAAACGAATCTAATCTAATTAATCTACCTTAGATTAATTAAAACATAAGAGTCAATTCATTTTAAACAAAAAAGAATCAAACCTAATTAATCACAAAATAAGAATAAATTCATTTTAAACTAAAATGAATTACCTTTAATTTAAATATTAAATACTTTTTAATATATATTAGATTAATCACAAAATAAATGTTTAATAACTCTAAGAAAATAATCAAAGGCTATATCTTCCCAGGAAACATAGATTAAAAAAACTATAGATTAAATCCTACAAAATAAATTAAATTGCAGAGGTGCCAACCAAACCTTACACTATTAGTTTAATTTAGGGCATGGTATTTAACCAAGACACACAATAAGCTCTGGCCACCTGAATAGCAAACTCATCCAATAGTGAACTAGGAGAACATGATCCAACATCACAAGGAGAACTTAGCATAGAGTGGACAAGAACCCCAAAATATGAATCCCCACCATCCTACACAAATGTTGGATGAAAATATGGACTCAAAAGGCTTAGACACACACAACAAGGTTCAAAACCAACATTGGATTGACCTCACAACAACCATCCTAAGGTTAAAGCCACATATAAAGCACTTGCAATCGAGCACCCAAGAAGCCTACACCAATCATAAGCCAATATAGAGGGATGTCCCTACATCATGAAATCTTTGATAGCAACTCAAAGTATTCACTCAGATCTATGCAATCAAGGCTAACAACATGAGAATGCATAGGTCAAAACACCATAATAAAATAACCCAATCCAATCAAAATGATTCTACATCATAGGGAAATAGCTACAAACCAATGCAGGAAAAAATGCACAAGTGGATGTAAAGAAAAATTATACAAACAACAATTAAGGAGAACACAAGGTAAGCTTAGCATCGAAAGTCACCTAGTTCAGATGTCCTCCCTTACCACTAACCCCAACTATTTGTTGTCCAATATTCCTTCTTTTTGCACTGCTCCCAAGATGTCTCTCCCTAGTTAAACCATCTCCTATTTTAGCAAGAAGGAAAACTTGAGTGAAAGTGCATGGGTGCCTCCCTACATATAGTTCATGGCACCTTATTTTAGTACCCATGCTCTGCAAGAATTTTACCATTATGGCATTGTCATTACAACAAGACGTTATCACCACTTGCACCCTTATTAAAAGAAGAGTGATATCACACAAATGTGCCCACTACACTAGGCATTATCACTCCCAAGTATTGATTATTAAGTGCTCTTCCATCAAGGCTAAAGGTGACTCATAATTTAGCTACAAATAAATACAAAATAAATGTTTAAATTTAATTACCCATGGTTTTATTTTATGGATTATTTACCAACCTTAGAAATACAAGAATAAAACCTAAAAAAACTAATTATTAAATAACACAAGGAGATAATAAAAACCATCATGCCATAAGCAAGAAAAATTGCACCCCGTCGATATTTCATACAATCATTTTTTATTCATGTGGGCGGATCCTTATTTAAGATAGACTAAGCTATCACTGATGCACTTTAAAGTGACTCATTGCAAGCAAATTTCCTAGTACAATGGTATGAACATGAGCATAAGCAACTACATGGTACCTACATGAAAGGGTATTAATCCATGTTACCCTGATTTGTTTTATGAAGAATTCATCACCATCATTTCCCTTTCATGATACGGTCTATCATTCCTTGTGGACAACTCCCTTGCCCACGTACGAGAGTACGTAATCCTGCATCCATGCATATATTTAGTAGTACTATATCATTATATAAGATATAAACAAAAGTAAATGCATATATCCATCCCAAATCATAAAAAAATAATCATTAAACATCATTCGTTAATACATAATCCATCTTGGAAAGGAGGTCCTGCCAAGGTGGGTCATGACACTTAGAAATCCTAACTTAGTTTTTTATAGGATCAATATTAGGCATTATTAGAGGTCTATGAGAAGCCTTGAGATTAATTTTGACATTAGTTTGGTACTATGCACCATGGAGAGCATCTTTAAAGTTCATTTTTTGGACCGAATCCCCAAAATCATTACCCTTGAAAGGGGTTTCCATAATGGATCTATTTTGGGGATGTTCCTTAGTGTTAGGATTGCTTAAGTTCTAAAACATTTTTTTTTCTAAAGGAGGATTCCCTTATGTGGTATACAACTTGCAACTTATTTTTGTGTCTCTTTAATCCATGCCTTGGACTCCAAGCAAAGGTATGATTTTTGCTTTTTCCTTGGGTAGAAAATTGAAAGCAATTTTCAATCAAGTCTGTAAAATTAATATTTATTGAATTATAGATCACTAACCCATCATGGGTATCCTTAAACGTATATTGCATTTATATTATGTAGAAAAAACAAAAATAATTGGCTACTACGGCCTAGAGGCCCCAAAATACAACGTCTACCACTCTTATGCTCGACCCATAGATGAAAACCTCACATAGTCACCTTCAAAATCCTAGCTTCCAACCTCTGATACTTGTTGGTAATTATTACATATGATAATAAAAAAAATTATCATCATCAAATGGCATAATCTCAATAGTTATATACCTTAACTTTAAGGAAGATATCAAAGTTTGAATTTTGTCAAGTGATTCATGTATAATTGCTAAAGTATTTTTAAAAAAATATGAGTAAAAAATATGGGGTTTTATGAGGGGTTGCAATCCCCTCATATTGAGTGGGGTTTGAACCTTGGACCTCCCCAAAGAAAATCCAAATCCCTTACCATTGTAGTAAGCTTGAAACTCTTCAAAGAAGCTATTGTTTTTCTAAAATATTTGTTACATTACTTGTTGTAGAAAAAATAATATACATACCATTACTCTCTCTTAATGTCCCTAAGGGGAAGCACAAAAATCAAGATGAAATAATTAAAATTTGAATAATAATCCCAAGTGAAATATGTGAGTAGTGTCACTAGTTATATTCATCAAAAGAAAAATATGAATCGTAATACATGTGATTTAAAGCCTATGATGGTAGATAGTTGTTGCAATACAAGTGATTTGGACCCATGAAAATAAATGTATGTTGTGATACAAGGGTCTTGTTTAGGTAATAAGCATAGCATGTGATACAAGGATTTGAATATTTATTGTAAAGGCAAAGAGTGTGCAAAATGTATGTGTTTATTGTATAGGAAATATTTGTGTTGGTCATAGTAAAAGTTTAAATTGTGATAATAGACATTGTAATTATATAAGTGATATTGATAGAGATAGTGACTCAAAAAATAATTGCAGTGATAAATGTCATGATATCATTACTAATTGTAATAGTGATTGATAGATATAGTGACAATGACACTTCAAACTTTGTGGAAGTTCATTATGGAAATAGTAATAGAAATCAAAGTGGCAATACAAAATTTGGTTATATTCAAAGGTAAACTAAAGGGATTGGTTCAAAATTGTTAAATAAAATGGAATACAAAGGTACAAGTTTGGGAAAATAAGATAAAGTTATGAAAGAGCCAATAATACCATAAATACATCCACAATATGAAGGCCTTACATATGAACGATAGACATATGACAGTAAAATTGTGTCAGAGATAAATAATACCAAATTTGTGAAATGTGTCAATAAAATTATGAGACATAACAACGAATGTATAATAGGGAATAATGAAACCAAATTTGTGCCATATATGTCATATATAAATTGTTAAAAAAGAAATAGATAAAGGGAATAAAATTCACAGTATGAAAAATTGTAACCATTGTGGTAGACATGGACATAAGATAGAGAAACATTGGGACCTCCATTATTGTGAAATTTATGGAGGAAATAATCATTCCCAAAGATATTGTCAATACAAAGAAAATAACAAAATGAAAATGAATTGTGGATGGATAAGTATGTATGAATGAGATAATATTAAAGAAATTTTGTATGGTTTCTACAAAATAAAACCAACTATATTAATGTAAATAATAATGTGAAATAAATTATTTCAAAATATTATGACCCAATCATAGATTGTAGGATGTCCTACAATAATAGGACCTACATAGGAATGCTTATGTGGAGGATTCCAATGATAAGTTGGTAATGGTTATTTCTTCGAGGTGATGAAATAATGGTTGATCTAGGGACTGATCCAAAGGTATGATAGATTAAGATGAAAATAACCTAGAGGTAATGTACTAAATAGGATGAACCAAAGGTAAAATAACTCAAAGGTAAGACCTACGTAGTTCAACCCAAATATGGACTACCTAGAGGTAGACTGAGATGTAGACTAGAGAGGTAGACTAGGTGGAGATTATTTGATCCAATAGAGCTAGAGTCAACAAAAGCTAGCCAATGACAAAACCAAAACCAAATAACAAGATATAAAGTTTGATATTTATACCAAATAATGTAATATGGAGGAATGCTAGAGAGTATTACATTACTTGACATTATGTAATGATTAGGGAGGTAATTGTTATATGGAAACTAATAATAATAGGAACTTGAGAAGATATATCTCTCGTGAGAAAGAATATGAAGATGAAAGAAAAAAGGAAAATCAAGGAGTCTTAGGAATATAAAGATACTCTATCTTTATTGTGTATAAAGCTATAGTTGGAGAGAAATAATGTAATCTTTGACAAAAATATGTATCATATGTAAATAAGATGTGAATATTTTTTTCATGTTTGAATTCTAATGTGTGAATTTATTATTGAATTTGGGCCTTGAAAAAATAGGAAAACAAATTACAAATGCTCACTTTGCTTTATGTATTTTATGTTTATTGAGATCTATGACAAAATAAAAAAATTACCACTTGTATAATATAATTGCATTGAGTGAAGTCTAAAAAATAGATATTGATACATTAAATAATTATTCTTGCATTATTATGCTTAATGTCATGTACACAAGGAAAGACAAATCTATTTATTAATTTCTTAATTTTTAAATATGGGCTTGTATTATATGGTTAATCAGAAAGAAATTTGGTGGCAAGTAAGTAGATTATATTTTTAAGATTTAAAAATTATTTTGTTATTTTTCAAATTTTAAAGATGGACTTGTATTATATTAATAACCACAAACACATTTTATGAAAAGTATCTATATTATATTTTAAATATTCAAGAACTATTTTATCATTTTTCAACTTTGAAAGATAGGTTTGTATTATATAATTAGCCACAAAATTTGGATGGCAAGTGACTAGATTATTCAGATATATTTTAAAGTAGTGTAATCACAATTAGTTTCAAACAAGTATGTAAAATGTCTTGGTTTGTTAGAAAAAATACAATTGTGTAATAACTCTTCAATGCTTTAACAAATATTAGTGTTTTAGGATTATTCCAATATATGTTAAAGTAGTTTCTTCATTTTAAAAATTTTCTTCTAAAAAATTGGTGCTTCACTTTTAAGTTTTAGTTATAGCTCCATTCCATATTGAGTTCCTCAATCTTCCCCTTTATTTGTGGGTTGGTTTGGATCAAATTATGGGTGTTCTAGGGCATGTTGTTATGCTTGAACCTAAAAAAATTTCAATGCCTACCCTACAAGGTGGGTTTGTGTAGAGGTCGATTTGTCTAAAGACCTTAAGGAATCCATTAGAATTAAATTAGGGGATACCATCATATCATAGAGGGTTATTTACATCAACCTATCAAAAACCTATTTCCTATGCCAAGCATTATAACATAAGGTAAAATATTTTGTGTTTATACTGTATAACAAGCCGAAGCCATCCTCTACATCCCCCACTAGGGAAACCACTCAACCCAATGAGGAGTATTGTATCACTATGGAAATTAGTAAAAATTAGTATAGTAGTGTCACTAAAGCACCAAACCTAAGCCACCTACATAGATGGTGGTGGACATAAATTCATATCCTTCAGAGAAGATGATAGAATATCCATTAGAGAAATTGGTTGGTGGACCTTCAAGAGTGGAGGTGATGAAAAAAGAGGTACTATCTCCTCATAAAAACCATACCTTTATCTTAGGTTGCATTATCCCCAGAAAGGGAGCAAAATTATTTTCTCCTCCCCAATATCCTTGTGTCCAAGCATGTCACTCCCATAGCCCCAAGAGGGATATCTTATTGGATGATTTTATGCTAGAGAAGTGACTTTATCTTGTCAATATTCAATTGGATAAATTCAAATTTGACCCTAAATGCTCCATTAGTTTTAAATATTTGGAGTTCCTTGATGGCGAGGATATGTCGTTAGGCTCCTTACCTCAAATAATTTTCTCTCATGGAATATGTGGGGTGTCATAGGACCCAAACACAAATAATTTTGCACTTAGTTCATCAATTTTTTTATATAGATTCTTGAAATTCAAGAAATTAAAATCAAAGGTTATTTGTTGGTCACTATATTTTGGGTCATATGGCCTAAAAGTTATTTTCTCCATAGTGAGCATGAATAGGTTTGAGGTGGCATCGCCACATTCCTTTCCCACCATGGTGGTCTTATTTGGTGGTGAATGGTTGTTATCCAACTTGTTGTACATTATGGATGGTGTTCTCTATTAGCAATCATGCATTTAGGATAGTTAATGCTTATACATACAATTTTGTTGTGGAGTATGCCCAATTATGTAGCTAGTTAGATGAGTCATTCCTTATTAACAACTAGATGACCTAAGGTAACTTCAACATTATTGAGGCCACAATGATCAATTTTGGTGGACACCCAATGCTTTGGACCATGGAAAAATGGATGATATGGTTACAAATGCATAAAAAATTAGGGCTTTATGATCCCAATATGGTCCACTCTTGGGACAACACACTTTGGCACACATGGTCCAATTTTTTTTTAGCTATTTTACTCTCTTGATAGTCCCACTCCCTAAGGTGGACCTCTCGGACAACTTGCCCATATGATTTTTCATTGAATGGGTAGGATTTGGAAAGCCCATGCATAGTAGTTATTTTTATTTTAACATATTATTGCTTAGTCATTAGCCTATAGTTTCTCACATTCAACACATTTAGAATTTGTAAAAGCACCCATCCATGTGTAATGGCTAAATTACATAGTTGAATTATGCAGTAGAATGCACCAGTCACTTCCTTCACATATACAAGCACCAACTAGATTTCTTTCTTGGGTAGGCAAACAATGATGCAGGAGCATCCGGCAACAGTGGAAAAAATCCTGCATCTTCAAAATTTTTCTCGATTTTCCAAGAATTTTTCTTCAGTTTTTCCCAAGGGGGAAGTGTTTGCAAAGCATGGAGGAAGGGGGTCACGAAATCGCGACCTCAAAGGTTGCAATGTTGGTGAAGGCGAGTTGCGTCGCGATATCGCGACGTCGCGATATCGCGACAGTTCTTCAGAGAAAGGGCAGAGGGCGAGTTGCGTCGTGATATCACGACATCGTGATATCGCGACGTCGCGATATCGCGATAGTTCTTTAAAGCAAAGGCAGTGGGGGAAGTGCCGTCGCGATATCGCGACGTCGCGATATCGTGACTATTTACAAAGCAGAGGCGGAGGGAATGGCGACGTCGCGATATCGTGACAATGTTCAGAGTTGAGGGCAGGGCGACAGTTGGGTCACGATATCATGACATGTCACGATATCGCGGCCCGAAAGAAGATGGCCAAGGTGGACACGCGGTCGGCCCGACAAGGCCAAATTTAGACACGTGGCTGCCACGTGGATGGAGATTTCGGGGCCGGTTGAAGGCCGTTTTAAAATTTGGACACGAGGAAAGGCCCACGTGCGCGGGAAAGGAGGTAGCAGGGCAATTTAAGAGTTTCTGACAAAACGACAGCAGTTCCCGAGGGACCGTCGGGAAAAGCGACAGTTGCCGGGATGGACAGTATGGGGTGAGATGTTTTACGTAAGAAAAAAAATAAAATTTTAAATCTCGGAGGGAAGCCGATTTTGGGGGTCTCATTTAATTCTTTTACGCAGGTGGGTCATTAATGGCCTGGAAGACCGAGACCCCGATATAAAAAAAAAGTTGGTAAGACGGGAGGACGATGGATCCCGAATGCACTTAGGGCGTAGAGGAGAGAGAACCGAGCTGGGGGCCGATGATTGTAAAAGCCTGCGGGATGTTAATTTATGCTGTACATTTTCAGTTGATTTGAATGAAAAAGGGAGGGTTTGCAGAAGTGTAATTTTGGGTTCCCCGTCAAACAAGGCCATTGTCTTGGTACTCCAACATGCCAAATTGGTATAAGAAGAATCCCTTATCCCATGTGGTATAAATTTAGGTGGCTAAGCTTTACAAAAAATAAAAAATAGTAGATTCTCATATTTCATGATATGCCCAACTCAAATCTAGAGTTCAATGGCTAAAGGTTAGACATAGAGTATCCAAAAATAATTTCCAATCCTTTATAGGGAGGAACCCAACTCAAAAAATTAAGTGCATTCATTATGGAAAAAAACAATATTACTAAGCTTCTAGATATTATGCATGTTTTTTTTTACCACTCTTAGAAGGTGTTTCAAGCCTAGGAACCCTTCCCAACCTAGGAGCAAGCTCTTTAACAATGTGTCAAAATAGTTTCTTGTTGCTTTTTAGTTCCCCATAAATCCCTATATTATAGTCCCTCATCACAATATGAGCTTATAATTTCTTCCTTTTACATGGCCAATGATAAGGCTCGTGGGTATGATGGATTCCCATGTGAATTTTATAAAACCCTTTGGGTTATAGTGGGGCTAGATTTCCACCAAGTTTGCTTATAGGCTCTAAGCATGGGATCTCTTGGCCCTTTGATCAATAAGGGCAATATAAAACTCATCCCAAAAATAGGGGATCCTGAGAACATCTACAACTCGTAGCCCATTATCTTGATTAACATATTGTATGAAATTATACCCAAAGCTATAACACTTAGGGTTAGAAATTTTCTCCCTCCAATTGTTAATCCTAAATAGACTAGGTTTATCAAGAGTTGTCACATTTTGGACATCATTGCTATATATAAATACATGGAATGTGTAAGACAATCTCAGTATAATGTTATTTTCCTTAAGATAAAATCTACTAATACCTATGATTGTATTGAATGACCATTCATCTTGGCCATGCTTCAAGCCTTAGTGTTTGGAAAATATTTTCTTTTATTTGTTCAAATGCTCTTTGTAGATATTTTTGCTTGTCTGGTGGTCAATGATCATTAATAATAACTCTTTGGCCTCTTAAGATCTATTAGGTAAGGGTTCCCCCTTGCTCCAATTATTTATGTTATGGATATTGACGGCTTTGGATGCCTTCTAGTTGATGTTGTTTCGTAGGGAAGAGTGAAAGGAATTGCTCTTCTTGAATCGTCTCAACAACTTCTCAATAGTAATTTTATAGATGACTCCTTCCTAATGCTTTCTAAATAATAAAGCATCATTAAAAATATGTTGCATTTCCTTGACACATTTCATGAAGCCTCATGGTCTAGTATCCAGTGGAAAAAAAACTAGTACTACAAACAATCATTTTTGCCCAAGCTTTAACTGGTTATAATGCTTTCGGTGTAAATGGATACAACATGGGGAAATAATCCATTTTATAGGTATTTACTTTGCATTTAAATATTATTCAATACTATATATGTTATAAAAAAGTTGTGAGTAAGCTTCATAAATGGATTTCTAAAACTCTTTTGATTGCTAGCAAGTTTTAGGTCTATTTAGAAATCTTAGTTATGACTTATGTTTACTATTTATCTTATTGAGCTCCATCCAAGGTGACATACCAGAAGTTGGAGAAGATCCTCTAAGATATTTTATGATCCTCAATAGACAAAAAACCTCTTCCACTAGGTTGCTTGGGACTTTTGTTGTCTTCCAAGGACCTTTAGAGGTGTAGGCCTTCTTAATACCTAGAGACAAGGAATAACTTTTTGTGATAAATGGGTCATGAGAGCATGCGGGGCAATGAATCTTGGAAGGTGATACTTCAATATTGTATCTCTTTAGGTAGGGTTATGCGTAAAAGGTTAGCCCCAAAATGTATTTATAAAAATTTGGTGAATCAATTTCAAAATCCAAGCGAATAGTGTCCAAACACATGTATAAGGTTCACTATTATTAGGGGTAATGTTGTAAATTTAAACATAAAATGGCAAAATTATTATAAAATTAGGGCAAATTGACCCCCAAAAAAATTTGCACCCAAAAGTTTTTTCCTAGTGGATTTTGGTCAAGGTTCCCAAATATTAGCCAATTCCAAATTTAAAAAAAAACCTAATTTTAGCCAATTTGGTGATAAATAGCCGCTATGCATAACCCTATCCTCAGGTGACCCTTATGGATGAAAAAAATGGAAGGATCTTGGATTGCCATCTCTTTTGGTTGTGAAGGTGCTTATTTAGATCCAAGGTACTTTTATAGCCAAAATTATTTATAGGACCTAGGAGTCCCTCAAACCTTGGCTCTAATGGGTTGGTAATAACTTATGTTATGGCTTATCTATGAACAACTTCTTATTTTGGTGGTCCTCTATCATCATGTATTAGGACCATACTTTATACAAGCTTATATAAGTGAATAATTTTCATTTTTCATAAGGGAGTAAAATTCATCTATGACCTTTTATCCAACGACACCAAATATTGACTCTCTTAGCCTAAATCTAAAACCTAGTTTAGCCTCCAGAAGCAAGATAAGGAGACATTTCAAACAATTCAAGAAGTAGTCACATATGACCTGATTCACAAAATTAGAGTTTGCACCTCATGCCCATGGTGGAAAGACTAGAAGTGGTATCTAGATACCCTTTTCAAGAATTACAAACCCATAATTAGATATCATTGGATTTCCCCTCATATAACCATGATTCTTGTACTCAATTCTTATTGGAACCATTAGTCCTATCCAAAGGACTAGCAAAATAAAATTTCCACTATTTTGGACCCAAATTTGGAACCCAAATTAGCAAACTTATCTTGGTGCCTACTTTTCGAAGGTCTATCGATTAGAAATTAGTTAATTCATTTGAGAGTTAGAAATCCTATATGCCCATTCTATTAATGGTGGGAGACCCTTAAGCACTTATTTTGGTTTTTCCCCAAATCCCAAGTAGTTTGGGCCTAGATTCATGATTTTTTTTTAACCATTTGATCCCATAAATATCTCATGGCATATGGTTGTTCTTGGGGATAAGATGAGAATTCTTGTTAGCTTTGACCAATCCTAGAAATTTTTTAGATAAAAAATTATATTTAGCATTTGGAAGGATTGTAACAGTGCTATTTTATCTAGCCCAAATATTTCTATAGATTTTTTAGCTTATGCTAAATCCATAATTTATCCTAATGTTATGATATAGATTCAAGCATAGGTGAATAAGGTGACACTTGAATTTGAACACTTATAGACATTATTGGACCATTGAGAAAATACCCCATATTCAATGGCTAGGGTTCCTCCTCTAATATTTGGTAGAGGTCAATATACCAAGAGAAAGCACCAATAGGGCCATAGATCCTACACCTGACAAACTCATAGCTCTCATTCAGACAGACAACCTAAAAGCTTATTTCAATGGTGGCATTCCTTTGTTTAAATCAAAGGCTTTTCTACCACCCACCCTGTTACCCTTATATACTTGGATAGGGGTGGGATACTGCTACTCAGGACCTAGGTTGGGGAACTTAGAGTTAGAAGTAGGGTTGAGACTCCAAGGATTATCCTTATTTTATTGTTTGGGTACCAACTAAATATACTCCAACACCATTATCTTATGTTGCTCCTTTTGGATGGGAGTCTATTTATAAAGAGCCTGATCCCTCAATTTGGTGGTGCAACACTAAAGATGAATATCCTCCTCCTTCTTGTGGTGCCATAACCACTTAATATTTTTTACTTCTGCATGAATGTTAATTGAAAATCTTTGGATTGTCGTTGTAATATTGAGGGAGTTATCTTCTTTTTACTTTGGGTAGCTACTTAGTTTGACTTTTCAGGGTGTGCCTTTTTTTTCCACCCACATTTGTTTCTTGTGAATAGTGTATTATTATTTTTTTAAGTAATAAAAGACACTTTTCAACAACAATGATTTTTTTTTAATTATAGCCAGGAATTATATGACAATTTTTTTTTATTCTTGTACTTTGAAAATATTTTCATAGAATATTTTTCTTTTTATTTTTCCTTAATATGTGCTTTCTATATAAATAGATTCCAAGGTTTAATATATGATTATGATTAGTTGTTGCCACTCCATTGTGGTAAATTTAAGCATTGATTATTAAATATTAATGAATTAAGAAGACATTTTTTTAAGAAAATGAAAAAGAGCATTCAACTCGTCTTTAGTAATTTTTTTTGGGTCTCTAAGTAGTACTTTATTTACAACTATTTATTTATTTATAATAGAACAAGACCTTAATTATATTTATCATCCATACATATTTCTAGCTAATAAATTTTAATATATATATTTAAATATATTTTGGTTATGTATAAATAGGTTTGATGTTAACCTGTTATATGTTTATCTTTTCAATATGGACTCTTCGAAACATTTGGGAGCTAAAAAAATTGGATCTATAACATGTCTATTTTTATAATACACTTTTATGAACATTTAGATACATCTAATTGATTTTATAAAATTTTGAATGCTATCCTTATTTTCATTGAAATGTATGTAATCTGACCTTATTAAGCCAAGACCAAAGTATAAAAGAGTTCTCATGGGTACTACTAATATAGCCTACATGCAAGTGTATATTTAATCCACCTCTATGAGTAACCTTGACTAAAAAGTGTAATATATTTATAATATTGTAATTTAACCTCCAAGTTAAGTTTTATCAACTTGAGGCTAACATCTAATTGGAGATTTGGTATCACTATATATACCCCCAATAACTAATCCATTATATCAGTGTGTAATATATGTGAAAAAATGAGTTGCCTACACCCATGCTTTATTATTTTTTAGCATCTCTCTCTCTTACCTCCCCCTTATTTATTTTATCAATGTTATATTTAATTGCTCTTGTATTTTTACTAGATATGATCATGGTGGATGTATGTTTTAGAATATTTTAAAAAAGTACTATGAAATTTTTCATGGTATTGTCGCTAAATCGAAGTTACGCCACTTGAATTTAGAGAAGGTTTTATTCTCTTGGAAATTAAAGATGTGATTTGAAGCTTTTTGGATGACCTACTTCCTTTACTTTGAATATTTAAAATTTAAAATTAGCTTTGGCACCAATTTTCCCTATTTATTTAAAATTATGTGTTCTATGGTGTTTTATACCCTTGTCTATCATCCAAATAACAAAAAAAAATAAGTGATGGATGCCTATAGTGAGAGTGCAATTATTATGGCACTTGCTATCCTATGTCATATCATGATTTTAATTCTTCTATGGGTAGTTTATTTAAACAAACTTGCATAATATTCCTTTTCCCTTTTTATATTTTATCACAAATTTATCCACATCAAACATATTGACTTAATAGCAGGTACCTTGGCTTTGAGGGACCATGTTGTAGAGTCAAAATCTAAGTTTTATAGATATATAAATAAAAACATCTATTGACCACAAGTAGAATTTGGTCTAGCATATATGACCTTTAGGTTTTTGACAGATGAAGGAGATATTATAAGCTTCTCTCCAACTATAATTGTAGTGTAAAAATTGGTATACTATTTTGTCAACCATAGGTCATCAGTTCAAATATTTTTTTTTTGCATATTTGGTTTTTAATCAAAAGGGTTTTTAGATGTTTTTTTTCTCCCCATTCTTGACAAGGTCTAATGGCATAGTTGTTAGGTTTCTTGTTTGTGGCTCTATGGTTAGGAACTTAAATCCTATAAGCACTTTTGGAGGTACCTACTTGATGGAAAGTGTACACATGATAATGTAGAATCTGCTTCCCCCTCCAACTCCATCAACAACATTGGCATAGTAGTTGGTAATTGGATTGTCACTCTAATGTCTGAAGTCCAAAACTCAAATATTAACCCTTTTTTCATAGGTATACTACAATTGAAGGATATTTTTTTTATTTTTTCACTCCTTGCTTTCAAATAATATGCATGAAACATTGGTCTATTTTCTTCTTTTCTTGGGCAAGGTTGTTTATTCAATCCCCATTGACTATGAACCCTTCAAAATAAAACTTATATATATGAGGAGGATATTTGGCCAATCATACGTCTAGTTTGCAAATTGGTGTTCATTGATTAGAAGCAAATGGTAACCAATTTTTTTAAGACAAGTGTTAGCTACACAATCCACCAAGTGGCAGTACTTGTTTCAATGAAATATTTTTTGAGGTTTGAAATTGATATATATTTTATTTTAAGTGCTAATATATTTCAAGTGCTAATATATCCAACCTTCAAGTCATTGATTTTTTTAGTTTTTCTAACAATAAGAAAATATGGAAAGCCATCAGGAGCAATTCTCACTTGACATAACCATTTATTTGGAATCATTGTTGAATATCACCATTATTCCTTATAGAAATCCTAAGGACCAATTATTTTGGAAGCCTAATGAGAGTAGATAATTTTTAGTAAATTCTACTTACCAATTACTTTATGACTCCTAAAGAGCCCTTATTCCCTCATCAACTTGTGCGGCCTAAACTTCTTGTTCCTAAAATTTTCTTTTTCTCCTGGCTAGTATTTCAAAGAAAAATCCTTATGATCAACAATCTTCTCAAGAGAGGCATTATTTTACCCAATAGGTGTTATTTGTGTTTGTTAGATTGGGAGTCCTCTCATCACCTCTTCCTCACTTGCCCTTTATCCACGTCCATCCTCAACCATCTCCTCCAAGCCTTCCATATCCTTTGGGCCAAGCCTAATACCATTGTCAAACTTTTCCTCCAATGGCCCACTCCCTTTCATAACCCCCACCTCAAATTCATTTGTACCACATACCTCCACCACTTCCTGTGGCAAATATGGCTTGATAGGAACTACAAAGCCTTATCCAATATCAATTTGAATCCCACATTGATCACCAACAAGATTATCTCCTTTGCCAAATAAAATGCTCTCCTTTTGTCCTTCTCCACTCACCTTGCTTCTAGATTTGAGATTTACTTAGGGTGCTCCTTGAACCTTCCTCTAGAGGAAAAACCAATCCAACCTCAAACAAATAGTAGAGCAAATTCTAAGTGGATACCTCCACCGAGTGGATGGTACAAATTAAATTTTTATGGAGCTACCAAAGGTAATCCTAGAAAAGTTGGTGCAGGGGGCATCCTTAAGGACCACAAAGGAAAAGTTATTTTTTCCTTTGTTGAGCACTTAGGAATCTAGAAAAACAATATTTATGAATCCAAAGCCATGTGACGAGGCTTAGTCCTTGAAAAATATTATCCTGGTAGGGTAATAGTTGAGGGATATTCACTTATTATCATCAATTATCTAAGGAACAATAATAGGCCTTCATGGAGGGTTAAGGATTGCATTGAGGAGGCAAGGATCCTTATCCTCAGTCAATAGGAGACCATATTTCAACATACTTTTAGGGAATCCAACAGGGCTGCATATAGTCTGGCAAATCAAGGGGTCACGACTAATAGTTTGGTCACATGGATGGTTGGACTTTCCTAAGTGGTTAAAGATATTATGGATCAAGAAGACGTACAAAAATGTCAGAGATCAATCATTTGGCCTATTTTATTTTTTTGATGACCTATTACAAGTCTCCTATTTTTTTGATCATTTGTGTCAAAAGGTCCTATATCCAATGCAAAACTTTAGGCACTTACAATGGTTTTCACCAAGACATCAACATTGTTAGCCTTGTGCTCAAAGCCTTCCACATCATTGTTCTCATAATTCACCACTCTAGCCAAGGTCAGGTCTATTTTTGATATTGCTACCACATTGAGGATGTGGTCAAGGATGAGATAAAATAAGACAATAAGGAGGGCAAAGAGAATGCTAAGGAGGATTAGCTTTCTTTCCTTGTTTTTTGTGTTTCTAAGGTTGCATTGCATGATGCCGATTTGTCTTGTGGTGGATCCCAAGAGGGGCTGTGTCCCCCTTCTCATATTGGTTGGGTTTTGCTGGGGGATGCATTCTCCTATTTTTCTCTTTGACATTTTTAAAAATTTCTATGCTATTTTATAAATAGGTTTTGGGGTCATCCTTTTAATCTAGAAGAAATGAAATTTTTTAACCTATCAAAAAAATAATTATTACATACAAAAATATTTGGTGTCACTTTGTTTTCAAATCACTTTGTTTGAGCTTTACACAATGGTGACATAAATTTATGGACCTATTATAGTTCTATGTAAAATTTTGTGTGAAATGGATCCTTTGGCATATATTACTCACCTCAAAGGGTAAAATTATAGTACCTAGTTAGTCCAAATTATAAGATTACATAGAAGTAATAATAAGTGGCTTACCTTTAATGATGAAATAGAAGTTCTTGATAATCATGAAATCTCTAAGAAGAAGGTGTATGCACTTGGTCTCACTGTCATGTTAGGTATAACAAATGTACTTTTCCACATAAAATACAAGACCAATACTATTTATGTATGGACAAAATTGAAGGATCTATATGTAAAATTAAGTGTTAGTGAAGTTAACTATATAGAGATAGAGCTTTTCAACCTCATAATTTTAGATTTTGGTAATATTTAATACTACATATCCTACTTCACAACCTTGAAATATAACTTAGCTATGATAGAAGGAATGGTAAAGGATGATGTAGTGTATGCAAAATATATTATTTCCAATAGTACTCCACGTTTTTATACAATTGTCTTGGTTCTTTATTGAATGCTATGACTATCAAAGATCCACAACCTATACCACTTAAAGGACTTTTCAAACTTCTTTCTCATTATAAAGTTGCTATAAATAATTGTAAAGCTCTTTTTATTTTGCAACCTCATCTAAAGGATTTCAAATCAATGGATTCTAAGTTCCATTTCCCATGTTTAGTTTAAATATTTCAATAAAATCATCTACATGTGAGTATTTTCATCTACATATGATAATTGTAAAAGGGAAGAATACTCCACAAAAAACTACATAATAAGATCAAAAAATATTTAAATAGAATCCTTGACATCTAAACACAAGTTTTTTTATGATGAAGACAAAGATGAATATAGAAAAGTAGAAGTACACTAGAGCATCCACCATTGTGGGATATTATTTATAATGTATTCTCTCCTTAGCCTCTTTGATCAAATTATGGGGGTGTTGACGTATGTGTAGTGTGATATTATTATGCCAAGAACAAAAGTGTGAAAGAGTTCTTATGAGCATTATTAATGTAGCCTATAGGCAAATGTATATGTAATTGTATGGGAATTATTCATGTAAGACTATGGGAATCATTTATGCATGAATTTGAGCATCATTTATGTAATCCTACATGCATTTTCATGTAAACCTAAGGGTGCTATTCATGTATTTACTTTTGTGATATTGGTTAATCCACCTCTATGGATAACCTTTATTAAACAATGTTATATTATATTATAATTTAACCTCCAATTCAAGTTATGTTGTCTTGAGGTTAACATCTAATTGGGGATTTGATATTAGTGTGTAATATATATGAAATATTTTGGGGTTTCCTACAAGCACCCACATCTTATTCTTTTCATGTCATCTCTCTCTCTCTCTCTTCTCGATTTTTTTATCAATGCTATTTTTAATCACTATTGCATATTGTTTTAGATATGATCATGATGAATGTATGTTTTTGAATGCCTCTAGAAAGTATTAAGAATTCTATCAATTTTCACTTTCATAGTTTTCTCATTTTTTGATTTAACAATTTGTCAAGTGAGTAGACGATTGGTATTCTCATAGGGAGCTATTTAAAGGTCACCATTTACTAAATATCCTTAGCATAGTAGTTTATTTTCGTCAGTGGAATTTACACATAGAACTACATGCCAAGAATAAAGATGCAAAGATAGAGGAGGATAAAATTAATTACTCAATTATTTACATACGTCCAATTTATTTTTCATATACAATGATCTATTATGTAGTTTAAAAGAGTATGATATAAAATATGATTGTGAGGGGAAATGAGAAAAAATACGAATGGTAAGAATTATCAAGAAGGGTAAGAAGTATCACAATATGTGATCACACAATATTATGACAACATCTATACTAATATACTAACATCAAAATTAAATGGCATCCTAATACAAAATAATAGATTAGCGAGGATAGCTAAGTTTTATGTTATACACATGCATCATTAGAAATAAATGTTTTGAACCTATAAGAAATAAAATTTACAATTATTTTACTTATTTAAAAATTTAAAACATTAAACTCAATATATGAAGATACAAATTTAAAAAGAGTTTGATTATAATCTATTAACTTTAATGATTCAAGAATGTCATGTATAACAAAAATTAAACATTCACTCAATAAATATTTGTGAGGTTATAATATTCTATATTGTATTATTAATTGGATTTATAAATAAAATAAATGTATTAATCATGAGGAGAACACAGTTCAGATTCATCTCAAACTAGTTATAAATTTATTATTCATCATAATAGTGCACTTGTAGTATTAAATGACATTGGATCAACTAGTTAAATTCCATAAATTTCAAGGAGGATATGAAGTTTTAAATTTTGCCAAGCAAAAAATACAAAATCGCTAAGTCGTTGTAATGCAATTATGTGGACATGATGTAATTTGTGTTGCATCCATTTCAATACCATATAACACCATAAACAAATAATGCACTCAGTGATAAAATAACTATAGTATAATTTAAAAAATATATATATTAATAAGAGAGCAAAACAAGTTTATCTAGTATGTAGCTTGGAGAAACTATCTAAAAGAAGGAACAACCAAGAATAAATGATAAATGTTTAACAAGAGAGTAACTAGAGACTCCATAGTTGGTAAGGGTTCTAAAGATTAGGGATGCCAAAAAATCCACAAGCACAAAAAAAATGAAAGGCACAAAAAATATAGAAGGCACCAAAAAAAAAAAAAAGAACCTAGAGTTTAGATGTTTTTGAAATATACCATAATACAAAATGAAAGAAGACATCACTTAGATATATATGGCACTGGAATTAGAAGTAAAACATACGAGTCTATGAAAAATTCAATGCTCTAGTCTTATTGAAAACTATGATGCTCATAACATTTAAAGAACTCAAATGTTCAAGACTATTAGAAAATTATCACTCTCAAGACTCCAAAGCTAAGACAAAATTCTAGAACTTCTACTATGATCCAAGTATAGGAGCACCAGATTTTTCCAAAGAATGAGAAAAAATAAAGGAACTAGAGTCTTAAGTATTTTAGAATTTGCATCACATTATTATTCTTCACTCCTATGTTTTTGATCTCTTTCCCTTATGATTCTAAGAATGAAACACTTTTCTTATAGAATTTTTGGAGAGTGCATTTGATTTTTTATTAAATTCCCTTCAAATGTGAAACAATTGGACATGCGTATTGAATGAGCATATTTATTGTATTCAAGATGATATAAAGTTGAAGATTGTTGACCTTTCTATTTTTGGAGTGAGATTTTAAAATGAGGATAGAGTATCCATAGATATGCGGATTCCTTATTTGTTGATATATTATCAGTTTCACTCCTATTTCATAAGCCAAAAACTCTATGACATTTTTAGAAGTGGCACCTACATTGATGTAGTAATTTATAGTAGCTAATTTTCCTTCTACCATGATCATGCCCCTTAGTGTTGTTATGTCTAGATTTTCTTTCAATTCCTCATCAAAGAAAAAAAGGAGAATCATCTTTGGAGGAGTAAAAGTAGGAATGTTCACATTGGATGAAACAAAGGATTGAAGATCATATTGACTGATTAGATTTAAGTCTTGAGAATTAAGCTTTGATGATTTTTATCATGCTTAAATATTGCCTTCAAACTAGTAACTATTTGATGGGGACACAAAAATCGCTCACCCCAAACTCTCAAATCTCATTGATTAAACTTGGAAAAATTTATAGTAATGGTAGCGGTCTACAAAATAAACCCCTTTATCCTGAAAGGTAGTTTATTTTCTATTACTATTACAATATTTCCAACTCTGGAAGGAAAAATAGCCTACACAGGTCCACAGAATGGCCCTCTTGCCTTCACGTCTGCAACTCTGTCTCTGTCGTTTCCAACCCCTTATGCATGCCATCACTTCCCCTTTTAAAATATCTAGTGTGACTCTCTGTCTCCCTCTTCTGACGCTTCGTTTCATTTCCTGTGCCTCTGTGTTGGCTTGGCTTTCAAAATTTCTTTCTTTCTAACTCTTGATCTTCGTCTGATTTCACTGCACCTTGGTGCCACATGCTTGTCCAATGCTACCACTGTAGACTCTGTCCGCCTGTCAACCCATGATGACGTTCGGTATACCCATCGCTCGATAATTTCCTCTGTAATAGCCCCTATAACCGCCTACCTTTTCTTTCCTTCTGTTTGGTCGTGAAAACACATGTCGCGATATCATGACATTTTTGCTTTATTGCCTTCCTGCCCCTTTTCGAGTCATGAAATGCGACATGTCGCGATATCGCGACATTTTTGCTTCACTGCCTTCCTACCCCTTTTCGAGTCACGAGAATGCGACATGTCACGATATCGTGACACTTTTGCCTTTCAGCATTCCTACCCTTTGTGAGTCACGAAAATGCGACATGTCAAGATATCATGACACTTTTTATTTTTGGCCTTCCTGCCCTTTACGAGTCACAAAAATGCAACATGTCGCGATATCACGACACCTTTGGCTTCTCCGCATTCCTGACCATTCGAGTCATGAAAATGCGACATGTCGCGATATCATGACATCTTTCCTCCTTTGCACCTTCTCTCGTCCTTTGGTCGTGATAATGCGACATGTCGCGATATCGCGACATCTTTCCTCCTTTGCGCCTTCTCTCGTCCTTTGGTCATGATAATGCGACATGTCGCAATATTGTGACATTTTTCTCTCTTGAACCTTCTCTTAGCTTTTTGTCGTGATATCACGACATATTTCATTGCTGCCTCCTCCTCGCCTCTTGGGTCGCGAAGTTGCAACATGTCGTGATATCATGATAGTTTCCTTCCTTGCTTTCTTTCTGCTCCTTCGATCATGATTTCGTGACATGTCATGAAATCATGACATTTTCTCCTCTGGCCTTTCCTGTCTTCTTTCGGTTGTGATTTCATGACATGTCACAAAATCGTGACCTTTTTGCTTCACGCCTTCTCTCTCCTTCTTGAGTCGCGATAATGCGACATGTCATGATATCGTGACATTTTTGCTCTGTGCCTTCTCTCTCCTTCCTAAGCCGCAAAAATGTGACATGTCGCGATATCATGACACTTTTCTCTGTCACGATATCATGACATCAAGGCAAACACTTAGAAATTTTTTTGTTGATGTAAGATTGCTCTGCTGCCACCGGATGCTCCTGCATCAGACAACCGGGGTGGATTGGGAAGTGACCTTCACTTCTGTACTGTTCTGTCACCTTATTTTTAACTGGGACTGTACAAGCTCTCCAAGCTTCAACAAAATCTAGGTCTTCAAGGTACAAACCCTTAAGTTCTTCAAACCCCACAACTTCCTCTCTCATTGTTTTCAGCAACCTCTTTTCATCCATCCCCTTCATTGGCTTTAGTTTATGGTGCACTCCTTTGTTTGTCAGGGAGTAAGTGTTGGCCTGTCCATCATGGAATACACGATGATCAAACTGCCATGGTCTTGCTAAAAACATATGACAAGCATCCATAGGCAGAATATCGCACAGGACTTCATCCTGGTATGTCCCAATATTAAACTTGACCAAGGACTGTTCATTGACCAATGCCCTATGGTCCTTTTGTAACCATGCAATCCGGTATGGATGCGGGTGTCTCCTCCTCTCTAGCTTTAACTTGGTAACCATTTCTTCTGAGACCAAGTTATCAGTACTACCATTATCTATAATGATATTATAGACCTTACCCGAACATTTGCACCTTGTGTGGAACAGGCTCTTCCTCTGGTCTGGTTCTTTCTCCTCATTCAACAAGGTTCTCCTTGTGACCATAACTTCTCCTCTCTCTGCCTCCTCAGAATGTTTTGATTCAGCACCTTCATCTGCTACAACAGCTCTAGCATGACCCTCAGGTCTCCTATTCGTCCTCTCTTGGTGTTTGGGACATTCATATGCCCGATGTCCCTCTTCCCCACAAAGGAAACAGGTTCCACAAAATCCTCCTCTTCCATATCTACATCTTCCCATTTGGTAGTTGTTTGGATTACGGGTTCTGTAATCATTATCGCCCTTCTGATCCTGACTGCACCTAGCTTCTTCTTTCTTCTCATCTCATCCTCCATCTATTATTCCACCAGTTCTTTCTCCATGACCTCTTCCTTTCTGCTTACCCTCAAATCTTCTATTCAGCTTCTCTTCAACTTTTAGAACAAACTGGTAAGCATCCTCAATGGTGCTAATCCTAACCAGAATCAACTCTTCTTGAATATTGGTTCTCAATCCATTGATGTAATGGGCTACCTTCTCCTTGTTAGTCTTTGAATGGCTAGTTCTGATTGAGATCTGGTAAAACTCCTCTATATATTCTTTGATAGATTTATTTGACTGTCTCAAACTCTACATTTTTCTCAATAGGTCCAATTTGTAATCTACAGGAATAAACTGTCTCTTCAACTTCTCTACCATTCGATCCCATCTGGTTATCTTTTCCTTTTTGCTTCTATTTATTTCTAACTGCACTCCTTTCCACCATATGCAAGCATGGCCTTTCAACTTTGTTTTTGCAAACTTGATCCGATCTGGATCTACAACCTCCTCATACTCAAAATATTCCTCCATATCATTGATCCAGTCAATTAATTCCTCTAAATTGAGACTCCCAGAATACATGGAGACATCAAACTTTTGCTTCTTCCCGATCCGAGATATGGCCTTAACCAATCTGGCTTCTATAGGATTCATTGCTTTTTCTTCTTCTGAGGGATTATCAACCTCCCAAGATTCATCTTCACTATGATATTCTCTTCTTGGTTCAACCCCCCTTCGCAACTCCTCTTGCAGGGCTTGCACTTGCCTCTGCAAAACTCTAAAATCTTCTTCAGGTTCCACATTTCTTCCACCACCATGATTTCTTCATGGAGGTATTCTTCCTCACTCTCTTCTCACAATCCTTCCACAGATCCTGGTGCAAACTGCCTCACTTTCAATGATCTGCTCACACACTTAGGAACTCCCGCTATGATACCACTTGATGGGGATGCAAAAATTGCTCACCCCAAACTCTTAAATCTCATTGATTAAACTTAGAAAAATTTACAGTAAGAAAAATTTACAGTAATGGCAGAGGTCTACCAAATAAACCCCTTTATCTCGAAAGGTAGTTTATTTTCTATTACTATTATAATATTTCCAACTCTGGAAGGAAAAATAGCCTACACAGGTCCACAGAATGGCCCTCTTGCCTTCACGTCTACAACTCTGTCTCCACCATTTCCAACCCCTTGTGCATGCCATCGCTTCCCCTTTTAAAATCTCTGGCATGACTCTCCATCTCCCTCTTTTGATGCTTCATTTCATTTCCCGTGCCTCTGCATTGGCTTGGCTTTCAAAACATCTTTCTTTTTGACTCTTGATCTTTGTCTGCTTTCACTACACCTTGGTGCCATGTGCTTGTCCAGTGCTGCCACTGTAGACTCTGTTCATCTGTCAACCCATGATGACGTTCGGTATACCCATCGCTCGATAATTTCCTCTATAACGGCCCCTATAACCACCTGCATTTTCTTTCCTTCTGTTTGGTCGCGAAAACATGACATGTTGCAATATCACGATATTTTTGCTTCACTGCCTTCCTACCCCTTTTCGAGTCGCAAAAATGCAACATGTTGCGATATCACAACATTTTTGCTTCACTGCCTTCTTTCCCCTTTTTGAGTCGCGAGAATGCAACATGTCGTGATATCGTGACACTTTTGCCTTTCAGCCCTTTGCGATTCGTGAAAATGTGACATTTCAGGATATCATGACACTTTTGCTTTTTGGCCTTCCTTCCCTTTGCGAGTCATGAAAATGCAACATGTCGTGATATCGCGACACCTTTGGCTTCTCCGCATTCATGCCCGTTCGAGTTGTGAAAATGCAACATGTTGCAATATCGTGACATATTTCCTCCTTTGGTCATGATAATGCGATATGTCATGATATCGCATTATCTTTCCTCCTTTGCACCTTCTCTCGTCCTTTGGTCACGATAATGCGACATGTCATGATATCGCGACATTTTTCTCTCTTGAACCTTCTCTCGACTTTTGGTCATGATATTGCGAAATCTTTCCTTGCTGCCTCCTCCTCGCCTCTCGGGTCGTAAAGTCGCGACATGTCGCGATAGTTTCCTTCCTTAATTTTTTTCTACTCCTTCGGTCGTGATTTCTCGACATATCATGAAATCATGACATTTTCTCCTCTGGCCTTTCTTGTCTTCTTTCGGTTGTGATTTCGTGACATGTTGTGAAATCATGACCTTTTTGCTTCGTGCCTTCTCTCTCCTTCCTAAGCCGCGATAATGCGACATGTCACGATATCACAAAATTTTTGCTTTATGCCTTCTCTCTCCTTCTTGAGCCGTGAAAACATGACATGTCATGATATTGCGACACTTTTCTCTATCGCGATATCATGACATCGAGGCAAACACTTATAATTTTTTTTGTTGATGTAAGATTGCTGTGCTGCCACCGGATCCTCCTGCATCACTATTCCTCTAGTTATTATTTTAGAGAGAACACCTTCAAATATCAATTTATTTCTATATTTACAAATGTTCCAAAGAACAAATAAAGGTATGGCTATCCAAAGAGATTTAATTAGTGCTTCCTTTTGAGGCCCCATTTGTATTTATATTTCCAGTTAATTAGGCACTAATCCATATTCAAGGAATCTGATAAGGGAGAGCCCAATAAATTGGATACTTGAATCCATATTTTAATAGCTAATTTGCACTCAAAGACTAGGTGGAGCATGGTGTCACAATTCTTCATGCATCTAGAGTACATGTGGGGATCCAATATATTCATCTTTTTAAGATTATCACCTATTAGAATTGTGTTATGTAAGATAAACTATGTAACAATTTGAATGTTAGGAGGTAAATTTATTTTCCAAATAGAGGTCAATTGTTTTTGAAAGATACATCTACTCAAGATAGTATAATCTACGAATTTGTTAATCTCTCTTCAAATAAGTTGATCTAGACAATATTGACTTAATAATTTCAAGTTTATTTATTTTTTAAATGGTCCCATTCTGTTGTTAGTAGTGGTGGCAATATAGGATTAAACCATTCCACTATTTTGTTGCTCTCATAT
Source organism: Wollemia nobilis (assembly GCA_028583015.1). Classification (NCBI taxonomy): domain Eukaryota; kingdom Viridiplantae; phylum Streptophyta; class Pinopsida; order Araucariales; family Araucariaceae; genus Wollemia; species Wollemia nobilis. The sequence goes on along the minus strand of JAQPPZ010016847.1, from coordinate 2,637,227 downwards.
AGGATATAATTAAGCTTGGATATTTGTGAATTATAAGGTTCTACTTTAAGGGATGGACTATAACTTTTAAGTAAGGAGGCTTGCCAATAATAGGTTCATACCAAGGACTGATTTAAGAATTGCCATCCTCTTTGATTGTCTTAAGTAAGAGAGTTAGAAAAATTGTGCCTCACATGGAGTGACACAATAGGGTCAGTCCTGAGATCATGGGGTTTGAATCAATTGGGGACCTCTAGGATTTTTTACAATGCCAACTCCTTGTTAAGATGTGATCTTTGGGCTTGCCTTCCTAATCTAACAACTTGGGGAAAAAGGGTTAGGAAAAAATAAAAAATGCAAATATAGCAAAAATCTAAAATAAGTCATAAGCTAACAAAGCAATGATGTGCCAAAGATAAAATAAGATCCTCCTGTACAATAGGCCTAAACACTATATTCCAACATGAACACTTACTCTTCTTGACATAGATAAGATAAAATGAGAGTTATAAGTATACACACACACAAATATATGGGTTAGGACATGAACTATAGATGGATAATTAAAATAGAAATAGGCCTTCATATACACACATATGCAAGTAAAACCTAAAATATAGGTAAAGACTACAAACACACACATACCTAATAGAGATGGGCCAGAGTATGAGAACCATATATGTCTACTCAAAATAGACATAAGAATCCAATATATCTATCTATCTATCTATCTATCTATTTATCTATATATATATATATATATATATATATATATATATATATATATATATATATATATATATGCAAGCAATATTACAAATATTGTGCTAAAAGTGGGGGTTCAATTGCCCACAATTTACTTAGGATTCCACTAACTACTATACAAGAAGAAATTAAAGGAAATATTTTCAAATCTTTTGGATCTTTTTCACAACCTAAAATACTACTATTTATAGATTAAAAAGAGGAATATTTCCATACAAAACTCATGTAAAAATTTCAATATGACTATTGTTTCTAATATCACGCCATTTATTTATTTAAGAGTTTGTTTTCTTTGAGGTATATAGATTTGGGATTATGAATATCAAATGGTTTTAGGCCATTGGATGAGTATCTACTGCCATTACTACCATCTACTTATTTTGGGGATCTTTGTAGTCTAGATATAAAATATTTCTATATTTAATGCTCTAGATGTTGTTGCCTTCAATCTATCCTTTTTGAGAGATATGATATGATCTTTTATAGAAAAGGACTATACTTCCTAGAAAATTACACATCTCAGTATAGTATGTAGAGCTAAAAAAATTGGTCCCCTAAGTTTTTAGAACATGGGTGATTTTAGCCTTTGAAAGTTTCCTTATCACCTAGCATCAAGATTATTATTATCTCTGACCTATGTATTTTTCATCATATAATTGTGGGGCTTCTTGCATTGGAACTTTTACCTTTCATATTTGGTTAGATATTTACAAGCATGTGATTTTAGATCTGTCTACATATTTTGGGACGGGTTTTTTTCATTATGTCCACTGCTTCAACCTCCAATTATTGCCACCAAAAAAAGTACATCTTTTGAGTGCAGTAAGAATTCACTACAATTCTAGAAACTCACTAGGGATATTTAGCCTACTAAAGATAAGAAACCCATAAAATTTGGTGCTTTATTCCATTGGGCATGTAGTTAGGAAAATATCTTGCCTTTGGAATAAAAGTAGAGGTGGAATTTTAAGAGTTAGTCTTCATATTATAACTGTTAGGACATCCATAATTTTATTAAAGTGAAATTATTCCCTTATATAACACGTAATAACAAGGGTCAAACTAGTGGCCTTTATCAATTGGGCATGGAGTCAAAAGAGGCCCCTCACTAGATACTCAAGTCCTTTATTTTGTTTCTTTTTCAAAATTCTTGGGTAAAATATTTTTACCCTTAAGAAATTAGGACTCTTAAGCAACCCCATTGGTGCAAATATACTGGTACTAAGGATGATAGATCTTGGTGAAGTAGGACTGGTACTATTGGTGACTTCCTTTCTATTCTTGATTCAATTTCCATGGATATTCCACCTTAAACTTAGATTCTTTATTTATCCTATATTCCTAGAGGAGAAGGGTCCTTACTTTAGGCTTGAAGAAGTGTTCATGCTTGTTTGATTGAACACTTCTAAGGAAATGGTCTCCACTACTTGTGTTATCCTCAAGACCATATGGTCATTAATTTAGTTTTAGGATCCACCTAGTGTTGCTACCCATACCTCCATGTACTTCTCTTCATTTTCTAGATTTGTATAATCTAGTCAAAAGTAGAAATTTGATGAGTGATAGGACTAGGAAGTAGTAAGTTGGATAGTTGAAGCTAGATTTTTTCTCTCTTTGAGTTCATTTATGAATAGGAAAACAAGTTGGTCCCATTCAAAAATTGAGTGTGGAGAGAGAGAGAGAGTAGAAAACTTAACAAGTCTTTCACTTGAATTATGCCATGAGCAACCTTAAATCCACATTCTACTTTGTGATATTGTGCAATTCATAAAGATAGACCATATGTTGTAGATGTTCCTATAGGGTTGATAAAGGTTTACCATCATAATATGGGAAGGATCGAAGTATGGACATTGAAAAGTCATCCCAAAAATTTGGTGGCATTAGAGGTCACAAGGGGCTTCTTTTGGTTGATGCTAAAAAATTCACAAGGAAGGAAGCACTCATGATTTGGTATGCAAATATAGTGGTGGAATTTTCATAGTCCTTTGCATCCTTTGGTTTGATGAGAGTCACTAGGTGAATGTAGCATATGCTATGAGATCAGGTATATTGAGACCTTTACCAAAACCTCTATCTAATATCTTCAACAATGGCTTCTTTTTATGTTCATTTTGGAGTGGAGTTTTCAGGTGAGTAGAGGCACTTCAACAAGCAAGAATAGACAAAGACCCTTACTAGGTCGAGTCCTAACTTGTTGTTGCCATTTTAGGACCAACGATGTATCATTGTCATCTCACCAAGAATTCCATTAAACTATTGTCCTCTTCAATTTTCCCAAGGAAGAGAGTTAGGACAATTGTTTTTCATGTAGAGTGACACAACAAGAATAGTCTCAAGAGCATGGGATTTGGCTCAATCATGGAGCCTCTATTTTTTTTACAAGGCTAGGTCCTTGTTAAGATGTGATATTTGGATGCACCTTCCTAATATAATATATTGTGGGAAGAGGATTAGGTAAAAACAAGAAAAATTAAAGATAGCAAAAAGGAAAAAATAATCCCAAGCTAACAAAGCGGTGATGTACCAAAGATAAAATAAGATCCTCTTGAATAATAGGTCTAAACACTATGTGCTAGCATGAACACTTCCTCTCCTCAACATTCACAAGTAAGAGTTATAAGCATACACACACATGAAGATGTGTTAGGGCATGAGAACCATATATGGATACTCAAAATAAATGCGTAGGCCTCCCACATACACACATATGCAAGTAAAACCCAAAAACTAGGTAAATACTATAAATACACACATACATAATAAATATGGGATAGAGCATGAGAACCACATATGGCTATCCAAAATAGACATATAGGCCTCCAATATATATATATATATATATATATATATATATATATAAAATAAATATTACAAAGATTATGCCAAAAGCAAGGGTTTGATTGCACACAAGTTGCTTAGGATTTTGCTAATTGCTATATAAGAAGAAATGAAAGGAAAAATTTACAAATTTTTTCAATCCTTTTTACATCCTAAACTAATTCTATTTATAGATTACAAAGAAAAAATTTTCCCTCTAAAACTCATGCAAATATTTCAAGATGACTATTATTTCTACTATCGAGTCATATCTTTATTTAAGTTTTTGACTTCTCCTAGGTATCTAGATCTAGGATTACAAATACCAAATGGTTTTAGGAATTTGGATGAGCATATACTACCATTAATATCATCTAATAATTTTTGGGATCCCTACAATATAGATGCAAAAGGTTTCTATATTTAATGCTCTAGATGTTGTTGCCTTCAATTTGTCCTTTTTGAGAGATATGTTGTGATATTTTGTAGGAAAGGACTATAATTCCCAACATATTGTACACCTTAGTACAATGTGTAGGCTCAATAAATTTTTCCCCCTATGTTTTGGTAACATGGGTGATTTCAACCTTTAGAAATGTCCTTATCACCTAGTATCTTGATTTTTATTATCTCCAACCTTGGAACTTTTCATTGTCTAATCGTGGGGCTTCTTGCATTGAAATGTTTACCTTTCATTTTTAGTTGGATTTTTAAAAACATCCAAATTTTATCTCTTTTAATATTTTGGAACTTGAAATTTTTGCATTATGTTAGCTTCTTCAACCTTTGCTTCCTTCTAGAAAAAATAGTATATCTTTTGGCTGTAGTGAGAATTCACTACATAAGCCATATTCTAGGATCTATGAGACCTTGATAAGGATAGAATATTCTGAATTTATTATATTATTCCAAATTAGAGAAGATATAGGTTTTATGCTTACATTTATTAAAAGATGTAATCCTTATGTCGAGTCTTCATAGTTATATTTCAAGATCCTTTTTCAAAGGGAGTTTTTAGGGTAAGATAAGTGCCACAGTAGTTTAGCTCCTAGATATTTATTGATAATTTTATTTCTCATTATTCCAAGGCCATATTTATTTTTCCATGTAGTATTTGAGTCCTATTTGACCAAATGGAACTTTCTCTTTTAATTTTGTTTACCTCCTTGCCAAAATATTTTCTTGATTATTCCATAAAAATCTAGCAAGATTATTTTAGAAGCATGGTAATTAAGAGATGATATATAGAAAGCATTGATAGGACTAACTTAATTAATATTATTTTTCCTTCAAGACTCAACCATTTATTACTATAAGTCTATGCTTGCTTTGGTAGTTTTTCAATGGTTGGTTCCCAATATCTGTTTGGTTTGAGATGGAAACCCATTGGGACTCCTATATATCTAAAGTGTTGATTATATCCTTGCCTAAACCCAAGTATTATGGAAAAAGCTCAATTTTTAGTAGAAGAGGAATTGATTATGTGAAATTGATTTTTTTTGTAGTTGATTGAAGCTCCCAAAGCTACTTCAAAGAAAGAGGTACAAATATTGAACTTTCTAATATTGTATTTAGTTGTTTCTCCTAGCAAGATAGTATCATCAAAAAATTGGGCATGTGTGAAATATATAATGCCTCTATCAACTCTGATTAGTTGAAGATCTTTGGCCCTTCACATGTTGTTCATGGCTCTTCCTAAAGTATCTGCTAGCAAGATATAGAGATATGGTAAAAGGTATACCCTTGGAAAATTTCTCTAATTTTTTTGAAGAAGTAAGAAACCATTAATTAATGGGAATATCCTAGGATACTTGGTGCAAGCTCCTATCCATATTAATAAATAAATCAGAAAATTAAACTTTATGAGAACTTTTTCTAAAAATTGAAGATTGACCCTATCAAAGGAATTAGTCATGTATAGTTTGATAACTATATATATATTTTTTTGATAAGGATTTAAGAGTCTCATGTACCATGATAATATTATTATATATTTTATTCCCTAGAATGAAACATACTTGTTCTTCTAAAATCATCTTATCGATCAACCTTTTAATCTAGTTAGCAATAATTTTTGTCAAAATTTTGTAAGAATAGTTGCAAAGAGAAATTGATCTAAATCTATGAAAGTGGAGTTATTATATTTAGGAATAAAATCATGAAATGTTCAATTTATAAATCTAGAAATCATACCACATTTTGTAACATATTCTATCATACTTAGCAAGTCATCTTCAACTAGGTAAAGATATTTGTAAATCCATCTAGATCACGATATTTATATTTTGGAAGAAATTATATCACTGATTTTGGTTCTTCTTTAGTTACTTGAGTGAATATAGTAGCTTTGACCTCTTGATTAAATATATAAGGAATATTAAAAAAAAATATTGAGCTTCAAGATCACCTAGTTCATGAAGGCCTGGAAAAATGCTCTTGAGCTAATTCTTTTATCTTATATTTCTCATAGTATGTGATGTCATCATTCTCTATAGATCTAATAGTGTTCCTATGATAATTTTGCAGATTTTTGAGATGGAAATACTTGGTGTTTTTATCCCCTTTTTGTAGCCAAATCATTCTTGATTTTAGTCTCCAATGTGCCTCCTCTTTAGAGTTAAGTTTATACAAATCAGCCAACAACTCTTTTTGTTGATCATTATGTTGAGTTAGAGGAGCATAATATTGTATATCTATTTCCATTTTATCAAGCCAATGCAATATTATATTTTTATTTGGGCTAGTTTCTTTCATAACCATTTTATTATTTCTAACTTGAGACAAAAAAGTTCTTTCCAGATATCTTGCAGCCTTGTTTAGGAGGATTTTATTTCCATCTATTTTCAACCAACTTATAGTAATATTCCTATTGTATCCATCCTAGATTGTATTTGAATGAATTCTTTATCATTTGTTGGTTGTTTTGACCCCATTTTAGAAGAATTTTTTTGTGATAAAAAATTACACTTTGAATAATATGGTTGGAAAGTAGAGGAAAAATATCCAAAAGGTTTTAACTCACTAAAAACATGTCTAATATTTCTACAATATAATGAATTTCATATCTTCTATTTTTATAGGTAAATTTCCCTTTTTGTGGAATAATATCTTGAAATATTAATTAAATTACTAAGTCTTTTATAGCATTAGGAGTGTTGTTTCCCCTCATATTTACCAAATGTGCTATAGTAACATTTAAGTCCCCTCCTATTATTAGATTCTTTTGGTTGTTCTTGTTTGACCCAATGATGTAGTTGATTCCAAGTTCATATTTTTTTATCTAGACTATTTTTCTAATAATATTTAACAAAGGTTATGCATGTGCCATTAGATAAATCAAAATCTAGGGCCAACCAATTTCTTTGTTTATATCTCCCTACATAGGTTAATTGTTATGGGTCCCAAGCAATTATAAGCCCACCTGAAGCACATAATGAAATTATAGCCTCATATTTAGAGTGCATCCATATTTTATTCCAATCTAAAGCCACATCATTGTCTATCATTTTGGTTTCTTGCAATAAAATCACAATATATTTATGGTTTTTAGCAAGATCATATAGGTAGTTTTTCTTCAAGGGATTACCCAATCCCCTAAAATTCCAAGAAAGAATTATCATTTTTTCGAAGAATTTTTATTTTGATAAATTTCTAAAGTTTTTTGAGATTTATTCTGAATATCCTTCTAGGTTTTATATTCCATTTACACTTTATTAGACTTTCTACCCCTTGATACTAAACAGGTTGCTAGAGTACCTCCTAGAATGACTTTCCTCATGTTGAATTTGTTCAACTTCCTCTTTGGTTTCTTCATCAAAATTATTTGATTTTTAGTGAGATTAACTTACAATAATTCATTAAAGTACTTTGGTCCTTTATTTAGATGCTCTTTTTTGGTATATGGAGGGCCTATTTTTTTATTAACAAGTTCATCCATTATTTTTATGTCTATGTCTTAATTTACATTATTAATTTGTGGTTCTATTTGTTGGATTTTAAGCTTAAATATCTCAAAATATTGTAGGTCCTAATGTAGATAAGCCAACAATATTATATGTCAAAACATCAATAATAAAGAGTAGAATTATAAACAAGAAATCAAATATATATCTAGGCCAATATAATAAACTATTACAACTCTTGCATGACTTTTTGGCTTTTCATCTTGCCACTTGTATGGCCCTTGATATTCTAATTGCTTTACTTTTATGACACTTGAAATTCTAATTACTTTACTTTTATGGCACTTGTGCATATCCCGCACATAAAAGGAATTATTGATCAAACAATGTAGTATTCTCTAACATCCTTTGTATAACATTATTTAATGTGAACTTATTGAAGTACATAGATGATTATAAAATATGTAAAATTTGTTTTGAAAAAGTTCTTTTGTAAAAATATCTACAATTTGATATTCAGAAGAAACATGTTTCAATTGGATATAATGATTTTAAAAATGATCCTTGATGAAATGACATTGACATTTAATGTGTTATGTTCTTTAATGAATAATTGGATTTTTTATTAAATTGAGTACTCCTTGATTATCACAATTTATTTTGTAGGATTTCTCCTGATTCCCATATCTGATAATACATATTGTAACTAAAGTGCCTCATATACTACATATTTTGCTACACAATATTCTACTTTTGTAGATGAAAGTGCTATTGTATGTTCATTTTTTAATGTACCAAGAAATGGGTCCAAATCCAAGATATAATACATAGCCTGATGTAGATTATCTATCATCTATTCAACTAGCATAATCAAAATTTGAATATTCCTATAGATAAAATTTGTCGTCATCTTAATTTCCTCTACATATTAACCCATATTTTATAGTCTTACCAATATATGTAGCATTTTTTTATAGACTTCATGTTACTTTTGTAGACACCAAAAATGTATCATTTTGAATACCCTAAAATCATTTTAATCAATTTTGATATATTTTCCTATTTCCTACAAAATTTCAATTTTTCCATCAACCTGCCTAATTTCCTCTAATTTTCCCTTAATCTCCCTAATTTTTCCCTAATCCTATTTAATTCTTCTAATCCCCTCTTATCCTCCCTAACCATTTAATTCTTTTAATCCCTCTCTTATTCCATCCAATTTCCTAAAAATTTCCATAATCTAGCTTACCCCTCTAATCCCCCTAATCTAGCCCCTCATCAATCCTTAATCCCATCTTAAGCCATAGCCAATCCCTAGGAGATTTACATTATTAATTTAAAAATCCTAAGCAAATCCTTAGATATTCTTATGTTCTCCCCCTAGTCCGCCTCAAAATCTCAGTAATCCTTCTTAGCCCTCATTTTCCTAATTCAAATTTTGATTAAACCTATTAATCACTTCTTAATTCCCTTATCAAATCCCAAAAGAAATTTTTAATTCCTAAACCCAATCCCTAGAAATCCTAACCCTTCCTCAAATTTCACAATCTAACCCTTAATTAACCCCTAACCCCTCTTCTAAACCCCATGCAAAATCCCAATAAATGTGCACATTAAATTAATAAAATCCCATCAAATCCCCAAATCAGCCCTCAATCCCTAGGAAATCCCATGGAAATTCCCTCCATTTAATTCCTAAATCCTCCTACACTCTCCCATGCACTTCCCTAGGAATTAAAAATTCCCCTAAATACCCAAAGTCAAAGCCCTCCATAAATTCTCAAGTCCTCTCCAACCTCCATTGCACTTTTTGTGAATTTTAACTTTAGCCATGTCCCCCCCCCATGCATATTTTTAGGAATTTTAAATTCCCCTCACTTTATCCAAGGTGCACATAAAAGGAATTTTAAATTCCTTTTTCTTCCCCCAAGGACTCTCCATCCAAAATAATTTATGGAGGATATGGCGCAATCCTCCACATTAGATATCCTAGATCTTTCCACCCACCTACATATTCCACATGGTGCCAAGTTAATTCCATGTCATCCTCCCTCCCCTTGGCTAAAATTTTATAAATCCCCCTCCTTTCCCTCTCATTTCAAGAACACATGATCTAGCATACCAAAATGCTACCAAAATTTCTCTAGATCAAAGTATGCATGCTTACATTTCAATTTGTTGTTTTCTTTTCTTAGTTTGTTCAATGTATTAGCATATGCTACTAAATGTCTTTTTTTGCATGTGTGTAGGCATTGGGATGCTTTACTCAATCAATGGTGGTCACTAAAAAAACCCACCAACATATGATTGTGGCATAGAAAAATAATTGTACCCTAATTATTTTGTAAATAGGAGTCAATCTCCTCTTTTTGGTCACATTATTTGTGAAAACCCCAAGAGGGTTTCATTGTATTCAAAAGAATCATTTGTAATATAATATTTCATTTATGTTCATAAATGGTGCTTTTTCTATGTCCACAAAATGACAATCACGATTAATATTTTTTATTTTCAAGAAAACTAATTCCTTTTTTTCATGGTTGTAGGTTTTCTCTACAATGCCCAACCTTTATGACACACACAATCCCTACCAACAACTTCAACCTTTCTAAAAAGTTACTCTATAAAAATTTCCTTTTATTTTTCTTTGCTTTTTTATTTTTTATTTTTGATTAAAAAAAGAGTTTTCATTCTTTTGTTTTATTTCAATTAATCTTAAAAAAAACGTTTCCCTTTATTTTTCTTAGTTGTTAAATATTTTTATTTCATTTTGCTTTAAAAAAATTGTTAACATTTCCATTTTGTTAAAAAAAAAACTTGATGCATGACCCCCTCACTGTGGTTGTGTGTCCCTCCCTTTGTGGTTGCATGCCCCTTTGTATCCCATGGCCCCATCCCTTTGTCTCATATGCCACCCTTGAGCCACCCATACGTTGTGCCTCTATGCAGCCTCCTCTAGCCCCCTAGTGTAGCTCCTGTTGCAACCTCCTCTAAAACCCCCATCATGGACCCTATATGTGGCCTCCCTTGAAACTCTAAAAAATTAAAAAATAACCTATAAAAAAAAGGTCAATATGGCCTACATGCTATAGGCTTGTGACATGCTTGTGCATACATGATGAAACTTTACCGTGCATAGGCCTGTGTTAGGCCTAGGCTATATTAGTTCTATGCAAGCCTATCATGCAAAAGACCACTAGGCACTGATGCATGCTTCACATATTCCACCTCAAATAAAAATAATAATAATAATAATAAATAAATATAAAAAATACAAACCCCCCCAAAAAAAATAACTTCAAAAAAATTAACAAAATAAATAAAATCAAACAAAATAAATAGTACATTTTTTCACATAACTTTCACTCAAGGCATCGAATTTTAGATCCAAAAGTTCCATTAAGAAGTTGAATTCAAGCCCTTTTCAAAAATTATCTACAAGACATCATTTGGCTACATTGTAAGTAGTAATTTTGCATCACAAGTAGGCATTTCTTATAAAAAAAATATCCTTAGGGTTAATCATTGCATTCATCACATTTAGGATAATCAAATTTTGCATTTTGCATCTTTAAAATTGCTTGTAATCTTGCATTAGGAATTTTCAAAAATCAAACAAAAACCAAAACAAAATCAAACACAACAATTTTTTGCATGCACTTGCACCTTATATTCCATAAATTTTGCAACGAAAACCAATTGGTGAGTTGTACTTCATCCCTAACCATCAATTTTTCTTAGATACCCTAGTTATTACACATAGTTTCTCGAAATTCATCATAAAGAAACTGATTACCCTTTGGATTAGCCTAGGGAAATCTTGAGGTTAGATGCTCTTTGACCACAAGTCTTAGTAATTATTGGAAAAGTAGCTATTATTTTTGTATACGCTTGACTGAGGGTGAAGCGAAAGCTTGACTGGGTAAGTAGCAAGACCTAGATAGTGTGGAATATCTTGGGAGGTATATTTTATCCCTCATAGGTTACCCAAAGCTAAATAATCCATCCTAGAAATCCTTCTAGCTATTTGTGTTCAATTACTCATGATAAGGGTGGTCATAAACACACCCTTCATAGACTTCATACCATCCATCCCTTAGTAGTTCCCAGGCTTAGGAATACATCAAAACACACAAAAAAACAAAAAATATAAAAAAACACAAAACAAATCATCAAACCTTCCTTCACCTTGACTAAAACATCAAAACACAAAAAAAAAAAACACTAAAAACCAAACAAAAACATCAACATCATTTTTTTGTTTGAATTGATTGTTTGATTTCTATTTATGTAGATAGTATATAGGTTTCACAAAATCCACCTGAAGCTTCCCAAACCCCATTAAAACCTTCTCAAAAACCACCTTTGTCACACCCTCTCACTGATTTCCCCTTTTCCTTCCCCATTTTGTCTCATCCTCTTTCGCTTATGGCTTAAACCCAAAAGCCAAGCATGTGCTCATGAAAAAACTTCCATAGAGCATTTCAACCATTCCTCTCCTCTTTAATCCATTCCTCCAACCCATTTGGAGGAGATACCTTTTATCCCACCTTGTACCTTTTCAACCATTTATTCTCTCTCGTCTCCAATTATTGCGACCCATCCTCAACCTTCACATTTTAATCTAGGCCTAATGTCTTAGGTCACCTCCACTCTACTTGAAATCCCTCTTGAGTGAACTACTTAATCCTCCTTGCCCCAATCCACCTTGCCCCTACCTCCTCTTCTTCCACTTCCTTCTCTCCTAGCTATCCTTCCAACACCTCCTCTACCTTCCTTCCTTCCAACACCATCTCATCCCCCTCTTCTCCCAACACTCTATCCTTTATCAGTTGCCCCTCTCATGGCCCAACATTTATAATTTTTCCACTCACTCTATCCTCCTTTTTTTTTATTTGTGGAAAACATCCCAAAAGGGATGCCACTTTCGGGTAAGACCCAAGGAGGCAGGGGTATCCATTCCGCCAAAAATGCCCAGGACTCGGACCTGGCCTACCACCTTTGACATACTCAAGGAGCAAACAAACACACAAAACCAATTTAAAAATAAGTAAATAACAACAAAAATAATAAAATAAAAATAAAAAACATGCTCCTTGAGTGTGTCAAAAACAAAAGCACAACCAAACACGCACAATAAGATAAAAGAAACCACAACACAAACCACATAGAAAAACACAAGAACCACATAACAAAACACAAACAAGACAAAAACACTAGAACACTACAAAGACATAACCCAAAAAAACATGAAAAATAAACACAACCAAAACCTAAAAAATTAAAAAATAAAATAAAAATAAAAATAAAAAACAACCAACAATAGACAATAAACAAAAACAAAATACATAGAAAACACTCACACATAAAAACACGAAATAACACAAACAAAGAGAAACCCAAGAACAAGAACGAAAAAAACACAAGAACAATAACAAAAAACATAAAAAAAAACAAAACAACAAAAACACAAGAACAACAAAAAACAACACAAAGAACACAAAAACAAAACAAAACAAAAGAACCCACCCACCTTAAAAAACTAAACAAAAAAAAAAAAAGAAAAAAGAAAAAAAAAAAAAAAATGAACAAAACAATGACCTATCTAGACCAGAAGACTATTAAGGCAAGAATCAACAGAGGAAACAAAATAAAGAATAGAATGAGCTAGGGAACTAAAAAAAACTGAATGAACCAAAGAGAAGCAAAAAAAAAAAACAAGAAGAAACTAGGTACCTTCAGAACTGGAGCCATCCAAAGAAATGATAGAAAGAAGAGCTTCCCTAATTTGAGAAGCCCACCATATAGGAGGGTGGCCATAACAAGTAAGATCACCTTTGTCCAAAGCCCAATTAGCTAAAGCATCAACACTCTTGTTTTGATCTCTAACCACATGATTGTAATCAACTTTCAAAAATCCCATCCTGGATTAACCGAATCTTCTCAATAATTCTTTTTATTCTCCAATCCACCTTATGATTCTTAGAAGGAGTCTTCAAGAGATTAATCATAAGTTGAGAGTCAGAATCAACTAACACCTTTTCCCATCCAACCTTAGTAGCCTGAGGATACCATACCCCTTAGCAAGGTTATTGGAAAGAATACCCAAATTCTCAAGCAAAAGTAAAAACCAGGGAGCCATCCTGAAAGTCTACCAATTCCTCCCACATCGGCTTTTCCAGGGTTCCCTCTAGAGGCTCCATCAGTATTGACTTTTCCAAAATCCTTAGGAGGAGGTTGCCAATTTCTAGTCCTATCCATCTTACTAATACTCACATTCCCTTTAAGTTGGTTGCCCTTAGAAGGTTTAATCTTCAATCTTTGCATCACTTGATCCCATCTTTGGTGGGAGTTTTGGGGGTGATTAAGGAGTTGATGGACTGATTCAACTAAGTTGGCTATGGTATTTTGCCAAATATAGTGAATATCCTTCCTATCTTGATTAAAAATTTGGCTGTTCCTTTCATTCCAAATATTCCAAAGAAGAATGGTAGAACCCATCCAAACTAACTGCCTAATAAAATGATCAACACCCTCTTGATTAGGCCAATCCCTCCAAAGTTGTTCAAAAGTAAAAAAATTGGACCACCTGTAAGCCAAGTAAAGTGGCCATTCTCCTCCATAGCTCAGAGGCTAAAGTACACTCAATAAAAATATGGTTGATATTTTCTACATTCTCTTCACACATTTCACATCTAAAAGGGCCATGAAAACCACGCTTCATAAGTTGCTCACCAGTAAGCACCCTACGATGCAATAAAATCCAATTAAAGAACCTCACCTTAGGCCAGAGCTTTTGAGCCCACAATCGAGAAAATATGTCAAAAGAATGGTTGGGATTATTATGGCATAAGGTCAAATAACCTTGAGCAACTGAATACTCACCCTTAGTAGTGTTGTTCCATCCAAAACAATCTTTTTCATGGGACCAAGAGAGGGATCTCATATGAAGGATGCCTTGGATATCTTGTCTTTGCCTTTCTAGGATTTGAATAGGCCAGTCCTCAATAGGGATCCAATATCTACCAACCTTTGAATTACCAAGTATGGTACCGACAAGTAATTAGCCACCTTTATCCAATTAGCTCGGTGAAGCTCCTCCATCCAAGGCCTCCAATCGGGAAACCGAGTTATCAAAGGCTTGTGACCATCCCAAGAATCTGTCCAAAAATTTGCATGTTGACCATTATGAATGATCCAAAATAATTTTTTCTTTATCAAATCCTCACCAGTCTTAAGAACTCCTAAAATGGGAGAACCTTTGGTAGGAAGTTGATAGCGAACAAGGTCTTCAGGACTTTTGTTCTCAACATATTTAGCATGAAGATTATTGGCCCAAAGAGCATTGGGGTTATGCAACATCCTCCAATATAATTTAGCAGCTAAAGCTTTGTTGTTATTAATTGAAGACCGGAATCCTAACCCCCCTTCACTCTTAGGAAGACATAAAGTATCCCATTTCACCAAGGCCCATTTTCTTTTCTCCTTAGTACCACTCCAAAGGAAACGATGACTGATTTGATCCAATTCTCGAAGAACAGCCTTTGGGATATTCAAAATGGAAGAAACATAAATAGGAATAGCTTGAAGGACTGATTTTACCAAGGTGATTCTACCCCCATAAGAAAGCCACTTGTTGGTCCACTTTCCAATTTTCTTCTTGACTTTGTCCAACAACCAATTCCAATATTTATTTTTTTGCCTTTGAATATTTATGGGAATACCTAAATAAGTGATTGGAAGAGAGGTCTTCTTATATCTTAATTTATCCAAGACCATGGATTCCTGTCTAGCAAAGCAGTGAAAGAAAATAACTTTAGATTTGTCTTCATTGATCAACTGCCCAGTAGCCTTAGAAAAATAGCTAATGATTTGCTTAATATTAGAAGCTTCCTTAACCGTAGCTTTACCTAAAAGAGTAGAGTCATCCACAAATTGAAGATGAGAGATAGGTCTAGCTCCATGAGCAATGGTAACTCCCTCAAGGGTTTTTTTTTTCCCTCTTTTTGGTTATAGTCCTACCCAAGCATTCAACAAGAATGATGAATAAATAAGGGGATAGCGGGTCACCTTGCCTAATACCTCTGGAAGCCGGGAAAGACTGAGAAGGCCTACCATTGATAAGAACTAAGTAGGAAACTGAAGAGATACATCCCATAATCCAATCCATCCAATCCTTAGAGAAACCAAATTGCCTCAAAACTTTGATAAGGAAGTGCCAATCCACTCTGTCATAAGCTTTGGATAAGTCTAACCGAATGAACATGGAAGGAGAATTTTGCATATCCATGGAATGGATGGCTTCCTGAGCAAGAACTATCTCATCTACTATTTGACGTCCTTCCACATAACCCCCTTGCTCTGGGGAAATAATCTTATGCAAAAGAGGCTTCAACCTTTCTGCCATGATTTTAGTAATGATTTTGAGAAGAACATTACATAAAGCAATAGGTCTAAAAGCTGAGATATGATCAACCTCTTGAGCTTTTGGAACAAGAGTAATATAAGTTTTATTGATAACCTTCAAAATTTCTTTGGCTTTCCCGGCTTCTTCCACCACCTCTAATAAATCAACATGAAGGATATCCCAGAACTCTTGGTAGAACTCAATAGGAAAACCATCAGGACTTGGGGTTTTCCCTTTTTGCATTTTAAAAACTACTTGTTGAAGCTCATTGATAGTAACAAGAGCAATCAAAATAGAGTTCTCCTCAGAAGTGATAAGAGAAGGGATTGCTTGAAGAACATTATGTTGAGAAGCTGAGTCAAGAGGAGTAGCAAGAAAAATATTGGAAAAGTAATCAACAACAATAGAGTTCATGCCATCCCAAGTATAAACAACATCTCCAGAATCTGATTTTAAGGAAGAAATAAAGTTGTGAGATCTTCGAGCTAGAAGAGATTTGTGGAAGAAATTTGTGTTTCGATCTCCTTCTTTGAGCCATTGAATTCTAGATTTTTGCTTCCATAAGATTTCTTCTCTTTTTCCCATTCCTCTAACCGAGTTGTGAGTTTAATTTCATCTGCACTTCTCTTCTCTCGTGAGGCCATCTAAATGGATTTTCTTATTCAAATTTTCAAGATGAGCAATAACTTCATGTTTTTTTTATGAACATCCCCAAACTCTTTCCAGTTCCAAGTCTTGATTTTGGATTTAATGTATTGCAGTATTTTGGCAAAATAGAACATCTTAGTCCCATGCCTAGGTTTACCTTCCTTCCACCATTGTTGCACATGAGGTCTGAAGGAAATGTCTCTAAGCCACATTAATTGAAAATGAAAAGGAGAGAAACTCACATTGGTTTTCCACATTTCCACCATGATCGGCCAATGATCCGAACCAGCATTATTAAGAGTCTTCACTTTAGGAATGTGACCATGGATTAAGAAATTTTTAGAGAGCAAAAACCTATCCAATCTCTCCATTATACAAGCTAAGCCTTGCCTTCTATTAGACCAAGTCATAAGGCCATTATCTGGTTGGATATCCACAAGATGGAGGTTTGCAATATATTCGCTCATGAGGTCAGTGCTTTTGTCCAAATTTCTATTTCCCCTCCTTTTCTCATCTAGAGAGAGGATGGTATTGAAATCTCCTCCGATCAAGATCCAAGATTTAGGAAAATGAGAGATAATATGAGTAATATCCTTCCACTGTCTTCTTTTTTCCTCCAAAGAAGTCGGAGCATAAACAAGTAATGCAGAGCATAATCTGGTTGGAATGTCTACTTTGAATAGCTATAGCCAACAAACCCCAACTGCCAACCATATGGTGAATAACTACCTCTTTTGGGTCCCAAAGACAAGCAATGCCACCCGAAGTCCCTTGGGAACTGAGGGAAACCACTTTTCCAGCCTGGCCAAATTTTACTGGCAATTAAGTCCATATCCTCCATTGACATCTTTGTTTCTTGAAGGAAAACAAGATGTGGATGATTTATCTGAATCATTCTTCTAATTTCATTTTGTTTTGAAAGACTCCCTTTGAGTCCTCTAATATTCCAAGTGATGATCTTCATTAATACCAGGGCTAAAAAATTTGGGAAGGGCATTAATCTTACCTTCCTCTACAAGCTTTTCACCTTCTTTTACCATATGATATTGATTGGTCTTGCGACCTACTTTTTGATTAGAATCCATCTTCAATTTTTTTTCCCTATTTCTTGACTTATTCCAATTGAATCTGAGATGGCTTCTAACCTTGAAGAATGCTCGTACACAACCAAAATTTTACTAGATGGTTCAACGGAGTCTATATTGGGACCTGCATTATTTGAAGTTTTGACATTTGAAATATTGTTTTTCTTGTGTAAATTTTCTCCTTTTTTTCCTATTGAAAACCTTTGATTTGTTGGTTTGTCTCTGAGTTCTTCCCTTCATATTTAAATTGTGTTTCTAAGATTTCAGTTTCCATTATTTCCTCTTCCTCACTTGGGACATCATTTGTGGAAAGGATTTCAAACATATTAGCAGATGACTTTGATTGATCCTTCATAACTGGTTTTTTCTAAGTGTTCTTCTTCTTAGGTATTTGGAAACTGCTGAGTTTATATCTTCTTTCTTTTGATCAAGAATTTTATTTGGGCAAGCACTAGCCAAATGACCATATTCATGGCAAATTCTACAATGAAAAGGAATGTTCTCATAGTCCACTACTTGCTCCCAAGTGTCTTCCCCAAATTGTAATGTGATCTTTTTAGGTAGGGGTTTGTCAAAATCCATTAAAACACAAATCCGAGCATAAATAATATGTTCAAAATTTTGAGTACAATCAGCAGTCATCATAAAAGTTCCTAAAGAGTTTCCAATTGAAGAAAAAATAGTAGGATTCCAAAATTCAATAGGGAGGCCAAAGAGTCTAACCCACACGGGAGCTATAGAAGGCATCTCTTCTTCGGCTTTAAATTTAGTATGCCAGGGCTTCATGAAAAGCCCCGCCCTTCCAAAAAACCAAGGACCCCCTTGAAAATTTTTCTCTCTATCTTCATTATTAGCAAATAAAACAAGAAAATAACCATTTGGATAAATAGAGATTTGTAACTCACCTTTAGTTTTCCAACTTTTTGCAGCCCAGACTTTGAAAGTAGATAGACTCGGACGAAAACCCACGAACCGACAAATTAGTCCTCTTTTTTCCAAATCTTCAATGCCAGTCTGAATGTTACCCATATCAAGCTTAACAATAGGAGTTCCATCAGCTCGCTTTAAGACATCCCGACTCCGTTTTCCCGGGATCAATCTTAGGCATTCTTAGAGGTTTATGGGAAGCCCTAATATTGATATTAGCATTGGGCTGAGGCTGTCCACCATGAAGGGCATCCCTAAAATTCATTTTTGGGACCGAGTCTTCGAAATTCTTACCCTTGATAGGGGTTTTCATAGTAGAATTATTTTGTGGGTGCACCTTAGCACCAGATTCACTTGAGATATGAGCCATTTTTTGATCAACTACTTGAAACTTGTTTCGTGATCTCTTTAATCCTTGCCCTAGACGTCGTGGAAAGGTATGGTTTTCACTTTTCTTTTGTGCAGCAAATTGGAAGTCGTTGTCACTCAAGTTCACAGTATGATCTATTGAAAGATAAATTTCTAACCCATCTTGTATCCCCTGCAACATTTCCTACTAAAATATTGAGCATAAACCACAAAAATATTGGCCGCTAGGGCCCGAAGGCCCTAAAAACCAACCTCTAGAGCTGCTTGCACTCAACCCAGATGAAACCCTCGCATAGCCGCTTGCCAAATATATCGTTCACACATAGGGATGCGCTAGGATCTGTGTTGCTCCAAATGATATGAAAATTGGTGGAGATGTTCTAGGGTTTTTCAGGCATCTACCCTCAAAATTTCAGCTCAATCCGAGTCCGGATGAGTGAGATATGGCCGAAACGAGTTTGGAAGTTTGGGCAGTCCTATGAAAAAACTCAATCAAACCATGAGAAATAATAAATTCAAAAATATTTTACACAAATTATTATGGACCACTCACTCTATCCTCCTCTTCCACTTTTACCATCTCCATGTTTTCATCCACATAAATGTAATCTTGATTTCATACTCCAACCTTTTTGACCTATTCAACCCACTCCAATTCCACCTCTAATTAATCGCAACCAAATCTCAAACCAAATCACCAATCTATAGCTCCAATAACATCATAAAAGACCTTCTACATTGACCTTACAATCATCCTCAATATAATCATCTTGAACTTCCCCATCTTCATCTTGACCCTCAAATTAACCATTTCATCCACATTACGCTCCATTGACTCCATTTCTTGTTTCTCTCTTTATCTTCATAAATTGACCTCTTTCACCTACCCACATATTGCACATGATCACCAATCAAATTCATCCACCCCAAAATAAGCCCATCCCATATCACCTTATCACTTGAGTTGGATGACCTTACCTAGTCCATGCTATCATGAATCTTGATCAATATCCTAACACCCATTTTTGGAAGATGTGTTTATCATAGAACCTTGCTTGAGACTATCATAAATCCTAATCTACTAGGTCTAAATGCAAACTTTATCTTCTTAAAATAAATTCTACTCAACTTTGATTTGCTATGCACCATGGCAATGTCTGTATGGTTTCCACATACATATGCTACATTGAGATAGCACCATGTAATCCCACTTACAATAAATGGTAGCATCATGAGAACACCTACCATATGGCTAGCTCATTTCTAACTCCAATGGGTTCAAAAATCTATCAATGTCAAGGTTCAAATATATGTGTTCCTTCCATTAATGGGCCATCTTACATTGATTATAATTTGAGGTAATTTTGCATCTCCTTCTCAAGTGTCCCTTTAGTCCCCTTGCATCCATCATCCACTATCATCATCATCCCATCGCTTGCCCATTCCACCATACCTTGCTATTTCTTTATTCCTACTTTCCTCTCATATTCATATTCCTTTCTCTTTCCCTTTATCAAACTTCCTCGTTTTTGTCATTCCTATTCCCCTTCTTCAACTCAACACTCATCTGGGGGAGTTCACCATTTTTTGAAACTATTCGCTAGTCTAGGTAGAGTTTTCCATCCTTCAAAAATAATTTTTTGACTAGGGGGATTCCATCCTTTAGCTTACACTCCTCTTGCCCCATCATTTTTCATATTTCATTTCTAAGTTTTATCCAAGCATGCTCTTTTCATCCTTGTTTGGTTTTGTGTGTATGCTTTTCTAAGTAGGATTTTATTGTGTTAATCAAAGGTATTCTTATAGTAATACCTATCTCACCCATTCATGTTCATTTTCCTGTAACTTCCCTTATCCCTTTGTTATTTATCTTCTTTGTGTCCCCATTTAACATCTTATATCTTCCATGAATCTACCTAGGAAAATATTCAAGTTATATTAGTTACTCAACCATGCCTAGTGTTCTCATAAAACTTCATTGAAAGGCATCATAATATTTGGATATATGATACTCCCTTGGTTACATAGAGTCTTCTCTAGGTTCCAACCACATCTCACATCTTACTAACAATTTTGATTTCGGGGGATGACACCATGAGAAGTTCTTGTTGTGAAGTGAATGGTTTCCTTTTCTCATCCTATTATGCATATGGTCTAAACCCAAGGATCCAAAATAAAAAATAAAGTATATATATATGACTAAAATTATCATAGTGTAGATCCTTGGGTATTTTATACATCTCCACTAGGACTATAGATGTCTAGTTGGTAGTGGAGCAACATTGAAGGACCATGGAGCTATCTCCACTGAGGCAATGGATGCCTGATTGGTAGTGGAGTATACCCTCTAAGTGGTGACATGTCTATCACATTAGCACCCTTCTTTTGTATAGACCTTTTTATGCTTTTAGATGATCTAGCTTATATTGAATTGAACTACAAATGGTTAAGTCCAGCCTCACTCAAAATATAGTCAATGAACTTCACTGCACACACAAACGGACCCCCTTAGCACCTCAATTACCAGGATGGTCCTTATCCTTCATGGTTCTTGGTTGGTCATTAGATGAATTTGACTAGTTCACTAGGGTGTTTCAGTCCCCTAAAAGCACTTTTAGATTCTCCTTCCCTTGGCCATGTGAGATGACAAGTCTTGTCCACTTTGCTTCTACATCCTATTCACTCCACACATACCTTGTATCACACTTTCTATTTCTTATCCCAACATCATGTCATCCCCATTATGTTGACACCCTTGATTAATAAACTGAATCATTAGTAGAAACATACATAAAAACATTTATAGAATGATAATCCAATCCATATTTTCACACATATCTATCATACCATACCTCTCACAAGCCACTATCATCCATATCTATCCCTAAATGTCTCAATCACCCAATACATGCATCATTCATCACACATCAAAACACATATATACAATATTCCCATCCAACTCATGTATATATGTGTCCTATACCTCATGCATCATTGTCTAATACCATAACCTACAATCAATCTAGCCTCTAGGCCTATCCTTTGCACACATCCAAAATTGTGGCTTGTATGTCAAACAATCATCCCTACTGTTATACCTTAGTTGTCTCACCACTCTCCTCCTTTCTTGATAGGTATTAGTATTGTATTGCATTTAATACTCACATGGATCATGTGTATTAAATATCAACTTGCAAAGGTAGACATACCTATAAATATATTTTTAATTTAATTTAATATTTCCCCATCTCCATTAATGCATGGCTCAACCAATTCAATGCACATCCGCTTGTCTTTAATTCTGCAATAATTAAAATTTCCATTTAGCATGTGGTTCGAGGCATATTTTTTTGCATCTTCCCTAACATTTTAGTTGCTACTTTATTCTTCTAAATTTAGGTACCCATTTCAACTATTCATCGACATAGCAGTGTTTACAATCATTGGAGAGCATTTTTCAAGCCTAATCCAAATCTAGTGTCAATTTTTGGTTTTTTGAATACCTATAAAACTTAATTATTTTGATTTTCATCTTTTGTAATAGGAGTGCATTTTTAGTTGTATCCGACACTCCTTTGCTTTTCCTATTTATCTTCTACACTTGTATGCATTTGGGACCAATGCTTCCTTAGTGAGAAGGAATGATAGGGATTAGTATTTTATTGCATTTAATACTCACATGGATCATGCATATTAAATATCAACTTGTAAATGTAGACATGCCTATAAATATGTTTTTGAATTAATGCAATACAAAGTATTCATTGTATAATTCTTCTATTTTGCTCTCGAGTGTTCTTTCCATATAATTTCCACTATCTCTACCATTAAACATCGATCCATATTTCATCAATTATCATCAATTTATCCTCACACATCACCCCTTTAACCATCTAAAATCCCATTGCCAACTGCCCACCCCTAAATAGTTCCCTCTCAAATATCATACTAATCCATCTAATCCATCACATTTTTCTCTATCCCATAATTAGAATCCCATATCATACTAGATTTACTTTCCTATTTTGTAGGTTATACATACTTTCATTTTTCTCGATTAGATTTACATGATTTTTGTGTGAACCTCATAACAAATGATCTAATTTATATAACCTGATGGTTGTAATTATTGGTTATCCATGCAATCTGTTAGTATGGGTAGATTACCATAAGGACACTCATAGCGATCACAATAGCATAGATATCCTTTTATACGATTCCCTATTTTCATAGATTAATATTACTTTAATGCAATTTCATGCTTTAATAGATCAAATTTTATTACTTTCATAGATTAGATTTCCTTTCATGCCTATAGAGTAGGATTTACTTTCCTATTCATAGAATAGATTTACTTTCATGTTCACAACTTAGATTTAATTTGTTGTTCCTAGATTAGTTTTACTTTCATATCATTTTATCAGCCCCATAAAACACATTTACTAACCTTCTAAGTGAACCTTGTACCTAGTAATCTACTCTAGACACTTGGTAGTTGCAGTGACTAGTTATCCATGCAATCTGGTAGTATATGTAGATTACTATAAAGACACTTGTAGTCATCCCTACCAAAAACAAAACCCCACAACACACCATCTCAAACCCCCTTCTTTCACCATCTCATCCATTCTTCTCTCGCCCTTTCCACTTTTTGTAAAGCAATTTGTCATTATCACTTATCCCCTCCTTTTTCAACTCATCACTTTAGGGGGTAGACAATATCAACAAAATTCTATCCCAAATCAAGTCCAAAATCTAACACACAATTTTAGAGTCACATATTCCCAAGAATATTTTACAAATACTATTACAAAACCCCTTCTATTGGAGCAAAACAACAAAACTTCTCTCATTATTAAAACTCCAATTCAATAAATTTGGTACATGTAATGCCTATGTATGTACAATTTCTACATACCTATGTTACATATAGGTGGAAACACGTAAGACTACTTACAATTGATCGAAGCATAATGAAGACACCAACCATATGGCTAGTCAATGTACCACATCAAAGTGGGCTCATCAATCCATTGAAGGTAAAGATTTAAAGGTATTTATCCATTCCATGATTTGGGTATCCTACATTGTCCTTGATTTGGGGTAATCTTACACTACTCTCCTCAAGCCAACAAGGATTTTAATCACTCACCAACCACCATCATCCATGCATCATTATCCATCATCAATCCAACAACTGATGTCAACTATTTTTGCACCGCATTGTGTTCACAAATAATGCAATCCAAAAAGGGGTATCCATAGACACCAAAAATGTGTCATTTTGAATACCTTAAAACCATTTTAATTAATTTTGAGAAATTTCTCAATTTCCTTCAAATTTACTACAAAATCCCAATTTTCCCATCAATCTACCTAATTTCCTCTAATTTTCCCCTAATCTCCCTAACTTTCCCCTACTCCTATTTAATTCTTCTAATCCCCTCTTAGCCTCCCTAATCCTCTAATTCTTCTAATCCCTCATTTATTCCACCCAATTTTCTCAAAATTTCCATAATCTAGCTTACCCCTCTAATCCCCCTAATCTAGCCCCTCATCAATCCTTAATCCTATCCTCAGCCACAGTCAACCCCTAGGAGATTTGCATTATTAATTTAAAAATCCTAATAAAATCCCTAGATATTCCCATGTCCTCCTCGTAATCCCCCTCAAAATCCCCATAATATTTCTTAGCCCTCATTTTCCTAATTCAATCCTTGATTAATCATATTAATCACTTCCTAATCCCATCATAAATCCCAAAATAATTTTTTAATTCCTAAACCCAATCCCTAGAAATCCTAACCCTTCCTCAAATTTCACAAAATCCTAGTTAACCCTTAAATCCCCTAATCTAACCCTTAATTAAGCCCTAACCCCTCTTCTAAACCCCATGCAAAATCCCAAGAAATGTGCACATTAAATTGATCAAATCATATCAAATTCCCAAATCAGCCCTCAATCCCTAGAAAATCCTATCGAAATTCCACCCATTTAATTGCTAAATCCTCCTACACTCTCCCATCCAATTCCTTAGGAATTAAAAGTTCCCCTAAATACCCAAAGTTAGAGCCCTCAATAAATTATCAAGTCCTCTCCAAATTCCATTGCATTTTTTATGAATTTTAAATTCATCCACATCCCTCCATACATAATTTTTAGGAATTTTAATTTCCCCTCACTTTATCCAAGGTGCGCATAAAAGGAATTTTAAATTCTTTTTGCTTCCCCCAAGAACTCTCCACCCAAGATAATTTATGGAGGATATAGAACAATCCTCCACATGAGATGTCCTAGATATTTCCACCCACCTACCTATGCCACATGGGTGCCACATGATGCCAAGTCACTTCCATGTCATCCCCCCTTGACCAAAATTCTATAAATCCCCCTCCTTTCCCTCTCATTTCAAGAACACATGATCTAGTATACCAAAATGCTACAAAAATTTATCTAGGTCAAAGTATGCATGCTTATATTTCAATTTGTTATTTTATTTTCTTAGTTTATTCAATGTATTAGCATATGCTACTAACTCATTTTTGTTTGCATGTGTGTAGGCATTGGGATGCTTTACTCAATCAATTGTGGTCACTAAAAAATCCCACCAACATACGATTGTGGCATAGGAAAAGGATTGCACCATAGTTGTTTTGTAAAAAAACAAAAGGGGGTCAATCCCCCCTTTTGGATACATCATTTTTAAAAACCCCAAGAGGGTTTCATTGTATTCAAAAGATTCATTTGCATATTAATACTTCATTTATGTTCATGAATGGTGCTTTCTCTATGTCTACAATTTTCTCTAGGTTATTGCATGAATATTGAAAGATAATATACAAAAACTATGTTTGGTCTAGTATTTATTAAATAATAAAAAACTTACAATTAACTAACTATAGATAGTGGATGAAACTAGAGATGTTTCATTATATCTAGAAAATTGCAATCCTTGTTCCATATGTGTATTTTTAAATTTACAATCTTTCATTTTTTATTTTTTTAAGTTATGATTTTGTATACTTTGTTTTGTTATTGTGATATTGATTTCACTTTGATAAATTTCTAAACCAAGATAATAATGAAGAAGCCCCAAATATATCATTTCAAAATCCTTTCTAGATCTCTTTTAACTTCATATGTCAAAATTCTAGAGCTTTCTATGATTACTATATCATCAACATATCCTATAAGTACTATTCTATCTAGTCCAACCTTTTTTGTGTAGATATTTGGATAAGATAAATTAATTATAAAATTATATTGTAAAAAATGATTATTAATATTTATGTACCATGCTCTTGGTGCTTGCTTTAAACCATATAAGGATTTTTTCAATTTACAAACATTTTTTTTTTTATTGGTGAAAGGGGTTTTGAAAGGATCCCGTAACCTTTTACAAAAAGAGGAAGGCTAGGAGGGAATATCCCAGTTGAAACAAAACAAAAGCAAGAACTCCTCTTTGTAGTAGCAAAGAGGAGCTATAGAATTAAATAAAGAGGTCCACATAGGGGCAAAGGAGAAAGTATTTAGAGGTAATAAGAGAAGTCATAATAGGGGTAAACGAGAAGGAGAATAGAGAAATGCAGGAGAGATTCCTCTATAGAAACCAAAAACCTTGTAAGGATGGAACACAAAAAAATAGCTAAGTTAATTTATAGTGTTGCTGGTATCATGACTTGCATCAACTCAACCATATTCATATACCAGAATTTTAAACTCATCCAAAAAAATTTGCAGGTATTTGTATTACTCCAGGAGTGCATCTACTTGAATCAATAGGGAGGAGGTCATCTTAGAAACTTTGGAGAGAGCTTTCATGATATTGTAAATTTACAAGCCTTTTATTCCTATCATTTGATCACAAATACTTTTTGTTGTGACATATATACCTCTCATTTGAGATCACCATTAAGAAATACATATTTTACATCCATTTGATTAAGTTTTCATCCAAGATGTTATGCTAAACAATAATTTTTTTGAATAGTAGTCATTCTTGCTATTGGTGCAAACGTTTCTTCATAATTTATTCCTTTTATTTGAGTATATCCTTTTGTTGTTAGATTTTGAAGAGTATATGATATAGGAAATTCAACCACAAGATGTAAGATAAGAAAGCTATGATATCTATATGATAATGACACTATAATATGTAGGAAAAAAAGAGATAAAATTTTGAAATAACTTAAAAATATACCTTTAATTAAGCTCATAAAAATAGTACAATGCAGTTTAATGGAGGACATGAACACTCTACAAACTATTTTTAAAGGGACTATGTATTCCTATACCAATCTATACTATGCAATCCTTATATTCTATGCTCCTTGATATCACTCATTAGAAGACCTATATATAGGAAGATAAGTTCCTTGGCCATCACTCTAACTTTGATTTTATCCTATGACTCGTACATGTGGACTACATACACATTTACATCATTGTACATTCTAACACTTGTGCATTTATTACATGTTGAAGTAACTACTTAACTTTACTCTAAAGTAAACCCCTACTCTAGTTATGTACCCAAGGTGGTACATTAGCATGTACCCAATAATGTAATATACTCTAAAACCCATATGTATTACATTATTTGGGTATTGAAGACTTTAGTATTCAATATGAATATTTGGCGTGGTTCTGGAGTTTGTATTCTTCTTCTTAGATTTTTGTATGTTGTTCAATCAAGTACTTAGTATCTTCATAAAATGTTGTATTTGTTATGAGAGCTTTAACTTCATGTTCATCTATTGGTTCTTCTAGATCTTTAAGTTCTTGAATCTTTTGAGCTAGATATCCTTTCTGATTCGTTTCTCGATATTCCAATTGAGGGTAATTGTATGGACATTGAAACTATTGTTGACAATGATTATTTTGAGTTTGATATTGCCTTGGTTGGAATGCCCTATTTGGTTCGCTTTAAAAAAATTTCTAATTTTCTTGATTCTGGTTTCTAGGATTGAATCTGCAATAATTAGTGCTATGTCCTTTTCTCCTACATACATGACAATATATTTTATTCCATGGTCTTTGTCCTTTTGAGGATGAAGCAATGTTTCCCTGTGGGTTATATTTTGAAACTAATGCATTGTTAGTCATTTCATATTTAACTATATTTTCCACATCATATTCTTGAAGAATATTGACTAACTCATCAAAATATGTATCTTTACTTAGGATTTATAAAGATGTAACCAAGTGCTTGTAGCTATCTGGAAGAGCTCTCATAGTTACTTGAACTAGAAACTTGTCTTCAATATTTTCTCCTAAGGTTAATAATTTTCCATTTATATCTGCTACCTTCCTTAGGAATAGTTTTATACTTTCACCACTATTCATTTTAAATGAATGTAACTGAGTTTGAATATTTAAGATAGTGGCTTTATTATTCCCTTCAAATATTTTGGATAAGGTTTTCCAAGATTTTGTAGATGTTCCTATTGAACTAATGTAAGGTTTTATTTCATCTATAATGGTAAAATTTATTATCATTAATTATTTTGCATCACTTTATTCAAACTTCTGAATCTCTGTATCACTTCTAGTAGGTTTAGTTGTTGTTTCTTTGACAATTACCCAAAGATTTTCAACTATAAAAATTGCCCTCACTTTATTTTTCCATGAGAAGTAATTTGGACCTTTAAGTAGTTGGGATTCTGTAAGGAAGAATTTATTTGTTGTCATGATGGTCCTTGTAGGCTACCTTATAACTCCCTAGTCTAGAGTATGCTATAATCTTGATAAAGTGCTTAGCTACTATTAGTTCACCTTTTGAGTTGATTTTGTAATATTTTGGGAATGATGATAATCAACTCCTATTTCATATTTTTCCTCCTATTGAACTATGCACCTATTAATTTTATGGAGTTCTCTATAGTTGGATTAAATTTATCCCTTTAATGTGACTATGTGACAAGTATAAGTAATTAATTCCAACTATTTTAAGCAAGTAATAATTTGCTTCTTTATCCTTAAGTTTTCAATGGTTCAATTTTATAAATTCTAATTAATTAAAGTTTGATGTAGCACTCCTTATATCTCCCTAATTTTAGAATTTTAGAAAATAATATTTTGCAAATTAATATTAAATTTCAGAAGGTAGAAACCCTTATATATCCTACTTAATTATTTATAAAATATAGTAAGGTTTGAATCTCATGCAATGATATATTCCTCTATCTTCAATTTGCTTTCTATTTTCTAAGATTGCAATAATTTAACCTTAGAAGTATGCACCTTATATCTCCAATTAATTGAAATAAAATATACCTTATAATTTACCTTTGAGTGTTGTGATGAGCTTATTAATATGGCCTTTGACCTTGATCTTCGTTTCACTCCATGTTGCGCTCTTCTATGATGTATTCTTCTACGCTGCACTCTTATATTCTAATGTATAGAATTTGAGCATTCGATGATCTATATTGGGTGGTGCTTTATGATGGTATTCCTATGCTTTGAATCCTCATTCTACAAACTATCTATGCAAAACTATTCTCTACCCCTTTATGTGCTTATCTTTCACTTGGCTATTAATGGTTTCATGAACCTATTTGGTGCATCACTATGCTTTATCCCTTCTTGATGCTTTGAAAAAGTGGCACACACATTATGAGTGTTATTTTGGGTGTCTCTAATGCTCAATTCCTCCTTAATTGGCATGCAATGATTAATATGCCCTTGTAACATCTTCAACACTTTCAAGACAAGTGTTACTCCAACTCAAACATCTCTTATCTGTGTAGGTGTTAGAAACATGGTATGGGTGCTAAGTTTAAATGTGCCAAGTGGCACAAGATGCCTTGGCTATGACTTACAAGTGGCACTCCAAACTTATGCATGTAAAGACTTCCTCAATATCTCTTCTCCCTTGTATATCTCTTGCCAATGAATTCCCTTTGTGTTATTGTTCTTCAACTCTTTATTTCTATGTAAACAATGATGCTATAAGGTTGGCTCCAACTATCATAATTTTAGGGCATTATTATGAAGGTTCTATGGTGTTCCAATGGTGGATTCGGTACTTCAAATCTCTCTAAGATCAGCTACTGGTTCATCTAAGATAAGGCTTGGGTGTAACACCTTTTACCTCGCCTTGTAACTTCTTTGGAGCTTGTAATGCATTGTCCTTTCGTCGTACCTATACGCCCAAAATGGCCACATACTTAGTAAAATTTTGTATAATTTTTACTAGGTGATAAAACTACCATTCTGCTCTGAAACGAGGTTGATAAGATGAATCCGCTCAATAGTCATGCATTTTTGCTTGTTTAAAATGATTTCGATGAACTCCATTTTGGGTTTGGATTAAAGAAGGATTGCAAAATCCACAAAAGTTTATGAGAGGTGGTGACATCAACAGAAAAAAGTGTGGAATGGCCCTTTTGCATATACCCAATTCTGGAAACTCTTTTGGTTCTCTACCTCAAATTAGCATTATCCTCAAATCCACAAAAGTCTCAAGGAGATGATGAAATAAGTAGCAAAAAAGTGTGGATTGACAATCCGAAGAATAAACGAGTCTTTTTATATCCAAAATGAAGATAAGGCGGAATGATGTAAGAACTTAACTCTGGATTTGGACTGAGGAGGACACTCATTCTATCTGAAATGGAATCCACAAAATTTTTAAGGAAGAGGTGACATCATCAACATTTTAATACGGATTGGAAAAGATAAAGACCCCGAAGCAGATTCAAAGTTTGAATTTCTAAGATATGGATTGGATGTTTTGTTGCTAAGTAAAACGATGTCATCCAATGGATGGGATTTCATCATATTCAGATCTAATTTGGACCATGGAATAAATAATATCAATAGTGGAGGTTAGTCTACTAAATCTGGGTTATTTAAAAGGATGTCCCTACACTAGAATTGTAATAAATTGGTTGAAAGATGAAGCATCGAGAGTTTCCAAGAAGATCAAACCAGAGGAAGTTGCAGATCGACAATGGCACTCTACTCACAAGAAATATCTATGAAAGTATGTGATCTAGAATGTTCTAAACTGTAGTTCTAATGAGCGACCAAAAAGTTGTAGAGAACCCATGCTACCATGGCAGTTTCCCTTTCAACAGATTTCCTAGAGGTTTGACCAATAATCTAATGCCATCTAAGTTATTTTTTGAGCTGTTATAACAAGATTTGATGTATTTTTTCTTGATTTGTAATATGAAAAACTATAAGTAGAGGTCAAACCCTCATTTTAAAGGGTCGACTCTAGCGTGTTTGCCTATACCATTGTAAATATTTTTGAAGAGCTAAATGAAAGGAGCAATACATTGATATTCGCCTCAAGGCTGCATTTCCATGCTTGATGTCAAATGTTGGGATTTCATAGTTGTATTTCTGTGAATACTTAGATGGTTAGTTTGTGCCTATCTTGGATTACTAGTTGTTATGAGTAATTGAAATCTGATTTAAAGTCTTTTTTGTGTTATTAGTAAGTATATTTTTGTAAAATCTATCTTTGGTGAATTATGCTATTTGGATTATCATTTCTTGGATATTGAAATTGCTTGCTATAATTTCTCTGTTATGCTTTAATAACTAAAATGAGCTATCTTGGGATAAAGGTTGATCTGAATGTATGTCTTTAATATGGTTTTTTTGGAGTTTTTTATGGTGATGCAATGATGTTAACCTATATGTCCACTGATATCTACATCTCTCTAACCCTAACCTTCTCTTACCCTAAACTTCAAACCCTAATTGAGCATAATTGTGTCAAAAATATGCTAATTTTACAAGGAACCAACCTACTCTAGAGGTTGGATCGAAAACCCCTATTTTGGTCCTTCTAATGTTAAGTGTTGAGCTGTAGCTATCGGGTGCAAGCCTAAATAGAAAGTAGGAAGATAGACAGCTACAGTATCAAGTAAAACTTGGTGCAATTCAGTGCCCAATAGTTTTTGGCATGCTAGGTGGGACGGTTCATGAGAAACATGAAACCCATATAGAAGAGTTATTATTATCTCATCCCAAAGGAATCAAGATTTGGTGAATTTTCTTGACCTTATTAGCAGAGAAAAAAAAAATCACTTGGTGACTCCCTAGTCAGAAGACCCTAAAAAAGTATTATAGACCAGTAACCTTTCATGTATACCAGGTCTTATAAGAGGAACAACCCAGATTATTTCTTTCATTATGAGTTACCTCAGAGAGAGGTTGCTGTTATCACAAGTTTAGATCAAGATTTTATTGAAGAAGAAGAGCTTCTAGAAGAAAACCCAACAATTCCCCCAAGAAGACCTATAGACAAAAATATGTCACAAATTTGGCTCCCAATTAGCCACTATAGAAGTACCCTAAGTGGTATTCAACTAGGCCCCTTAGATTAGCACAAATGGATGCCTTTCCTTAGGCTGTGTCTAAATCAACCCCTATATATGATGGATTTAGGAAAACAACTTATGAGCACTGTCAAGATATACTGAATCTGACAACAATTCACAACATAAAAGAAGAAAATATTATTGTCAGAATTCTAGCCCTATCCTTTCGTGGAAAGATATTGCATTGGTTTAGAACTCTGGAAGATAATTCTATCACTGCATGGCAATACTTGGTTGATCCATTTATAGAAGATTTTAATAAATCTGTTGATACCTTTTCTCTGCTGAATTAGTTTACAACCATGTAAAAAACTTAGCAAGAAACTATCTCAAAATTTAATTTGAGATTTAGAAAAACATGGAAGAGAATTCCCCCCACTACTAGACCAACTACTTGTTTGGCTTATATGTATTACATCTATACCCTGGGATTAGATCTAGGTCTACAAACACAACAATCTAGAATTGAAACTTTCCCCCAAGTTTATAATGTAGCCATCCATGTTGTGAATATCCTGATCAATGTAGGAAGAATTTCCACAAAGACCGTGTTTCCCTACAACTCAGAAACTAGTAGTATCCATGAGCAATCCATAAAATATTCCTACATGGACCCCATTTCTTTACCATCTCCATATCCTATGATAAATTCAATTCCTGGACCTAAAGTTGTATCCTCCATACCTTATTTTCCCTCCTTTCTTCTCAACCTTCTCAAGAATTATCTGTTATTCTGGACATACAAAATACCATGAAAAATATGAGTCACAAAATGAATTTAATATAATAGAGATATCAGGAAAGGTTACAATAGAGGATATTCCCATATGTAAACAAAGATCAAATACCTGGCCCTAGTAACAGTATCAGGGTTAGGGTGAATGCAATATATGAAGATCCAGAATGTTCTGCAGATGCCACTCTTGTAAATGTCTAGTGTTTAGTATGGAACAACCCCCATGAATCACAGTATTGTGTGATGTATCAACACCATGTTCAAAAAGCCATGGATCAAGCTGAAAGAAATCATAAAGGGAGAGTTAATATGTTATGGCACCCTTATCAGATCATGATTGGAAAAGAGTTGGAGGAATAAATCCCAATTATTGTTATGACAAGGTCTGGAAACAAAGCTTTACAAGTAGACCCTTAGAAGATGGTACAATTCTAGGTCCTTTATCAAAAGAAGTCTGACTTGCCTCCTTAGAGCAGTGACACTTTTCCTATTCCCCGAGCCAAGGGAAAGGAGAAAATTGATAATTTCCCTAAAAATGGAAAGAGTAATGGAAGGAGACAGAATGAAATCAAGGGTGAAGAATAAGAAAGGCTTAGGTTCCCCTATATTACCAAAATACAAAGGTTATAGGTGACCCAACAATACAAAAGGAGGTATGGTGAGCTAGACAAAGGACTAGAAATACTATCCCTAACCAAGTCTGAGTATAACATTGTGGAAGAGATGAAAAAAATTCCATCAAAAGCTAGCCTATATGATACCCTTTTCATCCTGGTCTAGATTGACCTGCTTAAAGCTTCCCTTAGCAAAAATCCTCAAAATAGACCAACCACTACCATCCTCAGTATACCATCAGAAAAGAAAGAAATGACACCTATTGTCCTAAAGAACAAACCTCCCCCTTTTTATATATCCCTAATAATGGAGGTATGGGTAGTCTAAAATTGTATGATTGATTCAGGAGCATCAACCACAGTTATGCCTAAGGCAGTCTGTGAAGAAATGAGTACGAAATATACCCGATCTTATCCTGGAGTGTTACAGTTAGATGGGACACCTGTCAAGATAGTTGGGGTTATTAAAGATGTACTGACAAGGTTGCATAGAGCCCCTAAGGTGACAGTAGTACAGGAAATAGTGGTGGTGGATTTAGAACCCTATTTTGGGTTATGTCTCTCAAGAGAATTTACTACAAAGCTAGGACGATGTATGTATATGGATTATTCGAGCATGGTAATACCTTTAAATGGAAATAGGATAAGGATAACTCCTGAGAAACTAGTTGCTTATCATATTGAAAAAATTAAAGAAGATATGTGCAACCTTTAACCATTTGGAAGAATTTGAGCTAGTAGAAAACATTGAGGAATTAGACATTGAAGATGAGTTGCCTTTCAAAGAAGATTACAATCAATTTGGAATTGGTATGGGTACATACAACATCACAAATGAATTGGAAAAGGAACTCCCTACTATTTCTAATCAATCCCTAAGAAACAATGAAACATGGGTTATGCACTTTGATGGTGCTAAATGTAGAAATAGTGCAGGGGCTGGTGTAGTTCTACAATCACAGTTCGAAGGAACGAAGAATTTTTTTTTATAGACTGACATGGTCATGTACCAACAATTGTATAGAATAAAAGGCTTTGTGCCTTGGATTAATGCAAGATGAAAGCATGGGCATCAAGATTTTTAACATATATGGTGATTCTGAGTTAATAGTACATCAGGTAAGGAATAAGTGTAGCAGTAAGCACCATTACATAAAGGCTTACATGAATAGAGTATGGGACCTAATGAATTCATTTGATGCCCTGAACCTAACTTTTGTGCCTGGAGAAGAGAATCACCTGGCAAATGCATTGGCAAAAAAGGGAGCTAATTTCAATCCTCCTATGGATTTTGGGACTAAGAAGACTAAGGAAATTAAAATGGTTTTCAGACCTGCAGTGCCAAATAAGCAAATATTCTGGCAGGTTTTCAAAAGTGATGAATAGATTCTAGACTTTATGATAACATAAGCATGCCTCAAAACTATCCAAGAGGAAGAATTAGAGGAGATAGATCAACAAGACTTCATTCAACTGAGAAACAATCATATCCCAAGGGGATTGGTCACCCTTGAAAGTTTATTCGATAATGAAGATAGGAAGAAGGTTGGAGCTATGAAGGTTGGTGAGAAGATATATAAGGAGGTAGAAGTTAGAATAGGAAAGAAGCTAAATATTGGGATCCAATGTTCTCATGAGGAAGAAGAAGAAATAAAAGCTTTGTGCTTAAAATACCAATACACTGTGGCTTGGTCATATGAGGACCTTAAAGTTTATGATAAAAATATTATCCATCATACTATTGAGTTAGAACCTGATGCTAAACCATTCAAAAAAAAATAGAGGCCTGTCAATCTAAGGATAGAAGCCATTATGAGAGAAGAACTTGTAAAGCTGTTAAAGGCTATGATAATATATCCAATAAAACATTCCACTTGGGTAGCCAATTTGGTACTTGTAAGAAAGAAGAATGGATATATACGCCTATGTGTGGATTTTAGAAATCTGAATCGATCTTCTATCAAGGATCACTATCCCCTTCCTCATATTGACCAGACCTTACAAGTGGTAGCTGGAGCAGATAGATTCTCGCTATTGGATGGTTATTCTGGATATAATCAAATTTGGGTAAAAGATCAAGATCAATACAAAACAACATTTACTACAAAATGGGGTATATTTTCCTATCAAAGGATGCCATTTGGTTTGTCTAATGTAGGAGGTACATTTAAGAGAGCCATGGATTATGCCTTTGGTACACATATAAACAAATTTATTTTGATTTACCTAGATGACATGATTATATTTTCTCATGATAAAAATGATCATCTATCTCACTTGGAACAGGTTTTTCAAAAATGTAGAGAATTTGGTATTTCACTAAATCCTAAGAATTCATTCTTTGTAGTACAAGAGGGAAAACTACTAGGACATGTGGTCTCAAAGTAAGGTATGGCCATAGATCCAGATAGAATTAGAGTAATTCTAGTTATTCCATTACCTACTAATCAAAATATGCTACAGTATTTCTTAGGTCAGATCAATTTTGTCAGGAAGTTCATTTCTAATTTTGCACAGAAGGTGAGGCCTATATCTGAACTACTCAAGAAAAAGGTAGAATTCAACTAGAATTAGGTTAGGAAGTAAGCTTTTGAGATCATCAAGAAATCCATTTCCATAGCCCCAATCTTGATAAATCTTGATTTCAACAAAGATTTTATTCTCTATGCTTATGAAGCTGAACAAAGTTATGCTTCGGTGCTCACCCAAAGAGATGATCAAAGGGATGAACACCCTGTATTCTTTTAGATCTATAATTTACATGACTATCAAGTAAAATATAAATTTATTGAAAAACAAGTGTTTGTTGTTATGAAGTCACTTAAGAAGTTCAAACAATACCTGGTACAGAGCAAAACTCTGATGTATGTGGTTCGTCCAAATGTGAGAAGTTTTATCTTACAAGGTGACCTAGGAGATAAAAGGGCTAGTTGTATTACTAATATCCAAGAGTACAACATGGAAATACACCCCATCAAGCTGGTAAGAGGTAGAGCCTTGTGGTAAGGATTGACAGATACTTCAACATTGACTAGAGTTACAGCTTGTCAGATGACATAAGAGGATCAAGTAGAGATTGTCCACACTCTAGATTCTAATTGGATCAAACAAATGACCAGGTATTTCCAAACTAAAATTTTCCCACTTGATCTGAATCCTTCTCATTGAATAATTTCATGGAGGGTCAACAGGTGGCCATAGCTCAGGTAGAACTACAACTTTGAAGATAATAAGAGCAGGCTATTAGTGGCCTACTGCATTCAATGATGCTTTTAAAGTTAACCAGGTCTGTGATAAGTGTCAAAGGTATGTTGGAAAGACTAGAAATGTTGCATCCCCCCTAAAGCCTACTCAAGTTGAGGATCCATTTCAAGAATGGGGATTAGATTTCATAGGAGTGATAAATCTTAATTCTTCAGTGGAGCACAAGTTTATCTTGACAGCTAGATTATCTTACCAGATGGGTAGAGGCTATTCCTACAAAGAAGGCAGGCCAAGAAGTTGTGATCAAATTTATGGAGAGGTTGATTTCCATATTTGGAGTTTCAAAAGCTTTGGTGAGTGATAATGGCCCTAATTTTATAGGATCTAAGTACATTGAGTTTACTAGCAAGTATGGCATAACTCTTAAAAATATTTCAAACTATTATCCACAAGGTAATTGACTTGCAGAATCTACCAACAAGAACCTATTAAGGATTTTGAGAAAGTCTCTAGAAGGTAACAAAAGGAGTTGGCACCTATTGCTCGACCATGCTCTATGGGTAGACAAGATTACTATTAAAAAGTCTATCAAAACTTCTCCTTATGCACTGGTATATGGAAAAGAGGTAGTATTGCCGATTCACCTAGAGATTCCAACACTTAAGCTTGTCAGTTCGGAAGAATATTTAGAGGAAGATCCAGTGAAAATTAGGTTGACACACTTGCTACAACTAGAAGAGAGTAGAACTCAAGCATATGATCATTTTTAGAAGCATTCATCAGATATTAAAGCATGGTTTGATAAAAAGGCCAGGTTCAGAAAACTTCAAGTAGGAGACTCAGTTCTTAGGTGGAATGTGGACAAAGCAAATCCGGATAAGCATGAAAAGTTTGATTCCTTTTGGGATGGTCCTTTCAAAATTATGGAAGCAAAAGAGTCTAATGTATTTTAGTTGAAATACTTAGAAGGAAACATACAACCAATTTCGATGAATGGTTTCCACCTTAAGCTTTACTATATGTAAGAAATAGGCTTATTGTAACATATGTATATACATTGTACAAATATTTACCTCTCCTTTCTACACTTTCTATTTCATTTTCTTTCTGCACTTTGTAATTAGTTCTTTTTTGGAGAAATGCTAAAAAAAAAGAGAGAAGAGAGAGAGAAGAAGTTTTGCAAGAAATGACTAAGTATTGGCCAGATTCATGGTAATCTTCCATCCCACACATTGTGTTGTGCAAAACTCCTCGGAGTGGCATTCCACCCTCAAGACCACATGGTCAGATCCGGTTGGCGATTCTGCAAGAATGGTCCATCAAAAGAGAAACAATAATGGCACTAATCTGGGAACCTCTCAAAGTTGAAGATAGCTAGAGCAAAATCAAGGTAAATCCAAACACCAAGTTTCAATTTGACACATGGAGGCTAAATATTGCTCGTACATTCAATTCTAATGAAATTGCCCATGGACTGAAGAGTAGCCTAAGGGATGCGATGAGTTGGCAACATGATTTCAAAATTCAACCAATGAGATGGGAGGATGCCACTATTTGAGCCACCAAAGAAATAATGGAAAGGAAGGTGAAGTGTACCAACAATATGTCGCATAACAACTACATTTATGGCAGATGATATGCGTGTTCTAGATGATAAAAGTGACGAAGTTCTACGTGGGTTTCATTTTGCAACCACTAGATTGTAGAGAAGCTTAGCAGTGTTCTCAAGCCCTGCTTACTCAGTGCATAGAATCTTACTATTACAAAATGGCTCCTAAGAAGTCTCCCGTAGAAGCTGCAGAAGATGTTCGAGAATTCAAAACTCTAGATGAAAGAACATTTGTGCCTTATTTGGACAAAGCTAAGGTGATAGTAGATACATAAATGACCATTTTTGAAAGGATAAAATTAAGGAGCGTGAACGACAGATAAAAAAAGAATGCTGCTCTATCGATAGAAGGTAGATGCTCCATTCTCTCTTATTTGTCCTTTTACTTTTGTGATTTTGTCCATCCATGTCCTGAACTGATAGCTACGATAGTGAAATACTATGACCCAATGGCTAAGGCAGTAAAAACCAGCGAGGGAGAAACCCTTTTCAGAATAACTGTCACTTTCTAGCATGCGATTTTTGCCTTAGGGTCTGACCCGTCGATACCACCAAAACCCTTTAGAATTGTTGAACAAACGGGGTTTTATTCCACAAAGAAGTGAGCAAATGATGACAAGTCATTTAGGAATTGGGTCTATAAGTAGCTGGATACTAAACCCTAGGACGAGTTGCCTGAAGTTCCTATTTCTATCAAAAAATTTGTAACTCCCATTTTGTTCTCTATGTTGGCCTGTATGGAGGGTTTGGAATCTGATGAAGAGGTTCATGGTTGGCAAATTATCACTGCATACTGTATCTCTAATGAAATGATGTACAAAAAGGAGGTGGAAAAGAGG
Source organism: Wollemia nobilis (assembly GCA_028583015.1). NCBI lineage: Eukaryota > Viridiplantae > Streptophyta > Pinopsida > Araucariales > Araucariaceae > Wollemia > Wollemia nobilis. The sequence goes on along the minus strand of JAQPPZ010016847.1, from coordinate 2,597,983 downwards.
AATAAGGGTGATTTATTTTGACTGACCAACATTTTTCACCCAAAGAACTCATGAAAAGTTAGTAAGCTTCAAGAGGCGCTTCGACGCTCCTAGATTTAGGCATTGCTCAAGCTTAGTATGGATGTTTTATGCCACTATGAAAGATAGAATGTTGTGGATACCAATAAAAGATGAAACCAATAAAGGAGAACCTATGCCAGTATACTATTGGATAAATCATTTAAGAAGCAGTGAGTCTTACTATAGGTTCAATTTGGAATTTCTTGGATCAACACTCAAAATAATATACAAAAATTTCCCTTGATTACCACCCCTGGCCAAAGAGGTTCTGAGGAATAAATATGCAGAAGAATGGGATTGGTATCTGTTAACTGAGAGAACAGTCATCAGATTATATGGTTTCATGGGTAAACCTTTTCTTTTGCCCTATTTTTTCATGGAGAGACTCTTTGCCTTAGAATATTTGAGGCAGGCAAAATACATTGACTCGAGATATGGTTCAGGGAGAAAAAGGAAGTCTTTGCTTTCACATCGCACTTTAAGTGATATCACCATTACTAAAAAGGGGCAAAGTTAGAAAATTGACCGATACCTAGATAGATTAGGTCTGTTTTATATCCCGCAGAAATGGAGTTATGACCTCGATGGTATTTTCACTACAAAAAATAAAACTCTGAATGGGGATAAGGTCTACAAATTTGAGAAAAGGCCCAGGGTTCATTTTTAACAGGGAAGAAACAATGATGAGACTACCTTGTTAGAGTGGAATGTTTCCAAGATGGATCAGTTACCTCCATGATTGGATTTTTATGAGCAGATTAAAGATTTTTATCTTGACCTCCCACCCAGTCATCAGATTACTGAAGAGATGATTGACAAAATTAAAGCCAAAACTACAAAGAAAAATAGGCCTTCTTCCAATTCAAAGTCGACAAAGAAAAAATACATGACGTCTAAGAAGGAAGCTTCAAAATAAGTAGAAGAGGATGATTTCAAGGGACCGTGGGAGGATGCCAAGATCATGGATTGGTGGCGTATGAGAGTTGAAATTGGAAAATCTGAATCTAAATTTGGAATAAAATTTGATAAAGATTTTTCAAAAAGATATGATGAAAATATTGATACTTGGGAACTCAAGGATGTAAGGCACATTGTATTGACGGTTGAAAAACCCTAGGGTGATTGTGAATCTCTCAAACCTTCTATGGATCAAAGGACTTCTTTAACAAATACTGAAGCCTTGAGGACTTTCAGTCCTACTTTTGAGCAGGCAAGGATATTCCCTAAAGGAGATAGGATGATGAGCAAAATGAAATGTTCTAAAGAAAATGTTGTTAGTACCTCAGTTATTGAAGCAAAATCTAGGCCTAAATTTTTAGCTCTAGGAGAATAGCCTCAGGACAAAGTTGTTGATCAAAAAAGGAAGGATAAGAGCATTGGAATCAAGCAACTTTATTTTACTCCTACGGCATAAAAAAAGCCACAATCCATTACTAAGCAATATTTACCTTTTAGAGGAGTGCAAGGAGAATTATTAGGAGAATATTTTGGAGATGAGATGGATGCTTTCCAATTAGTTCGTAAAAATTCTAAGAGAAATCCAGATACAGAAGGGAGAGATATTTCCAAAAGGCATAATATGAGTTTGGAGAAAATTGTAGAAGAAGTAGCTATTTTTGATACAAAAGGATTAGTTGAACAAGAACAACAACTTGAAAAAGGAGCTGGGCAAGAACACCCTACATTTTTAGGCAAAGGTATGGTTTCTAATTCCTCTTCTCCTTCTCATATCCATGAATCCCCAAAGGAATTTCCCTCCCTTTCTGAGCAAGAAAATGTGGTAAATTTACGTCCTCCATATCCCAATTTTTCTCTCATTCCATCAATATCTATGGAGGTACCAGTCAGTTATGTTATGTCACAATATTTCTCAAACCCACCTTTCACTTCCAAGGCATCCACTTTAGTATCCACTATCATTGCACCCCCATTTTATTTGCCACAATCCATGGGACACTGCATTCCAAGTTCATCCATCCCTTCTAAATGAGCATCAAGCCTAAGAAATTCAAAATTTAAAACATCAACTTTAGATTGATAAGGCCAAGCATGCCGGATTTTCTAAAGATAGTTTGAAAAATATCAAGGAGAAATTGCTTTCTAAAATTCAAGAAAAATGTTCAGGCCTTCAACTTATCATTGACTACTTGAAATATGATAGCCAATTGCTATCTGCCATTTATAAGGAATTAGATCAAATCACTGGAGAGTTACAACCTATGGTGATTCCAGTATAAAGAATATACATATTGGTTGGTAGTAGGCTCAGTGATGCTTCTAAACCAATTCCTAGTAAGGAATGGAATATAGCCAGGGTAGCCTCCAAGATAGTAGTAAAAAAACACAAGACAACTCAGAAATCTTGGCTGTTGTTTGACAGAATAGACAAGGGGATTAAAGAGATCATTGAATTAAATGAGGAAATTATTAAGGTAAGATTCATAGGACTTTGGAAGGAAGATCACAACTTGTTATCTATGGAATAAGTCCAACAAAGAACTAAAGATAACTTATAGGATGATGCTGGAATAGATTCATTAGAAGAGCCACTATCTCAAGAACAAGCTGCTAAGTTAATTATGAGATACACATGCCTAAGATATCTCATGGAAGATCTAGTGATTAGATGAAATCCTATTGATTATGAGGATGTGGAAGAATTACAATATGTTTATAAGTAGCTTAAAGAAACATCAAATCCTTTTGAGCAAGCCTAGAAGCAGGATCTTCGATCTTTAGAATCAATGATTCAAGTGTTCAAGGACACCTTTGGCAAAGATAATCAGTAAGTACAAACTCTTGGAGAGGATGAATAGGAAGAGGTTGTAGAAGAATGAGAATAATATTGAGCAGTTACAGGTTCGGGAGGAGCTCATGCTTAAATACATTCTATGTTTGTACATATAACATCAGTTTTATATTTTATTTTTTACCTTGAAAATTGTGAAAAATAAGTAATAAAGGTATGAAGTATATAAAATAGCATTTTTGTGTGAATGCGTTCTTTGAAATAAAGCCTTATAAAGGAGTTAGAGTTATGTATAATTTTGGAAGACAGTAATAGTATTGATATTATGGACACAAGTCTATGGCCGAAAATATCTTCAAAAATCAGTTTTGTTTTGACTCCTAAGGCCCAATGGATAAGACTCTGGATTCGATTGGCTTTGTGAGAAAATCCACCCAGGAGGCACAAGAATGTAGGTCCAAAATGACCACATAGTAAAATTTTGTATAATTTTTACTAGGTGATAAAACTGCCATTCCACTTTAAAACAAGGTTGATAAGATGAATTCGCTCAACAGTCATGCAATTTTATTTGTTCAAAATGATTCTAGGGAACTGCATTTCAGGTCTGGATTAAAGAAGAATTGCAAAATTTGCAAAAAATTATGAGAGGTGGTGACGTTAGCAAAAAAAAAGTATGGAATGACCCTTTTGCATATACCCGATTCTAAAAACTCTTTTGGTTCTCCATCCTGGATTAGTGTTATCCTAAAATCCATAAAAGTCTCAAGGATATGATGTAAGTAGTGAAAAAATGTGGATTGACAATCCATAGAATAAACGAGTCTTTTTCTATTCAAAATGAAGATAAGACGAAATGGTGGAATGATGTAAGAACTTAACTCCGAATCCGGACTAAGGAAGACACTCATTCTATCTGAAATGGAATCCACAAAAGTTATAAGGAAGAGGTGACATCATCAACATTTTAATGTGGATTGGAAAAGATAAAGGCCCCAGAGTGGATTCAAGGTTTGAATTTCCAAGATCCGGATTGGATGTTCTACTGCTAAGTAAAATGATGTCATCCAACAGATGGGATTTTAGCTTATCCGGATCTAATATAGACCATGGGATAAAAAATATCAATGGTGGAGGTTAGTTTGCTAAATATGGGTCATTTAAAAGGATGGCCCTGCACTAGACATGTAATAGATTGGCCGAAATACAAAGCATCGAGAGTTTCCAATAAGATCAAACCAGAGGCAGTTGCAGATCGATGATGGCGCTCTACTCCAAGAAAGATCTACAAAAGTGCATGATTTGGAATGTTCTAAACTACATTTCTAATGAGAGACCAACAATTTATAGAGAACCCATGCTGCCATGGTGGTTTCCCTTTTAGTGGATTTCACAGAGGTTTGACCAATGAGCTAATCCCAGCTAAGTTATTTGTTGAGCTATTGTAACAAGATTTGATGTATTGTTTCTTGATTTGTAATATAAAAGACTATAAGTAGAGGTCAAACCCTCATTTTGAAGGGTTGGATCTAGCGTGTTTTCCTGTACCATTGTAAATATTTTTGAAGAGCTGAATGAAAGGAGCAATACATTGATCTTAGCCTCAAGGCTATGTTTCCATGCTTGATGTCAGAGGTTCGAATTTCATAGTTGTATTTATGTGAATAATTAGATGGTTAGTTTGTGCCTATCTTGGATTACTAGCTGTTATGAGTAATTGAAATCTGCTTTGAAGTCTATTCTATGTTATTAGTAAGTATATTTTTGTAAATTCTAGCTTTGGTGAATTCTGCTATTTGGATTATCATTTCCAGGATATTGAAATTGCTTGCTATAATATTTCTCTATTATGCTTTAATATCTAAAATGATCTATATCGGGATAAAGGTTGATATGAATGTATGTATTTAATATGGTTTTTTGGGAGCTTATTATGGTGATACAATGTTGTTAACCTATTTGTCCACTGATATCTACACATTTCTAACCCTAACCTTCTCTTACCCTAAACTCCAAACCCTAATTGAGCATAATTATGTCAACAATCTGCTAAGTTGACAAGGAACCAGCCTACTTTGGAGGTTGGATCAAAAACCCCTATTTTGGTCCTTCCAATGTTGAGTGTTGAGCCGCAGCTATCAGGTGCAATCCTAGATAAAAAATAGGAAGATAGACAACCACAGTATCAAGTAAAACTTGGTGCAATTCAGTGCCCAATAGTACCTTTTATGTTGATATGCAATGATAGATAGCCTTGTACGTAGATGATTTTTACTATCTCTTTATGTAGGTATCCAATATATAATTTCCTTCTTATGTGGACCCTTATGTTGTAGGTTGATGCTATTGTAGGCATTGGATATAATTATGGAGAATGGTGTCATTAGACACCTAAAAAACCAACTTTGTGAGACCTTCATTGGCTCTCTATCCTGCTCAAAGTTTGCTTCTCAAATTTCAATAATGTAGCCACTTGGAGACTGCACTTTGCTACCTATTGAAGTGTCTTTAGAACACTCTTTATTTTATCCCTATTTATTGTATTTGAGAGGACATAATATGTGCCAATGTAATGCAAAAACCTTTACAATAGATAGTATGAACTACTTTGATTTGCACTAAAGTTATATGTCTCCTTTTGAAGATTTTGGTTGAAGCTTTCCTTACTTCTTAGATATGGTAGCTCTTTGCTCTAATACTTGAGAGAAAATCATAATGTATTGTTGCCTTACATGCTAGACAACAATAACCTCTAACTCCTTTACTTGGATAATGAATACAAGCTCGTAATCTTGCAACTAATATTCTATTTTAGAGGTTTAACTTTGCACTAATTTTCACTGCAACTAAAAATACTTAGTGCACCTTAAAAAATATTAAGAACAACTAGTATAGTGCAATATTGATCTCACCTTATAATTTCTGTAAATTAAATCTCAAAGTAACTTGAAATATGCACTATAAACTATGCAAACTTAATGTAGTCTTCTTCACTCTAGTAGATAACAGGAATTTTATACTTTTCGTTCTCTTGAAATATATCTAACTCCTATTTCAATGTACAGGCATTAACCTTAAAATAAACTATATTTTGCACTCCCTTGAAGACTCTAATATGCAACCTTCTCCTTGCAACTTTTAACTCTAATATGGTGCTTAATAAATCTTAATAATGAACCAAAAATCTAACGTTCAACTAATGAGCCTTTTGCACCAAAGTTGTTTACCTTAATGAACTCTATATATGAATGATTGCAAGGTGATTAGATTCACATTATTTATATCTTTTACTAGATGAACTTATAGCTCTTCTTTGCTATCTAAAATACCTTCTCAACACACCAATTTACAGCTTTGTACTTCCTCTAACTTGTTGCTTGAATCTATAGTTTGGTGGCTTCAACTCTCCTTCAATATGTATCCTGGGAATATGAAACTTAGTAGCTATTGTTGCTGCCCAAGTTGCTTCTTTCTTACTTTCCTCAAATCTAAAATTTTCATATTTAAAAGTAGTCAATCTCTCCATTGAAATGTTGTCCTTGAATCTCAAAAAATTGGTAGGGAACTCCTCCAAATCATGGCTGATATTTTCCTTCAAGAACCGTTCAGTTTTTTGCTATAGAAACTAGAAGATATCCTTTCTCCAAATGAGCCTTCTAGCATTCAAATATAATCTTCAAACCTCTTAGGTTTGGTAGTAATGTTTGGCTCCTTTCTCCTTCAACTTTGTGTGAACTCAACTACAAGAGACCAAAAAAATGGACTCCAATCACATAACACAAATGCAATATAATGGAACAAACCTGCAAATCGATATTCTTCTCATTCTTGAATTCACACCGCTTATCCAAAATATTACAATCCATCATATAACAACCGAAACCCTAAAACATCTTTTTTTCTAAAAATTGCTAAAACTAGATATGTTATTCTAAAAATTGCTAAAAATAGATATTTTTTTTCTAAAAATTGCTAAAAATAGAAATGAGTAAGATTGCGCACAAATTTGGTGCACACATCCATATTACAATAACGAACCTTAATTTAAAATAGTAGGCCTCAAATTAAAGTATTACAAAATATAATAAAATTCTAACATCCAAAAAAACCCAAAAAACCCAGGAACCTATTCTAAAAGCTAATTTTGGGACACTAGATGTCGTAGTTAGGTCTTGAAAACATGATTTTTGGAGGGTGAGGTGAATCAAATATTAGCCTCATGCAAAACATGCATGCGGAACCACCTATTAAATTTCAAGGCAAACGTGTGTACGGTTCACAAGTTATGGCTACGGCAAGGTGCACCGGTTTTTGAATTCTGACTTCAATCTAGATCTTCTTCTCAAGAATCTAAAAATATTGAGGTCTTCACCAATATCCTCTAAAATATTACAAGCTTCTTTCCATATCCTTCTTCCTTGGGATTGTTTTTAGATGATGATAATTTTACCAAATTATTCCTTTATTAGGAACTTCTCCTTAGTGATAAATTTATCCAATGAGTTCTCCTAGGAACTCCTTCATTGGAATTCTATGAATCTCCCTCAATGAGGCTCTCCAAGACTTCTTCTTTCTCCTTGAGATATATTCTCTAGGGTCTTCACTCTCGTAGCTTATTTGGTCTTCCCAATGAGACATTTTATTCAACCTTATACTATGGAAGTTTGGCAATGGGATATCCCTCTTGGATATCTAAAATCTATTGCTTTAGGAATAGAACCTTTGCTAGTCCTTCTCTATCTTCAAGATTCAAAATCTAGAAATTTTTCAATGGACCTTCTGTAGATCTCTTTAGCTTCTCAAGATGATTTATTCTACTCCTTTAAGGCAAAGTCTTCAATCTTAAATGAATATCACCAATCTCCTATCTTCACTATGACTCTTCTCCTTGAGACACTTCTCCCTTGAATATGCAACAAGGCTCCTATGGCCTTTTCTTCAACTTTTGCAATCTACAATATCTAGCAATGGGACCTTTTATTCAAGCCTCCAAAAATTTGATCTTTTAATTGTTGCTTTTGGTTTTGTATTTATTTCAAAGAAGATATTCTTCCTAGATCTATGTAGGAAGCTTCCCAAATTTCTTAGAATCTCATTTTCCTACAACAAAGTATTAGGATTGTAATGGAATAAATTCTAAATCTAGATAAGATCAATCTTCACTAGTTGATTTTTAAATCTAGTGGAATCAACATTGAGTCCTAGTCTTCAGGAGTTTTTCTACAACCCTGTGGAAAGACTCTAGCCAAATGCAATATCAAAAATTCTAAAAATAATATTTTTGGATTCCTCTCAATCTCACTTGTGGCTCTCCCTATTTCCTATCGATCTATAGTGTGCTCTAATACCATTGTTAGCTTTTTATGAGTATATGATATAGGAAATTCAACTACAAGATATAAGATAAGTAAACTATGATATCTATATGATAATGACACTATAATATGCAGGAAAACAATGAGATAAACTTTGCCAATAACTCAAGAAAACACCAATAATGAAAGATCACAAAAATAGTACAATGTAGTATAATGGAGGACATGAACACTCCACAAACTATTTGTAAAGGGACTACATTGTACTCCTCTACTAATATATACTATGCACTCTATATTATTTTCTCCCTAATTTCACTCACTATAAGGCCTATATATAGGAAGATAATTTCCTTAGCTCTCAGTCTAACTTTGACTCTATCCTATGACTCATGTACATGTGAAATACATGCACATTTACATCATTGCACATTATAATACTTGTGCATTTATTACATGTTGAAGTAACTACTTAACTTTACTCTAAAGTAAACCCTTTTTCTAGTTATGTACCTAAGGTGGTACATTAGAATGTACCCCATAATGTAATATACTCTAACATTTGCAACTCATCAAGATTTGTATTTTTCAAGAGAACCATTTGCTTTATATCTTATCTTGTACATCCACTTACATACTACAACTTTTTTCCTTGAGATAGATCAACTAGATTCCATGATTTATTTTTATTAATGTTGCATATTTTGATTCCATGGCTATATTCCTCTTTGGATGACTTAATGTAGTTTAAGTAGTTGTACATTCTACTATAGAACTTATCAGTCCCCTATTTGTTCTCGTTAAACTAAGAGTTTAAGTTTTTGTAGTAGGAAGATATGGAATTTGCTCTAGCTTTGGGTCTTTAAGTGTATCTCTAATCCACATTGGTTCTTTCCTTTGTAGTGTTGTAGTAGTTTCTAAATTTTCAATTTGCTCATCATATGTTTCTGATTTTGATTCTTCACTTGATGAGTCCTCTTCTTTTGAAAGACTTAAAATTGTTTTTGTATTATTTTTATTCTTTGATAACATTTTTGTTTCCTTCATCAAATACTATATCTCTTCCAATGCAAATTTTATTTTTAGATGGACCGATTATTCTATATCTTGTTGAATCATTATTATAACCAATAAATATTCTACACAATTTTGTCATCTAGTTTAGTTATTTTTTGCTTTGGAATATGCATGTATGCATGCCTTACATCCAAAAATTATTAGTTGTTCTACTATTTATTTTTGTCTTGACCATACTTATTCAAGAGTAACATTTTTTAGTGTTCTTTTCGATGATATTTTTTGTAAGTATACAATTTTTTTAACTTTTTCCCAATGTTGGTAATCAAGATGATCTTATTTTAGCATACAATGAACCATTTCCATAATAGATTTATTTTTTCTTTCTATATTACCATTTTTTTGAGGTGAATAGGCTATGGTAACTTGTCATTTTATACCATTTACATCTAATAAAAAGTTAAATTCTTTTGATAAAAATATCCTCTTCTATATGAACGAAGATTCTTGATTGATTTTCTTGTTTATTTTTCGTTAATTGTTTGAACTGTTTGAAACAACTACATGCTTCAGATTTAAATTGCATAAAATACACCCATATTTTTCTAGAATATTCATCAACAAATAATTGATAATATCTATGTCCTCCAAGACTAGTAGCATTCATTGGACCACATAAATATATATTAATATATATATTAAATCCAACAGTTCTTGAGCTCTATATAGACTTAGTTCAAAAGGTATTCTATGTAGTTTTCCTACAAGGCATTTTGGAGAAACTATAGATTCCCATGAGAGTTTAGGTAAACATTTAACCATTTGATGTTTACTTATCTCGTTCAATGAAGATGCACTTAAATGACCTAGCCTTTTATGCCAAAGTTCTTTTGTTTCTAAAATACATATGTTTAAAGCTATATTTTAAAATGTGTCTAGAGTGAATAAACTATTCTTATAAGAACTGGAAGCTATGGCTTTTCATTATTTGGTAATAAGGCATGTTTTATTTTTTTAATAAATATGAATTCAACTACTAAACTTTGATAAATTAATTGAGATACTAAAAGAAGATTAGTAGTTAATCTAGGTACATATAGTACATTATTAATTATAGTTTTTCATTGTATAAATCAATTGAAACATCTCTTACTCCTTTAACTTCGTAAGTCATACTATCTGCTATGACAACTAGTTTTTCATGTTTCTCTTGAAAGGTCCATTGTTTATTTCCTATCATATGTCTACTTTCTCCAAAATAAATATACCAATCATCCATGAGAGATTCTAAAATTTTGAATCCAATTTAAAGTAGAAATCCTTTTAAATCCCTTCTAAATTAATTCAAATTTTAAAATTTCAAATCTTCAAATAATTTTAAACCTTATAAAATTAATTCCTAGTAGAAAACCTTTTCACTCCAAACATAAATTAACTTTAAATTTGTTTTTAAAAACATAAACTCTTGAAACAAAAAAAACTTCATAAACATTACTAAGGTAGAATACCTTATAACTCCCTACTTAATAAAACTTAATAAGATTTCAAATTTAAATAAACTTGCTTTCCCTCAGAGCAATAAATGAATGAAAGGTAATTTAATATACCTTTCCTTTGAAACATTTTTGAAGCCAATAGTAATGCTTATGATGAGTAAAGTATAGATGTTACCTCTTTTAACTCTACTTTTTGCACTCAAACCTAATTGCAATGCTCAAATTTGATGGCGTTTCAATTTTTCAAAGTTTGGCACTCTCATCCTTAGGTTTTAGCTTGACTCTTGTTAGTTAGATAGATTTCTAGGGTTAAATATATTGAATGGGATATTCAGTATCACTTGGATAACTCTGCTATGAAGCACATTTGGTGATATCTTAGTCTCCTTTGCACCCAATCTCTGCTATTATTATAAATATACTAGGCCTTTTGCTCACTCAGATACCTTTGCTAAAAATCATGCTTGGTACTCTCTTTGTATCCATTCTCAATATATTTTGCTTACTTAGATACCTCAACTATGAAGTATGCTTAGTTCTCTCTTAGTCTCCTTTGCACTCAATCTTCTCCTCACTTAGATAACTTTGCTATTGAATGGCACACACTTGGTTTTTTATTGTAAAATAGCATGTGCTTGATCTTCTCTAACAATGGATCTAATGTTGGATAGTATTCACTCCATACTGGACAACATTCTTCTAATCCAATGTTGCTTTAGTTTGGACTTTGCTCTTTCGTTACAGTGTTGCTTTATCTTATTACAATTTTATTATAGCATTGTTCTATCTACCTACTTATACTCCTTATTGTTTATATTCCTTAATGTAGGTGACATGCTACTTAGTTTTCTTTATGCTAGTTGGTATCTTTGTCTCCCTTATGATGGTCTCTTCTTCTATATTGATTGTTTAGATGATGGCCTCTTATTGTATAGTGGATGATAGATCCATTAAATAGACACTTAATGTGCCTTAATGGTTCTTGCTTTCTATGTCATATGAGAATCTAGACAACACTCTGGTAGCACTATTCTATGATTGCCATAGAATAATACTTCTTTCAAAAACTTCAAATTAATCAAGGCCAAGACTAGTATTGCTATAGTCATCCTTATGCTTCTGGTTTTTTGAATAACTAGAACTTCTATATACCTCTATTTTTCCTTATATCTAGAGGCTTCTTCTTTTTACTTATCAGTTTTCCTCTTATCTATTCTCTATATACTATTGCCTCAATCTCTAAACTCAGGAATCTAGAATGCTTTTCTATCCCTAGAAGCTTTTATGCTTATCAATATATGTACTATAACTTTGATGTCTTAGGTCATGATTAAGAAAAATATAATTCCCCTCTTCTCTAGAGAATCAAATGTCCAAATTTCTCCTAAGTTGACTCTTAATCAATCTTAGCTGAGTCCTAGTCTTCACTAGTTTTTCTTCAACAAAGTAGAAATACCTTAGCATACAAATTAGGGTGACTCTTACTTGTCCCCTCAATATCTACTCAATCAAACCATTAAAAAATTAATTCCATGTTTGCACTAATTTAAAAGTGAACTCTAATACCATTGTTGGCTTTTAAGCTTAACTATCTCAAAATATCACAAGTCCCAATGTAAATAAGCCAAAAATATTATAGGTCAAAATATCAATAATCAAGAGTAGAATTATATATGAAAAATCAAATATATATCCAGATCAATATAATAATAAAATAACATTCACTTATAATATCAAATATGAATGTAAATGGCCAAAATCATTCATGAAAAATACTTGCAATATGGATAGAAAAATTAAGTACAATATTTTCTCATTTTACAATATGGAGTTTTATCTCCATAATATAGCTCTATAAGATGACTCTCCAAATTCTTAAATGTTGCAACTCTTGCATGAATTTTTAGCTTTTCATCTTGCCACTTGTATTTAAGACTCTTGAAATTCTAATTAATTTAATTTTATGACACTTGTGCATATCCTTCACATAAAGGAAACTATAGGTCAAATAATGTAATATTCTCTAACACCCCTATATTAAATTATTTGATATAAACTTCTTGAAGTACAAAGGTTATGCACATGCTATTAGATAGAAAAAAATCTAGGACCAACCAATTTATTTGTTTATATATCCCTAAATAGGTTAATTGTTATAGATCCCAAGCAATTATAAGTCCACCTAAAGCACATAATGAATTTATAACCTCATATTTAGAGTGTATCCATATTTTATTCCAATCTAATGCCACATCTATCATTTTGGTTTCTTTCAATAAAATCATGAGATATTTATGACTTTTAACAATATCATATAGGTAGCTTTTCTGCAAGGGATTACCCATCCCTAAAATCTCAAGAAATAATAATTATTTATTGGCGAAAAATTTCTTTGTATTAATGTCTAAAGTGTTTTGAGATTTATTTTGAATATCCCTCTAGGTTTTCTCTTTCCTTAACACTTGATTAAAATTTATACCCCTTGATACTGACTGAGTTGTTGGAGTACCTCCTAGGATGACTATTTCCACATGTTGAATTTCTTCAACCTCCTCTTTGGTTTCTGATGGATTTTAAGCTTACAACCATAGAATACTATAAGTTACAATATAAATAAACCATAATATTAAAGGTCAAAATATTAATAATGAAGATCAAAATAATATAATAACAAACATAACATTTACTTATAATATCAAATATGAATGTAAATAGCCAAAACCATTCATGAGCATACATAAATAAATATTACAATATGAACAAAGAATAATTTATATAATATTCACTTTATTTTCATACAATAACATGGATCTTTGTATCCATAATATAGTTGTGCAAGATGACTCTTGAATTTCCAAACTATTATAATTCTTACATAACTTTTGGCTTCTCATATTGCCACTTGTGTACAAGACTCTTAACATTTTTTTTGATAAAATTGAGGAGGGGTTTTTAAAAGGGATCCCAATTTTTTTTATAAAAGTGGATACAAAATGAGATGATCTCCACAGGATCATAAACATCCAAAACACAACAAAACAAAGGGACATAGATCACCTCGAACAAGCACAAAAGGGTAGCAAACTGGGGAAGGGAGTATCTGAGAGATGCCAATAATGGAACTAGGGGAAGCCATTAGATCTCAAAAAAAAATGAAGGAAAACCCATGGAACATAGCCAAAAAGAAACAAACATGACAAAGATGGCTTACTTATATGCATGATCTTAGATACTAGTGTCGAACGCCATGTCAAAAACCTGGGTGTGACCTTGTTGCTATCACTTGAGATCTTCCACCACATTTGTAGCTTGTTGGATAAGGGTCCAATATATTTTAGAAAACTTAGATGTAGAAGACAACATCATTTCTAGGCTAGTCAAAGGATTAGAGGTGGACCTCTATTGAACTTGAGTTCAGGGTTCACTCGGGGACTCCAATTTCTTCAACCAAATAAGGGTTCCTTTGAACTTCACCTTATTAGGGTTCAAGGGAGAATCCACTAAGGCTCCTTGACTATGATTTATGGTCTTACATTTTTCTCCAAGGGTTTTTCCCCTAGAATAATGGTAACATGACGTGGCTTTACCCGACTACAAAGTGTCTCCTAAATTTAAGCCAAAGTTTAGTTTCCTTCTTTATTCAGTAGTATTAGTAGAGATAATATCCATTTCTCTCCCTTCACTAATGGTCCTTCTAATTAATTTCATGGATTAAGCTCTAAATAGGGATAGGGTCAATGGGATTGATAACACACGATACAATTATTTTCTAAGTCTATTTTTGGAGGGTATACTTATATAAAATTAGGTCCAGGCCTTGATGGATTGGATGTGGGAATTCCCTTTCATGACACTTTTAATGGAGACCTCCATTGATCTAAGGAAATAGTCAAACATATTGATGGTCTTGATGTCCCTGATGTGGTTTAAGAAGGCCAAGTGGAAGCTTCAAATGGGGAAACCATTTTTGTCAATTGTAAAATACTTCATGACAAGTATCATGACTCCATTCATGGAATAAGGAAATTTTTCTTGATGTTTCCTCCTTTATACCTTCCTAACTTCTTCCCCTTTTTGATGAAGAAATTGTTTCTTTAACCAGAGAGTGTTTATCATGGCGAATCATTGCACCATAATTGGATAGCTCTATCACCTCCACCAACAAATGAATATTGATCTTGAACTTGAAACCTCAAACCATAACATGACCATTCTCCCATGATTGAGTGAATTCATCAAAAAGTTGAGACACTCCCATTGAATCTCCTCAAGAAGGACATAAAACCATGTGTAGACACCAAAATCTAGCCACTTGTCCTCAACCCATGCTTTCCCATAATTTTTTCCTATTATTTATATATATTTATATATATTTATTATATATATTTAAATAATAATATTTTATATATTATATTTATATATTTAATAAATATATATTTATATAAATAAATCAATCCCAACCATCCGATTTCATTTAATCTTGTTCGTCCATCCACATCAATCCATGCCACACCCTAAATTTAATATCTACCCTTAGATGTGCTTTAATCTCAGCCACATGATTAGTGTCGTTGAAACCCTAGCATGCCCTAGGTTGGATTATAAATAGGAGCCATTTTGATGGCTCAACCCCTAAGTTTTCGAATTCCCTGAGTCCCTAGAGTTTTCTAAGTTCATGAGTCTTTGGAGTTCCTCTAAGGTTCCCCGATCTTTTGAAGTGCCTTAGAGTTCCAACCCAGCCTTTGTGCCCTAATCCCACTCCATCCATCATATTCCCTATTCCCTCACTCACCATCGTCACCATAGCATCCTTCACCTTCATCAGATCTACTTCTGTAGAATCCTCCCTCATCTGCCAAGCACCTCCGGGTGCTTTCTATCACCGCCGAGCACCTCTGGGTGCCTCCCTCCTAGTACCAAGCACCCATGGGTATTTCCTGTAGCTTCCAGGCACCCATGGGTATTTTACGTAAGCCTTTATGAAAGCCCCCTAGCCTTCAAGCGACGCTAGGGCACACCTTCGCCATCAACCTACAATAGATCCAACCATAAATAGACAACAAGCAAAGAGCAAGGTAAATCTATTTCATTTGGTTATATTGCATACTGTTTATTTTTGTTTGCATTTCATACTGTTATAGCTAGGGTTTTAGTTATGATTTTTGAGGGCTCACATAGTGGAGCCCTCATTATTATTACTAACTCTCTAGTGTTTCTTTGTGTGTAGATTAGACAGTATATCAAAAGCATTGGACAACTGATTAAGCTAGAGTGGCCCGACATCGGATACGTAGAAGCCCACTCACACTTGTTGGGAGCAGAGATGCAATTGAAGATACCACCATTTGTTGTAGCTAGGGTTTTGGAGAACCCTAGCAATATTTGTAAAAATTGTATCAAAGAGGATTCTTAAATCTGCTATTGTAACAATGAAGTTTTTAGGCTCCCCCCCATTTAATATAAATCTTATTTGTTGTGCAATATCTGGTTTATTTGAATTTTGTTTCATTTAGCATTGCTTGGTGTCATGTTTTTAGCTCTACAAATGGTGATCATGGTGGGACCCCCTAAGGGTTTCATGTTTTGATTTATCTTGCCATCTAACTTATTTTTTGTCATCTTATTTTGTAGATTTTTAGAAGCGTGAATCACACGTCTTTCGCTGGATCTAGGGTTTTTGAAAGTTTGTAGAAGTTGCAGAAAGAGTGCAAAATGCCTAGTGGCACTCGAAGGCTATCTAGAAATGCCCAGGTGCATTTCAAAAGCCCCCAGCTACATTTTACAGTTATTTGGAACAGATACGTAGGCTATCTAGTAAGTCCATTGTCTAAAATCCAATTTTTTTTTTTTACGTATTTTGGGTTCTTTGATGTATTTTTTAGATTCCAAGCTTAAAATGAACAATCACTAAGTAATATGGAAAATAACTCATCTTAGATTGCATTTTAGGTTTCTTTTTGCATCCATTCACACATTCCAGTTAGGGTTTATGTTTTTGATGTATTCACAAATATAAAATGTTGCATTCTGATTGCATTTGAATTGACAATCTGCATAAATTAGAGCTGCATTTTAGGGTTAGAAGTACCTTCTTTTATCTATCTAAGTAGGAACATCATTAGGGTGCCAAGAGTATTCCTACCATTGGGTGATTCTAGGTAGAGGGGTGGATGAACCCTCCAGTTGTCTTTGATAAGGGGTCTTAAGTGGTGTACTTCACACCCTTTGGAGAAATTGGCATTCTCTTGTTGGCTTCTGATTTAGATTTATGAAATTAGTTGCTTCTAACATTGTTTGTCCACATTAATAAATAGAAACCTTAAAAGGAACAATTCACACACAACATGTTTCACTCAAAATAGTAGTGGTTGGATTTCATCACCAACCATTGCTTGAGATTTGGTGACGGTGGCATTCATCTCCATCCACCAATATCTACCCATAGAAACCATAGGATACCCCTGAGCAAACTTTCTAGATTTCATCACTAGCAAGAATCTCGTTGCCCTATCTTTGCCATAGTTTTTACCTTTGTTTCATTAAGCAATATTAGAACATCAAAACACACAAAATTGACACTTAAAATGAATACACATTAAAAAGGAGATAATCAATGAACAAGGTAAGCCATATTGGTTGAAACTTAGCATTGGTTGTTTGTTTCCTTTTTGCTCCTTAAATATTTTAGTTTTGTGTTACATTTGATAGTTTAATCTGTATTTTGATTTATTTTCTTATGGTATTAACTAGAAACCAAAATAAAGCTATAAGTCAAGATAACTTAATGGAACCTTCATCCACCTTCCCCACCACTTCTGTGGTAGATTCCCTAAATGTGATACATGCATATTTATCTGTAGGTCCCTCACATTCCTTTCCATCCACAACCTTCCATATGGCCATGCCCCAAGAGGAGTCAACCTCCCCTACCATAGACAACCACATTACCCATATAGACATGGCAAGAGTAGAAGCTTTCATGAAGTCTTCTAGTTATGTCTTAGAGTCCATTCCCAATTCACCTAGATAGGATTCTACTTTACAACAAGAACCTATTTATTCCCAATCCCCATCCACCTTTACCCAGGTGTATACTAACCCTCTTTTTGAGGCATCAATTGCACCTTCATCCCATGTGTCCATTCCCCAACCTTCATGTGCTCCTAGCACCTCATATACCTCCACTTACACCAATCCCTTGTATGAGGTACATGTAAATGTTGCTTCATAGGTTCCAACCTCACAAGTTGCCATACCTAGTGTAACTTGTACCCAAACCACATATTCCATACCATCTACCTCCATACCCTTAGCCTCTGATAGAGAGATTAGTGAGGCATGGGAACACCTAAACAAATTGCTTAGACAACATCAAAATGCTCAACAACAAGTACAGGAAAACCCTAAGCCTTTACATAACTCTACTCAGACTATCCTTGTCAACTAGGGTCCATCATGGGCACCACAGTATTCTATGGTTTCTATCCCTATTCCCCCACCAAGCCATACCATCACCCATCCTATTCCCATTGGCCAGCCTAGCCATAACCTTCATCCATCAACCTCATTCCATAATTCCCCATATTTTCATCAACAATCTCCCATTCATCAAATCCCATCAAATTCACCTAGCCATCAATACCAATATCCTCATCACTTAGTCACTCCACAATATTTCTCCACTCCACCACAAACTCATCAGGTAATTCAAGGCTTCCACATTCCTAAGGAAGACCCTCGAATTAAGGCCATGCAGAAATAGATAGATCAATTGATTCAATTTACTCCTGGTTTTTCAAACCAGAAACTAACCTTACGCCAATTGATCAATCAACCAATTCATCCTTCGGTACCATCCTCACCATATCTGAAATATTTCATGGTACCTAAGTTTGAAAAATTTAAGGGAACTGAGGATCCCAAAGAACATGTGAGAACTTTTGTACATGCTTTCTTTAGAATTCAAAATGACAATGCTCTCATGCTTCGAACTTTTCCTCAAACATTAGGAGGGGATGCCATAGAATGGTACAATCAATTACCAAGCCATAGTATCTATACTTTTGAGCAATTGATTGATCAGTTCTTTGAGCGTTTCATATTGAATGTTAAAAATAAGATCTCATTATCTGATGTCTATGCTTTAAGGCAACATGATGATGAATCTATCTATGATTTTGGGAACCATTGGAGGGTTGTCATCACTAAATTGCCATTTACCCTACCAATGGATGAGCTAATTAAGCTATTCACCAAGAGTTGCTTAAAACCTATCTCTTGGATGCTCCAACTACGAACTTATCAATCATTTGAAGAAGCTTTAGCTCAGGCTAGTGTCATTGAGGAGATCAAAATCCAAGAAGGCATATTAAAGCCTAAAAAGAAAGAATGGCAAAACAAGGGCCAATACAAAAGCAACTATTTAGGCCAACAAAAATCAACATAGGCTACCCCAACCACCCAATCCAATCAAGTCAATCAAGTGGTCATGAGCCAGTCGGTAATGGCTCAACAACAACCTGTGCAACAAACACCACAACAAATTTCATATCATGCGGTCCCCTCGACAACACAAGCTCCAACAATTTAGAACATAGTGCCAGTTATGGAAAATCATCCCCGATGATAGTCTATCCGATAAAATCACCAATACACCCCTTTAGCCGAGTCATATGCCTCCCTTTTTAGAAGGTTGTATGAGACAAATAAACTTGCTTTACCCGACATTAGACCGGATGATCCCGCCAGACATAGTAAAAATTATCGAGAACATCTATTTTGTCCTTATCATAGGTAAAATAGGCATGACATTAACAACTGCCATGTGTTTAAAGATGTAGTCCAAGACCTTATTGACTTGGGGGTGATCAAGCTTGATAATCCCCTCGCTCAACAAAACCAAAATCTTGGTATATTTCAAACACCACTTCCTCATCATGAGGAGGTGCAACCAAATGTAGGGGGAGCTAACACTAAAACTCCTCCTAACCAAGTCAATCACATTCAACAATACCAAGGGTTTGTGGGGGCCATTCATGTGGTCACTAGAGGTCAAAGGAATAACCAACAAAGGCAACCACCTCAAGCAAGTGTGTCACAACCTTCTACATCGCCACCCATCCAAGTTTCCCCCAATCCTTCATCACCCATCCATATCCCTAGCCAATCGAATCCACCAAATCCACCCATCAATCATCCACCTCGACCAGTCATCTCATTGAGTAGCCGATTAACTACAAGTCTAAAAATGGCTTCCACCAAATTGTCAATCTATGAGTTAATCCAACAATATCCTCCACATCATGAGGTATTAATGGACATTTTGAAATCCATCGAACTACAATCACAAGATCCTAATGCCTTCAACAACTTTGTGGGGAGCATCCAAACATGCATGGAGCCTTCCATAATATTTTATGACTTTGATATTAAGCCAATCTCATCGGAATCCATAGACCCTCCATTGCATATCATGGCTCTAATTGAAAAAAAGCCTTTTAAAAGAGTCCTAATTGATATCGGTTCCTCTATCAACATCATCACCACATCCACTCTTCATCATTTGAACCTTCCTCCATCTCACATTACTAAGTCATCATTCACCCTCAAAGCATTTAACGATGCTTTGTGTTCCATAGTTGGCACTATTGTTTTACCCATCGAAGTAGGGGTTAAAATATTGCACACAATGTTCCACATATTGGAAGGATCCATGGTGTACAATGTACTCCTTGGAAGACCTTGGATGAGGGAAATGAGATGTGTCCCTTCAATACTACATCAATGTTTGAAATATGTTCATGAGGGATAGGTACATTGCATACCGATGGATGTCGAGCCATTTAAGTATTGCAATTTTATTTCAAATCCTTATGAGTCCATGCTCCCTTCCACTCACCTTTTTATTTCACCATCATCCAATCCATCCACCACTTCACCAATCTCTTCATCAAAGGATCCCATTCCTGAAGAGCTCCCTATCACCAACCCTCATCAAGCTTCCACATCCCCATAACATTCATCAATGACTACATGCACATGTGGTCACACTCAGTCCACTTAATCAACATCATTATCATCCACATCATCAACATCATTGCCATCCACTTCATCATCATCATCATCCATTATGAAACCCTCCCAAGCCAATCCATTGCCATCACCTAATGTTTCACAAGTCAAATTGATGGATTGTGAGATACCTCCATCTTCACCATTTCCTCGAGCCATCATTTGACCATAATCCTTCCATGTCATCCCAAGTCGAGGTCCACCTCACCAATCCTGGTATTGGTGAATACGTGGTCCAAGACATCACCATCACACCCCTCACCATCCCTAGTGCTAAGGATTTTGATCACCCACGTGACCCACCTTTGGCCATAGAAGTAGTCTATAACATGGGTTCAGCTCCAAATAGCATAAATTTTGTATATGGGGGGATTGATTCTTCATCAAGTCCAACACCCATAGAGGAACCCAAAGAACCAAAACTTACCAACATTCCAAACATGATGGGATTTCCATATCGATATTTCCACATAGTCAATTGGTAAGGCCATGGCCTAGGATTGCATGAATAGGGAGTGCATCAACCTATCAATGTTCCATATCAAGAGGTGCACGACCATTCAGGTCTAGGCTACCACCCACTCCCCACCACCTCTTCTCTTGAACAAGCCTTCCAAAGGCTTAACCTCAATTCAGAAGAATAAGCCCTCCATCCCGATAATTCTAATGATGATATCTATGAATAATTTGAGCTTATGTCAATAATTTTGGATGAATCTAAAGAAGAATCAGAAGCCCATCATTCCCCATACCGAACAAGATGAGTTTTATCTCAACATGTTCCCCATCCATGAGCCCATATTTCACTTGCTTCTTCCACAAGAGCGAGTCGCCCCTACCGGTGAACCACCACCTCCATTCCATTAAGCCATTTCATAAGCCAAATTGTAACATATGTACATAATACAAAAATAGTGGTTTTCACCACTACCAAAAAAATAAAAACAATAAAAAATCAACAAAAATATGTTTTCTTTTTCAGCATTGCATGTATATATCATTTAGTAAAATGCATTTTGTGTTGATTTCTGCTATTCAGGTTAACCAAGCCCCTAGCATTGGTTCTTAGGTTCCACCCATTTCATCCAACCTTGTCCACCTTGCCCATAAGTCAACATGAATCTTGTTGATTTATTTACCCCGCTTCGTAATCCATATGATCTGGCTAAGCCAATTCCAATTGACATAAGCCTTATTGATATGGATCGGATTTCCTCACCTCCATCCTTTGCCAAATTTATCTTGTCCGAGGAATTGTTAAGGGCTTCCACCAACTACATTCCTCCATCCCCTCCGTCTTCACCTTCACCTTCACCTTCGAATCCTAAGGTTTTCTAGGAAGAAATAGATGAGGATAAGCCAGAAGAGTTTGATGACATCTTAGATGATATTCATCTGATCCCTACGCCCCATCAACTTGAGGAATATTCCCACATGTCTATTGAAGATACCATCAATGTGGACCTTAGTTTAGACAAAGACAATCCCCAAATTGTCAAGCTTAGAAAAATTTTATCACCCAATGAACAAGAGCAATTTATTGCTCTCCTCAAGAGGAAGAAGGGCATATTTACATGGTCATACAAGGACATGCTCGGTCTTGACCCTATTTTGGTTGTCCATAATCTCACCTTACAACCTGATGCTAAGCCGGTCAAACAAAAACTTAGGAGAATGCATCCTACCATGGCCCTCTTGGTAAAAATAGAGCTTCAAAAATTCTTAGATGTGAACTTCATAGTTCCTATCAACTATCCTAAGTGGCTTTCAAACATGGTACCCATTCGCAAGCCTAACAGGGTGATACACGTATGCACTGACTTTTGAGATCTTAACAAAGTGTGTCCTAAGGATGACTTCCCTCTCCCAAACATTGATACTCTTGTCGATACATGTGCTGGCCATGAAATGCTTTCACTCATGGATGGTTTTTTAGGATACAACCAAATTCGAATAAATCTTGATGACCAACACAAAACAATATTCACTACACCTTGGGGAACCTTTTGTTACAAGGTGATGCCCTTTGGCCTCAAAAATGTAGGTGCCACATATCAACGTGCCATGACATATATTTTCCATGATTACATGCATAAGATTATCGAAGACTATGTGGATGATCTCTTGGCCAAATCCAAAACTCGACAAGAACATATTGGTGTATTGGAGAAAGTTTTTGATCGACTCCTAGAGCATAATGTAAGGTTGAATCCCAAGAAATGTGTCTTTGGTGTTACCTCAGAAAACTTCTAGGATTCATTATCTCCAAAAGAGGCATTGAGGTGGACCCTAACAAGGTCAAGGCCATCATGGAGATGCCTCCCCCAACTAACTTAAAGGAATTGCATAGTTTACAAGGAAAGATTCAATCAATCCATCATTTTACTATGCAACTTTATGATAAATGTAGGCCATTCAATCACCTACTACAAAAGGGGGTGCCATTCTCTTGGACAGATGAATGTCAAAAAGCCTTCGATGATATTAAGCAATACCTAGCTTCTCTGCCAGTATTAGCTCCTCCTCGTCCGAGGGTCCCATTTTATATTTATATCTTAGCAACGAACTTTGCATTAGGGACAATGCTTGCACAAAAGAATGAACAAAATCGAGAGCAAGTTGTCTACTACATTAGTCGAACATTGGTAAGCTATGAAACCCGATACGCTTATGTAGAAAAACTATGCTTAGTAGTGGTTTTTACCACTAAGAAAATTTGATATTACATGCTTAGCCACACAACATATGTCATAGCTAGAGAAAATCCTTTGCGTTATATGATGTACCACACTTACAATAACACCCACACCGCTAAATGGATAATTCTCCTCACTGAATTTGACTTGGAATTCATTAGTCAAAAAATCCATTAAAGGTCAGGTAATAGCCGATAAACTTGCAGAAGCTCCACTACCTAGTGATCATCCTTTGATTATTGAGCTCCTAGATGATTCGGTATTTGTTGTCACTGAAAAAGAAGAAGATGTCATTCCGGAGGAAGACATCGATATCACACTATTATTTGATGGC
Source organism: Wollemia nobilis (assembly GCA_028583015.1). NCBI lineage: Eukaryota > Viridiplantae > Streptophyta > Pinopsida > Araucariales > Araucariaceae > Wollemia > Wollemia nobilis. The sequence continues at coordinate 2,574,245 of JAQPPZ010016847.1, read as the reverse complement.
TCTAAGTGCATGAAAGGTCAAGGTGCTAGAGTCGTATTTCATACACCATAGGGGGTACCTATCCCCTTATCATTCAAACTCGATTTCCAATGCATAAAAAACATTGCAGAGTATGAAGCCTTAATCTTAGGTCTTCAATCAGCTATAGCTATGAGCATTAAGCGTATTAGGATATTTGGTGATTCTCAACTTGTCATCAAGAAAATCAATGGAGAATACCAATGCAAAGAACCTACCATTAAGATTTATCATGAGGTAGCAATGAAGTTGCTCTCTAAGTTTGATTGGTATGAAATCAATAGCTTGCCATGTTTGACTAATAGATTTGCAGATGTGATGGCCTCCCTTGGATCATTGATTCCAAAAGACTCATTTGGAGAGGTACAACCCCTTATCATTTCAATGATCTCTAAATCTGCAATTTCTTGTGTTGAGTCAAAATATGAAAAGGATGTTTGCTTTATCTAGTAAGATTCATATGAGCCTTGGTCAAGCCAAATATTAGCCTTCCTCAAGTTTGGAACACTCCCATCTGACATGTCTTGGACTTCCAAGTGCACTTTCAAGAAAAAGGTAGCCTATTTCATTCTTTTGGGGGACATGTTGTATAAAAATGGTTATGATGGAGTCCTCCTTCATTATCTCGAGTCTAGTGAGGCACAAAGAGCCATAGCTGAAGCCCATGATGGTACTTGTGGTGGTCATTTTAGTGGAATGGCCATTACAAAGCGTATTCTATGCATGGGTTATTATTGGTCCACAATGGAATGTGATTGTTGCACATATGTTAAACATTGCAAAAAGTGTCAAGAACATGCTAATTTAACTCATGTACCATCACAAGCCTTACATCCTATTCAAATCCTTTGGCCCTTTTCACAATGGGGCCTAGATCTAATTGGCAAAATTTCACCTCCTTCCTTGGGACAACATACATTCATTATCACATCCATTGAATACTTCACAAAGTGGGTTGAGGCAATTCCTCTAACCAGTATGACAGGACCTAGAATTGTGGAGTTCATACTCCATCACATCATTTGTCATTTTGGTATCCCCTTGAAAATCATTTCAGACAATGGCAAGTCTTTCAAGAACAAGGATGTTTGAGCACTTTGCGAGAAATATAACATTCAACATAGTTTCTTGACTCCTTATTACCCACAAGCAAATGGACAAGTTGAAGCTTCCAACAAGACCTTAATTGCTATTCTCAAGAAACTTTTCAAAGAAAATCATAGAGATTGGCATACACAAATACCCTTGGCATTATGGGCTTATCGAACAAGCATCCACATGCCTACAAGGGCAACACCATTTTCATTGGTCTATGGAGCCAAAGCAATCATGCCTCTTGAGCTCGAGATCCCTTCCTTGTAAATTTCTTTGTAGGAATTCATAGATGACGACACTGCTAGACAAGCACATCTTGACCAACTCACACTCCTTTATGAGAGGTGGGTCAATGCTTTAGAGAATTTACGAGTTTATCAAGACCGCCTCAAACATGCTTACAATACCAAAGTCCATCTACATGAATTCCAAGTAGGAGATCTCGTTCTTAAAGAGAACCAACAAAACACCAATGAATTACCGCATCTTCGTGATAAATTCATAGCTAATTGGTTAGGTCCATACATCATTACACAAAGAGTGGGTAATGGTACTTATAGGCTTACCATTCTAGAGGGAGAGGAAGAACCCAAACCACTTAATGTTATACACTTGAGAGCATTCTATGCATGACTTGATTTATATATATATATACATGGCTAATACACAAAAAAATATTTGCATACATTTCATTCATAACATTGCATTTCACTTGCATCTACATTTAAAAAATAATGCATTCACACATATTTCACATTGCATTTCATACATTGCATTCACATCCACATTTCACATTTCATATTAGGGATCATTTATTAAGTTTAAGGTCTTAATTGGTCCAACAAAAGTCATGTTGCCTTAATCAGGGGCACCTTCACAATGTCATCCACACAATTCCACTAAGTCAAATTGCCATTAGCACAAGCCACATTCACAATTCCTGGGTTTTTGTTTTTCACTCAACCACTCCTAGTATTTTAAGCAACCTCTAAAATACATGTCGAGTTCTTTTTAGGACCATTGCACATACAAATTAAGAAAATCTTGAGTTTTGGGAATTGACTCCAAAACATTCTTGAACCAAACATAATTTTCACATCTTAAAAACATCTTGTGTCAAAGAGGGATAACACCATACTTGGTATGAACCTTGAAGTGAAAAGGGTCATCCTTGCTAGTCCCATCATGCAACATAGTCCATAAAAATAGTGGTTTTTACCACTATCACAATTCCAAAAATAAAAGAAAGAGTGGGAAAAATCTCTAACAAAAACTCTAAATATTTTACATCACACACCACTGATCAATTGGGTTGTAAGGATCGTACTACATTTCTAATCAGACGGTTAGGTAGTCATCCCCAAAACTTAAGAGATCAAAAATAAAAATCATGGACTATGGAGTTAGCCTCCATCGAGCTATAGATGCTTGATTGGTAGTGGAGTATGCTCATGCATGGTGACATGTCTCTTTTAAAAGAGACCTTTGACTGCTCATACAAACAAGCTAGCTTCTTGGTTTCATCCATAATAGGTTTACCCAATTTACTTAATATGAGTTAATGAACTCACTTGTACACACATTGGTTCTTGATTGCCTCGGGTCATTACCATGCTCTTGATTTAGTAAATGAATTCACTACACACACATTTGGTCCTAGAAGAATTAGGCAGTATTAGTGAGTTTGTTTGATACCACTAGGATGTCTGAGTCTCTACAAAAATAGTTAGTTTTCCATATCAACATCCATATCTTCTTCCATATCAACATCCATATCTTCATCCATATCAACATCCATATCTTCTTCCATATATTTATTCATATCTTCTTCCATATCAACATCCATATCTTCTTCCATATCAACATCCATGTCGTTTCATGAGCCATTATCTGCCACATGCCACCAATTTTGGTGCCCTTGACTAAACAACAAATGACCAAAACAAATATTTAAAATAATAAATGATCATTAACATGCCACCTTGCATTAATCATAAACATATCAACATCCATTTCATAAAAGCATTACAAAAATCGATACATAAAGTATTCACACATAAATATAACACAAAATGGTAAAATCCAAGTATATATATATGTATAAATGAATTTCATAAGGATACATACAATGGATCACCAAATCTCATATACAAAAGTGCATCTAAGCACTATATATACCCTCCAAGAGGACCCCTATGACCTAGCAGGAGCCTCTGGCCTAGGAGGAGCTCTAGACCTAGAGCTATACCTATAATCACTATGCCTATTACCTCAGATATAGATGATGTTGGAGGATCAAGAAGTAGAATATGATGTTCCATCAACCTATCCTATAATGCCTTAATATATATGTGTTGATACTGAATGTGTTCTATGTTGACATTATGTCGATGCTCTCTCTACTAACTCTACCTAGAGCATCATAATCCTCACATCTCGCTCCATCACCTACTATCTAGTTGTGGCCAATAATCCTTGATCTAATTTTAAGGTACATTTAGGACCTCCTCTACATCCTCCCCATCCACACTATCTCCCCCAATCTTGGGAAATTGTTGCACTAAACTCTTAACCCTCCACCTCTGATTATCATATCGAAGGTGTCGATATCTCTTGGGGGCCTCTTGGATCCTTTCATCCTAGGCCTCCTGAGTACCCTCATCCCTCACCTATCCACCTCCATCTCCATCGATCACTCCTCGAGGTGGTGACCATGGTGGCTGAGCCATGAACCATGTGTCATACTTCATGATCATCCTTGCATCGTCCACATCTGAGATATCTATCTCCTCATCATCCTCCAAAACCACTCTCCATGGCTCCATGCATGGTAGCCCGATATCCTCCTAATGTCTCCTATATTGCACCAACTTATCAAGGTCATCCTACCTAATCCCAAATTGGTAAAGCACTCAAGAGAACTAGAAGTACTCGACCTCACTCCTATGTCTCCCAACCAACCATTGATCCTACCATACTCACTGCAAGTCATCTCCATCCCCAATCCATCTATAAATCCACCACAACCTCCATATCACTTGTGTGGATGTTAGTATAACTCATAGATCCCAATACCACTAGCTCATCCTTACTGGATAACTCGACTGTACCTCCTCAACCAATTTCCATAGCCTAGCATAAGGCTACTACCTATCCAAGCCTATCACAGGTAAACCCTTTGGTCGAGCCACACTAAAGAGCTCCTATTCCCAACTCTACAAAAGTAGGCTACACTCCAACCCCTTCCTATCCTTGCCTCATCACATCATATAGATCCAGGTACACCTACACCAATAATGCAGAAGCCCATGTGTATACTTACCTTCCAATGAGCATGTTGCTCACCACTCCTATCAAGTTCCATGAGAACCTGCTCTTAGTGTTGTTTGGGGCCACGTTGTTGGTCAAAATGAACATAACCAAAGAACAAACGGGGTCAAAATCCTTGTCCAATACATGGAAAAATAAGGAATACCCCCACACTCCACCTTCACACCCTACCATGCATCACCAAACATCTGCATCATCTTCATATTTTGATTGAGCTCGACCTCAACCCAGATATCCTCTATCGGTACCTTGAGGATGCGATATACATCCTCCAAAGTAAATATCACCTCACCTGTGGGAAGCTTAAAGGTCCCCATGTCTACATCCCACCTCTATACCAAGGTATATAGGTACCCATCATTGGCCCTCACCACATCCAATTGGGCTACCTTTGCTAGTACCACCCCCTCCAACAACTCCCACTCCTCATCTGTAACTGCCTTCCTCATCTCGAGGATGTAAGACAAAAATTGATGCTAAGCCTCCAAAATCCTAAGCTGCAACATAACACAAAATATTGGTTAATAATTAAAAAAACTTTGCACAATACAAAAGCATAATGTTACCTCAGCAACTCGCACCCCATCCATAGTCCCGACCCCACACTAGCTCCCTCCACTGCCATATATTTCATGCTCCAAATGCCTCACCTCACTTCACGCCACTATCTCATATGCATATTCTCTATCCCAAATGCTTAAATAAGTTTTTTTTCTCCTCCTAGAAGCTATTTATAGCTACTAAAAGCACCTAGATATGCCCATGGGCATTTCTTGGTGCACTAAAGTGCCCATGGGTATTTGTAGAGCACCCAAACACTGGTGGGTGTTTTTGCAAATCAAAAGTGCCAATGGGTATTTGGTGTCAAAATGCATAAAAGACCAAATTTTCACAAAATAGTAGCTTCTCCCAACCAAATCACCCCAAATTTCATCCATCCATATGTTTCATCATTATTTTGTGAATATTCTAACTGATTTGGAAGCATAATTTTTTTTGCGACCACATATTACAAATTCACCAAAAAAATTACAAAAGCACCTCAAAACGATCAAAATCTTCACAAAATGATAATCATCATCTTTTTTATCATCTTAACATCATCATTTTGAATCATCATTTTCCAAGTATAAAAAAACATTGAAGTGAATCTCGTATATAGTAGGTTTTTCTATATACTTGATTATTGCGATGATTTACGTCCATGCAATTCGGTAAGATGAAGAATATACAATAAGAACACTTGGTCATTTTCATCATCACATATCTCCTTGATTGAAATCATAATCATATTTGGTACTTCACATTTTGTGTGAAATCTTGCCAAGAATAATTTGCACAAAATTTGTCATTAATGGCCTAGTTTGTGGGGCTTAAAACATGGATAAAATAAAATTTCATCATTATGTATTTCTTTGATAGTCATCATAGCGATTGGATTTAGCTAGGGTGATTGGTTTTGATTTTAGGAATTATCTAACAATCACTAGCTAGCCCTTTAAGGTTGACTACTTTTATTTTTCTTTGCATATTCATCTTTGCATATCAATGGTGCCGGAAGGCAAAGTGTTTCAACAACATTGAATCACCCCAAAATTTGGGGCAATCACATATAGTTATGACTGTTCCCACAATGGGATACATCTCACATGATAATGACATCTGCACTTGGAAAAATCCCTTCATCTGTTGGGGTAAAAATAGATGCATTTCTCATCACATGTTTCACAAATCCCTTCATATGTTGGGGTAAAACTAGACGTAAATTTTTCACACATCCCTTCATTTGTTGGGGCATAAATATACACATATTGCATCACATTTTCATAAAACCCTTCATCTATTGGGGAAAAAAAAGATGCAATCAATTCACATTTTTTCAACAATACCCTTCCCACCATTGGGGCAAAAACAATATCACATCTTATATCATTCATATCATCCACATTCCATTTGCACAGATTTTTTTCAATTGGCTCATGAGATTCATCCGCAACCTCATTCGCCAATTGAGGGGGTAAGCTACACAATAACTCCAAATTATTTATTCTTTTGCCTTTGATTTCATCTTCACATTCCAAAAAGAGAGAGAAGTTTCTTCTATGCCTAGCCCGATAAGGTATCTTGTATTTTTACACCATATTATTTTTCGAAACATGGTACAAAAAAGGGCATCTATAGACACTAAAATCTAGCCATTTCCACCACCAAAATATAGTCATTTGCCCTCCATCCTAAATTTCCCACCATTTTTACCTATTATTTATATATTTTTATTATATATTTAAATAATAATATTTTATATATTTAATAAATATATTTATATAAGTAAATTAATACCAACCATCCAATTTCATTTAATCCTATTCATCCATCCACATCAATACATGCCACACCCTAAATTTAATATCTACCCTTAGATGTGCTTTAATCTCAGACACACAATTAGTGTTGTTGAAACCCTAGCATGCCCTAGGTTTGATTATAAATAGAGGTCATTTTGATGGCTCAGTCCCTAATATTTCAAATTCCCTAAGTCCTTGAGTTCTTGAGTTCATAATTCCCTGGAGTTTTCTAAATTACCCAAGATTTTAAAGTGCCTTAGAGGTCCAACCTAGCTTTTATGCTCCAATCCCAATCCATCCATCATATTCCCTATTCCCTCGCTCACCCTCGTCATCTTTGCATCCTTCACCTTCATCAGATCTACTTCTACAGAATCCTCCTTCAACCTCCAAGTACCTTCAAGAACTTTTTATCATTTTCAAGCACCTCTGGGTGCCTCCCTCTGAGTCCTAAGCATCCATGGGAATTTCTACAATTATCAGGTTCCTACAGGTATTTTACATAAGCCTTTCTGAAAGCTCCCTAGCCTTCGGGTGGTACTAGGTCACACATTTGCCATCAACCTGCAATGGTTCCAACCAACAACAGACAATAGGCAAAGATTAAGGTAAATCTATTTCATTTGGTTATATTGCATACTATTTATTTCTATTTGCATTTCATATTGTTATAGCTAGGGTTTTAGTTGTGATTTCTAAGGGCTCACACAATGGAGCCCTCATTATTATTACTAACTCTCTAGTATTTCTTTGTGTGTAGATTAGACAGTACATCGAGAGCTTTGGAAAATTGATTAAGCTAGAGTGGCCTGACATCGGATACGCAGAAGCCCACTCACACCTATTGGGAGCGATATGCAACTAAAGACACCACCATTTGTTGTAGCTAGGGTTTTGGAGAACACTAGAAAGATTTGTAATAATTATATCAAAAAGGATTCTTAAATTTGCTATTGTAACAATGAAGTTTTTAGGCTCCCCTTGTTTAATATAAATCTTATTTGTTGTACAATATCTGGTTTATTTGAATTCTATTTCATTTTGCATTGCTTGATGTCACGTTTTTAGATCTACATCATGATTCGTAAGAATTTCCTCAACTGTGGCATCCAATTTTAGAGAGTCAAGTTCCAAAAGGGCTATCTTTGAGTAGTGAGAATTTTCTTCAAAAAATATTATGTGCTCCCACCTCATATAGGAAAGAAGATAAAAGTTCTCACATTGGACCTAACTATTCCCACTGGTAAATTTTAAATGATTCAAGGGATTTAAACCATCAAAAGCTTATGAGGTACACATGCCAATGGTTCTAGAGATAATCCCACTCTAAAATCATCTATGGGCATTATACTTAGAGAGCTTTGGCTTGTGTGCTTAACCTAGAAAGAAATTATTGTGACCAATGATAGTGAGAATGATATTAGAAATGAAACTATGGAAATGATTCAAGTCATGCATGACAATGGTGGAGTTGGGCTGAAAAAATATCTTGGGAATGAATGCTCCTAAAGGCACTCCAAAATTTCCTAATGGTAATCTGATTTGGATGGATGAGCTTACCATTAGATAAGGGTGAGGATTGAGATATGAGGAGAAGGGAATGTGACACCATGGTGGGCACAAATTTAGAATGTAAAAAGTAGGATGTAGGCATGCATGGGTCTAATTGGAGAATATTTGTGTAAAGTAAAAACAACACCAATATAACAATAATAGAACCAACATAAAATATAGTGTACAATGAAGAGATAATATTTTATTAATATTGTGGGAGCCTTGATCTCCAATGTTACAATGCAATATGTGTTGATATAATAGTTACAATCGAAGGGTTTTAAAAACCCTCGTTCACAATGAATATTTGGTGTCTTCTACATTGTCTTCGCTCCAAAAAAGTTTGTGACTAGGATTTGGTATCTCTATGAGACCACTCTATCTGCAACAACCATCAATGTAAAATATTCCTAGAACCCACACAAACAGATCAGAAAATGGTTCGTAATAACTGCAGGGTCTCCAAAATGTGAGACCAACTAAAATCCACAAGGAAAATAAACCCTAACTTAAATGTTTAATGAAAGGGGGTACAAATGTACCAAAACTATAAATAAAATAGTAGTGAATAATATATTTCTCAAAGTGTACCTATGTGATTTATCTCTATCTCTACTTCATCGATAGAGTACCGCACGAATGCCTAGGAGCATATGAGGGTATGTGGAATGCAAATCGACTACTAAAAAATGCCCTAGATAATTCTGGAAGGACTGTGGGTGCCTTTTAGTGTTCTTTGAATTCCCTACAATGTTTAAATAATGTTCAATAGCATTTTGGGATTTTAGGGAGGTGTACTATAGAACCAGATCTAGTTTGCAAGTTTGGGAAACTAAAAATAGAGGATTCAACGATAACGAGGAAGGTGGATGTTAGAGAAATACTAGGGCTTTGGGATGATTAGGAATAAATGGCTAGGATAATCTCAAGAGTCCACCATAAACTTTAGAATCAAATCATTACTCCATCGATCAACCTCGATTCATAAAAATGAATCATATTTTATAGCTTGTCTTCAATACATTAGGGTTTGGATGATACCAATGAGTAGCCAAGATTAAAACATAATGAATGGCTAATATTATAACTTTGCAATGTGACATGGATCATGATGAGTGGATGGTCAATATTAAATCATGATGGGTGGCTAAGATTTATTCATAAATACACATATATTTATTATATATAAATATAAAATATTTATATTTATATATATAAATAACGAAGGGTTGTAATTTGAGGATGCAGATGAATGAAAAGCGGTTAGGATTTGGTATCTACATATTCCCCTTTTTGTATCACATTATATGAAACACAATGCGATGCAAAAACAAGAGACACCTAGTTTGGTGAAGTAGCTTTATTTCCTTGGAGCACAAGAAGATCTTGGAGATAAAAATTGTAGTTGTAGTGTACCCCCTCAATTGGCGAATGAGTGAAGAATAAATCTCATGAGCCAATTGACAAAATTATGGGTGATAATGTGGGTGAAAATATGGGTGTATGATGTATTCTATTTTTGCCCCAATATATGAAAGGGTTTTTGATGATGTGGATGATATGAATGATGTAAATGTGGGTGACATAGATGATGATGCAATGATTGATTCTATTCTTGCCCTAATAGAAAAGGGTTTTTTCCAATTGTTAATGTATGATGTATTCTATTTTTACCCCAACAGATGAACGGATTTTTGTGATAATGTAGATGATATGAATGATGCAAATGTATGTGTGAAATGTGATTTATATACGTGATGTAAATGTTGTATTTAGTTTTTGCCCCAACAAAAAGGGGATTTTTGTTAGTGTGGATAATTTTTTGTTTTTACCGCAAAAAAGTAGGGCTTTTTGACAAATGTGAATGATATGTAAGTGACATATATGGTGATGCAATGATTTATTATGTCCTTGACCTAACAGAAAAGGTTTTATTTTACCAATTGTGTGTGATAGTGTGGATGTAAATGTAGGTATATTCTATTTTTTCTCGGGTTTTGAAAATGTGGATGATTTGAATAATGTAAATATCAAAAAATTGATATATATGATGATGCAATGATTTATTCTATTCTTGTCCTAGTAGAAAAGGGATTTTTACCAATTGTGGATGATAGTGTGGATTTAATTGTAGGTGTATTCTATTTTTGTCCCAATAGATGCAAGGGGTTTTTGAAAATATGAATGATTTGAATTATTTAAATGTTAGAAAATTAACATAAATGATGATGCAATGATTGATTCTAATATTACCCTAATAGAAAAGGGGAGTTTTCCAATTGTGGGTGATAGTGTGGATGTATATGTAGGTGTATTTTTTTTTTGCCCCAACATATGCAAGGGGTTTCTAAAAATGTGGATGATTTGAATGATGTAAATATCAAAAAATTTACATATATGATGATGCACCGATTGATTATGTTCTTGCCCTAACATAAAAGGGGTTTTTTCTAATTGTAGGTGATAGTGTGAATGTAAATATAGGTGTATTCTATTTTTACCCCAATAGATGCAAGGAGGTTTTGGAAATATGTAATGATTGCAAATAGTGCAATGATTGATTCTATTTTTACCCCAATAGATGCAAGGAGGTTTTGGAAAGATGTAATGACTGCAAATAGTGCAATGATTGATTCTATTTTTGCCCCAATAGAAAAGGGGTATTTAATTTGGAAAGGTGTGAATGATGTAAATGATTGATTATATTTTTACCCCAACATAAAAGATGTTTTTGTATGATGCAAGTGATTTATTCTATTTTTTCCCCAATAGAAAATGGGTTTTTGTATGATGTAAGTGATTGATTCTATTTTTACTCCAACAGAAAAGGGATTTTTATATGATGTAAGTGATTGATTCTATTTTTACCCCAACAAAAAGGGTTTTTGAAAATGTGGATGATATGAATGATGTAAAGGAATGTGAATGATTGATTTGATTTTTTTCCCAATAGAAAAAGGGGTTTTTGATTTGGAAAGATGTTAATGATGTAATTGATCCCGATTTTACCCCAATAGAAAAGGGGATTTTGTATGATGTAAGTGGTTGATTCTATTTTGGCCCAATGGAAAAGAGGTTTTTGAAACTGTGAATGATGTAAATGATCGATGTAATGGATGTGAATTGTGCAATAACTGATTCTATTTTTACCCCTATAGAAAAATGGGGATTTTTGAAAATGTGGATGATGCAATGAGTGATTATGTTTTTGCCCCAATAGATGAAGGTTTTTAAAAATGTGGATTGATTCTACCTTTGCCTTGGCAGTATAGGGTTGATGATGGATTGATTGATTGTGAATGCAAGGCAAAGGGTATAACCTTTGACAAAAGGACGCAACCTTTTGAACCTAGCAACTAATTTGATGAAGTAGTTTGTTGGACTGGTGGGGAAGGTATGATACCTTAAGCACCCCTAGTTAATTGATTGTTTTTATTGGAGAAGGTGTGATACCTTGAACATCCCCAATTGGATTTTTTTTTTGTGAATAATGGGGGAAGGTGTGATACCTTAATCACCCCCAAGTTGCTTGATTATTTTTATTGAGAAAGGTGTGATACCTTGAACATCCCCAAGTGGATTTTTTATTTTTATTTTTTGATGTGACTAATGGGGGAAGGTGTGATACCTTAAACACCCCCAAGTTGCTTGATGATTGTTTGATGTATGCAAATAAATGAATGACCATCATGTTGTAATGATCATTTATAAAACAATTTAGACTCTTTCTTGACCAATTTTTTCTTTTTTGCTTAATCAGAGACACCAACATTTATGTGAAGTGGAAGACTCATATGATGGATGTGGTAATACTATGGATATTTTTTGGGCTTGTGGATGGATGGTCTATAATTTTTTTATAGAGACTCAAACATCCTAGTGATTTAAAACAAACTCACTAAGTTTTATCAAAATTGTCCAAGATCAAATGTATGCAATGAAATATTAATTTACCAATCAAGAGCATGGTAGTGACTCAAGTCAATCGAGAACCAATGTGTGTGCAAGTGATTTCATTAGATCATCTTTAGTAAATTGAGATAAAACCTATTATGGAGGAGACCAGGAGGCTAGCTTGTCCTTATGTGTGATTAGAGGTCTCTTCAAGAGAGACGTGTCACCATGCATAAGAATACTCCACTACCAATCAATAATCTATATACTTGGTGGAGATTAGCTCCATAGTCCAATGATCTGATATTTGAGATTTGGAGATTTAAACTACCTAACCATATGGATGGAAATGTAGTTCTATCCTTCCTACTTGAGGATTTGTGGTGTGTGATGTGTAAAAGAGCTAGAGCTTTGGGGAATAATATTCTCAACCAAGGTAAGATGATAATTTAACCCTATACTTACTACTTATTCTTTTATTTGGAAGAGTTGATAATGGTAAAGACCATTTTTTATTATTATTTTGGACTATGTGCATAATGAGACAAGCAAATATGACTCTTTCACTTCAAGGTTCAACCCAATCATGGTATTATTTATCTTTGACACAAGATGTTTTTAATAAGTGTTAGATGTGTTTGGTTCAAGAATGTTAGAGTCAACTACCATAACTCAAGATTTTCTTTAGTGAAAGTGTGCTTTGGTCCTAGAGGAAATTCAACATGCAATGAAGTTTGCTTGAAACACTAGGAGTGGCTGAGTGATCAAAAACACCTAGGGATGATGGGAATTTGTATTGCAACTTGTGACATGACTTATGAAATGATAAAATGAGATGGATATTAAATCAAGGGTGCCCCTGATTAAGGTGACAAGACTTATTGTATTAACAATTATCCAAACTAATCAAATGACCACTAGTATGGTGAATGGAATGTATGTATGCAAATGATATGAATGCATGAATGCAATGTGATTGGAATAAAAATGCAATATTTTTATAAAAAAAAATTGTGGGGAAGGTGTGATACCTTAATCATATCTGATTTGTTTGATGGTTGATGTGGATGTTTTATAAGGTGTGATACCTTGGATGATGCTGGTGTATACTTGGCTAAAACTGTAGGGATGTGATTGAGCCAGTTCCTACTGATAATAACAAGCATGTTTGGGTGGAATGTGAAGTGGTTTTAGAATAGGATTGGTTTATCTTAAATAAGCTCTAACCTCATCCATGTCTATGTGGGTGATGCAGGTATTAGTGGGTGTGGGTGGCTCAATTTCTAGATTGGATGTGTGAATGGCTCTATGCATCACATCAAAATTTGAAGTGAATATTATGTGTGAGGGTATTGTAAACAAATCAAAATAATTTGGTTGTGTCATGTTGGTTGGGTTAGTCACACAAGAGGTTGGGGGAGGATTGGAGCACTTCATGGAGAAGGTTGGTGTTTTATTCATGGCTCTGGCTTAATTTTTGGTCAATACCATAAGCTATGAACAAGCAAGGATGATGAATTTGAGGGATGTGTGTGGAAAGTGAAATGCCAATGAAAAGCACATAGATCAAAAAACAATTATATCCTATATTTTGCAACAATGATTTGTTGTGTGGTTTATTTATTTTGATGTGCAGACCCTATGCCTAGACTACTATGTAGGTTAGGTTCCTAAGGTGGATAGCATATGAGAACTTTTTTGGTGATGAAATATAGAAAAATTACTCACAGGTTGCTAAAGTGTCTATGGGGTAAGACTATAGATGGGGATAAAATCAGTTGTCGCTAGTCTATATCAATGGTTGGTGATGAAGTCCAAATCACTAATGTTGAAAGTGAAGCATGCAATTGTGTGTGATTATTTTTAAGTTTTTGTTATCTATGGTGTTCAACATGTAAAGAAACCCTCTTACACTCAACCAAGTTGGTGACCAAGAAAATAAATTTCAAGTCCCTCGAAAGAGACTAGGGTACATCACTTAAGATCCACATTAAATCATCAAGTGATTCCAATAATAGAGGGTTCACCTAGCTCTTCCACTCTAAATCATAAATGTGTTTCCAATAGTGGGAGAGACTTGAATACCAATGAATTTTTCTAGCTTAGAAAAGTGAAAAGTGAGAAATTCTACCCTAAAGTGTAGCTATTTATGCTCTTTTGTATTATTGCAAACAACACTTAGAGTAAAAGATAAAAACACAACAAAAAAACAAAAAATCAAATTTAGAGTGATGAATATTCTAATGCAACTAATATGAATGCATAAGTGTAGATCTATCCTATGTGAAGACTATATGAAGAGATGTGTGTAAATGCTTAATATGCAAGATGTGTTGCTTTTTAAATGAAAAGTAGATATTTTCCTTTTAATATCTCTTTAAAAAGAAAAATTAAAAATGAATGTGGGGTTTTCTCAAGACTTACCAGGAAGCCTATGTATTTCTTCCTAACTCTCCTCGATGCAGTGCAAAAACTCATAGTTTTCCCTACAAAAACTAAAATTCCAAGATACTCTATGGTGTCTTCAAGATACTCTATGGCATCTCCTAGATACTCTATGGCATCCACTAGATACTCTATGGCATCCACCTAGATTTTGCATGGCATCCATGTGACCACAGATAAAATCTTACTACTTCAAAAACCATAGTTTCATGATTGTCGCATGATCAAATCTCTAAAAATCTACAACAAAAATAGAAAATGTAGATCAAAATTTGATAAGGTGTATTAAAATAAGAAACCCTTTGGGGTTAGCACCATGATTGCCATTTTGTAAAGTAAAAACAATAACACCAAGATAACAATAATAGAATCAACACAAAATATATTGCACAACAAAGAGATAATATTTTATTAATATTATGGAAAACTTGATCTTCAATGTTACAATGCAATATATGCTGATATAATAGTTACAATCGAAGGGTTTTGAAAATCCTCATTCACAATGAATATTTGGTGTCTTTTGTGTTGTATTCACTCCAAACAAGTTTGTGAGTGGTTTTTAGTATCCATACGGGACCACTTTGGCTACAACAACCATCATGTACAATGTTCCTAGAACCTACACATAAATAGATCAAAAAAAGGGTTAGTAATAACTGTAGGGTCTCCACAGTGTGAGACACACTAAAATCCAAAAGTAAGGAAAATAAACCCAAAATGAAATGTTAAATGAAGGGGGTGCAGATGTACCAAAAACATAAATAAAATAGTAATGAATAATACCTTATCCAAAGTGTACCTATGTGATTGATATTTGTCTCTTCTTTGTTGATCGAGTACCACACAAATGTTTGAGAGCATCTAAGGGTATGCAAAATGCAAATAAGCTACTAGGAAACACCTTGGAGTGTCTGGGATGATAGTGTATGCATTACAACATTTATAGAATGCCCTACAATATTTTGGCAATACTCAGTAGCATTCAGGGGTTTCAAGGAGGTGTACTACAGAACCAGATCTGGTTTGCAAGGTTTTGGGCAACAAAAAATGGAGGATTCAGTGGTGGTGAGGAAGGGGAATGTTAGAAAAATTCTAGGGTTTTGGGATGATTAGGAATGAACAGATAGGATGATCATAGGAGTCCACCATAAAATTTAAAATCAAATCAATGTTCCATGATGAGGATCGACCCATGATGAGGTGGGAACCCAAAGCCATGGTGGAGACTAACAATAGAATCCCAATGTGGATCCTAAGTAAGTGAGGGATCGATAAGGTATACTTAAAAAAAAAGGGTTCGCCATGAGAGATGGAATTGATGATGTGGAATCCAATAGAATTTCCATGAGAGAAAGAGAGCCACCTATGCTAAGGGATAACATTATAGTGAAGTGGAACCTTTGTTGATGGTAATATTATTGAGGGTTTGAGGAAAATTTTCTTGCCACACATGAAGAGCTTCTTCATATAGATCCAACTTGGCCAAAATATCAACTACTTTTTTACCTTCTCTATAAACACATTGGATGATGAGATTGTTGTCATTACCATATGAGCCTATTTTATTCTTTAGTGAGATTGAAAACTCTCTAAGCAAGAGGTTGATTGCCTTATAATTTATGATATTCAATGAATATCCTTGGATGATGATATTGTGAGAGAGCTCATATAGGATAGATAGCCCTTGGTAGAGAGCTCTAGCTTTGGCTACATGGTTTGTTTTAATTATAATTTTTTCAAAAAATATAAGGATGATTTTTTCATTGTGGTCTTTGATGATGCCACCACCTCCAACCTTGATTGGGTTTCCTTTGGCTACCCCATAAAATTTAAATTTGAGCCAACCATCTAGGGGAGAAGTCCACTTAACATTCAATATATCTAACATAGGAATGAAAGGATGAGGAGGAACCATGGATAGATTGAACAAAGCAATAATCCTAGACTCAAGTCTAGGGCCCAAGGCCTCAGGGTAGGGGTTCAACTAGGCATTTTTGATAGCAACACAAATCACCCTAGTCCCCATCGACAAGGTATCCTTAGATATGTTGAATAAGGCTCTACTATTGCACTCTAACCACAATTTCCACAAGTAATGCAAAAGTAAAAAATATAAGAGAGTTTTGAGGTGACGATTGAAGAAAGGGTTAGGGCATTGGAGGAACAACTCAAGGATAGAATTTGGTTGGACCCACCCAATGCTAAAAGAAAAGAAAAGAAAATTTAGCACTTTACAGGAGAAGGAAAACCCCCATAACAAGTGATGGGTTGACTCCCAACTGGATCAGAACAAGTAGTAGCAATTGGGGATGATCAAACCTCTTGAAAGGAGATTCTCCACGGTCAATATTTTTTTTTTAGCAACAAACTAGGAGAAAAAAATAATTTTGGGGATTATGTGCTTAATATAAATAAGGTTAAGTAAGAGCCAACAAATGGGAGCATTTTTTTGAAGGAAATAGGTTGACTTGATCGAGAACTGACCACTTTCACTAACTCTCCAAACCGGATAATCAAGGGAATTTGCACTTGGAATGACATAATTTTTGAGAAGAGTGACCAATTGCTAGACTATGACAACATGATCTTCCTTGATATTACTAAGGGGGATCATATTAAAAACATGGGGATCATATTCCAAACATGAGAGTCAGTTAATAAATTACAAAATTTAATTCCAAAGAGAAAATTTGTTATGGGATTCAAAATGGCTAGGTTGGGATCCTCAAGCATCGATTGATCAAGAAGCCATGAGTCCTAGAAATCAATGAGATACCCACTACCAAGCTACCATATAAGACCATTTTGGATTATGGGTTTGTATTGGATAGCTAAATTATAGAATGCCGATCCTCTTTGGAGTGGCCCATCATCCATAAATCTTATGTTCCAAAGATATTTGCTTTTAATGATTGCAACCTAGGTGGAGTTAACATTGGTGAAGATTATCCAACCTTTCTTGGCTATGAGGATCATATTCATTTTTCTAACCTTTATGAATCCTAATCCTCCTTGAGATATTTTGGTACATATTTTATCCCAAGCAACAAGAGGGAATCTTATTCTATTCTCAGACCATGACCACATAAATATTTTTTTGATTTGCTCAATTTTTTGATAGACTACCACATGGGCTTTGAAGAATGACATGAAAAAAATAGGAATACTTTGGAGGTAAGCTTGCACCAAAGTAGATTTGGTAGCTTGATTAAGGAGGGCACCCTTACAACTTTTGAGCTTTTTGAGGAGCCTTTTAATGATATTATTCCACATGCTTTTAGATGGATTGCCAAGGAAGAGGGGAAGACCAAGATAGGTAGAAGATAGACTGGATATGGTGTAGCCAAGAATAAAAGCAATCGTAAGTTATCTGTCAATGGGTATGTTAAGGAAAAAATTGCTCTTCAAGAAGTTAACCTTTTGACCAGTGGCTTCTTCATATAAATTGAGGATGACCTTGATATATTTGGCTTCAAGATTAGATGATAGGGTGGAAAAAATTGTGTCATCAACAAAATATTGTTGAGTGATGGAATTAATGAGAGAAGAGGCCTTGATACATGATATGGCTACCAAGGAGCATGCAACTTTAAGATATCTACCAAGGAACTCCACTAATATGATAAAGAGGAAGGAAGATAATGGATCATTTTGCCTTAATCCTTTAAATCTTTTAAAATACCTTGGAGTTGACCCATTGATAATGATAGAGAACCATGCAGAAGTGAGATATTCCTTAATGAGAGCAATCTGATCATCATGGAAACCAAATTTAGATAGGATAGTAAAGAGGAAATCCCATGAAACTCTTTCAAAGGATTTGTTCATATCAAGCTTGAGGAAGAGTCCAATTTTTTTATTTTGGAGATATTATATGAGCTCATGAATGGTAATGATGCCATCAATAATAAGTCTACCTTGAATAGTGCTCCATTGGTAAGGGTAAATGATGAGTGGGAGTATTTCCTTCATTCTATTGGTCATGAATTTAGTGATGATTTTATAGATTATATTGTAGAGACTTAATAGCCTAAAGTTAGAGAGATATATACTCCTAAGGAACTTTGGGATGAGAGCTAGGAAGGTCGAGTTGAAATCCTTGGGAAGGACTTTATTCCTTTGGACTTCCTAGACGACCTCAATGATGTCCTTTCCTATAATATCCTAGAAAATTTGAAAGAAGCATGGAGGGAAGCCATCCAAACCAAGCGATTTTTCAACATGCATGGAAAAGAGGTCGTATTTAATTTCATCCCAAGAGAATATTTTGAGAAGCCATGAATTGATAGGAGGAATAAGAAAGGGGTTGTTTTGGAGAAGAGAGTTAAAGGCTAGAGTAGAGCAGGGGAGGTGGGGTCCAAGAAGATATTTGAAGTGAGCAATAACTTTGACTCTAAATTTAGAGGCACTACTAATGACATAACCTAGATAACTCTTTGATTTTTTTGAAACTACAATACCTGAGAGTTGAAGCATGAAAGAACTTGGTGTTGGAATCTCATTTTAGCATGAAGGCTCTTGATTTTTACCTCCAAAAGACTTTCTCTTTTAATAAAATGATACGTAATTTGGTCAAAAGCCTCCATTCCTCATACTTGATATTAAGATATGAATTCCTAGATTGGATATGTGCTTCTATGATTTTGAGTTGGTCTTGGATGATCCGTTTATTTTTAAAGATGCTTCCAAACACCTCCTTGTTCCACACTTGAAGATTAACTTTGATAAAGAATATTTGTTTTAAAATTTGAGATATGAGAGAACCTAAGAAGCTTTTATTACACCACTCTATAATCTGATCTTTGATATTAGGGTGTTGAAGCCACATGGCCTCAAATATAAAGGCAATTTTGAATGAAGAAGCTGGTTGGAGACCTTCAAGAACAACAAAATTGTGATTCAATCCAATATTAGGGAGGGAATGAAGAGAGGCATCACTAAAAAAAGTGAATGGAATCCTTGGATAAGAGGAATATATCAAGCTTGAGTTGAATGAGATGGATTCCTATCCTCGTATTGCTCTAAGTGAACTTAGTTCCTTTGAGTTGAACATTCATTAACTCATTGTTGTCTACGAACTCAGCAAATTCCCTATAATACCTTGGTGTAATAGCTATCCCTCTTATCCATTACATGACTCTTAACTTACTCTTATGACACTTGTGCATATTTTACACATGGAGAGAAATTTAAACTATAAATAAAATAATTTAATATTCTTTAACACCCCCTATATTACATTATTTGATATGTACTTTTCTTGATATACATAGATGATTCTAGAATATCTAAAATTTATTTTGATTGAATGATTTTTTAAAAATATTTGCAATCTAATCTTAATTGGAAATATGTTTCAACTGAATATGATGATTTTGAACATGATCCCTGATAAAGTAACATTGAGCTTCAATGTGTTTTTTTCTTTCATGAATAATTGAATTTTTGATTAAATTTAGTACTCCTTGGTTATCACAACTTAATATTGTAGGAGTTATCCTAATCCCTATATATGACAATATATTGTAGCCAAAGGGTCTCATATACTACATATTTTATTGCACAATATTTTATTTATGTAGATGATAGTGCCACTACATGTTTTTTACTGTACCAAGAGATAGATCCAGATCTAAGATAGAATACATATCCTGATGTAGATTTTTTGCCATTTAAAGATCCAACATAATAAAAATCTGAATATCCCTATGGATAAAACTTATTATCATCTTCATTTCTATTATATTAGCCCACATTTTGTAGTATTTTTAATATATTATAATATTCTCTTTGCAGCTTTCCAATGATTTTATCTAGGTTCTTGCATGAATCTTGAAAGATAATTTATAGTAAATACTATGTATGGTCTAGTATTTGTTAAGTATAGAAGAATCCCAATTAGTTGATGGTTGATAGTGGCTAGAACTAGAGCCATTTCATTTTGTCTGGATAATTGTAATCCTTATTCCATAGGTGTATCTTTGGGTTTACAATGTTTCATTATATAATTTTCAAGTAATGATTGTGCATACTTTGTTTGTTTTATTGTAATACTATTTTTTTTTATATAAATTTTCAATGAGATAATAATGAAGGAATCCCAAATCTATCATTTCAAAATAATTTTCTAGATCCTTTCTAACTTTATTTATCATATTTCTAGAGCTTCCCGTGATTACTATATCATCAACATATACTATAAGTACTATTCTATCTTGTCCAATTTTTTTGTATAGATATTTGGATTGATTTGTTTTTTTAAATTGTGTTGCAAAAAATGGTTATTAATCTTTATGTACCATGTTCTTGGTTTTTTTTTTAAATAATATACAAATTTGTTCAATTTACAAACCTTTTATTATTTTCCTTTGATTAAAAATCCTTATAGTTATGACATATTTAGTTCTTATTCAAGATCACCATTAATAAATCCACCTTTTATATCTATGTGAAGAATTTTCCATCTGAAATTTGCTACTAAAGCATAAATTGTTTGAGTAGTAGTCATTCTTGAGGTTGGTGCAAAGGTTTCTTCATAATCTATTCCTATTGTTTGAGTATATCCTTTTGCAACTAATCATATTTTGTATTTGTATAGAGAACCATTTGCTTTGTATTTTGTCTTGTGGACCCACTTACATCCTCTTAATTTTTTTCCTTGTGGTAGATCAACTTGATTTCATGTTTTATTTTTCATTAATGGTGCATATTTTGATTTCATGGCTATTTTCGATTCTGAATCATTTAAAATAGCTTGAGTAGTCATAGGTTCTACTATATAACTTATTAATCCTTTATTTAAGCTTTGATTTTATGGTCTTGTAGTAGTAAGATATGACATTTTCTCTAGCTTTGAATCTTTAAGTGTATCTCTAAACCATATTGGTTCTTTTCTTTGTAGTGTTACAATAATTTCTAATTTTTTACCTTCCTCATCATATGTTTCTGATTCTGATTCTTCACTTGATAAGACTTCTTCTTCTAAAAGACTTAGAATTGTTCTTGTATTTTTTTTTTGTTTTTAATAACATTATTGTTTCCCTCATTGAACACTACATCTCCAGTTATGTATATTTTCCTTGTAGTTGGATCAATTATTCTATATCATGTTGAATCATCATCATAAACAAGAAATATTTCGTGCATAGTTTTATTATCCAGTTTAGTTCTTCTTTGCTTTGGAATATGTATGTATGCCTTACATCCAAAAATATTTAATTGTTCTATTGTTGGTTTTTAACCTAGGCATACTTCTTTTGGAGTAACACTTTTTAGTATTCTTATGGGTGATCTATTTTGTAAGTATATAGTTGTTTTAATCACTTATGCCCAATATTGATGGTTAAGATGAGCTTATTTTACCATGAAACAAACCATTTCCATAATAGATATATTTCTTCTTTCTACAATACCATTTTGTTGAGGTGAATATGTTATGGTAAGTTGTCATTTTATATCATTTGTTTCTAAGAAAGAATTAAATTTCTTTGATAAAAATGACCCTCCTTTGTTTGGGAGGATATTTTTTTATCGATTTTCTTATTTATTTTTCTACTAATTGTTTGAAGCAAATAAATGCTTAAAATTTGAATTTCATAAAATATACCCAAATTTTTTGAGAGTAGTCATCAACAAATAGTTGATAGTATCTATGTTATCCAAGACTAGTAGCACTCATTGGACCACATAGATCTGTATATATTTGTTCCAATTGTTATTGAGCTCCATATTGTTGGTATCCAAATTGACATCAAACAAAGCTTGAAACTATGACTCTTATCTTCTAGCTTTCTGATTAGGCATGCACCCACTGGTCACAGTACAAACATCAATATTGAATGGATTAAATATTGATCTAATACAACATCCAGAGTAGGTTGGTATTCCTTATCAATTGATAGGGTGTTGAATAACTTAAGCATAGTTAAATGTTTAAAATATAGGGATAGAAATGGATTTAGGATTAGGAAGCAGTGATTAAATAGTGGCCAGATAAATCTAACAACATAAACATCTACAAGAAAACCTTATGACAAATAATTTTTAGTATCCCACACTTGTGATTAATAACATTCGAAATAGATAGTCTTCATCAATTAAACAAACATAAATATACTTCAAGAATTTATTTCAACATAAAAATAATAATAATACAATATAGAAAAATAAGATCAGTATCAAGATTTAATAGAAAATAACTTTCTCTAAGTATAGAGTCAATCATGAAAGATTTCAAAATACTCTAAAATAGCAATCAATATTAGCAAAATAGACTAACCATAGCAAAAATAGCAAAAAAGTATTTCAAAACATGAGTATCTCAAATATTATAGAAGACACTAGTCTAAGGCAAACATCCAAGTAATGTTCCTTCTATTGATTTACATAAAGTATTTACACAGTAGGGCAAGCAAACACTCTAGAGTCGATCCAAAAAAATGAGGGTTCAACCTCTATTTATAATATTACATGCTTAGAAAAATGAAATAAGGTAGAATATTTCAAGGAAAATGAAATACCAGATCAGCTAGTTGCTGAGGTGGTAGCCTCTTATTTGTACTTGATGAAAGAATAAAATGCATGATCTTGTGCTTCTTTGCAACTTGGCTTATGCAACTTGCTGGTCTCTCATGGTGCATTGGATCTAGGCTATCAAAACTATAATCCAATCCCTCCATCATTCTTGTAGATACTATCCAACCATAGATCTGCAACTACCTGTATCTTGGTTCTTGACCTCATTGATGCTTCACCTGCTGGTTCACTTTGATCAACCAATTCACATCACAAAAGTTCTACTTTTATGTGCTTGGAGATCATTAAAATGAGCCAACTATTGATAAACTTATGAATGGTTGAGATCAAATCTTGAACATTACTGGTAGCTCCATGGCATACAACATGTCATAGCCCATGCCTTAGAACAAATTTCCATATTTATTGAACATTTTGACCACAGACTAGAGCAAATAATGATTTAATGTAAAAATACACCTTATGCCACGTATGATAGAGAATTGTGCTAGCCCGGTTGTTTTATTATTCAAGTTTCCTTACCTTGGTTTGCATCCAAAAATAAATTTTGGACCATGTTGTAGCCTGTACCTTGAATCTTGTAAATACAAGGTTTGACCATTGCTAATCGTGGGGTAGAGCATTGCTCTATCTTGCATAGGATATAAGATAAAATTGCATGATATGGAACCTTGCATTGGCCCACTCCTTTGTAATACTTCTTCATGAATTTTGACTTCTTTGACCATGGGTTGGAGCAATGTGCATTGCATTGCTATGGTATGAAATACTCTTGAGCTTGTGCAGGGTGGAGCAATGTGTTGTGGACCACAATTTGGGGAGTGGTGATGTTACATTTGACCGATGTTGACCATTGGTTGGAATCATATTCTTTGTTGTATGGGCTGGAGCATCCTGCAAACCACTGAACTTTATTAAAACTAAAAATGTGCTATGGCCCATGATATTGAAATGACTAAGTGTAAACTTTGATCACTTTAACTACGGGGTATAACATCTTATGCTGAGCTACTGTGTGGGGTAGAGCAAGCATATTTGTGCCTTAGAAATTTTTACAAAATTATCCTAAGGATGTGGCTATTTTGGGTCTACATTTTTGTGCCTCCTAGGGGGTTTTTCTCGCAAAGCCGAAGAACTCATAGTATTACCCATTAGGCATCAGGAGTCAAAATTGATGAAAAGATCCTCAAAAGTAAAAATGTATGAAGTAAAAAGAAAATAAAGTAAATGAAGTGGGAAAATAAAGGAGGTGTAAGGAAATATAAAATTCAATCTTCAGTGGACTATGCTTCATAGAATAACCTCTATGTGACCATCACTCTCTAGAACATTTATGAAGACACTCAAAGAGTAATTGGTTCACATGGAAATCATGTTGGAAGCAATAAAATTTGTAACTTCTTTCATGAATACAACCTCAGTATGGGTATATGAAACTATATTTATTTTTATAACCTCAACCATATTGAACAAAATATCTTCATGTCTTTTTTATGTTTGCTACAGGATTCATGCTTTATGATTGTTCTCTGATAGTATCAGAATCAAATACAAAATATACACATCAATACAAAAATGATTAAGTCCACTTCCGCTATAAGGTTGTTTAATATTTTTCATTATCTTCTTGATTTTTCTCCTTGATTGTTCATCTTGTACCTCTTCAGTATCTTTAGCAATATTTTCTAATTTTTCTTCTTCTTGATGAGTTTTCTCTCCACTTGTTTATTGTTTATTTTTTTGTTACCACCTTCTTGGTCTTCTTTAACCTCTTCTTCTTGGGAAGTCTCCTGCTTATCTTTAGGCTCTAGAATTTTTCCAAACAATTGGATCATCTATTTTAGGGTCTACAATACTTGGATCCAAGCTGACTCAGTAGGATTAGTGGTTCATTTGAGTCTCTTATGAACATATTCCAACATAGAGGTTTCTTCATAAGTCATAGAGTTACCCTTGTTCACCAAGTCTTCCATTAGATATTTGAGCCTATTAAAGTATTTTATCATCTAAGAGAACTTCTCTTGGTTAATTGAATCTTACCAAGCATTTATTTTAGATTCATCTTGGATGATTGATGCTAAATTCTTTCAGATATCTTCTGTTGGATATTTTGAGTCCCTAAGTCAAAGTTGTCATTGATGTCACCATTGATGCCATCAGATGGAGTCATCATTAATATCAATATTTTAGTAGAAAATAAATGCAACAAAGAAAATCAAATGATATTCAACAAGAATGCAGAAGCTCAAGTGAAACAGTGCAAAAGACAGAAGTTAGAAAGGAGTGGTAGTATTTATTTTATAAATTATTTAAATTCAAGATGAATTTAAATTTTATAAATAAGTATTATTATGCTTAGAAGTGCCATAGTGAAAACCCAAATAAAATATTTGTAATTTTTATTTCAATATTTTATATTGCCAAAGTGGTTTTATAAAGTCTGAAAATATCTAAACCCAAAGGTTGGGTTTAAAGGTTTAATACCAAAGGTTAATTTTAATAAATCCAAAGGTTGGATTTAGAGTTTTAAACAAGGCAAAGTTTATTTCCAAAGGGAAGCATCGATGTCATAAAATCCAAATGGGAAATGCCGACGTCATAAGCCAAAGGGAAGCACCAACGTCATTTGATTTAAATGTAATACAAATTAATACCTTACCAAAGTTATTTTTGAAATCATCCTTGCTTATTTTGATAAATGCTAATATATGAATTAATGCAGAGCTCATGAGATAAATTTATGGAAATCGTGTTTGATTTGATGGCAAAAGGGAAAAAAGCTAAAGGTATTAAATAGATTAGTTGGAAGCCACCAAGGTGCTTTGGCCTAGTGGCAAGAGGGCTTACATTTTTGGTGTGCATGGTGGTTGGTGTTCGAACTTCGACGAAAGCATTTCGTGGATGTGTTGAAGGCACCAAAACTTTAGGCACATCCATTTTGCAAGGCAAGAAAGGACAAGGGTGTTGAAGCACGTGGTGCTTCTTTGTTTCCAATGAGAGTGTAGCTCGTGTGGTGGTTTGCACCATGGGAAAAGACATTTGTGTGGGTTGTCTTGAGAGTTCAAAACTATCCAAAGGCAAAGGTGGCAGTAATTGTGAGTGTGTCTTATTTGTAAGGACAACTACTCTTCAAGAAAATGTATGGGTAAAATTATTCTTTGTTGAGGTAGATGGTTTGCTTGATTTAAAATTAAGTTTGGAGTGAAAAGGATTTGATTAGGGTTTCCTTTTCAAAAGTGGTTGAGTTAATGCTTCAAGGTTTTTTGGATTGTGAGTTGTGATTAAACCTTGTTTGATAAGAATTGTTGTTTAGACCATTGGTTGAGTGAATTACTTTGAGTTTATGCTTCAAGGTTTTCTAAATTGAGATTTGTGAGTAAAAAATTGTCTTATTAGCATTGTTTTTGAATACAATGGGTGATGCAAAGAACTTGAACTTGAGTTAGAAAAGAACATGAGTATCATTGTTATGTGAGATTTGTTGTTGAGCATTGTTGGAAATATTTTGAGTTGATTGATACATGCTTGGACTAGGGTTTGTGAGAACGGGTTGTTCCTTGAGGTGATTGGTTGAGTAGAGTTGATTAAGCCTATTCAAGTGGATATGTGAAGTGGTTGTTCAAGTTCCATGAAACAAACTATTCTATATTCTGATTGAGTTTATATTGAGCTTTGAGTATAGAACATATTGAGTCTCTAACAATTCTCTTTATGATTCTATGAGATTGAGCTTTGAGAATAGAACATATTGAGTCTCTAAAAATTATCTTTATGATTCTATGAGGTTGTACAAGTTCTATGTGGACTTGTTAAGCTAATTTGATACAAGTCTTTGAGAAGGCTTGTGGACTGATTTTGTGTGAGCTTTTGTGAAAGCTTGCAATGAAGATTTGAGCAAGTACTAGAGAGGACTTATTGAGCATATTTGGATAAGTTCTGAGTGAGCTTGTTGAGCATATTTGGACAAATTTTAAGTGAGCTTGTTGAGCATATTTGGACAAGTTCTAAGTGAGCTTGTTAAGCAGATTTGGACAAGTTCTGAGTGAGATTGTTGAGTATATTTGGACAAGTTTTGAGTGATCTTGTTGAGCAGATTTGAGCAGGTTCTGAGTGGACCTATTGAGAATATTTGAGCAGGTTTTGAGTGGACATGTTGAGAAGATTTTGACAGGTCATATGTGGACCTATTGAGAAGATTAGAATATGTTTTGAATGGACCTACTGAGCATATTTGAGAAGGTTCTAAGCGAACCTATTGAGTAGAGCTTTAGAGGTGACAGAGCAAAGAGGAGAGAGTCTCCAATGGATAGAGATCCATCATATAGTACATTGAGTATAGATCTTCTGAGTGAGGACAAGAGTATTCAAGTTGAGAGAGATCCATAGTCAGTGCAATGGAGGTAGTCTTCTAGAGGATCACCAGCTAGAGAATAGGAGAAGGAGTTCTCCTATGGATAGAGATCCATAAACCAGATTTAGGGGATCAACATATCCTTTGGATAAAGATCCATAAACATTGTAATTGGGAAGGACTCCCAAAATATTATTTAAGAAATACTTAGAAGAAATATTTTCTCTATGGAGGTAGCCCACATTGGGTGAACCACGTTAAAATTTGTGTCTCTATTGTATATGGTGTTTTGTACATTGTTTTTATTACTACTATTGATACTGCTATCTATACACTGCATAATATTGAATTGAAAAGAAAAATAAAAAGTGGCCTTATACCGTTCACCCCCCTCTCAGTATAAGCTTGTGTTCTTCAATTTGTATCAGAGTGGGTCCCTTCAGAAGAGTTTTACAACTTGAAGTAAAAGCGGTCTAAGAACATAATGGATCAAAAGGATCAAAATGATAGATCCTTCAATAATGTAGTACCAGTATTTGATGGAAGTGACTTCTTGTATTGGTGTGTTTTGATGATATTTTACCTGATAGCACTTGGCAATGAAGTTTTGGATGCAGTGGAATTTGGATATGATTCATCAATAAATCCTCCTACATATAAAGAAGGTAAGATTCTAATGCATGTAAATTCAAGAGTTATGAATACAATTATAAAAGGATTACGTAGATCATAATATATGAAGGCTATGGATTGTAAAACAACAAAAGATATGTGGGAACTACTGCATACCATATATGAAGGAGATAAAGGTGTCAGAAAAGCTAAAATTAGAAATCTCAAAGGAGATTTTGAAAATTTAAGAATGCGGGATGATGAAAAAATTCATGACTATCTCAATAAGATTGATGAACTTGTACATGAGATGAGAGGTCTTGGAATGAAAGTTGATGAGTCTAATGCTTGTGATAAGATCTTGAGAACTCTTCCAAAAAGGTATAGTGAAAAGGTTTTTGCTATAGAAACATCAATTGATAGTGATTCTTTATTTTCTTGGAATGCTTACTACTTTTGAGATAAGAACAAAAGATCTTATTACTCTGAAAGAAGTTGCATTCAAAGTGGATAAAAAGAAAAAGGGTAAGAAGACAAAATCAAGCAGTGAGTCTTCAAGTGAAGAAGAAGAAAATTATGGTAGAATAGATAAAGGTTCCAAAATACCCATAAATATAAGATCTATTAAGTGTTTTAACTATGGAAATTATGGACATTATGCAACAGAGTGCAAAGAGCCAAAGAGAAATAATGATGAAGAAAAATAGGATCACGGGTACAAGGAATAAAAAAATCATAGGTACTAGAAGAAAAGCAAGAATGGACACAATAGACAAGGGAAGAAGTTATTCCAAAGGCATAAGAGAAACTACTATGCGGATAATGCAAGTAAGTACTCAAATGATAGTGATTCTAGTTTTTCAGACAATGATAAATATGAAGTCCTATTTATGGTTGAAGATAAATAACTAGTTAAGAGAAAGAGTCCAGTTATTCTCAAGTTTTTTAGATGTGGTAGATTTGGAAATCTTGAAGATGATTGCACAAGGGATGGTTATAGTATCAGTGATGATGATTTTGGAGATGCACTTGATAGACCAGATGAAAATCATCTAATAGCATTAGAATATGAAGTGAGTGATCCTATAGAAGAAAAGCCAAGAGAAAGAAATGATATGGACAAAGGCAAAAAAATAGAGGATTATTCAGCAGATAATGGATATGATCTCAAGGGAGAACTTATATATGCCCTTGACACAGTAAAGAAGGTAAGAAAGCAACACTCTAAGCTTGAAATTCAGTTTCAAGAATGTGATGAAGAAAAATTATTGATCATATAGGATTTAGAAAATTCAAAGGCTAAGGCAAGCAAGTTCAAAGTGTACAACCATAAAGGCATGCACCCAATATATAAATAACAAAAAGTGAAGTAAAAAGTGATATTCAAACACAAATTGAAAAAGACTAAACAATTAAGTAAAATGCATCTTTATTTTCTTTTAGAACCAATTCATGTATTACAAATGAATCCCTCTTAGGGATACCCTCTTTTGATATGCAATTACAATGTTGTAATCCCCTTAGGGATACAATGCACTTTTCAAGCCTTTAAGGTGACATGAACTGCTCTAGGGTGGAGTGAACCCTCTTCTTCATGTTGAGGAAGGAATTGAATGGTTGAATCTCCTTTTAATCTAATTCCTTGCAGTCAAGAAACAACATAAAAGCATTAAAAGTATATGAAGTCTCTCATGATGAGGCCCTTTAAAGGAGATATACACAAAGATAGCATAGCAACACAAAATCAATAAAGCGGATAAACCATGCTAAACATAAGCAATTATTATAAAGATTGATAGAAATATGTAAACAAGGACTACAACTACCAATATAATGTATCAAATGTATGAAATGGAGCATTATAGCATAGAAAGAAACTAATTATGTCCTTGCTAAAATGGAGTAAATCTAATAAAATCCTTAATCTAGTTAGTTAGAGTCTTTAAACTACCAAATCAAGTACTAAACTGATTAATATGACCTAGCTAAGCATACTGTAAAAGGGACAATAAGGGGATATTATACCTATTGCAAACCGTAACTCGGATGAGCGGTCTGCACTGTAAACCATGGATTTCAGCCATGGTTAGCAATCAAATGGTTTTTCCCTCCAATTCTAGGGTTGTGGGATTGATCCTCCTTGTCAAATTGATGATCAAGGGTCACCTTAGTGTCCTATGATAGGTTTGGTGGTTGAATTGCTCGATAGGGTCTCCGTTTGCCCAAATTAGCATTTCTTGGCATTCTAGCTCCTTAGGGCATCCATGGCACAATTTGTCATGATGCTTGGGTTGGCAAAGTGATAGCAACAAATCTCTCTCTTAGTGCACTCAAGTGAGTCCACAATATGATAGGGCTTCATTGCTCTAATCTCCAATGCTTTCTTGATATCCTTTTCGACAATGCTTCGCTATCAAAAATGCACTATATCATTGACCTAATTTGAAGGGGTACTTATAGGACTACCCAAGGGCTAAGGGTGGCTTCATGGAGAAGCCAAGATCAAGAAGGGGTGGTTAGGACAGTTGAATTGGAATCTTCCATCCTTCGATTGCCTTCTTCTAGAATAAATGGCAGTTCAAATTGATTTGGCTCAGATGAAGGCCAATTGAACCTCAGTGACCACAGGTGATAGCTATGGTTTAGACTATAAATTGTAGGTGTCAACTATGGTTCAGAATGTAGATCATAGGTCTCAGTTGCAGTTCAGACTGATTAGGGAAAAGAACCCAAATTGAGTGGTTATAACCACTGCTCTATATTGGAGTCTATCCAATATCTTCCATATGGTCTTGTAGCATGTCCATATGAGTAGTCACCATCAACATGATGTGTTTTAGGTGTCTACAGATGCCCCTTTTGAGATGCATTGTGAGATCAAAAAATGCATGAGCAAAAATACACCACCTAAAATAATGTTGAAGGTTCTATGATGATCATTAGTCAAATTAACATTAGATTCCCCAGGTCCAGCAAAAGGATGTGCATCCTAGAATCATTGCTTGCAACTCTTTGGAGGCTTAATTTAAAATGGGTTTGCACTCGTCATCAGTCATTCGATTAGCTTTGGTGCTACAATAGGAGTTAGTCCTATATAACCGAAAGGAGGAGAGCTACAAACTATCATATTTTCTATTTACCCCAAGCAAAGGGGTAAGCTTATGATAGTTGTTGATAATGATTCATAAGGATGAACATAATTTTGACAAGATCAAGGGATCTACGATTTCAAGGATCTTCTGTTGATTTTGATTATGATTATGATATTATGACTACCCCCTCAAGCGATGAGTCGATGAGGGTAATGACAATGTATGAAGTGATGAGGTCACTTGACCATAATGAATGATCTATACAAAATTAGAATTGAGCATTTAATTACTTGGCTAAGCCTAGTTCAGCTTATGATTCCAACTGTTAATAGTAATTGTACATTTGTATCCCATGGAGTAGTCGGGCTACAATAGCCATCTTAGGGAATCAAAATGATACAAATCCAATTAGTTTTGTGTTGAATAAATTTTTTTGATGATTTGTTGAAATATGTCATAGGAGAAAGAACATGAAACACCTCGTTCCCATAGAGCAGTATAGCCTCGAAGGCCTTCTTCAGGATTGAAAAGAAGCATATCAAATCAATGATGACAATTTTACCCCAAACGTCCTTATGGTTATTTACTCATCTCGCAAGATTGCATGGAGTGTCAGTCACTGCAACCGCCAAGTGTATAAAGTAAATAAGTAAATACAAGGTGCATTTGGCTTTTAATTATTTTAAATGTTTTTTTTAATTTTGAATTTTTTAATTGATCTTGGTGCTTGAACATCACCAAATTTACAAAATTGATTGCTTTTATTGAGATTTGATCCATTAGGAGTCATTGATTTGTCATTTAAGACCTTTCCACGATGGGATTTTAGTGCATTTAATTCTAGTTGTGAACCATGGGTATAGTCTACGATTGAAATTTTCAAAATTTGGGAACCGCAAGTCAGACCTACGAGTGAGAAACCCTAATTTTGGGACCGTGGGTGTCAACTACGGTCCACAAAAATTAGGGAAACCTATAAATAGTTTTCCCATTTGAAAATTTCATTATTATCTTGAAAGTGACTACAATTTAGAGAGCTTTTGAGAGGTGAGAAGCATTTCCTGATCCGGAACACTGCTAAACCTCTACCCGATATCGCACTCACACCCTGATGGCGGACCCTGGATAGCCCTCCACTAGCAGAGGCCTCGGTGTGGGCAAGGTAACTCAAAATTGAGTCCTCGCACTCATTACCAATTTAAAAATGAACCTCATTAATTAATGGGTAAATCAATTTTCACTAAATTATTGGCAATGAACCTCACCTTAGACTAGGCTAGTTTAGGATTTTAATTTTTTGGCTAGCTAGGCTAGGAAGTGACCCAAAATGGGTCTCGCTCCTAGACTGTAGCTAGTAGCGGTGGTTCCCAATTGTCATATTGAGGATCACAACTATCAACTATGGTTGGAATTCAAATTCCAATGATCAATTTTTGACCTCACGTAGACCGTAGGGTTGACCCACGGTTCGACAAATTTAGAAAAATTAATCAAATTTTCTTATTTTTCTAAGGTTTTATGGCAATTAATGCCATTTATTACACTTCCGAGATGCCTTTTTTATTTTTTTATTTTCTTGATGACTTTTGACATGTTTTTATTGTTTTTAGCAATTTTTAGATTTGTTTGACATTTTTAAGGTCATTTTTTAGCTATTTTTGGTTGTTTTTAGTTAGCTTTTTTCTTATGCCATGTTTCTTTGTAGAGGCTAACCTCTAGATCCAGGGAGCTAAAACTCCTGAACACTCTTCGTCGATTTTTGACTACCCTAGACTGGTAGTGGTCTAGAGCCATCAGTTTTGGTTGTTTTGAATCTACCCACTATCAGGGTAGATTAGGCCTACCTGACTACGTTGTCTCGACGTTGGAATGCGTAAACCAACACATTTCACCTATCGATAGGTGAGATGACCATTACACTAGAGGATGTCTACAATATCTTTAGGATCCCTATTGATGGCAAGGCCATCACCTCCTCTTCCTTTCGAATAAAGGAGGAGGTTTTTGATTCTATCTTTGGTGATCGAAGCCAGGAGGGTTAGCGCAAGATCAACCATGACGACATCCACATCAAGTATTGGTAGAAGGCTGGAATCTTCTCTATTAGAGAGGCAGTTTTCATGCACTTGGTCATGTAGATTGTCCTTCTAGACTCCTCGAGTGCGAGGATCCACTGGAACCTTCTGGCTAGTGTCAGGAGGGTTGTTCAAAGTTCTAATCAACCACTAATCCTAGCCTAGGGGACCACTCTATTATGCTAGTTATATCAAGATCTTTATCAGATAACCAACAATATTTAGGTAGTGATCAGTTGCAGCTTGCTTCTCCAGATCTAGGGTTGGTAGCACATCAGGATAGAGCATCCTACGAAGCTTCCCCTTCTTATCACTTCTATTGATGCTACCAATTAGTTCTACAAAGCATGCTGGCATCACGAGGAGGAGGGATTCTAGAGTAGGTCCCATGCAAGGGATGTAGAGCACTACATTGGTAGATTTGTAGTGCTCCGATTAGATGACATTGAGTGGTGCCCCTATATGGACTTCCCTACATGGGAGGAGGTTGGCGAGCAGTTGTGCCAAGGTCATTAAGACAAGTGGCTACTTGGTCGCAAGTTCAAGGAGTATCAGTTTTACTCTTGTATCTTACGATAGTTTGGTCTTGCATAGGATATACCAGAGCTGCCCATCATCTACAGGTGGCTGGTGCTGGAGACTCACTTACCATGGATTTAGTCAATACCACTGGGGGATGCGGCTGATGACTTCCAAGAGTTTGGGGTTGCTAGGGCTGGGACCAACCTTGTGTATGACACTTGGTTGTCTCTATTATAGTGGCAGGGATCTGGGCCCCTCAAACAGATAAATGATGGGGTGGAGGCTGAGGTTGACCCAGAGGGGTGCAGAGTGCACCATTGGACTGAGGGTGGATGGGGCTTATAGGTATCTATAGAGGAGGCTCCATAGATTGAGGCAAAGGATAATGGATCAGAGGAGGGTGAGACACCTCCTGATAGTGAGGTGGGGTAGCTATTGGCTTAGATTTTTGATCTACAAATTCAGGTTGGAAGGTTGTAGATCCAACAGTTACAGTGGGATACTTCTATATCCACTCTAGAGGTGAAGCTAGCTGACAGGGAGAGGTAAATACCTCAGGCCTAGGAGGAGATCATAACTATGACAATGCATGCTACAACAAAAGAGGGGCAGGTCCAAGAGTTCCCTAGTGCACGTGATCTAGTAGAGGTACAACTAGGTATAACTATAGTAGAGAGGGACTTGGACTAGGCTCAGAGGGGATATCCTTCATCTTCCTATGATGTCATGGCACCACCCACAACACCATTATCATTGCTACCAGGTGGTCGCGACCCCATGTTAGAGATCCAGTGTTTACAAGCCCTCATGGAGGAGGGCAATTCTAGACATACAGGAAGGGTAGCCCACATAGACCAGCTAGAGGGCTACATTAGGTTGATAGGTGGGTAGGTCCTAGAGGATTCTCATGCTGTAGGGAGTCATCGGACTAGATCCAGGACTACAAGGCAATCATCCGTGAGCTCGAGCCTCAGGACTCATAGGATTGAGAGGACACATAGGTACTCTAGGACTCATGGAGCTAGCTCACATAGGAGCCACAAGGATGGCAGGGGTGATGGTGGTGACTCTCAGGTTGGGGGTGTAGGCCCTCCGTAGTACATATCTATTGAGATATTTATTGTACTAGTTTTGAGTGTAAGGTCGAGGACCTACACAGTTGTAGCCTACGGGCATTTTGATGTACCCCCATGTATTCATGTTTAAAGACATATATATATATATATATATATATATATATATATATATATATATATATATATATATATATATATATATATATATATATATATTGAGATTGATCATTTTGGCTCATTATGTGTACTTGTATATTTTTATGATTTTATTTTTATGTTATGCACATGGATGCAGATGTTCATATTGATGCTATGTTTACATGATGTGATGTATGGATGACATGCACTAGATAGCTATTTTAATTTATGATGATGATGATATGCAATGATATAGATGTTTAGATATGCTATTTATGATGGATGCATATGGATGCGATGTTTTCTCTTAATGCATATTTGATATTGCTTTATTGTATGCATTTAATTTATGATGATATCACGATATGATTATGCAATGTATGTAATGCATTATTTATATGATGGTAATCTAATGTAAATGAACCTATATGCTTTAATCACTTAAAACATAAGGAATGAATGAGATATAAGTTTAACAATCTAATGGACGACACCATCGAATGTGTAAAAATCATGAATATAATTGAAAATTCCTCATTAGAATAATTTAATCAATTAATCACCCATATATGAAATGCAATTATATGAAGCGGTATGATGCGAATGATATAATATGTCACTCTGTATTCCTTTTTGCAATTTTGCAAATTATGCACAATATAGTCAATGGTCGTCTAGATATAATTTTTGATATCCATCCGGTATCTATCCTATATCTTGATTGTGCTAATGTAATGATGTATCACTTATTAGATAATTTGAAATTTGATGATTTGAATGACTTTATTCTATATGGTTTGTGATATTTGGTATTTTGTTGCTATTTGAGGTTTTCCATGAGACTCAAACACCCTAGTAGACTTCTCAAACATTCCATCGTAACTGGACAAGGCTTTCGTCATGAATGACCCAACTGTTCATTACCCCTATGTGTGCATGTGAGCATTTTTAGATAGACCATAGGCATGCCCTAGATGTCATTCGGGACTCTCTCAACCCATATGTGAGATTGGGTTCCTCCTATGTTCGTATCATCCTTATTTCATACTTGATTGGACTATAATGCTAGACAAACCCAGGCAACCAGAGCTAGCTCATCTTTCAAATTGATCAGTACTACCCCTCCAAGAACAGTCAGGAATCTTTCAACCCATTGTTGTGTTTGGTGATCACCCAATTAAACTACTACTCTGGAATTAGGTGGGACTCTTTCAACCCATTGCTGCAATCGGGGTTCATTTTATGGCTTTGAATAGTGAACAATCTAGGGATTCAAGTTCTCACCTATTTTTCTTTCTATTCATAGGGATACTTGCTCATATGTAGTGATAAAAATCACTATTTTTCACGTTTTACTTTGAGTGATAAAAATCACTGTTTATTCTCATTTTTCTTTGAGCAAGGGATTTGTATAGTGCTTTTGATTCACTATATAATTTTAGATTTGAAATTATTTTTGAACTTTGGGGGTTTGAAATTTAAACTATGTATCTGGTCTTTTTGGGTTTGTTTGCCGGATGTTACGATTGCCTATTGTAGAGATGTATGAGTAGGGGAAATTCTTGTCCTTTTGCCAAGGTTCACCACTCTAGACCAAACTATTTGCAAGATAAGCAGGTAATAAAACCCATCTCTCTAAATACCCAGGACCACTTTTGTAGCTTTCATCCTCCCTTATCTTAG
Source organism: Wollemia nobilis (assembly GCA_028583015.1). Lineage (NCBI taxonomy): Eukaryota > Viridiplantae > Streptophyta > Pinopsida > Araucariales > Araucariaceae > Wollemia > Wollemia nobilis. Next base: position 2,537,477 of record JAQPPZ010016847.1, on the reverse strand, counting down.
TAGGATTTTAAATATTTCCATTAGTGACGGGATCCTGATATGCCAAGTACTATCACAACTAGCGACCTCATCTATAAAAGCAAAGCAAGATTTCTACGACGTTTGAGAAACCCACTAGGTATGGTTGAATGACTATGAAACTTTGGTATACACACATATCTCATAGCAAACAGGTGTCGTGTATGAATGCAACAAATTATGATAAATGCAAAGGTGCATGATTACAACACAAATGTGGCATCATTTTTAAGACTGACAAACACAATCCCTTCTAATGCAGAATGCAATGGATGACGAATACTATTTGCAATTCAGTGAAGTGAATGCATGTGTGAATAAAGATGCATGATGCAAATGCAAAAGTTTTTGGAATTTATGCTTTACCATTTTTTTGGATTTTATTGATTTTATAATTTTTATTGATTTTGAGCCTTTATAATTGACTAGATGATGAGTACATGCCTTTGGAGCCTTTAAATTTACCAAGCAATTCTCAGGAACCCTTGGAGATTTTTAGGATGACCGAGTGGTGTTAAGAAAACCCTTAGAGCCTTTTGGGGTTGACCAAGGTTTGAATCCTTTGGGATTTTTTTTGCCACTACTCCAAAGATTGGCCCTTTTGGTGATTGGTTTTGCCTCGAGGCCTTTGACTGACTGACCAAGCAATTTTAGGAACCTTTGGAGCCTTTTGGGGTTGACCAAGTTTTGAAATACCTTTGGATCTTTTTGATTGACCAAACTACTCATAAAAGAGCTTGGAGCCTTTTAGGATGATCGAGAAATTTTAAGCAAACCCTCGAGGCCTTTGACTGACATGACCAAGCGGTTTTAGGAACCCTTGGAGCCTTTTGGGGTTGACCGAGTAGTTTTGGGTAAACTATCGGAGCCTTTTACTATGCTCTCAAGCATAAAACGCCTTAATATGGATGATGTTGAGAGGTTCAGGCTCTTCAACACCTCCTAGAAATGTTAGGCGATAGGTACCCAAACAAATATTTTCTAATATGATATAGGGTCCCAGCTAATTGGCCACAAATTCGTCTCGCATATCTAGTGGTAAATTAGAGTTCTGTTGGTTCTATTTCAAGATAAGATCCCCAACTTCAAAGTCTCTCTGGTGGACTTTGATATTGTAAGCTCATTTTAGTCACTCCTAATAAACGCGAAGATGCTCTAGGGCATTCATGTGATATTCATTAAGCAACATCAGTTTATCCATTCGAGCTTACCTTGGTGTATCGTCATCAATGAACTCTTTCAATGCAATGCGTAGTGTTGGAATTTCTAATTCCAAGTGCATAATGGCCTCAGTTCCATATACTAGTGAAAACGACATTGCCCCAGTGGGCATACGAATACTAGTACTGTAAGCCCATAATGCAAGGGGAAACTGGATATGCCAATCTTTGTGGTGTTATTACATCATATTTTTCAATATAGAAATCACTATCTTATTTGAAGCTTCAGCCTACCCATTTGCCTACGGATAGTATGGAGTTGCAAAAATATGTTTGATTCTATACTTAGATGTCAAAGCTCTCACAGTTTTGTTCTTGAATGACGTTCCATTATCCAAAACTATCTTGGATGGAATCCCAAAATGACATATGATATGCTCGAGTATAAAATTTTCTATGCGAGTTCCAATAGTTGTTGTTAAGGGTATTGCTTCCACCCACTTTGTAAAGTACTCAGTAGCCATGATAATAAATGTATGTTGGCCTAATGATGGGGGAGAGATTTTACCTATGATACTGAATCCCCACTAATAAAATGACCAAGACGCTTGGATGGGTTGTAAGGCCTGTGATGGTGAGTGCATAAGATTAGCATGATGTTGATATTTGATGCATTTCTTGACATACACATTGTAATCCTTCTCCATAGTGGGCCAATAGTATCCCATTCGAAGGATGCGCTTAACGATGTCCATACTATTGAAATGGCCACTGCACATACCATCATGAGCTTGTGAAATTACACAAGATGACTCTTGGGGATCTAGAAAACAAAGGAGAACTCCATCATAACCTTGGCGGTACAAAATATCTCCTATCAAGACATATTTAGTCACTTTATTCTTGAATGTGCATTTTACAGCACATGATAATCCCTCTGGGATTACACCAAGTTTTAGGAAGTCTTGGATTTATAACATCTAGTTTTGACAAGCCTCAGCTTCGACTACCAATACAACTTGATCCCCTTGTGTATTTACTTTTACAAATGCAGACTAGGAAATAACATTATGGTGAATGGTAGTACCAATCCACGTTGGACTCTGGGAGGTTAATGACCCCTAGGGTGCCATATTTAGAAAGTCTTCAGATCTTCAGAACCATTTAGCTTTTGGTTCCATGCTAATCATGTTGACTAACATTTTATTATCAAAGGCTTCACGTTCCATTTCAGGATGCGAAAGTATTGTAACATGAATGGTAGTGAAATTTAGCAAACATATTATGAGGGATTAAGGATCCCAAATAAGCTATGGTGTCTACAAACTTGTTTAATGAACAAGAGATTGCCTTGATGTCATACCATTCCAATTTAGCCAAATATGTACAACAAGATCTTTATAAGCTTTCAATATGGGACATCAAAACTGAAAGAGCCCCTTAACTTGGTTGACTATGAGCAAGGAGTCGCAAAAGATGTTTAATATCTTAATGTTCATGGTGACGGCTATGTGGAGGCCCAGTAGTAGGGCTTTGTACTCAAATTTATTATTGGTGCAAGGAAAATCTAATTTAAATGACAAGGGCATTGGAGATCTTTGTGACATGAAAAATACTATTCCTGCACCATCTCCTTGCTCGCACTTCAAACCATTGAAGAATAGAGTCATATCAGCATTATTCTCTGGTTCTTTAGGTTTGGAAGCTTTGGATACAATGAATACTACATCATATAGAAACTCAATGGTTAGAGGTCTACTCTTTGACAATGATGCCTCAACCAGTTGATCAGCTATGACTTGTCCCTTAATGGACTTTTGGCTTATGAATTCCAAATCGAATTCTATCAATAGTATGATCCACTTTGCAGTACGTGTATTATGATATGTCTTACTCATTATGTACTACAAAGGGTTTTATTTTGATATAACATATGTCGTATGCCTTAGCATATAGTTCCACAATTTCTTTGTAGAGAACACTACTGCTAAACACAGTTTTTCACATATGCATATCCTAGCTCGTAGCTCATCAAGGTTCGACTAATATAATATATGGCTTATTCTTTGCCTTGCACATTATTTTGGGCTAACATGGTCCCTAACGCAAAGTTGGTCACCAATAGATATAACAAAAATGGCACATCTGGCCTTGGTGGAGATAGCACTAGCGGTGTCACCAGGTATTGCTTTATTTCAGTGAAATCTACTCAACAGTCCTCATCCCAATTTAATGGGACGCCCTTGTGTAGCAATCGATTCATGGGTTGACATTTATCTGATAATTGAGTGATAAATCACTTTATAGATGCTACCTTGCCTTGAAGGCTTTTTATTTATTTAATATTGGAGGGAGGACACATATCTAAGATAGCCTTGACCTTTGAAGGGTCAACTTTGATGCCTCACTTGGAAACGATGAATCCTAAGAGTTTACCAAAAGTTACGCCAAACACGCACTTCTTAGGATTCAACCTGACATTATACTCTATTAGGTGATCAAAGAACTTCCTCAAGAACTTCGCATGCTCAGAACGTAGCAATGACCTGGCCAACAAGTCATCCATATAATCCTCTAGAATTTTATGCATATAGTCATGAAAGATATATGTCATGGCCCACTGATATGTGGCACCAGCATTTTTAAGACCAAATGGCATAACTTTATAGAAAAATGTTCTCCATGGTGTTATAAACATGGTTTTATGCTAGTATTCAGGTTTAATATGAATTTTATTGTAACCAAAAGAACCATCCATTAAGAAGAGCATTTCGTGACCTATAGTTGCGTCTACAAGAGCATCAGTATTAGGCAATGAAAATGAATCCTTAGGTGTTGCATTATTTAGGCCTCTGAAATCCATACAAATACGGATCCTTCCATTAGGTTTCCTATGGGTACCATATTGGATACCCATTCTAAAATTTGATGGAGATTACAAACTCTACGTCCAACAAATTTTGTAGCTCATATTTCACCATTAAGGCTACTGTTGGATTCATCTTTCTAAGCTTCTGCCTGATTCGATTCTTTGACAGATCTAGCGAAAGGTTATGGGTAACCTGTATCGCTCCAAATTTTTCGCATCCTTACCTTCAGGCTATAGGATCCACACCCGAAAGGGGGATGCGAGAAGGATGGGACAATACCTCAAACTAAGAGGCCCTTTGAAGGTCCCACCTCTCGAGGGAGGGGTATAAGGGTGAATTTTTGACGGATGGTGGGTTCACCAAGAAACTTTTGAGTGGCAGTTTCCACACCTAGGTTGAGAGTAGGTTTGATGTGTTCATTTTGTACTTTAATCATTCATATCCTAGGTTTGGCCAAGATGAATCTAAGCTATTCTATATGCCAATGCTAATTTTTATGAATACAAAAAACATGCGTAAGTGCTAAACACAAAAAATATGCTAAATGGGACAGAATATACCTGATTCCGGATGTCTGATGTAGATTCTAAGTTTTGCAAAAGTCCAAATCATCTCAAATCATACATAATCATCTGAAATTTCATAGAATCATCTCAGATCTCAGTCGGTCGTCTGAAATCAGATGAAATCATCATCGATTGATGAATTCATCAGAGAAATTTGTCAAAAATCTATAGTCATAGAGACAGATACCAAAAATCAAAAATACAACAACAAAAGCAAGGGGAAATGATAGAAATGATAGTGAATTTTCCTAAATGATAGATCCAGATAACGATTAAAGGATAATGTTTTACTTGAATACTTTAATTTACCTTTAGTATGCATCTATACTAAATGAGGTGAACTCCAGGGTGCAGGAATAAAGTAAACCAAGCTAATGCATAAGAAAATGAAGAGAAAATATAAGAAAATGCAAACATCAGGCTCTGATTACCCCCAATCTGGACTGCAGTTGAGATTGTCTCCAATCGTACGAGATCATCGTCGATCTGTGATAGGATCATCTGAAATTGTCTGGAATCACTTGCGACGATCTGAGCTTGATCCTGCTGAAAAACAATAATATTCCTACAAGAAAACTTGAAATACCGAATACAAACGATGGTACGAGGATGTTCTAATGCGTAAGGAGCTAAATTTGTAGAGAAATCAGTCAACCAGGGGATTCAAGGGGGGTTCAGGGGGATAAACTAAGAAAATCCCAATTTATATAGGATTAGGGAGAGGTTAGGAGGTTGGAGATCATCCCAATTTGGGAGATCTCCAATGGGGGGGACTCTAACTGCATAGACACACTTTCTACCCAAGTTAGAGAAGCTGTTGAAACAGAAGCTAATTATGAAAATTTGGTTTTGGTATGAAATTGTCTAGACGTTCTGTTCCAGACGAATTCGTCAGATCTGGGATGATTTCGTCTGATCGTCGATGATATCATCCAACGGTAAAAAAAAATCCTAAAAATGGCATGGAAAATGAGGAGAGCGGGTAACGGGTGGTTTGGGTTAAAATTCAAATTTTTATCTTTTTACTAAGGTTTAACTGCACCAATTTTAGGGTGCTATAGTAACCAATTTTGGGTCTAGACCTGGCATATCTTTATATGTCCAAAAGAAAATATTAGGTCTCTCTTTAAATAGAGGGATGAGGGTGGCATGCTCATCTGGAGTGAGACTCTATCCAAATTTAACCTTCCTTGGATTTGTGGGATCATTACTGATATCCACATTGAAGGTTTCCTCTACTAACATATGTGATCCCCCCTCAAGCTAATGAGGCATAGGAATCAGGTGGATGTCATCCATTGGGTTAATAGGTTTCGCGTTGAAATCATCCTCAGCATGATAGACATCATAAGCATAGCTTGGTGCAAAATGAAATGGTTGTAGCATTTCTTTGTTAGGGAAGAAATCTTCAGGCTCTATAGGTGAGTTAGCATGATTCCAATCGATAGTATCTACATTGAGATGCAACGGTTTGGACGGATCTACAAGATTATGGAGTGTAGAGGTCAAATCAATGGGGACCATATTGATAGAATGGAATTGATCTCTAGGACCACATGGACAAACTTCTACATAATTTATGTATTCCTCATACCCAATATTTTGATCTAATAGCACAAACACAAATGGATCCTCTCTATACGGACTACAAAATACCGGGTCCTCTCTATGAATTGATTGCAATATGGGATCATTCATCTCATGGAGCTTCATGTAGGTAGGTGGACCGAGAAACACCATGTGATAGATCACATTAAATTTTGGTGGTATTCCCCTAAGGTGAGGGTTGAGATTAATTTCTCTTCGCATGTCCTCAAACGTATAAGGTGCATTATGGTGACACAGGTAAGGAGGTTCTAGATAGGCTCTCTTTGTTTCATCCTTGTCATCACTATCGTAATAAAATCCTTTGCGACTATTTACTAGCATGGGACACTCTGGCATGTATGGCCCATGTAAGTCACATCCTAGTCACTATCGTTGTTGTTCGGTAAAATCGGTTATGAGTGTTGTAAATATGATACCGCCTCATAAATTGGTTTAGCTTCATATTTTGACTAATTATCAGGTGATATCTCACTTTCCACCAAGGTATCTTCGTGATATGACTCAGGTAGAGCTATGGTGACATAAGACACCATATGATCATCCCTCTGGAACACACAAGGGTCAGGGTGATATGGGTTGAAATTTGCATCGTCCCCCAAACTGAGGTACAGGTGATCTAATGATGCTGCAAGTAAATCATCCTGTCCTCATATTTGTAATCCTAATCCAAATATATTAGTTGCTAATTGATAAAATGGCTCAAGTGGAGTCCTATGCCCATGTTCGAATAGACCAAGGTTGTATCCATACCAATGATATAATTCAAAAATGTGCTTGGAATATTCAGGGTTGGAAAGATAATGAACATTCATTGGGAATAGTTTGTCATCATATTCATCCATGGGTGTTCACATGGGAATCTGATCTAGCCCAACATAGATGAAGTTTTTCTGGTTGGGCAGCTATCCCAATGGCACCACCGATCCAACCAAAAAACTATGAGCATGGGGTCGGCCCATCTCTTGTGTCATCTCCAAAATTGGTTCGAAGGTGACATTCTACACAAGATATTATCTTAACCCTGTGTTGGCTAGGTGAACAGTCACCCATGGTGTGGATGACCCTGCTGACGATGCAGGCAAGGTAGACTGAGGTACCTCCTTGGCTATGTCTTGGGATTCCTCCACTTACATGGGAATGAGAGCCTCATCGGTGACTAGTTCAGGCATATGTTTCTTTTCCTTCTTGCCCCTTTTCACCTTTATCTTCCTCTCATACCAAAGCATTACTGATGGAGTCAGTTTCAAGGAATTAGTAGTAGTGTGCTCAGATCTGTGTGATATAGATATCAATGGTTGAGCATAATCTTTGTTTTTCTTTTATACTCTTAACTGGCGATGTTGGTCAGACATCCAGATGCATTTATGGGAGTATGAAGCCCCCTGGTAGATCAGCCATGTTCACAAATTTAAATGGTTCTCCATTTTATGGCACCACGTGAACTTGTCCCTCATGAATGTACTTCACACATTACTATAATATAGAGGGAACACAACACATCTCCTGAATCCAAAGCCTCCCCAGTAGGATGTTATACTTCATAGTACCTTTGATCACATTACATATCACAGGGATGGTCTTTAGACCTACCTAAATATGTAGGACAATTGTGCAAACCGTCAAACATAACACGTCATTAAATGCTCTCAACGCGAATGTAGTGGACACAATGTGTGATTTAGGAAGCTTCAAGGGACTCAATACCTTGGTATTTATGATTTTTATCGATGAACCAATGTCGATCAAGACCCTATTGAATGTCACATGGTTGACACATGCAATGATATGCAATGACAGGTTAGTCATATCTATGGGAACCGTCCTGATTCCATGATCATAAAATTGGATCATCGGTTCCTAGCACTATTGTACATGTCCTACAAAGTTGGTGAATGCTTGAGAATCTTGGGACCGTAATTAAATGGACCTGATAATGTCCATGAGAGTCTCCCTGTGCCTAGGGGACTGCTGTATTAACTCATAAATAGATAACTTAGTAGGAGTTTTCTACAAATTTTGAACCAACCTGCTCCGTATGGTCACCACCGGTCTAGTTGGTGGGCCTAGAATATTCTACAGTGGCTTTTTATTCGGTGTGGCTTGTATTCTTATGGGAGCATGTGGTTGATTCAACTTATCATATCTCCCATGCCTCATAACAACATTAACCATACCTACAAACCCCTGGGTAGGTGGTTTGACGCACACCTGGTTGACGTGACCAGCATTGTTGCATGGTGCCTCATGGTTTGGAAGTGGATTTTTGTAAATCCCCATGTTATAGTTCTTGGGCACTAGTGGATTATTTGGTACTACAAGATCACCTTTTTCAATCATATTTTGCATAATATTCTTGAATGACCAACATACTTTGATGTCATGACCCTTCACACGAGGAAAGATGCAAAATAGGTCATCTTGGTACCCCTTTGACTTGGGTTGATTTGGATCGACCATATTTATTTTGGGTAATATGATTTCCTTGGCCTTGCACAATTAGTGGAATATCAACATAAACGATTTTGTCAAAGGCATGAATTAGCGAGATGGACGTTGTTCTTTGTTTTTCCATTATAATTATTATTACGCTTTTCGTACAACGTAGGAGGAGGTTGGGCCTGATAATTCTGTTTTTGCTGCCCTTTATCCTCTCTTTGGAGGTTTAGCACCACTTTACCTTATGTTTTGTGGAGCTCTTATTCAGCCCCTCTTTCTTGTTCTTAAGCTTCAAGTTGCCTTCTTGCAACTTGATGTCTTCAATTACTTTGGCTTGCACCAAAGCTTCCTCGAATGTTGGATACTGTTGTAATTGCAACAATAACAAGATGTGCTTGGCACAACTCTTGGTAAACATTCAGGTCAATTCCATAGCAGGAATAAGGAATGGAAGCTTTTCCATTAACCTCCTCCACCTCTTCCCATACTGTTCAATTGGCTCATCATCGCACTGAGCTAGCACATCCAAATCATAAAGGTTAGCCTATTTCTTTATGCCAAAAGAAAAGCGTTTAAGGAAAGCATCATCCAGTTGCTCAAAACTAGTAATGATGTGCATCTTTTGCTGATTGAACCACTCCCAGGCTAGGATTGAGAGGTTTGTGATGAATGTGTGCAAAAGTAAGGTATTATTACTCGTAATTTGGAAACAGGAATCCAAAAAGCTTGTGACATGCTCATGTGCATCTTCGTCACCTTTAAATTTGTCTAGCATGGGCATAAAAAAATGCTCAAGATATGTAGGAGTAGGTATCGAGGGGTTCAAAGGCTCATTATGAATCTTTATTTTACTTTGAATAGCTGCACCTTTGAATAGCTGCACCTTGCCTCTCGATCACTTTTACTTTTGCTGCTAAGGTTTTATAAGCCTCTAAGGATAAAAAGTCCTCTTCCCTAAGCTTCCATGGGGGCAGTCTTCGAGGTACATTCTTCCTCTATTGAGGTGGAGGACATTGCTCTTCCTCCTCCTCAACTTGGGAGTTTTTAGGATACTCTTGCTCGGTTCCATATCCCTCAACTTCCTCATATTGTTGTTGCCTCTCATATTCGAAATGTGGTGGTCATTATCTTTGTAAGGCACTAATATGAGTGTGAGCATCTCTGTGCCCTACTACACATCATCTTGTGAGAAAGCCTTTATCTGAATGCACTCTTTGCTTTCTATGTGAGTGTATAGACCAGCCTTGGCTAGCATATCCTCCTACACTACGTACTTCTTTTGGGCAAGGATGCATTCCTCACGCATGCATTGTTCATATAGTCTTTGTCTGATGAGCCTTTGCGATTGAAGATTATCTTCTTCAATGCATTGCCTTTCTAAGTGAGCATCCTCCAATTGATCTTGGAGGAGTTGTCGTCACTACTTAGATACTGGTCTGTGTGATATATCAAGGTGATTGGCCATAATAGGCCTCTGGTATGCATGCTCCGTGTGAGTGACCTTATGGGTTTCGTACCCATCTGAATGATTTGTGATGCTTTTGCTCTTATCTGTGTAGATGATATTGGAATTATGTTGAGCTCTGTGCTCTATGCCACCATGCATGGATGGTGGATGTGTCACATGAGGGCACTTAGAAGCCTCTATATGCTCTCTAGTAGTCTTAATAGAACTCCTATTGTGCTCACTCGGGGAATGAGTGGGCAGATACAAAGACTTATAGTATATCTGCTCAAGGATGCTACCTAATCCATCCAACTATCTGGATCTCCACCTCTCATGTGGTGGTGTGCCATTGGATCCCACCTTAGCCATATCAATAGTGATATTTCAATGTTCACTACGTGCAAGAGTCTGCACAGGCCTATGCTTAATGACGACCCTATCTGCATACCCCTGAATAGACAGGTTTCGATCTTATCTATACTTTGAAGGTGGAACTATGGATCCTCCTGTAGACGTATGATGTAGGGGTACTAACTTGGACCCCTATATAACATACTCTTTAGCCGATCTCATGGATGCACGTGCAACACGATCTTGGTAATGGATTTCGAGTGGAACACCCTCATGCTAAGAGGCTCCATGCTCTATTCTATGCCTAGAAGAATGCACAAAAACTCCTCTATCGGGGGTACACTCAATACGTTCCCATATTTTCAAGTTTTCTCCTCTAATTCTTGCCAAGCGGCGTTCGAGGAGCGCATGTGGGAGAGGATTCAACATATGTTGTTGTGAATCTATCAGGGCTTTGTCATTGGCATCAGGTTTATGCCTTTTTTGGCCACCCTGTGCCTCCACCATGGTGTACCAAATGTCTAGATTTATTCTTTATTACACAAAAAAGGTATACAATGGTGTTTATCTCATATTAATTTTTAAAATTGAGCCTTAAATTGTTTGATGTTGTTTCAAATTTGTTGTATCAGTAAAGAGCTCCTTATCATGTTCTAAAATCTTGTTGGATTATATTCTCATTTTAATTGCCTTTCACCTGTATACTTGTAGCTCGACAACTTGGCTATGAACTCCAAGTCATGTAATCCAAACTATAATGTGTGGTAATTCAGCCCACATATGGTCAGGGAGCACAAGTCCTCCTAGATCCTCACCTGTTTTCCTCCAGTCAGCGTTATACCCTCCGAAGAGAATACATGCAAATTTTCTAGGGTACAAAAGGTTCTCACATTTGGTATTGGTCTAGTATCCAAGGGTACATAGGATTTGGTCCAATGGATGGAAATTACGCCCACCGTCATTGAACCCTACTAGTGGTTGGATGTGACTCCCAACTCACTAGTGTTTAAGTGAAACATGGTGTGTGTGGTTTGTTTTATTCTTTTGCATAAAATAAAAATGCATAATATAGCATAAATTATTGTTTCCTACATGATATGCAAAAATAAATGTTTCATTTCATAAAATATGCATGATATATCCTAAATGACTTTTGACAATGCAATCATGATGATATAGCCCCTAATTGGGCCTCAAGCATGTAAACCAAAACAAAAATTTTATCAAGCACGCTGTATTCTAGGGTGGACTGCACTCAGAGGTTCACTAATCCTAGCAACACCTTTCTAATAATGCAAACATGAATACAAATCTAGGACTTAGTTCATTTCCCTTTTTTAGTTTTCCTAGTATTGAAAATTTTGCATTCTGGAAAAACACAGAGATAGAAAAATTTACAGAGGATGAAAAGTGGGACCTACCTTAGGTCCACATCTGGTCTATGTTTTGTCCTCTACTATCTGGTTTATTTGCTATAAACCACAGGTCTAATTCACGATTTCGACTTTAGGCCGCATCTTGAAGTCATGGGCCAATAATGAGACCACAGCTAGAAGTTGTTGTTTGCACCTGCAATCCAAAAAAACACAAAAGATGTCATATTAGGTGCTTAAAGAGCGGATTTCCATCATGATCGCCTTATGTACAACCATAAAGGCGTGCATTTGATATTGCAATGATGTAAAGTGAAGTAAAAAGCGATATTCAAACACAAATTGACAAAGACTAAACAATTCAGTAAAATGCATCTTTATTTCCATTTGGAACCAATTCATGTATTACAAATGAATCCCTCTTAGGGATACCCCTTTTTGATATGCAATTACAATGTTGTAATCCCCTTAGGGATACAATGCACTTTTCAAGCCTTTTAGGTGACATGAACTACTCTGGGGTGGAGTTAACCCTCTTCTTCACATTGAGGAAGGAATTGAATGATTGACTCTCCTTTAAATATGATTCCTTGCGGTCAAGAAACAATAGAAAAGAATTAAAAGCATATGAAGCCTCTCATGATGAGGCCCTTTAAAGGAAATATACACAAAGATAGCATAGCAACACGAAATCAAGAAAGCTGATAAACCATGCTAAACATAATTAATTCTTATAATGATTGATATAAATATGTAAATAAGGACTACAACTACCACTCTAATAGATCAAATGTATGAAATGAAGCATTATAGCATAGAAGGAAACTAATTATGCCCTACTTGCTAAAATGGAGTAAATCTAATCAAATCCTTAATCTAGTTAGTCAAAGTCTGTAAACTACCAAATCAAGTACTAAAATGATTAATTTGACCTAGCTAAGCATACTGTAAAAGGGACAATAAGGGGATCTTATACCTATTGCAAACCACAGCTCGGATGAGCGGTCTGCACTATAAACCATGTCTTTCAGCCATAGGGAGAAATCAAATGGTTTTGCCCTCTAATTCTAGGGTTGTGGGATTGATCCTCCTTGTCAAATTGATGATCAAGGGTCACCTCAGTGTCCTCTAACAGGTTTGGTGGTTGAATTGCTCGATTGGGCATTCGTTTGCCCAAATTAGCATGTCTTGGCATTCTAGATTCTTGGGGCATCCATGGCACAATTTTTCATGATTCTTGGGTTGGAAAATTGATAGCAACAAATCTCTCTCTTAGTGCACTCAAGTGAGTCCACAATCCGATAGGGCTTCGCTGCTCTAATCTTCAATGCTTTCTTGATATCCTTTTCAATAGCGCTTCACTATCAAAAATGTACTATATCATTGCCCTAATTCAAAGGGGTACTTATAGGACTACCCAAGGGCTAAGGGTGGCTTCATGGAGAAGCCAAGATCAAGAAGGGATGGTTAGGATAGTTGGATTGGGAGATTCTATCCTTAGACCGTCTTCTTCTAGAACAAATGGTCATTCAAACCGATTTGGATTGGATGAAGGCCAACTAAACTTCAGTTAATACCATAGGTGATAGATGCGGTTCAGACTGTAAACCACATGTGTCAGCCATGTTTCAAACTGTAGACCGTAGGTCTCAGCTGCGGTTCAAACTAATTAGCTCGAGGATCCCAAATTGAGTGGTTATAACCACTGCTCTGTCTTGGAGTCTGTCCAAGATCTTCCATATGGTCTTGTAGCATGTCCATAGGAGTAGTCACCATCGACATAAAATGTTTTAGATGTCTACACAAAGATAAGTTAGAAGCAAAGATCTTGGAATGTGAAAAGTTAACAAAAGAAGTGGCACTACTAAAAGAATATTTAGAGGATTCTAAGAATAAGATATACAAGTATGTAAACAGTGCAAAGAGTGTGGATAAAATAGTCAAGATACAAAGAAGAGCAACAAACAAGATAGGTCTTGGTTCTAAGCAGGTTCAAAAGAAAAGGGAAGAAGATTCTACTTCAATTCCTTAAGAAGAAAAACTTTAGAAGAAGACAATGTAAGTGCGAGTAAGACATCCGAGGATGAGTTGGACAACAAAGAGTTCAACAAATATAGGAAAAATGTACAAAGAAGATACAAATGGAACAATAATCAGAATAGGATACCAATGAGGTCGAGACAAGGAAGCTTCAATGGAAGATGTTTTTCATGTCATAGGTTTGGGCACATGGCTTCACAGTGCAGGACACATGAAAGACATGAATATGGAAAATGATAGCTTTTCCAAGGGTATTGCTACTCATGTAATGAGTTTGGTCACAAGGAAATGAATTACAAAATTCTTTGTAGAAGAGGATATGGCTTCACTAGGAGAAGTCCTAAGACAGTTGCACCTCCAAGGAATAATAACATTAAGTGTTATAAGTATAATAATGATGGTCACACAAAAAGATGGTGTAGAGAAAATATTCTAGAATCAGGCATGAACAAGAACAAGAATATGAACAGGAACAAAAATATGAACAAGAATAGGAACATGGGCATGAACTGGAATAGGAACATGGATAAGAACAAGAATAGGAACATGAACATAAGTGATGACAAGAACATGGATGATGAATTGGGAAAGAGGATTAAAAAAACTCAAAAAATAAGAGAGAAAGATAAATGTAAAGAACAATGCTTTCAAGGAGTAGAAATACTCCCACCCTAGAATTAACCACCTCATGTGGAGGTGGGAGAGGGGCTAAGCTAAGAGGCTCATTCTTAGCCCCGAGCCCCAAAGGTGACCCTTTTTCATTGATGTCAAATGGGGAGATATTTGTGTATTGGGGAGAGATTTGATATTTGAGAGAGCATGTCCTATGGGGAGCAGAAAAGAAAGAAAGGTTAGGTTTTAGTAAAAGGATATGGGTTGCCATCAATGACAAAGGGGGAGATTGTTGGATATTTTGAGTCCCTAAGTCAAAGTTTTCATTGATGTCACCATTGATGCCACCAAATGGAGTCATCATTAATACCAATATTTTAGCAGAAAATAAAGGCAACAAAGACGGTCATTTGATATTCAGCAAGAAGGAAAAAGTTCAAGTGAAACAGTGCAAAAGACAGAAGTTAGAAAGGAGTGGTAATATTTATTTTATAAATTATTTAAATTCAGGATGAATTTAAATTTTATAAATAAATATTATAATGGTTAGAAGTGCCATAGTGAAAACCCAAATAAAATAATTGTAATTTTTATTACAATATTTTATATTGCCAAAGTGGGTTTATAAAGTCTGAAAATATCTAAACCCAAAGGTTGGGTTTAAAGGTTTAAGAAAAAAGATTAATTTAATAAATCCAAAGGTTGGATTTAGAGTTTTAAACAAGGCAAAGTTTATTTCCAAAGGGAATTTCTGACATCATAAAATCCAAAGGGGAAGCACCGACGTCATAAGCCAAAGGGAAGCGTCGATGTCGTTTGATTTAATTGAAATGCATATTAATACCTTGCCAAAGTTGTTTACAAAATAATCCTTGTTCATTTTGATAAATGATGATATACGAATTAATGCAGAGCTCATGAGATAAATTTACAAAAATCATGTTTGATTTTAAGGTGAAAGGGAAACAATCAAAAGGTATTAAAGTGATTAGTTGGAATCCACCAAGGTGCTTTGGCCTAGTGGCAAGAGGGCTTACGTTTTTGGTGTGCATGGTGGTTGGTGTTTGAAATTTGGTGGAAGCATTTCATGGACGTGTTGAAGGCACCAAAACTTTAGGTGCATCCATTTTGTAAGGCAAGAAAGGACAAGAGTGTTGAAGCACATGGTGCTTCTTTGTTTCCAACGAGCGTGTATCTCATGTGGTGATTTGCTCTATAGGAAACGACATTTGTGTGAGCTGCGTTAGAGTTCAAAACTCTCCAAAGGCAAAGGTACATTTTGTGTTTTATTTTATTAATGCCTAAGTTGAAGGTATAAGGTATTTGGTGATTAAAATATTTGCATTGTGATAAAGCTTGGTAGTTGAGAAATATTGTTAGGAGGTATAAGGATAATTCTATTTTTATTTTCAAGTCTTAAATTTTAATATTGTGGAATATTGGAAGGTTAAGACTTTGTGGGTGTATTTGAATAAAGGATTTTTTATTATTGTGAGGATATTGCTTATTGTTAAGTTGGAGTGATAAGGTGTAATTGTGATATTATTTTTGTGATATAAAAATTATCCTCTAACCCTTATTGAGTTTGTCAAAGAAGTAATTGTGAGTGTGGCAGATTTGTATGGACAACTACTCTTCAAGAAAAGGTATGGGTAAAATTCTTCTTTGTTGAGTTAGATGGTTGGCTTGATTGAAAATTAAGTTTGGAGTGAAAAGGATTTGATTAGGGTTTCCTTTTTGAAAGTGGTTGAGTTAATGCTTCAAGGTTTTCTGGATTGTGAGTTGTGATTAAACCTTGTTTGATAAACATTGTTGTTTAGACCATTGGTTGAGTGAAGTACTTTGAGTTTATGCTTCAAGGTTTTATAAATTGAGAGTTGTGAATAAAACGTTGTCTTATTAGCATTTTTTTTAATCCAATGGATGATGCAAAGAACTTGAACTTGAGTTAGAAAATAACATGAGTATCATTGTTATGTGAGATTTGTTGTTGAGCATTGTTGGAAACATTTTGAGTTGATTGATACATGCTTGGACTAGGGTTTTTGAGAAAGGGTTGTTCCTTGAGGTGATTGGTTGAGTAGAGTTGATTAAGCCTAGTCAAGTGGATGCATGAAGTGGTTGTTCAAGTTCCATGAAACAAACTATTATATATTCTGATTGAGTTGAGATTGAGCTTTGAGTATAGAACATATTGAGTCTCTAAAAATTCTCTTTATGCTTCTATGAGATTGATTTGAGTTGAGATTGAGCTTTGAGAATAGAACATATTGAGTATATAACAATTCTCTTTATGCTTCTATGAGATTGGACAAGTTCTGTATAGACTCATTAAGCTGATTTGAGACAAGTCTTTGAGAAGGCTTATGGACTGATTTTGTGTGAGATTTTGTGGAAGCTTGCAATGTAGATTTGAGAAAGTCCTAGAGAGGACTTATTGAGCAAATTTGGACAAGTTTTGAGTGAGCTTTTTGAGCATATTTGGACAAGTTCTGAGTGAGATTGTTGAGAAAATTTGGACAAGTTCTGAGTGAGCTTGTTGAGCAGATTTGGATAAGTTTTGAGTGAGCTTGTTGAGTAGATCTGGACAAGTTTTGAGTGATATTTTTGAGTATATTTGATCAAGTTCTAATGGACCTGTTCAAAAAATTTGAGAATGTTTTGAGTGGACCTGTTGAGCATATTTGGATAGGTTCTATGTGGACATGTTGAGCAGATTAGAATAGGTTCTGAGTGGACCTCTTGAGCAGATTTGAGAAGGTTCCGAGTGAACCTATTGAGTAGAGATTTGGAGGTGACAGAGTAGAGAGGACATAGTCTCCAGTGGATAGAGATCCATCAACTAGAACATTGAGGATAAGTCTTTCGAGTGAGGAGAATATTCTTTTAAGTGGAGAGAGATCTATAGTTAGTGTAGTGGAGGCAATTTTCTAAAGGATCACCAGCCAGAGCATAGGAGGAGTTCTCCTATGGATAGAGATCCACAAACTAGATTTAGGGGATCAACATATCCTTTGGATAGAGGTCCATAAACATTGTAATTGGGAAGGATTCCCAAAATATTATTTGAGAAATATTTAGAAGAAATATTTTCTCTATGGAGGTAGCCCACATTGGGTGAACCACGTTAAAATTTGTGTCTCTATTGTGTGTGGTGTTTTGTGCATTGCTTTGATTATTGCTATTGATACTGCTATCTATACACTGCATAATATTGAATTGAAAAGAAAATTAAAAAGTGGTCTTATACTGTTCACCCCCCTCTCAGTATAAGCTTGTGTTATTCATATTCTTCTGATAACAAGGTGTTATTTTCAACCCAAAGGCCTCCAAAACTATACTGCATCATCTCTTTATTGATATATACAATATCTTGGAGTGTACCCTGAATATTGTTTGATAATAACCAATTCTTCTAGATCAACCTATCATTATAAACTATAATTCTAGTAGCAAACCTAGAAGTATTACATGCCTTGCTAGGGATAGGCTTTGCAGCTTCACTGAATTTGCTTTTAGATAGCTTGAAAATATGTTCTCCTAGAATCGCCATGAGCTAAAGCTCCTTATTGAATTTATCCATATCTTCTTTGGTAGCTTATAGTAAATGAATTACATCATCCATATAGTCAATTACAGGTTGGATCTCTGAATATTTATCAAGGATTTCAAACAATATCTCTTCTTTGACCTTATTCACTCATTTTGAAAATCCTATAGCTTTGGCCTTCTCAATATGAAGTTGATGCTTTAAATATTATATTTCTTTTGCCCGAGCTTCATTCTTTCTTTTATGCTCTTCACCTTGATCCTTGAGCTTTATGGTCTCCTGATACTTGTTCTACCAGCTCTTCACTTCATTTTTCACAACTTACTCTATATTTTTTTATTACTGATTGTCTTTTCTATTTTCTCAAATTTTTCCTCTAGATTTCCACATTGCTCCTTATAAATGTCAATTTTTACATAGAAAGTTTCAAGATGAGATTTTGCTATGACCAACTCATTCTCCACTTGTAATTGATCGATATATTTTGTATATTCCTCCATATGATAATATTTTATAGTCATATCTTCCTCAGGTTTACTCATAAGAGGGGTGATGGATCTAGCAGTCCTTTGTCTTGTCATTGGATCAAAAATCATTGTATTTCTCCATTTAGCATCTGCTTCAAAGGCTTAGAAAGTTTCTCAGCCTAAAAATCTTGAATTTTTTGTGAAACCTCTTTTCCTTTCTGCAAAAAGGCTAATGTGGGATGATTTGTGGGGGTTAAAGAAATTACAAGATATGAGAGAAAATACAGAGGCTGATGGGAGGGTAGAGGTTGTGATTACAGTGGATTTGGTGCTTATGGTAGTAGTTATGACTAGGAAAGTCTTGGTAATGGACATTGAAACCATGGAATGAGTCAAGGGAAATGGAAGAGATTGCCCTTCTCATATTACTAAAGGTAATAGCCTTGAATCTAGAGATGAATGGATAGGCGATGATGTTATTGGGATTTTAGATGAATGTGGTGAAGGTGGATTAGTTTAACCCTCCATGGTAGTTGATGAGATAGGTGGTGAATTATGAGGGGGAGATGGTACCTTCTATTCCAACTCTTCTTGAGAATGGGAAGGAAATTCATTTGGGTAAGGGGAAGGAGAAGAAGGGATAGAAATCATACCTTTATCTACAGAAGTATAGTGTTCAAGAATGTCTTAAGCACTTTGGTGTTATGTTTGTTGCAGTTCTGGATCTGTACCTAATATATGGAATTGTTCAACCTTTTTTACTTGATCTATTTTCAATTTCTTGTAGACCTCTTTTTGGGCTTCTTCTACTAAATCTTTCACCTTTCTCTTGAAAAGCTTAAATATTGTAGGCTTGTCATTTTCTATATTCTCCTCAACTTGTGCCTCTTGTAATGCAACTTCAATGGCCAGGGTTGAATTTACTGTAGATGCAGTGGTGAAACTCACAGGGGTGAATTCGAAACTATCATACTTTTCCTTCCAATTTATATCAATTAGAGGAGGCTCTCCACCTAGGGCTAAGATTTTTGGTATTTTTGTTGCGTGAATGCTTTTTGTATTTCTTGCTCCATAGCTAGAGTAATGCATTTTGCTCATAATTTAGGCCCCCATAGAATATTTCTATAATTTCTCTTATAAAGGCTTAAATGCCTTCAAGGCTTCTTTAGCTATTGAGGGAGCATTTGTCTCTATTTATTGTACTTCTTCTTATGAGGGTTGAGAAGGGGAATTTGATGCTACTTGAGTTTTCTCTTTTTCTTGTGTTTTAGCTTTTTTGTAACTCAACACCAAACTCTTGGTATTTTTAGCCTTTCAGGTTTTAATATGTTTCTCATACAACTCAGAGAAATTAGTGTTTGTTTGTTAGCCCAATCTAGCCTTTTTTGTACCTGTTTCCACTCTCATCTACCACCAATCCACAATTTTACCATTATCCCACCTTTTTTTTTCTCAACTTCTTTAAATTTAGACTCTTTCAATTGGTGATATTTATTCTTCTCATGGGTAATAATTGACTATATATTCATAAAAGTCTCTCCATGGAGGAAATTATTCCATTTTACTAACATTCCATTCCAGTGGAGTATTTTCCTTATTATTTCTGCCTTCTTCAAAATGAGACCTCGAAGAGTTTTCAAATTTGAGAGCTCTTTATTTATTTAGGGTAATATTGCTCTTCAAGAACTTATCGTTAGGGTCATATCTCCATATTTTTGGAATGTACAACAGTTCTAGTCTATCCAAATATTGAGTAGTTTTCTCATATTGACCCCTTCTGGTTATTTTTATGTCATCTACATTATGAAAGTAAATCACCAGTCCTTTTCTTCCTTTACCAGTGCCAAAATTGACATTGATAAAGTTAGCTTGCCTTAAACATTCCAGAGCCAACAACCTATTAGTAACAAAATAAGGCAACAAGAAAGGTTTACCGGTAAAGCCATAGAGCCTAATAACGATATACTCTATTAGGATATACCAGTCTCCTTCTTTGAAATCCTCTATTCGTAACAACTCTTTAGCTAGATATGACAATCTAGGGCATTTTCCATAGTGTAACAATCAAAGTCTTCTCACGTGGTTGTCCAAATCACAATTTTAAATTCAAACAAATCAAGTCAACAACCCAAAATTTAATTGGTACACAGGCATTGAATATTTGTTTCAAGGTGAATGACTACTGTAGATAGTCCCTTAAATGTTTGAGACTGGCCAAGTCCTACATAAAGTGCCATCATGTGAACACATTTGTCTCCTTTTCCAAATGTCTATGTTCATGATATGGGATTGTCATTTCAAAGCCCATTTCATCTGAAAGGGTGGATGCATAATTCCCTATCCATAGCATGCTATGTTTGGAATATCCTTTCCATTATATGTGCTCAACACATGCTATGGTTTAGCGTATGAATGTCTAGTGGTTATTAGAATATCCACCTTCCTGGGATTCAGATAATATCCACCACTGCTATGGTTTCAGGACCAGGTAACTCAGACCTTACTACAAGTGATGAAGTGTATCCCATTCCAACACCCACTGGACCTTTTTGCTTTGGGTTTCAACTACTCTTGAACTTGTAAGATAATTTCTAGAGATTCTCCACTTGATTTCTGATCATGAGTTACCCTCATGTACCACTTGCATATCAATCTAGAGGGTGTGTTCTAAGAAATAGGACCTTTACTCATCCAAATTGCTCGAAAATAATTGAATACGATTCACAATGTTGCCTTCCTGCAAGCATTGGTGTTGGGCATCTTTTAAAGTTTGGAAATTTTATCATGCTCAAGTTGGAGATTGTGATTTGTCCATGTCAAGATCTTGTTTAATTTATAACATGTGCAACTTCTATATTTACTCTCAATTGTTTCATTTTTTCTATGGTTGGTTTGAGTGCACATAAACATTTATTCTAATAATATTAAACTTAGAAGACCCTCTTTACTATGTTAATGCATAGATACAAACTTTGGTCTTATAATAAAAACCACTAAACTAAATATCTTTTTTTATTTAAGTTATATTTAATGTTATAAAGTCTTTTAGTTCATATACAAAAGAAGGAGAGTAACATATCTTGTTTTATTCTATAATTTATTCTATATCCAAAATATAACATTAAGAGAGGTACTTCCAAAGGAAACTTTATAAGAATTATTTTAAACATTCAAATCCTTATTTATTACGAATTATTCTAATATACAAAACCATTTAATCGTGCATATTCTAAATAAATTATTACTTGATAATCTATATGCCAATCTATGTGTTTAAACATAATGATCACAATTCTCCACAAAATTATACAAAAAGTAGACCTCACTAAAGAGGTTAAACCCCACTTAAGTTTAAAGCTTTATCTACTAACCTTTTAATATTTTATACTTTAGTATATATACTTCGTAAGGCATTGATATTTTAGGTTATAGTAGCTCGATTCTCAATCCATTTGTCGAAGTGCTCTAATAGCATGACAATTTTATAAAAGGGATTTCACATACCAAAAATTACTCCATATAGTAGCTTGTTTTTTATACATTAATCAAAATCTATTTTTTTAGAATGTTCCTAGATATGTTATGTTTGTTTTGTGTATGTATATATATATTTTTAAAGTTATGTCATGCAACAGTTCATCATAGTGGCTTAATTCATTTTGTCTCGTTTGATAATAGGTTTCAACCAAGAAAATGAAGGGGCCTGTGGTTCTCAGGCGTATCGAAACTTATACAATGGTTGATATTCTACTCACATTTGATTTATGTCACATCTTTTCTCTTTATGTTTTAGGGTATCATAAGGTTCCGTTTCCTATTTTAGAAGACCTAGAATTTCAAGCATGCAAACTGATTTATTGAGATACACCTATCTTCACAACATTATGCCAAACCTTTTGATTCATAGACGCCTTTTATTGTGAATTGAATTGGTATTTTTAAAATTCCTACTATTGACCTAGGCAACAAGAGAATCTTGTAGTGGATGTGGTTTATGCTACAGCCAAAATATGACTCTTAAGCAATGTGACATAGACGTGGGTGACATTATCTTATGCTATGATCTCCATAGGATGTTTTATTTTCCCTTCCACCACAGTAATAAGAGCAGCGACTCAAGCGACTCTTATAAAAACTAATTGTAATTTTTCTACATACTCTTTGCATTCAAACCAAACTCGAACACTGTGGATGCAATCCAAAAAATGCAAAGTGCTACAAAAAATTATTCTAAAGGCTAATGTCTTTTATGGATGAACCGTCGTCCAAAACCCAATAGTTTTTTTTTTTCCAAGAATAAGCTTATAAGACATATGTATATTTTACAAGAAGAAAATACTGATTTCGCATGTCGAACATAGGCCAGGTGACATGCACAAATACCCACATTGGACAATTGTATCCCTTTTTGGTTCTGTATCTAGGAATTAAAAAAAAATTATAACCGAGACCGTTTAGCAAATACATATTTCCTACGACAATATGTAGTCTTTCAATGTTCAAAAGTCCCAAACACATTAAACACTTCTCAGTAATACCCATAGGAATATTTATTAAATTTATGCCTTCTCTATATTTAAAACCAAACCATAACTGCATCTACACCATGATATATCATCAAACTAAAGTTTCTATAACCTGGATTAATGTCACAACATACATTGTCTTCTCCACATTTAAACACATTTAGATGTCTCAATATCTGCGTCCAACTGGTGTGACACTTCCTTTCAAAAAGACATAGGAAACTCTATGTTTATATTTGGTTAAAAACAGGGGATAACATAGTTAATATGCACAATATTTTCAATAGTTCTTTATCCTAATAATGTAGCAAGAAGATTGGTTTACGTCAATTTACGAATTATTTAAATAAGTCATATTGTGATTTCAAAAACACATCCAATTGTGGAGGTAGATACCAAGGGAGTTAGAACGACCTGAGTATCTTGTATGCAGTCTAACCTATATGCACACAATGCAATGCATTTATTTTCCCTTTCATAACTTGTTTCTTTTAAAACACAAATTCATTCCATTCCAAAAGTAAAAAGATCAATACATGCTCCCACCAAATGCCATTTCCACTCACAATCTCTCAACCTATTTACTAACATTTATATTTCTTTACTTAATCTAGCACAACAACAACAAGAGATCTAACTTGGAAGTTCATTTCGAATCATCCCTTATTTTTTGCAATATTGTTTTCTATCCGACACACATATTCTTTCTACTATCTCCACTAAATAGATATTTTTGATAAAAAAAATTGTTAACATCTATTAATCCATGCACAAAACGACCTCTACCTTTGCCACATGGATTTTATTATATTAGTATTTTTTTAATAGTCTCTTTTCAATGGACAGCTGGTTATTCACTTTTTGTATCTTTCTTATATCTTTTTATAAATATTTTATTTTATATTTATATATATTTTATTATTATTATTATTTTTAAATATATATATTTAATATTATTATGTAAAATAATAAAATATTCAATCAGTCATAAATGCAATATGGATGCAACTATAGGAGACCATTGGTGAAAGTATTACATAGTAAAGATTTTTATCCCTATATTACTAAATACTTCATCGCTCATCATATATCCCACCTTACCTTTTATGACCATTCCACATTTGCCAATTAGAAGAGGTGTTCAGTTCACTTGCTTGATCTTCCAATAGAATCTACTTGTACCTGCATCCATCGATTCATCAGTAGTACCATATTCTTGTGGATAAAGCAAGTAAACTAATTCATGTAATTGAGAGGGATGTTACACATAGATGACCTTCAGAGCTAGACCTAAAAATTCCAAGCTAAACCTGTAGTATGACTTTGTACTCCTCAAATTACTGGTCCAATGATAAATTGGAATAAGGTCTCCATTATCATTCATTTTCTTAGTTGAAATCTAGGGAATCATGTGTCTTACGATGGCATAGAACATTTATATCAAGTTCAAACAATGCTAAAAGGAGAGGTTCTCTGAATTCATTTTCATCCTAACCAGCTGCTCATGCATCCTTTTAGAGAGATAGGTTGACCAATAAAAATAAATTGGATTGCTACCTACTTCCTCTGCTTTACATTTTTACATTTTCTCATTGGAAATGCAATACATAGTGGCTATTTACCAATATCTTACATACCGGTCAGAGTCAAGACCCTCTAAGTAGGCCAGCATGGTGAAAAGCTCTGATTTAGTGAAATTTTCAAGGATGATTGAGGATTTTGGCAAATATTTTCTAGACTTGATAGTTTTGAATTGGCTATAGAACCATTTCCTAAAAGGCCCTCCTTCATGAGCACGTCCCTGCAAGAAGTAGTATCTGGTCTGCTCTATTGTGGTGGAGGGTTTAGGTCTTACAAGGGGTTTTACACCTATAGAAAACAATCCAGGTAGGCCTTGTAAATTATGTTAAACAATGTTTTGCCCTTGGTGGTCTTTATCACTTTTGCCCTAGGGTCATAAAACTTGATAATAGCTGATAATAACTCAGGGCATGGATGCACAAAATCACATATGTAAAATTACAAAAATGAGCGAATAACACAACTACCTTGGATTATCATGGATTCACCCTTGTGGAATTTATCGTCGATGTATCTTTTGAGCTTGGTTCTTCTTATCCATGTCATCCCAATGTCAGCCATTTCTTCTGATTTGTTAATATAGCATTCCAGCTCAACAGTCTCCTGCTATACGACTTTCTGAGCTACTTATGATACCATTTTATAATACAATTCAGTGGATATTCACTCTTTTCTATACTTGCTAGCTTTGTCTCACCACTTTTTTTAGCTCTTTCTCGTAAGTAGGTGCCACTTGTAAAATTACTGGAGATTGAAAATTATGTTTAAATACTCTCGCATGCATACCTTTCACCATTAATGTATTTGATAGACAACTACCCATTGCACACTTCTCAATTCAAAAGACGGGTGGCTTGGTGGCAAAAAATATCATGTCATTCACTGATTGGTCACAACATGGCACATTTTTTAGAACTCAAAGTGCTTTTCTATCTCATTCTTTTAAGAGCAGTGTGGAGCACATGTCATAGCCTGTGGTTATCTTTACTTATTTGAGAGCAACGTTGAGCACATGTCATAGCTTGCAGCCATATTTACTTATTTGAGAGCAATATGGAGCACATGTCGTAGCCCACAACTATATTTAACCTTTGGTAATCATTCCCTTTAGTCAATAACTTATTATGAACCACTGAAATACATTTTTTCTCTTTTTATTTATTTATTTTTGTACATAAAACTTTAGAAAAGAAAACAATAGAATGATACAAATATAAACATATGTTACAAGAAATGTTACTCTTAATCAAAGTAGAGTTTCAGATGTAATCCATTAAATGGGATCGACTGAATGTTTCCCTCTAAGTCTTCAAGCTGGAAAGAGTTGCTTTCTTTAACCTTAGCTATTTTGAAAGGGCCATCCTAGAAAGAGTCAAATTTTTGATGATGACCTGTCTTAGCTCTCTCCAAATTCCACCTTAGAATAGAGTCACCTACTTTGAACTTCTTAAATTTGGCCTTCTTGTCAAACCATACTTTAATGTCAAATGAGTGCCTCTAGAAATCCTCATATGCTTGAGTTCTTTTCTCCTCTAACTGAAGTAGATGTGTCAATCTAGTTTCAACTGGACTCTGATCAGACTCTTCTTCTGTATCTACCAACTTGAGAGATGTATTTCCAAGTGAATAGGTAGGACTAATTCTTTTCCATATGCCAAAGCATAGGGAGAGTTTTTAATAGATTTCTTGATGGTAAACCTGTCTGCCCATAGAGATTTTTCTAATAGTAGGTGCTAGCTTATTTTGTTATCCTCTAGTGATCTTTTCAAAATTCTAAGAATATTATTGTTAGTTGAATTTTCTAATCCATTCCCTTGAGGATAGTAGTTGGAGGAGTTTTTTTATAGTGATACAATACTTGCTAGCAAACTCAACGTATTTAGATCCTATGAAATCTGGACCATTGTCACTTACTATAGCTTCGGGGATACCAAATCTTGCGATCAAGATCTCCATGAAGTCAATTACCCTGATTTGATTTCTTTGTGAAAATGGCCTCTATCCATCTGTTAAGGTAATCTATGGTAGTCAAAATGTATTTATGTCCTACTAAGGAGTTGGTATTTATTATTCCAATGAAGTCCAATCCCCACTACTAAAAATTATCTTCTACCTGAATGGGCTTGAGGGGAAATTATGCATTTATAGTTCTTCCCACGTACCTATAGCATTCATCACAGGCTATTTTTATCTTGAAAGTGTTAGAAAAATAGTAGGCCAATAATAGCCTGCCCTAATGATTTTGAAAGTTGTGACCCTTCCTAAGAAATGTCCTCTAGATAACCCTCTATGAAACTCTTTAATGACCTTTTGTTTCTGATCATATTTCAAGCATATTAGGAGGAATCCATAAAGATTTCTTCTATATAATACTTTTGGTAGTAGGACATACTTCAAGGCTTGAAGCCTACATATCCTCCTTTGTTATGGGTTAAGACCTTGAGGGAAAATCCTTTCTTGAAAGTATCTGATCATCTGATCAACCCAGTATAAACTTTTCATCTCGTTCTTCTTATAGATATTTTCATTGATCTCTATAGGTTTGGTTTTCTTCCTATCTTCATTATCAAAGAGGCTTTCTAGGGTGACCAACCCTTTAGGGATATGATTATTTTTAATTGGATAACATCTTGTTGATCTAACTCATTTGGGACTTCCTCTTGAATAGTAGATAAACAAGCCTATCTTACCAAGAAATGAATGATTTATTCATCACTTTCAAAGACCTATCAAAAAATCTATTTGTATCGAACTGCAGGACTAAAAACCATTTTGATACTTTTATCCGTAGCAAATTCCATATCTATAGAAGGGTTGAAATTACATCCTCTAACTACCAAGGATTCAACCATCATGTTCTATTTTCTAGGAATAAAATGAATGTTTTAGGACATCAAAATATTCCATAAAATCCCATACTCTATTTTTGTATGCTCTCAGGTAATGGTGCTTACTATTGCATCTCTCCCTTACCATATTGACTATTAGCTTAGAATCGCCATATATATTTAGTATCTTGACACCCATGCTCTCATATTGCATTAGACCTAAGCATAGGGCTTTGTATTCTATAACATTGTTAGTGCAAGACCATGTCAGTCTGTATACAAAAATCTTTACACCTTTTGATAGAGACTACAAAACTACACTAGTACCAGCTCCATTTTTGCATCTTCCACCATCAAAGTGCATGGTACAAGTATCCATTTCCCTCAAGGACTGATTGGATATAGCAAGGATTTTTTTCTCTACTTCTAAATAAATGTTGTATGTGCCCATTTTTGTCCCAAACAGATTGTAATATTCTCTAAATGGTAATTCATCCTCAAAATCTCTAACTCTTCAAAATTTTCTACTAGTTCAAACTCATCTAGGGGTGTGAGATTACACATGTCTTCTTCAATCTTCTCAACGTGGTAGGACACAAGATTCTTAGGTGTTATCCTCATTCTATTTCCTTTGAAATGAATTACCATGCTAGAGTAATCCAAGTACATACATCCTCCCAAATTAGTAGTGAATTCTCTAGAAAGGTATAGGCCAAAATAAGGCACAAGATCTACCACTACAATTTATTGCACAATGGTAACTTATGAGGCTCTATGTAGTATTATTAGTACATATTTTATTACTCTAACTATATTTACTAGTGTCCCATACAAATGTAAAACTCCAGGAAAAAATTTGGTATACTCCATACCCATATCTTCACAGACTTCTTTGGGCATAATTATGGTAGAGATCACTGAATCAATCATAAAATTGTGAACTATCCAACCCTTCATCCTCAAAGAAATATAAAATGGAGGGGGTTTGTTCTTTAAAGTAGCAGGATACATCTTATCTTTCCTAGGAGGCACACTAAGGATGGTAGTAGTTTACGTTTATTAGGTAGTAGATCTATTTGACCAGGAATAAAGAGAGTATCATAGAGGCTAGCCTTGAAGGGGATTCTTTTCATTTGTTCCACAATATTATACTCTGATTTTCCTAGAGGAAAATTTTCAAACTTCTTTTTAGGTTCACCATACTTTCTCTTGTATTTTTGTGTTGCTTCGATCGTTTGTCTTTTAATTATGGAGGGAAACCTCAATTTTTCTTGTGCATCATTTTTGGATCTCATTCTTTCTCTGTCATTTTATTTTTCGGATATCCTAGGGAAAATAACCTCATTTTCTTGGCTTTTGGGAACCATATCCCTTTTTTTAGTTGCTTCGAGAATAAGAAATTAGTCACTACATTGCAGAGGGGGATATTTTTTCTTTTGAGAAGGGACCTAAAACTAACCCATATTATATGGATCAAATTGCAATATCTTCTTTCTTGATCTTGTCATGACAAAAATAGGTCCTTCTTCATCAAGATCTTGCCCAACCATGATTTGATCTGGTTGCCAAAGCATGTTAACTCTACCTTTCTAGTTCTTCTCTTCCTTTTCTATGGCTTCCTACACATGATGTTGGTATATAACGCATGACTCTGAATCATGAGGATCATTAGATACAAGGCACCACACATTTACAAGACTAGTTTTGAAAGAATATTCTCAATATTCTTGAATTGCATTAACTTTGATCCCTAGATTATTCTGGTACTAGTCCTTTTAACTCTATTGATATAGGGGAATATCCTTCGTTAAGATATATCTATATTTATTTTCTCCATTGAATTCATCTTGTTACTAAGTGTTTTCAAAGTATTCTGAATATCAAGAAGCACAATGGATTATTGGGGTGCTTGAGATGGAATTGGTGGAAAAGGAATTGAAGTAGATGGTACTTTGGGAATATGGATTGTAGTCATATTAGGAAGTGGGGATGAAAATGCAGGGGGGTCCATGTAAGAATATGTAGCTGCCTGAATTTGGACATTGGGTATTTTAGAGCAATGCGACATTACAATTTTTGGGGGCAATATTCTTACATTGATGAGGATATTTTTAGATTGTACAATTGCATTTTAAACCAATGGTAAGGTGTATACCTTTGATTTTTGGGTTTGTAAACCTTAATATGATCCAAGGGCTCTGATATAATACATAAATATAAGGTTTTTAGCTGGTCTAGCCTCAAGTGGGATCCTCTTCCAGGTTCTACTGAACCTTAAATTAAAGTTTGAAACCGAATCTTGCTAATATTTTTTGCATGGATGTAAATTGATTTAGGAGAGAAAAGGGATTAGTGGACTCATTGAACTCTTCTACAAAGGGTTATGCTAATGTTTCCCATGAATTGATGCTATTGTATTTTAAATTCCTAAACCAATGTAAGATTTTTCCTCTAAAATATAGGGTCAATATTTTGACAATGACATATTCATTTTTTATGTTATGAATAGCTGCTATATTTAGGATATCTTGACAATGCTCGTAAGAATTTTTTCCTGATCCATCATATATAGGTATGGCTTTGGATACAGCTTGACGAATATCATGCATATGGATAAGCCTCAAAGGACCAGTTGTATTCCAACTGGGGTATTTTTGCAAGGGCTGATTTGGAACCACATTTATATTTTGAGCCATATTTCCAATCATTGTTCTTCCTAGAGGTGGCCTTGGAGGTACTTCAGGGGGTGGTTCTAGAGGAGTCTCATCTGATTGGAAATATGGGTTCAAATTTCTTATGATGGTGGATCCTCTCAAAGGGAGGTCTTAATAGATGAAAGAATCTAGATTATTCTTTGCAAATGACCTAGTTCATGAAAACTATGAGCTATCAGAATGAATTTCTAGTTTCTTGTGTTCAAGGAGTTGCCAAGTGAATTTATTATTCATTGCTAAACAAGGTCATGATAATTCACCAAATTTTGATTCCTCTGAGAAAAGGTATAAAATATAAAAGGTAGGTTAGCTAATGTTTCTTGTAAATAGGTCCCATCGGGTGTGCCAAAACTATTGGTATCTGAATTGATATCAAGAAAATATTTAAACTAAGACTCTTATCTTCTAGATTTCTAATTAGGCATGCACCCGCTGGTCACAGTCTAGATATCAATATTGTATAGATTAAATATTACTCTAGTTCAACCTCTAGAGTAGCCCGGTATTCCTTGTCAACTAACAAGGTGTTGAATCATTTAAAAATAGTTAAATTTTTAAAATATAGGGATATAAATGTGAATAACACAAGCTTATACTGAGAGGGGGGGTTAACAGTATAATACAACTTTTTACTTTTCTTTTCAATTCAATATTATGCAATGTATCAATAGCAATAATCAAAGCAATGCATAAAACACCATACACAATAGAGACATAGATTTTAATGTGGTTCACCCAATGTGGGCTACCTCCACAAAGAAAATATTTCTCAAATAATATTTTGGGAATCCTTACCAATTACAATGTTTATGGACCTTTGTCCAAAGTAGATGTTGATCCCCTAAATCTATTTTGTGGATCTCTATCCACAGGAGAACTCCTTCTCCTATGCTTTGGCTGGTGATCCTCTAGAATACTACCTCCACTACACTGACTATGGATCTCTCTCCACTTGAATACTCTTGTCCTCACTTAGAAGACTTGTCCTCAATGTCCTGGATGATGGATATCTATCCACTAGAGACTCTATCCTCTCTACTCTATCACCTCTAAAGCTCTGCTCAATAGGTTCACTCAGAACCTTGAATCTGCTCAACAGGTCCACTCAGAACCTGTTCTAATCTACTCAAAATGTCCACATAGAACCTGTCCAAATATACTCAATAGGTCCACTTATAACCTGCTCAAATATGCTCAATAGGGCCACTCAAAACCTGCTCAAATATGCTCAAAAATCTCACTCAGAACTTTTCCAAATATGCTCAACAAGCTCACTCGAAACTTGTCCAAATCTGCTCAACAAGCTCACTCAGAACTTGTCCAAATCTGCTCAACAAGCTCACTTAGAACTTTTCCAAATCTTCTCAACAAGTTCACTACGAACTTGTACAAATATGCTCAATAAGTCCTCTCTAAGACTTGGTCAAATATGCATTGCAAGATTCCACAAAATCTCACACAAAATCAGTCCACAAGCCTTCTCAAAT
Organism: Wollemia nobilis; assembly: GCA_028583015.1. Lineage (NCBI taxonomy): Eukaryota > Viridiplantae > Streptophyta > Pinopsida > Araucariales > Araucariaceae > Wollemia > Wollemia nobilis. Next base: position 2,505,843 of record JAQPPZ010016847.1, on the reverse strand, counting down.
ACTTGTCTCAAATCAGCTTAACAAGTCCACACAGAACTTGTCCAATCTCATAGAATCATAAAGAGAATTTTTAGAGACTCAATTATGTTCTATTCTCAAAGCTCAATCTCAACTCAAATCAATCTCATAGAAGCATAAAGAGAATTTTTAGAGACTCAATATGTTCTATTATCAAAGCTCAATCTCAACTCAAATCAATCTCATAGAAGCATAAAGAGAATTGTTAGAGACTCAATATGTTCTATTCTCAAAGCTCAATATCAACTCAAATCAATCTCATAGAAGCATAAAGATAATTGTTAGAGACTCAATATGTTCTATTCTCAAAGCTCAATCTCAACTCAAATCAATCTTATAGAATCATAAAGAGAATTGTTAGAGACTCAATATGTTCTATTCTCAAAGCTCAATATCAACTCAAATCAGAATATAGAATAGTTTGTTTCATGGAACTTGAAAAACCACTTCATGCATCCACTTGACTAGGCTTAATAAACTCTACTCAACTGATCACCTCAAGGAACAACCCTTTCTCATAAACCCTAGTCCAAGCATGTATCAACCAACTTAAAATGTTTCCAACAATGCTCAACAACAAATCTCACATTACAATGATACTCATGTTCTTTTCTAACTCAAGTTCGAGTTCTTTGCATGACCCATTGGATTCAACAACAATGTTAATAAGACAAGGTTTTAATCACAACTCTCAATTCAAAAAACCTTGAAGCATAAACTCAAAGTACTTCACTCAACCAATGGTCTAAACAACAATGCTTATCAAACAAGGTTTAATCACAACTCACAATATAGAAAACCTTGAAGCATTAACTCAACCACTTTCGAAAAGGAAATCCTAATCAAATCCTTTTCACTCCAAACTTAATTTTCAATTAAGACAACCATCTAACTCAACAAAGAATAATTTAACCCATACCTTTTATTGAAGAGTAGTTGTCCTTAAAAATCTGCCACACTCACAATTACTTATTTGACAAATTCAACAAGGGTTAGAGGATAATTTTTATATCGCAAAAATAATATCACAATTACACCTTATCACTCCAACTTAAAAATAATCAATATCCTCACAATAATAAAAAACCCTTTATTCAGATACACCCACAAAGTCTTAACCTTCCAATATACCACAATAGCAAAATTTAAGGCTTGAAAATAAAAACAAAATTCTCCTTATACCTCCTAACAATATTTATCAACTACCAACATTTATCACAATGCAAAGAATTTAATCACCAAATACCTTATACCTCCAACTTAGGCATTAATAAAATAAAATAGAAAATGTACCTTTACCTTTGGAGAGTTTTGAACTCTCAACACAACCCACACAAATGTCTTTGCCCATGGAGCAAACCACCACACGAGCTACACGCTCATTGGAAATGAAGAAGCACCATGTGATTCAACACCCTTGTCCTTTATTGCCTTGCAAAATGGATGCTCCTAAATTTTTGGCACCTTCAACACGTCCACGAAACGCTTCCATCGAAGTTCGAACACCAACCACCATGTACACCAAAAATGTAAGCCCTCTTGCCACTAGGCCAAAGCACCTTGGTCGCTTCAAACTAATCACTTTAATGACGTTTGTTTGTTTCCCTTTCACCATCAAATCAAACATGATTTTCACAACTTTATCTCATGAGCTCTGCATTAATTTGTATATCAACATTTATAAAAATGAGCAAGGATAATTTCAAAAATAACTTTGGGAAGGTATTAATTTGCATTTCAATTAAATAAAATGATGCCGACGCTTCCCTTTGGCTTATGACATTGACTCTTCCTCTTTGGATTTTATGAAATCGACGCTTCCCTTTGGAAATAAACTTTACCTTGTTTAAAACTCTAAATCCAACCTTTGGATTTATTAAATTAATATTTTGTCTTAAACCTTTAAACCCAACCTTTGGGTTTAGATATTTTCAGACTTTATAAACCCAATTTGGCAATATAAAATATTGTAATAAAAATTACTATTATTTTATTTGGGTTTTCACTATGGCACTTCTAACCATTATAATATTTATTTATAAAATTTAAATTCATCCTAAATTTAAATAATTTACAAAATAAATATTACTACTCCTTTCTAAATTTTTTCTTTTGCACTGTTTCACTTGAACTTATGCCTTCTTGTTGAGCCTTTATTTTCTGCTAAAATCTTGGTATTAATGATGAATCCATCTGGTGGCATCAATGGTGACATCAATGATAACTTTGACTTAGGGACTCAAAATGTCCAACAATCTCCCCCTTTGTCATTGATGGTAACCCATATCCTTTTATTGAAACCTGAGCTTTATTTTTCTTCTGCTCCCCCTGGGACATTCCTCCCCTTGGCTTACTCAAATATCAAATCTCTTCCCAATACACAAATCTCTCCCCCTTTGAAATCAATGGAAAAGGGTCACCTTTGGGGCTCGGGGCTAAGAATGAGCCTCTTAGCTTATCCCCTCCCCCACCTCCACATGAGGTGGTTAATTCTGGGGTGGGAGTATTTCTACTCCCCGAAAGCACTGTTCTTTACCTTTATCTTTCTCTCTTCTTTTCTAAGTTTTCTGAATTCTCTTTCCCAAGTCATCACCCCAGTTCCTGTCATAACTTTTGTTCCTATTCCTGTTCTTGTTCTCATCCATGTTCCTATTCCTATTCTCATCCATGTTCCTATTCCTATTCTCATCCATGTTCCTATTCCTGTTCATATTTATGTTCCTATTCATATTCCTGTTCCTATTCATGCCTGATTCTAGAATATTTGCTCTACACCATCTTGTTATGTGACCATCATTATTGCACTTATAACACTTAATGTTATTATTCCTTGGAGGTGCAACTGTCTTAGGACTTCTCTTAGTGAAGTCATATCCTCTTCTCTCATGAATTTTATAATTCATTGCCTTGTGACCAAGCTCATTACATGAGTAGCAATACCGTTGGAAAATTTGTCCTTTTCCATATTCTTGTCTTTCATGTGTCCTACACTATGAAGCCATGTTCCAAAACCTATGACATGAAAAACATCTTCCATTGAATTTTTCTTGTCTTGACCTCATTGGTCTCCTATTATGATTGATGTTCCATTTGTATCTTCTTTATGCATTGTTCCTATATTTGTTGAACTCTTTGTTGTCCAACTCATCCTCTGATGTCTCACTATCTTCTTCTGATGTATCTTCTTCTAAAGTTTCTTCTTCTTCAGGACTTGAAGTAGACTCTTCCTCCATTTTCTTTTGAACCTTCTTAGAACCAAGACATGTCTTGTTTGTTTCTCTTATTTGTATCTTGACTATTTTATCCACACTCTTTGCACTATTTACATACTTGTATAGCTTATTCTTGGAGTCCTCTAAATATTCCTTTAGTAGGGCCACTTCTTGTGTTAACTTTTCACATTCCAATATCTTTGCTTCTAATTTATCTTTGAACTTGCTTGCCTTAGCCTTTGACTTTTCTAAATCCTCTATGAGCAATAATCTTTCTTCATCACATTCTTGAAATTGACTCTCAAGATTAGAATGTTGTTGTCTTACCTTCTTTACTGTGTCAAGGGCATAGATAAGTTCTCCCTTTAGATCATAGCCATTCTTAGCTAAATAATCCTCTATTTGTTTGCCATTTTCCATATCATTTCTTTCTTTTGGCTTATCTTCTATAATATCACTCACTTCATATTCTAATGCCATTAGAATATTTTCATCTGATCTATCAAGTGCATATCCAAAATCATCATCACTGAAACTATAACCATCCCTTTTGCAATTATCTTCAAGATGTCCAAATCTACCACATATAAAGCACTTGAGAATAACTGGAGTCTTTCTCTTAGTTGGTTCTTTCTCTTCAACCATAAATAGGACTTCATATCTAGCATTGTCTAAAAAACTATCATCACTATCATTTGAGTACTTGCTTGCATTATCCGCATAGTAGCTTCTCTTTTGCTTTTGCAAGAACTTCTTCCCTTTTCCATTTTGTCCATCCTTGATTTTATTCTAGTACCTACGTTTTTCTAATTCCATGTACCTGTGATCCTATTTTTCTTCATCATTGTTGCTCTTTGGCTCTTTGCACTCTATTACATAATTTCCATACTTTCCACAGTTAAAACACTTAACAGATCTTAGATCTATGGATATTTTGGAACCTTTATCTCTTCTACCATAATTTGCTTCTTCATCACTAGAAGACTCACTGCTTGATTCTGTCTTCTTACCCTTTTTCTTTTTGTCCACTTTGAATGCATCTTATTTCAGAGGAATATGATCTTTTTTTCTTATCTCAAAAGTAGTAAGCATGCCAAGCAAAGAATTCCTTGTCAAATAATCACTATCAATTGATGTTTCTATAGCAAAAACCTTTTCACTATACCTTTTTGGAAGAGTTCTCAAGATCTTATCACAAGCATTAGACTCATTAACCTTTATTATAAGACCTCTCATATCATGTACAAGTTTATCAATCTTACTGAGATAGTCACAAATTTTTTCATCATCCCGCATTCTTAAATTTTCAAACTCTCATTTGAGATTTTTGATTTTTGATTTTCTAACACCTTTATCTCCTTCATATATGGTATGCAATAGTTCCCACATATCATTTGTTTTTTTACAATCCATAACCTTCATATATTATGATCTATGTAATACTTTTATAATCACATTCATAGTTCTTGAATTTGCATGCATTAGAAGCTTACCTTATTTATTTGTAGGAGGATTGGTTGCTGAATCATATCCAAATTCTACTACATACCAAACTTCATTTTCAAGTGCCATCAGGTGAAATCTCATCAGCACACACCAATACAAGAAGTCACTTCCATCAAATACTGGTACTGCATTATTGAAGGACCCATCATTTTGATCTTTTTGATCCATTATGTTATTAGACCACTTTTCCTTCAAGTTGTCAAACTCTTCTGAAGGAACCTACTCTGATACCAATTGAAGAACACAAGATTATACTGAGAGGGGGGGTGAACAGTATAAGGTCACTTTTTACTTTTCTTTTTAATTCAATATTATGCAATGTATAGATAGCAATATCAATAGCAGTAATCAAAGCAATGTATAAAACACCATACACAATAGAGACATAGATTTTAATGTGGTTCACCCAATGTGGGCTACCTCCATAGAGAAAATATTTCTTCTAAATATTTCTCAAATAATATTTTAGGAATCCTTCCCAATTACAATGTTTATGGACCTCTATCCAAAGGAGATGTTGATCCCCTAAATCTAGTTTATGGATCTCTATCCATAGGATAACTCCTTCTCATATGCTATAGCTGGTGATCCTCTAGAAGACTGCATCCACTGCTCTAACTGTGGATCTCTCTCCACTTGAAGACTCTTGTCCTCACTCAGAAAACCTATCCTCAATATCTTGGCTGATGGATATCTATTCACTGGAGACTCTGTCATATCTTCTCTATCACCTCCAAAGATTTGATAAATAGGTTCACTCAGAATATTCTCAAATCTTCTCAACATATCCACTTAGAACCTATTCTAATCTGCTCAACAGGTCCACACAGAACCTGTCCAAATCTGCTCAATAGGTCCACTCAGAACCTACTCAAATATGCTCAACAGGTCCACTCAGAACCTACTCAAATCTTCTCAACAAGCTCACTCAGAACTTTTCCAAATCTTCTCAACAAACTCACTCATAACTTGTCCAAATATGCTCAAGAATATCACTTATAACTTGTCCAAATATGCTCAACAAGCTCACTCAGAACTTGTCCAAATTTGCTCAACAAGCTCACTCAGAACTTGTGCAAATCTTCTCAATACATCCTCTCTAGGACTTGGTCAAATATGCATTGCAAGCTTCCACAAAAGCTCACACAAAATCATTCCACAAGCCTTCTCAAAGAATTGTCTCAAATCAACTTAACAAGTCCACACATAACTTGTCCAATCTCATAGAATCATAAAGAGAATTTTTAGAGACTTAATTATGTTCTATTCTCAAAGCTCAATCTCAACTCAAATCAATCTCATAGAAGCATAAAGAGAATTGTTAGAGACTCAATATGTTCTATTTTCAAAGCTCAATCTCAACTCAAATCAATCTCATAGAAGCATAAAGAGAATTGTTAGAGACTCAAAATATTATATTCTCAAAGCTCAATCTCAACTCAAATCAATCTCATAGAAGCATAAAGAGAATTGTTAAAGATTCAATATGTTCTATTCTCTAAGCTCAATCTCAACTCAAATCAAAATATAGAATAGTTTGTTTCACGAAACTTGAACAACCACTTCATGCATCCACTTGACTAGGCTTAATAAACTCTACTCAACCAATCACCTCAAGGAACAACCCTTTCTCAAAAACTCTAGTCCAAGCATTTATCAACCAACTCAAAATATTTCCAACAATGCTCAATAATAAATCTCACATAACCATGCTACTCATGTTCTTTTCTAACTCAAGTTCAAGTTCTTTGCATGACCCATTGGATTCAACAACAATGCTAATAATACAAGGTTTTAATCACAACTCTCAATTCAGAAAACCTTGAAGTATAAACTCAAAGTACTTCACTCAACCAATGATCTAAACAACAATGCTTATCAAACAAGGTTTAATCACAACTCACAATCCAAAAAACCTTGAAGCGTTAACTCAACCACTTTTGAAAAATAAACCCTAATCAAATCCTTTTCACTCCAAACTTAATTTTCAATCAATCCAACCATCTAACTCAACAAAGAAGAATTTTTCCCATACCTTTTCTTGAAGAGTAGTTGTCATTACAAATCTGCCACACTCACAATTACTTCTTTGACAAACTCAATAAGGGTTAGAGGATAATTTTTATATCACAAAAATAATATCACAATTACACCTTATCACTCCAACTTAACAATAAGCAATATCCTCACAATAATAAAAAACCCTTTATTCAAATACACCCACAAAGTCTTAACCTTCCAATATTCCACAATAGTAAAATTTAAGACTTGAAAATAAAAACAAAATTTTCCTTATACCTCCTAACAATATTTCTCAACTACCAACCTTTATCATAATGCAAATAATTTAATCACCAAATACCGTATACCTCCAACTTAGGCATTAATAAAATAAAACACAAAATGTACCTTTGCCTTTGGAGAGTTTTGAACTCTCAACGCAGCCCACACAAATGTCTTTGCCCGTAGTGCAAACCACCACACGAGCTACACTCTCATTGGAAATGAAGAAGCACCATGTGCTTCAACACCCTTGTCCTTTATTGCCTTGCAAAATTGATGCACCTAAAGTTTTGGTGCCTTCAAAACGTCCACTAAATGCTTCCACCGAAGTTTGAACCACCATGCACATCAAAAACGTAAGCCCTCTTTCCACTAGGCCAAAGCACCTTGGTGGCTTCCAACTAATCACTGTAATTCCTTTTTTTTGTTTCCCTTTCAAAATCAAATAAAACATGATTTTTGTAACTTTATTTCACGAGCTCTGCATTAATTCGTATATCAATATTTATCAAAACAAGCAAGGATAATTTCAAAAACAACTTTGGCAAGGTATTAATATGCATTTCAATTAAATCAAACAATGTCAACACTTCCCTTTGGCTTATGACATCGACACTTCCCCTTTGAATTTTATGACGTCGGCGCTTCCCTTTGGAAATAAACTTTACCTTGTTTAAAACTCTAAATCCAACCTTTGGATTTATTAAATTAATCTTTGGTATTAAACCTTTAAACCCAACCTTTGGGTTTAGATATTTTCAGACTTTATAAACCCACTTTGGCAATATAAAATATTGTAATAAAAATTACAATTATTTTATTTGGGTTTTCACTATGGAACTTCTAACCATTATAATATTTATTTATAAAATTTAAATTCATCCTGAATTTAAATAATTTATAAAATAAATATTACCACTCCTTTCTAACTTCTTTCTTTTGCACTGTTTTACTTGAACTTTTGCCTTCTTGTTGAGCCTTTATTTTCTACTAAAATCTTGGTATTAATGATGATTCCATCTGGTGGCATCAATGGTGACATCAATGATAAGTTTGACTTGTGGACTAAAAATATCCAACAAAATGGATTTAGGGTTAGTAAGTAGTGATTAAACAGTGGTTGGATAAAGCTAATAGCATAGGCATCTATAGGAAAATCTTATAATAAACAATTTCCAGTGTCCCAAACTTGTGATTAACAACATTAGAAATAGACAGTTTTCATAAATTAAACAAACAGAGATATACTTCAAAAACTTATTTCAATATCAAAATACTAATAATCCAATATAGAAGAATAATATAAGTACCAAGATTTAACAAAAAAAACTTCCTAGAGACAGTCCTTAAAATCTTTCTCCAAGCAATTTTTGCTGGAGAAACCTCCGGGAGAAGATTCAATCATGAAATATTTCAAAATACTCTAAGCTAGCAATCCAATATCAACTAAATAAGCTAACCATAACAAAAATAGTAGAAAAGCATTTCAAAACTTGAGTCTCACAAATATTACAGAAGACACTAGTCCAAGGCAAACATCCAAGTAATGTTCCTTCTATTGATTTGCATAAAGTATTTACATAGCAAGGTAAGCAAACACTCTAGATTCAACCCCAAAAAATGAGGGCTTGACCTCTATTTATAGTCTTACATTCTTGGAAAAATAAAATAATGTGGAAAATTACAAGGAGAATGAAATGCCACATTAGCTAGGCACTGAGGTGGTAGCCTCTTATTTGTACTTGATGAAATAATAAAATACATGATCTTGCGCTTCTCTGCAACTCATCTTCTACAACTTGCTAATATTTCATGGTGCTTTGGCTCTAGGCTGTTAAAACTACAATACAGGTTGTTCGTCATTCTTGTAGACACTATTCAGCCATAGATCTACAACTTTTTGTATCTTAGTTCTTGATATTGTTGATGCTTTGCCCGCTGGTTTGATTCGATCAACCAATTCATATCACAAAAGTTCTACTTTTATGTTCTTGGAGATCATTAAAATGAGCCAACTATTGATCCACTTATGAATGGCTGAGATCAAAGCTTGAACATTACTGGTAGCTTTATGATGTAGAACATGTTGTAGCCCATGCCTTAGAATAGCTTTCCATATTTTTTGACCATTTTGACCATGGGCTGGAGCAAATAATGATTTTATGTAAATTATACCTTGAGCCGCATGGGATAGAGAATTACACTAGCCCACTCATTTTATTTTTCGAGTTACTTTACCTTGCTTTAAATCCATGGTGTAGAAAAAAATTTAGACCATGCTGTAGCCCATGCCTCGAATATTGTAAATACAAGATTTGACCATTTTTGATTGCAAGGTAGAGCATTGCTTTGGCCCACACAAGATATAACATAAAACTATGTGATATGGAACCTTGCGCTGGGTCGCTCCCTTGCAATACTCCTTCATGAATGTTGAATTCTTTTATTGTGAGCTAGAACAATGTGCGCTACACCATTATAGTATGAAATACTCTTGAGTTTATATGGGGTGTAGCAATATATTGTGGACCACAATTTGGAGAGTAGTGATGTCACGTTTGATTGATGTTGACTGCAGGCTGGAACCATGTTCTATGCCGTGTGGGCTAGAGCATGCTACAAACCACTAAACTTTATTAAAACCAAAAATATGGTGTGGCCCGCGATCTTGAAATGACTAAGTGTAAACTTTAACCGTTTTAACCATGGGGTAGAACATATTGCACTGAGCCATTACATGGGGTAGAGCAAGCTTCTTCGTACCTTAAAAAAATTTGCAAAATTTTCCTAAAGATGTGGCCATTTTGGGCCTAAACATATGAACTGAGTTAAAAATATATTCTATGTTGTTTTTTAGTAAGACATTATGGGCAAACTAGAGATTCCCATGAGATTTTAGGTAAACCTTTAACCATTTGATGTTTACTCATCTCATTCAATGAAGATGCACTTATATGTCCTAGCCTTTTATGCCAAAGTTCTTTTGTTTCTAAAATACCTATTGTCAAAGCCATATTTGATGATGTGTCTAAAACAAATAGACTATTTTTATAAGAACCAAAGGCTATGAATTTTTCTTGTTTGGTAATAAGGCATGTTTTATTGTTTTTAATAAATTTGAATTCAACTGCTAAATTTTGATTCATTAATTGAGATATTGAAAGAATATTAGTAGTTAATCTAGGTACATATAGTACATAATTAATTATTAATTTTTATTTTGATAAATCAATTAGAATATTCCCTACCTCTTTGACTTCAAAAGTCATACTATCTACTATAACAACTAGTTTTTCATATTTCTTTTGAAATTTTTTAAACCGTTGTTTATTTCCAATCATATGCCTCCTCACTCATGAAACAATATACTAGTAATCCATGATAAATTATAAATTCTAAATCCTTTGAAGTTGTAATCTGTATATCTCCTAATATAACTAAATTGAAAAAATAAATAAGAAATTTGCAAATTTTAAATTTTCTAAAATTTTGATGTAGTAACCCTTTTGACTCCCTAATATATTTGCAAATTAAAAAAAAATATTCTAATATATTTTTTCTAATTTTAATTTCTCTAAAAAAAATTGAAGAACTTCAAATAAATATTCTAACTTAAATTTCTTCAAACACCTTCAAATATTAAATCAAATAAACTATTTGGAGTAGAAAATCTTATCACTATATGCTCAAATATTAAAAAAATTAAATAATATATTATATCTCCTAGATCTTATTCTTATAATTAACTTCAACTAGGTTAAAATTAGGACTTCAATTAAGGTATTTTAAAAGATAATACATATAACCTTGTTTATCACCTTAGTGAAATTTCAGTTTAACCTTTCATTGCTTGCTCATGGGATGCAGTAATGTCTCTACACTTGACAATGAAAAAATTGAATATTTTTTTATAAAGTGTGCTAGTTTAAACCCTAATTTCATGTGTAGATTTGCATGCTAGCAAAAACATTAGTAGCATGTTCTACATTAATCAACAATCGATTTCATGTGTAGATTTTCATGCTAGCAAAAACATTAGTAGCATGTTCTGCATTAATCAACAATCGAGTATATGACTTCAGGATATATTTTTTCAGCTGGTTTTATGTCCCTAATGCAAGCAATATCCTTATTTGATGCTTGACATTACTTTTTTAGACATTGTGTTAATGTTTATCTCTTCATTACGTTGCTCTCTTCCTTATTTGTGAAGAAAAAATGTTGGTCTCCTCACCTTCTTCACTATGAAGAAGAAACATTGGTCTCCTCATTGTATGCTTTGGATAGTGAACCTGGTATAACATTTCTCATCCTTGTAAGCAGTGCTAAAATATTATGTTCATCTTCTACTAGAGAGGCTTAAATAATGCTATTTTTCTAATTTGATAGAGATGTTGGTAATGTCTACTTCTAATATCCTAATGATGCCTTAGTATTGTCTCTTGTTGATGTTGGTCTTGATAGCATTATTTGTTCTACTAGCTCCTCAATGATGCTTAGTCTTATATCTATGCTTCCCTTGCAAGGAAGCATCCTCATAACACTTGTAGCAATGCTTAACTTCATCTATCTTCAAATAGAGACATCCAAATGGAATTTTATCTTCAATTCTTAGTGCCTATCCCATATTTCTTTGTTGGTTACTCCTTCTGATAGTGTTACTTACCTCCTTAGTAATCTTTATCTATTGATGATCTTGGGACAGTGCTAGTATACTTGCCCAGTATTCTTGTTTTGATGATAATACTTAGGATAGTGCATGAATATTTATTCAATCTAGTCTAGTCTTCTCCTTATGATGCTTTCTAAATTTGTGCAAAAATGACTCTTGGACTAATATTTTTTCTTTAGTAGCTTTATATTTTTGGTTCTTGCTAAATTAGAGGCCAAGAATTTATGTATTAATATTCTATTATTATTATAGTAAATCATAGGGGTTTTTGAAAGGGCCCAAAAACTTATATACACGACTAATAGAATATAAGCAATTAATGAACAACAAAAACATTCATCAAAAGTTAAACCCTACAACATATCTAAATCAAAACTGCAACAACATAGACAAGCTTATTGTCTCTATTTTTTGAAAAACTACAGTCAACTTTCAAATCTCAAAATTTTTGTTTAACATATGCAATTTTCACATGTGATACACCATTGGAGTTTTTTTTATTTTACATGGTGGAATTGGTAGTCACCACGAATTCGGGCAGACTATCCAGCTTTTTATGGCTGCCATAGTATTATGTGTTATCCACCCCGGAAGTCGCCACATAGATCTCTATGCAGTACACCCCTATAACCACCATGCTACAATCATTTTAAACCTTTTACACAAATGAAAGCACCAATAAAGGGATAAACATTCAGTCTGGCGAGGCCCAAGATTTGAACCTTGGACCTTTGCCCCCTTTACAGGTTTTGGGGAACCAATTGGTCTACACATCAGACCTTAAAATTGGAGAATTAGTCATAATATTTAATCAATTTTTAAGCATATTTGGTACCTCAAATATAGACTTTCATGCTCTGCTACACATTCTACACTTTGTTGTAACTACTTCGTTTAAAAAAGAATGGGTGTTGAAAGGTTTCAATGGCTATAATTATAGGCTTTTTCTTCCCCTTTTCAAAATCTTATTTTATATGAGGAAGAAACTCTAAATTCTTTATTGTATAGACCAACCTAGCACACCAACTCTCCACCACTACAATTCAACCAAGCATACCCAAAAGACATTGGAATCAACAAAATATTTAGGAGGGTTGAAACAAAGGAGAAAAATAAAATACAAAGGTTATCAAACATCAACAACTTCTAATATTTCCTTCCAAGTTAGTAACCTTTACAAGATATTATGCAAAGTAATTTTTCTAAAACTTGCTTCCCTTCAAAATAACTCCTAGATTTTCCATTACATCAATAGTAGAGTTACCTTCCCTATAGGTGTGTTGAACAACAAAATTATCCAAACTAGATAGGATAGAAACTGCATCTTGGATAATATTTTCAATGTTCTAACTTGGAGTTTTTGGTTTTGTAAGCTATTAATGATGTTCATAGAATCTCCTTCAACCACCAAACTATTAAACTTCAACTTCTTAGCTAATCTCAACCCTATAATCATCACTCTTGCCTCTGCCATATGATTAGAACTTATCCCATAGTTCTATGCATAGTAGGTAATTACCACTCATTGTATCTTCCTCAATATTACCCCTCCTCCAACCTTACTTGGATTACCCTTAGCTACTCCATAAAAATTCAGTTTTGCCTATCTAGGGATTGGAGGTTTCCATTTTATATTATCTCTCTAATTATCTCAGACAAATTAAATCTTTTGGAATACCCCATTCCTCAAATTGTGTTGCTTCCAATCCATTCTTAGGGATTTGGATTTTTAGATTCACTAAAGCATTCTCTATAACTACAACTTTAATACTATTAATAATGAAACTAGAATTACTAGACTTATTTTGGAAGACCCTATAATTCCTTTCCCTCCAAATATGCCAAAGAAAATGAGGAAGCACAAAATTCCAAATCTTCCTCAAGTGAGAACTATGAAAAGGATTACTCCAACACTCCCAAATATTCACCAAAGAGTCCACCTAAACCCACTAAATTTTAAGAAGATTTAACATTCCATACCACACTTCAAGAGTAAAAGGGCAATGAATAAACAAGTGATCCATTGATTCTTCATCTAAGCAACATAAAGAGCATCTATTAGGAATAATCATCCCTCTTTTTCTAAGATTATCTATTGTTAAAATATGATTTTGGAGTGCTAACCATAGAAAAAGGAGACTTTTGGAATAAGGTCCTTAATCCAAACTTTTTGAACTAGAAAATTCTAATTATCCTTTCCTCTATCATAGTCAAAAGTAGAACTAATAGTGAAAACTCCTTTAGAATTTGGTCCCCAAACAAACTTATCTTCTTTAGGATAAATGGGGAGGTAATATTATTGTAAACAAAAAATTAGAGACTTCAATATGATTTGCATAAGAGCAACAGTCCCCTCCAACTATAGTTACTTCCACATTATGAAGTTATCTTCTATTGCAATATAATCCTAAACTAGGTAACCATATTTTTTTAGGGGTTGCATTACATAGTGCCACTACTCATCTAAAATCATAAGTTTCTTTGACAACCAGGCATCCTACCAAAATTAATTTTATCTCCCTTTCCAACCTTCCACCTCAATCCTTTCCATAAAATATTTCTAGTTTTCATCAATCCATTCCACAAGGAAGATCCCATTGGAGGATTAAGACTATAGGCAAAGGATACTCTATTTTGGAGATATTTAGCAAATAGGATTTGGGCCCAAAAGTGATATTTTTCAAGCATTTGTCTCCATCCCACCTTGGCCATAAGAGCTCGATTCATTTGCTTCACCTTTCTGATTCCTAGACCTCCTTCCTTCTTAGGCCTACAAACTTTATCCCAAGCCACCAAACTCATCCATTGTTTTTCTTCCACACCTATCCATAAAAAGTTCCTCTAAATTTTCTCTAATTTTTTAGCCATTGTTGGAACTTTAAACAAATACATCATATAAATAGGGATATTTTGAAGAGTAGATTGTAGCAATTGAATTTTACCTACTTGAGTTAAAATAGAACCTTTCCAACCCATCAAATTTCTATTGAATCTTTCAATTACCATATCCCAAAGATCACTCCTCATTCTTCCAACAAAAAGAGGTATTCCAAGGTAAATAGTGGGAAGATTATCCACTCTACAACCAAATATTTTGACAATTATTTCCTGCCTAACCAAAGGTGTATTGATAAAAAATAATTTGCTCTTCAAAAAGTTAATTAACTGACCTAAATCTTATTCATAGGTTTGAAGGATAAGCTTAATATTTTCAACCTCACTAACTGATGCTTTAGACTTAATAATGGTATCATTAATAACTTATTGATGAGTGATCAATTTTAAGTGAGAACCAGGTCTAATTCCTATGATGATAGCATCATTCCTTGATATTCTTAGGCTTCTTACAGGAGCTTCAACAACAATAATATGAAATAGGGTCACCTTTCCTTAGCTCCCTTCTTCTAGGTAAGAAACCCATTGGTTATCCATTAACTAAAATGGAGTAGCATAGAGTAGAAACATAAAGTCTGATCCAATTACACCAATCTTTGCCAAATTCAAAATGCTACAATACCCTAAAGAAACTCCAAGAGACTCTGTCATAAGACTTGTTCATATCCAATTTCAAAAAAATACCATTTGAACCACTAGCTTTCATTGAATTATTATCCCATCCAAAATCTCTCTTTTGCACAAAACCACTTTGCTGCGATGAAATAATGTGGGGGAGAATAATCTTCAATCTATTAGCTAGAACTTTAGTCAGGATCTTGTAAATAGAATTACATAAGCTAATAGGGTAGAAATATTTTAACATATCTGCTCCTTGCTTCTTTGGTATTAAAACTAGGAAGGTAGAATTCCACTCTTGAAGAATAGTTTTTCTCATTGGAACTCTAATAAGGCATCCAAGACATATTTTTTCACTTCTTCCAATAAGCCTAAAAAATACATTTGGAAATCCATATAGCCTAGGGGACTTATCCTTATACATTCTAAAGACTAAAATTTAAACTTGCTCTTCTGTAAAAGGGCTTCTTAAGACTTGATTCATTTCATTATTCATTACTTGGGGAATTTTGGCTAGCATTTTATCAATTGAATCAACAACTACTTCATCTTCAACACTTAATAGATTTTGATAAAAAGATACTATTTCTTTTTTAATATCTTCCTCTTCTAAAAACTCCCTTCCATTGTTTGATCTCAAAAGTCTAATTCTATTCACTGCTCTATGTTTGATAGTAGTAAGATGGAATAACCACATGTTGCGGTCTCCCTCCTTAAGCCACAAAGCTCTAGAATTTTGCTTCCAATGAATTTCCTCCTAGGATAAAGTATTATGAAGATCACATAATAAGTCTCTCTCCTATCTATATAGCTTCTCAGATTGACCTCATTTTTAAATATGCATTTCCACCTCTTCCAAGCTAGAGAAAATCTTGTTTTTTATATTTAAGGAGCCCAAAAACCTCTTTGTTCTAGATATTTATATTTCTCTTAACATTCTTCAATTTTTGAGAAATTCTAAATATTTTATACCCTTGACATCAAATTTTTACCATTCATCAATTTTTTGAGCCAAAGTAGGATGGGAAACCCACATCAATTTAAATTTGAAAGGTCTACCCTTAAAATTTTGTCCCTCATAAATTTCTAACAATAAATGGGAGTGGTCTAAGGTAACCTTTGGTAAAGCTTTAAGAGATATATTGTTGAAATGCAACAACCAATCCTAAGAAACAAGAACTCTATCAAGTCTTATTTGGATCAGATTACTACCTAACCTCCTATTGGTCCATGTAAAATTTACCCCCTTCAAGTCTAAATCCACCAAGTCACACTTAGAAAAAAACTCATTAAATTCCTCCATACTATCTGAATAACCTTGATTACCTCCTTTATTATCACTAGGGAATAAAGGGGTATTAAAATCTCCACAAACCATCCAAGGCCATTGGGATACCTCCCTAAACTTACTTAGAAAATCCCATAGTCCTCTTCTCCCAACCAAAGTGTTGGGAGCATAAATATTGGAAATAATCTAGGAAAATTTTGAAGCTTTGCAAGTAAAAAGAACAGAAACACACCTTTCATTTCTATGAATACATTGACCATCAAACTTTGTGAAGAACACAAGATTATACTCAGAGGGGGAGTGAATAGTATAATTCCAATTTTTACTTTTCTTTTCCAATAAATATTATCTAGTGTATAGATAGAAGTATCAATAGCAATAATCAAAGCAATGCACAAATCACCATACACAATAGAGACACAAATTTAACGTGGTTCACCCAATTTTGGCTACCTCCACAGAGAGAATATTTCTTCTAAATATTTCTCAAATAATATTTCGGGAATACTTTCCAATTACAATGTTTATGGACCTTTGTCCAAAGGAGATGTTGATCCCCTAAATCTGGTTTGTCGATCTCTATCCACATGAGAAGTCCTTCTCCTCTACTCTGGTTGTTGATCCTCTAGAAGACACTGCCTCCACTGCACTGACTATGGATCTCTCTCCACTTGAATACTCTTATCCTCACTCAGAAGACCTATCCTCAATGTCCTGGTTGATGGATCTCTATCCACTGGAGACTTTGTCCATAGATCCACTTAGAACCTTCTCAAATCTTCTCAACAGGTCCACTCAGAACCTTATCAAATATGCTCAATAGGTACACTCATAACCTGCTCAAATCTGCTCAACATGTCCACTCAGAACCTATTCAAATCTTCTTAATTGCTTTCTCAACTCAATATAATAGAAGCTTAAAGAGAATTGTTAGAGACTCAATATGTTCTATACTCAATGCTCAATCACTTTCTCAACTCAATCTCATAGAAGCATAAAGAGAATTTTTAGAGACTCAATATGTTCTATTCTCAAAGCTCAATCTCAACTCAATCTCATAGAAGCATAAAGAGAATTGTTAGAGACTCAATATGTTCTATTCTCAAAGCTCAATCTCAACTCAAATCAGAATATAGAATAGTTTTTTTTATGGAACTTGAACAACCAACTCACACATTCACTTGACTAGGCTCAATCAACTCTACTCAACCAATCACCTCAAGGAACAACCCTTTCTCACAAACCCTAGTCCAAGAATATATCAACCAACTCAAAATATTTCCAACAATGCTCAAAAATAAATCTCACATAACAATGATACTCATGTTCTTTTCTAACTCAATTTCAAGTTCTTTGCATAACCCATTGGCTTCAACAACAGTGCTAATAAAACAAGGTTTTAATCACAAATCTCAATTCTAGAAAAACTTTAAGCATTAACTCAATGTACTTCACTCAACCATTGGTCTAAACAACAATGTTTATCAAACAAGGTTTAATTACAACTCTCAATCCAGAAAACCTTGAAGCATTAACTCAACCACTTTTGAAAAGGAAAACCTAATCAAATCCTTTTCACTCCAAACTTAATTTTCAATCAAGCCAATCACCTAACTCAGCAAAGAAGAATTTTACCCGTACGTTTTCTTGAAGAGTAGTTGCCCTTACAAATCTGCCACACTCAAAATTACTTCTTTGACAAACTCAATAAGGGTTAGAGGATAATTTTTATATCACAAAAATAATATCACAATTACACCTTATCACTCCAACTTAAACAATAAGCAATATCCTCACAATAATCACAAACCCTTTATTCAAAATAACATACAACCCACAAAGTCTTAACCTTTCAAGATTTTAAAATAGCAAAATTTAAGACTTGAAAATAAAAATAGAATTCTACTTATAACTCCTAATGATATTTCTCAACTACCAACCTTTATCACAATGCAAAGACTTCAACCACAAAATACCTTATACCTCCAACTTAGGCATTAATTAAATAAAACATAAAAAATGTACCTTTGCCTTTGGAGAGTTTTGAACTCTCAACATAGCCCACACAAACATCTTTGTCCATGGTGCAAACCACCACACGAGCTACAATCTCGTTGGGAAGGAAGAAGTACCACAAGCTTCAACACCCTTCCTTGCCTTGCAAAATGTATGTGCCTAACGATTGGTACCTTCAACACGTCCACCAAAAGCTTCTGCAGGATTCAAACACTATCCACCATGCACACCAAAATGTAAGATTTCAGCCCACTTGCCACTAGGCCAAGGTGCCTTGTTGGATTCCTACTAATCAACGTGCTTGCTTTTGTTTCCTTTTGCCATCAATTCAAACACAAATTTCACAATTCTATATCACGAGCTTTGCATTTAAGTCGTATGATTTATCTTTCCAATTTGGGCAAGGATAATTTGGAAATCAACTTTGGGCATGGTATTTATATGCATTTCCATTAATTCAAAAATGTCGGCGCTTCCTTTTGGCTTCTATGACGTCGGCCGAAATAAACTTTTCCTTGTTTAAAACTTTAAATCCAACCTTTGGTATTTATTAAAATATTCTTTGGTCTTAAACCTTTAAACCCAACCTTTGGGTTTAGATATTTTTAGACTTTATAAACCCACTTTTGCAATATAAAATATTGTAATGAAAATTACAAATATTTTATTTGGGTTTTCACCATGGCACTTCTAACCATTATAATATTTCACCTTTGATAAAGTACCTTTTAATATTTATTTACAAAATTTAAATTCATCATGAATTTAAATCATTTATAAAATAAATATTATAACTCCTTTTTAACTTCTATATTTTGCACTATTTCACTCGAACTTATGCCTTCTTGTTCAATATCAAATGACCATATTTTTTTCCTTTATTTCCTACTAAAATCTTTGGTATTAATGATGAATCCATCTGGTGGCATCAATGGTGACATCAATGACAACTTTGACTTAGGGACTCAAAATGTCCAACAATCTCTCCCTTTGTCATTGATGGCAACCCATATCATTTTAATGAAACCTGACCTTTCTTTTTCTTTTGCTCCCCCTGGGAAATTGCTCCCCCTGGCTCAATGCTCTCCCCATATCAAATCTCTCCCTAATATACACAAATCTCTCCCCCTTTGACATCAATGGCAAAGGGTCACCTTTGGGGCTCGGGGCTAAGAATGAGCCTCTTAGCTTAGCCCCTATCCCACCTCCACATGAGGTGGTTAATTCTAGGGTGGGAGTATTTCTACTCTCCGAAAGTATTGTTCTTTACCTTAATATTTTTCCCTTCTTTTTTGAGTTTTTAGAATCCTCTGACTATTTCTTTCCAAGTCATCATCCCTATTCCTGTCATCATTCTTGTTATTGTTTCTATTTCTGTTCTCATCAATGTTCTTGTTAATATTCTTGTTCTTATTCTCATCCATGTTCTTGTTCATGTTCTTGTTCCTATTCTCATCCATTCTCCAGTTCCTGTTCATGTTCCTTTTCCTATTCATATTCCTATTCTTGTTCATGTTCCTGTTTCTATTCATATTTCTGTTCCTATTCATACCTATTTCTGGAGTATTTGCTCTATGCCATCTTGTTGTGTGACCATAATTATTTCACTTATAATACTTAATGTTATTATTCCTTATTATTCCTTGGAGGTGAAACTATCTTAGGATTTCTCCTATTGAAGCCATATCCTCTTCTGTCATTAACCCTGTAATTCATTACCTTGTACCAAACTCATTACATGAGTAGCAATACCCTTGGAAAAGTTATCATTTCCCATATTCGTGTCTTTCATGTGTCCTACACTGTGAAGCCATGTGCCCAAACCTGTGACATGAAAAACATCTCCCATTGAAGCTTCCTTGTCTTGAACTCATTGGTCTTTTGTTCTGATTGTTGTTCCATATGTATCTTCTCTGTGCATTGTTTCTATCTTTGTTGAACTCTTTTTTGTCCAACTCATACTCTGATGTCTCACTCCCACTTACACTATCTTATTCTGATGTATCTTCTTCTAAAGTTTCTTCTTCTTCAATACTAGAAGTAGACTCTTCTTCCATTTTATTTTGAACCTGTTTAGAACTAAGACCTATCTTGTTTGTTGCTCTTCTTTGTATCTTGACTATTTTATCCACACTCTTTGCATTGTTTACATACTTGTATAGCTTATTATTGGAGTCTTCTAAATCTTCTTTTAGTAGAGCCACTTCTTGTGCTAGCTTCTCACATTCCAAGATATTTGTTTCTAACTTATC
This sequence comes from Wollemia nobilis, assembly GCA_028583015.1. Classification (NCBI taxonomy): domain Eukaryota; kingdom Viridiplantae; phylum Streptophyta; class Pinopsida; order Araucariales; family Araucariaceae; genus Wollemia; species Wollemia nobilis. Next base: position 2,485,083 of record JAQPPZ010016847.1, on the reverse strand, counting down.
TTTGAACTTGCTTGCCTTAGCCTTTGAGTTTTCTAAATCCTCTATGAGCAATAATATTTCTTCATCACATTCTTGAAATCGACTTTCAAGCTTAGAGTGTTGCTTTCTTACCTTCTTTATTGTGTCAAGGGCATAGATAAGATCTCCCTTGAGATCATAACTAGGGTTATGCGTAAGAGGTTGGCCTCAAAATGTATTTATAAAAATTTGGCGAGTGGGTTTGAAATTTAGGCAAAGAGGGAGAAAACACAAGAAAGAGATTCACTTTTTTTGAGGGAGGTGGGGGAAAATAAAACATAAACTCGTCAAATTATTATAAAATTGAGGTGAATCAAACCAAAAAAATATTTGACCCAAAATTTTTTGGCGAATGGGCCCTGGTGAAGGGTCCCAAATATTAGTCAATTCAAAATTTTAAAAAACCTAATTTTAGCCAATTTAGTTATAAATAGCCGCTATGCATAACCCGGACCATAACCATTCTCTACTGAATAATCCTCTATTATTTTACCTTTGTCCATATCATTTATTTATTTTGGATTGTATTCTATAGGATCACTCACTTCTTCTTCTAATTCCATAAGAATATTTTCATCTGGTCTATCAAGTGCATCTTCAAAATCATCATCACTGAAACTATAACCATCCCTTGTACAATCATCTTCAAGATGTCCAAATTTACCATATATAAAACACTTGGGAATAACTAGAGTCCTTTTATTAACTGGATCTTCCTCTTCAACCATAAATAGAACTTCATATCTATCATTGTCTAAAAAACTAGCATCACTATCATTTGAGTACTTACTTGCATTATCCGCATAGTAGCTTCTCTTTTGCCTTTGGAATAACTTCTTTCCTTGTTTTTTTTGTCCAACCTTACTTTTCTTCTAGTACCTATGTCTTTCTGATTCTCTATAACTATGATCCTATTTTTATTCATCATTATTGCTCTTTGGATCTTTGCACTCTGTTGTATAATGTCCATACTTTCCATAATTAAAACACTTAACAGATCTTAGATCTATGGGTCTTTTGGAACCTTTATCTATTCTACCATAACTTTCTTCTTCATCACTGGAAGACTCACTACTTGATTTTGAATTCTTACCCTTTATCTTTTTGTTCACTTTGAATGCAGCTTCTTTCAGAGGAATAAGATATTTTGTTCTTATCTCAAAAATTGTAAGCATTCCAAGCAAAGAATTTCTTGTTAGACTATCACTATCAATTAATATTTCTTTAGCAGAGACCTTTTCACTATACCTTTTTAGAAGAGTTTTCAAGATCTTATCACAAGCATCAGATTCATCAATATTCATTCCAAGACCTTTCATCTCATGTATAAGTTCATCAACCTTGCTAAGATAGTCACGAATGTTTTCATCATCCCGTATTCTTAGGTTCTAAAATTCTCCTTTGAGATTTTTGATCTTAGCTTTCCTGACACTTTTATCTCCTTCATATATGGTATGCAATAGTTCCCACACATCGTTTACTATTTTACAATCCATAACCTTCATAGATTCTAATCTTCGTAATCCTTTTATAATTGCATTCATATCTCTTGAATTTGTATGCATTAGAAGCTTTCCTTAATTATCTATAGGAGGATTGACTGTTGAATCATATCCAAGTTCCACTACATCCCAAATTTCATTTCCAAGTACCATCAGGTAAAATCTCATCAGCACACACCAATACAAGAAGTAACTTCCATCAAATACTGGTACTACGTTATTGATGGAGCCATCATTTTGATCCTTTTGATCCATTGTGTTCTTAGACCGCTTTTCCTTCAAGCTGTCAAACTCTTCTGAAGGAACCCACTCTGATACCAATTGAAGAACACAAGCTTATACTGAGAGGGGGCTGAACAATATAAGTCCACTTTTTACTTTTCTTTTCCAATCAATATTATGCAGTGTATATATAGAAGTATCAATAGCAGTAATCAAAGTAATGTATAAAACACCATACTCAATAGAGACGCAGATTTAACATGGTTCACCCAATGTGGGCTACCTCCATAGAGAAAATATTTCTTCTAAATATTTCTCAAATAATATTTTGGGAATTCTTCCCAATTACAATATTTATAGACCTCTATCCAAAGGAGATGTTGATACCCTAAATCTTGTTTGTAAATCTCTATCCATAGGAGAACTCCTTCTTCTCTACTCTGGCTGGTGATCCTCTAGAAGACACTGCCTCCAATGCACTAACTATGAATCTCTCTCCACTTGAAGACTCTTGTCCTCACTCAGAAGACCTATCCTCAATGTCCTGGTTGATGGATCTCTATCCACTGGAGACTATGTCATCTCTGCTCTGTCACCTCCAAATCTCTACTCAATACATTCACTTAGAACCTTCTCAAATCTTCTCAACAAGTCCACTCAGAACCTGCTCAAATCTGATCAATAGGTCCACTCAGAACCTACTCAAATCTACTCAATGGTTCCACTCAAAACTTGCTCAAATATGCTCAATAGGTCAACTCAAAACCTGCTCAAATATGCTCATCATGTCCACTCAGAACCTGCTCAAATCTTCTCAATCACTTTCTCAACTCAATATAATAGAAGCATAAATAGAATTTTTAGAGACTCAATATGTTCTATACTCAATTCTCAATCACTTTCTCAACTCAATCTCATAGAAGCATAAAGAGAATTGTTAGAGACTCAATATGTTCTATTCTCAAATCTCAATCTCAACTCAATCTCATAGAAGCATAAAGAGAATTGTTAGAGACTCAATATGTTCTATTATCAAAGCTCAATCTCAACTCAAATAAGAATATAAAATAGTTTTTTTTTTGAACTCGAACAACCAACTCACACATTCACTTGACTAGGCTCAATCAACTCTACTCAACCAATCGCCTCAAGGAACAACCATTTCTCACAAACCCTAGTCCAACTATATCAACCAACTCAAAATGTTTCCAACAATGCTCAACAACAAATCTCACGTAACAATGATACTCATGTTCTTTTCTAACTCAAGTTCAATTTCTTTGCATAACCCATTGGCTTCAACAACAATGCTAATAAAACAAGGTTTTAATCACAACTCTCAATTCAAAAAACCTTTAAGCATTAACTCAATGTACTTCACTCAACCAATGGTCTAAACAACAATGCTTATCAAACAAGGTTTAATCACAACTCTCAATCCATAAAACCTTGAAGCATTAACTCAATCACTTTTGAAAAGGAAACTCTAATCAAATCCTTTTCACTCCAAAATTAATTTTCAATCAAGCCAATCACCTAACTCAACAAAGAAGAATTTTATCATACCTTTTCTTGAAGAGTTGTTGCCCTTACAAATCTGCCACACTCACAATTACTTCTTTGACAAACTCAATAAGGGTTAGAGGATAATTTTTATATCACAAAAATAATATCATGATTACACCTTATCAGTCCAACTTAAACAATAAGCAATATCCTTACAATAATCACAAATCCTTTATTCAAAATAACATACAATCTGCAAAGTCTTAATCTTTCAAGATTCCACAATAGCAAAATTTAAGACTTGAAAATAAAAATAGAATTCTCCTTATAATTCATAATGATATTTCTCAACTACCAACCTTTATCACAATGCAAAGACTTAAACCACAAAATACCTTATACGTCCAACTTAGGCATTAATAAAATAAAACATAAAAAATATACCTTTGCCTTTGGAGAGTTTTGAACTCTCAACGTATCCCACACAAATGTCTTTGCCCACGACGTAAACCACCACATGAGCTACAAGCTCTTTGGGAAGGAATAAGCACCACGTGCTTCAACACCCCTTCCTTGCCTTGTAAAATGTATGTGCCTAACAATTGGCGCCTTCAACACGTCCACCAAAAGCTTTCGCAGGATTTGAACACTATCCACCATGCACATCAAAACGTAAGATTGCAACCCACTTGCCACTAGGCCAAGGTGCCTTGTTGGCTTCCAACTAATCAATGTGCTTGCTTTTGTTTCCTTTCGCCATTAATTCAAACATGAATTTTGCAATTCTATCTCACGAGCTCTGCATTTAATTCACATGCTTTATCTTTCTAGTTTGAGCAAGGATAATTCATAATTCAACTTTGGGTATGGTATTTATATGCATTTCCATTAATTCAAAAATATCGGTGCTTCCCTTTGGCTTATATGATGTCAACAAAAATAAACTTTGCCTTGTTTAAAACATTAAATCCAACATTTGGATTTATTAAAATATTCTTTGGTCTTAAACCTTTAAACCCAACCTTTGGGTTTAGATATTTTTAGACTTTATAAACCCACTTTTGCAATATAAAATATTGTAATGAAAATTACAAATATTTTATTTGGGTTTTCACCATGGCACTTCTAACCATTATAATATTTCACCTTTGATAAAGTACCTTTTAATATTTATTTATAAAATTTAAATTCATCCTGAATTTAAATAATTTATAAAATAAATATTATAACTCATTTTTAACTTCTGTATTTTGCACTGTTTCACTCAAACTTCTGCCTTCTTGCTGAATATCAAATAACCATCTTTATCACCTTTATTTCCTGCTGAAATATTTTGTATTAATGATGACTCCATCTGGTGTCATCAATGGTGACATCAATGACAACTTTGACTTAGGGACTCAAAATGTCCAACACTTTGCAGGATCCCAAAGCATCCAAATTCCACCAAATACTCTTGAAGCTGAACTACCAACAAATTTTACTTCCTTCCAAATAGCATTCTTAACTAACTAAAAATTTGGTTCATCAATATTGGTTTCTTGAATTAAAAAATACTTGGTTTATGCTCTTTCCTCATTTCTCTAGTCGCCTTTCTAGGGTATTTGTACCCCTCATATTCCAAGAAAGCAAATTTATTTTTATGATTTTTGCAGGTTATTACCCCACTTAAGTTTGAATTATTTTGAGAACCATCAACCATCTATATAGATCTTACATTTCTTATTTGTGGTCTTCCCCTTGGATCAGACACACCAACACTAGCTTTCTTTTTTGAATTTCTATATAGGATCAATTTCCTTAGTAGTTCCTTTGATTTATCTACCTCCAAATCATCTAAATAATATCATTCCTCAACACTATCCTCTTCATATAGCTTCAATCTTAGTTTGCACCCTCACAACTATCATTTGTTGTTGATTCTCATCCTCAGATTGTTGTGTTCTTCTTTCTATTTGTTGCATATATCCTACACTCTATTACAATTTTTGGAGCATATAGCTTGATTAATATTTTTCAACCTTATTTTAATAACAATTATTTCTCTATCCCTTTATATTTGGAGGATTTTTATCTGTACTTTGCTTCTCAAATTCTATAGGAAGCTTCTCAATATTTGAAATATTAATTGCAATACCTAAAATTTATATTTAATTTCTTAGGTTGCACCTAAGAACAAAATATAATTCTCTAGAAAATCTAAAATATTATCAGGATGAATTTGAATTTTCCATCATGTCCAATTATCCCATGAGTTGGATTTATCTATCAAATGTCTAACTTTTCTTCTAAGTTGACCCTTTCTATCAATATAGTTAAGTCCTAGTCTTCATTGGTTTTTCTTCAACCAAGTGGAAAGACCCTAGCATACAAATTAGGGTGACTATTCCTTGTCACCTCAATTTGTACTCAATTAGACCTTTTAAAAATACAGTCAAAGTCTACTCGAACTTCAAAGTGGATAGACTCTAAATTGATTCTATTAATAATGGACAAATAATGGTGGCTAATAAAATAACTCTATAAAAAATGGATAGATTTAGGTGGTAGCTTTGATACCACTGATGGATTTTAAGCCTTACTACAACATAATATCAAAGGTTTCACTATAAAGAAGCCATAATATTAAATGTTAAAATATTAATAATAAAGAGAAAAATAATATATGAACAATCTAATATGTATATCAAAGCCAATATAATAATGAAAATAGCATTCACTTATAATATCAAATATGAATGTAAATACTCAAAATCATTCATGATCATACAAAAAAAAATTACAATATAAACTAAGTGTAATGTATCCAATCTACATTTTATTTTCATACAATAACATGGAACTTTATCTTCATAATATAGTTGTGCAAAATGACTCTTCAAGTTCCTAACTATTACAATTCTTACATAAATTTTTGCTTCTGATCTTACCACTTGTATACAAGACTATTAACTTACTCTTATGACACTTGTGCATATTCTACACATTGCGAGAAATATAAACTATAGATCAAATAATGTAATATTATTTAATAGTTTCTTCATCAAACTTATTTTATTCTTTAGTGAGATTCATCTACAATAATCCATTAGAGAACTATGGTCCTTTATTTATATACTCTTGTTGGGTATTTTGAGGGCCTATTTGTTCATTAACAAGTTCACCCATTTTTTATATGCTTGTGTCTTAGTTTGCATTATTAAGTTGTGGTTCTATTCCTTCTAGTGAGGATAACAAATCTATTAGATCATTAGGGGCCTTATTTTCTCTACATGGTCCTTTTATGACTTCTTTATCTATTAGGTCTTTTGTTTTTAACAATTTAGAGATTAATTTATTTTTTATTCTTAACTTATTTTGCCTTAAAAGGATAGTTTCTATAGAAATGTTTATATCGGTGATAGGTAATGTATTTGAAGGGAATATATGCATAATACAATGGTTTTGTATAAACCCAAACAAGGGCCTTTATTTCTATATTTTTAGAAGTCCTTTTTCCAAGTTAGCTCTGACAAAGATGCAGACACAAGAGACATTGTTTGCCTTGGGATGGGCCCAATCCACATATTTCCCTATTGAGTTTCCTATAACCTCCAGAGTGGATTTATTCCACAAATTTAGGGGCAATAAATGGAGATGAAACCATATTAAAACTTCTTTGTGTTCCTCTTATTGAGGGTTAAATCTAAGAGTTTAGGGATAGCCCTACCTCCTTGGGTCTCACCTGAAAGTGGCATCCCTTTTGGGATGTTTTCCACAAATAATAAAAAAAAAATCTAAGAGTTTAGGCTCATGTATATTTTTTTAATTGAGTGACATTGAATGTTGTATACCAAGGATGTTGTAGATGCAATATGCATATGGACATTGTGTGGACCAAATTACATTTAGAAGAGTATTCACTAGAATATTTTGTAGCAAATATCCCAAGATTAAACTCTAACATGATATCTTTAAAAATAGCATGCATGTCATGATATTTTTTATTTATTTGTCTATATCCATTTCATTTTCTTTTGCATTAGCCAATATTTTCTCCTTAAGATATATAGTATATTTCCTATCGAAATCAATATCTTTATCAATCCAAAACTTTAGTGCAACTATTAATAAAAAATAAGAATTAACATCTATTAGTTGATATTTGTTGACATCATAAACAAATCACCAAGAAAAAATGAATATGGAACTATATGTTGTTAGGGTACTTGTAAGGGTACTTAGGAATAGGTATGTGAGGATATGATATTATATTATATAAGGATTGGCATGGTAAAAACATAACCCAAGGTTGATTATATCATAATATTATATAATATTATTATATAATATTATATAATATTATTATATAATATTATAATATAGTATTATATTAGTAGCCGGCTCCCCAAAGTAGAATTAGAAGATGTGTATATAAAGAAGGGATATTTGTCATTATAGTCACCATGGATATCAATCAATTGTAATCATATTTTCCCATGAAGTGGCTTATTGGACTTTTCCCTCTCTAAGTGGTGCTCTCATCTTGGGAGATCTTGTGAAATTATTCCTTCCTTAAGGAGTATTATTTATGTTTTCCTACCTTAAGGGTATTATCTATCCGTGTCTCATCGTGTGGATCGTTATTGTGGATAGTTATTTGTGGGTAAATGATTTGGTATTTCTACATATTTGTGAATTATTTTTGCTAATAAGAATAAATACTTATAACAAGTGGTTTCAGAGCAAAAAATCTAGAAAAGTGGGGATTTGTTTTTGTGGATTAAAAAATTAGGGAAGATTTTTTCTAGAAAAATGTCTCATCTTTTAGGGGTCATATTTCTAAAAATGTTGTCTAATTTAGATGATTATTAAATAATTTTGTGTTTAATTTGAAGAGATTTAAAATAAGTGATCATGTGAAGGAATCTAAGTACTATTGAGGGAGATATGACCTTGTGAAGTCAATAATTTGGAACAAGGGCAATGATAATTTTTTAAACTGCGTTTTTCATAAAAATGAAATTTGATATATCTTTCAACTATGGATAACCAAATAATTTGTTGTTGTGTATGAGGAGGATTTTTTCTTTTGTATTTTTATATTTGAATCAGTAGGGAGACATATTTTTATGAAATTCTAATACAAAAAACCCTAGTTTACATTATATTTTTGTTGGGGCATGAACTATGGAGATGTAAAAGTTTTCTAAAGAAGATGATATTGACATTAGAGAATTATAGAAACTATTTAAATCAACTATCTTGGTTTTATAGTTTTCATAGCATACATAATTATGAACTAACTTGGGATAAAATGGAGCAAGCATTCTTGAGTCAATGGGACCCATATAAAAAGATATCTAGTTCGAAGGATAGACTCAAAGGCTATGCATAAGAAATAAACATACTTCAAAAAGAATGAAAGCAATTCAAAAGAGGGCTAGAAAAATTTAAAGAAGTGGTAGAATGTAAAAAAGGTGTTAGTGTGCAAATGGAGAAAACCATAATTTGGTAGCAAATAAATTAAAAAGTGGACAATGGGATTTGTTTGAATCTCAAAATTATATTTTGTAGGTTTATGGCTACATTAAGAAGGAAAAGGTTATTATTTTCATTAACCTTAGTAGCAAATATAATTTAATTAATATTGCTTTGGCTAAGAGGTTGTAGGTTCAAAAAGCAAAAACTAAGGGAATACAACTTGAGGGTGAGAATGTTTAGATATTTGAAGATTTGAATATCACCATAGATAAATATATTTTACATTCAAATTTTCATGCTATTGAGATGGATGATGTGGATATTATTCTAGGTTATCCTTGGTTGGATTTTTTGGGTACTATTAACATTAATCTCTAAAATAAGTTTATGAAGTTATGGTATAGGAAAAATAAGTTAACATTGCAGGATATTTCTTATCTTAGGAAGCAAGGATCCCAAGAGAAACAAGAAGTAGTTATACTAAGGGAACAAGAAATGGTTGTATAGAAAAAATTTGATAAAGAACAAATACAAGAAATTAGAATAGAATGCAATAAGAAAGTAGAAATAATAGAGTCCATGTAAGAAGCAATAACAATAATTCTATGGAAATAACAGTGGTAGATTCTAAGGAAGCTTTGATAGAAGAGAACAAGGATTCACCAAACAAAAAAGACATGAAAGAGCAACATGTAGAATAATTTAAAATAGTGGAGCCAAATGTTGAGGAGTCAAAGAAGGTAGAACATCAAGTTAAGGTTGTACCATATCACCATCTAGACCACCATGAGTGGGATAAATCTTGGAGGCATGGGTTAGGGCAATAATATTATGGTTCTACATAGATTCAAAAGGGAATCAAGTATGGTAGTTTTTGGAAGAGAAAGCATAGCCATATTGGTTTTTAAAGTGGTGCAACAACATCAAGAAACAAATGGACCCATCATTCAAATTATAATAATAACGTAGCTACTCAATTTAAAAAATGACATACCAACATCAATGTAGACCACAACCAATCAAAGTTTCACCAAGATAGATGCATGGTCGAGATTGGCACTAGAAGCTAACATTACGTAGAAAATTATATTATCTTGTTTATTCATATATTTCGAGGATGAAACATTTATAAAGAAGGTGGAGTGTTAGGGTACCTAGTAATAGGTATATGGTGATATGATATTATATTGTATAAGGATTTACATGAGCCACACATAACCCAAGTTTGATTATATTATATTATATTAGTAGTCGTCTCTCCAAAGTAGAATTAGAAGTGTATATAAAGAAGGGATATTTTTTATTAAAGTCACCATCGAGATCAATCAATTGTAATCATATTTTCCCATGAAGTGGTTTATGTGACTTTTCCCTCTCTAAATTGTGCTCTCATATTTGGAGATCTTGTGGAGTTATTCCTTATTTAAGGAGTATTATTTGTATTTCCCCACCTTAAGGATATTACATATATTTATCTCATTGTGTGGATTGTTTTTATGGATAATTATTTGTTGATGAATGATTTGGTATTTCTACATATTGTTGAATATTTTTTGTTAACAAGAATAATTTTTTGTAACATATGCTTGATTAAAGATATATATTATCACATAATCACTAGGATACTTTTCTTTATAAAACACCTAATTTGACCTAAACAAAGTATTTGGATTGTAGTGGAAAGTTAATTAGCTATGGGGTTCAATTAGGTGTCACTTTTCGAAGGAAGTATTTAGTTGATTTGGTCATAGGATTCACAATTTTTATTTTAGGATTATTACTTTTATCTCTTATTTTGTTGTTTTCATCGAATCATTCCAAATTTTCATTGTTTTCTTTAATGAAATATATATTTTATTTTGACATTGTATTTTAATAATATATTTTAGATAACAAAAAATCATATTTTATATAGAGATAACCTATCGCCAAAACAACCAAATTCAATAGGAAGCATGACTTACAAAGTACACTTTTGCAAAAATAAAATAATGAGTTGCCTTATGTAGTGCTATAAATTATGGACTATATATTGATCTTAAGATAGTTATAAAGATAAATATATAGGAATTTGAATCAATTATTTGATTGATACAGAGGGAGATATAATCCCATTTATCTTTCCTAATTTCATAGTTGTTAAAATCTAAAGGTACCACACATTAATGTTTCTCAATCTTTAGAAGTTCCATATTTTCCATCTACTAGATAAAGTAATGTATTAAAGGAAAGATTTTTCCTCTAATAAAGGAATTCAATCTAATGACAATCATCCTTTAAATAATTTATTTACAATCACATACCAAGATATAACATCACCAATAATAATAATTCACTAACACAATAATTACATAAAAATATTTCCTTTTACACATTTCAATATGTCTTTTCCATATCATTCATTATAGCTTTTAAATAAATAATTATTCCATATTGGGATCTTCTTGCACTATTAAAGGCAATTTTTAAATTTACCATCTATTAAGAATCTTTCATAAAAGGTGCCATTTGCAACATGTTTAAACTACTCTTGGTGAGTTATCATGACTCTCCTTAATTACTATTGAGGAAAGATAAACAACATTAGGACTTCCAATGATCACATGATAAAATAATTTACATTTAGAAATATGAATTTATTGTCAATTGAGGAAAATATTAAGAGAAGATCACAAAAAACACTAATTATGGATTTTGTTAGGTATTAAAAATCTTGTATTAGATTCACAAGGGTTATCTACAACACTAAGTTCACTTCATATCTATAACCTAGTACATTTATAATAAATTTATCATTCACTCTAAAAGCAACTTGGTAAATTATTGTTTTAAATTCACTCTTATAATGAATATTTTTTATCGTATATGCATGAGATAGATTTACCAAATAATTACAATCAAGCTTGTAAACTAAGCTTAAGTACTTTAAACCTATAACCAATAAGTACAATTACACTAAGCAATCAACTTGCAAATCTCTTATTACTTTGAGCACCTGAATTTTGACTATATCCAAATGTTTCATGAGATTAATCCTCATTATCTACTCAATCCAATACCATATTATTTGATTTTTTAGTTATAAATTGACCTACCAAAGGATCAAGATGAACTCTAATCTTGGAATTTAACCAAATTTGATGATCCTTCTCCCTAAAGTATTTTTATAGAGTTATCATGTATAAGAGGATGTTAGAGTACAATTTATGCAATAAAATTGTTAGAGGTAACCTAGACTAGTTGAAGCAATCAAAGCATCTACAAACCAAATTTTAACCTAGGACAACTTGCATCAAGTACTCCTGAATTGTAAAAAATGCTTAATAATTACAATAATTATATTTCTCCAATTTAAATTGACCCCATACAACACTAGAAAATTGTGTTGAATTATTTTCCATATAGTCTTGGCTAACCTATAGTTCCATAAAATATGACTTAAATACTTTGGCTTGCTATATCCTACATGGGTGGAATACATAATAACAAATTTGGCTAACTTTACTTTGAAATAAATCTTATAATGAACTATCCTATAACTAAGAAGTCTATAATACATAGAGGCTTTATATTTCTAGATTTGTGTACTTATTTTATGTCAAATAAATTCACTAAATTTAACTTAATATTTATCATTCAATCTATTGGACACTAAAATAGATACTAAAATGGAAGTCTATATAGAGCATGCATTTTAGGAGTACAAGTTTGCTTCCTATCTAGGTGTTGTTAGTCCTTTCCTCTATTATATACTAAGTTTGTTGACAACCTATCTAACCATTTAGAATTTAAAAAAGACTTAATGTGATCAATGATTGATATACACTATGAATTCAATACATATTGTAAAATGAGATATTACAAAAAATTCCAATCATCTACAATAAAGTCCTAATGACCCAACATTCTATGTACTTTTTTTTTGGTATTAATATAAAATGAGGGTTTTGAAAAAACCACTCAACCTTTAACATCAACTCCAAAAATGGATATAGAACCACAAAACCAAAACAATTGAATGTAAAAGGCCACCACCCGATATAGCCAGGAAGAAACTAAGACAATTCAAAACAAGCATAAGCCAAAGAGCCCCAACTACCTCCGTAAAAAAATGCTCCCATTGAAAGGACGTCTAATAGGTAATAAATAAACTTCTACATAAAAAAACCTATCAATTGAAATGAATCTTGCCCAAAAGAATTTAAAAAATTAAAACTACTTTGGGATCCAAAAACTACCATCCAAAAATTGGAAGCTGAGAAAATAGATCCTCTATAGCACCAGTAAAACAATAGAGGCCAAGCCAAACTACATCCACATTTCGCATCCAATCACCCCAATATGGGGAGGAAATAAAGGAAACCAAACTGAGAAACCAAAGCTGGGATTCTATGTTGAGCCCACCACTAGGTTACAAAAGGGAAGAAGACACTGAAACCAGCAATGAAAACCACCCTGAAACTCTGTAGGCCCCTAAAATTCTTGAAAAACCACCTTGAACTAGCCTCCCTATAGGACAAAGCAATGGACCCCCACCATAGACCACAACAACTAGAGGAAAGGGAGTAGCCAAAAATAAAGCGCTAGTAACCCCTTTCAGGAAAACCAAGTGCTCGGATAGAAAATATTCTAGGATACTACATGCCCAATCCAAAGCACACTAAGAGATATAATAAAACCAACCATCCTCCCATTATGGGATCCTGAAATGGAATCACATCAAATAAAAGAGGGATGAATAACAAAAGCCACACCAACAAAAAAATAAAATCAACAGGAAAGAGTCCCAGCAATAGAAAACCCACCAATGTGGATATCAATGAAGAAAAACCCCAAGGATCCCGGTAGAGTTCAACCCATCATAGATATGAAAAAGGAGATTGCACAAACAATTCCAAACCAAATATTTGCCAAGCCATCCACCCATCAAAAAGATAAGATGTCGAGGTTACTTCAACTACCCAACCTTTAACCCAACCCCCAAATACGATTCCATCGATTGACCCCAGCATTCACCCAACTATCCCATACACATCAACGTTGAAAATCACCAAGCCAGAGGCCCAAAACTAGGAACACCACCATTCAAAAACAACTCCAAACCAAAGACTATTCAATCCACCACACACCAACAAGACAAGATATCATAGTTCCTTTAGCTGCCCAACCATCCTGATGCAACGGTGGAGAGGGGGTCAATTAAACAACAACCTCTCCTAGCTGCTCAGACATATTCAATCACCACACATAAAAGAAAAACATAACAACATAACCCATAAACAAAAAAAAAAACACAATATTGTTTTTATTATATTTTAGCTACCACATCAACATTACATAATTGCTCTCTATAGAGCTTCATATCCGCATGCACTTCTTAGAGTACCAATATCCTTCTTCCATCCGAGGTTTTACATCTCAAACCTCCTACAAGCACTACACAGAGTGCCAAATTCCTTCCTCTGAGGTTTGACACCACAAACCTCCTACAAGCACTACACCGAGTGCCAATTTCCTTCCCCTGAGGCTTCACAACAGAAACCTCCTGCAAGCACTGCACCGAGTGCCAATTAATTTGGAGCCCCTTGCTCACCTCTCACACTCCACATCCACTTCTTATTTATAAACATGGGCAATGAGTTTCCAACTAAGCATTCTTATCCATCTGACAACTAAGCATTCTTATCCATTCTTTATTCACATGAAGTTTCTAGTTTTTTTCTAAAAATACATATTTTTTCTAAAAATCTAGCTTTTGCATGCTTATATTTATTTGGTCCTCCATAGTTGGCTCTTGCCAGCTAGATGCTCCTACATCAAACTCATCGGGTAACAAATTGTGAGCTCTTGCTCACAAAGCTCCTGCATCATACACGACCCCATCGATCTTCTGGCTCTGATACCAAATTGATGTAGTGACAAAGAGGGGGTCAATTAAATAACAACCTCTCCTAGCTGCTTAGACATCTTCATTCACCACACATAAAAGAAAAACATAACAACATAACCCATGAAACAAAAAAAAAAACACAATATTATTTTTATTATATTTTAGCTACCACATCAACATTACATAATTGCTCTCTATAGAGCTTCATATCTGCATGCACTTCTCAGAGTACCAATATCCTTCTTCCATATGAGGTTTTACATATCAAACCTCCTACAAGCACTGCATAGAGTGCCAAATTCCTTCCTCTGAGGTTTGACACCACAAACCTCCTGCAAGCACTACACCGAGTGCCAATTTCCTTCCCCTAAGGCTTCACAACAGAAACCTCCTGCAAGCACTGCACCGAGTGCCAATTACTTTGGAGCCCCTTGCTCACCTCTCACGCTCCACATCCACTTCTTATTTATAAACATGGACAATGAGTTGCCAACTAAGCATTCTTATCCGTATGACAACTAAGCATTCTTATCCATTCTTTATTCGCATGAAGTTTCTAGTTTTTTTCTAAAAATACATATTTTTTCTAAAAATCTAGCTTTTGCATGCTTATGTTTATCTAGTCCTCTGTAGTTGGCTCTTGGTAGCTAGATAATCCTACATCACATCCACCTATCCCTTAACTGCAATCCCATTAGTTGACCCTAGCCTTCCACCCAACCATCTCATCTGCATCAGTGAAAACAATGGCCAAGCCAGAGGCCCAACATCCAAAACACTAGCATATGAATTGTAGGAGGATTCAAAAAATTAGATCCACGCCATCAGAGAAGGGTCCATCAGTATTATATGACTATTTTAAATAAAAATATTTTCTTTATGGAAGGGTCCAAAGCCAATGATTTTTTATTACTAGTCACAAAGAGGTTCCACCATATAAATTATAAGGGAAAAATCAATTCTTGTATAAATTAAAATACATCCCATTACAAAAGATTCATTATCTTCTATTAGGCTTTCTAAAGACCATAAACTAGAATAAACCCTTTAATAGAGAAGAATTGAGTATTAATAATCTTGTCAAATACACCAACACTTTTACAAACCCTATTAACAAGGGTCTGGATGACTCTATACCTAACTGATTCCTTCCAAGGTTTAGTTCCTATTAAAATCTAAACCATCCATTTGAACAACAAGCTAACCCCTTACATCCATGGATAAATTAGACCCGATCTACCTCTAGACATAGGTTGACTTTCATGACTCTATGAAATTGTAACCCTTATTTGAGTGCCATACAATGTTTTCTAGAGAAAGCCCTATAATATTTAAGTAAATTGATTATAATAATATTTAAATGGAGATACTAAGAGGAGTATTATACATGCATGGACAAAAAAAATTCTTTACAACTTTTATCCTTCCTACCAAAAAAAGTTGCTTCATAATCCAACTATTTATTTTTTCAAAAGTTTGGAGAGAAAACAATTTACCATCGAAGATGCTACTACCCCAAAACCAAATAATATCCTAAATATTAGATAATTTCACCATGGAAGGCATATTTATATTTATTGAGACTCCATATAGGTCTATGATTCTCCTTTATCATTATAAATTTCATTTTTAATAGGGTCATTTTTGCTCCAAAAGCTAAATATGGATCATCTAGTAGAGCATGTAAATTATCTCTCTCCTCAACTATATTCTATAGAAATAAAGCTAAGTCATCTATAAAGTAGGAATTAACTACTACATCTCTATCAAGAAACTAAATCCCTTTTACCAAACCATGATGATTAGCTTAGTTAAACCAATAACCTAAAGTACAAATAGCAATAAATTACAGGAAGGATGCAAGAGGATATCCTTGATGTATTAACCTTTAAAATTATATCATTGATACTCAATAAAAAACATCAATGAAAATCATAGAAACATTATTTTAAAATTGGATTTGAGCCTCAATCATTCTAACATCTATAGAATAAAATGCCAATTTAGCTTATTGTAGGATTTTTCAAAATCCAAATTAACAAATATGGCATATTTCTTAGATTCAAATACCCACTTAAGAGATTCTCAAGCTAGAACAAAATTATCTAGAATATACTTGCCATTGAGAAACCTCATTTTTCCAAGATGAATAATTTGTTAAGTTATAGGGTTGGCTCTTCTAGCCAAATAATTTATGACAATTTTAGATGCTACAGTAAAAAAAATTATTTGCCTCTACCTTGAGACTATATTCCTTTGGGATCCTTTGGGAATGATTTTGATGAATACTTGATTAATAAAATGGCCCAATCAAGCCCTTTTTGTTTGCTTCTATATCAACCATATAAAAATTTGATTTAATAAAATGCCATAATTCTTTAAACAAACTCAACTGAGAAACCATCAATGCCAAGAGCTTTTCCTTTAGCTAGATCAAAGAGAGAATTTGTATTCTCTTTGAAGGATAAAATACTATCTAGCATCACTTTCTACTTCTTTATTTACTTACAAGAGATACATTTAGTAAAATGACTTAAATATTTCCATCTCCTAGGCAAGAATCCTCCTTGAACAATGTTCTGAAATACATAGTAAAAAACTTAGCAATTTGGTTATATTCTACTAGAAATATATTATTCATATCCTTATCTCTAATATTCTTTCTTGAATGGGTGTCACAAAACACAAAAAATACCAAGCTTGTCATGACAAGTAGGTGTTAAACTCAATGAGAACTAAGTAAGAACCAAAGATCCCCAACTCCTATCCAAAATTGACTTCACCATGATGAAATCTCCCACAATAACCCATTCATCTATAACACCTCTAGTTCAATAGATGCACTTTATCAAGATAGTAATTTGGGGTATATGAATAACACAAACCTAATACTTGTCCTTAAATAGAAAAAATTGTGCAAACATATTGCTGGTTAGGATCATTTCCTTTACTACAAAGTAAAGTTGTATCCATGAAGGAAAACACAAGACGACACCACCATTGCTCTTTGAATGATCAGAGTTGATATAGAACCCAATCCTCCAAATGATTTGGGTAGTCATGTCTAACTTCCACCCAACATATTTAACTCCTTACAACATAAAAATATTTGGATTATGGGATCTAACTACATCTCACACTCCATACTTCCTATCTCTCAAATATAGGGCCCTCATATTCCCTGAATGTATAGAGAGGTTCATTTATTTTTTGCAATGGATCCTCTTGCATTGAGTTGACAATCAATTCTTTACCGCCCCATACCTCTTTATCCTTGACTCTTATTTTGGTGTCTCAAAGGGAAAGGATTGAGAAATCTCTCTTACATAGAACTTTAGTCCATCTTCCCACTAAAACCACATCTTTAAAGGAAAGGATGTTTGAATCCACATATTTGAAGGTAGGGATGTTTAGATCCATATTAAGGAGTGCCATATGTTCTTGGGTATAATATTTGGCTTATATTAGAACACGTCACTATCAATGGTGCCTACAATTTATTAACAATATCCAAAATAATAACTAACCTTGTGATAACTTAAGCCTTTGATGATTGACTAGTCACACAATCAAAGGAACAAGAGTTTCATAGCCCCTCCATAGGGGAGCACTAAAGGAATAATATGATATAATAACCATGGAATTGATTAGAAGCCTTGGTATCTCCTGAAGCTGCCCTACCCGAATGTCATGTAAGCCTCCTAAACTAGACCATTCACTAGATGGCTTCTTAAGTGGGCAGTCATAGTACATATGCTCCACAACACGATATGAGAAACATGCATTGGTGAGATTCAAATATACCATCTTGTCAATCAAGCTCCTTGTCCAAGTTCATTTCAACACAATCACAAAGGTGGACATAAAAGCTCCAAAACTTCTTGTTTTTGTTCTTCCACTAAATCATCCTCCCAAGATGTCAAGCAATTTTCTTAAATAAGCATGTAAAGATAAGGTTGAGGAAGAGAAAGTTGACTTAAAGGAAAAACTTTTCTAGAGAGGGTTCCTCTAGGAGGAAGTCAAAAAAAAATAGGCTTGCATATAGAAAATCTGACCACACATAACCCATTTACCATATTTTAGCACCACTTGTACTACTTCGTAGAAGAAAAACATATAGGACACATAACCCTTTCCTAAGCCTCTTGTTGAATCATCCAACCCTTTCTCTCCCAATTATTATGGGACCATTTGTAAAACTCCCCTTCGAGAGGATCGCTTCTAAGAAAGAAAATAATCGCCCTTCTTCTGCAACCTTTGTTTTTTTCTGACTTGCATAGCGATTGTACTATGGGAAGTATGACTAGAAGGCATATTGGCTGGTTTGTCTGCAGTAGTTCCTGTAGAAACTGGTGCTCCACCGTTCATCGTCATGCTATCACCATGTCGTGGGAGATTTCCTTTTGGACCCACCAGAACCACAGCAACAACCTTTGGACATATGTATGCTCGCTGGAATCACTATTTTGTGGGTTTATAAATCTTTTCTCAAAAATATGGGGCCACTACGTACTGCAATATTTTAGTGAATTTAACATGTCATTGAAGCTGAAAATGATATGTCGAGAGAGAACCGTTTTCATTACAGTCCAGAGAGAAGCTAGTCCACACACAAATACAAGAAACCTCAACTGTAGCTTTAGTAGCTTTAGTGAAGAGGTGGGGGCATGCCCGCACTCTGGAAATGAAAGCGGAAATGAAAGCTCAACTGTAACTTTCAATGTGAGTTGGCTTCAAATTGCATCCAATACCTATTCAATGGCCACTAGAAAAATGTGGAACAGTCTATGAATAAAAATCATGAAGAGCATCCTTGATTTGAAATGTATTCTGTAAAAGACACTTGACGAGAATACAGAAGATGAATCAAATAGAAGCCGACTTCATAGTCGTACTAGTTATCTATGGGTCCACTGGTTGAATACATTGTTTCCGGGCATTAACGAAGACCTCACACTAAAATATCGATGTGTTTGGAATGATTTTACGACGAAGAGGGAACATAGTTTCGCAAAACGAGAATTTACTATTTCGTTGACAGCCCCATTAAGATTCTTACAGTTGTAACCTGATAATGGTTTTACTCGTGTGCGTCCTTTAAGAGACGAAATATTCACAAATCAAATCACAATGCCTGCCACAGTTTTTAATATTACAGAATCGTATCTTATATGACTGTAGAGTGAAAGATGGTGACCAGTCTTGCCGTAGAGATCATGGTTTAGAAACTTGCACCATCCATGATTTCCTGTCGATTTGTTTACCAAATAAACTGACTCAACAGAATAGTTTGTCCTGCATATGCTAACTTTTATTACCATTCATCTCGGTCAAGAGTTTTTTTCTATTTTGTATTTTTATTTTATATTTAAAATTTTTATTTAGTCTTACTAGTAGTTTGTTTGTTAGCATTTTACAAGTCATTTGATGCTAAATCCGTTGTCTTAACACCCGTCTTGAGTCTAAGTAAGCTCAATTATCAACTTTGAAACAAGAAATGAAAGTTAAAAAGTACTTAATATTTAAGAGGTCAAAGGATAGCATATAATATGTTTCTTCAAGTATGCTTTACTGAGTTTAAATATTGCATTTAAATTTTTATTATTTCAATATATTTTTTTTAAATTTAGATAAAAATATTTAATAATTTTATTATTTTAAAAGATATATTTTTTATTATTTATTATAAATTTTCAAATGGAGGGAGCTTTATGAGAATGGTATGGAGCTTGTGGGAGCGTGTTGCAATTCGAGGCCTGGAAGGTTGCTTTTATGCCACCTGGGTTGGCATGTTCCTTTTGACCTAGGGGATGCACTTTCAGGTATCAATTTCCTTTTCTGTCTTAGAAGATGTTGAGCTAAAGCATGTTTGTGCTTTTTTATCAGTCTCAATGGAGCTTATCCAATCCTCGATTGATGAAGGGAGGTTCTATTTTGTTGCTAAATTTATGGGATTTCATCCAAATCTGGATTTAATTAGGGAATAGTCCTATCGGAGGTGGAATCCCTGTGGTGGTTTGGAGATTGTTGCACTCCTGAATAGTTTCTTCCTTATCAAGCTTTAATATGAAATGGATATGCTATACATTTTGAGTGGAGGCCTATGGTTCTTTGGCAAAAGGAGCCTATTTCTGAGAAGTTGGGGCCTGGATTTTGACCTAGTGTTACAACAAATATACTTTACCCTTGTTCAGATTAAACTCTCAAGTTACCCCTCCACTTTTGGCATGTTGATATTCTTATAGGGATAGCCAAAACTTTGGAGAGCTAACAAAATGGACCAACTCGCAACAAATATTGAATGGTGGTAGTCAAATTATGTGTCAATATCCATTTGGATTCGAACCTATTGAAGTCAATTGAGTTAATTTATGATCTGGGTGTTAGAAAACAACTGGTGGAATTTGAGAATCTCCTCCCTTTTTATCAAAATACTTGTTGTATGGACATGGGCTTCTCAAAGAAATCTAATGTCTAGAAGAAATTGGTTCAGAAGGATGGATTGATGACCGGTGCAAAGGAGAAGGGTATTGCAACATTGGGCTCAACTCCTTTGACTGACGGTTGTTTGAAAAATGATGTTGCTTCCGATGTCACGCTAAACCTTGGTGAAGGCTCAAAGTGTTTAAGGAATGCTAATGACCTTGAGAGCTCCTAGGTTTGTACCAGCTCATTGTTAACCTCCTTTCCAAGTTTAGTTAAGTATGGGTTTTCCTCTTCAAGAAAAGTAATTATTCACTTTGTATCCAGTAATTTTTTTGCTCCTCTTGGCAAAAGAGTGTTGAGAGATCAAAACTCTTCGGTCACTTTGAAATTCATTAACAATTTTAGTGATGAACCTAGTTATAATAAGAAGTCCAATATAATTCCAAGTGTGGGATAAAGGAAAGTGGGAAGGCCAGCCAAGACCAAGGTCTTACAACATGTAAACTAGAGGGGGAAAATTGCCCGACTGTGTATGATTCTCGATTAGACCCACTAGGAGCCAAGGTAAACCATGGGGTGCATTATATTCTCTATTCTCGGGGACACAAAGGAACGGGTTCACCAAGAACGGTTTTAGGACTTGCTCCAAGTCCAAGGTGGAGATGTTTGATGTATTCAATTTAAACAATCACCTATGTTTGGCCTCTATAAACTAAACTATGAAAATAGAATAACAATGCAAAATGCACAAGATGCAAGAAGACAATATCTAGCCCTAGTATGATTCTTTGATTCAATTATTTCTAACCCTAGGTTGCAAGAAATAAAGTCCTTTATCTTTGAGCAAGGGTACAAGTGAAATATGCAAACAAGACTAAATCCTAGATGCACACTATATGCTGTTGTTATTTCAAATGCTTATAAAATAATGAAATATTTTTTATTTTAACTTATGAGTCTATGTTTTGATCAAAAAGAATAAAAACAAACAATACACAACCCTATAGTTTTATTTAGAGCACTTATCTTATCTAGTGTTTGATCCAAGATTTGTCTTGCATTTAAAATATTCCAAAAATTTAGATTTGCAAAATAGCTTCACAAAAATTCTAGAAAATATGGTTAGTGTTTGGGGGCCTACTTAGGAAATTATAAGACTAAGCTTGGAGGTGTAGCAGTCAAGCTCCCTTGGTCCTTTTATTTGATCGTTCATAATAAAAATAAACTTTGATATTTGGAACAAACACAACAAAATATGATAGTCTAAAACAATAAATGGAATGCAAAGAGAATGGATGCAAAGCTTGATCAATAATGTAGTTTTGAAACTTAGGGCTTTACGAACAAATAATTACCCCCAAGCTAATCTAAAAAATCAAGCAAAAATGATGAGAGTAAGAAACATAACACAAACAAAAAAATAATGGAATGTAGAGGATACACAAAATGAAACCCTAGGGTTTTGGGATGAACAATCACCCAAAAAATCATTTAAACCAAATACGTACCCTATAGGATACCGATCATGGATTTAGTAACAACATCGAAATAGATGTTGAACACCCAATGAGCAAAAGAAAGGATTTCATTGAATTTGTACCCTATAGCAAATGGGGTGCATATTCGCACAAGAGGGTTTTAAAACCAAAAAAGAGACAAAATGCAAAAAAACAAGAACTAAGATGAAAATACAAACTAATGAATGCAAAGAAACAACCTGGTGATCTTGTGGAAGAAGCAAGAAGAAAGGTGGAAGATCTTCCCTTCCTTAAGAAAACAAGCTATTGTTAAGGATTTCTCCACTAGCAAATCACAAGGCACACCCACAACAAAACACAAAAGCACCAAAATCACTAGAAGAAGATTGCACAAGAGGACACTTAAGATCACATGAATATTTCAATTTCTTGCTTACATTACTTCCTATTAGTTTCAAAAAGGGATATTCAATCCTCTATTTATAGAGGAATTAGAGGGAAAAAAGGTAGGAAAAACAAATATTTAACCTTGATTGAGCCTATGCCCTAAAGGGTTGGTCCAAAATTTAGTTTTTTCCCCAAAAAACCCTAAATTTACCGAATTCGTGCCTTATAACTTATCAGGCACAAATTCGATCAAGGTCAAAAAGGCCAAAGAAAAACTCAAGAAAAGGAGGCCAAACTTGTTCCTAGAAAGTTTGAGAGCCTTTGAGAGGAACCTAAGGAAAAATGACTCATTTGGGTGGGTCTATTTTTTGTATCTACATTTTGCCCACTCTTTGATGCATTTATGGCCTAATAAATACGTCAAAGAAAGATGTAGATATCTATGGGTGAAAATAATAGTAGACACAAGAGAGAAAAGGGGTGGTTGGTTTAGAAGAAAGGGGAGGTGCAAAATGGTGTCATTCCAAACACTTTAAATATTTACACGTAAATCAATGCATTAGGGACATTAATGCCTCTTAGGCTAGGGTACCCCCCAAGTTTTAGAAGGAATGCAAAATTTTTAAGAAAACTTGAAATGACAAACTTAGAAGAAAAGAGAGTGAAAATGGTGAAAAATGCACAAAAATATGAGAGAAAAGAAAAAAAAGAGGAGTAAAAAGGCAAAAGGGGTGAAAACCCTAATTCATTTTCACCATGTGAAGAAATAAAAAGGAGCTCTAGAGAAAACAAGAAAATGGTGCTTCCAACACATAGGGTGACAATTACGAGCGATGAGGACAGTGCAGCAGTAAACCGGGTATGGGTAAGAGCCATAATATCAACTAGTAAATTGATTTTAGTTCATTTTAGCATTTTTAATGAGTTTTTAGATTTTTTTCAGCATTTTTCACAAAAGTCATTGCATAGTTTCCAAGCGTGGAACTGGAGATTGCGTGTGGATTCGATCAGCCCTAGAAGTGACTGAATTTGCACCCCATACGATACAAGGAATGGATTCACAAATCTACACCCTCAAGGACACGGGGCATGGATTCGGTGAAAAACAACAAAAAAATAAAATTAGGTTGTTTTTTGATGTTTTTATGTTTATGAATTTTTTTATCTTTTTATTATTGCATGATGTCCTTGAGAGCAAGGAATGGTGATTGAGTACTCTCGAGGAGGCACTTCAGGAGCTCATGCTAGTAAATATATGGACACTAGGGGTAGTGAGGATTTTGCACTTGATAAAAATGCCTCGGATAGAGGCAGAATGGGTGCTATTGATAGCATTAGAAAGGTTATTGTATCCAAAGTCATCCATATTATTGTTACTGATGGGAGATATGATCATTATACTAGAGGATATATGGCACATATTGAGGATCCACATTAAGGGAGGATAGTTTACAGGTCACAGGTGCCATAGGCGATAATAGAGAGATTGATAGGTGACCTAACACATGATATTTTCAAGAGCATATTCCATGTCGATGACCTACTGCAATGACATAGGGTTGGAGCACTAATGATTATGCTCTATGGAGTGGGGGTAATATATTTCTAGTGTGCCACATGATTCAACAATACTTTCCATGGGTGATGGTGGGAGTGGTAGCAGATATGCAAGACCAACAGATGCGGTTCACATAGGTCCTATATATGCTAGTCCATTTGTATAGGATGTTGTACAACATTGTGTACAAATGGTATATAGAACTAGTCTACATGATATTGCTCTAGGTATTGTGTTGGAAGCACATCACCATTAGGATGCCAGTTGCACTGCCAATACCATTGCCCAATATAGAGTGACCAATAGGGTACAGGTGGTCTTCAGACTTGAAGCATAAACAAAGGGTGTACACAAGTATTCTACCACTAGGGAGATAAGTAGTAGATAAGATACAGGACCATCAGATCATATGGTGGTTTTGGTATCTACACCCTGGGTGGGATGAGGATGGAGAGGAGTTGGCTTGAGTTAGGAGGATCTGAAGGATCACCATGAAGAGAGACAAGTTGGAGCTCCATCAGTTTGACCAAGTACACCATTAGTTCAAGATTCTCCAAGAGATATCAGACCTTAGGGACTACTGGTACAATAGGATGAGGAGGGATCCATCAAAATTCGAAGGGGACCATGATGTGCCTAGGTTTGTGAAGGAGGATCTGGATAATCCTATCTACATCGATCCTAGAGTGGATGATGTTAGTATAGCCCTTGAATACAAGAGATGGCATCAGTACTATTTTAGAGGTTCTAAGTGATGGGTTGGTCAGTGTAGTTGGTGCTTTGAGAGGTAAAATAATGCATAGTAGAGCGATGAGAGAAGATTCCAAAACCTTCTAGGTAGGCAAGGGTACAGATCATAGTAGTGGTGGTGACCACCTACCATCACTCTTTTAGCATGGATATAGGAGGAGCAGTTGAGGGTATCCTCATGGTAGCATATATGGGACCTAGTAGGATGATAGGCTAGGGGGACCTAAAGGGACTTCTAGATAAAGCAATAATCATGCAAGATGAGATAAACACTCTCTAGACATAGTTGGGCCAGGTTACAGTGGAGAGATATGCGATAAGGGCCAAGGTGAGTTGTCTAAGGGGAGATATGGGCCAGCTATAGTAGGAGTAATAGTGGACCAGGGATAAGGGAATGGTTGTTGCGATACGAAACCAACTAGGTGAGGGGATCTACCTCTTACAAGGGTAGTTATAAAGGGAAGAGGAGAGGCAAGATGTAGCAATATGAAAATCAGATGCAAATTGAGGTAGATGAAAATGCAAAGTCATGCATAGTAATTTAAGTGTTTATTATTATTATTATTATTATTATTATTATTTCAAATACTATTGTTTTAAGTTCTTAAAGTTGACAGAAATTTTTATTGTGTCACTTATTTTAACAAAAAATATGGTAGTGCAAGAAACTAACCCATCAAAGAAAGGGCTATGATGTAGGATACCTTCATGAATCCTATCACAAAGAGGACCACCCATAGCATATTATTTGGGAGTTGCACAAAAGTCATTGTAAACTCTGACTATGCCATAATTCTTGATGAAAGGAGAGAGATTCCCAACTTTACAAGGTCTTTATGAGATAGAGGAATAGGGTTTCTTTGAGAATATGAAGACTCGATATGTGCCACAAAGGGATAGACCCATCAAAGGAAAATTCATCCTCAAGGATATTCTTATTATTCATATCACAAGGGATCTTACCCGTAGTGTAATCCTTTGGGGTCACACCGAACTCAAGATTCACCAAAGTTACCATATTATAAAATAGGATACCTGAGGGATAAGGCAAACCCTCATCCTCATCATTCCACTCCAAGTATTTATGATCTAAATGTTCAATGTAAGTAATAAGGTGATCATCACTATCAAATGGTAAAGGTTGCTTTTTGTTGGGTATGTAGCCTGTGCCACATCTCCTAGGCCAAATATTGACATAAAAAGGCTCTTGAATAGATGGGAGCAGTTGAGGGTATCCTCATGGTAGCATAGATGGGACCTAGCAGGATGATAGGCTAGGGGGACCTAAAGGGACTTCTAGATAAAGCAATAATCATGCAAGATGAGATAAACACTCTCTAGACATAGTTGGGCCAGGTTACAGTGGAGAGATATGTGATAAGGGCCAAGGTGAGTTGTCTAAGGGGAGATATGGGCCAGCTAGAGTAGGAGTACTAGTGGACCAGGGATAAGGGAATGGTTGTTGCGATACGAAACCAACTAGGTGAGGGGATCTGCCTCTTACAAGGGTAGCTATAGAGGGAAGAGGAGAGGCAAGATGTAGCAGTACAAAGGGAGACCTACCAAAATTCCAAGAAATTCCAGTAGAGCAAAGAGTACCTATATTAGACTCCCTTCAGTCATAGAGTCAATCACATTCTCAATCATGAAAAACTACATATTCTATGAACATACCCCCACTAGGACCACCACTAGCAGACATAACAGAGGAGGTAGGCTCATAGAGCTAGGGGGAGGACTATGATCGGGGTGACATGCCAATTTTAAATTATGGTATGCATCCCTAGGGAGGGGTCATTTGTGTTGGGATTGGATTGTGGTACATCGATCCAGTTGACATGTATTATTTTCTGATCAATTAATATCATGTTATAGTTTTATTATGTTGTGTAAAAATGTGTGCATTAATTTTTGTTAAGTGTTTTTAAATTATTTTGTTATGGATGATGATTACAAACATAATTAATGCAATGCATGATGGATGAATGATTCTAAATGTAATTTTGAAATGAAGGTAACATGAAATGCACGGATGAGTGCATGAATAGAAGAAAGGAAGGAAAATAAGAGAAGTAGAATATGAAGAAAACAAAGCTATAAAAGGTCAAACCAAAGAAGAGAAGAAAAAAGAAATATGGAACCCTGCGAGGATATATGCTTGCAAATGAACGATATGGAGGTTGTCCTTTGTGTGTGACCACAAAGCTATCTATTAAAGGGTGTTATGCTCGAAGAATATGAACAAGTATGGAGTGATACCCACTATGGATGTGGTGCTTGCTAAGATGGCCAGAGATAAAAATAGATACATATGCTAGGATGTATGCTCGTAAATGGTTGAATGAATACTACCCCTCACTCGTGACCATGAAGCTATCCATTATGGGGTGTAAAAATAATATGATTTATTTGCTAAAGTGAGTTCTACTTGATAGGGATGTGGTGTGTGCAAGAAAGCGTATGGACAAAACAGGATTAAGCAGAATAATATGTGAGTGTGTGCGTGTGCTAGAAGAATATGAGCAAAGAGAAGGAGAACATATATCCTTCTCATAACAAAGAGAAGAAATAAAAATATGCAAAGGATAAGGACAAACTAGAAAAAATAAATGAATCCCTTGACTTGGAGAGATAGAAGCAATGAAAACTTTTCAAGGTCAAGGGATACAAGAGAATAAGATGGGATGGATGAATTCAATGATGAAATTGCACATAAATGGAACCTATTTTGGGGATTCAATAGTCATCATATCCCTAGTGTGAGTGTAATGAATGTGAGCTACGACCTAACTAGGTGTCATCACTTGCCATTTTTGTGAAATACCTAAGAATTTTATATGATCAAGTAGGCATGCAAATATGAACAAGCAACAATACAATTGATATGCCAAGAAAAATGCAAGTGGAACATAATATTAGGTAAACATGTAAGATATGATAGGTAATTATGTAGTATAAATCAAGAAAATTAGATGCAAATTGAGCTAGATGAAAATGCAAATTCATGCATAGTAATTTAAGTGTTTATTATTATTATTATCATTATTTAAAATACTATTGTTTTAAGTTCTTAAAGTTGACACAAATTTTTATTGTGTCACCTATTTTAACAAAAAATATGATAGTGCAAGAAACTAACCCATCAAAGAAAGGGCTATGATGGAAGATACCTTCATGAATCCTATCACAAAGAGGACCACCCATAGCATATTATTTGGGAGTTGCACAAAAGTCATTGTAAACTCTGACTATGCCATAATTCTTGATGAAAGGAGAGAGATTCCCAACTTTACAAGGTCTTTATGAGATAGAGGAATAGGGTTTCTTTGAGAATATGAGGACTCGATATGTGCCACAAAGGGATAGACCCATCAAAGGAAAATTCATCCTCAAGGATATCCTTATTATTCATATCACAAGGGATCTTACCTGTAGTGTAATCCTTTGGGGTCACACCGAACTCAGGATTCACCAAAGTTACCATATTGTAAAATAGGATACCTGAGGGATAAGGCAAACCCTCATCCTCATCATTCCACTCCAAGTCTTTATGATCTAAATGTTCAATGTAATTAATAAGGTGATCATCACTATCAAATGGTAAAGGTTGCTTTTTGTTGGGTATGTAGCCTGTGCCACATATCCTAGGCCAAATATTGACATAAAAAGGCTCTTGAATGCCTTTCTATCATGGCCCCAAACATTTATCTACATATCCCAATCTAGACAAGATCTATTTAGAGAGCGGGTACAGGTAATAATGGGCAAAAGAATGTTCTACAAGACAAGGGTTTCTACCACAAATTTTATTTTTGAGGGTTGTACCCACAAAGATAAGGGTACATGTGCCAATGTGTATGAGTTCAACCTTCTTACAAGGTAAACCCATAGTCCTTGGTGAAGGTGATAGCTTGGTAATATCTAGAAGAGGATCTAAAATAAATGGATTAACTCGATCTCATAATGAGACATTAATTATTGGTTCCTCACTCACTTTAAAATTTACAATTTGTTTGACTATGTCAGATGAGGAAACTAGTGGGCATAAATTGAGATCATATTGAGCTTGCTCAACCATTGAATAATACTATAATGGATGAGGGTCACCCAAAATGGTGACAAGTTGGTATTTAAGTTCAACCTTTAGATATTGATGAAGAGTGAAAGGGACAACCCTCATTGCATGAATCCAAGGGTATTCGTGAAGAATATTAAATGATGTAGGGTGAGACACCACATAGAACAAGGTCCTTGAGATCTTATGTCTAATTCAAATGGGAAGAGATATGATATCAAAAGCTTCTTGGGACTCGTTGTTGAAAACTTTGATGATAATATCAAATTTGGTTAAGTCTTCCTCTTTTAATCCAAACTTTTGGGAGAATTGATATGTCCATAAATTAAGGGAGTAACCATTATCAATAAAAATCTATTTGATAAATGTTTCCTCAATAAATGTAGTGATGTAGAGGGAAGAATCCCATCCAAGAATGTGATATGATTTATCCCAAGAGAAATTACAACATTAGCTATAGTACTAAGGAAAATGTCTTGAGGAATAGATTATTGTCTTAGAAGCTTCAACAAGGCTTCCTTATGAATAGGAGAAGTTTACAAAGTTCTAAGAGGGAAATATTGGTTGGGGTACTAGCTAACTATTGTTGAATGTCAAGGGAAACTTTAGGTTGAGGTCTCAATACTTAAGGTGGAGTTTCTACTCTCATGCTCCTTTTGGGGTATTCTTCAAAACTAAGGTGTATTTTTAGGGTTGGTTAGATGTAGAACTCGTCTCCTCCTAAGAATGTTGATTCAGTTGAATTTGTGCTTGTTGCCTTATGGTTACTAGTATCATACTAACCATATTATCATAGGGAGGTGGCACATTCCTATATGACACTTGATTAGCTACTTGCTACCCATGCTAAGGGATGGGTTCTTGGGAGATCCCCATGTCTTGATTTGTTGCGGGTGCTTATTGAGTAGGAGGTTGATTGTTTGTTGGAGGATTATGTTGAGTACCTTCTATAACAAGGCATCCTTCATTAATTAGGTCTTTAACCACATGTTTCAACCTCTTACAAGAGTTTTTCATATACCCCTCCTCTCTATGATATTCACAATTTTGACTAAGCTTATACCAATAATCTATGGTATCAAATTTCCTTATAAGAGATAACTCAATCATATTAGCTTCCAAAAGCTATTGTAGTACCACATTCATAGGCATATTAAGTATTGTAAAATTTCTTGGTGGGGATTTTTTAGGCTAGTAAATCATCATATTTTATACAATGTTAACAACACTATTAATAGGTCTACTATACATTACCCCATCACCAACTACATGCTTGTTATTATACTGTATTTTGTGATCTTGTCTTATTTTACTTTAAGCTGGCCTCTTATGATAAGGGCTTCCTTCTTGCTAGATCTATAGCTTGGTCAAAGGATATGATAGTTGTCATTTCCAGTGCATAATATATCTATTCTTGTAAATTCCCAATAAATATCTCAAGCATCCAACTAGACTCCTCCAACGAGATAGAAATTTTGAAAAAAAATCATTCTTACCTTGTTTTAACATATATACATCTTTCATAGTTACATTCTTTTCAACATAAGCCCCAAACTGTTGAACAAATATTTTAGCTATCTCTTCAAAATTCCTCAAATGATTGGGCAACTGATAATACCACTCTAAAGCTATACCACCAAGGTCCTTAGGAAACATATTAAGCAACAACATGTCATCATATATGATATCATGGTATGCTATCCTGAACATCCTCAAATGCTCAATTGGATCCTCTGTTCCCTTATAGATAGGTAAAATTAGCATTAGAAAATGCTTAGGGTAGGGCCTAGAAGTAACAATAGGATATAAATGTTGATTGTACATTTCTCTATAGTTGTAGGTGAAACTAGGAGGTTGAATCATGTCCACTCTAAAAACCAATGGTTATAATTTACATCTTATGATTGTTGTTGTACAATTCCATCCCTAGGGGAGGGGTATAGGTAGTTTGTTGAAAGGGTACTTGGCCTATGTTGGAGTTATTGATATTGTTATGTTATAGGTTATGATATGTGTGAAGAACACAAGCTTATACTAAGATGGGGGTGAACAATATAAGACCACTTTTTACTTTTCTTTCCCAAATAGTCTTAATCGATATAATCAATGGCAATATCAATAGCAATAACCAAATCAATGCACAAATCATCACACAAAATAGAGACACCACAATTTACGTGGTTTACCCAATGCGGGCTACTCCGCGGAGAAAATATTTAACTAAAACTTTCTCAGTTAATCTCTTGGGAATCCTTTCCCTATTACAATGTTTATGGATCTCTGTATAAAGGAGATGTTGATCCCCTAAATCTAGTTTGTGGATCTCTATCCACAGAAGAACTCCTCCTCTGCTCTGGCTGGTGATACTCTAGAAGAATATTGCCTCCACTGCACTGGCTTGTGGATCTCTCTCCACTGAAGACTCTTGTACCCACTCAAAAGACTTGTCCTCACTGCCTTGGTTGATGTATCTCTATCCACTGGAGACTACTATCCTCTTTTCTCTGTCACCTCCAAAGCTCTATCTCAATTATGTACTAAACATAATCCAGTAGTTCTAGCACAACTCTACTCAATATATTATACTAAACACAGTTCATTCGGTCTAGCACAACTCTATTTAATATCTTGCACTAAACACAATTCATTCGGTCTAGCATAACTCTACTCAATATCTTGCACTAAACATAGTTCATTCAATCTAGCATAAATTTGCTCAATAATCTCACTCAAATTTGTACTAAACACAGTCCATTTGGTCTAGCACAAATCTTCTCAATCTCTTGCACTAAACATAGTCTAGTCAGTCTAGCACAAGTTTGATCTACAAGCTAACTCAAATCTATACTAAACACAGTGTAATCGATCTAGCACAAATCTGTCTTCAATATCTATCCTCAAGTCTTAACTCAAGGCTCGACTCAACTCTGTTGATCTTCCCCAAACCTTAGCTCAAGCTCTGAACAAATCAATCAACTCTGCTCTCAATTCTTCTCAAAGACTTGTTTCAAATCTGCCTTGTAAGGTTCCACAAAATCTCACACTAATCTATTCACAAGTCCTCTCTAGAACTTGCTCAACTCTGCTCAATAGGTCCACAAAAAACCTAATCAAATTTTCTCAACAGGTCCACACAGAACCTGATCAAATCTGCTCAACAGACCCACTCAGAACTTGTCCAAATATGCTCAACAGGTCCACTTAGAACCTGTCCAAATCTACTCAAAAATCTCACACAGAACTTGTCCAATATCATAGAAACATAAAGAGAATTGTTAGAGACTCAATATGTTCTATTCTCAAAAACTCAATCTCTTTCTCAACTCAATCTCATAGAAGCATAAAGAGAATTTTTAGAGACTCAATATGTTCTATTCTCAAAACTCAATCACTTTCTCAACTCAATATCATAGAAGCATAAAGAGAATTGTTAGAGACTCAATATATTCTATTCTCACAAACTCAATCACTTTCTCAAATCAGAATATAGAATAGTTTATTTTATGTAACTTGAACAATCACTTCATACATCCACTTGACTAGGTTCAATCAACTCTACTCAACCAATCACTTCAAGAAACAACTCTTGCTCACAAATCCTAGTCCAAGCATGTATCATCCAACTCAAAATATTTCCAATAATGCTCAACAACAAATCTCACATAACAATGATACTCATGTTATTTTCAAACCCTGGTTCAAGTTCTTTGCATAACAACTCACTTCAACAACCATGCTCATCAAACAATATTTTAATCACAACTCTCAATTTTAGAAAACCTTGAAGCATTAACTCAAACACTTCACTCAACCAATGATCTCAACAACAATGCTAATAAAAAAAGGTTTTAATCTCAACTCTCAAATCAGAAAATCTTGAAGCAATAAATCAACCACTTTTGAAAAGGAAACCCTAATCAAGTCCTTTTCACTCCAAACTTAATTTTCAATAAATCCAATCAATCGACTCAACCAAGAAGGAATTTACCCATACTTTTTTTATGCCAAGGAGTAGTTCTCACAAATCTACCACTCTCATAAATTTCTCTTTCCAATAACAAAAGGGTTAGAAGACTTTAGTAATACCACAATACAAAAATAATAACTCAATAACACCTTACTACTCCAACTCAATAATAATTTTCACCATAGTCTTCTTATAAAATAAATAACCCCTTTTATGAGAAATTAATTCACAATAACCTTGATTCTCAATAATGTATATGCTATCCTTCACAAACTCCTCATAACCCCTAATGACAAGTTTTAATTAAATTACCCCACTAAAATCAATCCACTTTAATACAAAACTTTATGCAAGCCTTATATAAAATAAAATTAAATCATAACCCCCTTTTAATTTCCGTAAGGCTTAACACATCATATAACACCCTTATAACTCCACATGGGCAATTAAAAATACTTTACAAAAATTAAACCTTCCTTGGAGGGTTTCGAACCCTCTATATCCTCCTTTCCTAAGTGCCTTAGCCATGACCAAATCCATCATCGAGCCACACGCTCGCACAACAACAAACAAGTAGAATGTGCTTGTTATCCTTTGCAAAAATGTGCACCTTCAATAAAAAATCGTGTGCGTCTTGGGCACCAAACACGTCTTCCCTTTCACATTGTCTACGATTTGAATGCAAGACCTCCTGTGTCCAAACAACTCAATGCAGCGCTAGGCCAAGCTGGCCTATGTGCCCTCAAATCGCACACCTTCTGCTTTTCTCCTTTCCGTAGCAAACATAAATTTTTTTCACGAGCTCTTTCCTCTTCTTCACATGCAATTTGATATTCGAGCAAGGGTAATTTCCAATGGTTTTTGGAAATGCTTTTATATTAATTTCTTGCCAACCTTAATACGTCGACGCTAGCTCCTTCGTGAACGTCAATGAAATTATAAGGCTTAAAAGCCTTTTATTTTTAAAAACCCAACTTTGGGTTTATTAAAATATCTTTAGACTTTATAAAACCCACTTTTGCCTTATAAAACATTATAATAAGAATTATAAATGTTTTATTTGGGTTTTCACCATGGCACATTTAATATTATAATAACCACTATTATAATATTATACCTTTGATAAAGTACCTTTAATATTTATTTATAAAATTTAAATTCACACTTGAATTTAAATAATTTATAAAATAAATATTATAACTCCTTTTTTACTTTTGTCTTTTGCACTGTTTCACTTGATCTTTGGCATTCTTCCTGGATATCAAATAACCATTTTTATCCCCTTTTTTTCCTGCTGAAATCTTTGGTATTAATGATGACTTCATATGGTGACATCAATGACAACTTTGACTTAGGGACTCAAAATTTCCAACAATGTGGTATTTTGTGGAGGATAATTGAAAATTGGTGGAACAGAATGAATGTTGAGATGAGCAAAATGAGGAGCAAATTGAACATAATCTTCATATGTACTACTATTTGGAGGAACTTGCAAAATTCTTCCAACGTTGGTGTTCACAGTAGTAGGATATGTTTGTTTATGTGAAGGATTATCATGATGTAAATATTCAAACAATGGATTATCATGATCCATTCCAAGAGAGATAGTTGGAGGAAATGGGTCTCATCCCTTTTGATCTAAGATTCCCACTCCATAGCTTCAATCAAATCCATCCTATGGTATTTCATGAAACCCAAAACATGATCAAATGATGTAAAAGTGAATCTATCATTAGTCCCCTCAAGGGAATAATAGTTTGTATTAGTTTCAATGTGTTCTTGGTCTTTTACATCAAGGTTAGGATTCTCTCTATCAACCTAATCATATTCTTGAGTAATTTGATTAGATTCTAGATGCCTTCACTGACTTCTAAGAAGCAGATCCATTAGAATAAAGAAAAGGATAGAGGAGAAAACCAAGTAAAGACACACAAGAATTTAATATTTTCTAATCTAAACAAATAGAATTAGTGGTCTTGTTTAAAGTTTTCAAAAAAAATTAAATGAATAGGCTTTCTAATTTTGCCACTAAGACATATCCCTTCACATCAGGTTCACCAAAGATGTAGAGGGGGAAAACTACCCTACCATGTATGATTCTCTACTAGATCCATTAGGATTCGAGGTGAACTACAAGGGTGTGTTATATTCTCTACACTTTGGGACACAAAGAAATGAGTTCACTATGAATATTTTTAGGACTTGCTCCAAGTTAGAGGTGGACATGTTTAATTTATTTAATTTAAAAAATCACCTATGTTTGGCCTCTATAAACTAAACTATAAAAATGGAATATCAATACAAAACACACAAGATGCAAGAAGACAAAATCTACCCCTAGTTTGATTCTTTGATTCTATGATTTCTAACCCTAGGTTGCAACAAATAAAATCCTTTATCTTTGAGAAAGGGCACAAGTGAAATGTGAAAAAAATACTAAATCCTAGATGCACACTATATGCTCTTGTTCTTTCAAATACCTAGAAATCAATCAAATATTTTTCCTTTTAACTTATCAACCTAGGTTTTGATAAAAAAGGATAAAAACAAATAGCATACAACCCTACAATTTTATTTAGAGTACTTATCTGATTTGGTGTTTGATCCAAGCTTTTTCTTACATCTAGAATATTCCACAACTTCAGATCTATAAAATAGTTTCACAAAAATTCTAGAAAATAAGGTCAATATTTGGAGGCCTAATTAGGCTACTATAATATTGATATTGGAGGCACAACAATCAATCCCCCTCATCCTTTTTGTTGATTGTTCATAATAAAAACGAGCTTTCATATTTAGAATAAACACAACAAAATATGATAGCATAAAATAGTAAATGGAATGCAAATATAATGGATGTAAACCTTGATCAATAATATGGTTATGAAACTTAGGGATTTGGAAATAAATAATTGCTCCCAAGCTAATCTAATATGAAATGCAAGAAAAAATGATGATAGTAAAAAAATAACACAAATAGAGAAAGAATGAAATGTAGAGGATATACAAAATGAAACCCTAGGGTTTTGAGATGAACAATCACCCCAAAACTCAGCTAGACCAAATTTGCACCCTGTAGGATACTGAGCACAAATTCAGTAACAGTGTTAAAATGGGTGTTGAGTGCCCGATGGGAAAAAGCAAGGATTTTGTTGAATCTACAACCTATAGAAAATGGGATGTAAATTTGCACAAGAGGGTTTTAAAAACCTAAAACAAAGAAAAAAGTCAATAAAATATGAACTAAGATGAAAATGGAAACTAATGAATGTAAAGAAACAACCTGGTGATCTCATGGAAGAATCAAAAGCAAAGGTGGAAGACCTTCCCTCCCTCAAGAAGATAAGTTGTTGTCAAGGCTTTCTCCACTAGCAAATCAAAAGGTACACCAACACTATAACACAAAAGCACCAAAAGAATATTGTTTAAGAGGACACTTAAGAACAAGTGAATATTTCAATTAATCACTTACGTTGCTTCCTGTTAGTTTCAAAAAGGAGAATCCAATTCTATATTTATAGAGGAATTGGAGGGCAAAAATTTGATAAAAACAAATATTTAACCTTGATTGAGCTGACACCCTAAAGGGTCAGTCCAAAATTTAGTTTTTCCCACAAAAACCATAATTTTGTTGAATTTGCATCCCATAACTTATCGGGCATGGATTTGATCAATGTCAAAAAGGCTAAGGAAAAACTCAAGAAAAAGAGGTCAAATTTGTTCCTATTTAGTTTGAGATCCTTTGAGAGGAACCTAAGGAAAAATGACTTATTTGGGTGGGTCAATTTTCCATATCTACAAAAACAAATAATGATGTTGTTGATGGTAAACAATCTACATTACATCAATTCATGAAAGTTCTCAAGGATTTTTCTTTGGATCCTCAGATGCATGGCTCTCTTCCTTTGGAAAACTGCATGAATTGTTTTGTTCATAGTGATAAATGAAGATCTTAGATTGAAATGTAAGAGGTCTTAATGGCCATCCTAATAAAAGAGTGGTTACTTCTATGAGGAAAGAGGTATCACCTTCAGCTAATATCAACAAGATCAAAAACCTGATTGGAGAAATGTCAATTTTACTATAAGTCATTTATTGTGGGCAACTAGAGGGCTTCTCTAACTTTGGGAACCTGCTATTCTTGAAGGGTCTATACTCTCAACTTTTGATATAATTTTGAATATTTTATTTCAGTGTAAAACATAAAACAAAAGGTGGGTATTATCTAATTTCTACGCACCAAACTCTATTTTGAATAGAAACAATTATGGAATATTCTAAGCCAAATGAGAGATCATTCTAAGAAATAATGTTGGGTGCTTGCTAAAGGTTTTAATATTTCCCTTTACCAATTTAAAAAAAAGTGTGGTAGTATTCTATGGTCTAAAGGCATGGAGGATTTTGCAATTTTTTTAAATTTTAATGAGCTTTTGGATCTTGACCTAAGAGGAGGTAAATATACATGAAGCAATAGAATATCTAGAGATTAGCTTATCCAAGTGAGACATGACAAAGTTTTGATAACAAAATAAGGTTCAAAAATTTTAGGGAATGTTTGTTTGAAGTCGCTTTCGAAAATTGGGTTAGACTATAATCCCTTGCTTTTGGAAATTCCAGGAGATAGATCTTTCAATAAGCCTTTTCATTTTGATTCCATGTGGCTAAAAGAGTGGGATCTTGAAGACAAAATAGTTGAATGGTGGTCTAAAAAATTCTTAGGTCCCCTCTTATTCCAAATAGGTAAGAAGTTGAGATTCATAGAAGCAAATCTAAAAATTAGAAAAATGAGACATTTGACAACATTTTCAAACAAAAAATAAGTTGCAATATAAGTTGAAGGATATTGAGATAGTTGTAGATTCTGATCCTAGCAGGACTGAGTGGAGAGATAAAGAAAAATCTCTTTTGGTTGAGCACCACAACCTTATGGCGAAGAAATAAATACTTTGGAGAGAAATATCTCACATGGTCCGGCTAAAGAAAGGGGATAAAAACACAAATTTTTTTCATGTAATGACTTCAAGACATAAGAGCAATAATACAATCAAGGAGCTAATTAGAGAGGATGGTTCAAATTTTTTTGATTTGGATCAAATTTGGCTTGAAGTTGTCAGTTTCTTTGAAAATATTATTGGTACCAGACACCAAGTAAATGACTTAGTAGAGTTTCAACTTCTCAACAACATTTCCAAACTCATTTCTAATGAAGTTAATTAATCTCTCACCTCCTTGTTCTAGGGCCAAGAAATTAAGGATTTTTTCTTTGGCAAAGGAGAAATATTTGGGCCAAAATGGGTTTCCAACTATATTTTTTCAAAACTTTTGTCATATTATAGGTAAGGATGTGGAAGAAGCTTTATGTGAAGCTCAGAGGAGATGCTTCTTAACTTCTTATATCAATTCCATGTTTATTGCTCTAATTCCCAAGAGTATGGGGGCGGATGAGATTAAATATTTTTGGCCTATAATTCTATGCAACACTATATATAACGTTTTTAATTTTGGCCAAAAAAATTAAAATGACCCTACCAAATATAATTGGCACAAATTAAGGTGGTTTTATCCTGGGGAGACAAATTCTTGATGGTATTATCATTGTGCATGAGTTGATTCACTCAACTGAAAAAAGTGGCAACTCAAGCATGTTTGTCAAATTGGATATGAATAAGGCCTATGAAAGGGTATCTTGGGTATTATTGGAAAACGAGCTACTTAAATTTGGATTTCATATGAGTTGGTTGAATCTTCTCAAAAAAAATTTTACCACTCCAATATTTTCAGTCTTGGTGAATGGCTCCCTTGTAGACTATTTTAAAAGCTTAAGAGGTCTTAGATAGGGTAACCTACTCTCCATTTATTTGTTCATTATTTTAGCTGAGGCTCTTGGAAGAGTTGTATATGTAGTGGTTGAAGCACATATTATGAAAGGAATCATATCAGTTGCTAATATAAATATTGTCCCATTTCAACAATTTGTGGATGATACCCTGTTAATGATAGAAGCTTCTATTTTCCAATCTAGAGTGCTTAAACATATCTTAAATTTGTATGAACTGGTTATGGGACAGAAAATAAATCTTAGAGAGAGTAAGGTATTTTTTCTAAATACTTCTTAGAGAAGAAAAAATATTATTGTTGGTATTATTGGATGTTCAATTGTTGCATTTCCTGCCACTTATTTGGGTATGATTCTTTTCATGGGAAGTGCTAGAGAGGATTTGTGGTTTCCTATTCTTAAAATATTGTACAAAAAGGTTATAGGATGGAAGAGTACTTTGCTAAGGCAAGATGGTAAGGCCCTCTTAGTTATGTCATCTCTCCAAAGCCTTCCTATTTACTTCATTTTTGTTTTTAAAAGTTTGGTCAAATTTGCTATCAAAATTGAACAATTACAAAACAAATTATGTGGTCTAGCTCCAAAAATAAAAGAAGCTTTCATTTCGTTTTATGGGACCAGGTTTGTTAAAAAATAAATAAATATGGTCTTGGGTTCAAGAGAATAGGTTTTATGAATCTTTTCATTTTGGCAAAGCAAGGCTAGAGACTGCTTACCTCTAAAATCTCCAATTGGACTAACATTGTTCAATTCAAATACCTCAACATAGGTCTTTCTTTCTTGAAGTACCACATTCTTCTTTCAATTTCAGCTTTCTATTGGAGCTTAACTCTATCGAGGGAGCTTATTCAAAAAGTTCTATTATGGAAATTAGGTAATGTGCACTCTATTGAATTTTGGAATGATGTTTGGCTTCTTGATTTTCCTATATTAAAGCTTTCTAATTATGCTCCACTTAAGTCTATTCTAGAGCATGTAATAGGTCATATGGTCTATAATTATATAGAGGACGTGAATGGAATAAAGTCTTGGAAGGAGTTGGTTCTTCCTAATCTCAACGAAGGTTTTAGAGATGCTTTGCGGAATGTGTGCAACAATATAAATATGAAAGTTATTCCTCAAAGGGATGAAATAAACTCTTTAATTTGTACCAAGGAAACTAATGGTGAGTTTTTGGTTAATTATACTTATAAATGCATAGCTTCAGATCGATACTTTTGGGTCCCCATCAGACAGATTTCGCTCAAAGCTTTGACCCCCAAGATCAATTGTTTCTTTAGCTATCTATTCAGAATACAATTTTAACCATATAAAATATTAATAAAAGAGGGCTAATATTAGTTAACAAAGTTTAAAACATCTTCTTTCATATGGTCATATCTCTTGTGAAGTCCTCTGCATCATGATGCAATCGATTGGAATCTCATGGGTCTTCCCACATTCCTTGGCTAATTTTTTGAGCAATGGGTGACACCCTTTTATATCTAGAGATGCAAAATATTTTAGGCTTTCCTTATTCCTTATTTTTTTGGGCATCTGGAAATAAAAGGAACATGAGAGATTTTAAGAATTACTTATAATATGTCATTTCTATCAGCAATAAAATCCTATGTGCTCTAAAAAAAATTCTTGTATTTCCTTCCCAAAAGAGAAAGAGTCTCTGTAGGAATTTAGACTGGTAAAGCATTTGGGAATCCAAAGTACTGAGATACATTCAAATAACCATCGATATAGAGAGTAGAATATTTGGATTCCTACTCCAACTAGATGGTTAAAATTTAATTTTGATGGAGCCTCAAAAGGAATCCCAGGTCAACAGGAGTTGGAGACATCTTGAGGAATGAGAAAGGGGAGATCATTTGGGCTTTTACTGAGAATCTAGGTTTTCAATCAAGCCATTTTGTGGAGGCGAGAGTATATCATTAAGGAGATCTTCTTATTATGTCCTCTTAGGTTAGGAAGTTTATTTTTGAAGGATATTCTTTAACTGTAATCAAAATTGTGCAAGGTAAACAAGTTGCAAATTGGACTATTGATAACATGATGGATGAAACAATCAAAACCTTGGGAAATGTTGAGTCCCTTCAATTTGATCATACTCTTAGAGAAGGAAATAAGGTTGTAGATATCTTTGCAAATTTAGGTCTTTAAAAAAATGGTTTAAGAATTTGGAGGGATTTTCTCCATGAGCTAGTTCAATTGGTTCAAAATGAAGAAATACATTAAAGTTTTGATTAGGAAGGAGGCCTAATATGCAGGTAGGAAAATTGGTAGAGATTCAAAGAGTCTCAAATTTTCACTTTTTTTTGGCATCTATGTTAAGTTAGATATTTTTTGTTCTTGGTCAGATAATTATGGTCCTATATGTATGAACTTTTAAAATATTAGGAATTATGTTTTATTTAGAAAGAAGGCTATGCATTATCATGATCGTAATATTATGAGTACTTCAAAGTAGATTACTAGGAACTACTACTTCTGTTCGGTGTGGAAGGGTTTATTTTTCATGTACAATATTTTAATTGGTTGGGGTGGTTCCAATCACATGTCAGGTATTGATAAGATAAATCTTGCTATTTGGAAATGTCCCCTTGCATGTCTAAGTTATTTTTTCTTAAATCCTACATGTGTTTGGTATGCTTGTGCCACCTTTGGTTTGGATCATGAAGTTATAATGATGATATTTCTTGGGGAATTGAATCATATCCCTTTGCATCCCAAATGGTTTAATCATTCTCGATTTTCTTCCTTTCTACACAAGAAATTTGGATGTTCTAGGATGTTCGGCCTTGATCAGTGTGTGGTTTGAATGTGGTGTTTCCAATGACATATTTCACATTTATATTGTTGGACCAATATATGCTATTAATATAGTACTCTAGAAAGGGATTTAGACTGAGCTGAAACTCTATGTTGTAGTGAGCCCTTGTTGGCAAGCTATTTTTAACCATTATAGAGCATATTGTGAGTGGTGGAATTCCATGGTAGAAGTTGTCAAAGGAATAGAGTTTTATATGGTGGAGGTAGATAATAATGTGTTAATAATTGTAGAAAAGGGTGGATTTTTAGGATTTCTAATTAAATTCAATAGCCATGATATGGAATTGACCACTAAAATGGTTCATTCTTTGCACAAAGGGAAGGTGTTTGTGAGGGAAACTAGATTTACTATCATAATTCTAATACTGGTAGATATTACTGGTGTTTTAGATTATGGGGATTGTGTTTATAGAAATAAAAACTCATTGTCTAAGGAGCTATATTTATTTGGGTGAAAGGTAGATTGACCTAAAAAATCATAATGGGTACAAAACCAACTCTTTTAGAGCACCATGGAATAGGGTTATTTATATAATTATGGATTTTTTCACCCTTGAATGCAATAGAGAGGTGATCCATAGCTTCCTTATGGCATTGGTTAATCATATCAGGAAGGAAAGCATATGAATATCCTAGGTTTTCTGTTCAAATAACTAGAGAAAACATCAATGGACATCCAAAATGGTAATATTTCCATTCCCAACCATCAAGGCTTGTTCAATATTATATTTAATTTTATTTCCAAGAAGAAAGGTTCTTCATATTTGGTCAAAAGTGGAGGGGTTCTATTTTCCCACTTGGATACTTTAATCGTTGGGAAATATGGTGAATCCTAACGCACTACTATTGCAAAATATGATGAGTCTTCCTACCTAGTTACCAAGAAAGAGGGTATCTCTTCCTTCCCTATTCTCGAGAGGAGGGAGTTGACTATGTTGAAATATGAATATGGTGAGATTGATAATCCTTTCAAGCATATTGTAAAGCCTTTCAAAACTGATTTGGATACCATTGTTGCAAATATCGCTAGAGATAATATTCTAGGTAATAAGTTGAAGGAGGAGGAACCTTATATTAATTAGAAGGCTTCTCTCTCCTCATATCCCTTATTCTCTCAGGATTCAAATGGTAGTGACTCATACTCTTTGAAAGAGATTAATTTGGATAGAAAAATGAAAGTTGGCTCATTGAAGAAGCCCAAGTCAGATGTCAAGAAAATGAGGAGATCAGTTCGAATCAAGTCTAAACATATTAAGAAAATAAAAGCTCTCAATTTTTTCAACTCAAAATACTTTAAGGTACACCTTGTTTTGAAAGGGAGATGATCAAAGACATTCACACCCTCCAAGAGCAAGATCCAAGATGATATTTTCCAGTGCTTGGATCCTATGATCAAGTTAAGGAGCTCTTTAGAGTGACTAATATATCTTCCAACCAAACCATTCACTTTGTTAATGAGCTCTCTTGGATTCTAAAATGCACCCCAAGTACCCTGATGATAGATCTTATTATCTTGGGTGATACTTATTAAGATAAAGTTTGGATGCTTATATTTTTATGTTTGCCTCCTTATATGGTTATGTCTTTTCATTCCTGCTCTATGTGTCTTCGCTAGGTCTTGCTTATTTTATTGTAGGATCTCTTTGATACTTGTTTTTTGTATTGGTTCTACAATCGTATTTGGGTTTTCTTTGTAAAAGGTTTGGAGGAGCCTTTAAAAACATCTAATTTTTCCCTTCTAATAAAAAAATATATAAATTTTCAAATATTTCTTTCTATGAACTTAAAAGATTTATATTAAAAAACTAGTCATTAGTCAACCAAGTTACAAGATACCTTTAAAAAATATTAGAAGTCATAAAAAATAAATTTATGATTATAAAAAAAAATATGACATTACCCATAGAAAATAAATGTCTAGTCATCATCACCAGTGTCATTTAGAAACACCAACTCAATATGAGAAAATAATTAAATAACTAAAGCTACATTAGAGGATAATTATGAGATATCCTTATTGTTGCCCTTCCTAAATGATGAGGAGGTATAATATTGAGAACACTTGATTGGTGAGGTAGCCAAAAGGATATGAGGATACACATTATCTAAATTATCTA
Organism: Wollemia nobilis; assembly: GCA_028583015.1. Taxonomy (NCBI): domain Eukaryota; kingdom Viridiplantae; phylum Streptophyta; class Pinopsida; order Araucariales; family Araucariaceae; genus Wollemia; species Wollemia nobilis. Next base: position 2,441,068 of record JAQPPZ010016847.1, on the reverse strand, counting down.
ATGAATTTTCTTAGCCAATACCATTAGGGGTTGGGGGGTTTTGCATGTAGATAAATCGAAACTAGTTGTATGAAGGTGACACTGACTACAACTTATAGTATGATTATAATAGCCTCATGATCCTTAGGGATGTGCACTTATAAATCCTTGAATATCCATTTCATATACCTATATTATCATGTAATGTGTATTCCTAATGATCAATAAGATCTTAGATATGACTACAACCACTTTTTTGAATCTATAATATAAATTAATTTAATAACAACAATTTTGTTAGTAGTAGAAAATTCTTGAATAAGAGTAGACTAAAGCATATAATTATTTCTATATTTTCAAATAAATAAATGACTTCTTTTTAATTAATTTACCATATTTAATTATTCTATATGAAAACCAAATAAAATCCCCTAAGAAACCATGCTTCCATAATAAAAGAACATGGATGAAAAGGCTTGAAAAATGATAAAACCCTTCCTAGATTTCATGTATCATAGTACATTAAAAAAATCATGTTCAAAATCCTTTATCTTCTTATAAATGAGCAAACAAGTATTTGTCAAGCAAAATGATTAAACCACTCTCCTAAAGGGAGACCTTGATAAATTAAAGATAAATTAAGTGTGTTTTATTTGGTTTCAACAAAGCATACTAAATATTACCAATATTTTTGCATGAAGTATCATGTTATAAATGAAGTCTTCATCACCACTTAAGTTTCTCTTAGTGTATCATAACGAACCTATCGATATCCCATGGAATTCTTATATTAAATAAATGTAGTAATCATGGTTCAAATGCCAATACCTCCATAAAGCAAAAAATTAGACAACAATACAAAGCATTGTCTAGGAAAAGGCTTTGAATTTCTTTAGTAACATGTCTACTTATTGAAAAAGGAAAAAAAAAATTGGTTCTTATTATTAATTCCAAATATGAACGAAATTGGAAAAATGCCTTAGATGGTCTAAATCCTCTACAAAAGATATATTTTGGCTTAATTTTGGTAATATCTACAAATTGAGTGTCTATTAAATTTTAGATTAGAAAACATCAAAGAGAGGGGTAATAAAGATAAATGTTTGGGTGGAACCCATTCTCACCTTGTTTCATAATGACATTAATAATTTATTAATCCTATCATATGCTTCAACTAATGAAGCAATCTTCATAATTAAAAGGGATTGTATAATGATTGGAGTTTACAAGCCATTTTTCTCCAATTCAAAAAGATTTCCAATGTGGGATGACACTTTTGATGTGATGAGAAGCCAATCATTTTAATTTTCACTACCTTTTAATCCCCTAAAGATCCACTTAACATAAAGGGCCATATATTTTTCATGCACATCAATTATATCGATCCTTCATCCAAATAGGAAGTATAACAATCTCCCAAGGCACTAGATTGATCTATTGAAACCCTCAAAATTAGGCCAAAAAAAATTGTGAAGTAGTTTCTCCAACTTGCTATTTTTTATTTGGATGGAATTTAAAATAGGAATAGTAAACATGTATAACACGAAGAACTTAGATGTAAATATCAATTTGTTTTGTTCTATATATTGGTTGTGTATTTTAGTACATATATTTTTATTTTATTTGTTAGAGGATATACTTTTAGATATAAGGGTGGATAGTTATAAAGTCAAACAAAATACCTAAAATTTTGACCATCTCACCATTGTAAATCAAATTCCACCTATACAAATGTATATAAATATTGTAAGGATTTTGTTATGCTTTCTTCCATCCTTTAGAAGAAAATTATAATCAACAATTTTCTAATTTAGCAACTATTGACCAGTATCGGGAAAAGTAATGCATTTGACTAGAATCTAGTGTCTGTTAGATCTAGAAAGTGATTGATGAAGCTAAAGGGTATCCTTTCCAAATGAATCAAAGAGTCCAAAATACAAAACACACTTCATTTATGGTGAGGCATATAAAGGGATTTGAAAATAGTATATAAATTATTGACATAAACTAAGTATCAATTCACAAGGTTTACAACATAACCAAAATGATAATTGACTTGAATAAACCTTATGAAATATCCAAATAAATATTGATAAAAAGAGTAATTTGACCATAATGGTATCCCCATCATATTCATTTCTAGCAAGTTATATCAAATTTTCAAACAAATATATATTTTCAAAAGTTATTGTTTGTTAAAGTTTGATGATCAACAAAAACATATTTTGTACCTATAGGGAAAAGGGTTTTGTAAAAACCATATGAATATTTGTAAGCATAATTGATAACTAAATAGTAAGGATTTTAGAACATAATTCTTTAGATATAAATTTAATGTTACTTTGATTAATAAGGTTATTTAAGGTATTTAATAAGGCTTTTTATAAATATTAAAAATATTAGAATTAATTTCTCGTCATAGGTTTAAAGAATTCATAAGGAAGGCAATATATTTTAAACATATTTTCACATTTATTTATTATAAAATGATGCCGAGATAATTTGGAGCAAGAAAATTATCATAGCTTCTCTAATGAGATTTTATAAACCTATAGGGCACCATGGGAAGGCATTGATAGAAGTCCACTTTTCAATAAAGTTTGACCTTGTGTTTGAAACATCATCTTGTGGTGATAAAAATAGTCACTTGTATTTTTGGAGAACTTGTTTAATTGACCGTGAGTAGTATAGAAAACTTCAATTTAACCAATTACTTCATAAAAATATCCTAGAAAACATTTATGGACTCAATATTCTACCTTGAGTGAATGCAATATTATATGAATATGATAAAAATTGGTAGCATGCACATGTACAACTTTAAATTTGTCTCCTAAACGAAACATGGGTTTTATTTTTAAATTATTTAATAAATATAATAAAAATAATATATGTATATATTTTAAAAAATAGACAAGTCTTACTTCATTCTCTCTCACACACAAAAATATACATATAAATACATGCATCCATGCATATATATGGGAAATATGAACATACAATAAAACCTATCTGGTCTTGACATCTTGGCCTCACTAATAGTTCCTTGATTGTATTAGGTGAACCAATATTACTTATCTACCTTGAAGGGGTTTCACAAAACACAAAAAATACCAAGCTTGTCATAGCAATAAATATAGGTGTTAAACTCAATGAGAGATAAGGACCAAAGCTCCCTAACTCCTATCTAAATTTTGACTTCTCCATAAGGAATTATTCCATAATGACCCATTCTTCTATAGGAATATTATCCACCCTCTAGTTCAACAGATGCACCCTATCAAGATAGTAATTGGGGGTATATGAAGAACAAAAACATAATACGTTTTCTTAAATAGAAAAAATAGCCCAAACATATCATTGGTTAGGATCATTCCCCTTACTAGAAAGTAAAGTTATGTCCATGAAGGAAAAATACAAGACAACACCACTATCCTTTGAATTATTAGAGTTGAGACAAAACCATGTCCTCTAAATGGTTTGGGTAGTCATGTCTAACTTCCACCCAACATATTGGACTCTTTGCAACATAAAAATATTAGGATTATGGGATCTGACTACATCTCGCACCCATACTTCCTATATATCAAATTTAGAACCCTTGTATTCCATGAGGTTATAGAGAGATCATTTTTTTTTTGCAATGGAACCTCTTTCTAAGACTCCAAACTAATTATTGTTCACAAAGATACTTTTTTTCATAGGTAGTGACTTTCATCACTATTTGACACAAAATATTGTTGGCTTTTAAGCTAGATTATGTTAGGCCCAATATTCTGGATCTTGAGTAGTCTCAAATATAAGAGCAATCAATATATAAGTTGGACAATATAAATTATAATAAAATTCAAGAAAATATCAAATATGAATTTAAAATAGCTAAAATATGTCATGCAATGACATGAATAAACTTACAATTTAATTGTTTAAAATATGCATACAAGCTTCAATATTATTAATGCTTGAATATGATCTTCTTCAATACTCTTTGATTCAATACATGGAGATTTGTCCCCATAATATATCCATACAAATATGACTCTTCAGGTATTTGACTATTGTTCCAGTCACATATCTAGGAGATACATCTTTTCATATTCCATGCATAATATAACTCTCACATATATTTTGGTTTCTCATCTTGCAACTTGTATACATAACTCTTGAATCTCTATGTACATGCATACTTAGATCTATGAAACTTGCACTCTTTTACATGACACTTACACTTCTACATGCACATCTAATACAATATACTTGTGCACATACTCACATTACATATTTACACACTTAATTACATGACACTTGTGCACTTTCTCTCATTACACACTTGCACTCTTACATGACACTTGTGCATATCTTGCACATAAACACTTACATAAAGGGGAAATATAAATCTCACTCTAAACTATAGACTCAAATCCTATTCTAATATTTACATTATACCATAGGTACCATGGGGGTACATTAGCATGTACCAAATAATGTAATATTCTCCAACACCCCCATGTATTACATTATTTGGTTATTGAAGACTTTAGTCTTCAATCTTTGTCTTCATATTTTGTTAGATAACCTTACATTGAGTATGATATTTTTTTTGAGTTCCTTATTTATCTTCTTTCTTAAGTTATTTTGTCTTTGCTTCTCATGGATTTAGCTCATGGACTGCTTGTGATTCTTCTTTATCCTTGTCTTCTGATTCATGTGCTTCTTGTGTTTCTACTTTCTTGTAATCTTGATGTTGTCCTATAAACTTTGAATATTCACTCAAAGCATCATAATATTTTTTGAATTTGATAAGCTTGGATAGTTAGTATTATATGTAAATTGATGCAATATGTTATCTGCTTTCTGATATGATTTTCTTGATTGACTTGTAACATGATCAGTCACTATTTTCCTTTTAGAGTCTCAATCAACTATTTTTCTTATGAATCTTATCATTATAAAAATCAAGTGAAAGCAATTCCATATACATTATACTACTTATATCAATAGGTATTGTAATATCATCTTTAGATTTATCAATTGCTTCAACAAGTTTTGAGTGCAAATAATATTCAAATGTTTCAAAACTTTCATTCATTGCTTCTCTATAGATAAATTGCATTGCCATATCTTGCTTATCATCATATTTTTCAATCAATTTATGTATGCCAATTTTAATAGCTTCCAATATTTTCTTTCTTATTATGGTCTTCAAATCGTCTACTTCCATGATCAAATTCCTTTCAAGACTTTTGGAGTTGAAATCCTTTTTACTCCAAAGTTAATCAATTTCAATTTCAAATATCTTTTTCAAAGAACTTCAATAATCAAGATTTTTCAAACATAAATATGCAAATCTAAAATTTTCAAAATCCTTTGAAATAGTAAACCTTTTATCTCCTTAATTTATTAAATTTGCAAAATCTAAATTCTTCTAATTTCTAAATTTATAAATCTTCAAATTTCCAAATTTTCTAAATATTCAAATTTCAAAATATTTTTCAAATTTTCTAAATTTCCCTTTTTGGAGTAGAAATGTTTCTCTCCAAAATCTAATATATAAAATTTTTGAAATAAGATTGCAAAAAAAATAATTGCAAATATAATAAATATCAATTTCAAATATATTTTTCAATTTTTCATAAATGAGGTTGAAGTCCTTATAACTCCCACCTAAATATTTTTCTTAGGAAGTTGAATTCCTTTTAACTCCCTCTTAAATATAAATTTAAAGTTCCTAAGTTTTCAATGCTTCAATTAAACTTTACCTTAGTAATTTAATATATCAAATAATTAAGGTAATATCACTTACCTTATATTCCACTTGACAAATTAGGGCAAAATCTCCTCAAACATATATGAAACATTCACAACAAATCAACGTTCCACTTTGGCTAATGCTCATAGTCAATCAGTGTTTCACTCTGGAAAATATCGCAACTAATCAACCTTCCACTCTAGAAGATGGTCACATCTAATCAATGTTACACTTTGGCAAATGCTCACAACCAAGCATTGTTCTATTATTGTAGACTATTATAGACGTTACACTCTATGTGTAACATTCATAGAAGAATGTTTTCAATTACCTTATGTTTTCAATACCTCTTATGCATTAATTATATTTTAATGTAGCCATAAATTATTTGAAATAAAAATAGATAATACACTTAGTTGGTGCTTTTGATATCTTCCTCTAGAGAAAGAATACTTCTTAGTGCTTTGGTTCATGCTCTTTTTGATTTGAGATTCACATAAGATATGAGTGTTCTATATTTGGTGCTTTAGCTAGCTAATCTTCCTTAGGCGATCTTGTTAGCTTCAACTTGTTTTTCTCACTCGACTTGCTTTATTTTCCTCGAGTTATCTAGTTGGCTCACCCATACTCTTTGACTTATATATCTAACATTGGCACTCCAAATTGCTTTGGCCTACCTAAATTACTTATGCATTTAATATTTTTTTTCTTTGTTGCTATTCTATATATTTTAAAAAATAATCTACTTTATCTTTCAAAATAATCTTTTCTTTTAAAATATTATATGCTATGAAAATATTCTATGGAAATCTTTGATGATTTCTCTCTTTACTTTTCTTCTCTACTCAAGATTTTACCTGAGCTCTTCTATCTTAGGTTCTAGTCTGAGTTCTTCTTGCTTTTATCTCTCTTTCTCTTTCTCTTAGGTACAAGCCTAAGATCTTATGTATTCTTTTTTCTTTCACTTTCTTATTTATCAAGTTCTAGAAATAGTTCTTCTTGCTTCTTCTCTCTTCTATCTTTCTCTTATTTTTCTTTCTTTTCTTCTTACTGAGATACTTGCCTAAATTTTTTTATCTTCTTCTCAGGTACTTGCCTAATTTATTCTATCTTCTTTTTCTTCTCAAGTACTTGCTTGAGTTCTTATATTATTTCTCTATAGCCTTCTTGAGACTACAACTTAATATATGTGCACTATCTTGTCAATCTCAAACATGCTCAAAATTTAAAGTGCTATAACTTTTCTCAGGTGGTTTTTGGTCACTCAATATGTGGTTCTCTATCTATAGAGATAATCCAAAAAAATAGGTTGACTTTTAATTTGTTTCCTCATTCAATTCTTCATGCTAAGTGCTAGCCTTCACTTCTTTTTTAGAGTGGAAAGACTCCAACATATAATAATGGGACCTTTATCAATATGCAAATTTAAAATTTGCAATAATCTAAGTCTACCTTTTCTTCACATGAATCTAAATATAAATTCACATCGAAGACTTCCTTTGATGTTAGCAATAGAGATACTCGAGGTAGCTTTGATACCATTGTTAGCTTTTAAACTAGATTATCTTAGGTCCAATATTTTAGATCTTGAGTAGTCTTAAATATACGAGTAATCAATATATAAGTTGACTAATATAAATTATAATAACATTTAATAAAATATCAAATATGAATATAAAATGGCCAAAATCATTCATGCAATAACATGAAGAAACTTATAGTAGAATTTCTCAAAATATGCATACAAGTTTCAATATTATTAATGCTTGAATATGATCTTCTTAAATACTCTTTGAATCAATACATGGAGCTTTGTACCCATAATATAGACATACAAAGATGACTCTTCAAGTACTTGACTATCATTCTCCTCACATATCTGGGAGATAATATTTTCCTATTCCATGTATAAAATAACTCTCACATGTCCTTTGGATTCACATCTTGTCACTTGTATACATGACTGTTGACTCTCTACTTACATGTATACTTAGCTCTATGACACTTTCACTTCTACATGCACACCTAATACATGACACTTGTGCACATCCTCAAGTTACATATTTGCACACTTAATTAGATGACCCTTGTACACTTTCTCTCATTATACACTTGCACTCTAACTTACATGACACTTGTGCATATCCTACATATTAACACTAACATAACTTTTCTCGAAAAGGTTCCTATGGGTGAAATTCAAAAATTAAGCTTACATATAATAAATCTGACCATACATGACCCACTTACCATATCATAACACCACTTATACTACTTCTTAGAAGAAAATATATAGGACACACCCATTTTCTAAGCCTCTTATCTTAGTTGTTGAATCATCCAACCTTTTCTCTCCCAATTATTAAAGTACCATTTGTAAAACTCCCCTTCGAGAGGAGCACCTTTAAGAAAGGAAATACTTGCATTTCTTCTGCAACCTTTATTTATTTCTAAGAATTTCCAAGTGACATGCATTATAGGGATTGTACTAAGGGAAGTATGCCTAGAAGGCATATTGGCTGGTTTTTCTGCAGTAGCTCCATCGTTCATCGTCGTGCTATCTGATGCAGGAGCATCCGGTGGTCGCAGAACAATCTTGCAAACAAAAGAAATAAAAGAGTGAAATAAAACACAAAATACTCTAAGTGTTAAAATGTGTCGCGATATCGCGACATAAAAGTTGTCGCGATATCGCGACGTATTTTGAACCACGACGAGCGCAAAAATGCAGTGTCGCGATATCGCGACATAAAAGTTGTCGCGATATCGCGACGAACTCAGAACGCAGCGGAAGCAAAACTCAAGTGTCGCGATATCGCGACATAAAAGTTGTCGCGATATCGCGACGAACTCAGAACGCAGCGGAAGCAAAACTCAAGTGTCGCGATATCGCGACATAAAATTTGTCGCGATATCGCGACGAACTCAAAACAGAGGCGGAAGCAAAACGCAGTGTCGCGATATCGCGACATAAAAGTTGTCGCGATATCGCGACGAACTCAGAATAGAGGCGAAAGCAAAACGTAGTGTCGCGATATCGCGATGAACTTTGAGCAGAGGTAAAAGCAAATAAAAGTTGTCGTGATATCGCGACGAACTTTGAGCAGAGGAGAAAGCAAACGAAAGTGTCGCGATATCGCGACACATTGGCAAACAAGGACAAAAGCCGAAAAAGTGTCGCGATATCGCGACAGGTTGGCAAAGAATGACCAAGGCCGAAAAAATGTCGCGATATCGCGACAGATGGACTAAAAGGAAAAGTGTCACGTTTTCGCGACCCGGCTAGGAGAGAGAAGGGCGGGTTGAAGAGATGTCGCGATATCGCGACATGTTACTTTTTTGTGGACTGTTACAGAACGACTTTTGACAGTTACCCGAAGTCGTTACGGCAGTTCCAGGGGACCGTTGCAGCGGTTACAGGGACAGTTAAGAACGGCGGTTACAGCAAGAATCTGCCATTATAAAAAAGAGGTTGCTCGAAGGATTGCGCAGGCTGGAAAGACGAAGACTGCGGCTTCTTTTACATTTTTTTGTACTGTGTAAAATCTTCCATTGTTCAGGATTGTAATCTTTCCATGCTTCTAAATGAAAATTGAGTTTTTTTCTTTGTGTTAAAATTTGGCTCCTCATCAAGTGGTATCAGAGCGAGAAGATTCTGAGTGTGTAAGCAGAGCGCCGAACGTGAGGCAGCTTGCACCAGGATCTGGGGTTAAGGGTTCTAAAAAAAAAGTGAAGAAGAATGTCATCGCGAAGAAATCGTGGTGCTGGAAGGAACGTGGTTCCTGAAGGAGACTTTCGAGCATTGTAGAGGCAAGTGCAGGCCCTGCAGGAAGAATTGCGAAGAGGAGTAGAGCCAAGAGGAGAAGACCAGAGTGATGATGAAGCTTGCGGAGTTGATGACCCGTCAGAAGAAGAAGAAGAAGCAATGAGTGCTATAGAGTCTCGAATGATTAAAGCCATTTCTCAAATTGGGAAAAGGCCGAAGATAGACGTATCCACATATTCTAGAAATTTAAATCCAGAAGAGTTGATTGACTGGATTAACGATATGGAGGAATATTTCGAATATGAGGAGGTTGAAGATCCAAATCGAATAAAATTTGCAAGAACAAAGTTGAAAGGCCATGCTGGCATATGGTGGAAAGGAGTGCAGTTGGAACGCAATCGTAGAGGAAAAGAAAAGATCACCAGGTGGGATCGAATGGTTGAAAAACTGAAATGGCAGTTTATTTCGATAGATTACGAATTAGATCTGTTGCAAAAAATGCAGAGTTTGCGACAGTCCAGCAAGTCTGTTAAAGAATATACAGAGGAATTTTTTAAAATTTCCATCAGAACCGGCCATACAAAAGCAAATAAAGAGAGAGTAGCCCGTTACATTAATGGGTTAAGAACCAACGTACAAGAAGAATTGAGTTTGGTTCGAATGAGCACCATTGAAGATGCTTACCAGTTTGCTCTAAAAGTGGAAGAGAAATCGAACCGTAGATTTGACAGTAAACAAAGAGGAAGAGGTCATGGTGGAAGAACTGGTGGCAGAACCAGTGGAGGTAAATATGACGGCCCACAGAAGACTGGTGAAACAAGCAATCACCAGGAACAGAAGGAGGAGAATGCATACCATCCCCGTAATCAGAACAATGATTATCAAAGGGGAAGAGGTAGAGGTGGACGCGGATATGGAAGAGGAAGATTTCGTGGAACCTGCTTCAATTGCGGGGAAGAGGGGCATCGATCATATGAGTGTCCCCAACACCAAGAAGCACCGAATAGAAGGCCTGAAGCAAATGCTCGAGCTACGGTTGTTGAGGATGGTGTTGAATCTAAGCACTCTAAAGAAGCAGAGCGAGGAGAAGTGATGATCACAAGGAGAACCTTGTTGAACGAAGAGAGGGAACCAGACCAACGAAAAATCCTGTTTCGCACGAGGTGCAAATGTTCAGGTAAAATCTGTAATATTATTATTGATAATGGTAGTACAGTTAATTTGGTTTCTGAGGAAATGGTAACTAAGTTAAAGCTAGAAAGAAGACAACACCCGCATCCATACCGGATTGCGTGGTTGCAAAAGGACCATAGAGCATTGGTCAGTGAACAATGCTTGGTCAAGTTTCAAATTGGAAGATACCAGGATGAGGTCCTGTGTGATATTTTGCCGATGGATGCTTGCCATTTGTTGCTGGGAAGACCATGGCAATTTGACAGGCGTGCAGCGCATGATGGGCATGCAAATACCTATTCCCTGACAAAATATGGAGTGCGCCACAAACTGAAGCCATTAAAGGAGGTTGAGGAAAAGGTATGCAATAATGCTAGAATTTGTTTAGTAGATGGCAAAAAAATTTTGGATGGTCTAAAGAGGGATTCAATGTGTTATGCATTAATTCCTACTGTAAAGAGAGAAGATACTACAGACATTCCAGCAGAAGTTGAACATCTGTTAGCAGAATTTCTTGATATTATATCAGACAATGTGCTTGAGGGTTTACCGCCAATGAGGAAGATTAGTCATCAGATTGACTTAATGCCAGGATCTAGCTTACCCAATAAGGCCGCCCATAGAATGTCTCCTGTAGAGAATGAAGAGTTGAACCGACAAGTTCATGAGTTGTTGCGAAAGGGGTTGATTAGAGCAAGTTTGAGTCCTTGTGCAGTACCTACAGTACTAGCACCGAAGAAGGGTGGAGAATGGAGAATGTGCACTGATTCGAGGGCCATTAACAAGATTACCATTAAGTATCGATTTCCATTACCTAGAATGGACGATATAATGGACTGTTTGAGTGGAGCTAAATACTTCACTAAGATTGATTTAAAGAGTGGATATCATCAGATACGTGTTCGAGAGGGTGACGAGTGGAAGACAACCTTCAAAACCAAAGAGGGTTTGTATGAGTGGTTAGTTATGCCATTTGGATTAACTAATGCACCCAGTACATTCATGAGGCTGATGAATGAGGTATTGCGAGACTTCCTGGAAAAGTTCGTGATAGTTTATCTGGATGATATTTTAATTTTTAGTAAAACATTGGATGAGCATTTGATGCATGTTCGGACAGTTTTTGAAAAACTGCGAGAGGAGCAGTTGTTGATCAATTTGAAGAAGTGCAGTTTTGTACAGAAAGAGTTGATATACCTAGGATTTGTCATCTCAGATGAGGGTCTGAAAATGGATCCTGAGAAGGTGAAGGCTATCATTGAATGGCCTGCTCCAAGGAATGTAACAGAGGTAAGATCATTTCATGGTCTTGCAAGTTTCTATAGAAAGTTTATTAGAGACTTTAGCAGTATTTGTGCACCCCTAACAAAAACTATGAGAGGGGATAAGAGAGAATTTAAGTGGACTGCCAAGGCAGGTACCAGTATGGACATATTGAAGAAGAAAGTGACAGAACAGCCCATTCTGGCACTTCCAGATTTTAATAAAGTGTTTCAGGTTGACTGTGATGCTAGTGGCAGTGCCATTGGAGCTGTATTGAGCCAAGAAGGTAAACCTGTTGCATACTTTAGTGAAAAGTTAAATGATGCTAGAAAGAAATACTCTGTTTATGATCAAGAATTCTATGCTATCATTCAGGCTCTTAAGAAATGGAGACATTATTTGCTAACCAAAGAGTTTGTTTTATATAATGACCATCAAGCTTTGCAGTATATAAATAGTCAAGGTAAACTTAACCGACGCCATTTGAAGTGGGTTGAATTCCTGTAGAGTTATACCTTTGTCCTGAAGCATAGAAGCGGCAAATCTAATAGAGTTGTAGATGCCTTGAGTAGAAGGCATAATTTGTTGATAGAAATGAGAGTGCAAGTTGTTGGGTTTGATGAACTCAAGAGTTTATACCCAGCGGATCCAGATTTCGTAGAGGCATGGACGGCATGTTTGTCTCCTACTACTGTGGATCGCACTAAGTGGTTGGATTTTATGATCCAAGATGGGATGCTGTTTTGGAAGAACCAGTTGTGCATTCCTAGAAGTTCCATGAGGGAAAATCTGATCAAAGAGAAACATAGCGGAGGATTAGCAGGACATTTTGGTCGAGATAAGACCATTGCTCTAGTTGGTGAAAATTACCATTGGCCACAGTTGCAGTCGGATGTGACAAAATTTGTGCAGGGTTGCAGAGTGTGCCAGATGGCGAAAGGAGTAAGCCAGAATACAGGAATGTATCAGCCATTGCTTGTACCAGAGAGACCATGGGAGGACATCAGTATGGATTTTGTTCTTGGTTTGCCAAGGACACAACGTGGAAATGACGCCATTTTTGTTGTTGTTGACAGGTTTTCAAAGATGGCCCATTTTATTCCATGTCAGAAGACAAGTGATGTTGTTCATATTGCAGGCTTGTTTTTCAAGGAGGTAGTACGACTTCATGGTCTACCCCAAAGCATAGTCTCGGACAGAGATACCAAATTTGTGGGTTATTTCTGGCGGACTCTATGGAAGAAGCTAAAAACAGAGTTGAAGTTCAGTTCTGCATACCACCCGCAGACTGATGGACAGACAGAGGTGGTCAACAGAAGTTTGGGTAACCTTCTCCGATGTCTGGTAGGAGATAAACCCAAGGGATGGGATCTGATTTTACCACAGGAAAAATTTGCTTACAATAATTCTGTCAATCGTAGTACTGGTAAATCCCCATTTTAGATAGTGCATGGGAACATCCCGAGAAACGCTTCTGAGTTGAGGCCGATGGATAAATGCGACAAGCACAGTGCTGAAGCTGAAGACTTTGCAGCACACATGAAGCATTTACATGAAGAGGTCCAACAACATATCAGTAAAATGAATGCTACGTACAAAGCCAGAGCAGATCAGAAGCGGCGTTTCAAGGAATTCCAGATAGGAGATGAAGTCATGGTTCACTTGCGCAAGGAACGATTTCCGAGCAAAACCTACAATAAGTTGAAGATGAAGAGGTTTGGACCATGCAGAATCATAGGTACACGAGATTTCGACAATGCCTATGAAGTAGATCTACCAAGTGAGCTGAATATTTCACCAATTTTTAATATTTTTGACTTGGTCGAATATCATGAAGGCAGTAGCAGCGAGACACCAAGTCCGGCTTTATGGAGTATTCCAGCGTCTACTCTAGCCAAAGAGGAAATTGAAGACATACTCGACACTCGCGAAGGCAGAAGTACCCAAAACAGACAATATTCAGAGTATTTGGTCAAGTGGAAGGGCCGACCTGTCGAGGATGCAACTTGGTTGTCCAAATCAGAGGTTGATCGCTTGGGTTTTCCTCTGACCATCCAGAAGTGAGGATCACTTCTCCATCTACCCCGGGTGTCTGATGCAGGAGCATCCGGTGGTCGCAGAACAATCTTGCAAACAAAAGAAATAAAAGAGTGAAATAAAACACAAAATACTCTAAGTGTTAAAATGTGTCACGATATCGCGACATAAAAGTTGTCACGATATCGCGACGTATTTTGAACCACGACGAGCGCAAAAACATAGTGTCACGATATCGCGACATAAAAGTTGTCGCGATATCACGACGAACTCAGAACGCAGCGGAAGCAAAACTCAAGTGTCGCGATATCGCGACATAAAAGTTGTCGCGATATCGCGACGAACTCAGAATGCAGCGGAAGCAAAACTCAAGTGTCGCGATATCGTGACATAAAAGTTGTCGCGATATCACGACGAACTCAGAACAGAGGCGGAAGCAAAATGCAGTGTCGCGATATCGCGACATAAAAGTTGTCGCGATATCGCGACGAACTCAGAACAGAGGCGGAAGCAAAACGCAGTGTCGCGATATCGCGACGAACTTTGAGCAGAGGTAAAAGCAAATAAAAGTTGTCGCGATATCGCGACGAACTTTGAGCAGAGGAGAAAGCAAACGAAAGTGTCGCGATATCGCGACACATTGGCAAACAAGGACAAAAGCCAAAAAAGTGTCGCGATATCGCGACAGGTTGGCAAAGAATGACCAAGGCCAGAAAAATGTCGCGATATCGCGACAGATGGACTAAAAGGAAAAGTGTCACGTTTTCGCGACCCGGCTAGGAGAGAGAAGGGCGGGTTGAAGAGATGTCGCGATATCGCGACATGTTACTTTTTCGCGGACTGTTACAGAACGACTTTTGACAGTTACCCGAAGTCGTTACGGCAGTTCCAGGGGACCGTTGCAGCGGTTACAGGGACAGTTAAGAACGGCGGTTATAGCAAGAATCTGCCATTATAAAAAAGAGGTTGCTCGAAGGATTGCGCAGGCTGGAAAGACGAAGACTACGGCTTCTTTTACATTTTTTTGTACTGTGTAAAATCTTCCATTGTTCAGGATTGTAATCTTTCCATGCTTCTAAATGAAAATTGAGATTTTTTCTTTGTGTTAAAATTTGGCTCCTCATCACTATCACTATGTCCTGACAACCTTATTCACTGCATTTGGGATCTAAGCTTCTTGATGTTCATTGGAATCACTATTTTGTGCGTTTATAAATCTCTTTCCTTCTCAAAGATATGGGTCCACTACGTACTGGAATATTTTAGTGAATTTAACATGCCATTGAAGTTTAAAATGATATGTCGAGAGAGAAAATTATTTTCATTACAGTCCACATAGAAGTTGGTCTGCACACAAATATAATCTACCTCAACTGTAGCTTTAGTAAAGAGGTGGGGGCATGCCTGCATTATGATTTTATGATGAAGAGGGAACATAGTTTCGCAAAAGGAGAATTTACTATTTCGTTGACAGTCCCATTAATATTCTTACAGTTGTAACCTGATAATGGTTTTACTCGTGTGCGTCCTTTAAGAGACGAAATATTCACAAATCAAATCACAATGTCTGCCATAGTTTTTAATATTATAGAATCATATCTTATATGACTGTAGAGTGAAATATGGTGACCAGTCTTGTCGTAGAGTTCATGGTTTGGAAACTTACACCATCCATGATTTCCCTATTGATTTGTTTACCAAATAAACGGACTCAACAGAATAGTTTGTCCTACATATGCTAATTTTTATTACCATTCATCTCGGTCAAGAGTTTTTTCTATTTTGTATTTTATTTTATATTTAAATTTGTATTATGGTCTTAGTAGTTTGGTAGCATTTTACAAGTCATTTGTTGCTAAATTTGTTGTCTTAAAACCCGTATTCAGTCTAAGTAAGCTCAATTATCAACTTTGAAACAAGAAATGAAAGTTAAAAAGTACTTAATATTTAAGAGGTCAAAGGATAGAAGGTAATATGTTTATTCAAGTATGCTTTGCAGACTTTAAATATTACATTTAAATTTTTATTATTTTAATATATGTATTTTAAATTTAGATAAAAATATTTAATAATTTTATTATTTTAAAAGATTTTTTTTTATTATTTATTATATTTTTTTTAAATAGAGGGAGCTTTATAAGAATAGTGTGGAGCTTGTCGGAGCGTGTTGCAGTTCGAGGCCTAGAAGACCACTTTTATGCAACCTGGGTTGGCATGTTCCTTTTGACCTAGGGGTTGCACTCTCAGGTAGAGGTCAGGGGGACTTTCAATTCCCTTTTCTGTCTCAGAAGATGTTGAGCTAAAGTATGTTTGTGTTTTTTTATCAATCTCTATGGAATTTATCCAATCCTCGATTGATGAGGGGAGGTTCTATATTGTTGGTAAATTTGTGGGATTTCATCCAAATTTAGATTTAATTAGGGAATAGTCCTATAGGAGGTGGACTCCCTGTGGTGGTTTGGAGAATTTTGTACTCCTTAATAGTTTCTTCCTTATCAAGCTTTCAGATGAAATGGATATGCTACACATTTTGAGTGGAGTCCTATGGTTCTTTGGCAAAAGGAGCCTATTTCTGAGAAGTTGGGGTCTAAATTTTGACCCAGTGTTACAACAAATAAACTTTGCCCCTGTTTAGATTAAACTCTCAGGTTACCCCTTCACTTTTGGCATGTTGATATTCTTAGAGGGATAGCCAAATATTTGGAGAGCTAATTTTAATAGATGGACCAACTCGCTACAAATCCCGAATTGTGGTAGTCAAAGTGTATGTTAATATCCATTTGTATTCAAACCTATCAAAGTCAATTAAGTTAATTTATGATCTAGGTGTTAGAAAACAACTGATGGAATTTGAGAATCTCCTCTTTTTTTCTCAAAATACTTGTTGTATGGACATGGGCTTCTCAAAGAAATCTATTGTCTAGAAGAAATTGGTTTTCCCCTTCAAGAAAAGAAATTATTCACTTTGTATCCAATACTTTTTTTGCCCCTCTTGGAAAAAGAGTGTTGAGAGACCAAAACTCTTTGCACCCTTTGAAATTCATTAACAATTTTAGTGATGAATCTAGTTATAAGAAGAAGTTAAATGTAATGTCAAATGTGGGATAAAGGAAAGTGGGAAGACCATCCAAGACGGAGGCCTTACAACATGTAAACTAGAGGGGGAAAATTGTCCTATCATGTTCGATTCTTGGCTAGACCCACTAGGAGCCAAGGTGAACAATGGGGTGCATTATATTATCTATACTCAGGGACATAAAGGAACGGATTCACCAAGAACAGTTTTAGGACTCACTCCAAGTCCAAGGTGGAGATATTTGATGTATTCAATTTAAACAATCACCTATGTTTGGTCTCTATAAACTATACTTGAAGAACACATGCTTATACTGAGAGGGGGGGTGAATAGTATAAGATATAACTTTTTACTTTTCAATTCATATGATAACATTAGCAGTATTAAAGCAGTAAACATCACACAAAGCATTACACATATGAGAGACATGATTTAACGTGGTTCACCCAATGTGGACTACTCCATAGAGAAAATATTCCTTTCCCTATTACAATGTTTATGGGAATCCTGGGAATCCTTTCCCTATTACAATGTTTATGGACCTCTGTCCAAATGAGACACCAATACCCTAATCAAGTTCGTGGATATCTATCGATAGGATAACTCATTCTTCTTTACTCTGGCTGGTGATATTCTAGAAGAACTGATACCTCCACTACATTAGCTTATGGATATCTATCCACTGGAGACTGATGTCCTCTATACTCTATCACCTCTATAGCTTACTCTCAGCTCTATCTCAAATCTGCACTAAAAATAGTCCTTCGATCTAGTATAAATTTGCTCATTATCTATATCTAATCTGCACTAAACACAATCCTTCAGTCTAACACAAACATGCTAAATATCTATCTTTGATCTGCACTAAACCCAGTCCTTTGGTCTAGCACAAACTTGCTCAATCTCTATATTTGATTTGCACATAACATAGTCCTTCGGTCTAGCACAAACCTGCTCAATATCTGTCTTTGATCTACACTAAACATAGTCCTTTGGTCTAGCACAAACCTCCTCAATCTATGTCCTCAAGCCTTAACACAAGGCTTGACTCAATCACAAATACACTCTTCTAGATTTACCCCAAAAATTAACCCAAGGTTTGAACAAATCAATCAATCAAATTTGTTCTCAAGTCTTCTCAAAGACTTATCTCAAATATGCATTGTAAGCTTCCATAAATGCTCACACTAATTTTTCCACAAGCCTTCTCTAGAATTTGTCCAATCTGCTCAACAAGTCTTCACTAAGACTTACCTCAAATCTGTATAGTAATATTTCACAAAAGCTTGAAGAACACAAGCTTATACTAAGATGGGGGGGTGAACAATAGAAGATCACTTTTTACTTTTATTTCCCAAATAATAATCAATATAATCGATGGCAATATCAATAGCAATAACCAAAGCAATCCCAAATCATCACACACAATAGAGACACCAATTTAACATGGTTCACCCAATGTGGGTTACATCCATAGAGAAAATATTTCTTCTAAATATTTCTCAAACAATCTCTTGGGAATTATTTCCCTATTACAATGTTTATGGATATCTATCTAAAGGATATGTTGATCCCCTAAATCTGGTTTATGGATCTCTATCCATAGGAGAACTCCTTATCCTCTACTTTGGTTGGTGATCCTCTAGAAGACGTTTGCCTCCACTGCACTGGCTTGTGGATCTTTCTCCACTAAAGACTCTTGTCCCCACTTAGAAGATTTTTCCTCAGCCCTGGCTGATGGATCTCTATCCATAGGAGACTATATCCTCTCTACTTTATCACCTCCAAAGCTCTATCTCAATTCTATACTAAATAAATTCCAATCGGTCTAGCACAAGTCTGCTTAATAAGCTCACTCAAATCTGCACTAATCACACTCAACTCTTACATTAAACACAATCCAATCGGTCTAGCAAAAGTCCACTTAAATATACACTAAACATAGTCTAGTAGGTCTAGCACAAATTTGCTCAATAGGTCCACTCAGAACCTACTCAATTATGCTCAACAGGTCCACTCAAAACCTGCTCAAATCTTCTCAATGGGTCCACTCAGAACATACTCAAATCTGCTCAACAAGTCCACTTAGAACCTGCTCAAATCTACTCAACAAGTCCACTCAAAACCTGCTCAAATCTGCTCAATAGATCCACTCAGAACCTGCTCAAATCTACTCAATTCTACTCAACAAGTCCACATAGAACCTGTCCAAATCTTCTCAACAGGTCCACATAGAACCTGTCCAAATCTGCTCAACAAGCTCACATAGAACTTGTCCAAAACTGCTCAACAAGCTCACACAAAACTTGTCCAATCTCATAGAAACATAAAGAGAATTGTTAGAGACTCAATATGTTCTTTACTCAATGCTCAATAACTTTCTCAACTCAAATAAATCTCATAGAAACATAAAGAAAAATTTTAGATACTCAATATGTTCTATTCTCAAAACTCAATCTCAACTCAAATCAAAATATAGAATAGTTTTTTTATGGAACTTTATCAATCACTTCATCCATCCAATTGACTAGGCCCAATCAACTCTACTCAACCAATCACTTCAAGAAACAACTCTTGCTCACAAACCCTAGTCCAAGTATCATCCAACTCAAAATGTTTCCAACAATGCTCAACAACAAATCTCACATAACAATGATACTCATGATATTTTCAAACCCTACTTCAAGTTCTTTACATAACAACTCACTTCAACAACCATGCTTATCAGACAAGGTTTTAAACACAACTCTCAATTTCAGAAAACTTTGAAGCATTAACTCAAACACTTCACTCAACCAATGATCTCAACAACAATGCTTATAAAACAAGGTTTTAATCACAACTCACAATTCAAAAAACCTTGAAGCATCAACTCAAACACTTTTGAAAAGGAAACCCTAATCAAATCCTTTTCACTCCAAACTTAATTTTCAAGAAAGCCAATCAACCAACTCAACCAAGGAAGAATTTGCCCATACCTTTTGTTTGACAAGGAGTTGATATCACAAATTTGCCACACTCACAAATTTCTCTTTTCCAATCTCAATAAATGTTAGAAGACTTCAATCAAATCACAATACAAAATAATGACCCAAAATACACCTTATTACTCCAACTCAAAAAAAATAACATTCACCATAGTCTTCTTTGAATGGAAAAATCCTTATACAAAAATAATGCTCAAAAGTCTTAATAAGAATTTAACTAAGACTTTACTCAAACTCCTTATTAAAAATAAAAACAATGCCCTCTTCTTTTAATTTCCACTAAACCATAGCCTTTCATATATATCAAATGAATATTTCTAATTCAAAACAAAACTCCTTATGACTCCCAAACCATCCACAAAAGTATTAAGCTTGCTTCAACACTTTAGTCCCATACTCAAATATTCAACACTTTTATTCTAAATATAATTTCTCACCACCTTTTATCTCCTTAGTTTATACCCACATTACTTATATCCCCTTTAAAGAGAAAAACTTTAAGCAAAAGTATTTCCATACCTCAACATGGGCTCGAAGGATATAGAACCATGAGAAATCGGTGTGCACTTTAAATATCACACAAACTATTACTAGAAAAACTATTCTTTTATCTCCTATTGGCATTTTTGCCACATTTTATTTGATTGCTGATTATTAATGCATAAGCTGTTGAAATTCTAACTTCTCTATAGGTTTTGATGCAAAAAATGGCTAAGTCCGAAAGTTGTCGCAAAATTGTGACAAAAAACAGCATAGAGAGCCAAGTCGGAAAACTGTCGCGATATCGCGACATGTCGCAGAATCGCGAGTCGAAAGAAGAGAGAGAAAATCAGCGCAGAATTGGCACGATTTCACAACTTGTCACAAAATCGCGGTCAACGCAGTCAACGGATGCAGGTGGGTAGAACCGTAGCGAAATCGTGACGTGTTTGAGTTTCGTGGCTGCGACGAGCAGGAGGCAGAAGGTTTGAAAATACTCATGAAATCACGATAAAACCCGCGCCAAAGGCAAGAAGGCCCAGCAGTGTAGCGAAATCACGACAAAAATGGACACAAAGCACATAAGTTCAAAAGGCATCACGAAATCACGACGCGTCGCGTTTTCATGGCACGGGTGGTCTAAGAGGCTTAAGTGGTAAAATGGTAGCGATTTCGCTACAGTTCAAAAATGAAGAGTCTAAGGCAGGAAACGGTAGTGATATCGTGCAACTTTTGAGGAAACATTCCAGCAATGCGAAGACGTCATGAAATCATGATAGAAAGGAAGAACCGTATAGAGGGCGGAGAAACGTAGCGAAATCGCGACAGGGTGAGGATGAAGAAAGACTAAGGCGAAAGTGTCGCGTTTTCGTGGCTTAAGAGCTAGGCCATATAGTATGCCGAAAAAGTGTAGCGAAATCATGCAGCGTCTCGTTTTCACGGTACAAGGCAGCAAAGGATATAATGAAGCCGAATGAGTAGCGATTTCGTGACCTGTCACGTTTTTGCAACCTGTTACAGTTTCGTGCCTGCAAACAGTTCAAATGGTCCGATGTTATTTTGCGATTTTCGATGATTCAAAGCGGTCCAGAATTTAATATTTTGCTGATTTTCGATGCAGTCAAGGAGGAAGAACGCGCCCAGGCTACCAGAATTGAAGATCAAAGCTGCTGTTCATGATTTTTCTAACAGTTTTCATGTATATTTCCAAGAACAACATTTAATGAAGGCGACCGAATCTTTCATATGACATTTAATTGCTGGTTTCTCCAAAGCTATTTAAGGATATGTTTCCATTGCATAATTGTAGATCTCGAGGAGGTCCGTTGCAAATTTTAAATGCTGCCAAGAGGCCAGACCTCTATAAAAACTAATGTAAATCTCATTAGCAGGTATCGAGAGTGAGAGATACTTTTGCTGAAAGCTCTTTAAGTGCTTTGCATGAATATTAGACATTTGGCTCTCTGTTTCACGAGTGATTTTTCTGTGTATTGTTCCTTCTACATATTGCATTCCTAATTTGTGCTCGGATCTTTTATTTTCTACTTAGTTTTAATTATGTATGAAGTTTTAACAATTGCTAGTAGAAGAGTGAGTTCTGGAATGTTAGTTTGGAGGTCATCTACGCAAGGTTGCGAGTGGATCACGACATTGTCTTTTGTTATTTGCTATTGCTGTACTTAGAGTTATTTGTTGTTGCTCTTTCTCGATCAGATAAATTCGGCTACGGCCATATTTCCCGTTTCTTTCTGCATCATTGTCAATTTCTTTCCTGTAACTTTCATCTAAAAACAAGTTTAGAATAGTAAGGGAACCAGCCCACTCTGGAGATTGGCCTGGGAGACATTTCTTTCTCCCAACCTTTCAATGTTGGCTAGGTCTAGGGTGCATTTCGTGTAAAAATCCTTTCCTGTGGCATATTCGTGACCAACATCTCCTTAGTTTATACCCACATTACTTATATCTCCTTTAAAGAGCAAAAATTTAAGCAAAACATTTGCTTACCTCAACATGGCTCGAAGGTTATAGTATCATGATAAATCGGTGCGCACTTTAAATATCACACAAAATATTACTAGAAAAACTATTCTGCCAAAAAGGTACCTAGCGGGTTTTGACCCGTGAATCTCTGCTTCAAAACACAGTTGCTTCAACCGACTGCTCTATTGACTCTCTTGGAACTTATATATGGTTCGACATAATTTCTTTCTTTCACAATGCAACAGAAAAAAAAACTTTAATCTTCTACTGCCACCCCAGTCTCGATCCGGAGACCTTCTTACCCAAAGAGCCTTAACTTCCACTTGGAATCCAACTTCGCTATCGTAGCGGATGAGATCAATAATGATGAATGCCTTTTTTATTTCCCGACCTTCGAAAGGTATGAAGCTCTATCACAGAAACAAGACGACTGCTACATTTTTCACATTAAATTGCACATACCTTACTTCATTGCGGTCGTTTGAATTTTGTGTAACCTCGGTAATTACTTCACTCCCCTTCTTGCTTTTCGAATTGTGTGTGCCCTCATAAAAACCTGCTCTCCTTCATTTTTTGTTTACTGAACAAATCTCACACAACACTGTCTAATTTTGATCGAGGTGTATTATGTTCGAGCACACTCTAATGCGAAGGATGTTTTGTCCTTTTCTTCGAATAAACTTTCTTCGAGCTCTTCTTAAAACATCGCATCCCCCTTTTTAAAACATGAACACCTATATGTTAAAACCTTCAATGAGCTAGATTATATAGTATTTAGGCTTTGTTATAAAGCGTCGGCGCTTTGCATTTGTCTTGGATATGTACCTTGTACCTTTATAACTTTTAAATTATTTAATTTTAAATTGTTTAAAAAAAAATTAAAAAGTTCTCTTTAAACCTTGGGCCATTAAACTTTGCCTTATTATGTTATCCAACCATGGTTTTAATAAGACTTTTGACTTATGCTTCTCATAATATTAAAATGAATATTTTGAAGCTTATTTGCCAACAACTTGTATTGCTCTTTTGGGATTTTTACATCAACGGTGGTTTGCTCCTTGACATCGATGACAACTTGACATTAATGATGACTTCATCCGGTGACATCAATGACAACTTGACTTAGGGACTCAAAATGTCCAACAATATCCCCTTTTTCATTGATGGCAACCCAAATTATTTTTACCAAAAACTTGACTTTTCTTTTTGTTATGCTCCCCCTAGGACATTGCTCCCCCTGGCTCAATGCTTTCCTTAAGAACAAATCTCTCCCCCTTACTTAAATCTCTCCCCCTTTGACATCAATGGAAAAGGGTCGCCTTTGGGGATCGGGTCTAAGAATGAGTCTCTTAGCTTAGCCCCTCCCCCACCTCCTCATGAGGTGGTTAGTTTCGGGGTGGGAGTATCTCTACTCCCATCATGCAATGTTCCTTTTTTTCATCTTTATTTTTCCATATTTTTTAAGTCATATATTTTTGAACCTTTTGAAAGTCCTCTTTCCTTATCATCTGATCATTTTGATTCCTTTGAATGTTCTTTTCTATGTCCATGTTCCTGTTCTTGTTCATGTTCTTGTTCCTTCTTGATTCTGAAATGTTTACTCTACACCATTTTGTTTTGTGACCATCATTATTGCACTTATAACACTTAATTTTATTATTCCTTAAAGGTGTAAATATCTTAGGATTTCTCCTAGTGAAGCCATATCCTCTTTTGTCATGAACCCTGCAATTTATTGCCTTGTGACCAAACTGATTACATGAGTAGCAATACCCATGGAAAAGTTATCCATTCCCATATTCTTGTCTTTCATGTGTCCTACACTGTGAAGCCATGTGCCCAAACCTGTGACATGAAAAACATCTTCCATTGAAGAAACCTTGCCT
Source organism: Wollemia nobilis (assembly GCA_028583015.1). Taxonomy (NCBI): domain Eukaryota; kingdom Viridiplantae; phylum Streptophyta; class Pinopsida; order Araucariales; family Araucariaceae; genus Wollemia; species Wollemia nobilis. The sequence continues at coordinate 2,416,692 of JAQPPZ010016847.1, read as the reverse complement.
AGACCCCATTGGTCTCTTAGTCTCTTCTACCTGTTCTCTGTTCCATATGTTCCTTGTGTGTTGTTCCTTTCCTTCTTGAACTTTCTATTGTCCAACTTCTTATAAATATCACTCTCTTTTACTTACTTCTTTTGACTCTTCTTCTTTTCTGGTGTTTGAGCTTGACTCTTCTTTTTTTGTTTCTTGTTTCCCTTGTTCTTCTTTAAAACTAAGTCCTATTATGGTGACTGATGACCTTTGTGCATTGATAATCCTATCCCAAGTTTTTGAATTTTCCTCAAACTTGTGTAGCTTGTCCCTGGAACCTTTTACTTCCATTCTTAGTGAAACTATCTCATGCTCCAATATTTCACACTCTAGATTTTTTTTTTTTTATTTTTTGGCCATACCTTCTAATGAGTGGTTATTTACCACATATTTTTGTACCAGAATTGTTTCATTTATATGATTAATTAATATTTTTTATATAAATTATTCTTAATAAAATGTGATTTATTAGTAAATATGATTTATTATAGTAATCTAACATAAGTATTTGATTTATATCAAATTTGTCCGAGTTTCGATAAAAATGCAAGAAAACATATGGACGATCAATGAAGAGATTGCTACACTTTGGAGTGCACCTCGGACAAGAAGAAGAACCAACAGAGTTCGGTGACAAAAGTAATTGATATGGTTATAGAGGTTGATTACTGAAGTATGAAAGTAATTACTGAAAGTAACTACTTAAGGTAATTACTGAAGGTAACTACTAAAGATAGTTATTAAAGATTTTTTTACCAGTAGATACTGAAGGATAATAAATTTTGTTGACTTCAGCATGCCACATCAGATTTGGACAACACATTAAAAAGGATGGCAACTGATATTTTCTATCTAGCAAAATATTTCATTTCTCACATACTATCCACAAGAATATTTCAAGTTGAGAAAGTTATGATTTACTTTATAAAGCTTGTAACCAGTTTATTTTGGGAAGTTTGAGCTATAAACACAAATATTGTTAGACTTTCCTGGAATATAGGACATGATATCCTAATGTATATCCTGCGAGTCAGTTACAGTAGTGTTGTCTTGTTAGGCTTATGTGTAGGATGCCACTTGGAAAAATCAGAACATTTATAAGTCCAAGTCGGAATACTTATTATGTTAGGTTTTAGATTATTTTGATTAATATACAGTCATCAGTCCACAAAATCTGCATGACAAATACGTGGAGAAAACTGTTTAGAATTGTATTATTTTTCATATAAATTACATAGGAGACCTTGAAAGAGGTCTGGACACTACTCGTTACAGTTTACAGTTTGTTCTAAGTTTACAATTTAGAAGGAATGCTCAGCATGTACAGTTGAAGCTCTAGTAATAAAACAACACTTTGTTCTTCAAATATGGTAATCTGTATCAATTCTATGGATTGTTTAAATTCTATTTTGTAAATTTGTGCATTTGTTACCTGCATTCACAGAATATGAATAAATATTAGTATTAAGTATAAAATCTAGTTATAGAGATAAGGTAAATTAGGGGATAAAGTCTTACACTACCCTTTAGGAGGCAGGGCCCACTCCTAATAGACAGTCCCTAAGCTCTTGCCCCTGCATTAGGTTAGGATTAGTTAGAATTGCATTTAAAATTACATAAAATAAAATAGACTGCACGAGGATCCTCACAAATAAATTAAATCATGTTTACAGTAATTAAGTGCATCAGTAATTCAATTCATTAGTAATTAGATGCATCAGTAAATCAAGTCATAGTAAAAGTAAAACACAATTGCATTCATTTATCATATCATGCATCGTTCATTTTTGCACAAATTTAATTATGTTCATTTAATCTTCTGTACACGTGAAGCCTGAAAAGAAACTTGAGCTAAGCCTAAAAAATATTATCTTCTATCCTTTCACCTCTTAAATGTAAGGTACCTCAACTGTAGAGTGAAATATGGTGATCAGTCTTGTTGTAGACTTCATGGTTTGGAAACTTGCACCATCCATGATTTCCTATCGATATGTTTACCAAATAAATTGACTCAACAGAATAGTTTGTCCTGCATATGCTAATTTTTATTACCATTCTTCTCAGTCAAGAATTTTTTCTATTTTGTATTTTATTTTATATTTAAATTTGTATTATGGTCTTAGTAGTTTGGTAGCATTTTACAAGTCATTTGTTGCTAAATCCGTTGTCTTAACACCCGTATTCAGTTCAAGTAAGCTCAATTATCAACTTTGAAAAAAGAAATGAAAGTTAAAAGTACTTAATATTTAAGAGGTGAAAGGATAGAAGATAATATGTTTATTTACTGAGTTTAAAAATTACATTTAAATTAGGTCCGAGGTGTAGACCAATTGGTTCATCCAAACCCCATAAGGGGCGGAGGTCCAAGGTTCAAATCTCGGGCCTCACCGAACTGAACGCTTGTCCCTTTCCTGGTGCTTTCAGCGGCGTAAAAGGTTTAAAATGATTGTGGCATGGTGGTTATAGGGGCGGACTGCGCGAAGATCTGTGTGGCGGCTTCTGGGGTGGACATCACAGAATACTATGGCGGCCATAAAAAGTTGGATAGCTTGCCCGAATTCATGGCGGCTACCGATTCCACCATGTAAATTCAAAAAAAAAAAATTATATTTAAATTTTTATTATGTTAATAGTTTTTTTTTAATTCAGATAAAAATATTTAATAATAATATTATTTTAAAAGATATGTTTTTATTATTTATTATAATTTTTTAAATGGAGTTGTGAGAATGGTGTGGAGTTTGTGGGAGTGTGTTGTCGTTCAAGGCTTGGAAGGTTAATTTTATGTCGGGTTGACATGTTTCTTTTGACCTAGGGGCTGCACTTTCAGGTAGAGGTCAGGGGGACTTTCAATCCCCTTTTTCATCTCATAAGATGTTGAGCTGAACAGAGTCTGTCCTTTTTTATAAGTCTTAGTGAATTTTATCCAATCCTTAATTGATGAAGGTTCTATCTTGTTGGTAAATTTATGGGATTCAATTCAAAATTGAATTTAATTAGGGAATGTCCTATTGGAGGTGGACTCCCTATGGTGGTTTGGAGATTGTTGCACTCTCGAATGGTTTCTTCCTTATCAAGATTTTAGATGAAATGGATATGCTACATATTTTAAGTGGAGGTTCGTGGTTCTTTGGCAAAAGGAGCCTATTTTTTAGAAGGTGGGGTCTGTGTTTTGACTCAGCACTGCAACAAATAAACTTTGCTCCTGTTTGGATTAAACCCCCAAGTTACCCCTTCACTTCTATAATGCTAGTATTCTTATAGGGATAACCAAAATATTTGGAGAGCTAATTCGGGGTTATGCATAGTGGCGAATATTCACAAATTGGGTGAATATTAGGATTTCCAAAATTATAAATTGGCAAATATGAGGACCCTTGACGTCGGTCCATTTACCTAAAATTTTCAAGACCAATTTTTTTAGGGTCAATTTGCCATAATATATATCCAAATATAGACATATTTGTACTCGTTGGAAAGCTCTTTTCAAGCCTGATCTAATGGTGGTGTTTTTATAAAGTTATAAGATAATTTAATAGGTCAAAAGTAGCTCTAAATATGACCTTACATTTTAGAGCTTTACATACCCCAAATGTTTGTGTGAAGATGCTCCATTCAATTTGCTTAGGATTCTTCATGATTCACCTTGATTTTGATTAGAATTCACTATTTTTTTACAAGTACATTTTGAATCCAACCTTTTATGCATAACCCTGAGCTAATTGTAATAGATGGACCAACTCGCAACAAATATCGAATGGTGGCAACCATATTGTGTGTCAATATATGTTTGGATTCGAACTTGTTAGAGTCAATTGAGTTAATTTTTTATTTGGGTGTTAAAAAGAAACTAGTGGAATTTGAAAATCTCATCCCCTTTTCTTAGAATACTCATTGCATGGACATGGACTTCTCAAAAAAAATTATTGTCCAGAATAAATGTGTTCAAAAGAATGGATTGGTGATTGGTTCAAAGGAGAAGGGTATTGCAACCTCAAGCTTAGCTCCTCTGACTGACGATTGTTTGAAAAATGATGTTGCTTCTGATGCCATGTTGAACCCTAGTGAAGGCTCAAATTTTTATAGGAATGCTAATGACCTTGAGAGTTCCTAGGTTTGTACCAACTCATTTTCAACCTCCTTTCCAAGTTTAGTTAAATATGGGTTTTCTCCTTCAAGGAAAGTAGTTATTCACTCTAAACCCATTACTTTCTTACTCCTCTTGGAAAAAGAGTGTTAAGAGACCAAAACTCTTTAGGCCCTTTGAAATCAATTAACAATTTTGGTGATGAACCTAGTCATAGGAAGAAGTCCAATACAATACCAAATATGGGATACAAGAAAGTCGAAAGACCAACCAAGCTTGAGGCTTTGCAACAAATAATTATATTACTAATGGTAAACAATCTACATTACATCAATTCATGAAAGTTCTCAAGTATTTCTCTTTGGGTCCTCATATGCATCGCTCTTTTCCTTTGGAAAACTACACGAATCTTTTCTATTCATAGTGATAAATGAAGATCTTATCCTAGAATGTAAGAGGTCTTAATGGTTATCCTAAGAAAAGAGTGGTTAATTCTCTAAGAAAAGAGGTATATCCTTTAATTATGCTGCTACAAGAAACCAAAATTGATTCAATTAATATCAACAAGGTAAAAAACTTGATTTGAGAAATGTCAATTTTGTTGCAAGTCATTTAATGGGGGCATCTAGAGGCCTTATATGTCTTTGGGATGCCGCTATTCTTGAAGTGTCTATACTATCAACTTTTAATAGAATTTTAAATATTTTTTTTAGTGCAAAACCTCAATTGAAGGGTCTATACTCTCAACATTTAATAGAATTTTAAAAATATTTTTTTTAGTGCAAAACCTCAAACAGAATGTGGGTCTTATCTAATGTCTATGCATCAAACTCTATTTCAGATAGGGAAAAATTATGAAATATTCTAATCCAAATGAGGGATCAGTTTAAGCAAGAATGTTGGGTGCTTGCTAGAGATTTTAATACTTTGCCTTTGCCATTCTAAAAAAAAATGTGGTAGTAATATATGGTCTAAAGTCATGGAGGATTTTCCAAATTTTGTAACTTTACTGAGCTTTTGGATCTTGACCTAAGAGGAGGTAAATATAAGTGAAGCAATAGAAGATCTGGAGATCGGCTTATCCAAGTGAAAAATGATGGAGTTTTGATCTCAAAAGAAGGTTAAGACATTTTAGGGAATGCATATCTGAAGTCACTTCCTAGAATTGGGTTAGACCATAATCCCTTACTTTTAGAAATTCTAGGAGATAGAGCTTTCAAGGAGCCTTTTCGTTTTGAGTCCTTGTGGCTAAAAAAGCAAGATCTTGAAGATAAAATAGTTGAATGGTGATCTAAAAAATTCTCAGGTCCCCTATTATCCCAAATAGTTAAGAAGCTAAGATTCATAAAAGCAAATCTAAAAATTTAGAACAAGGAAACCTTTGGTAACAATTTTAAACAAAAAAAGGATCTACAATCTAAGTTGAAGGATATTGAGATAGTTGTAGATTCTAATCCTAGTAGGGCTGAGTGGAGAAATAAAAAAAAAATTCTTTTGGTTGAGTACCATAACCTGCCGAAGGAAGAAATATTTTGGAGATAGATATATCATGCAGTCGGGTTGAAGGAAGGAGACACAAACACACAAAACAATTCATGTAACGACTTCAAGACATAAGAGCAATAATACAATAAAGGAGCTAATTAGAGAGGATGGTTCAAAATTTTTTGATCCAGATCAAATCCAGCTTGAAGTTGTTAGTTTCTTTGAAAATCTTATTGGTACCAGACACCAAGGAAATGACTTAGAAAAGTCTTAGTTTCTCAACAATATTTCCAATATCATTTCTAATGAAGTTAATGAATCTCTCACCTCTTTATTTGAGGGCCAAGAAATTAAAGATAATTTTCTTTGGAAAAGGAGAAAGCTTCGACCCCACATGGTTTCTAGCTTTATGTTTTAGAAGTCTGGGTATATTATAGGCAAGGAGGTGGAAGAAGCTTTATGTGAAGCTCAAAGGAGATGCTTCATACATGTTGATATCAATTCCATGTTTATTGATTTAATTCACAAGAGTGTGGGGGTGAATGAGTTTAAATATTCCCAACCTATAAGTCTATGCAACACTATATATAATTTTTATTTTTATTTTTGCCCACCAAAATTAAAAGAACCCTACCAAATATAATTGGCACAAATCAAGGTGGTTTTATACCGAGGAGACAAATTCTTTATGGTATTATCATTGTGCATTAGTTGATTCACTTAGTTGAGAAAAATGGTAATTCAAGCATATTTGTCAAATTGGATATGAATAAGACCTATGACAAGGTCTCTTTGGTATTATTGGAGAAGGTGCTGCTTAAATTTGGATTTCATATGAGTTAGATGAATCTTCTCAAACAATGTTTTACCACTCCAAGAATTTCAGTCTTGGTGAAGGGCTCCCCTACAGGATATTTCAAAAGTTCAAGAGGTCTTAGATAGGGTGATCCACTCTCCCATTATTTTTTCATTATTTTATTTGAGGCTCTCGAAAGAGTTGTATCTATAGTGATTGAAGTACATATTATCAAAGGAATCAAACCGGTTGATAATACAAATCCTATCCCATTTCATCAATTTGTGGATGATGCCTTTTAAATGATAAAAGCTTCTATTTTCCAAGCTAGAGTGCTTAAACATATCTTAAATCTATATGAACTCGCTATGAGATATAAAATCAATCTAAGAAAGAGTAAGGTATTTTTCTAAATACTTCCTTAGGAAGGCAAAAGATTATTGTTGGTATTCTTGGATGTTCAGCTATTGCATTTCCTACCACTTACGTGGGTATACCTCTTTTCACAAGAAGAGATATAGAGGATTTATTGTTCCCTATTCTTGAAATATTGCACAAAAATCTTATAGGCTGGAAGAGTAGTTTGCTAAGCCAGGCTGATAAGACCCTCTTAATTATGCCATCTCTCCAAAGCCTTCCTAGTTCCTTCATGTCTATTTTTAAAGTTTAACTCAAGTTTACTATCAAAACTGAACAATTGCAAAAACATTTTATGTGGTATAGCTTTGAGAACAATATAATATTCCATTTGGTTTCATGGGACTAGGTCTATTTGAAAAAAATGAAAGGTGGTCTTGGGTTTAAGAGAATAGGATTTATGAATATTTTCCTTTTTGCAAAGCAAGGCTGGAGACTTCTTACCTCCAAAAGCTCCAACTGGACTAAAATTATTCAATTCAAATACCTCAATAGAGTTCTTCCTTTCTTGAAGGATCACATATCCCTTTAGGTTCAACTTTCTAGAGGAGCTTAACTTTATATAGGGAGTTTATCCAAAAAGGGCTAAGATAAAAATTAGGTAATGGGTTCTCTATTGACTTTTGGAATGATGTTTGGCTACTTGATTCTCCTATTTTAGAGCTTTCTGATTATACCCCTCTTAAGCCTGTTCTAGAGCATGTAATAGGTCCTATGGTCTATGACTATAAAGAGGAAGTAAATGGAGAAAACTGTTGGAAGGAGCTGGTTCTTCCTAATTTCAATGGAGGTCTTAGAGATGCTTTGCAGAACTTATGGAACAATCTAAAGATGAAATTTATTCCTCAAATGGATGAGAGAGACTCTCTAATTTGGTCCAAGGAAAGTAATGGTAATTTTTGGTTAATTATTTTTATAAATTCATCTCTATATTGAGAATTTTGGATCCCCGTTAGATAAATTTTGCTCAAAGCTTTAACCCCTAAGATCAATTTATTTCTTTGGTTGTATAATCAAAATAAAATTTTAACCATAGAAAATATTAAGAAAATAGGGATAATATTAGTTAACAAATCTTAGAACATCTTCTTTTAGATGGTCATGAATCTTGTGAAGTCCTTTGTATCCTGATGCAACCGATTGGAATATCATGGGTCTTCTCACGGTCCTTGACTAGTTTTTTTGAGCAATGGGCAACACCCTTTTCTAGTCAGATATGCAAAAAATTTTGGGTCTCCTTTCTTCCTCATTTTTTTGTGGCATCTCGAAAGAAATAAATAGGAGAGCTTTTAAGAATACCTCATAAAATATCATTTCTATTAGCGATAGAATCCTATGTCCTCTCAAAGAAAATATTTCTTGTATTTCCTTCCCAAAAGGAAAAGAGTCTCCATAGGAATTTAGATTGGTAGAGTGTTTGGGCATCCCAAGCAATGAGATACATTCAGATAACCATCGGTCTAGAGAGTAGACTATTTGGATTCCTCCCCTTATTGGATGGTTAAAATTTAATTTTTATGGAGCCTCAAAAGGAAACCCAAGGCCAATTAGAGCTAAAGGTATCTTGAGGAATGAGAAAGGGGAGATCATTTGGGCTTTTACTGAGAATATAGGCTATCAATCAAGCCATTTTTTGGAGGTAAGAGTATATCATCAAGGATATCTTCTTCATATGTCCTTTCAGGTTAGGAAGTTCATTTTTCAAGAAGATTATTTAAATATAATAGAAAAATTCAAGGTAAACAAGTTACAAATTGGACTATTTATGATATGGTGGGTGAAACAATTAGAATATTGGGAAATGTTGAGCCCCTTCAATTTGAGAATAATCTCAGAGAAGGAAATAAGGTTGCAGATCTCTTAGAAAATTTAGGTCTTTAGCAAAATGGTTTAAGAATTTGGAGGAGGGATTTTCCTCATGAGCTAGTTCAATTAGTTCAAAATGAAGAACTACATTAAAGTTTTGATTACAAAAGAGGCCCAATATATAGGTAGGGAGATTGGTAGAGATACAAAGAGTCTCTTTCATGTATAGCTTAGATTGAAATTCAAATTTTCATTTTTTTTGTGGCATCTATGTCAAGTTAGATATTCGTGGTTATTTGCACGAGAATTATGGTCCTAAGTGTATGAGATTTAGAAATATCAGGAATGATATCCAATTTAGAAATAAGGTTATGCGTCACCATGATCTTAATATTATGAGTAATTCAATGCAGATTACTAGGAACTACTTCTTTTGTTCAAGGTGGAAGGGTTTTTTTTTCATGTATAATATTTTAATTTGTTGGGGTGGTTCCAATCACATGTTGGGTATTGAAAAGATAAATATTTCTATTTTAAATACCCCTTGCATGGTTTAGTTGGTGTGGGTGAAATTATACACCCACTCTTCCCTTCAGGAAGTGATTCCCTTTTCTCAAAAGGAGTTCACCAAGTTTTGAATATATTTATGGATGGGTGGTAGATGTCAAAGTAGTATTAGTGATCGTAGGGTGGACCAACACATCAAGCGGATGGTGGAATGAAGTAGGGTGAATGACAAGAGTGGGTGGATGCCCGACATTAATCTCGGGTGAAACTTCCCAAAATAATTGCCCAACTTATTGGGCGGATGACAAGCATGGGTGGACGAATTATACAACCCCACCCTTGGGGAGGATATAGACCCCTACCCATCTCGAGCAGGAGATAAAAATACAAAAAGGGTAGAACCTCAGATAAATTCCTACCCTCGCTCCCTAGTACCGCTACAAGTGAAAATAAGAGCAAACGAAGCACTCGTTCGACATGCAAGGCTCTCGATATCATCCAAAATTCAAATAGAAGACTTGTCTACTTGTTTAGTAGTTTGGGTACCTAACAACGTACATGGAGATTACTTATTTGAGGCACGTTGCTCCCAAGGTGCTTCAATACCTATCACTTGCTACATAACCAGAGGATATCCAATCGAGGAGAAGGATAAAATAGATATGAATTGATGAACTGGGTAGATACATCAAAGGATCCAAGGGCCCAGATCTAACTAGTTGTATCTGCTACCTTCTAGAAGACCATTGCCATCTAGTGGAACAGTGGACCAGTGTGACACTTATCTACTGTAAGGATTTTCTTCCTACCTCTCGCCATTAATGTTTGATTTTGTAATTGATGTAAATATACCTATAAATAGTGGAATGTTGGTCATTCCTAAGGGTGGATCTTTAGCCATTACAATTCATATGTAAGGTTTACCTCTATGTAAATACAAATTCTGCACTGTTTGATCTCTAATTTTGTCTCCCTATTCTTTATTAATTGTATGAATGCTTATTTTGTTTAGTTTTTTAAGTGATCCCATGTTATTATGTTGTCTAGATTCTATGGGGTTGACTTGAGTGACTCAAGAGTGTGCATTTGTAGATATAGTTTGTGGGTTTATTTATGCTAAATCCAATCGAATAGAAGCACTCTAATTCTGCATCCTAGATCTCATGCACCTATTTTTGATCATGGAATTCACCTCCCACCCACCACTAATAGGATCCAAAACAAAGGCATAGTTTGGTGATCTGTTAGGTTCTAATTCTATGTTTCATACATGGTATATTAGCTGCATATATCTTGATGCAACTATACCCATCCTTGTGAGTTCTATCTATGACCATTTTATTTCTTTCCCCCCTTTTCCCTTTTCCTATTTTGTGACACAGGTAGATGGAACAACCCCCAAAGGAATTGGCCTTCTTTGAAGATAATCTACCCCATCCCAACGTGATGGCCATTCTATACTACATCGTTGGTCCACCCCTGTCCTGGTACGTGGTGCCAGATTGGTGACCAACAATTTTTGGCAACTTCACTGGAGAAATAACTAAGTTTTTGTGTTTAAAAAAATCAAAGTTTGGTGGCTCTCTAATTTTCCTAGATCTTCTCAAAGTCACCTGGTGACTCCGACTACATAGAACATCCAAATCATGAGACCAATCATCCACCTACGCTAAAGATCCAAATATCCTAGAGGACTAAAGGGATGATGAGAAATATTGACCTCACTAGTAGAGATATCATGCTCATATGGTAACTCTGACTTTGACTTTGACATCACAACCAAGACCTCTAAATATTGGTGCCTTAATGGCTCAACCATTGTTCCCCCAATGAAATGATCTTGGTTCCCTCAATCTCCCTCATCAACACAATATTCAAAAAATCACATTTGATGGCCTAACAAAGTACAATGGCATCAAGGGAACTATGAAGAAACACCTTAAATATGTGGCTTATCTGGACATCCTTCATAATATCATGCACGAGGATGTGATAATTAGGTTGCTTGTCACTTCCCTTGAAGGGAGAGCATGGATATGGTTCAATACCCTATAGCCTATGAGCATATCTACATGGGAGGATCTGGTAAAGCCTCTCATGGATACGTTTGATAAACTAGAGGACCCCTTCCAATATCTGAATCAATTCACATTTATCAAGAGGAACCCTCTTGAAAGTGTGGTAGACTTCAATGTCCATTTTGAGAAGATTTGGAAGAGGATTTCATGATAAATCCTTCCAATATCCACCTAGGCATATTTATTCTACATACGGGCTCTTGGTCTTGAGATCAACTTCCTTCTGCACCAATCAAGAGAAACTAGTTTCCTATAACTCTACAAGAAAGCTATCAGAGCTGAGCAATTTATGATGTGGAGGCTCCATCCTATCAGTTCCTTCTATGATCTGGTGTCAGATCATGCAATGGGTACATACCAATATTTGGTGTGCCACAACAACCACGTCCATAATGGCAATGAGATAGATCAACCCCAAACACAGTGGGATCTGGGTGAGGACATGGATTCCTATGAGTAGGAGTACCTCAATATGAAGGAAGAGTTAGCCATGAGATTGGCACAACTGGCCAATCTCAAAGAGGTACAACATGAAAATCTGGTCCTTGATAGCTCACTATTGAAAAGGTAGAATACGATGGCAAAAGGTATTGCAACCCTAGGTTTCAAAGGCCTAAGTGTTCAGACGCTCAAGTAAAACAAGAAAATTTATGATTTTATCATAATTCTAAGCCAGTGTGGATGGTGCTAGATGAATCACAAGTGACACCTCAAATACAATGCGATATGGTCTGACCATTATAAATTTAGAGGATGATTTACATATGACATCTTGGCTCAGGCATACCTGTCACGCCATAATTTTGTGACCAACAAATAAAATCTTGCATTATGCAATACTAGTGCATTAGGAATCACAAGTTTTTTCATTGACCACTAGTGTAACAGAGTCCTATGAAAAGTTACCACTTGGCCATGTACCAGAGGGCATTAACAAAGGATTTCCCATAATTTTTTTAGGAAATGTAACATTCTCCTATGTCCCTGTGTTGTTTTCCCAATTTTTGTTCTCCTATCTATTGTTGTCATGATCCTGTAACCCAATGAATACATTTAAAAATTTTCAAGACCTCTTAAATCATCCTTAGGAGATGCAAAAAGCCTTGGAACTCACATATGCAAGCACAAGGTAAGGTGAGTATGCTATAAATAGCCCCTATGATAAGATGCAAATGAGACCATAAAGTGCAAACCACAAATCATGGTTGAATCGAATGGCATTTTGATCGATAACAGTCTGTAAAAGAGGTTCATTGCTAAATCATGTGAAAAAGAAGATCTGGGATTGAATAAATAAGAAACATTGGCAATATGTCTACTCTTGGAATGTCTTAGATATTTTATGGGTTACGTTTAGGGGGATTCAATCCATAATAATTCTTTGTGAAGAAGGATTTATGCCCTATTGGTTTCACTTGATAGGCTTTGAATTACTTTTCCCTTCATGTCTCCCCATTTCACCTCTCTTTCCTCCCCTCTATTGTCATCTCCCCTTTATTACCTATAACTCTTCTGATTGGTAACAAAGGTTTCGATGTCTCTTATTTTTCTTGTTCCCATTTCTTCCTACGTGTGTCTTACAATAGGATTTTTGAGTATTTACTTACTATTTCCACTACTTGTCTTTTTGTTGCTTCTATATGTAGCAGTTCTCTCTATGCTGGTTGCCTTGACCCTGTCCTTCTAGATTTATTTTTCTTGTTTCCCCCTTATGCTCTCATTGGTTGGGCCCCTGTTTCTTTTCCTCCACTCTACTGTTCACCATGTCAAATACCCCATCTCTTTCATCATCTTTTCATTCTTTTTTTTTTCTTTGTGTCATTTCCTTCTTGGCATCCTCCTTTTCTCTATGCATGTCCTTCCTCTCCTTCATTTATCTATTGTGATTGTTGTATTTCCTAATACTTATGGTTTCATTTTTCCACAAGATGAAAAACCCCTATAAGTCACAAAAAGTGTGGGTGAAATTCTATACCTACTCTTCCTTTTAGGAAGTGATTCCCTTTGCTCAAAATGATTTTTCCAAGTTTTGAATACATTGATGGATGGGCGGTATATGTCAAAGTAGTAGCAGCAGTCGTAGGGTGCACCAACACATCAAGTGAATAGTAGAATGAAGTAGGAAAGGAAATAATATCAGGTGGATACCCAATCTTAAACTTGGGTGGAACTTCCCAAAAGACCCATCCAACTTCTTGGGCAGATGGCTAGTGTGGGTGGACAAATTATACAACCCCACCATTGGGGAGGAGATAGACCTCTGCCCATCTCGAACAGGAGATACAAATGTAAAAGTGGTGGAACCTCATATAAATGCCCACCCTCACTCCCCAGTACCCCCAAAAGTGGAAAGAAGAGCAAAAAAATCACATGCTCGACATGTAAGGCCCTCACCATCACTCAAAATTCAAATAGAAGACTTGTTCGCTTGTCTAGTAGTTTAGGTATATGACAATGTACGTGGAGATGACTAATTTAAGGTGCATTGCTCCCAAGGCACTTTAATACCTATCACTCACCACTTAACCAGAGGATTACAAATCAATAAGAAGGACAAAATAGTTGTGAATTGATGAACTAGGTAGAGATGCTAGAGGATCCAAGGGCCTATATCCAACCAGTTGTATCCACTACATTTTAGAAGATCGGTACCATCCACTGGAACAGTATACCAGTATAGCACTTTTCTACTGCAAGGATTGTCTTCCCACCTACCGCCATTAATGTTTGATTTTGTAATTGATGTAAATATACCTATAAATAGTGGAATACTGGTCATTCCTAAGGGTAGCTCTTTAGCCATTATAATTCATATGTAAGGTTTACCTCTATGTAAATATAAATTTTGCACTGCTTGGTCTCTAGTTTTGTCTCATTGTTCTTTATTAATTGTATGAATGCTCATTTTCTTCTAGTTGTTTAAATTATCCTGTGTTATTCTATTATCTATATTATATGGGATTGACTTGAGTGACTCAGGAGTGTGCGTTTGTAGGTATGGGTTAAGGGTTTATTTTTTCTAAATCCATTCGAATAAGGGTGCTCTGATTCTACATCCTAGATCTCATGCACATGTTCATTGGTCCTAGAATTCACCTTCCACCACTTCTAATAGGAACCAGAAAAAAGATGTAGTTGGGTGATTTGTTAGGTGTTGAGTCTGTGTTTCATACATGGTATATCGTTTGCATATGTCTTGACGTGGCTATACTCGTCCTTATGAGTTCTAGCTACAACTATTTCATTTATTTCCCCCCTTTTCATTTTTCCTATTTTGTGGTGTAGGTATCTAAAAGAACCCTCGAAGGAACCGACCTTCTCTAGAGATCCTTCATCCCATCTCGATGCGATGGTCGTTCTATGCTACATTGTTGGTCCACCCTTGCCTTGGCACATGATACCAAATTGGCAACCAACATTTGGTTCTCCTTAAATCCTACATGCATTTGGTATGCTTGTGCCACCTTTATTTTGGATTTTGAAGTTAGAATGATGATATTTCCTAGGGCATTGAATCATATCCCTTTGCATCCCAATCAATTTAATCATTCTTAGTTTTCTTCCTTTTTGCACGAGTAATTTGGGTGTTCTAAGAGGTTTGGCCTTGATTTGTGTCATATCCTCTAGCTTTAAGGTTGGGTTCCAATGACATATTTCACATTAATATTGCTAGCCAAATATATGCTATTAATAGATTTCTTTAGAAAGGGATTCAAACTGAGCCAAAACTCTATGTTATAGTGATCCCTTGTTGGCAAGATATTTTAAACCAATATAGAGTAGATTGTGAATGGTGGATTCCCATGGTATAATTTGTCAAAGGAAAATATTTGGTTGTGGTGGAGGTAGATAATAAGGTGTTAATAATTTTGGAAAAGAGTGGATTGTTAAATTTTTTGATGAAATTCAATGGCCACGACATAGAATTGACGACTAAAATGGATAATTCATGACACAAAGGGAAGGTTTCTATTAGGGAAACTATATTTACTATTACAATTCCACTGTTAGTAGATATTACTGGTGTTTCGGATCAAGGGGATTGTGTTGATAGATATAAAAACTTGTTGGCTAAGGAGCTACATTTGTTTCGTTAAAAGGTAGGTCGACCTAAATAATTTCACAATGGGTAAAAAACCAACTATTTTAGAGCACCATGGAACAAGGTTATTTATGTAATTATGGAAATTTTCACCCCCAAATGCAATAGAGAGATGGTCCATAACTTCCATCTGGCACTGGTTAATCATCTCAAGGGAAAAAGTATATTAATATCCTAGGTTTTCTATTCAAAGAACTAGAGAAAATGTTGGTGGATATCTAAAATGGTAATTTTTCCATTCCCAACCATCAAGGCTTGTTCAATATTATATTTAATTTTATTTCTAAGAAGAAAGTCTCTTTATTTTTGTTCAAAAGTGGAGGGGTTCTATTTGCCTCCTTGGATACTCCGATCATGGGGAAAGATGATGAATCCTAATGCACTATTATTGTAAAATATGGTGGCTCTTCCTACCGAGTTACTATGCAAAAGGGTATCTCTTCCTCCATTATTCCTCGTAGAAGTGAGGCAACTATGTTGAAATATAGAGATAGTGAGATTGGTAATCTATTTGAGCACATTGTGAAGCCTTTCAAAACTAATTTGGATACCATTGTTACAAATATTGCTAGAGATAATATTTTGGATAATACGTTGAAGGACGAGGAGCCTTAGATTAAGTAGAAGGATTCTCTCCCATACTATCCCCTTATCCTCTCAGGATTCATATGATAGTGATTCATCCTCTTTAAAAGAGATTAATTTGGATAGGAAAAGAAAAGTTGGCTTGTTGAAGAAGCCCAAGTCAGATGTCAAGAGAATGAGGAGATCGATTCAAATAAAGTCAAAAATATTAAGGAACTAAAAAATCTCAATTATGTTGACTCAAAAGACTCTAAGGCACACATTTTTTCAAAAGGGATACAAAAAAATATAGCCATACCCTTCAAGAGCAAGATTGAGGATGATTTTTTCCAATGCTCAACTCGTTTAATCCAGTTAAGAAGATCCTTAGAGTGACTAAGAGATATGCCAACTAGACCATTCACTTTGTTAATGAGCTCTCTTGGGTTTTGAAATGCACCCCAAGTACCCCAATGATGGATCTTATTATCTCGGGTGATACTTCTCAGGACTAAGTTTGGGTTTTTGTCTTTCTCTATTTGCCTCATTGGGTGGCTATGTCTTTTTCATTTCTATGTGTCTTGGCTAGGCCTTGCTTGTTCTATTGTAGGATCTCTTTGATAGTTGTTTGTTGTCTTAGTTCTTTCTTTGTAAAAGGTTTGGAGGAGCCTTTCAAAACCTCCAATTTTTCCATCTAATAAAAAAGATATATAATTTTTCAAATATTTATTTGTATGAACTTAAAAGTTTTATATTAAATAACTAGTCATTAGTCAACCAAGTTACAAGACACTTTTAAAAAATATTAGAAGACACACAAAAT